>OX940921.1:10012500-11403599 GCA_954870645.1 Agrotis clavis
AGAAGGGTGCATATTTATAAGTCCTTTTTATTTAATTTTTATAAAATTAAAAGCCTTTTTCCTGTTAAAATGAAAACTTCAATAATGTATGACATTTTCCTTCATTTTCGCTCTACTAACTTGGGGGTCTACTTTCTATGTGAACGAAGACACGGGTACTACTACTACTATACGGATGTACCAACCTAACTAATGTCGAAATCACGGACGGATAATACCGCCACGACGTCCGCCCGTTTGACGCAGCGCTAATAATGTCAATGCATCAAATTGCATAAAAATGTAGTATCAACAATATTCTGCAGATCGAGATTGATGGTAGAGCGGTCTCTGAGGAGCTGTCAAAATTGTAAAATCGTTCATATAAAACGTCCGTAACTAAAGCTGAAACCCGTGGTTTCGCGCTTTAAGACCCGTCGTACTAGACCCCCTGACACGGAAAACGTGATTAAAAATACAGAAAAAAAAGCGTAAATTTTCCGATGTTTTTGCAAAAAAATGCGTTCTACTCAACGGAAAAAGAGCGCCCGTTATGCAATTAAACCTCGCAGATAAACTCGTTACATTTTAAGGGGTATTAAAATTCCTGACGACTTGTGAAGGACGTGACGCGGTATTTTTCCGGAAGTCTTAAAGTATACTCGGAAAAAGTCGACGTGATAATATGCGACGGTCAATTAATAAATGTAAAACCGTACGTTTTCAACATACTATAGTAGTACTAAGTTTATGTCGTGATTTTTAAGCTAATTACGTCAGTGTTGCTCGACGTACATTAATAGTATGTGAATTAGCTAGAGTTGTGGCGACTGTGACTTTGGCGGACTGGCCGAGTAGTCGGTTGCAAAAGGGCCGACATGCTACTCAAGGCAATCGGTCGGTTGAGTTCTGGGGCTATTGATAATGCTAGTGTGCACATTTCTATTGAATTACAATACATATTTTAGTAACAAGAAAAGAGACCGATGGTCGCGGGACTAACGAATTACCGTGACCCCGGAGCGTAAAGGGCTATTGAAGGACACCGTGGAGTTTAGTCAGTACGCGTCTTACAGTCTCTCCTGCTCTGCTCTGGGTGGGATGACCCATTTGATGATTTTATCAGGATAAAAAAAGAGTGAAGAGACCGATTCGTAGATTACATAATAAACAGAAAAGCTGATTACTTATTAGTTAAAAATATGAACACTAAAGGTTACAATTTCGTATCACCCCAGCCGATTAGTCGGTACTTTTTGCCGACTGCAAATACTGCCAGATAGTCGGTACATCTCTAGTATGAACACAGTAGGTAGGCCCGAGCAATAACACTACCACGTAAAATAATTTGCATGAAGCATAATTCTACCTTTATAGCGTAGCTCACGGCATCTGTAATGACTAAGGTGGCGTTTTGCGACGCCTTCACCTCTGTAATTATAGACTCACGAATAAAAACGCCATAAAAGCTTTTAAAATTCAGTCAAGTAAGTACTCGTTCACCCTTCACTCTTTGTGAGGGAGAAAAACTAGCGGTACTCAGTGGGAGGTAATGGTGTTCGACTTTTTACACTTCTTGTTCTTAAATTACGCATCATTAGTGCTGTAGTCTGATACCAGAGATCGGAATAGGTAGAGTTATTTTAAGCCATTTTTTTTTTTTTACGTGGCAAAGTCATCAAATGAGTCCTCCAACCCCGGGCAGGGCGGGAGGGACTGTCAGACTTGTACTGACTAAAATCCACGGTGTCCTTCGGTAGCCCTTTGTGTGCCGGAGTCGCGGTATACGTATGTCCCGCAACCCCGGCAGGACTGTGGCCCACTATAGGGGGGCCCCGTCACTATGCTGACGCTCCTTGAGGCGCGCGTGGGACACAACGCGCCGTCGCCCCGGGCATGGTCCATGGTAGGGCAGCGAGTTGCCCTTTACTCGCCGCCCGAATGCCCGCGCCTACGGTGGCCGGAGATCGTCCCGCGACATCCGTCGCCGTGGGCGTCTACCACTGCGTCTCGGGCGGAGAGAGGACGGTATCCTCTCCCTCAAGCGGCCCGCCTCCTCCTTCGCGAGCATGACTGCTTCGCAGAAGGAGGCGACCGCCTCCCACTCCGTCCCGCCCCGCAGCATGGCCGCAACCAATGCCGGGCGCGAGAGGTCTCCGCCTATCGCCGCAGTGAGGACACGGCGGTGCTCCGCCCAAGCTGGGCAGTCCTGCACCGTATGCTCCACCGTGTCCTCCGGGCGATCTATTTTATGCCATAGGTAAGAATAATATGGATATTCCTCGAGTCCCGGGATTTGCAGTGAGACATCAAGTTACTGTTGGTAAAGGATTGAATTCTAGTGGCGCAGAATGAGACAAAAATAGGTGTGTCACTCTAGCGATAGAAACACCTAATTGTTTTTGAGATGATATGACATTTACAAGTTTCACAGAGAAACTTTGGCCATTAGGCCTACAAATATGGTCAATTTAAATCTACATAAACACCATTCAATATAATGTGTGATAGTAATGAATCACACTTTTAAAATAATAAAATGTCACGAAAGCCAATAAATCTGATGCCAAATGTCAAAATACATATACGAAAATGTCAAAAATATATAGGCATGTGAAAAAAAAGAAAATATAGCAATAAGATATATGTTTCTCAAGTGTTGGTGTTTTTGTCTCCTTTCAGTCTGAGCTCGGTTCAAAAAAGCTTTTTGTCGAAGAATTTTTCGTTCTTCTAATTTATTTTTATACAATAAAAGAGCGAACATTTTTTTTAAATAGTGTAAGAGATAAATTAAACTAAACTTGCCATAGAAACAGAGATTTCCAATTATCTTTTTTTTAAAAAGACTTAAAAAAAACTCCCTGTTGTTATTAATGATCGAAGATGTTCTCTGAAAACTCATTAGACCTACGTATCATGCACATAAGCAAAGCTAAATTAAACAAAATCGGATCTTTATTAGAAAAAAATGCGATTATTATTTTACCCCTTTTAGTTCAATTATTCAATCCTAATTGTGTTCACAAAAAGCGAAAAATGCTTATTAAATAAAAACTACAGCATCAAATTGAAAATAAAAACAGAAATTCAGATTAATCAGTGTACAATAAAATTGTACATAATTATTAAATTCATTTATTATACCGACCAAATACAGAAAAAGCCTTCAATCTTTGTATGAATGTCGTTCTGCATACATGCTATTGTCAAACAGAAACGCGAAGCGAATGCGATCCGAAGTGTTTTTATTTGTAATGTATGGAATTGTTTGAATCCAGTCACATGGAAAAGCGAAAGCGATCCGGTAGTCAATGTGACTGGCTTCAATCCATTTCAAATTTAATTCCATACATTATCATATCATTATCATTCCATCGCCACGCCTGTCTGTTTAACAATAGCTTTATAGATTCAAAGCAGTATAATTCTCCATGCGAAAACGCTATGAAAGTTTACTGGCCCACAGGTTAGACTCAGCCGAGGGTGACTGGGTTACCAAATGGTAGTGACCGACCGAAATTTCGGTTTCGGTTTCGGTTTCGGCCGGTTTCGGCCAAAAAATCTAGTTTCGGCCTTAGTTTCGGTTTCGGCCTAAATATAGCCGAAACTTTCGGCCTTGCCGAAACTCAAGTGTCCGTGCATTTTCGTGCGTCGTTCGGCAAAATTCGTAGCTAACACGTGCTTGCTCGCCGGTGGGGCCCCGGCTCAGTTCGCCACCGTCCATATAACCGTGAATTAAGTTATTTTTTGAGTTTACTGCCAAGAGTAAGTCTTTCTGTAAAACATTGAAAACAATGAATTTTTATAATTTAGAATAGATTCTGGCTCAGTAGAAGTTGAATAGCATAGAAAAATAGCAATTTCATAAAAATCTGCTATTTCCATAAGTTTGCCGTATGCAACGTGTAACGTTAAATGCGCAAAACCTCTCGTGGGGTAACTCAGCCCATGTTACTGAACAATGTTTGTTCTAAGACTTTTGGAAATTCGCAAAAAAAAAGGTTTTTCATACAAAATGGGAAATTGATTGTACCTCTACCCATCAGTATGAAAAACCAATTTTTTTTTTCGAATATCCAAAAGTCTTAAAACAAACATTGCTCAGTAACATGGGCTGAGTTACCCCACGAGAGGTTTGCGCATTTAATGTTACACGTTGTATAATTATTTCCCAGAATTTTATCCTTATTAGCGACAATATCGAATGGTGTAATAATACAAGGTCTGATTTATTTTTCCAAAATCAGCGGTTTCGATTCCTGGCCAGGATTATTGATTTTTCTAAAATCCAATGATGCAGTTTTAGTAAACGTCAAAATCGGTCTCGAGACTCCATTCAACGTTTTTCGATATTCCTCATAGTTAGGATATACCTAGCCATCCACTCCCCGTTGAAAAATTCACCCTTTATTTCTTACTAGCTTCCGCCCGCGGCTTCGCCCGCGTGGTGTTTTGATAGCCTATGTTCTTTCTCAGGGTCTAAAAATTGTCTGTGCCAAATTTCATCAAAATCGGTTGAGAGGTTTAAGCGGGAAAGCGTAACAGACAGACAGACAGAGTTACTTTCGCATTTATAATATTAGTTTGGATGTGTTAATAAATGTTTAAAAAAAGTAAATTTCAGAAAATAATCGAAATTTTAAAAGTGTTAAAAAGTTTCGGTTTCGGTTTCGGTTTCGGCCGAAACTGAGAGCAAGGCCGAAAGTTCGGTTTCGGTTTCGGTTTCGGCTGAAAAATCAGTTTCGGTCGGACACTACCAAATGGTGCTTGCATATGGCCTAGAACTAGAACCTTGTGACCTATTTGTACTATCCGGCAGTTCAGACCGAAACGGTACGGCCGTTTGCTTGGAATCTACGATATATCGCACCCCCAGATCAACAAAGACGTAAGTGCAGATACGTCAATTTTTTTTATTGCTGTTTTGGATAGCATACGTAAAGACACATGTGCTCAATTTTTTCCGTGCAATTTAGACTTAAAATGAAGGTTTTATAACAAAAAAAAAATTTTTGGCGTCATTTAACTTTAATATTTTTTCAAATAATAAAGTCGATAAACCAACATAAGCACGTAAAATTTCATTAAAATACACCTAATCATGCTTAGGTTTTTGTTCCATCAAAAAAAGCAAAAAACGTATAATTATATCTCGTATTATGCTTTTTAATGCCTAAAAAAAAAACGATTTTCTTAAAATAATACCGATTACATCCCATCACAAATAAAAATAATCAAACAAAAAAAGCCGTATTTCTATGTTCACGGGTGCACTCGCACACAGTTTCGAAATAATCATGCTTACGCCTTTTTTCTTTCGCCTTTCTTGATCTAGTTGGCGGAAGTAATCATGAACTCGTCACATAAACAAATCGAAAGGTCTGGGTACTTACCCTTACATCGCATGCGCGGGTGTGGATTATTTGTTTAGTTTTCATAACTCACGCTCCGCTCAGAGACAACTGCACGTAACGATTTGTATTTCCGAGTTAAAAAGAAGTTTAAAGAAGTGTTTAGGTACTAATCGGAATTAAGTATCCCTTTTTTTTTTCAGTCTACTCTGTCTCACTGCTGGGCAAAGGCCTCCCCCAAGTTTTTCCAAGTTTTCTTGTCCAGCGCCACTTCGAACCAGTCCTCACGGTGTGAATCCAGCTCGTCTCGCCACCTTTTTCTAGGCCGGCCTCGGCGGCGCCGTCCATCTTCAGGCACCCACTGTGTGGCGGCCTTCGACCAGCGGTCAATGTTCATGCGGCTGACGTGACCCGCCCAGTCCCACTTCAGCTTGGCAGCCTTCTTGCCGACGTCCAGAAAGCCCGTTTTGGAACGTATCGTGGTGTTGCGAACTCTGTCCTGTCGTTTGATGCCCAGAATGCTGCGTTCCATTGCCCTTTGGCAGACTCCAAGGCGGAACCTCTGCGACTCGGTAAGCGATCAGGTTTGAGCACCGTAGGTTAGGACGGGCAGGATGCACATGTCGATGAGTTTGCGCTTTAGGGAGATTGGTAAATCACCCTTCATAAGCGTCTTGGACCAGTAGGTTTTCCAGGCGTTTTCGATTCGGCGATGGATTTCTCTTTCTTGCCTGTTTTCGAAAGATACTAACTGGCCCAAGTAGATATACTCATCGACATATTTAATTTCCTGCCCATCTACCTCGACCCTACGCTTAGTGCTGTTTGTCATTATTTGTGTTTTAGACCGATTCATCGCAAGTCCCACCAAGGAGTTAGCCGTGCTCAGTTCTTGGAGCATGGTTTGTAGTTCAAAAGCTGTAGAGGCAAAAGGAACAATGTCATCGGCAAAACGGAGGTTTGTCAGCCTCTTATTGCCGATTTCTATACCTTTAGTCGCCCAAGAGGCTGCCAGAGTTTTAAATATCTCCTCAAGTGTGCTGGTGACGGGCACGCCGCGATTGTGGCGGTAAGACCCCTCTTTGAGGAGTGGCTGGAGAGACGTCATGGCGTCCTTACTTTCAGCCTGACGCTGGTCCTCACCGGGCACGGATGCTTCGGGAGGTACCTATGTTTGATGCGGAAGGAGGAAACGCCTGGGTGATGTCACCACTGCGAAGATCGCCCGGAGGACACGGTGGAGCATACGGTGCAGGACTGCCCCGCTTGGGCAGAGCACCGACGTGTCCTCACGGCAGCGATAAGCGGAGACCTCTCGCGCCCAGCATTGGTCGCGGCCATGCTGCGGGGCAAGACGGAGTGGGAAGCGGTCGCCTCCTTCTGCGAAGCAGTAATGCTCGCGAAGGAGGAGGCGGGCCGCGTGAGAGAGAGGACAGTGTCCTCCCTCCGCCCCACCCGCGGTGGTGGACGCCCACGGCGACGGACGTCGCGAGACGATCTCCAGCCACCGTAGGCGCGGGCATGCGGGCAGCGAGTAAAGGGCAACTCGCTGCCCGACCATGAATCATGCCCGGGTCGACGGCGCGTTGTGTCCCATGCGCGCCTCAAAGAGCGTCAGCATACTGACGGGGCCCCCTCTCAGAGGGCCAAAGCCTGCCGGGGTCGCGGGATTATTTCCTTACCGTGACCCCGGAACATAAAGGGCTACTGAAAGACACCGCCGATTTTAGTCAGTACAAGTCTGACAGTCCCTCCCGCCCTGCCCGGGGTGGGAGGACTCATTTGATGATTTTACCACGCTATTCGGAGAGAGCGGATCACCCTGCTTGACTCTCTTTTGAATTTGAAATGTGGGTCCTTCATTACTGAGTTTGATGTTTTCGGTGCTGTTCTAGTAAATACTTCTGAGGAGGTCAATATACTGCGATTCTAATTCTTGGTTTTCAAGAGCTTTAAATATTGAGGAGTGTTTAATACTGTCAAAGGCTTTAGAATAATCTACGAAGGCTAAGTAGAGAGGTTTATTAAATCCTGAGTATTTTTCTAGAAGTTGGTTCGAAGTCTGCAGGTGGTCGGTTGTTGAGAAACTGGGGCGAAATCCAGCTTGTTCAGGTGGTTGATGTTTATCCAATTTGTCATCTATACAGTTATGTATTACTTTAATGAAAGTCTTGTAGATGTGAGAATGATGTTAAACTTATTGGACGATAATTGCCGATGTCACTTTTGTCGCCCTTTTTATGCAGAAGGAATAATTATGTTTGAATGGACATTGTTTTTGGAACTTTTCCGGACCGTAAAATGGTGTTAAATAGGTTAGTAAGGTGGGGCAACAGAGTGGAAGATCCTATTTTGAGTGCTTCTGTGGTAATTCCATCTTCTCCAGGACTTTTATTGTAGCGCATAGTAGCAAGCGCTTTGTGCAATTCATAACCATTTATGGGGGGGATGGAATCGGATAGATTATATTCAGTATAGTTATCGTATGATGGATGCTCGGAATATAATGATTTATAATATTTTGTGGCAATTTCCATGATTTTACAGGTATTTACAGATTTATTGATTATATTTTACAGGTACATATTTTGTAGGTGTTGTTTGTTCCGGTAACTATTGCATTGTATTGTTTTTCTGCGTCTGTTTCATCGATTTCAAGTTCCTTAAAATAATTAGACAGTTCCTGGTTGAAATGTTGGAAGTTATTAACGAGGGTCTCTTTAGACAGTCTTTTAATTTGGTTTATAAATAATTTGGCTTGATGGATTTTAAAATCTAGTCTGATTTTAACACGAATGGGTGTCTGAATATGGTCTGAACTATATTTGATCCTGTTTATGACATTAATATTTTTAATAATAATTATATCTATCGGATGACAAGATGTAGTCGATTTCGTTGTGCGTGATGCCATCTGGTGACACCCAGGTCCATCGTCTTTGCGGTTTCTTCATATAGAAACTGTTGACTATGTGCATGCTCTGTCCAAAGGCAAATTGAGTGAGTCGAGCGCCTCGCTCGTTTCGATCTCCTAATCCAAAGCTACCAACTGTGTCACCACAGTCCAGTTCTTGCCTTCGTCCCACTTTTGCATTAAAGTCACCAATAACCATGTTCCAGGTGCCTTTATTTTCGTCGCATGCTCTATTAACAAGATCGTAAACATCTTCTACATCTTCATCTGAATATGCAGATGTTGGTGCATATACCTGAACAAGAGTTAGAGTTTTGGTAGGTGTTAGTTGGAACTTGAGCACAGTGACACGTTCAGAGTATCCTAAAAATTCAATTATGTTGTCCTTCCACTTCTTTGCCACCATGAACCCCACTCCGTGTTGGCCACTGGTTTCACTGAAGTGGAAGAACACGGCATCGTCTCTTTCCTCTGTTTGCTCACCTTCTCGTCTCACTTCTGAAAGTCCCAAAATGTCCCAACTAATATCCTTTAGGGCATTTACAAGCTCAATCAACCGCTCATCTTTCAGCAGCGTCCGAACATTGTATGTAAGAATGTTGAGTGTACCGGAGTCCTTTATGTAATTTGCCGTAATTGTCGTTTGACGGTTAGTCGAATATCTCGCCGGAGATTCTTAGCTCCCCTGACACCAGGGCTGTGCTCGCGCCCGTCTACGCCAGCACAACTGCTGGAGTCGCCAGGCACTTGGGGTTTTTTTTCAATACTAATATGATTAACATTCTTTTGTGTGAATGTTTAGTAATTGGTATAATAAATAATTTTAAGATTTTTGTTGTGATTATTAATTTTAATATTTTGAGGTCTTAATAAGAATTTCTATTTAGTTACCGTTCTGATTTAATCACAAAATTAAAATTATAATTCACTGTTAATTTGATTATCTTTTATCACTAATAATCTGTTCTGTTATGACTATTATTATAATAAAGTGCAATTTTCTAAAAACCTTTTTTATTACACCACTGAAATATATTTTACCTAGAAACTTAATATTACTTACAGTTATGGTTTAATTGAACATACTGTTATAAAAAGGCCGTATTTAGACTTAAAACTATATTTTACTTTTATTTTTTAATAAACAAAGCCGTAAATGCATCTTAAAATTCGATAAGTAAAATAAAATTAAGCAAAAAAGGGCTTAAGCAGTACTTAGCCTCTGTATTTTATCATAGTATAGAACTTCGTAACAGACGTAAGCATGAGTAGTTACAGTATTAAAAATATTTAGAAAGCGATGATTAGAATAAAAAACATTACATTTGAGGATTGGTCTTAAATAAATAAGGAAAACGTCTGTAAAACTTTAAACATTAAATACTGATTACCAATTTAATTGAAGGTGTTTCGAATGTGAACAAAAAAAAAGGTTGTTTTTTTTACTATTTTTTGATATATAACAATAGATCATAGAGTCAAAAACAAAGTAGATATACCTGGTTAAACAGTTTTTTTGCTCCCCTGTAAAGTTAGTGAATTCCACTTACGCCTTTATTGGCCTGGGTGTGCGATATAGCATTGTAATTACAGTTCTGTTCACAGAGCAGAGTAGAGCAGTGGGCGAAATTCGTGTATACAAAGATGGTTGACGTCATATTACTATTATTATGATTAGGGCAAAGAAAAAGGAGGGTTATGATTTTTTTTTAATAAAAATTTCATAATTTTTAAAAAGGTCTTAGTCTGGCTCAGAAGCAAAGATGGAGCGAGATCACCCGGAAGAATCTAGAACTTGTGCATCAGAAAACGATTAAAAAAATATATATATCATTTGTCCGTTTCATAGCCAGACTCTGTCAGCTACGGACTTTACATCGACATACATTTAAAATTTGTTAGTTTCGACGACAAGATAATTTAGAAAAATAGTCAAAAGAGTTACAAACAGTAAACCGTCGTTGCTGAATCTCGGAAAAAAATATATTTGGTGCTGAACTCTGACAGAACATCCGGGGTCGCGAGGCTGTGTTATCAGGAAACCGTGACCCTGGAATTTAAAAGGCTATTAAAGGATCACCTTGGATTTAAGTCATTACAAGTCCGACAGTCCCTCCGTCGTACTAAAATCATCAAAGTCCGTCCCACCCACATGGCGGGACGGACTTTGATGATTTTAGTACGATAAAGAAAGGCCCCAAAATATGTAGTATCGGCTTAGGCCCCAACAAACTCACAGCTCAGAAATATTATGAACTTTGGTAATAAAGTTACAATCTAAAGAAGAAACAATTACTAGGAAAACATAATCTTAAGAGAATTTCACTTGAATGAAAGATCTTCTTGTAAAAGCACTAGAAGATCCTTCTGATATAGGTACGTTTTTCTCAGGAACGGTACTTCTACAGTATGAATATACATAAATATTTCGGAATAAAATGGTTCCTTTATTATTATACTAGCTCAACAGCGACGGTAGCAGCGTTGGAAAGGAGCCTGCCTCCCAAAAAACCTATGTCGTCGCTACGGTACCGAAATTCATCATAATCGTTTCAGATGATTTGCCGTTAAAACGGCGCATATAAACATGCAAAATAAACATTTTTGCATTATATATAAATAATCTTTCAGTTTCAGTTTCAATAATCTTTCATTATCATATTCAAGTAAATAAAGACAAAAGAAAGATATTCACAAACCTTTCGGAATAATTGCTATTATAATATAAGTACTTATTAGTGAAATTCAGTATCTAGCTGAGTCTGCATCAAAGTTTAAGAAAAGAGTAAAGATCCCATTGTTTCATCAATACTATAATATTGTTATAATTGTATAAGACTTAACAATTTCTTAGTTTAACGACTGATCAAACAACTCGTCTTAAGTTACACGTACCAGAGCGATAATACATTTTTGTTTAAATAGATTTTGTACAGTTGTGCCATACATTTTTGTTCATATAAATCGTAAAAATATAGGGCACACCTGTTTTTTTGCGAGTTTAAAGGGTTGGTACCATAATAAAAGTTATTCATAATGCTTCAGGCATTATCATCACCATATGCGCTACGCGCTATGCTGGGTGATGGAAATCACCCAGTTGATTCTTTACCAGAGGGCTGGCATATTTCTTGGTCAAAGGATCAGCATTGCCATCGAAGTACTCAACAGTAACTATGTGAAAGAATATATACACGCCCTGTGGCTTTTATTATTTTCCCTCTTTATGTCAGGCTTGTACATGTTTTTTATTATTTACATAATTTGTATAAATATTAGGCACTCATTCCACTGCCAGCCACCTTCTTAAAATTAGCGACCCGTCGTGTCGCAAGTCGCAATGCGTTCCACACTACGTTTCATACATGGTCCCCGCACTAAAAGAAAACAAAAATATGCACATTACCAAAATCGATTTTTTTTCTGTAAAACCAAATGTTTTCAGAAATATTTTTACTCTTTATCAACAAATAACGAGTATAATTGATTCTGCATTAGACTACCCGAGAGTACATAGGTCAGGCAAGGATCAGCAAATATCCGGCCCGACTGGCCTTTATGACAAAGCTCGTTTTCCGGGATATTTCAAACCAGGTTTTTACCTTTTCGACAAAAGATTTGCCTTCCAACACTCCTCGTAAAGTCCTCGTACACTGAAAAGGTTTTTCAAATATTGTTTGTGGCTCTTCAACAACCTAATTTGTCGCTTTAGTACCTACCTACTGTGTTTAAAAAAAGCCTTTATTGCCCAAAATAGCAATTACGTATTTTCATAAAAAGAAGACAATAATAAATCTACGACCAAAATGGTTATAAATTTTTCATATATTTTTATAGATTGACATTCATCTACAGTTATGTTATTATTATTATTAAAGATTGATCGTAAACCAATTTTAGGTCCTTTAGCAGGAAAATGTCTGACTAGATACTTATTACAACAAAAATAACACGGAAAATTGTTATATGGAATAAAAAATAACACATGAACATAATATAGGTTCTTATATAACTGCGGGTCTGCGATATAAATAGAACGAAACTATCACTTTCTGCGGGTGTCTTCTGTCTATTCGTAAAAATCGTTACAGTGAAAGTTATTTGAACAATTTCTCTGCCAAGTATTGTTTTCGAGAGATTATTTTTTCGGTCTATATAGGAGGCTTTTTAACTATGAATACAAATCTTAATTACCATGGAAACCAAAGAGTTTCAGACAAAATTACAAGCAAAAAGCTACCAAAAGGGTCGATAGGTACATCACAATGGTAGTTGACATTTAAACACCGTTGTTTCCCTTATAAGCTGTGAAGAGACACGAGCCCTCAGGCTGCTGGCCACACATACCCTCACACGCCTCCAAAAGGTCAACGCCCCACTCCACAACTTCCGAATAACATATTCTTAAAACATACACACATCAGTACCACTCGACGTTTCTTTGACAATGATATAACGTTTCCCAGCGCCGGCAATATAGGCTGTTATACTAAATTACTTCATAAGGCTGAGTTGACTTCGAAAAACGAGAGTTCATGGAGGTAAGGATCATAAATATCGGTCTATTGTTTTACCCACAAAGCGAACACTTCTTTTTATTATTTGACCCTTTTGCGGGTTAGTAATAAAATGCGGTCGAAAGTGGTAAATAATAATCTGGTTTGCGTCGCTCCGTTGAGCCCAAACCCGCGGGACCAATAAATTGTTGTAAGAGAACAATATGTACTCATTTTGATATTTTGTATTGATTAAAATAAAAGCATTTCAGGATGTTGAGGTCGGTTTCAATTCTCACGAGGCCGAAGGTAATTAGAACAAATGTGTATCATAATGAAGCTAACAAAATTCAGAACAAACCACACATATAACACTCAGGAAGGCTAATACGTATGTAAAAATGGACCCGTGAGACAGTAGAATATAAAATAATGTCCCCCAGATATTACATAGGGAGTAATACTTTTAAATGGCCCGATATATATTTTACTCCCGTCTGCCAATAAAATGAGAAAGGATACGTGGGTTACTTTCAATTATTCCTGGATTTATCACTTATAAACGTTACGTATTTGGCCTTTTCAGCGCCTAATTTGGTCACGTTTAGGTACTCCTATTTCAATGACAGACAAGAGCCGTGTAATTCGACGCGAACAGTTGGTGCCGCAAATTAAACAATGCCCTCTAATAATATTACCCGTAACAGTAACGGTAAATGGTCTCTTAGAAGTCCTACTCTCAAAAACTTAATGCTCTTATTAAATTGACGAACAATTGAGTATTTAAACGTAGCAAATTGTCAGATTTCAGGATTATATTTTGAACAAAACAGAATAATGGTTCGAGAGGACTAACGACAACGTGACCCCAATTATTTTTATAACAATGGCTGTTTTGTACACTGGATTCTACGGGCTTCCAGAAATTTGCATGACATTGCCTAACACCAAACGCGATTTGTTTTTTGAATGTTCAAGTGAATTCTAGCGTTCGGTTTTTATTAATTTTATGTATGAATATTTTCTACTTACTGAACACAATACCTGAACGCAGGACTCGTTGGAAAGGGTTCCTAAATCAATTTGTTCTGATATTCTGACTTCCCTAACTCAGTGCCACGAAAATAATAGTTTTTGTAAAATACTGACGACGCAGCGAGGCATTATTTGTTCGAAAAGAAATAATAAAAAAGGCCAGTTTCAGTTAGAGAGATTTATACATCGTTTGTAACTTTATCTATGGCGCTAGTAAGTTATGGAGGCTAAGGTCAAACTAATGTCGATTTTTTCCCCATTTAAATAGCGAATAATGTTCAGTAACCGTGAAGCGGCGTAGAGCGGTCGTATCTGTGCTCACTACATAAATCAAATATAAATAAAGGACCTCATAAGCTGTCAACGTAATGCCATTCAAGCCAGGCCTGGGTGCGTAATATCGTCGAATAAATCATGTTCAGCTAAAATATGCCTCAATACCCACTGTTGAATATGAAATCACTTTCAACCATTTAGTTGGGAAATACCTAATTCAGAAAAATGAAAGGGTAATGTAAGTAAATGTGGGATATTTTCAGGCGTATGTGCCCTTTTCAAGTAACCCTGGCCCTACGTGTTATATTTTTTAATATAGTGGCTTCTCACTTCAAATGTTTATAATATCGTCTACGTGAAAAGATCAGAAGATTCAATTTCCAACGTTTTTCACCACAATGTTTGCAAAAATACAGTGAACCTTTATTTTACAAGACACCATTAGGCATGAGTGCTTTGCAAACAACCTTACCTCTCCAACAAATATAATCGTCTAATTAAACACAAAATTATCTAAATCACTTGGGAAAGCATAACATCTGAAAGGTAAACCATTGGAGTGGGTTTACCCACACCGACAATATAATCGAAAACAGGGTTAAATATTTTGAATAATTTTGTACAAACGAAAAATAAGCTTAGAATAGAATAATAATTTTTATTGTAAATCAAGGCATTAAGCGGGCAAGTTATTGACAGTTTCGAATTGTGAATTACAAGACAAACAAAATAGTGAAGCCTTAGACCTGTAACTGATACTGTAGTTTAATTCAGTACTAATAAAAAATACATAATGAAAACAAATCGGAAGAATGACTACACATAAAATTAACTAGCACAGACATATATTTCAAGATAACGACACAACACTAAAATAATGTGTCAACACACGAGTCTTACAAAACAGATCCAAACATACACAATTTTAAATTTATCTTATCCCCTCGCCGCCGCCGTTAACGTACAAAGAAAACATAGCACGTCGAAGTATAAATAAAAATGATAAATTCTCAACGCGTGTTATGACCCCTAGCTGCCGTATTTAGGGTACTGTCGTATAAAGGACTCTGTCTGTCACTATGGGAATATAGATAGAGTGCCGGGACGACAGCCTGTATTTTATCCCGGGATATAAATCTGCTGTGCTACTCGTAGCACGAACGGCAGGAGTATGATTTTAAAATTAGAACAGCTCAAGTCTACGGTTTTGCCCGTGCGGTATTGTACGGGTTAAGAAGTATCTTGTATGTTAATCCAGGTTATAAATCTCTGCTACCTACGTATGATTGTCCTTAGTTTATCTAAGACTGGTACAATTTTCGGTTATCCTACATCATGTTAATTGTTCCTAATATTAATCAAAATCAGTCCAGCTGTTTAGTTTTACAAATAAAATCACTTTCACATTATAACTATAGGAGGAATTGCGATTGTTATTGAATTGCTTTCCAACATGGCCTGTAGAAATATTAACATGACCTTATAAAAATAATTATATTCTTATCAAGCCTTTTTTATGGTTTAGTACCCAAAGGGTAGAATGGAAACCCTATTAATAAGACTCCGCTGTACGTCCGTCCGTCTGTCTATCCGTCTGTCACCAGGCTGTATCTCATAAACCGTGTTAGTTAGCTGAAATATGATACATATAGATGATAATATATTTCTGTAGCCTTTTTCCAAAAAAAAAACTAAAAAACATGATTAAATAAATAAAATATTTAAGGGCGCTCCTATACTCATACAACTAACGTTATTTTTTTGCCGTTTTAAATTGAACCCTGTGTGCACGAGTCCAACTCGCACTTGGCCATTTTTTTAGTAGATAATGTCATTAGTTTAAAATATTTATAGATTTGTTGTTAATGCCCCTCATCTATTGTACCTACTTCTGACTCCATTATAAATGACTGATGCGTCTCTGAATAATATATGTAGACTGTTGTTTATTTTACGGAGAACTGATTTATTGCTTGTCACTGTTAGTAAGTAGGTACCTACAGTAATTTTGTCGCCTGAAGGTATGGGGTAGGTAATTTGCGTCAAATCTGGTAGTTCTGACTTTTGGCAGACTCGTTTATGATTTTGGTCGAATTATTATCCAAATATCAGACTTCGAGCTCTAAACGCTACTATGTCAAAATATAAATAAAAAAACGCGAAAAATTCGGTCATTTTTCAAATTTTAGACTAGATATTGAAAAAATTAAGACTCTTTTAAAGATATAGATATAGACTATATTTGCTACAATACGAGAGTCGCGATCGTAAGAAGAGGAAGAATGGAGGGAGGTCTTTGCTCAGCAATGGGACAGAATAGGCTAGCAAAAAAATGGGTCACGAAAAATACAGGGTCATCACCAGAAATCGAAATCGAAATGAATTGAATATATATACAGTCGATATTTTTTTTGAAACCAAGACCTATATGAACTACAAAAAGTATGATTTAGAAGTAATTGTTACTGTATATTGCTTGAATGAAAGAATATACAACATTATTTTTTGCTTATGCACCTGTCTAGTATTTTTGTGTAAAGAATCTTTGTACAAAATTTTAAAACGGTATCAATAAAAATCACAACACCAGGTTGTCCGTTCAAAACCATGCTCATTTCGCGGTACACCCGTGTCTCCTGTGTTATACAATAGTATGGCAATGGGTACCTAACCGTACGGTGATTATCTTTAATTAATCTTCAATTAAAAAAAAATTTGAAAAAAAAAAATATAACATGGTGTAAAAATTATTGGAATCGAATCAGTTACTGATTCTGAACAAACTATATTCAGGTTTCGCAATACTAAAAATAATGTTGTTTATTAGGTGTCTTGTTTGGAGGGGATTATCACCTCTCCAAACAAGACACAAATACTTAATTCTAGTAATAATTATGGTTCATCTGCAATACACCTAACTGAGCTATGCGCATATTCCACTTAAACTGTTGAAGAGACAGTACGATTACGTGGAGTCAGTCCGCATTCCCTCCAGTCGTACGTGAGTTACCGGCTCTTATAGCCTACAGCTTAACTAACTAGTAACTGTGTTGGACACGGAGATAGGAGGCATGGAGTGCTCAAGTGGTATCATCTCAGGACTTCGGTATTTAAAGACATCGTTTGATATGCCGCGTCTAGTTGCTACCTTGAAATAGTCGTTGAGGCACAACTTATACGTCGTGTGTGTGACGCTATGTGCATCTTGGATTACGTAGAGTGCGTCACATTCCCTCCAGTCTTTCGTGAGTTGCCGTCTCTGATAACCTACATTTTAGGTAACGATTATCTGTGTTGAACATAAGTTGGATAAGAGGTGTAGAAGGTTCATGGCCTGATTGATGTTAGGTTAATTCGCCAAACGATGGAGTTTAGTGCCCAGGTGGCCTACCACGAGCTCTTAACGAAATCCAGTTTACGCTCAGGAAACGAGATGGCGCTAGACGACTTGTATAGCTCTGTCTCTTTCCCACAGCCTAAACTGGATCTCGTTAAGAGCTCGTGGTAAAGCCTCTGTGCACTAAACTCTATCGTTTGGCGAGTTGTGTTTGCGTTTTGTTGCCAGCTTGTGATATTTAACTACATACATAGGTTTCGTTCCAAACACTACTAGTTCTGCTAAAATGACGTAGGTTTGGCGGCACTGGGATCTTGATCTACAACTTACCCATCGTAAAAATGATCATTAGATTAAAAAACAGAACATCACATTTTCACAACATTAATTTAAGTGTATTTTCATTCCTGCCGTAGGCTGTACGCCGGCGTCGTGCGGTCCATGGCCCTCTAAGGGGCCCCTGTGTGGGCCCTGAGCATCCGGACGCGACCACTGAAGTTGGTCGCATGCCAGAGAGCCATGGCTATCCGGATGATCCGGGGATACCGCACGATTGCCGGCGAATCGGCCAACCTCCTTGCCGGATTGCTGCCCTGGGATCTGGAGGCAACTGCCCTCCAGCGCGTCTATGAGTGGCGCGTGGAGGCGCAGCGCCGGGGCGTGACCCCGCTGCCTCGTGAAGTCGAGGCGCGGCGGGAAGAGCTCCGGCGCGATCTCAGGGCAGTATGGAGGGGACGACTATCGCGACCGAAGGCCGGGCGCGCCGCAATTGCGGCGGTAAGACCCCTCTTTGAGGAGTGGCTGGAGAGACGTCACGGCGTCCTGACCTATCGGATGACGCAGGTCCTCACCGGACACGGAAGTTTCGGGAGGTTCCTGTGCCTGATGGGGAAGGAGGAAACGCCCGGGTGCCACCACTGCGAAGATCGCCCGGAGGACACAGTAGAGCATACGGTGCAAGACTGCCCCGCTTGGGCAGAGCACCGACGCACGTGTCCTCACGGCGGCGATAGGCGGAGACCTCTCGCGCCCGGCATTGGTTGCGGCCATGCTGCGGGGCGAGACGGAGTGGGAAGCGGTCTCCTCCTTCTGCGAGGCAGTAATGCTCGTGAAGGAGGAGGCGGGCCGCTTGAGAGCGAGGACAGCGTCCTCCCTCCGCCCGCCCCAACCGCAGTGGTAGGCGCCCGCGGCGTCGGACGTCAGCAGATGATCTCCGGCCACCGTACAGCGAGTAAAGGGCAACTCGCTGCCCGACCATGGACCATGCCCGGGTCGACGGCGCGTCGTGTCCCACGCGTGCCTCAAAGAGCGTCAGCATAATGACGGGACCCCCCTCTCAGAGGGCCAAAGCCTGCCGGGGTCGCGGGATTATTTCCTTACCGTGACCCCGGAACAGAAAGGGCTATTGAAGGACACCGTGGATTTTAGTCAGTAAAAGTCTGACAGTCCCTCCCGCCCTGCCCGGTTGGAGGACTCATTTGATGATTTTATCACGCTAAAAAAAAAAAAAGTGTATTTTCATATGAGCACTCCATTCTCAAACAGCTCTTGGATTTCAAGATTAACATAAGCATTATGTTGTATACGTCTTCAATGCGCTAGTGTTTCATGATTTCGGGGAACCATGATTTCAGATGTAAATGTCGGTTGTATGTCTCGATTCGCTCGATATGATATTGATATCATGTTATGTATCATAATATTATGTACTACTGTTTGTTATCCATAATAAAATAAAATACCGTGCATTTTCTACAGGTAAATAAACCAGTTACGATCAATTAAACTGGAGCATTGAGTGAATGCTTGGATGTTTTATTACTAACTAGCTGTGCCCGCGACTTCGTTCGCGTGGATGTCGGAATTTAACAATGTATTTTGTAGTGCGAAGCGCTTAATTCTCTCCACGTTTTTTATAAATCATATCGTTTTCATATAATCCCTGTATTTAGAATTTATTTTTCAAGAATATTTGAGGTGATTATAATAAACGCCCTCTGTCGTTCAGATTCAGAAGAATTGCTACTGGATTAGAACATTCATTCTATCTCATTCCATCCCATTCCATCCCACTCCATCCCAATCCATCCCCCTCCATCCCACTCCATCCCACTCCGTCCCACTCCATCCGACTCCATCCCATTCCATCCCACTCAGTCCCACTCCATTCGACTCCATCCCACTCCATCCCACTCCATCCCACTCAATCTCACTCCAGCCCATTTCATCCTACTCCATCCCACTACATCCCACTGCATCCAACTCCATCTTACTCAGTCCCACTCCATCCTAATCCATCCCACTCCATCCCACTCCATCCCACTACATCCCACTCCAACCCACTCCATCCCACTCCATCCCACTCCAACCCACTCCATCCCACTCCAACCCACTCCATCCCACTACATCCCACTCCATCCCACTCCATCCCACTCCATCCCACTCCATTCCACTCCATCCCACTCCATCCCACTCCATCCCACTCCATCCCACTCCATCCCACTCCATCCCACTCCATCCCACTCCATCCCACTCCATCCCACTCCATCCCACTCCATCCCACTCCATCCCACTCCATCCCACTCCATCCCACTCCATCCCACTCCATTCCACTCCATCCCACTCCATCCCACTCCATCACACTCCATCCCACTCCATCCCACTCCATCCCACTCCAACCCACTCCATCCCACTCCAACCCACTCCATCCCACTACATCCCACTCTATCCTAATCCATCGCACTCCATCCCACTCCATCCCACTCCATCCCACTCCATTCCACTCCATCCCACTCCATCCCACTCCATCACACTCCATCCCACTCCATCCCACTCCATCCCACTCCAACCCACTCCATCCCACTCCAACCCACTCCATCCCACTACATCCCACTCTATCCTAATCCATCGCACTCCATCCCACTCCATCCGATTCCATCCCACTTCATCGTACTCCATCCCACTCCATGAATGTAGTTAGAATTTCCAGGTATGTAGTTTTTCTATTCCAAGCTAGATCGCGCTACTGAACTGCGCGTCTCGGTGTAAACTGACCGTAATTTTTACTTCTGGGTCTGGAACACTTTAAATTCAAATATCTTTTGATAGACTTAACCGATTGCAATGAAACAAAAACTAAATGTGTCCTCAAGTTACGCTCGATCGTTGTGTATAAAGGTTATCTACATTGCCTTCGTACATTTTACGTGATAGAGCCACAAATAAACAGACAAACCGACAAACCGACAAACAGACAAAAATTCTAAAAATGCTGGAAATGGGTTCTGTTGGTTGTCCTTCAACACCCTAGCTATTTTTTTGGATTTTATTTTGATGTACAAAAACGATTTATCTACAGTTTTATTATATGTATAGATTGCGATGCCTTTTAGACAACTTTTCCATTTACTTAAAGCTTTATTTTTTAAAAAGAAAAAAAAATACAAAGTGAAATTGGTTTTAATAAGCTCACTTTCATTGAACGCACAAAATGTGTTTGATGTCAAAGCATTATATTTATAATCTTAGTCCACTTTAAAACATTCTCAAAAATAGCACGAAATTTTAAATAATGTTGAATTATAGATTAACATTCACTAGTTCTGTTAGGGGCAGGCGAACTCAGCGGGGCCGTGCCTCCTAACCTTGAAGAACTGTATAGGATGATCGTGTCCAGGGCAGCAAAATGAAAGACTCGGTTGAAGAAAATCTGCATGTGCGGAGCGAAGGCGGAGGTGTATAGTGGCGTCTTGACTTGGCCGTGGTCGTCAGTGGAGTGTCGTTTTTGCGTAAAGTTGTGCAATATTTATAGCCGGCGACAGTGGCGCCGGCAATCGTGGGCGGCGGAAGGCCTTAAATCTCTTAACCAATCAGAAGGTTTGTGCACGCCTGGGCGTGTGTGTGTGTTATTTGTATTGTGTACCTCATGCAGTTGCTTTATTTATAGAGTAAATGGTTTCTTATATCTAATACACATTATATACACAATAAAAAGCTTAAAAAAGGTAAGTACAATGGGTAAAGAATAAAAACTTAAATAACAACATAAAAAGGGTACAAAGTAAACAAATTTAGATATGTAAAGACTTATTTTCTATGTGTATCCTAACTTAAAACTAAGCTGTTATTTACAAGTTCGTATTTTTTCACTAAATTACTGTAGTTAGGCACTGAATCTGATTTCCAAAAATTTTGCAAAAAACGAAAAACTGAAATATTAATGCGTTGATCATAATATTTCAGAAAAATTATATTTATAGGTTTTTAACAATGCATGGTGAAAATTTTAATAGTAAGAGCAGCATAATTTTTTTTCGTTAGAAGGATAAATAACATATATAGGGACACCCTACAACGACTTACAATTCCCTTAATTTCCATTTTTTTTATTCCAAAATCAATATTGAATTGAGTTTTATTACAGTTATTGAGGACTGTAGAATTATAGTGACGTGCGTGACTGACTGCACGCATGTTGTAAAGTGGGTGCATAAGTTAGTTTCATCGTACTTTACGTCTGTGTTTGTATGTAAGTCTGTGTGCGTGATCAATTACCTTGAATATAAAATCATCCATAATAACCTTTGTTAAGAGGGGAGCTCGAATTTTTTAACCAGGGAAAAAATATACCTGGCTTTTTATTATTAAACTAGCAGTTTCCCATGGTTTCACCCCACTGCTCTCCTCTTGGTCGTAGTGTAATGTTTTTAACCGACTTCAAAAAAAAAAGTAGGTTCTCAGTTCGACCTGTATGTATGTATGTATGTATGTATGTATGTATGTTTGTCCGCGATTATCTCGCGTTTGGCTGAACGGATTTTGATGCAGTTTTCAGGAAAGTGTTCATTACATTCTGGAGAAGGTTTTAGTATATAACACTAATAGATATCCCGTGACGTTGCCCGCATGGATCCGATTTGCTTACTTGGATCGTAGATTTTAAGGGACGATTGCATGTTTGTCCGCAATTATCTTGCGTTTGGCTGAACCGATTTTGATACAGTTTTCAGAAAAGTATTTGTTACATTCTGGGGAAGGTTTTAGTATACAACAATAATGGATATCTCGTGAAGTTGCTCACATAGATCCGTTTTGCTTATTAGGATTGTAGATTTTCAAAGACGCCGATTTTATGAAGATTTTTGTTGATTATCTCAACTAAAAAGGGAAAAATAAAAAACTTTTTTAAAAAAAGGGAACCGACTTCAAAACTTAACACAAAAAAACTATAAAATAACTTTTCTTTCGGAAGTCGGTGGCCATATGTCAATGAAATAAAAAAAAAACAAAGCCACCGACTTCCGAAAGAAAAGTTATTTTATAGTTTTTTTGTGTTAAGTTTTGAAGTCGGTTCCCTTTTTTTAAAAAAGTTTTATAACCAGTGATCGGAATAGGTAGATTGAATGGGGTATACATTAATATGGACATTCCACCGGAATTGATTTGATTTTATAAAAAAACCGGAACTTAGGTAGGAATTGTATTATGCAACTTGCAAGGGTTGCGGAATTTTTTCTAAAGAGTTACCACGGCCCTGGAACGCAAATACGTTAAATATTAAAGCTATTAATATTCAATTGTTTTTGATATTCAACAGATAAGCAATGAATTAATTTAGTTTGATACCTTCCTTTAAATTTTTAATTGAGTAGTAATAATAGCACTACCAATTATTTAACAATATTTTAGTTGAATCCGGAAATACCGGAATTACTTTCCGGAAAAATGGCTTATCCATGTTACTCTTTCTGTGTGCATTTATGATACAAGTACCAAAAATCAGTCTACCTATTCCGATCTATGTTTATAACCAATAGCCTTCCTCTATAAATGCACTATCTAACACAAAAAATATTTTTTAATTCGAACCAATACTTCCTGAGATTAGCGCTTCCAACTAAACATAGAAACTCTTCAGTTTTAATATTAGTGTAGATTGTATTCCAAGCAACAATTTGGCTACCATGTTAGGGTCGGCTTCCAGTATTATAGCAGTGATTTGACGCTTGCAATTGTTTCAAATTGCAATTGTTTAAAAATGCCAATTTGATGGCATGACATGCCAATTTGATAGGTCATCAAATCGATTTGACACAACGTCAAATCGGCAGCAGTGATGCATTTGGCTATTATTCGGTGACGACAGCCATTTGGCTATTATGTATTCGGTGACGACAGCTACAATTTTATAAATTTGTAGCTATCGGTCACCGAATAATATCTAGATCTAGCTATAAAGTTGCTAAGTTGGCATCGATGCTGCAGATTTGACGTTGTGTCAAATCGATCGTACGATAGGCAGTATGGTGTGTGGTGTATATGGACGAACTGCCAATTTGAAACAATTGCAAGCGTCAAATCGATCGTTCGATAGGCAGGATGGTGTATGGCTACCATTAACTTGCTATCTGACCTCCACAATACACCTAGCACTAACACACAATATCTCTCGGTAATATTGGTTACCTTAGCTACCATTTGTGATGCTTAAATCATCAATATTACCAGTGTAACCTAAAATAATACTTCGATAATGGAATACTGGGATAAAAACCTATACATCATTACAAACTAAATAATCTGTGTATTAATCGAGATCCTTTCAACTGTTCTGGTTTGATTGAGAAATTAGTCCTTCTACTCTGATTTTTTTTTTTTTTTAGCGTGGTCAAATCATCAAATGAGTCCTCCAACCCCGGGCAGGGCGGGAGGGACTGTCAGACTTTTACTGACTAAAATCCACGGTGTCCTTCAATAGCCCTTTCTGTTCCGGGGTCACGGTAAGGAAATAATCCCGCGACCCCGGCAGGCTTTGGCCCTCTGAGAGGGGGGCCCCGTCATTATGCTGACGCTCTTTGAGGCGCGCGTTGGACACGACGCGCCGTCGACCCGGGCATGGTCCATGGTCGGGCAGCGAGTTGCCCTTTACTCGCTGCCCGCATGCCCGCGCCTACGGTGGCCGGAGATCATCTGCTGACGTCCGACGCCGCGGGCGCCTACCACTGCGGTTGGGGCGGAGGGAGGACGCTGTCCTCGCTCTCAAGCGGCCCGCCTCCTCCTTCACGAGCATTACTGCCTCGCAGAAGGAGGAGACCGCTTCCCACTCCGTCTCGCCCCGCAGCATGGCCGCAACCAATGCCGGGCGCGAGAGGTCTCCGCCTATCGCCGCCGTGAGGACACGTCGGTGCTCTGCCCAAGCGGGGCAGTCTTGCACCGTATGCTCTACTGTGTCCTCCGGGCGATCTTCGCAGTGGTGGCACCCGGGCGTTTCCTCCTTCCCCATCAGGCACAGGAACCTCCCGAAACTGCCGTGTCCGGTGAGGACCTGCGTCATCCGTAAGGTCAGGACGCCGTGACGTCTCTCCAGCTGTTTTGTGTTGTGTTGTGTTTCTACTCTGATTGGAGAGGACTTTCCAAAGAAATAAATCATAATCATAAATCCAAATTTTTGCAAAAAATACACTTATTTTTTTTCCATCTCTCTTCTTCAACTCATTTCTATCATGCTACGTGTGGTTCTGTCTCCTTCATAGCACGCCATTTAACCGGCATCACATAGCGATGTTTCTAAAATGCTTGATTCAGCTTTTGCCGACGGTTGTCAATTAAAAATAATGACCCGGAATATCGGGTGAGGACTCTAATTTTATGTTGCATTCAGAGTTCGTATCTAATGCCGTTAAAGGATTTTGTAAGGTTAAATGTTTTCGCCCCTGGCAGATTCTAACTAAATCAAGTAATTTAATTTCAAGAAATACGAGAAGGCCATAGTGGGTATTTTTATAAAAAGTTCTTTAGACCATAATTTATACAGTCTGACGGAGCCCCCTTTGAGCCCTCTAAAAAAGTCTGCGGGACTGTCTCATCAGGTAACCGCAACCCTGGAACGTAAAAGGCAATTGAAGGATCACCGTGGATTTTATTCACTATTCTAATAATAATTAAAAAAAAATTAATATCTTATTGTATTATTAATATTTTATTGTATTATTTTGCACACTAGCCCTGGTAGTTTTTTTTTTTCGTGGTAAAATCATCAATCGAGTCCTTCTAACCAGGTTGGGGCGGAAAAGTACATCATTACAAAAAAAAGGACCTAAGAACGAAGTTTATAAAACTTTGAAATATTATCTAACTGATTTCTTGATAAACACGTTTAACATCAACTTGTTTTTTCCAAAGTTTCTCAATCGAATAAGTGAACCTAACTTCAGCAATCCAAAAACGTTGAAGAAACCTAATTAGAGTAGTTAAAACCGTTCAGTAAGTCTCAAAATCGTTCAAAAGATATTTCGAAAGCATAGTACGCAGTCTTGTGTTGTTCTGATTACGACATCGTACAATTTACCTTTGACACTGTACTTCCCGAGAGTTGCGGAATATGGGGCATAGTGGAAAACCCCCAGTTTTTCAATTTACTCCGCGGTTGTTTCAAATGTATCGTGGATTCGTGGTGCCACAGCGGTCTACCAACCATTTTGAGAACTGACTTGAATTGTGAATGTGACGAGATTAAAACTATATAAAGCTCTTAAATAAAGCTGGTACAAAATATATTTTTATTGAAATATTTTTTTAAATGCACGGAAGGTTTTTTTTCGTTTTAGGTCGTATTTTTGGAATTTCGAAAATGGTTTCCTGTTAGACTGTACTGCACATATTCTTTCATTGCGCGGCAAAGTTTAGTTATAGTTCGACCAATATTATATGTTTAAAATTATAATAAATGAACTTTTCTTTAAATAAAATGTTTTGACGAAAACCAAGATAGTGAGTGCTGACGACCATTTTAAGTAAAGTATGAAAATTATTGCAAATTCATATCCAGTTCGTTTTTAAGAATACATTGACTTAACGATAGTAGAACATATAAATGAAAGACTTGGTTTATTGAAGAAAAATCTACACGAGTAACCCAGGATGACCGTGTGTGTAGGATAAAGCCTCTACAATACAGATTTATAATGTTCAACGGCACACACACCATGAAACAATCTTGTCTGAAAACAAGCCAATGCATAAAAAATAACAGCTGAAACAAAGCTCAAGTGTCGAAATCAGTCGAGCACAATACGCAAGGCCAAAAAATCTCATTTACCTGGCACACGTTGATAAAAAGGTTGAACATTAATTACATTACCATCACCGACGCCCCAGGTGCGTCCACGGGCGAAACACCCTGTTTTATTAGCCCTCGTGTTATATATAACTCGTTTGTCAACGTAATTAATGCTGTACCTTTGTTAATATGTATTGTTTATAACCATTTTTAGCAAGATATTCGACTGAGCTAGTCTGAACTTCAGTTTTTGCAAAAACAAAAGAATACTAAGAAATAATTTATCTCAGGAATCAGGATAGCGAAACATATTTCGTAGGAAACATGTACATTAACTCGTAATACAAGTCTGTTAAACGAAGTTTCTGAAGTTTAATTAGAGCAGGTTCTTAGTAATACTACTCGTAATTACCAAATGTTTATTGAAATATGTAGAGAAATGAAGATAGGGAACTATATGTCTCTATCCACAGGCAATTAATAGCGAAGCGCCTTCTTCATTACTTTTGTGTTTAAATTATATTATGAACAGACACTTAGTCCGTTATATCTTGTACGTTGTACGTGCTTGTACTTGTTCACTACATCAAGGCTTCACACACGTTCCCTAACTTGTCAGACAATGTCTTGTCAACATGATAATCTCATTGTATACACAATACAACTACCACTGTATTGCAGACTAACCTACTTCTTAACTGAAGCAAACTCCATTACCATTGATATAAGACCATTACGAGAACGGAACCCAAAACGAATAAATGTCAAAAATGTAAATGTGAGACTCATTCTTCAAATCTAAATAATGTATCTATTGCCCCAATAACAAAGACGATCAAAATGAAGCATCAAAAATACAATAAAATGTGGGCAAACGCTGCGATCGCATAACGCATAGGCAGATATATTGTTGAGTTACGCTCAATAATATTTACTAGGCGATATTCTCCCTTGTGAAAATCTCTTAGATGCGATCATAAATCGCTTCGGTTGACATAATAGCGTAAAGGGAGCGGGCTGGATTTATGCATGTTTGATTTAGAGGGAGGTGAATGTTGTCATTTTACTGACGTAGGTAGGTACCCACTAAAAATGCTGCGTTTATTCCACAAATATCATTCTCAAAGGAGATCCTACATAGAAACACGCGCTTGTTTTTTCAAAGTTTAAATAAGTTCATGAATGTTCATGAACGTTTTGGAATGCCGCATACGTAATAAGGCGCTTTATAAAAACTGGAGAACATAATGCGTGTTTGGAACCGAACTCTCCACTCCAAAGTCGAACATACAAAATTGGTCTGCTAACAATTTGTGAATTATCCTTCGCATGCTTACCTCGGCAAATATCGTAAACTTCGTTTCTTATGCGTTTTCGTTTTATGATTTATTGTTAGGGCTCATTTTGATGATTGAATAATAAAAACTGCTGGGTCGGGTACCACATTTACATTTGACTTTCATTTACGCACGTGAATTTTAATAAGATTTCATACAAAAGAAAATATTATTTCACAACGATGATTAATACGTTAGATAAAATTTGAACGGAGTGCTTTTTATTTAGAATTTATCAGATAACATCTCGGTGGGAATTTATTTAACCTGACGACTGCAAAGGAGGGGCTGACTATTAAATTTATTTGAGAGCCTTCGTTTATTGCGATTCGGATTGGAATTGGAATATCCAGACAGAACAGATTAACAATTTTCGAATTCTAAGGACAGCCTGTGTTCTAAATTCAAGACACGATTCAAATTAAGTGATAAAGCGTTGGGAGTACGCCGCCTGTGCCCGGTTGTCACCCGGTAATACCCAAAGAAGCGACGTGTCTCTAGCCCCATTACGCCGAGCTGCATTGCAACAATTTCGAGGAGGAAATTTTCAAAGTGTATCAACAAATGAAGTGGTAATTATCTCTAAATCAACTCCTAAATATACACAGACAGTGTATTAAAGTGTTCGTTGTACTGTTTGATTAAGAGCCGAGGAGCCGTGACCATGAATCTGGTGCGGGGAGCGATTTGCGGGTTAATGTTGCTCTGGAATTATGACAGACGGTATCTTAACGCTTAAGTAATCTAGCCTGTACAAGAATATTATAATAGTACCCAAGTCTTATGAAACATCTTAATAAGACGTGGCAATGATCAAGATTACAATAACAACAGGAATAACATGTTGACAAACGTTCCATAATTCAAAGTAACATCCAACCACATAATAACACGATACATGTTCTTAATCCAACAAATACAATACTGCCCGAACAAAGCCAACATCTCAATACATCTGACTGTTTAATAACAAGAGACTATCGAATAATCAGATCACGTATTGAACACGAAATTCATAATCGGCTATTGAACGCAACCCTAAGGAATTTGTAAGGGATAATGCGAAAACTGAAGGTGTTTATGATTTTATGATGCTACTCCATTCTCGAATAAGGCCGTACAATAACGATAAAGTGTTACGACCTATCCGATGAGGAGGAAAAAATGTCGTACAAGTCTCGTTTGTGGATGGCCTAATGATATTTTACTTTAATAACAATATGTAGGCTTTACACTGTTTAATATGGGGAAATAAAGCCATTGTCCGGATATGAAGCGGTTTTCTTGTAGATTGTGTTTTAAAATGAGAGAGTAAGATAAAATGTTATGAGTTTCAACATTTTCCCTTTATTTTAATATTTTTGTTGTTACTGAGGACTGAAGGTGAAAGGAAAATGGGTTCAGTTGCCTTTCAAATAAGGTTTTAGTAAGAACATACTGAGGGTCAAAAACGCCCACTCTAAGCAATATTCCTAATGATTCACTTTGTGCATTTTCAGCGACGTCATTGGCTATTCAATCATGAGGTGTACCATTTGAAATACTGCTGACTGTTTTAGCCCTGGTGTACTTATTCCAATAAATTTTAATTAAGGTCCCACAACTTCTTCTTCCTTACTTTTCTATTACTAGTCATATGAGCAGTCACTTTGCTAGCCTTTTAGCCTTTGCAAAGTCCACCCGTGCGTGTCTGATCACTGAAACATGGGTTTATAGGTTCAAAACTTATTTAAGTACCTCAGAGAAAATGGAGGAGTCTTGATCGACAACCACTGAAAATGCTGAATATCCATTATAATTTACTTTATGTTGAGTTGAGTAAGTATCTTTCCGTTAAAAGTTCACACAAAAAAAAAAGTTTATATGCCAGTGATCACAAACGTTTTTTTTTATGTGTGCATGTTTATAGCATGCAAGACATTCACCATGAAACAAAGCGTAGCAGTGATAATGTTCAAAACTCACGTAAAATCTTAGGAAATTGTTACGTTTCATTAACAGAAAATAAAAATATTATCGACCTGTTTTTCCAGTAAAATGTTTCTGATAATGTCAACACAACACGCTTTGCTGGCAAATACAAATAACCTTAATGTCCCAAAGCCATAAAAGGCGAAAAACAAAAATAAACTGAACCACGAGTCAACAGACCGAATGAACTAGACATACAAAGGTACAACGATTTATTAAATGAAAATGTAATCAACACAAATTACAGGCTGGCCAGCGATAATTGAATAGTCTTTATTAATATTTCAATTTACACACGCAATAGGCAAAAGAAATGATAGATTACTATCTGAAATGACTGAAAAGACGCATTTATTAACAGATAAATGACCACGATGAAAAATACAAAAACAAGGAAATTGTTTTCGGAATTTCAATTTATGCTTTATCAGAATGTTATGAAGAATTTCAATTGAATTCTTTGAATGGTGACAAAACTTGAATTTGTAGGAATATTAAATTTTTCAGCCATTTTCAGTTCAACTATAATACAGATAATAAAATTCTTACTAATTGTAATACCTAGGGCTAGGTAGTAAAATTATTAGTTATTATTCACTACTATATTATCATTTTCAAATAATAAATTCATAACGCGCAATAGTCAGACATTTACTTTTGAAAAAAAAAAACCTACAACAGATTGTCTTTTTCACAGAAAATTGGCACCTGTCACCGCCACCTTAACTTATAATAACATACTATCAACTTACTAAATCTAGTGGTCATATTTATTAGTAAAAGCGATTATCGACTTGCCCCATAAGGTCACGAAAATTGTAAGCGGTGACCCCAGATGGGTGAGGGGCGAGTAACTGCGAGCGAACAAACGGAGAGAGGGAACTCTCCTCAGTCGTGTGTCAACCGTCGATGACGCCGGTCGTCCGCGCCGCGCTGCCTAACAAAATATTACGTGAGCTTCATTATAACTCGACTGAACTCTCCGATTGAAATGTTAATTAAAACCGTGTGTGAGTAAAGTGCTTACGGCAATATATGGAGGCATAAAGCTCTGTGATATGTGATGGAACTGTTTGTTTAAAAACTTAATGAGGATGTATGTCTTATTGGCAGTACTCAGTTTACTTGTAAAAGGTAATAGCAATTATGTGAATGGACTGTGTGCTTTTATTGATATTGTTCTATAATAGTATATTTTTATATAAAGTGTATTGCATACCCGGAATGATGCAATTTTATCCAGATTTTGTGAGGAATAAGAACAATTTACCAAGTCCCTCGCTGGGCGCCAGTAATAGTGGCAGTTACGATATCTTAATGCAGCTCCGTTTTCAATTTAGGAATAAAATTGCATAAAGATATTATTCATGATGTCCGAGGAAGCCTTTATGATAAAAAGCCATTCATCTTCAGGCATTATAACGAAAAAGACTTCTTTCCCTAAGTAGGTTTTCAAGAGATAGGTATTTATTCGCAACGATAATAAATCATTTAAATTCTTGAAACTTTTACTTTTGGGAAGATTAGGATTGACGCTTTAAATAGGGGTATAAATTACTTTCCTCTTTCAATTATTGAGGGTAAAGGGTTTAATGAAGAATCTCGAGTATCGGAAAGAAACTTTGTATTAAACTAAAGTGGGCTTTTCAGGCCTACTGAAAAACAAACCCCTCAATTAAACCGGCAGTATATCTTTTATCTAGAGGGGCTCTCACTTAGATTTATTCAGGCCTGCCCCAGCTTGGGGTCGCTAAAAGCAAATTGAGCCTTAAAAATACAAACTGTATCTCTTTTTAATTTTTTTTATGGAAATGACCAAGAAGTCTTTCAAAATCGATATTCAATTTATCGGAAACTGGTTACCAACTACGACCATTGTAACTTACTGGAAAGTTGTTTATTAAGATTCTAGGGAGGCACAACAAGGCTTTGCTAAAAGTAAACCACATTTCGATTCGAGGAATATTTCAGTAGGCAAATAAAAAGGCAAAACCTCCTGAAAATACTTCTTTTCTGATTCTTCGAATAACATATTTGAGTACTGTGGTCCTGATTCTGGTTACTACTTAGTTGTTGTTCTTCACAGAAGCCAGTTTTAAGTCAATCAATTGTATATAATTTGAAGAGTGAGAGATGAGTACTTGTCATCTTACTAGTCATCGTCTTTGGATGTCCAGTTTTGACATCATCATCTGTCATGATTCATAGTTTGTAAGAACCTCTATGGTATTGGTGTTTATCTACCTTTCCTCTTTCTCATCAGTACAAAATCGTTTCCCACCGTGTTCCGTTCTTCTTTAGATTATGATGGGTTCTATTTAGTCGATTGCTCCGTATTTTTGTCATCAAATCCTTGAACATCGACACCAGTCTTTAGCATTTCAATGTAGCATTTCAATGCTCTTCTTATATTATTATGATTTTGTTTATTTGTGCTATACACTAATAATACTAGCAGCCGGCATGGGCTTAAGGCTGCGGTTACACTGAGGCGGAGCGGAGACGAGCCGGGATACACCAATTGGAATCAGCATCTCTTCTCCACTCCGCTTCAAAGTGACATGTATGAATCGCGGCACAGTTCTGCTCCGCACCGCAGCCTTAAACGGGTTATAGTTTGTAAATAGAATACTGGCCATATTACTCATTGACAATGCAGTTTTTTTTTGTAGAAGGAAGGATTATAAAAATCGGTTATGTAGTTTTTTAATTTATTCATTACAAACAAACATACATAAAAATCGATTTTTTTTATTACTAAGTAGTTTATCACTTTATTAATTACAAACTCACAATGTATAAAAATGTCAATCCTTTTTAATAAGAGTATTGTTTGATCAAATAAAGTTCCAGGTCTAACCACCACAACACAATTTACTAAGTAATGAAAAAAAAAGCAAAATAATAATATGTAGGTGTAAAACTATTGTAGTTACAAAAACCTTTATTGTAAGTTACTGATTACAGTATACACAGGTACTTTAATTCTCGCTCCTGATTCAACCCGCTAGTCAGTTTTACGTCTCCCCCGAGGAGTGATGGAGTGGTCTGTTTGTACTCCGACACAGCGAAGTTAAAATAACTGTAAATAAGTTGTGACAGGTCGATATTCCACTGGCTTGGAGCAGACAGTTGATATAACCAACTTGGTTGACTTTAACACTTTTTATTTGTGGGATATTAACAGTTGCCTTTTTGAAGTTCCGTCCCCAAAAGGTGAAACGGGACCCTGTTATAAGAATTTGCTTTACGTCTGTTTGTCGCTCTGTCTGTTCGTCTGTAACCAGGCTGTATCTCATGAACCGTGATAGTTAGACAGTTCAAACTTTCACAAATGATGTATTTATGTTGCTTCAATGACAAAAAATACAGAACAATAAAAAATCAGAATAAAATAAATATTTAGGGGACTCCCAAACAACAAACGTCTATTATCGTACTACGGAACCCTTTGTACGTGAATTCGATACGCACTTGGCCGAATTTTCTGTTACATGTCCAAAATATATTTTTGATTCGTGGTTTGTAGTTTTTACATAAAGTTGTTTTTTGTTTGAAAAATTAATGTTTCTACTTGGGAAAATATAATTTTACTTATAAAAGTAGTTCAGGAGTGAACTGAAGAAGTTTCTTACTTGTTTTTCAGGTTCGAAAAAAGTTTATAAGTAGGCAAAAAGCTGCTAAAAGAAAAGTCTTGTTTTTAAAACTGGCCATTCAATCTTGTCATATAACGCTTTTTTTCTAGAAATACGTTAAAACTGAAGAGTTTCGATATGTTTACTCACGCTCTTATCCCTTCACTTTTATTGTAATATATAAATATATTTTTTCAAATAATAAAATAGGTCATTAAGCATGAATTTTACTTTTTTTTCCCTTTCCAATCACCGCTTACTGGTTTCTTTTAGTTACAAAATTTAAGTTGCTATTTTATCACCATATCCCTTAAAACATTTAACGAGACACTAAGTATCAAGGTTGGAAAAAAAAACAGTTTTTTTTTCAAATTTATAAAACAAACAGTTCAAAATGTTTTAAATGTGTTTTTTTTTTTGTTTTCTTTTTAGTTTCTGGTTTTTTTTTTCAATTTAATTCCACCTTGTTTATTGATGTCTAAACGTATAAATCAGTTTCATTTATAGACTACATCTTTTCAAATTCGCCCTTTGTAATGAATTTTTTTCGAAAAATTATCAATGGAAAAAAACATGTGATGTTTTTTTTTCTAATAATTTTATGCATTGTTTCATTACAATGCCAATAAAAGTTAAAAATATGACATAATAATGGCATTAGACTCAAAAGGTTTTATGTCAAACTATTTAGACTCCTGAATATTAATTTATTTTCATTTTATATGCATTCATCTGCCTTGAAAAGTAGTTGAAATGGGTAATAACAAACACTGTTTAATTTCAAACTGTTTCAAACACTGTTTTATACAGGTGTTTTAAAACAACTTGTTTTAATCATGCCAACCCTGCTAAGTATAAAATGCTCAATTCCAGTCCTGACAGTTTTACCTTGTAAAAATGTCAGGAGCTGTATTTGTACAGTTGTGTTATAAATGTACGGATACGGACAAGATGGTGGCAAAATTATAGTTATAACTAGCTCTGCCCGCGACTTAGTTCGCGTGGATGTCGGAACTTATAGTAGCCTAAGTTACTCCTTATTACATCAGCTACTTGCTAATATACGTAAAAGTCCCGTCAAAATCGGTCCAGCCATTTCAGAGATTAGCCATTACAAACAGACAGACAGAAAGACAGGAAAAAAAATTGAAAAAAATGTTATTTTGGTGTATGTACCGTATACATTTATTCGTATGCATGTACAATCGACAAAGTTGAATCATGACCCATTTTGACAATAAATCGTTTGAATCCGTCAAATTGACAAAGATCAAAGTCGTTACCATGGTTATGTAGGTTTACGCGAATGTGGACCTAACTGTATTTGAATATCTGTAGGAAAATGAGCTTATGGTGGGTCATACTTCAACTTTGTCGATTGTACATAGTTGAAAACGGTTATTTTAATATTACAAACACACACTCCAATTTTATTTATATGTATTCATGATTCTTTATTTATTTGAAAGCTGGTGCTTCCCGTGTGGTCCCAATGTCAGCATTTCAGGATCTGATGATTGGAACTTGGAGAAATCGAAGGCAACCCTCAAATTTTATTGGCTCACACATAGTTTCTCGCAAATCTTATGAAGTAATTTAAGTACTTGCGTATGAAAATCCTCATCTTATGTTGCTGAGCTGATGATGGAAGGTACAACTCCTCTTTTAAGTAAATCATGTTATAGATGATAATGATAATAGTGGCAGAAAAATAGATATAGCTGTTTGTGCACAAAAGTCGTTTCAAGTCTAGACAGATAAGATATGAACTCTGTCTCTTTAAATTGCAATGGTGGACGTTTGTTTGTTTCTTTCTTTTTTCACACACATCATCAGCCTAATAATTTTCTTACTGCTGCGACACAGGCCTCTTCTCTGTGAGAGGGAGTGGGCCATAATGGACCACGCGGGCCCAGTGCGGGTTGGTAGATGTCATATGTCTTCGAATTTTTGGTTCTAGGACATGCCGTTTTTAGTCAGTACAACTCTGACAGTCCGTCCCGTCTAGCCCTGGGTGGGAGGACTCATTTGATAATTTTACCACGTATAAAAAGACATGTCGTTTCCCTCACGAAGTTTTTTTTCAACATTTGAAAACACGTTTTAAACAGAGATTAAGGCCGCATATTCTGAAAGTTGGCAACGTCGCAAGAAGCTGTCAAATATTTACAAGTTTTAATTAATTTGGCAAATTTTCTGTATGAAAACAAGAAATATCGCTCTGTAGTGCACTAAAAAAATGATATAGGAATGCAATTAAAACACTGAATTTGATTTTGTAACCGTTTCAGGTGTATAAAAGGTATTTGGAAAGCTTCCAAATGCTTTTTTTACATCTAAAACTATGTATTTGGTGTTACGATATTACTTATTGCATTCCCTTATAATTTTTTTAGTGCACTACAGAGCCTTATTTTTTATTTTCATTCAGTAACAATGCTAAATTAATAAAAACTTGTTAATATTTGACGACCATTTGCGACGTTGCCAACTTTCGGAATATACGCTCTTAAGGAGATATAAAATATGCTTTACAATTATGCCATATTTCACCGGGACAACATGGCCGCGCATCCAGATCGTCACCACCATCAAAATGTCTACAGCTCTTTAGAAAGTATCTCATCTGGTGTCCGCTTGGTTGCGCAAGCCATACATACAGTTTGTAGGCAGCTCCACCTGGTTGCTTGGCCGGTCTCCTGGTGAAACAGACCCCTTAGGCACCTTTAGCACCTTACCTGTAGTACAGTTGTGACACCCTAAGGTCCTAAAGAAACGTTGATAATGAATATTTGATGTTAATTCAAGTAGGTAACTGAAGTTATGTTCTCTCATCTTTTTAATATAAATTCAATTTCAAAAATATCGTTATTCTTCACAGATGATTAACCTCAAAAGGCTCTTAAAAATTATGAAGATGAAATATGAAACTTTTATGGAATAGAATATAATATAATTGAACACTCTAAACGTCAAGAAAAAAACATCAAAAGACTGGCTGATATTAATTTAATACTAACTCATCCATCCAAGGAACTAGTTAATAAATTGTTTATTCTAAGAATTCTTCTAAAAAACTGGTTCAAAAGCGATGATAATAATTAAAGATGATAAAACTCTATTGAGGAAGAATTTTTGACAAGTCAGGCAGTCTTACTTTAGGTCCAGGTCCAGGTATATGATTACTTCCCAGAAATTGATTCTTATTAGCAACACTATCGAATGTCCTACTAGTATTATAAATGCGAAAGTTGTGAGGATGTATGTATGTGTATGTAGGTATGTTTGTTACTCTTTCACGCAAAAACTACTGAACGGATTTGGCTAAAATTTGGTACACAGATAGTTTATAACCTGGATTAACACATAAGATAATTTTTATCTCGATTTTATGTTCCCGTGGGATAATTTTCGAGTTGTAGCGGGTGAAGCCACTGGCAACAGCTAATTAATGTATAAAATACCTACTAGCGTGCGGCTAGTACTTTAAGAAATAGTCTATAAACTGACTCTTATGTAACTCTTTATTTACAGTATTATAAAGAGTTACATATGAGTTAAGAAGAAAATTCAAAATCAAAATTATTACAGAACTTTTTGACATCATTCATTAAGATGTTACATTATGTGAGAACGATGTGGCAAGTTATTAGTGTCCATAGTAAATATAAAAAGACAATTCAAAAATAAAGTTAGGTATTAATAATTAAAATAGACCGTGGCAGCTCCAAGAGATGACCAGTCACAACTGACAGTTAAAAAGTTTAAAATTCTTTCACCAGTTGAATGTTGAAGATGCTTTGGTCCTGAGTGACGTGACGTGGGGATATTATACATACGGATATAATTATATTAATATACATAACCACACTGTAAGTGAGGGAATAATAGCATATATTTTTATTAAGGATATAGTAGATACATGGATCTGAACCCTCCAGATGAGACTTTATTGTTTATTTAAAAATATCTACTATAAATTCTGTACTTACACGGTTGAAATGAAAATGAACAGCTAATTTTACCGTGTACTTTGCCCTCCCCTAACACCTTGTATTTTTAAAACTCCATCAAGCTTAATATAACTTTGGTTATATTTGTTTTAGGTATATTTTATACCACCCTCAAGTAATTTTAGAAATAACATTAACCTTGACCATCGAGTATTTTTGTCAGGGTTGTTGTATTTTTGTGGTTGTTCAGCAGGTTCAGTTCAGTTTTTTTTAGAGTAACGGTTAAGAAACGTATTCTCTCTAAAATTAATATAAAAAAATAATCCTCTGAACATTTTTACCCTTACTATAAATACTTATTGCGAAGCAATTACTCGAGATTTCAATCACTCAATCCACTTTTCATATTACATATCTATTATCCACTTTTTTATTATTAAATAGAGCTACTAATCCTATCTTACCCAAGTAAATGCTATTTTAGGCTTGACGAGGCACTGTATACTGTTAAACCAAAACAATCTTTGGTAGTGATTTCGTACAATTATAGACAGTGCCCATTATTAATTACTAAAGCTTTTCACTATTCAAACTGCGTTTAATTAGAAAATTAGGTTAGCTTTATAAGGCTTTTCTTTGATTACCTACGACCTTTATACAAAGCTGTTTAATTTGGGAGTTAATAGATTAAATAACTACAAAGAAATTAGTACACCCAGTAAAAATATCTCAATAAAGGGGCCAGTACGTTAAACCATCATCATCAGCCTATAATGTTCCCACTGATGGGACACAGGCTTCCTCTATAAGAGAGGGACTAGGCCCATTCGGGTAGAGTGTGGTTTGGTAGATAGATGTCACATGTCTTCAAATTTTTGGGGCTAGGAGATGTTGGTTTCCTAACGATGTTTTCCTTTATTGTTTTGAAAGTATAAATAACACAAAGTAATGTAACTGGCTATATTAGAACCCACGACCTACAGCTCGTAACTCGAGGCCGTTACCATTGGGCCACCACTGTTCTCTGGTTAATACCATAATGAATTAAAATCATTTTGAGTCTCTTCAGGGACTAAACCCGCAATCCCACTACTGCACGGCAATGAAGCTAGAGTGTACAGCTATAAACCACTGGAACTTATGACCCTCCCGCGACCCATAGAAAGTTAAGATGTCCCCCAAACGTATCGCAGGAAAACTCATCCTCCCCCAACAAGAAAGAGTTCAAAATCGATGAACTACGCTAATTTATTAACTCACTAAATTAGGTTACTATGATACTTTCCTTGATTTCAGCCTCAACTTTGTTCGTGCTACGTGCACTGTTAATTCAAGTAAGAAATAATTTCATTTCCAAGGCGGTATCCATAAAATCTTTAACGTAACAATCGCGCTGCAGTGCAGTTGTACTTAAACGTTGTTAAAAGTGTGAAGAAAACTAGCGAATGAGCACGACAACGCTACCTCCCACTAATTAACTGAGTTTAAACAATAAAGTTACCTTAGTGACGTCTTGGTATCACCAACTTGAAGGCGAGACTTTCAAAGATTAAACAGTACAAGTTTGTTACGGTTTAACAAGGTCTCGCTTCTGTTAGTCCCGAATGATTGTTGTAAAGTCCAGTTTACTCACCTCGGGGGAAATAAAGCGAGATGGATATATTTGCAAACCGAGTCTCTCTTTCGTCTCGTACAAAATTATAATATTTTATTAAAGCCCCGGAACGTTATTTGGTTGTGGAATTAATATTTCAGCCGTCTAACTTTTAGACTTTCCATATATCTTGCTTACGTAAGTTGGACGGTTTCTATCTCCTTCGGCTTGTTAACTAGTTTTTTTTTTATTCTGCCTCGCACTCCTGTTCGGTAATAAGTTTAAAAACATGTATTTAATGAAACTATGATGAATACGGTTGAAGTATTTTAATATTTTTGTTGAAAAGTTTGCGCATACCTAAATGAAAACCGTCCGTCTAAAATGTTGAAGGTACGCTGGGAAATCTGAAATGGTGCGTGTTGACACAAAATTATAATGTAGGATTCATATTTCAATATTCCAGTGACAAAGTTACAGGCTAAAACCGGTTTAAAATGTTCGTGATATTCTAACATTTTTGTAGGTTGCACGCTTTTTCTTTTTTTTAGGTAGTGTGATAAAATAAAAAATGGTTCCTCTCGGGCCCACGACTCTGGCAGACGGTCGGCGACTCTAAAAGTTTTTTGAGGCATTTGTGGACCTTGACTCGCCGTCAACCCGGGCTTGGTAGGCTACCAATTGGCCCCTTCGTACACAAGGCGACGCAAGTCTCCGATACCTTACGAGTTAAGTATCCAGCTGACTATCGCAATAAAAATCCATAGAGGTTCGTACTCAGCCACGCGTCAATGGATGTCAAAGTCGTAAGGTATCGGAGACTTGCGTCGCCTAGTGTACGAAGGGGCTTACTCTCCGTTAGCGCTTACGGTGTCGGTGGCCGGAAAACGTCCGTGTCGTCGGACGCCCTAGGCTTCTTCCACAGTTATTGGATCAAGAGATCAGAAGGAGATGACTGCTTCCCATTCTTTCTCGCTCTGTATCATGGCTTGAACCAGTGGCCGGACTAGGGAATCTATACATATGTACGATTATAATAAAATGGTAGGAAAGTCAAAACAGTATTCTGAATATTTTTTTTAAATAATACTTGGGGTGTGATCTACAATCGATATCGAAGTCAAAAATGTAGGTTTTATAATTTTTGTCTGTTTGTTTGTTTGTATGTCGGTCCGGTATAATCTCAAAAAGTACGGCATAGATTTACTTCTTTGGCACGAATATTATTATGGCTACATATTATCACGCTATCATCTACGGGGAACGAGCAGTGAACTTTTATTTCTTCAACGCATTCACGCAGACGACGTTGCGGGCCGCAGCTAGTATATAAAAATAAGAGGAATTTTGGAGACTAGGCCAAAAGACATTCAAATGGGTCTACTTCAATATATCTCTCTCAATGAAATAGATGCAAATGTATTTCGCTACAAGATAGTTGATTGGAAAATTACTAATGAACGCACAACATGTTGACACGCTCAGCTTTAGTGTTTTAGCGTACTACAAAGTATACAAACTTAAGTTCTGCTTTCAAAACAGCATCTAGACAACATAATAATCTACATACAAAGTAAAGTCAAAGTAATTTTGATGACTTTAACAATGTCAATCTTTATACATTGCGCTTTTATCATTTACCTACCTGTCAGCAAACGGGCCCCGTTAGAGGGCCAAAGCCTGTCGCGGGACTTTCTGATCAGGCCCTATAGCCAAATGGCAAGCGACATTCGCTAACGTTCAGCAGTCGCTAATACATTTTCAACTTTATTTCCCATTGCATAAAGTTGAAAATCTATCAAAGATTACAGATCGTTTTCGTTTGTTTCGTTCGCTATCGCTCAGCAGTCTTTACTAGATTTTTAACTTTATGCGATGGGGTATAAAGTTGAAAATGTATTAGCGACTGCTGAACGTTTGCGAATGTCGCTTGCCATTTGGCTATAGGGCCAGGTAACCGTGACCCTGAAACGTAAAGGGGTATTGAAGGATCACCGTGGATTTTAGCCAGTACAAGTCTGACAGTATGGTAGGAGGAGTCATTTGATGATTTCAACACAATAAAAAAAAAAACTGATTGAATTGAATGAACTGTTTATTAATCTCCATCCATCCATCTATTTATTTTTAAAGCAATTCCATCTATTCTAAGAGTAAATCGTGAATTAACTCCCATTTGGCCAACCTTCTGTTCGTCAAGTACACTGAGGACTCAAGAGAACCACTAAGTAACAATTAAACACACATAAATCTCAAATAATGAACAGAAGATAACAAATCAAATAGTTAGCGATTTAACGCGAAGACGACAGATAATTTATAAATCAAGTGTTGGGCGATGACAGTTAGGAGTTGATGACAAACTTCGCTAAGTAAGTTATAGGGAGGTGCGAGACGTGCGTGGCTCCAACTGTTGTTGAGAACGATTTATTTTTATTTAGCACTTTTTTTTTTGTTGTGGATGGCACGGTTGATGCAGTTTTTTTGTAATTGTTTTTCTTTCTGTTTGGTGGATAGTTGTTATTTATGTGGAAAATGTTCGTTCGTAAAATAAGGTAAAATCATAATGAAAATTAAAAAGGTTTAAATCTCTATTACCAACACAGTCTGTCTCTTCGTCCTAAAGGTGTTAATAGACTTGAGTATTCACTTGTAACAGAACAGTGAACATTCGCCGTTTTCATTTTTGTCAAACTGAACAACGAACAAGTGACAAAAATAAAGCCAAACATCGCTACGAACATTTTCATGATCTTTCTACCGAACGCTCTGCCAAATTATTTTTAAATGCTAAAGGACTTATCTTAAAACAGAAGATTTGGTCAGAAGATTCCAGGTTCGAATCCTGGCAGGGTCGCCATATATTATAGTGATGTTGTCTAAATAAAAGAGAACTGTTTAGTTCGACGATTCGTATAATAATGACAATAATTAATGTGTGCAGTTACAAATATAATACAGGCAAAAGTTGACAAGTGTCCTATCCGCGAGAAGTCTAAAAGTTATGTAACACTGCGCAAAAACTGTTGCTGAAGAACGACTTTAATAATATTTATCACACACCTTTTGTGGTGATTTTCGAAGTCGGTTAAAGTTTTTTATTTTAGTCTTTTTAGTTCAACCCAAATACTTTATCAAATACATAATTTTCCCGGTAATATCATCGCCCAAGCACACGATAAGTGAAAATGTTCATAAAAAACTACTGGATTAACTTATGGTACCAAATGGCAGGCAGAACAATCACACAAATGGACCAGAAACCTCAGAGTAATCGGTGTACTGGGTGTACATAACATCTATAATTATTAAAATACCAACAGACCTGAGATCCTCCTCCTTATTGTTTTTTTTTTTTTTTTTTTTTTTTTTTTTTTTTTTTTTTTTTTTTTTTTTTTTGGATACGGGCATCTCGCAGGTCAACCTATAAGAGGTTGTGTGCTGCTTAACCGGACTTTCCTGTGGTTGCCATAGATGACTCTAAGGCCTCCAGCCAGGGGCTTACAAACTAAATTAAAAACTAAGTGACCACACGCTAAGGGCACCCCCTGTGGGGTACGGACCTCGGCTTAGGGCGTCACTGACAGAGGACAGCAAGGGACAGGCTGGATAACTAAATATTTCATTATTTAGGGGCTAATTTAAAGCTACTGGCTCAGCATCGCGGGCTGGCTCTTGCAAGGGACGGGGGGGAGTGCATTGACTTGGGCGTCGCGGCGGGCGGCCTCGGCGGCGAGGGCGGAATGACGGAGTCGGTCTGTGTTTCTGTTTGCGAAGCGTACTGGTTTCCCTACGGCTCTCCTGGAGGAGGGTGATGGGGTCGTCGGGGGTGATGAGGGTATGCCTTGGTCGGCGAACGGAGCTAATACGCGATGGATCGTATCGAGCGGACGATGCGATTAACGGATTGGGGTGCCTAACTGCAGTTTCAAAGAAGCGCGTGGCAATGCGCTTCATGAACTGAGCGATGGTGGGGATCCTAAGGTCTAGGTGGAGGGTGTCGTTACGGACATAGTACGGGGCTCCCGTGATTTTCCTAAGAAAACGGTTTTGGAGGACCTGCATTTTGTAGAGGAAGCGGGGATTGGAATGCGCAAAGATGGCACACGCGTAAGTCATGATGGGGCGGATTACCGCCGTGAATAAGCGCATTTTGCACTTGCGGGACAGGGGACTTTTCGGGATGAGCATGAAGTGGAGCCTACCCATAGCAAAAGCAGCCCGATTACGAGCTGCTTTGATGTGGTCTCGGAAGGAGAGGTGACTGTCGAGGGTCACACCTAGGTACTTGGCTTGCTTCTTCCAAGGAATAGGCTTGCCGTACATAGTGATCGGGGTGGGGTCTACTGGTCGCTTACGCGGTTTGGTGAATAGGACCGCCTGGCTTTTATCGGGATTAACCTCAATTCTCCATTTCCTGAACCAGGCGCCTAGGGCGTTGGCTGAGGTTTGGAGGGTTTGGGCTATAGCGGTAGGACTTTGGCCTGTGTAATACAGGGCCGTGTCGTCCGCGAAGAGAGCTAACTGAGCCTTCTTGCTCTTGGGGATATCGCTAGTAAACAGCGAGAATAGGTGAGGCGAGAGGACTGCGCCTTGAGGGACACCGGCTAGGATGCGGTGTGGGGAGGAGAGGGCGTCGCCTATGCGATAGCGGAAGGTGCGATTCGACAAAAAGTCTCGTATGATGAGCACGAGACGGTCTGGCACACCCAGTTGGTAGAGCTTATATAATAAGCCATTGTGCCAGACTTTGTCGAAGGCTTTCGCTATGTCGAAAAATAGAACACCAGTCATGGCACCGCGCTGAAAGCCCGCGCTAATGTGCTCGACTATGCGGTGGACTTGTTGGACGCACGAGTGTCCGGCCCTGAAGCCGTATTGCTCGTCGGGGATGAGGCTCTTAGTTTCGACGTAATCTTTGAGTCGCTTAAGGATAAGCCTCTCGTAGATTTTGCCGAGAACGTTCAGTAGACTGATGGGTCGATAACTCGTGGGCTCAGACTTGGGCTTGCCTGGCTTGGGGAAACCGACTACAGTGGCCTCTTTCCACGCCTGGGGAAAGATGTTGTTACTTAGAGCGCCATTGAAGATGGCGGTCAAAAGCATAATGAGCTGGGGAGGGAGGAGTTTAAAGACGTTATTGTTAATACCGTCCGAACCGGGGGCTTTCCGGGGTCGGAGCCCTTTTATGATGTCTTGCACTTCGTCGGGAGTGACTGGAGGCAGAGGATCATCAGGGTCTTCTACAGGAGGTAAGGCGGTCCTACGTTCTACTTCGGAGTCTACCTTGAGGAGGTGACTGTTGTCTATGGGCTGGGTGCTCGGAGTGCACTGAGCTTCCAGGCTGTCGGCTAGGCATTCGGCTTTCTCGGAGTCCTCGAAAGCGATGGTCTTGTCGGGGCGAGTGAGAGGAGGCGTAGAGGCATCCTCGGTGGCACGCAACTTTCGTTGCAGATGCCAGAAGGCTAGGTGGTTGGGCTCGAGGTCGCTGAGCATGTCGTTCCAGCGATTCGTACGAACCTCACTGATGCGTTTCTTTACAGCACGCTGCAAGTTGCGCATGTGAGCTTTGTTCGAATCGCATGGAAAGTTGCTGTAGGCACGAATGGCCGCATTCTTCTCGGTTATCAGTGCACGTACGTCAGCGGGGAGTTTCCATTTACGATCTCTCGTGTCTGGGACTTCCCGTGAGCAATCCGTCAGTACGGATCGCACGTGTTCTGTAAACGAGTCGATTGCGGCCGTCGTGTCTGCGACAGAGACAATGTGATCGGGGATGGAGTCCAAGTGAGGTGACGTGGTTGATTTCAGCTTTTCGCTTACTTTCTTCCAGTCAGTTATCACTCTGGTCGGGGGAGGTTGGCTTGGGTCGGAAGGACCCGAGCGTGGAGTTAAGTGCATGAGCACTGGACGGTGGTCAGAGTTGAGCTCGTGTAGCGTCTCAATGGAATTCAACCTGAGGTTGATATTCTTGAGAAGCGCTATGTCGAGCACATCGGAACGGAAGTTGGGGTCGTGGGGGTAGTGAGTATGCTCATAAGGAGCGATGGGGTCAAAGTTAAGGGTGGAGCTTAGGTTGAACACTACTCTCCCTCTCGGGTTGGTAATAGTGCTGTTCCAAGCTGGGTGTTTGGCGTTGAGATCGCCCGCTAGAATAACGGAGTCACTCAAGCCGAAGATGGAGGTGAGGTCCTTAACAAGGAGAGAGTGATCCTCTGCTGTATTAGCAGGAGGAAAATAGGCGGAAACTATGGTGATCGGTTGATGACCGGTCATGGCTAGCCGACAGACTGAAACCTCGAGGAGTGACTCGAGGGTTGGTGGGATTAAGGGGATACAATGCAGGGACTTTTTGTAATAGATGAGAGTGCCACCCTTGTGGCAGCGGGACCTATCGTTACGGACTAGCTGATAATTGGCTATTTTGGGATCGCGGTGGTGGGGTTTGAGGAACGTCTCCTGGATGAGGAGAACGTCTAACTGGTGATCGCGGAGGAAGGTAGCGAGTTCGTCTCGCTGACCTTGGATACCGTTGACGTTAAAGAATCCTATCTTAAGGGATCGCGGTTTAAGGGTATTCCTATTTGTGGCAGCCATTGGAATTAAGTAAGAAGATTGAGGGCCTGAAGGGCGTCACCCACCTGGGGGTGAGAGTCCAAGATAATTTTGAACTCATCGGGGTTACCGTTGGCGGCCCTGAGTTGGGCAGCCAATTGTCTCGCCGATGACCTCAAAATGTTCTTGTAGCTCTGGACCGCTTTGTACGCATTGATGATGACATTTAAGTCTTCATCGTCTACGTCTGCCACGGAACCAGAGGACGCGGGGGTGGAGGTGATGGCCGCGGGAGCGGTCACGGGAGCCACGGGTTGGGAGATGGGGGTGTCTAGGAGACCGGGAATGGGCTTGGGAGGCGCTGGGCCAAGGGCTGGGAAAGCCTTTTGGTGATTCAGCGCGTTCCAAGGGGAGGGGCGTTGGGGACCTAATCTGGTGGGCATCTGTGAGGAGGGAATCTTCACAGATGGGGATTCCCTCTGCTGGCGGGCGGCTGCGCGCTTCGCCAGTTTGGGAGAAGTGGATTTGGGGGCTTTGGGGCAGCCGCGATAGTTCGCGGTGTGTCCTACCTGGCTGCAAAGAACGCAGCTCGGGGGTTCGGTACAGAGAGCCCTGTCTTTGGGTCGGGGGCAGTTGGCAGTACCGTGATCGCCTAGGCATTTCACGCATCTGGCCGGGGCGAAGCAGTGGGCCTGACTGTGTCCGTAGTTCTGACAGTTGTGACACTGTCCTACGGTATGAGATTTGTAGGGCTTCTCAATAGAGATGCCCGACAGGGAGCACACAGTCGTGATCTTAAAAATGGGATGGGGGCCTGACTCGACAGGGTCGCAAACGACGAGTACCATGTCGTATGGGTTTCCGCCTCTCGCCTTGTGAAGGCGGTGGACGGCGGATACAGGGATTTTCTGGGCGGTCAGGTCGTCAAAGACTTCCTGAGTGGGGATTTCTTTGGGGATTCGCCTAATCACCACACGGGTGGACTTCTCCTCAGGGAGACCATAGGCGTGGTGCCATATTTTATGGGACATAAGGAGGCGGACGAGGGCTCTATAGTCCGAGGAGGTGGGGGTCAGGATACTGATACCCTTTGTAGTGCTGGTGGCCTTTGTGAAATTAATTTTTTGGGCCAAGCACAATCTTGATGCCTCAGTCCATTGGGACGGGTCATGGATAACAATTGGGGGGGGTTTTTCCTTCTTCTTCTTGGCAGAAGTTGAAGGCGGAGTCGGGATAGCCATAGGGCTGGAGGGGCGGCTAGTGGGGGCCGGTGGTGGGGTGGGGGAGCTACCGCGGGAGATCGGGGGAGAGGGGGTGGGGGGGGCCGCGAGGGGTTTCTTAGCCTTGGAGGAGGCTTTGGAATGTTTCCCCTTGCGTTTTCCTAAGACTACCGTGAAATCCTCGTCAGAGGAGCAAGCAGAGTCACTAGCGTGCTCTGAGTCGGAAGCGGGGACCGAGGTGTCCATTTGGACGGGCTCAGGTGTGGAGCGCACCTGCGGGGGGGCCATTGTTTGAGGAACAATGGGTTCTTGGGAAATGGGGACAATAGCCGCTTTAGCGGAAGCGGCTTTGGGAGCGCGGACGGTGGAATCCTTTGTCTTTGCAGACAAAGGAGCCGGTTTAGAAGGGGAAGCGGGGGTTTCGCGCCTACTTTCGCGGACTTTCTTCAAAGCGGTATATTCCGCTTTGTAGTCGCCGTCGAATCGGTCATCGTTGACCATGCGGTGGACTAAGCTCCAGAGGAGTTTAACCTCCTCTTGGAGCACTTCGAGAGTTGCCATGATGCGGGGGACATGAGAGTGAAGCTCTCAGGGGAAAAAGCCTAACCCTATCAAGCCTAATTCCCCGGGTGGGTGTGCCCGGGGATGAGTAGCCTCCCCTGCCGAGGGATTGTGTATGGCAGGGAGGTGAGTACCTAAGGTGTGCCCTAAGCTTGTACAACCTGTTGCCAATCTTAATGTGCAACAGGGCCCTATGTGGGTCTGGTGCGAAGGGGTAGACACACCCAACCGACACCAGGTGTGTTGCTGTGAAGAAAACCAGAGACTAGGTACGACTAGGAGTCCCCCCAAGGCCGTAGTCCTAGCTCCCGACTCCAATAAATTAACCTCGCCCTGAAGGGGTTTGGCGGGATGGATTGGGGCACCACCCTCTTGGTTTCGTTAACACCGTAAGGTTTCCACCAAGAACCACGAAACTGTGGATTTTCCCTGAAGGGGCAAATTCGCGAAACACGGAACGTTTGTGATGTGTCCTAAAAAGGACAGTTGGTTGTGGTAGTCAAAGACTACCGAGAGCTGTCGTGAAGACACGACAAAATCGCACGGATGAGCGACACAGGCACGGAGCGCACACGAGGACACGTCCGCACGCGGTGGCGGTCAGACGCAGAGTGATTTGGCCTCCTTATTGAGTTGAAGTTATTGTTACATTATAGGTTTGAACCTAGTATAAAATCATCATCCAAGTGATAATACTGCTATCTCTATATCATTATTAATATTAGACTTCCATGATAGTCAGTATAATTATGACGACATGGTTGGCACAATGGTTAAGCGATCGACTGCTGCGTAGCATGTCGCAGGTTCGATCCCCGCATGGAAAAAATATTTGTATGACTTACAAGTAGCTGTTCCGGGTCTGGGTGTTGTGAGTTTCTATGGTTGTGGCTAGACGCACCCACAAAAAAATAATATGTAAGCTCAATAAAAATTAGTATGAGCCTATGCACACCACGTTTTTTAAACGCGCCGGTGCAGCGCGTTTGACGCGATGCAGACGCGCGCAAGTCAGACGCAGCCTAGAACCAATTACAACAAACTGCTCTGATGAAAACGCGCCGTCGACGCGCCGGTGCAGCGCGTTTCTAAAACGCGCTGCACCGGCGCTTTAAGAAACGTGGTGTGCATAGGCTTTAAGAAAGACAAAAGCCTTGAAATGTTTAGATGAACCAGACAAAACTCAATACGTACTTGTTATTTAAAAGACCATACTGCTTGTCTCAGCATTTGAGCTATGTTATTTATTCTCTACAAAAAAAAATATTTATAGTGAAGAAATATCGAAAATATTACCAGAACTGTCGTCTATTGGATTTACGACATATCAACGATTTTTCGATTCCATTTGTGTTCATATGAATTTGTTGTTTGATTTAATATGACATACAATTGGACAATTTTATTTGCATGTAAATATGTTTGCTGTTTCCGAACGTAATTTTTTATATGTCAGTAGGTATAAACGTTTATGCATGACCTGTTTTCCTGAACGTAATCCGTGCGTATTTCCTTCGTTCATAAAAGGTGATGTTGGAAATGTAAAAAAAAAGTCTGCTTTTGCGGTTTTTTTTTAAATTTTCATTTAGTAATGATAAGCTTGTGGTTAATAATTAACAGTCGTATGGCTCAATCTTCAAGGTAAAGTCGCATTTGCTTAGGTCCGTCTAGTAATGGGTGGCCAACCAAAAGCAGTGGCATTGGCCCAGACTTACGGTTTGAACCCAGTCAGGCGTATTGATTGGTGTGAATTATTTCATCACTACTGCTCTCAAAACGGTCAAGGAAAACATCGTGAGGATTCCCAGCAGTAGAAACTTTATCAAATTCTCTCCTCAGTTCAAAAATCACGTTAGCAGAAGAGCTGTATGCGAAATATTTTTGTGAGAGCATTCGAGACAACGTTAATGTAATAATGCTTTACTTTAAAACTTTTTAGAACAAATTGTGTCGTAATATTACAGTCTCTCGATTGCCGTAGTTGCGAAGTCGCGTAGTCGCGTAGCATCGAAATCGCGTAGTCACGTAGCCGCGTAGCAAATGTCTGCTACGCCGTAGCCAGTAGTTGTAGTAGCAGTAATGTTACTTTCTTTATACAATCGATACAATACTCATCTATTTCAAATAGATGTGATAATCATTGAAGAACAAAATACAACATGCGATGCACCATTTCTTTGAAAAAATCACAACATTTCGATTGATTTATAAAATAAAATGTAATTTTTTTGGGCAGTTGTATAATAACTGAAATTTGAAATGTATGTACGTACTTTATTATACGTTGCAGATGATTTTGTTTTGCATAAAGTTTTTTTTTAATGAACAAATCTATACGAATATTATGAAGCTGAAGAGTTTGTTTGGTTAATCGCGCTAATCTCAGGAACTGCTGATTCGAATTGGAAATTTATTTTTGTATTGAATAGACTATAATTATATCGACAAAGGCTGCTATATAACATTACGGTACATTCAAAACGAGGTGAGCAGCGTGGTTTGAAATGTGAAACCAGCTAGTATTTCATAACTATTTCATTTCTAGTTTAGCAAATCATACTTGACACTCGCTAAACTGTGGTTAGTTAGATTGAAATGCTTACACTGCATTTATAATGAGGAATCCATTCCATTTACAGCTACCGACTAAAACGAAAACAAATGACACTTGCCCATTTTGATATTAATTTGATTGAAACACTGCATACGGTTTTAGGTTTGCAAAGCGTTTTATTTATTAATGAATTTCAGATGGATTTTTAGTAAAATAACACACTGATTGTGCGTTAAAAATTTGCTACACTTTAGTAAATCAATAAGTTGATTCCTTCGTTAAGGACGTACGGCAAAGCGAAAGCATCGTTTGATGAGTCGGAAAAGTTGCCACGCACCGCCACCAGCAGGCGCCAGTATCGCGAAATTAACGCAATCCAAAGTTTTATATATATTTCATTTCGTCAACTTCGACATTTCATAAAGTGTTCCCTTTACGTAAAATACATGTATTACTCTAGTAGAAATATTTTGATATAAAGATATTGAAACATTTACTAAAACAAAATATATAATAATACTTATTGATGTGGATAAATATTTTGTAAATATTTTTATCATTCACAGTCTTAAATTTATTTTATAACACTTGGACACAGATTATGACGTCCCGAGATAACGAAAAAAACTACTATTTGGTAGAAAATTAATAAAATTGGCACACTTTGCGAAAGTGACAATTCCCAATTATCTAAAGCCCCAAACACATGCGCGCACGGGCATAGGCATGTGCGTCGTGTTCCACGCGCGCCTGAAAGAGTGTCAGCAATGTCAGCATAATGACGGGGCTCCCCCTTAGAGGGCCTACCGCGGTCCCGGGACTAACGAATACCGTGACCCCAGAACGTAAAGGTCTATTGAAAGACATCGTAGATTTTAGTACCCGCCCTGCCCTGGGTAAGAGGACTCATTTTTTATTATTTTACCACGCTAAGAAAAGCCCCAAACACACGCTTCTTTTATTAACGTCCGTTCAGAAAGCTAGTTGCGTGATATCTTTATATGTTCGAGAAAGTAAAGATAAGGGTGGTGTTGGTACTAATTTTTGATGCATTTTGATGTAATGACAGACACTAGCGCCGCGTAAAAGGGACTTAGTAGTTTTTTACTCGTATATTATGAGGTACAGGTTATTTTAGTATTACTATTACTATTGTTTACACAGATTATTTTAGTACAACAATTTTATTGTCTGTAACTTCTTTATAATTGAATCTTCATTCTATAATATCCTATATATATTTTTTTTTGGGACAAGGTCTTAATATCACTTTATTGATAAATGAAACCTTTAAGAGATATCTATCGGCTCTAAAAGAATGAGCCCAGTGCTAATCATTTTTTTTGCCTCCAAAGCAATTAATAGTGCGAGAAGCAACTTGTACCGAACACGCGGTGAGACAGCAATGACCACCAATTTTTCATCGCAGTCGCAGCATTATACTATTGGCGATATTTAACAGGGTGGTGGGTGCTATGCCTTATATGTAGTTGACATGTAATTTTGAAGTATTCAAAATTTTGACAATAGCAGTTTTCATTTAATTTATTTTAATCCTTATTCTTCGAAATTGTTATAAATCTGTGACGAAACTAAATACATAATAATAAGAGTGAAGTGTTTCTTATCCTATATCGCAGTTTGATACGATTAGAAGTTATTTTCAGTTACATATTGTCTCAAATTGTTGACTGCAAATCAGTGTATTTATCATTAGTTCATGTGAAATAGTATTTGGATGCATAAAGATTAGATGGGAGGAGGATGGACACAGAAAAACCACCGACAACAATAGTACGATATCACGATAGCATTGATATAATTATCACTGTGAGTAATTTATTGTATTGATAGGAACAATTCGTAATGTATAGTATCATACGTATTCTAAACATTTCCCTTGTTTGCTATATATGGGTCGTCAGGAATTTCCTGCGATGATATTCAGTAAGTTTGGTTTATTTTATTCTTTATTTATTCATGAAAATAATGTGTTATTGAAAAAAGAAAGTTTACGTGACTTATTTACAGTCATGTCCGTTTAATCACGTCATTTGAACACATCGAAACATAGTTTTGAATAATCTATAAGCCTACGTATCATTCGTTTTTATTTTCTCGATCTTTTTATACATTTCCAATTTTATTATTACGAAAATCTGACAGCCGCGATCTGAAAAAAAGTGTCACAGGTCTAGCCTGTAAGAGCCACGCTGGCTGACTGATTCGTCAAGGAACGAAAGTGATGACACTACTTTTAAAAGGCAAAAGATGAGAGGACGATAGTGAATGTGTGCTCAGAATAAAACGGCGTATGTGCCCAAACATATTGACGTCTTTTTATGAATTAAAATTGTTATTAATTGAAAAACTGTCTTTACAGAATTTAGATACTAGTATTTTCTACAATTTAAAACAACATCCTTTTAATAACTCATAGTAGTTACGCCGAAAAGTTCAAAAAATAAAAAACATAGACTGAACTTTGCATTTTTTTTGTATCGAGAAAATTTAATTGAATCGTGTTTTCAACTTTGTGAGAATTTAGATCATATAGTTAATAACTATATTCCAAGTTGTAAGATCTGTAGTCCAGTCATGTACGACAGAAAGTAAAATATAAAAACCGTATAAGTACTGACTTAGCCCCTTAACTGCCTACTAGGAATCACCTAAATCTTACTGCTGTTAAAAAGGATGGAAAAATGGATGTTTGTTTTCGATTCTTTCACAAAAAACGACAAAAATTGATGGTTAACCATGATAATTTACAATCTCTTTGCTCTAGCATGACATTTAAGCTATTGTCAAATAGACAGGCGAAGTGAATGCGATCCGAAGCGTTTTAATTTGTAATGTATGGAATTGTTTGAATCCAGTCACATAGAAAAGCGAAAGCGATCCGATAGTTTATGTGACTGGCTTCAAACAATTCCATACATTACAAACAAAAATTCTTAGCTTCGCGTTCGCCACGCATGTCTGTTTGATAATAGCTTTAACCTTCTTATGGCCGAAAGTGACTTTAATTTGATAGAAGAAATAGTTTCTCGCTCCAACACTAGCGGCGCTCTTTCAATTTTCCATAAATACGTAAATAAAATACAAAAAAAAAACCGGCCAAGTGCGTGTCGGGCCACGCACAGTGTAGGGTTCCGTAGTTGCCTATCAAAATACTTATGCGAACTAATTAAACTGATTCGCTGAATTTAATTTTAAAAAGAAGAATTTTCAAAATTGTCCAGGCGTCTTTGAGAAATCGGGGAAAATACAAAAAAAAAGATTAGGACGAATTGAGAACCTCCTCCTTTTTTCGAAGTTAGTTAAAAATAGTTGACAATAATAATAATAATAATAATAATAATATTCCACAACTATCACACAACGCTATCTAGTCCCAAGCTAAGCAGAGCTTGTGTTATGGGTACTAGACAACTGATAAACATACTTATATATTTCTAAATACATACATATTATAGATAAATTACACCCAGACACAGAACAAATGATCATGCTCATCACACAAACATTTGTCCTGGGTGGGAATCGAACCCACGACCCCCGGCATAGCAGTCAGGGTCACTAACCACTAGACCAACAGGCCAGTCAATTTTTGTACTTCTTGGAATATAAAGACCTTATGTAATCTATATCCGAGAACACTGCCGACAAACTGTCCTGCAGTTTGGCAGAAGTTATGTAGTTTAAAACTTGCGTAACTATTGATGAATGGTCGCGGGATTTATTTCGTCACCGTGACCCTGTAACATAAAGGGCTAATGAAGGACACCGTGGTTTTTTTTTTTTTTTTTTTTTTATTTGTGATGGGTTTGCTCTTGACCTTAGTCTAGGTCAGGAATGACTAAGACAAGGTCGACGGTGGAGCGAGCTTACCCAGAAGAAGCCTGTTCACTCTAACTTTGAAGAGATTAGGGTTGTATGCGTTCGGAAACACAGACGCAGGCAGAGAGTTCCACTCCTTCGCTGTCCGCATTATAAAAGACGTCTGGAAACGCTTAGTGCGAATTGGCGGTATAGCAATAAGGTAAGGATGGTAATTTGCCGTGCGCCTAGATGTTCGATGATAGAAAGGGGCTGGTGGAATAAGATTTAGTCATTTTGGATTTTAGTCAGTACAAGTCTGACAGTCCCTCCCGCCCTGCCCGGGGTGAGAGGACTCATTTGATGATTTTACCACGCTAAAAAAAAACTATTGATGAATGAATAAAAAAAAACACGAGTGTTATTTAAATAAGCCAAATCGGTTTAGAAGTTCTCGAGTCTTAGAGAAACTAACGAACAGCAATTGATTTTTATGTATTGTTTACTAACTTCAAAAAAATATTATTTTATATTCTGGGCTTCGAGGAGCTTATTAGATAAAACATTCACCTTACATATAACCTGAAAGCTCTCCCGTCTCTTTTTGAGTCTAGAGCCTAGTTCAGTCTAAGTATGTACTTAGAAAGTCTAGGCTTAAACTTAAGTACCTAAATATTTATAAATTATTTCTCAAAATTAAAATGTTTAGTTATCTTATTAAATTATCTGCACAAATAAATGTATTAAATTATGAAGTTACATTTAAATATAAAGTAGATCATACGAATATTTGATCCGTGCGCTTTTGTGTTCCATGCTTGTCAACAACACACATGTTATATACTAGTCACTGTCTTACATCGCATAGAGGGTGGAACTGACATAATATCCAAAGTTTGGCTAGAAAAGGTGAGCAAGCTATGCTTTGGCAATACTCGCTGAATAAGTTTCTACCGAAGTGTAATATTTTTTTTGACGTGATAACGTCTTTTAATTCGAAGGCCGGCTGCACGCGCGAAAAAAGATGACGTCATGCGGCGTTACCTTGCTCTGTAGCATTCCATAGCAACGGCGTGTCAATTGTTTGTTTATAGCAACGTAAGTGCAGTATTTTCTTTATGACGTTGTCACGTTCAACTATCGTAAGTAAACCGACTTTACAGACAACCGATTTTTTTAAGTTGCCCGGCTTTAGAAATTTCTCCTGTGTCGTCATTGCGTGTAGAAACAGTTTTAACTCACATGCACAAACAGTGTAACGTAGGATTCGTCAGTAGGACTCGAAACAAAGTAGATCATACAAATATTTGATACGTGCGCACGCTCAGCCACAGAGATCCTGCAGATCTACCTCTTTTGTGTTCCATGCTTGTCAACAACACACATGTTATATACCAATCACTGTCTTGGATAGTGAAGGCGTAACTGTCGTACCCACACTATTATCAATGTGCGATGAATTGGCAGCTTGCCACTGGATTGCCTTAATACCGCCGTACCCGCAACGATATTGTTGTACCTAAGTATTAACAGTTGTGTAGGCTATGTCTTGTAGGCGTAATCTGTACTATAAATTTATACTTATATCAGAAAGATTGTTTATTTGTATTGATTAGGCTCCGAAACTACAGGACGGATTTGAAGATTTTCTGTTTGCGTTTGATAGTTCATTTATCGAGGAAGTAATTGAGAGAGAGTAATTTATTGTATTGATAGGAACAATTCGTAATGTATAGTATCATACGTATTCTAAACATTTCCCTTGTTTGCTATATATGGGTCGTCAGGAATTTCCTGCGATGATATTCAGTAAGTTTGGTTTATTTTATTCTTTATTTATTCATGAAAATAATGTGTTATTGAAAAAAGAAAGTTTACGTGACTTATTTACAGTCATGTCCGTTTAATCACGTCATTTGAACACATCGAAACATAGTTTTGAATAATCTATAAGCCTACGTATCATTCGTTTTTATTTTCTCGATCTTTTTATACATTTCCAATTTTATTATTACGAAAATCTGACAGCCGCGATCTGAAAAAAAGTGTCACAGGTCTAGCCTGTAAGAGCCACGCTGGCTGACTGATTCGTCAAGGAACGAAAGTGATGACACTACTTTTAAAAGGCAAAAGATGAGAGGACGATAGTGAATGTGTGCTCAGAATAAAACGGCGTATGTGCCCAAACATATTGACGTCTTTTTATGAATTAAAATTGTTATTAATTGAAAAACTGTCTTTACAGAATTTAGATACTAGTATTTTCTACAATTTAAAACAACATCCTTTTAATAACTCATAGTAGTTACGCCGAAAAGTTCAAAAAATAAAAAACATAGACTGAACTTTGCATTTTTTTTGTATCGAGAAAATTTAATCGAATCGTGTTTTCAACTTTGTGAGAATTTAGATCATATAGTTAATAACTATATTCCAAGTTGTAAGATCTGTAGTCCAGTCATGTACGACAGAAAGTAAAATATAAAAACCGTATAAGTACTGACTTAGCCCCTTAACTGCCTACTAGGAATCACCTAAATCTTACTGCTGTTAAAAAGGATGGAAAAATGGATGTTTGTTTTCGATTCTTTCACAAAAAACGACAAAAATTGATGGTTAACCATGATAATTTACAATCTCTTTGCTCTAGCATGACATTTAAGCTATTGTCAAATAGACAGGCGAAGTGAATGCGATCCGAAGCGTTTTAATTTGTAATGTATGGAATTGTTTGAATCTAGTCACATAGAAAAGCGAAAGCGATCCGATAGTTTATGTGACTGGCTTCAAACAATTCCATACATTACAAACAAAAATTCTTAGCTTCGCGTTCGCCACGCATGTCTGTTTGATAATAGCTTTAACCTTCTTATGGCCGAAAGTGACTTTAATTTGATAGAAGAAATAGTTTCTCGCTCCAACACTAGCGGCGCTCTTTCAATTTTCCATAAATACGTAAATAAAATACAAAAAAAAAACCGGCCAAGTGCGTGTCGGGCCACGCACAGTGTAGGGTTCCGTAGTTGCCTATCAAAATACTTATGCGAACTAATTAAACTGATTCGCTGAATTTAATTTTAAAAAGAAGAATTTTCAAAATTGTCCAGGCGTCTTTGAGAAATCGGGGAAAATACAAAAAAAAAGATTAGGACGAATTGAGAACCTCCTCCTTTTTTCGAAGTTAGTTAAAAATAGTTGACAATAAAAACCTACCTATCCCCAAAACATACCCACCTATTATAGCTGTAAAAATAAAGTTGACAAACTTACATTTGCAGTTGAAGAACAAGTTCTGCGATACATTTTGTTTAGGAAAATATATTGTCCAAGTACGTTTTATAAGTTGGTCGACTATTACTCGTAAACTTGTAAAGCCTACTTAGTCATGATAATTTTCCTTAAAATTTCGTTATATATACTACTATTGTGAATTTTTTCACACCCCCAAACATAACCGTTTAGCTGGTAGAGGGGGGGGACACTCGAGTCGAGCAAAAATTAGCACTTTAAAGCTTAATATTTCACAAACGAATCTTTTTATCAAAAAATTGTTAATGAAAACTATCAATATTTAAAGACCTATTTAATGATACCCCACACTAAGGGGTACGCGAGAAAAAAAAAAAACATCCCCACTTTACGTGTACAGGAGGTACCCTAAAAAAAAATATTTTACGAGATTTTATTTTACCACTTTTTCGGCACAACAAATCCGTATTATTCACACCAAATTACAGCTTTCTAGTACTGGGCGTCTCTGAGCTAAACTGCGGACAGACGGACGGACGGACGGACGGACATGGCGAAACTATAAGGGTTCCTTGTTGACTACGGAACCCTAAAAATCTTGTGATAATGCCTCTGGATTAACACGAAGTATATCTTTTACCAAATGCAGGCAAAAGAAAGTTAGTGTTCAAGTAGAGTATCTCAGCTTATAGATGTATTTAAATACTCAATTTAGAAACAGCGATTTAAATCATACGTTTGTATGCGCACGGCAAGCGGCGCAAAGACAAGGCGAGCGATGTGCCTATAATAAAATAAACCAATTATTTGTCCCTTATTTTTGTACTTCTTGGAATATAAAGACCTTATGTAATCTATATCCGAGAACACTGCCGACAAACTGTCCTGCAGTTTGGCAGAAGTTATGTAGTTTAAAACTTGCGTAACTATTGATGAATGGTCGCGGGATTTATTTCGTCACCGTGACCCTGTAACATAAAGGGCTAATGAAGGACACCGTGGTTTTTTTTTTTTTTTTTTTTTTTTTATTTGTGATGGGTTTGCTCTTGACCTTAGTCTAGGTCAGGAATGACTAAGACAAGGTCGACGGTGGAGCGAGCTTACCCAGAAGAAGCCTGTTCACTCTAACTTTGAAGAGATTAGGGTTGTATGCGTTCGGAAACACAGACGCAGGCAGAGAGTTCCACTCCTTCGCTGTCCGCATTATAAAAGACGTCTGGAAACGCTTAGTGCGAATTGGCGGTATAGCAATAAGGTAAGGATGGTAATTTGCCGTGCGCCTAGATGTTCGATGATAGAAAGGGGCTGGTGGAATAAGATTTAGTCATTTTGGATTTTAGTCAGTACAAGTCTGACAGTCCCTCCCGCCCTGCCCGGGGTGAGAGGACTCATTTGATGATTTTACCACGCTAAAAAAAAACTATTGATGAATGAATAAAAAAAAACACGAGTGTTATTTAAATAAGCCAAATCGGTTTAGAAGTTCTCGAGTCTTAGAGAAACTAACGAACAGCAATTGATTTTTATGTATTGTTTACTAACTTCAAAAAAATATTATTTTATATTCTGGGCTTCGAGGAGCTTATTAGATAAAACATTCACCTTACATATAACCTGAAAGCTCTCCCGTCTCTTTTTGAGTCTAGAGCCTAGTTCAGTCTAAGTATGTACTTAGAAAGTCTAGGCTTAAACTTAAGTACCTAAATATTTATAAATTATTTCTCAAAATTAAAATGTTTAGTTATCTTATTAAATTATCTGCACAAATAAATGTATTAAATTATGAAGTTACATTTAAATATAAAGTAGATCATACGAATATTTGATCCGTGCGCTTTTGTGTTCCATGCTTGTCAACAACACACATGTTATATACTAGTCACTGTCTTACATCGCATAGAGGGTGGAACTGACATAATATCCAAAGTTTGGCTAGAAAAGGTGAGCAAGCTATGCTTTGGCAATACTCGCTGAATAAGTTTCTACCGAAGTGTAATATTTTTTTTGACGTGATAACGTCTTTTAATTCGAAGGCCGGCTGCACGCGCGAAAAAAGATGACGTCATGCGGCGTTACCTTGCTCTGTAGCATTCCATAGCAACGGCGTGTCAATTGTTTGTTTATAGCAACGTAAGTGCAGTATTTTCTTTATGACGTTGTCACGTTCAACTATCGTAAGTAAACCGACTTTACAGACAACCGATTTTTTTAAGTTGCCCGGCTTTAGAAATTTCTCCTGTGTCGTCATTGCGTGTAGAAACAGTTTTAACTCACATGCACAAACAGTGTAACGTAGGATTCGTCAGTAGGACTCGAAACAAAGTAGATCATACAAATATTTGATACGTGCGCACGCTCAGCCACAGAGATCCTGCAGATCTACCTCTTTTGTGTTCCATGCTTGTCAACAACACACATGTTATATACCAATCACTGTCTTGGATAGTGAAGGCGTAACTGTCGTACCCACACTATTATCAATGTGCGATGAATTGGCAGCTTGCCACTGGATTGCCTTAATACCGCCGTACCCGCCACGATATTGTTGTACCTAAGTATTAACAGTTGTGTAGGCTATGTCTTGTAGGCGTAATCTGTACTATAAATTTATACTTATATCAGAAAGATTGTTTATTTGTATTGATTAGGCTCCGAAACTACAGGACGGATTTGAAGATTTTCTGTTTGCGTTTGATAGTTCATTTATCGAGGAAGGGTATAGGCTACATTACATCACGCTACAATCAACAGGAGCCACGCAGTGCGGGGAAAAGCTAGTACTTATTAATATATAAAAATGTGAACTTATTTTTACTGTAAACGTGCGTACAGACTATATAACATAACATGTTATTTAACATTGTATATAACATGTTTCAGACGATGTGGTCACAAAATGTTACATAACATTGCTATATAACATGTTTCAGATGATGTGGACACAGAATGTTATATGTATAACATTGTGGATAGCACTGAAGAACGACAAACGACAATTGATAAATAACATTGTTATATAACAATTGTCGCACGCTTTCGTCAATTGACGATTGCAAGACGAATGCTTGCATCTTGCGTAGAAACAATGAAATCTGTGTCCACGAAGCGGCAACGTCGCGTCAACCGCTCGTGTTGCGTTCGTCATGCAGTGCGCGCGCGCGGCACCATGTCATCAGGGTTGCCAGACATTCTTTCTCGATGCTAGTTGAAAGAAAACTGAGACCTTTTGTAGCGTGACTGACTATTGCATGAAGCAGGACATAACAAATATGCAAAATACGCCTATCTTCATTTGTAGGTTACATGCATCCTACGAAAGACGACTGTGTGGACAAGAGGCCTTAAGGGTTGAATAATTTGATAGAAAATGCAAAATGTCATACTGAAATAAATTTCCGATTCGTACAATGTTCAATTCGAAAAGAGACCGATTGAAAAAAATGTCTTTGTAGATTCATATTGTTTGAAAAAAATTGTCATCTGATATTTCCGAAACGGACATTTTTTGAGCACTTAGAAAAATATTGTAGTTTTTCTTTTTTTGAATGTTGTACAATATTTAGTGGTAGCAACATGCTTGCATCAAATAAAGTTTTAATTTTGTTCATCGCACTCCAATCGTACATAGATTATCATAATTTGCTTGAAGTGTTACAGTAATGAAATACTATTACAATACACGTAGTCTGATTATAATCAAGCAGTCTAATGGAATTTCCAATTACTAAGACATTGACCATATAGTCGGTATTACGGCATTACCATTATTGTAATTTTGTACGAAATTATTACTAAATTACGTCATACATCTTTACATCTATCTATACATCTATACATACATATAAATAAAATTGAAGTGTCTGTTTGTAATATTGAAATAACCGTTTTTTACTACATGCATACGAATATTACGATACACACACCAAAATAACATTTTTTTTCAATTTTTGTCTGTCTTTCTGTCTGTCTTTCTGTCTGTCTGCTTGTAATGGCTAATATCTGAAATGGCTTGGCCTATTTTGACGGGACTTCTATTGGCAGGTAGCTGGTGTAATAAGAAGTAACTTAGGCTACTTTTATTTTAGAAAAAATCCTTTATTTTACAAAAAAGAACATTGTTGAGTTCCGACATCCACGCGAACGAAGTCGCGCGCTATTTGAACAATATAACATCACGCCTTTAATCCCCAAAGGGTTACCCAGAAGTCCTTTGTTTTATTATGTAACGTTCACATCACCACTTTTCCAAAACCTCTGCAACTCCTGAAAGTCAGAATTCAGAGAGGCAACCACTAGAAAACCGAGACAATAAAGCTTGACGTTTCCCGGAGAATGAATTTACCTGTTTTTGATACTGCAGCAAAATTGATCAGAAAATAATAGTGAAGAGTAGGAAAAAATACGTAGTTTCTTCACATCGGAGGTGAGCCTATTAACATGTAAAAATTGAAACTGTAGAATCAATCCCATCCCGTCCCATTATCCTTTAGTTTTAATATTCAACGTTCAAAAGTGCCTCTTGGATGGCCTAATTGAAATAAATGATTTGACTTTGACTTTTCCGTGGCCGCTACTGATAAATTGATAATGAAAAAACCCAACAACACATAGCCCGACCCGTAAATTCAACCCGGTACCTCATGCTAAGCAGTCGCGCTTGGATCAACTAGACCAATGTTTTTTTTTTAAACAAAGGTTTTTATCCACGGCTTCGCTTTTGCGGATTTAAGCAAAGTGCACAAAACCTTGATTGCAATCCCTAAAATGAGTTTCTAGATTTCCATCTATTCACTCATAAAAATCGATTCAGCTGTTCAGGCATGAAAGCGCAAACACTTTCGCATCTATACCTTTAACTAGCTCTTGCTAGATGTTTTACCCGCTACAACTCGAAATTTACCCCGTGGGACCATAAAATTGGGATAAAAACTATCCCATGTTTTAATCCAGGTTAAAAACTATCGGTGTCCTTTTCTTTCCAATTTCATCCAAATTCGTGCAGTGGTTTTTGCGGAAAAGGGTAACAAAAATCCATCCAAATAAACTTTCACAATTATAGGATTAGTAAGATTATTTTAGTTAAAATTTTCTTCAAATGTCATGATTGTATGTACCGTGTCCTTAGTATTAAGTGTGTGGGTGGCGACTAGAGACTCTAAAATCCAAAAATAATCGAATTTTCTCCGAAACATCTTTCGAACCAAAACTTACAAATCGCCTTATAGACTGCGGGTGCTTCGCAATGCCATAAAATATTAACTCTTTTTTTATCTCGCTTTTGGAAATAGGTCGTACCTCCTAGGTACCTATAGTTCAAAGAAAAACGTGTCTGACATTGTAATGTGGATATATTTTATTTATTTAGTAAACGTTACCTGTTCTCTGTACATCTATGTACCTATCTTTATAAAATCTCGTATAACTATTTTCGAACACAGTCATCTCCGAAAACTCTCAATCGATATTGATAAGATTTTGTGAATGTGTGTAATAAGTTAGTTTACAGCATCAATAGGCCCGTCCAAACAGAGTGAGCAGCCTCGCGAGGCATTTGCCGCGCGAAGCAGCTCGTTTAGTGTGGACGTGTCTCGGCCGAGTCAAGCGCGTGCACTACCGCGGGCGAGCGACCGAGCGCCCGAGCCATCCAGTGTCGGCTTGAGCTCGCATAAATTGTTTCGTGCCTCCTTCGAGAAGCAATAGGCGCGTCCACACAGAGCAAGCAGCCTAGCGAGACAGTTTCCTCGAGCAGCAAATGCCTCGCGAGGCTGCTCGCTCTGTGTGGACCCTATTGAATTGCAAATCTTTTAGTTCGCATTTCTGAGATGGTACAACGTTCCAAAAATTTTCTGATTATAAAATTAAACAACGTATCCACAGAGTAAGACAACAACCCGCTTCGCAGGGCTGCTATTTCTGCGTGCAAGGTTTATTCCCGTTGACAACGATATGAACGTATTCTGACGCCGTTGATTTTCATTTCATTTTATTATCACAAAGAGAATTAATGCCAAAGAGGTTTTGTTTAAACTAGCTGTTGCCAGCGACTTCGCCGACTTTTGCATTCATAATAATAGTAAGAAACATTTTTCCTAGATCGAGGGTGCGTTTACAAACATAGAAACTCACACAAAAAGACCAGATCCGGAACCAGATCCGGAACGACTACTTGCAAATCATACAAATACTTGTTCCGTGTCGGGATTGAACCCGCGACACGCTGCGAAGCAGACGATCGCTCAGCCACATCACCAACTGTATTTAAAAATTGCAGATGATTTGTCAAGTCACAAAAACTGTCCGAAGTTAGGGCGGAATGCCAGTACCAAAATAGTTTACGTGCTTCAAAAAACTTCCCGAATTTTGTTTTTTTTTTTACGTACACAAATGGAATCCCATTTCATAGATGGATGGGGGTAACGTTTTCACATTATCAATGGCAGGCAGACCCCTTATATTTTCAGACGGAATACGGTAGGAAGATTGAGGACTAGCTAAAATCATCTATATCAGGTTATTATGTTCTTGAGTGAGGTTATTTATATCGTACGCTTTCATGAAATGTTGGAAATGTAGGTAGATCATGCAGCTGTTTCTTCATAGGAAAGCGTATCATGGAAGTTACGTTATTACTGCGAATTACGTTATTTCTTGGAAGATTACCTTACCGAGGAGCTCGTGGGTAGATAATAACAACAGTACGGATCGATTTCCAAGTTTAAGACGTTTTTATTGTGGTAAAATCATCAATTGAGGCCTCCCACCCAGGGTGGGATGGAAGGGACTGTCAGACTTATACTGACTGAAATCCACACGCAGAGAAATGTACATACTAGAAATGTGTATTACTAGAAATAGTGTAAAGTCAACTAGTGAGTCTTGTTGTCACGGTTGCAACCAGAAGTTCTCGTACAGGGCTAGATATTTCTCTGCGTGCACGGTGTTTTTCACGTCCAGGGATAAGGTTGCCTGATGAGAAAGTTTAAGCCGTGCTTGCCAATTTTAAAAACCTTATGCTTGAAATACAAATGGTATTTCTTCTCATATCTTGTATTTCTTTGTTCCAGAATCGTTACTGCTAAAGATAGTACGAGTAACAGTCCCCACATACAGAGTGCGTGGTCAGCCCGCCCAGTTCGAGTGTGACTACGAACTGGGCGAAGACAACTTGTACTCCGTCAAATGGTATAGAGACAATGAAGAATTTTACCGGTTCATGCCCAAGTTTGATCCCCCGAAGCATGCCTACAAATTGGAAGGGATCAAAGTTGATGTAAGTTGGTTGTTTAAGTTTAAAGTAGCCATTAAGCCTACTGTCGGAGAAGGCGGTCATGCCGTACTAATGAATGGCTAGTTTATGTAGTTGTAACAAATATACTTGGGCTAGATGATTTGGGTTAAGACTTTATTTTGAGCACCTTTAACGGTGGTCGGTGGTCGCTGAGCCATTTCAAGACAGGGCGAGTATGAGAGTGTCTTATCCTAAAATGATAAATGCCAAAGTATGTTTGTTGCCTTTTTCCTGATATTTGGAACAACGGTACTTTTCATACTGCAAAAATAGTACTGTTTTCGAGAAAAACAACGATGGCGTCTGATATGCGATCCCATTTCATTATCAAATTCTAAATTCACGCGAGAGAAGCCGCTGAAATCATAAACCTTCCTGAAAAAATACTTTATTTGCTAATTCACTATTTTATTGAAAGACTTTATTCACTAATTTATTGAAAGCCGGTTCAAAACACTCCCTATACTTTTTGGAATAGTAGCGCCAACCATAGAGTTACTCAAGAGTCTGACAAACAGGTTTGTCTTTTATAAACATAAATTGCTTGTGTTTGACCGATTCACACTCTTCAAACACACAAAATTCTGCTTGACGACGGCCCCGTAATCGGGTCGCTCTCATTTTCCAGACATTTATTAGAATAGTCAAAATTAATGACGTAATCTAAATCTGATACCGCACTCCAATGAAAAGCAATCAGTCTCATTTCTGTAGAAACTAAGTACATAGGTACTCATGTACTGAATATAATTAAGCGTCTGTAAATGATGCCAGCTAATTTCAAGGAGTTAACCACAATGTCTGAAGCACAACGTCTTATGAATTTCCTTTGTAATGTTGAGGAGTCGACGAAAATATGTCTACTTTGATATTCCTCTGTTGGCAAGCCGTTTCAACTTTAACATCATGTATTTGAAAAGCCATTTTGTCGAATTGAGGTTTCTTTTACTCAATGAGCACCGTTAACCTTCCGCGGAAGGAAAATTATGTTAAGAATAGTCCTCGACAAAAATCAGACGAATGTTAACTTTTATGGAACAGGTTTGGTATAAATGCCTTAGATTTATGAAATGTGATACATAAGGCAAATTATGGATGTAATTTAAAAAGGTTTTCTTAGAATGTCATTCTTTAAAGAGGTTGTGTAGGATGGTTATCTATTCGGGCCGCACAATAGGGAACGCCGTCGAACACTGACAAAAGGACGGGATAGAAAAGAGCCGATGCCACAATCCATACGAGACCATTCAGATATACTATCGTCTAAGCTAGTGGAAACGTGCTCAACAAAATTACTTGTAGTAGGCGATTTAGTCAGATTCCATTTGCCTTATTGTTCGCTAGCGTCCCGCCCCGGCTCCGCACGGTTGCAATCTCTACTAGAAAATCCGTGTTTTTAGGGTTCCGTAGCCAAATGGCAAAAAACGGAACCCTTATAGATTCGTCATGTCTGTCTGTCTGTCTGTCCGTCCCATGTCACAGCCCTTTTTGACGAAAGTATAAGAGCTATCCTGTTGAAACTTGGTAAGAATATGTATTATATAAACCGCATTAGGATTTTCACACAAATAATAAAACAAAAACCAAATTTGGGGGTACCCCTCGTACTTAGAATTGAAACTCAAAACATTTTTTTTTTTCGCCTGACCCATACGTGTGGGGTATCTATGAATAGGCCTTGAAAAATGATATAGAGGTTACTAACATCATTTTTTTAAAAACTGAACGGTTTGCGCGAGAAACGCTTCCAAAGTGGTAAAATGTGTCCCCCCCCCCTGTAACTTCTAAAATAGGAGAATGATAAAACTAATAAAAATATATGATGTACATCACCATGTAAACTTCAATTGAAAATTGGTTTGAACGAGATCGAGTAATTAGTTTTTTTTTAATCGTCATAAATCGTAAACCGCAATTTACCTCTCAAAGTTACAACCAACTACAAGAACTTTTATACATATTATGTTACTTGCTGCTACGGAACCCTTTATGGGCGAGTCCGACTCGCACCTGGCCGGTTTTTTTACATATAAACCTTCGTCTTGAATCACTCTATCTATTAAAAAAAACGCATGAAAATCCGTTGCGTAGTTTTAAAGATCTAAGCATATTTAGGAACAGACAGACAGACAGCGGGTAGCGACTAAGTTGCTTTATACTATGTAGTGATGATACAACGAGAACTTGTTATCATTATTCTTATGGAAAGAGGTTTAAAATATCCTGGCTAGTATTGAAATCACGATAACTAAGAACCTCAGAATCTCGTGACAGCCAAAAGTTAATTATTTAACCCTCTAAAAAAACTTTAATCTGAATCAAGCCACAGGATTTATCGATCCGGAAACTTTGCTGCGGCAGAAATTTTTGGCACTATTTTTAAACAATTTAGTATGGATTTTAAAAGCAAAGTTGTGAAACGCGTTGAAACATTTCAAGCGCGCAATTTAAAAAAATCTTTAGGCAGATGTAGTAGAGGAGATACTAGTTGGGAAAGAGGACGTTTTTTAAATGGCGCAACTTTTGTATGACTTCTTGCAATTAGCTCATTACACAGTTTTTTAATAAGAAAATTTACTTTTCCTGTACCGATCTGGGGAACGGAAACTTAAACATGAAGTTTTTACTCACCCTGCGGTATTTATCTTAGAAATCACTTTCGTTATTCTGTTATTTTGCGAATTTTATAAGTCCTACAACGAATAATTTGTGTTTCGTTTCGAATTTGTTTTTTTTTCTGAAATTCATCAGAAACTTTTTCTTGACAGTTACAAAAGTCGGACGATAGAAGAGTCATCCTGCACCAGGTGACACTGAAATCTAGTGGACTATACAGATGTGAGGTGTCTGCAGAAGCGCCGAGCTTTGCATCAGCAGCCGGAGAGGGAAGAATGGAAGTTATATGTAAGTGTTATGGATGATGGTTTAGTAATAATCCTACGGGCACGCCGCAATCGCGGCGGTAAGACCCCTCTTTGAGGAGTGGCGTCACGGTATCCTGACCTACCGCATGACGCAGGTCCTCACCGGACACGGAAGTTTCGGGAGGTACCTGTGTCGGATAGGGAGGGAAGAAACGCCTGGGTGTCACCACTGCGAAGACCACCCGGAGGACACAGTGGAGCATACGGTGCAGGACTGCCCCGCTTGGGCAGACCACCGCCGTGTCCTCATGGCAGCGATAGGCGGAGACCTCTCGCGCCCGGCATTGGTCGAGGCCATGCTGCGGGGCGAGACGGAGTGGGAAGCGTTCGCCTCCTTCTGGGAAGCAGTAATGCTCGCGAAGGAGGAGGCGGGCCTGAGAGAGAGAGGACAGCATCCTCCCTCCGCCCCAGCCGCAGTGGTAGACGCCCACGGTGTCGGACGTCGCAAGACCATCTCCGATATGTAGGAGAAACGTAACGGGTAGGTTTACAAACATTTATACTCACCAACACTTAGATCCAGAAAACTACTAGCAGATCACACAAATATTATGTGCAGGAATCGAACACGCAGAGCTGCAATCGCTCAGCCACAGCACCGACCGTGCTATATAATTTTAGGTTCAAATACGGACTTGGATTTTGGAAGTCCGAAATGGGTAACTGTGAATTTCCTCATAGAAGACCCAATTACCCTTTCGCCAATCCTGGGATCAAAACAAGGAATCCACGGTTTCTTATTTAGGTAGAATTAAAACCGGGCAATATCAGGGTTTTACCCGGGTCATCTTATTGAAATACTAATACTAAAAAATATTAAAAAAAAAAAAAAACGCAACTGCGTAAAAAATTATCTTTAATAAAAAGAAAGAAACAAGCCCAGTAGTTTAGAATTCACTCATTCACACTCACAGTCGGGCCCATTCAAATTATACTAATCAAATCTTCCCAAGGGGCCCCGACTGTGAGTGTGAATGAGTGAATTATAAACTACTGGGCTTGTTTCTTTCTTTTTATTAAAGTTAATTTTTTACGCATCCGGGTTTTTCGTTTTTTTTTATTTTACTATTTTTAGTTTTTGTTAACATTTTTATCAGTCCATATTAAATTGAAACATATAAGTTATATAAATATTTTGGTAAACCATTTTTAAAATCCTTTATTTTGATACCCCACCTGATAGAATGTGAGAGATTTAAAAAATATATTTTTAGTTGGGAATCCTTTGCACGCGAATTCGACTCGCACTTGGCCAGTTTTATGTTCCCAGTGACACTCTCACGTTTAAGACGAACCGAACGACACCTCTCAAAGTTAAAAAAATCCTTCAAGCCATTTAGGCTGCAAAGCGTGCCAAAGAAATATACCCACATACATAGATACACTCGAAAAACATAACCCTCCTCCTGGCGCAGTCGGGTAAAAAATGTGAGTATAACTTGAATTAATAATTGAAAAAAACCAGACCTACATTTTTGAGATCGATATCTTTTAAAAATAAATACAAATTACCAAAATTCAACAATGTGTACGGGATGAGCGCTGCTGATTATGTGGTACCTTACTTTCTAAATAAACTCCCAGAAGAATTACAAAAGTTGTATATGACTAGTTCGAAAAGTTACACGTATAAATCAAAGCGTTTCCTGACACAACATCATCTGTTAATTGATTTAAATTGTATTTAACGGCTCGCCTGCACACAGATAAACCCAGAGAGGTTTTCGTGGTGGGGCCAGACTTGATGTAAGAATAATGTAAGTATTTAAGAAAAAAAAAAGCGTAAATCACGTCCAAAGATTTCATTCTTAAAGCAGATATTGGAAAGCTCTATGACTCTATCTTGTGTGGAGCTGTCAAGCCTCGTTACAAGAATTTATGTGACTAGATACTCGGAACCGACGCTTTATCATAGACGATGTCCTTTTGTAAAGAGTTGCTACAAACTCAAGAAACACTGGTATCACTGCAAATCGATCGCCACGTACGGGTTTTGTTAGTGAGCTGTGTGCTTTAAAATTTATGACCGTGAACTTGTAATGGGACAGGTGTTATTATTATATCGATTGTTAACACCTACCGTTTTACAATACGTGAAGCGCCACACAAATACTTTGATAAAATCATAGGTCTCTTTGAAAGATCAACATTAAAAATATCAAATGTTATGAAAAATATCTAGTTTTAATTCCGCGACAAAAATCCAGGCTTGTTGCAGGATGCAATCCCACCCTATGCAATCATGCATATGCACATGCAGCAAAGGACCCACCCTCCCGCCCACATGCATATGCACAAGTGCCAGAAACAGAAAAACATGCCATGCAATCAAACCTATACTCGACACGTGTTTCGCCCCTCCACGGGGCATCCTCAGGAGATGTTGACTCGAGAAGCGCTCGGCCTCGAATGAGCCAGTTTGACATTTTTTTTTTTTTTTTTTTTTGTTTTTTTGGATACGGGCATCTCGCAGGTCAACCTATAAGAGGTTGTGTGCTGCTTAACCGGACTTTCCTGTGGTTGCCATAGATGACTCTAAGGCCTCCAGCCAGGGGCTTACAAACTAAATTAAAAACTAAGTGACCACACGCTAAGGGCACCCCCTGTGGGGTACGGACCTCGGCTTAGGGCGTCACTGACAGAGGACAGCAAGGGACAGGCTGGATAACTAAATATTTCATTATTTAGGGGCTAATTTAAAGCTACTGGCTCAGCATCGCGGGCTGGCTCTTGCAAGGGACGGGGGGGAGTGCATTGACTTGGGCGTCGCGGCGGGCGGCCTCGGCGGCGAGGGCGGAATGACGGAGTCGGTCTGTGTTTCTGTTTGCGAAGCGTACTGGTTTCCCTACGGCTCTCCTGGAGGAGGGTGATGGGGTCGTCGGGGGTGATGAGGGTATGCCTTGGTCGGCGAACGGAGCTAATACGCGATGGATTGTATCGAGCGGACGATGCGATTAACGGATTGGGGTGCCTAACTGCAGTTTCAAAGAAGCGCGTGGCAATGCGCTTCATGAACTGAGCGATGGTGGGGATCCTAAGGTCTAGGTGGAGGGTGTCGTTACGGACATAGTACGGGGCTCCCGTGATTTTCCTAAGAAAACGGTTTTGGAGGACCTGCATTTTGTAGAGAAAGCGGGGATTGGAATGCGCAAAGATGGCACACGCGTAAGTCATGATGGGGCGGATTACCGCCGTGAATAAGCGCATTTTGCACTTGCGGGACAGGGGACTTTTCGGGATGAGCATGAAGTGGAGCCTACCCATAGCAAAAGCAGCCCGATTACGAGCTGCTTTGATGTGGTCTCGGAAGGAGAGGTGACTGTCGAGGGTCACACCTAGGTACTTGGCTTGCTTCTTCCAAGGAATAGGCTTGCCGTACATAGTGATCGGGGTGGGGTCTACTGGTCGCTTACGCGGTTTGGTGAATAGGACCGCCTGGCTTTTATCGGGATTAACCTCAATTCTCCATTTCCTGAACCAGGCGCCTAGGGCGTTGGCTGAGGTTTGGAGGGTTTGGGCTATAGCGGTAGGACTTTGGCCTGTGTAATACAGGGCCGTGTCGTCCGCGAAGAGAGCTAACTGAGCCTTCTTGCTCTTGGGGATATCGCTAGTAAACAGCGAGAATAGGTGAGGCGAGAGGACTGCGCCTTGAGGGACACCGGCTAGGATGCGGTGTGGGGAGGAGAGGGCGTCGCCTATGCGATAGCGGAAGGTGCGATTCGACAAAAAGTCTCTAATGATGAGCACGAGACGGTCTGGCACACCCAGTTGGTAGAGCTTATATAATAAGCCATTGTGCCAGACTTTGTCGAAGGCTTTCGCTATGTCGAAAAATAGAACACCAGTCATCGCACCGCGCTGAAAGCCCGCGCTAATGTGCTCGACTATGCGGTGGACTTGTTGGACGCACGAGTGTCCGGCCCTGAAGCCGTATTGCTCGTCGGGGATGAGGCTCTTAGTTTCGACGTAATCTTTGAGTCGCTTAAGGATAAGCCTCTCGTAGATTTTGCCGAGAACGTTCAGTAGACTGATGGGTCGATAACTCGTGGGCTCAGACTTGGGCTTGCCTGGCTTGGGGAAACCGACTACAGTGGCCTCTTTCCACGCCTGGGGAAAGATGTTGTTACTTAGAGCGCCATTGAAGATGGCGGTCAAAAGCATAATGAGCTGGGGAGGGAGGAGTTTAAAGACGTTATTGTTAATACCGTCCGAACCGGGGGCTTTCCGGGGTCGGAGCCCTTTTATGATGTCTTGCACTTCGTCGGGAGTGACTGGAGGCAGAGGATCATCAGGGTCTTCTACAGGAGGTAAGGCGGTCCTACGTTCTACTTCGGAGTCTACCTTGAGGAGGTGACTGTTGTCTACGGGCTGGGTGCTCGGAGTGCACTGAGCTTCCAGGCTGTCGGCTAGGCATTCGGCTTTCTCCGAGTCCTCGAAAGCGATGGTCTTGTCGGGGCGAGTGAGAGGAGGCGTAGAGGCATCCTCGGTGGCACGCAACTTTCGTTGCAGATGCCAGAAGGCTAGGTGGTTGGGCTCGAGGTCGCTGAGCATGTCGTTCCAGCGATTCGTACGAACCTCACTGATGCGTTTCTTTACAGCACGCTGCAAGTTGCGCATGTGAGCTTTGTTCGAATCGCATGGAAAGTTGCTGTAGGCACGAATGGCCGCATTCTTCTCGGTTATCAGTGCACGTACGTCAGCGGGGAGTTTCCATTTACGATCTCTCGTGTCTGGGACTTCCCGTGAGCAATCCGTCAGTACGGATCGCACGTGTTCTGTAAACGAGTCGATTGCGGCCGTCGTGTCTGCGACAGAGACAATGTGATCGGGGATGGAGTCCAAGTGAGGTGACGTGGTTGATTTCAGCTTTTCGCTTACTTTCTTCCAGTCAGTTATCACTCTGGTCGGGGGAGGTTGGCTTGGGTCGGAAGGACCCGAGCGTGGAATTAAGTGCATGAGCACTGGACGGTGGTCAGAGTTGAGCTCGTGTAGCGTCTCAATGGAATTCAACCTGAGGTTGATATTCTTGAGAAGCGCTATGTCGAGCACATCGGAACGGAAGTTGGGGTCGTGGGGGTAGTGAGTATGCTCATAAGGAGCGATGGGGTCAAAGTTAAGGGTGGAGCTTAGGTTGAACACTACTCTCCCTCTCGGGGTGGTAATAGTGCTGTTCCAAGCTGGGTGTTTGGCGTTGAGATCGCCCGCTAGAATAACGGAGTCACTCAAGCCGAAGATGGAGGTGAGGTCCTTAACAAGGAGAGAGTGATCCTCTGCTGTATTAGCAGGAGGAAAATAGGCGGAAACTATGGTGATCGGTTGATGACCGGTCATGGCTAGCCGACAGACTGAAACCTCGAGGAGTGACTCGAGGGTTGGTGGGATTAAGGGGATACAATGCAGGGACTTTTTGTAATAGATGAGAGTGCCACCCTTGTGGCAGCGGGACCTATCGTTACGGACTAGCTGATAATTGGCTATTTTGGGATCGCGGTGGTGGGGTTTGAGGAACGTCTCCTGGATGAGGAGAACGTCTAACTGGTGATCGCGGAGGAAGGTAGCGAGTTCGTCTCGCTGACCTTGGATACCGTTGACGTTAAAGAATCCTAGCTTAAGGGATCGCGGTTTAAGGGTATTCCTATTTGTGGCAGCCATTGGAATTAAGTAAGAAGATTGAGGGCCTGAAGAGCGTCACCCACCTGGGGGTGAGAGTCCAAGATAATTTTGAACTCATCGGGGTTACCGTTGGCGGCCCTGAGTTGGGCAGCCAATTGTCTCGCCGATGACCTCAAAATGTTCTTGTAGCTCTGGACCGCTTTGTACGCATTGATGATGACATTTAAGTCTTCATCGTCTACGTCTGCCACGGAACCAGAGGACGCGGGGGTGGAGGTGATGGCCGCGGGAGCGGTCACGGGAGCCACGGGTTGGGAGATGGGGGTGTCTAGGAGACCGGGAATGGGCTTGGGAGGCGCTGGGCCAAGGGCTGGGAAAGCCTTTTGGTGATTCAGCGCGTTCCAAGGGGAGGGGCGTTGGGGACCTAATCTGGTGGGCATCTGTGAGGAGGGAATCTTCACAGATGGGGATTCCCTCTGCTGGCGGGCGGCTGCGCGCTTCGCCAGTTTGGGAGAAGTGGATTTGGGGGCTTTGGGGCAGCCGCGATAGTTCGCGGTGTGTCCTACCTGAGTGCATAGAACGCAGCTCGGGGGTTCAGTGCAGAGAGCCCTGTCTTTGGGTCGGGGACAATTGGCAGTGCCGTGATCGCCTAGGCATTTCACGCATCTGGCCGGGGCGAAGCAGTGGGCCTGACTGTGTCCGTAGTTCTGACAGTTGTGACACTGTCCTACGGTATGAGCTTTGTAGGGTTTCTCGATAGAGATACCCGACAGGGAGCACACAGTGGTGACCTTAAAAATGGGATGGGGGCCTGACTCGACAGGGTCGCAAACGACGAGGACCATGTCGTATGGGTTTCCGCCTCTCGCCTTGTGGAGGCGGTGGACGGCGGAAACTGGGATGTTTTGGGCGGTCAGGTCGTCAAGGACTTCCTGAGTGGGGATCTCTTTGGGGATTCGCCTAATCACCACACGGGTGGACTTCTCCTCAGGGAGACCATAGGCGTGGTGCCATATCTTATGGGACATAAGGAGGCGGACGAGGGCTCTATAGTCCGAAGAGGTGGGGGTCAGGACACTGATACCTTTTGTAGTGCTGGTGGCCTTTGTGTAATTGATTTTTTGGGCCAAGCACAATCTAGATGCTTCGGTCCATCTGGACGGGTCATGGATGACAATTGGGGGGGGTTTCTCCTTCTTCTTCTTGGCAGAAGTTGAAGGCGGAGTCGGGATAGCCATAGGGCTGGAGGGGCGGCTAGTGGGGGCCGGTGGTGGGGTGGGGGAGCTAACGCGAGAGATCGGGGGAGAGGGGGTGGGGGGGGCCGCGAGGGGTTTCTTAGCCTTGGAGGCTTGGGCTTGGGAATGTTTTCCCTTGCGCTTACCTAGCACGACTGTGAAATCCTCGTCTGAGGAGCAAGCAGAGTCACTAGCGTGCTCTGAGTCTGAAATGGGGACCGAAGTGTCCATTTGGACGGGCTCAGGTGTGGAGCGTACCTGCGAGGGGGCCATTGTTTGAGGAACAATGGGTTCTTGACAAATGGGGACATCAGGGACGATAGCCGCTTTAGCGGAAGCGGCTTTGGGAGCGCGGACTGCGGAATCCTTTGTCTTTGCAGACAAAGGAGCTGGTTTGGACGGGGGAGCGGGGGTTTCGCGCCTACTTTCGCGGACTTTCTTCAAAGCGGTATATTCCGCTTTGTAGTCGCCGTCGAATCGGTCATCGTTGACCATGCGGTGGACTAAGCTCCAGAGGAGTTTAACCTCCTCTTGGAGCACTTCGAGAGTTGCCATGATGCGGGGGACATGAGAGTGAAGCTCTCAGGGAAAAAGCCTAACCCTATCAAGCCTAATTCCCCGGGTGGGTGTGCCCGGGGATGAGTAGCCTCCCCTGCCGAGGGATTGTGTATGGCAGGGAGGTGAGTACCTAAGGTGTGCCCTAAGCTTGTAAACCTGTTGCCAATCTTAATGTGCAACAGGGCCCTATGTGGGTCTGGTGCGAAGGGGTAGACACACCCAACCGACACCAGGTGTGTTGCTGTGAAGAAAACCAGAGACTAGGTACGACTAGGAGTCCCCCCAAGGCCGTAGTCCTAGCTCCCGACTCCAATAAATTAACCTCGCCCTGAAGGGGTTTGGCGGGATGGATTGGGGCACCACCCTCTTGGTTTCGTTAACACCGTAAGGTTTCCACCAAGAACCACGAAACTGTGGATTTTCCCTGAAGGGGCAAATTCGCGAAACACGGAACGTTTGTGATGTGTCCTAAAAAGGACAGTTGGTTGTGGTAGTCAAAGACTACCGAGAGCTGTCGTGAAGACACGACAAAATCGCACGGATGAGCGACACAGGCACGGAGCGCACACGAGGACACGTCCGCACGCGGTGGCGGTCAGACGCAGAGTCACCCTCCGCCAGTTTGACAGCTCTCGCCTCTTTATATAGCGTGGTGATGACGCATTAGTAACGGTCGATACAACCGTTATAAAGACGTTTGTATCGATCTACCTGTAATCATACTTAAAAGAGGTGATGTAATTAAGTTTGTTTGTTCATTCAACAGTGTATTATTATTATTATTATGTTTAGAGATTTCTAACTGCTCCAACACATGCATGGCATGTTTTTCTGTTTCTTGCACTTGTGCATATGCATGTGGGCGGGAGGGTGGGTCCTTTGCTGCATGTGCATATGCATGATTGCATAGGGTGGGATTGCATCCTGCAACAAGCCTGGATTTTTGTCGCGGAATTAAAACTAGATATTTTTCATAACATTTAATGTCATGGATTTCCGCAAAGTAACGCCTGATTCCATAATTTATATTAAAAATATCTACAAAACTCGTAACAACCAAGTCAAGTCTTAATAATCATGAGCGTTTCTGTTGGGTTTTCTTCGTAACGTCACGATTTATTTCGTTCATTTACGAGTTTAATTTCACAAAAATTCCAATTTCATTCCCTTTGACGAGAGGCATACGTAACAGAAGGAGGCCATTAAACCAATTTGGAGTTGGTATTACAACCGCAGTTTCAGTGTGGCTCCCGGCTCTAAACACGATAAATGTAAAACCATTGTCTTTTGTCATTTAACTTTACATGTTGCTCGATTATTTTACACGATGTTACAACTTAAGCCTGGTTCTAGTGTTTAGGCCAAGTTGCTGTTATCGGTGTTTATTTCTCGTTTTTGGATCCTTACCAAGAGCAAAATGTTTATTATTAGAGTGTTTGCTAGCAACCTATTTGTACCCATTTAAGAGAGTGTATTTAACAATCGTTTTTTCCCCTCAGATTTACCCAGAGAAGGTCCAAGAATAACAGGCAACGAACAAGAGAACAGAAGAGGGGACTCCTTATTTCTGAACTGTACGTCGGGACGGTCGTACCCCGCGGCAGTGCTCAGTTGGGACATTGATGGAGAAAAGGTACTATTAAACATTTTGAACGAAAAAATATTGACATTTACGAGACGGGCGATGTTTTCGATTTCAGTTTTGATAGAGGTAACATTTTTCTTTGTTTTACGTGACCCAGATAAAAATGGACCTAATTTACTGTACTGGCTATCGGACATAGCAGTTTTGTGGGTTTGATGGATGTATTTTTGATTCGAAATCAGAAACGATTTTTCTGTTGTTTCTTTGTTTTTTTTTATCGTTTCTTTTACTTGTTTCAAATGTAGTTAAATCTTTATGCATATGCAACATAGTACTTCACCTGTTTAACAGACACATAATTCTAAAATGACAGTCATTATTTGGGCTCGCTACTCGATAGTCCAGTCGAGGACGTCGTGATCGAACATAATGCATTAGGCGTCCATTATCTACCGTGCTGGCAACTAATCCTCGTGTCCAGAACCAAGTACTCGCATCAATCAATCTTCTAGACACAGCTTGCATTACCATTTGCATTCCTCCGGTTGTTTTCAGGGTACCGTACCTCAATAGGAAAAAAGAAACTGCATAATATGCAGTTTCTAAATTAAAGTACTAAATAATAAATAATCATATTATGATTATTTATTATTTAGTACTTTAATAAAGATTTTAGCTTAAGTTACCACATAATGTTTGTGAATGTTGGTTCACCTATTATTGGCGACTGTATAAGCCTTGTACTCTTACATATGTAAACTATTCATTAAACTTCTGTGAAAACTCTTTCTCCTACGAAAGCTTATAAGTATCTACTTAAAACTTTTCAGTCTCTTTTGGCTCATCAAAAGATGACCTAGGTATTTGAATTTCAAAATCTATAGGGCCGCTGACAAAGAATCATGAAATTTGCAGTGTGTTACAGCAGTTTCATAACGAAAAAGAAAGTTTGTACGGAAGCTTTGCTTTTTAGCTTTTTTTACTTGGTATTTCTTAGTCTATGAGTAAATAATTGCAAAATTAAAACGTTGCGAAGCCAAAAAAAATAACAACATTTCAATCATAAAACAAATTCGATTGTTTTGTGTAAGTGAGAGCGCATAAGTAAACAGTAATGTGGTTTTTGCTATAATAATTTAAAATAACATGATTGCTATAAGCATGAAGAGTACCAAATTGATTATTATTTATGTACATATTCTTAAGAGGCATAAAATATATCGATGTTTTATTATGTCATAAAAACTGTGTGAAGCGACGGCTGTTCCCTCTACTTTATAAACTAGAAAGTCCTGAACAATACAAAAGAAAACGGCACATCATGCATAGTTATGAGTGTCTTGAGGGTGTTCCAGCTGTTGTAATCAGAAATTTGTTGATAATAGTAGGTAAACATTTACATAATAAAAGTATGATAATATCATTTTTATTAGCACGCACTATAAAGTGGCATAACGGGAATTTAGAAAAGTAAAACGGCTCACAATAATTTAGTAGATTTGTTTTCGGTCTACGCAAATATGATCACGTTTCTCATCTTCGCAACGAACTCAAGTGGCTCCCAATCCGCCTTCGCAGGAACACTCGTATCCTTTGTCTCCTCTTCAACATCCTGCACAACCCATCCTATCCTTCTTACCTGCGTGAGCGTTTCAGTTACGCTCGTCCTAGTGACGTGCCCTGTAGATCCCACCTTAGAACCCTGCTTAAATCCCCTCCTCATAAATCCAGCTACTACTCGTACTCCTTTTCCGTTCATGCAGTGAGGTTGTGGAACTCGCTCCCGAGTAGCATTCGTGATGTGAATACTATTTCACTATTTAAAAATAGAGTTAAAGAGCATTACCTTTCCTCCTTACTGTAATTATAAAATGTGTTATATATATATAGTATTATATAATATTATATCCATATTTATTAGTATTTATCTAGGTTATTATAGGCATGTATGTATTCATTTAAAATATTTTTTTCTGTTTTGTGTGTACATAAATTATTAAATAAATAAATAAATAGATATCCCAGAACGCTTGTGCGTCGTTACCATTTTATTGCAAAATTATACCTGTTGTTCTAGATCTATCCATAATAAAAGAATAAAATTTTAACGAACTCCCCTGTGAATGCCTATAAAAGTTCGCTGACGTTATGAAATAAATACATCAATTTATTTGCTTTATTACGGCCTAGCTTTTGAGTAATTTTATGGAGAAATTAATATAAAAGTATGGCCTCAATGTAATTAATGTGCATCCATTAAACGTACCAGTTAATTACCTTGTTTTAATTTCGATCGGACAGAAATACAATATTACACGTACCGAAAGATTTAATTTGGGCGAGCGATCCTTATTAATATAATTGTACATCCTACGCATTTGACCCTTTTCAACGAGTTTCAGTTTTGTAATTCGACTCTGTCCTCGTATAAGGTTTTTACAAATTTTAACTTTGCTGGGCTTATTGAAGTACGGGCTCGTATTTATCTTTTATTTGTGATTTGGACCGAGTTTGTATTTGTTTCGAACAACACAACCGAACTCGTCACATTCTTTTTTATTCGGGTCAAACTTGTAGCAATATACAAAGATAATATACTGGCTCAATGTTTCTATACAATTTGTATGAGTTTTTTGTGTGTATTTTTTTGTTTTTGTTTTTAATGATGGCGGGGTTTTTATTTTAGTCTCGTCTGTATAACTCACTTGTGATTTGAAATAGTATTTTTTGTTGAATTCTTGCTATTTGTTAGAAGTAAATTCTGAGGTTGTAGAGTACGTATTCCAAAACCTAAAAACACAATTTCGAGACAAATTGTGTTGAAATAAGACATAATTATAGACATCTACATCATCAAAACGCTTTTGAGAAATGTTGTATCAATATCTGTAGGTACCGCAAAACAAAAACGATGTCATTATAGGAGATTAAACCGTTCACCATTCATCTGCTAACTACTAATATTTGGTAGAATAGATACATGAACAACAACCCTGCTCACAATGGTTAGTTTCCATGAAATATATGATCAATTAACGCGTTAAATGTTCCGAATGGAGGAGTATTGACAAGTACGTCTTATGTCTTCTTGGAACTAGTTCGAAGCTCTATTTGTGACCATCCCTACGTTCGATTGGCAAACTGGATAGCTTGGCTATTTCCTAAAGAGGTGCCGATTAGTCGGCAAAAACCGCCGACTATTCGGCGACAGGTGATCATCATATTTATTAATTTTTTTTATTATTTCGAAGTTCTTTTTATTATAATTATAATCCATGATGCCTGTTCCTTTTTTACTCAATAATTAAACTAAGCGTTCGAGTGTATTTTATAATATAATCAATGCATGTAACTCGAATTTACAAGTAAAGCCACTAATATTGCAATATAGTCCTAGAGAACAAAGCAATAGCCCTAGAGCTCGACCAAAAACATGATTGATTTTATCGACTACTAGGCCTTTTCACAGCCGACTAGTTGACTAGACGGCTAGTCGGCCAAAGTCATAGTCGGCCCATCTCTACTTCATATAATATACTCACGCAAATTCAGATCGCTGTACTATAAAGGGTGCGGCGTTTGATCTCGACTTCGTAACGTATAGTAATTGAATATTGATAAGGAACCTAGTTGAACAATTGAGTGCTAGTTGAATCGGTGAATATTGACTGTAGGCACATTACTATGCAGTAATTGTTGGCATGTGGTCATTACATCACAAGTTTAGTAGAGCTTAGTCGGTTAATTAGAGATGCTGCTATTACGATACTTTCGGTCGCTAGAAGCTATTTGTCACCCTAGTCAGCGCACTTCCAAAAAGTCACTAGTAAGCGGCAGACCATAATTGTATAGTGTATAAGAAGTTTTGAACAACTAGTAAGCAAGGTTAAAACATGATATGAGGTGCGTTAAACACTGCAGAAATAAGTAGGTTACAAGACCTCTATCTAGTAGCTATATGTAATGGTTCTTGTGATGTCCGTTTTCGCCAAAAACTAATTCACGAAAGAAATGCCTACATTTTTATTGCACTGATGTAATTTAAATTTCCGATACAGGATTTAGGTATCGCCTGTCATTAATAAAAATAAGACTGTTTTATTGCAACGCAATTCCTTTGTGAAAAAAATAAAATTGACACTTATCCATACTAATTGACGTTTCACAATTGAACGAATGGCCGATCTTCTTTTGTTTTCCTTTTTCTATCCGTATGGAATTACGGACTAATTAGCACGGATTTGGCCCAGATTACCAGCTGTATTGGGATTATCTTAATAGCCTATACAATGAATTAATTGACAGGATATCTGCAACGATGATTTGTGGGAGAGATAATGTTGAATAGTGATTAGCTGACTACTGAAATTACTAGCTAGAAAGCTGACTGCTGAAATAACGAGTCATTGAGAAGTATGGATGGAAACAAACGGTTTAGACTACATGTACCGAATGTCGTACACTTGTAGTCCTCGTGACCGTTTAAGGTAACGGTGGTGGCGGCCATTCCATTGGAGATTAGCCGTCGTCGGCGGGAGAGGTATTATTGTTTATTCCCATCCCCCAACTTCGAGCTTGCTACGGGGGTGGTGGTTGATTCCAATATCTACTGTGACAATGTCCAATACGGAATGCGAATAATTAACCCCTGTAGTATAACGAAGGGGCAGATGAATCCAAGTAGGTACTGGTACATGGGCCACTAGGGTGGTAAGCGCCACCTATTAGTGCCAACCACCAACCCCGGTGGCAAGCTCGAAGGTGGCAGATGAGAATAAAGGAATACTTCATGCTTTGGATTATAACATTTCCAGATTACGTGAACAAAATAAAACGTATTACATTTACATGTTTGTCGTGGATATGTTCACTTGTTTTACGTAGGAATCGAACGAAAGAAAAAAGGAAGAAAAGTTATCCCCTTCGCGAAGGGGATAACTTTTCTTTCTTTTTCTGGTTTCAATTCTCATTAGCGTACTAGAAATCTGGACACATTTCACTCTAAGCTTTAAGCAAATTAATTTGTATCATAATTTAATCATATTGTTGTTACGTTTACATGATTATTTTTGAATTTAGAAACGCGCAAGTTGTATAAAAGTTTACATGATGTCAAAATATAGTGCCGTCATAGATTCGTTGTTATCGCGGTCGCATAGAGTGCTTGCTTTTCTTTTTTCCATATGGTAAAGTGACCAGATGTTTGAGTTCCTTAAAATTTATTATTGATACTATGTTTTTTTAAAGAGAAAATAAAATGGAGCTACCTACCCAGGTAGCAAGTGACGTCGGCGACTAAAAAATGACGACATTCTTAAGTCAATTTAGGGTCACCACAGTTACGTCATTCTTGTACGTCATACTTACGTACTATTATAGTACTGTACTGTACGTACTGTATAGGTCATAAATGATACCTCCTAACAACGTCATTTTACAGTCTGTCCCATAATAGTCTAAATCTGCCCTCAGGTTGACGACTGTTGTATGACATATCTGGTCCTAAAGTGACCCAAAGAGCTAAAGATTGGTTAAACAACAGTTTATGGAATGCATCTGACTGACATAATTCCACGAGTGAAGTCGACCACCAACATAGCGAATATTATGGGCAAATACTAATCATTATAACAAGGATTTGTATAGCCGGTACATTAGTCCAGTCAACGAGGATTTTTTTGTATGAAGACTTTCGAAAAATTCTCCGGCGCTGAAATTTGGCATATGATGAGAGTAGGTGATACAGATTACAGATGCACAATAATCCAAAAAAATTTTAGCCTAGAAGTTCCGTTTTTTTTATCTTAGCATGAAAATTGCTTATAACTCTGTGAAAAATTCCTCAGCCTCAAATTCTTTTTGTATTTGTTTAAATGTATTAGTTAGAATAGGAAAGTATAAAAATCCAACAAAATTTCGATTTCAGTGTCACTCCAAATTAACTTTTTACATAACGCGCTCTAACTTCTAGTGAAAAATTGCTCAACCGATTTTTTGTTTTTTTTTTGTGATTTCTTATCCTTAAATACGTAGGTTTTGTTACGTAATCCAAAACTTTTTCCTTTTTAAACAACATTATTTGATGTCAAATCAATCAAATAATGACGTTTGAAAATGAAAAAGGTAACAAAACTATGTATTTAAGGATAAGATAACACATAAAAATATAAAAATCGGCAGAGCAATTAGTTACTAGAAGTTACAGCGAGAACGGAATCACAGCGATCAATATTTATTTAAAGTTTCGAAAAATAGTACCGCCTAGCTCGATAGATGGCGTTGTAGTCGAAATAGAAGTCGCTATGGTTTCGTTACCGCCGATAGTATAAGGTCTGAAGAATTAATTTTGTTTTGTTGAGAAGCTATTGAGAGCAATGCATCGGTACAGTGAATAGAAGTGTCAAGGTTACCAGTGTTAACAGTGTTCCAATAACAACCCACTCCAAAGAGACCTGCGGATTTATACATGGTTTTGCATGTCATTGGCTGCCCTAATATGTACGGCCCAGTAACGTCCCTATGAATTCAGTATATGATGTCACTCCAACGTCAGTGGCTGCCCTAATACGTACGGCCCAGTAACGTCCCTATAAATTCAGTATATGACGTCTCTGTAACGTCTGTAAACTGACGTCTTGAGGCTGCGACAAATTGACGACATCTGATGGGACCCCCCGACGTCAAGACATGACGTCTCTCACGTCGAGCAGTACCGTAAACTGACGACATAATGACGTAAAAATGCTACCTGGGTACTGTTTTTGTTAGATATGGTGATCCGATTTTGTCTCCCCTATTATTATTCAAAATTTTGTTCAGGAAGAATTGCCGTAGTGGTAATTTCTTTGTTTTCTTTATGATTATTTATATTTTTGTCTACAACGAATTATAAAACGGTAAATAGGGTAGAAGTCGGCTTGCCAACACCTATATTTTATTCATATAATATTTAGTTACTCTAAATATTATATTTATGAATAAAATACCGTTGAACATTTGATTACAACATTACAAAAAATTACAAACAACAGGTCATGAACAAACAAAAAGTGCTTAATTACTATCTTTTACAAATGCAGGGCTCAGAAGGTCATGTACTTCATAATAAACCCATAAAATACGTGAAGAAATACATCCTAAGCTGTTGGTCGCATTAATTAAGGATTCTACCCACTGACTGTATTGTTCTTGTCCATGCTAGGAAACTATCACTCACAAATATTATTTTTCATAGACTAGCACCGTCGCATGTATTGACGGTGCGTTGTGTTCCACGCGCGCCTCAAAGAGTGGCACAATAGGGCCCCCCTTTAGAAGACCAAAGCTCGCTAGGGTCACGGGACTCACGAATTACCGTGACCACGGAACGTAAAGGACCCCGTGGATTTTAGTCAGTACGAGTCTGACAGTCCCTCCCGGCCTGCCCTAGGCAGGAGGACTCATTTAATGATTTTACCATGATAAAAAAAAGTATCGTCGCATGGCATGAAAGAATGAAATAGAAAGGCGAGAATACACACACTCTTGATACGTTTAAGCGGGCACAATAGTACGTACTCTAATATTTCCGTACTTATACGGTCATAGAACGGTCAGGTCATGGTATGGATGTAGTGGGTAGGCTTCTTCCAACTAGCTTCTTCATAACTTAACCAATGCGATCGGTCGTCTAAACACGTAGAATTTAGACGACCGATCGCAGTTATACATAATTATAGTAAGTAAAATCGTTATCGGAAGTTTCGGGAGGTACCCGGAAGTTTCGGGAGGTACAGTCAGGTTCAAAAATGAATTATAAACTTCTCAAAGCAATAGACTGACGCTTCACTTTGACTTACGACCTTTTGTTATAAGTTGTTTTATTACTATACATATCAAATTAACTTTTGATATAGTTCATAATTTCAACTATTAATCTACAAGTAATGCTGGCGCAATGGTAATCGTGCTCGGATAGAACTTCTGTTCGTTCGATTGCGGAGGATCGAATCCCACTTTTTTTTCCCAAATACTTTATTTAATTTAATTTTTAATAATTACTTTATTCTTTTTGTTATTTTTAATAAATTTTTTAGTAGGAATTTGATAATTAAAATTGATTTTTGTGTAACTACTAATATAAGTCATTAGTGTTGTGGGTCGTTCGTTATAATCACAGATATAGGTCTATCTATATCTATGGTTAAGTTTAATAAAGTTTTGTAGGTAGATCGTAGAAAAAAAAAAGTGAATTATTTCGATTTGTGCGGTAGGCATAACTATGTTATCTCGTTTTGAGTCTCCTAATTGAACGTTGTGGATTCTTGGTTATTTTGTGTGACTATGTAAACAGCATATAAGTGTTACACTGTCCTGTGGTTTTGCAGTGAAATATTAACAATTGGATTTATATAAATATTGAGGGCGAACATTAAAGCCCTGCATAAATATGTGGATTAAACTTAAAACAAATTTAATATCAAATGAAACCAGACTAAGTGTGAGTATTAACATTTAAATTTTGATAATTCCACATGTTAATAATTATATTTTTATAAATAAGGTTCCCTATTCAAAAGTATTTGTTTAAAAGTAAAAAAAGTGATTGATACTTAGTAAGTGGTTTTAAAGTTTTTTCTTAGTAGTAAAATAGATCAACAGCTGTTTTTGCATAAATAATTAATAGTATTCTATGTTTTATTCCAGTGACGAAATACTATGAGTCTGTGGGATGAGATATGGCATGATGATGAGATGAGTTGTTAAGAATAAACAGGGACGTCAGGGACGTCCGGGAATGGTGAATGAATACGAAGGAAAATGGTTTCCGTATAACTAATTCAACACAAAATTAATAACCGTTCATCGTGTACTCAACATTGAAGGCATCAACGACTATCAACTAAAAACTGTTATGTTTAAGGGACCGAAAACCTTTATAAATTACGGTACCGGTATTGAAGAATTTCGGTTATTTTTCAGACTTAGGTAACCGCTATCTGGGTAACCAGACCGAAGAAAAATGTAACCTCTATTCAGGTTACCGTTTTAATACCGGTTTCCTAAAGATGACCTTGATTACGAGAAAAAACCTTTAATGAGGTTACCGTTTTAATACCGGTTACCTAAAAATCGCTCCTCGCACCGAATAATATCGTAATGTGATATAACGATACTTTGCGTTTTATTGCATATTCATCATGTAGGTACTCTCTTACAGTTTGTCAATTTTTTTTTCGCATTTTTAACCGACTTCAAAAAGAAGGAGGTTATCAATTCGACGGTATGTTTTTTTTTTTGTGTTTGTTACGCGATTACTCCGCGAATTGTGGACCGATTTTCAAAATTCTTTTTTTGTTCGAAAGGAGATACTTCAGGAGTGGTCCCATTGTCACCATGTCAGGATCTGATGATTGGATCCTGGAGAAATCGAGGGCAACCCTCAAATTTTATAGGCCTACACATCGTTTTTCGCAAATTTTATGAAGTAATTTAAGTATTTGCATATGTTAATCATCATCTCATGTAGCTGAGCTGATGATGGAAGGTACAACTCCTCTAGTAAGGACTTGGCATCGTCTGATTTAGTAAATTATGTTTGTGTTCGCTTATCTCCAGAACTACAAGTCCGATTTAAGTAATTATATATTAATTAGTATTTTTGTTGTACTAGGTATTGTTCAACTTAGGGAATACTGCAAGTTTCATCAAAATCGGTTCTGTAGTTTTTGAGATAGGGAATTCTGAATGTAAGAGATTTTAACGATGCACTCGTATTTGACAAGAATTGTGGTTGAATATTTAAACTAAAAAGAGTAAAATAAAAACTTTTTGAAAAAAAAATGTAACCGCCTTCAAAACAACCACAAAAAAGGGTAAAATAACCTTCAAAACTTTTCTTTCGGAAGTCGGTGGCAAAAAGACAATTAAATTAATCAAAAAAAGTCACCGACTTCCGAAAGAAAAGTTTTGAAGGTTATTTAACCCTTTTTTGTGGTTGTTTTGAAGGCGGTTACATTTTTTTTCAAAAAGTTTTTCCTATGAGTACATTATAAATTTGTATTTTTATAATAACCATAGCCCTAATATTCCGTTACAGATTTATTGTACTTATTTACGTGAATAATATCGCTTCAAGTGATTACGGATAGCACTGATAATAAGAATTTCAATATGTTACGATAACGATATTATTCGAGTAAGAACAGCAAAATCGTTTTAATTATAGTAAAGTTTTTTCCACGTTTTTATAAACTCACTTTTCTTGTTTGTTTATTTGTTTGTTTGTCGTTCCAGTTGGACTTTTGCAACTAAATTTTTTAGCAATACTACTCCTGTAGAGATTTTATTTCAAAAAACACATTAATATGGCAATGCTGGTTACTATTTATTAATGTATTTAAAAAAAATAGCATATACTTTTGCAATAGTTAACCTAGGTGATCTACACTCAATCTACGATTGCTGCATTATCTATTAACGCGAGAATAAAGAAAGGGATATAATAATATCGAGTATGTGGCATAGATATGTGGTGCGCCGCCGTCACCGTGAATTCGGTCGGCGCGCCGCCGCCGAAAGAAACGCGCGGCGCGCCGCCGCGACGAGTCGCAACTTGCTTTCTCGCTCGCACGCGCGCCCTGATGGCATTCGGCGTTTGTTCGCTCTAGAGCTACACTCACTACGTAGCTTATGCCACACACGTTAGTGCCTTTTTACACGTTCCGGTTGCCGGGTTAGCCGACGGCGCAGTGTATGGCACGTGTGAACAGGGACTTACAGTATACCTGCGGTAATCCAGACTTGCGCAAGTATACTGAAACGTGTGTGGGAAGATACTTGCACCTAAGGGACGACACAACGACGTCAAGTCAATCGAATTGCATCATTATTTCTTAGTGGCAAGGTTGATTTTCAGTTGTGGTTGGAATCGATCAAATCGCGTCACATCACGCCATGGTTAAAGTCCCTAACATGGTCACTGACCTATGTTTGTGCAAGTCTCGATTTGTACAAGTATACTGGTACGTGTGTAGTCGGCTCTACACATTCAAGTGTATAAATTACCGGCCAAACCTGATTTCAGGATAAACTAGTCTGACCTAGGCAAAACTAGTTCTTCCTTCACAAGAGAAATCGACGGAGCCCCGCTTAGCAGGGCTCCTACTTCTAAGCATCGTCAACTTTTTCTTAGTCATTCGTGACCCTAGACTAGGGTCAACGGGCTCGCCGTAAGATCCCTCTTTGAGGAGTGGCTGGATAAGTCCCACGGCGTCCTCACCTACCGCTTAACGCAGGTCCTCACCGGACAGTGGACACGGATGCTTCGGGAGGTACCTGTGTCGGATAAGGAGGGATGAAACGTCTGGGTGTCACCACTGCGAGGGCTGCCCGGAGGACACGGTGGAGCATATAATGCAGGACTGCCCCGCTTGGGCAGAGCACCGCCGTGTCCTGACGCAGGCGATAGGCGACGACCTCGACATTGATCGCCGCCATTCTGCGGGGTGAGACAGAGTGGGAAGCAGTCGCCTCATTCTGCGAAGCAGTCATGCTCGCGAAGGAGGAAGCGAGACTCGCGAGGGAGAACCCTCGCGCACGGCGCCGTGATAGACGCCCACGGCGTCGGACGTCGCAGGACGACCTCCGGCTACCGTAGGCGCGGGCATGCGGGTGGCGAGTAATGGGAGACTCGCTGTCCTACCATGGACCATGTCCGGGTCGACGGCTCGTTGTGCTCCACGCGCGCCTCAAAGAGCGTCAGCACAATGACGGGGCCTCCCATTTAGAGGGCCAAAGCCAGCCGGGGTCGTGGGACACACTTATACCGCGACTCCGGTACACAAAGGGCTTCTGAAGGACACCGTGGATTTTAGTCAGTACAAGTCTGACAGTCCCTCCCGCCCTGCCCTGGATAGGAGGACTCATTTGATGATTTTACCACGATAAAAAAAAACTAGGGTCAAGAGCAAACCCATTTCACATAAAAAAATAGATAGTGCTTTGATTAAAAACTCTGTCTCGTATCTTAAAATACTGAAACAATTTATTAACAAATACGTTTCTTTATAAAACTTTTTTGGTACCTAACAACAACATGATTTTCTTCATTTTTCTTCTTAAGAAATCTTTCCCTAATAAAAAAACTAAGACACACGGCCGAACGCGACGCGCCGCCGCCGTGAAAATATACAGGCCACGCCGCCGCCGTGGAATTGGCCATCGGCGCTCATATCTAGTATGTGTGGCATAACACCCCCAACGGACATTGGCCCTGGTAACACACAACATTCGCACACTGAGGACCGATGAGAAGATTATCGAGCTGGAGGAAGAATTGAGCAAAATGCAATGAAATCCGAAGAGAGGGTCAGGATACGATAGTTCTAGATTCCGGCAACATGCTCTTCTACCGGGAAGGAGACCTAAATCCCAGGGTGGTGTTGGATTTCCCGTCCGCGGGTCTCTCATCAACAACGTTATGAAAGTCGACAGTGTGTCGAGTAGGGTAGCATACCTTATACTCAGAATTATCAACTGGTATTCGTTAAAGGTCATACAGGTCATAGGCACCGACCTCGATGATGAAGTAGAGGCATTGGATGAGGAGATATCCGAGGCCATACATACCTCCGAAACATACTTCACCGTTGTTATGGGGGACTTCAACGCGAAGGGCGCACGGAATGGCGATAAGTTGAGAGTGGGGCCATTTGGGTATGGGCAGCGAGGGGCCAGCGACTGGTCGACTTCATGGAAAAGGAAGAACTTCATTTAATGAACTCCTACTTCCAGAAGCGGCCATCCAGGAGGTAGAAGTGGATGAGCCCCGATGGTACTATCAGAAATGAGATCGACTTCATCATGACGACCAAGAAGCGAATATTCAGTGATGTCTCTGTGCTCCCCAAGGTAAAAACCGGTAGCGATCACCGAATCGTCAGAGGCACATTGAATATTAATGTGAAGCTTGAAAGGTCTCGTCTCGTAAAGTCTACGCTCCGACATAGTCCTGCCCACATCCAGAACCCCGAAGACTTTCAACTGGAACTGCACAATCGCTTCCAGTGCCTAACCGAATGCGAAACTGTGGACGAGATTAACAGTGGGTTGGTGGAAACTGTTCAAGCTGTGGGATTCAAATTCTTTAAGACCCCTCACCGCAATAAGTCTCAAAAGCTCTCGAACGGAACCATCAAGTTGATGCAAGACCGGACCGAGATGAGGCTGCAATCTTCAGCTGAAATGTTGGAATATGGCAAACTCAATAGACGAATCTCTTAATCAATGCGGCGTGATCTGCGTGCCTATAGGGTGGCATGGATCAAAGAGGTGATCGAGCGGAACCAGGGCTCAAAAGTCTTATCTCTATTAGGCAAAGTCAAATGACGAAGCTAAAGATTAATGACGGCAGCATCATTTCGACGAAACCTGAGATCCTAAGAGAGCTTGAGAGGTTTTACGGACAGTTATACACATCAACACCCAGTGTCGGTACAGCTCGAGACGCAAGAGCTAAATTGACACTGCACTGAGGATATCCCTGACATCAGCCTGTATGAGATTAGAATGGCTCTTAAACAGCTCTAGAATAACAAGGCGCTGGGTGAGGACCGAATCACAACTGAACTTCTGAGAGCGGGTGGAAACCCGGTACTTTTAGTTCTCCAGAAGTTATTTAATTCCGTCGTATTCGAAGGTACTACACCAGAAGTATGCCACGGGAGTGTGGTTGCTTTCAAAAAGGGTGACAACACCTTGTTGAAGAACTACAGGCCAATCTCATTTCTGAGCCATGTATACAAGCTGATCTCAAGAGTCATTACGAACCGTCTCGAAAGCAGGTTTGATGACTTCCAGCGTCCCGACAAAGACGGGTTTCGAAAAGGTTTTAGTACCATAGACCACATACACCGTCAGATTATACAGAAGACAGAGGAGTATAATCGGCCATTATATTTAGCGTTTGTGAACTATGGAAAAGCCTTCGTTTTAATCGAAACCTGGGCAGTATTGCACGTTCTCCAACGATGTCATATCGGCTATAGGTGTATCGAAGTGTTGAGGAGTTTGTATAGAAACGCCACCATGTTTTTCCGACTTCAGGAAGAGAGCAATTGCAGAAAGGCGTGAGACAGGGAGACGTTATTTCTCCGAAACTGTTCAAGACCGCGTTGAACGGACTCGGCATCAACAGCAATGGCGAATACATCAGTCACCTTCGTTTTACCGATGGTTATAGTCATCATGGCAGAATCTTTGGAGCACCTCAATGCTATGCTCAGCGACCTCAGTATCGTCTTCCAACGGGTCGGCCTTAAAATGAACGAAAATCATGTCGAACGTCCATGTGGCACCCGTACCGGTTGTTGTTGGGAATGATATACTCTCGAAGTTGTAGACCATTATACTTACCTTGGACAATCGATTCTTCAGTTAGGTAGGTCCAACTTCGTTCTCGAAGTTGAACCTACCTAACGGACCTCTTTCTAGAGGTCGAAGAAGAATCCAACTCGGATGGGCAGCGTTTGGGAAGCTACGTGATATCTTCTCATCGAGAATGCCACAGTGTCTCAAGACAAGGATGTTTAACCAGTGTGTGTTGCCAGTGATTACGTAGGGGTCTGAAACGTGGTCTTGCACTGCTGGCCTTTTAGAGGCTCGGAGTTTCTTTGCGGGATAAAAATCCGGAACATGGATATTCGGCGAAGAACCAGAGTCACCCACGTAGCTCATACAATTTACAAGTTGATGTGGCAATGGGCAGGCCACATCGCTCATTGAACTGACGATCGATGGAGAACAAAAGTTCTCGAGTGGCGACCACGGACCGGAAGACGCAGCGTAGGCAGGCCTCCCACTAGGTAGGCCAACGACATCGTGAGGGTCGCGGGCAACCGATGGATGCAAGTAGCGAATTGTCGTTTGGCGTGGCGGTCTAAGGGGGAGGCCTATGTTCAACAGTGGACGTCTTTCGGCTGATGATGATGATGATGAGTGTTCTTTTATCAGAAAGCCATAGTTTTATTGAAAGTTATATTTCTAATAATGGATATTACATAACAGGCAATTGAAGAATAAAATAGTACTCAAACAATAATTTAAATTATAATATATATTATATAGGCGAAAATCGCAGTTACAATCTATTACCGTTTATGTTTGGATGTCATTGTTTAACGAGTAACATTGTAATATAGGTACTATTATTGTGCACGCTGTCTTTTTGTTTTTACGCGAATAATATCGTTATGTTTTGTTGCGAAATAATGTTTTTCTAACGTATCCAGTAAAATATATTTTCTTTAATAACTTGGTCCTAATAAAATAAAAATGTAAAACTTTTATTTAGAATGATTCTATAAAAAAATAACTTTCATTTGATGATATATAAATCATTCTCTTAGGTTGGATAATTTTTACAATAAAAACAAAAAAACACTGTTTTATTTTTCCTGTAAAATTTGAATTTATCGATTACGATATTATTCGGTGGGGGGTGCAAAATTACCTTGATAACGAGAAAGAAACAGAATATCGCAATGCCAATTTGGCATTAGAAAATAGTAAAGATTACCAAGAAAGTCTGTACCAATGCTGTACGCGGGTACGCCATACTACCTCATACTACCTCAAATGGCTTAGCAGAATCCTGTGATACGTCGAAAATACTGCAGCATTAATTTTGAAATAAATATATGGTAAAGTTGAGGATTAATTTTAGGTCTTATGTTTGGCGACCTCACCTTTAATAAAAAAAAAACTAAATTGAAATCGCTTCATTCGTTCGGGCTCTATGGTGCCACAGACAGACAGACAGACACGTCAAACTTATAACACCCCTCTTTTTCCGTCGGGGATTAAAAACAACATGTTGGCCACAATGACGATGACGACGGCATAATTATAGAGTAATACTGAGTTATACATACATTTATTATCAAACTGAATGAAAGACGCGTTGCGCGTGCCGCGTGCTGTGCCAGCCAGGGCCGTGATTGGTCGGCGTTCGCCTAAGTTCGTGTGTCGGCCCGACTCTTTGTCACACACACAGGCGATGCGCGCCCTTTGACTATTGCCGACGGCACGTGTAAGATAGGGGTAATTTTTATTTCGGTAACCGGTATTAATACTGGTTAAGTATTCACTTTAATAATAAAGGTAACCTTTAAAATTACCTGTAAAAGAAAAAAAGGTTGTTACCGAAAAAATACCTGTATTGTTGATACCGGTTTCGGTATAAAAGGAATAAAAAAAAACGTTAAGATTGTCTCGAGGACCTTTTATTGATATGAATTTTGTTTATTTATTGTAAATAGACTGAAAACGTAAACATCATTTGATAACTTATTATTCAAGGATTAAGAATTGAGGTATGGTTTCGAACATCTTTTCGTAAAGAAAACGATCCTTAAACTTACCTCAATAACTTGTAACAGGGTATTTTTTATGTAGTTTGGATATTTTTTTCCGTGGTTCTATTTCAGAAGTAGAACACATTTCCATAATATAACTTTATTTCACTAAATCGAATTTGGTGAAACTGAAGAAACTTACACCGCGGTACTGGAACGCAAAGGGCAACTGGCCCTTTGCGTTCCAGGGCTGCTATGCCCCGTTACTGTTACAAAATAATCGCCTTTTAGCATAGCAGCCCTGGAGCGCAAAGGGCCAGTTGCCCTTTGCGTTCCAGTACCGCGGTTTGGTTAGATTTTTTTTATTGAGCATAACAAGTTTCTTCAGTTTCACCAAATTCAATTTAGTGAAAAAAAGTTATTTTATGGAAATGTGTCTTGAGCGTAAAGGTCAATTGGCCCTTTGCATTCCAGGGCCTAAGATAATCTGTCTGAGTCAGAATAACCCAAGTCACGAGCTCACTTCGCTCGTTCTTGCGGACCTGGAAGGCAAAAGGCAACTGCTCTTTTGTGTTCCAGGGCCTACCTAACATGTCCGAGTCGAGATGACCCAAATAGCGAGCTCGCCTTCCTCGGTTTTGCGGCACTGGAACGCAAAAAGGCAACTGGCCCTTTGCGTTTCATGGCCGCGGTGCCTTGGTACTGTTTCCAAATAAACGGCTTTAATAATGATAACTTTGTTAAAAATGTCCGCAATGTATAAAAATACCCTGTAATTGCTAATTAGCTTCTAATAATACGTAAGTTACCCTTGTTAAAACCACTTATTATAATTTGAAGAGAATAATAATGTTTTTATTTTGAATTTTTAAATTTTCTTATTTATTGTTTAATATTACTTATGTTAATTTTAATAATTTCATAATTTTGTTTAATTAATAAAAATTTCATCTATGATTTTTGACATCTATTTCACATTAGGTAAATCCAGGTCGAGTAATAATATTCATAATTTTAGCAGTTTTATAACTTTAAACATAGAATTATAATAATTTCAACTAAAATATATATTAATATTGTTATTACATGTTTTTTTTTATTATAAACCCTGTAGGTAATAAATTATCATCATTAGTAAAAATTTAAAACGAAATAAAATGACAATAAGTAGTACTAGACTAACGAAACGAGTAAAAATATTTGACTAACAAAAACAGATGGTGACCATTGCATTACTTTCATTAGTAATGATCTAACATTAAGATTGTGCCGATAGCGTGGGTTCACGATCAATGAAGTTTGAGTTCGAATCTTAACTTTTGAAATGTCAGTTGATTTTATGATAATATTTTTAATAAATAACTTATTTATTTTTATTTTGTTTTAACGCTTATTTATTTTAAAATAAGTTATATATTAGTTATTGAATTAAGTATTATTTTTGTGTTTATATTAATTTTTGCTTGCATTTTGAGAATATTTAACAATACCGTTATAATTATATTAAATCACACGACACTAACCAACAAATACAAGAAAAAACACACGGAAATTCCAAACAAACGCAATAAAATTTGTGTGTTAAAAATTATAATTTTTAACAATCGAGTAAAAACCCACAAAAAGTCTATCAACTGCTGCGTGATATTTGAACTCGCACCTCTGTCGACTAACGCATTTATGTCCTAAATGCCAAAACCACTGTGCCAACTGGACTCATATTTAGACGTTGAAATTATGAACTTAATAGTTGAAGGATTATTGTGTATCTCGAAAGTAGAAGGTCATAAGTCACACTAAACGTTATGCAATTTCTTTGATAGCGTACGCATGGAATTTTGATTGCCACTGTACCTGTGCCTGATAGGGACCTCCTTGCCGGATTGCTGCCCTGGGATCTGGAGGCGACTGCCCTCCAGCGCGTCTATGAGTGGCGCGTGGAGGCGCAGCGCCGGGGCGTGACCCCGCTGCCTCGTGAAGTCGAGGCGCGGCGGGAAGAGCTCCGGCGCGATCTCAGGGCAGTATGGAGGGGACGACTGTCGCGACCGAAGGCCGGGCACGCCGCAATTGCGGCGGTAAGACCCCTCTTTGAGGAGTGGCTGGAGAGACGTCACGGCGTCCTGACCTATCGGATGACGCAGGTCCTCACCGGACACGGAAGTTTCGGGAGGTACCTGTGCCTGATAGGGAAGGAGGAAACGCCCGGGTGCCACCACTGCGAAGATCGCACGGAGGACACAGTAGAGCATACGGTGCAAGACTGCCCAGCTTGGGCGGTGCACCGACGTGTCCTCACGGCGGCGATAGGCGGAGACCTCTCGCGCCCGGCATTGGTTGCGGCCATGCTGCGGGGCGAGACGGAGTGGGAAGCGGTCTGCTCCTTCTGCGAGGCAGTAATGCTCGTGAAGGAGGAGGCGGGCCGCGAGCGAGAGAGGACAGCGTCCTCCCTCCGCCCCAACCGCAGTGGTAGGCGCCCGCGACGTCGGACGTCAGCAGATGATCTCCGGCCACCGTAGGCGCGGGCATGCGGGCAGCGAGTAAAGGGCAACTCGCTGCCCGACCAAGGACCATGCCCGGGTCGACGGCGCGTTGTGTCCCACGCGCGCCTCAAAGAGCGTCAGCATAATGACGGGGCCCCCCTCTCAGAGGGCCAAAGCCTGCCGGGGTCGCGGGATTATTTCCTTACCGTGACCCCGGAACGTAACAGGCTATTGAAGGACACCGTGGATTTTAGTCAGTAGAAGTCTGACAGTCCCTCCTGCCCTGCCCGGGGTTGGAGGACTCATTTGATGATTTTACCACGCTAAAAAAAAAAAAAAAAGTAAAATCGTAATAGCAAAACCAGGGTCTTATGCCTGCTGCCTGTTGACAAATTTGGTAATCTACTATGTAATACAAAGGCGTCATTATGACTTTCCAATGGTCAACCAATGACATTACATTGAAAGAAATAGCACAGAATGGTAATGGTGAATGAAAACTGGCATGAATAATTTTTCAAGTGACCGACCACGACCAATGATCGACTTTTTTCAAAATTACTTTTAGCAGATTACGATCTACTAGCAAATTTCAATGGGATCGTGTTGGAATGACGAATTTATGAAAATAGCATGATTAAAAATATCTGGAGAGATTGACTATTTTTTAATAAAATTTCGATATTTCATTCTTTTTAGATGCCCAGGTTAGTTTGTAGAACAATACGGTTTGTTTCTACTGACCCACATATCGCAATACCGGAAATATTCGAAATATCCGCTGCTGGAATGTAGGCGCACAGATTTACTTGCACCTGTATGTATATGTACTGCCTCTATGAATTAAAATGTGGATGTGAAACAAAGATGTGTGAGTGGGTGTGGATTTTTCAGTTACTCGAACGCAGTTTTCGTTTTAAAATATTATTAACTGCAGTTTTGGGCATTACTCCTGGATTTTTCAGTTATATTCCTAAAAATATGTAGGTTTATTCTGAACACATCACTATGTAGAATATTTTAAGACCAATATTCTACCTATACATGTTTAACATCAAATTGCGGTCTCAAAAGTTCACATAATGGTGTGCCAAAAAATGTATTAGTAAAATGGAGGTGATTTGGTGGTATTTTTCTTATTGTATGATTATACGTAGGGTAAAAAAAACTAATATAAATAGATAATACGCCCTAGTTGTGTTGACAAAACGCCCCATAATTGTAGCACTGAAACTTACTGCTCGGTACACGCGAGTGTGGTTACTGTTGGCGTATAGCATGGTCAAGGCCAAAGCCCATGTTGTACGCCAACAGTGGCTACACTCGCGTGTGGTTCCGAGCGTTAGATTGAATGCTAGAATGACGGGGCATTTTGTCAACTAGGGCGTATTACCTAGTTTTACCCGATATAATGATGATAATGTAGATTAATATACAACTATGACATGATTATTAATTAATTATAAAAAAATACCTATATATACATACCTACTACATGTAAAAACTAAAATTAAAAGTAAAATATTTACAAAAATATCTAAACTAAAACTAAAATGAAAAATTTATAGGGCGCCAAAAAACTCATCCACATCTCTTTTTTTCAGATATATATATATTTTTTTTACTTTTTTCCAAGAAGATCCTTAACTATGATTTTTTTCGCAGGTCACAGACCCTCTTCTCCTCGTCGAGTACTCACCGACGCAGCATGCCCATGGCTTGCTGTCCACAGCACTGGGACTGCGCGTGCCCGTGGGCCGGACGATGCAGGTGCGGTGCACTGCACGCGTCGCGCCCGCCTGGAGGGAAGGCAGCGAAGCCGTCGTCGGGAACAGCCAGCTGGCTGATAGTAAAGAGGCTATGTTATTAGGTAATTCATCATTTACATTCATCTAGACTTAGGGTATTACTTGGTAATATGCCCTAGTTGATAAAACGCCCCGTCATTATAGCACTCAAACTGTTCGGAACAACATGCATGGGTGGCCGCTGTTGGTGTTTAACATGTCCTAGGCCGAGGGCCATGTTGTATTCAAACAACAACTAGGGCGTATTAACAAGTTTTACCCTATATTTACTTTAATAATCGTAATGTACTTTTCTTAAAAAATAATTTACGTTCTATTTCGTTTAGTACACAAATTGACCTTTATATTTGGGTTGTAAAATCATCAAATGAGTCCTCCCGCTCTGTGTAGAGATGAAGGGACTGTCAGACTGACTAATAACCTCAGCTGTTCCATCAGTTGCCTTTTGGCTTCAGGGTCACGGGTATCTGTACAAATGGTCCCGCGATTCCGGTACAACTTTGTATCCTTGCTTTGTCGTTTTTTCGTATTGACGGTACATATCATACTCTTGCTTTGCTCAGACAGATAAGAGAAGGATTTACCAGTTAAGACTGTAACGTAGAGTTTGCGATAGTTCATCTAGAATATTTATATGTTCTATTTGAAGCACACCACATGGACTTAGTGACGGCCAAAATCTAGTCTAGCTATGTTTTCGCACTAAACACAATTTTCGGAATTCCTAGAGCCCATTTCTGATTTGAAAAACAATTCGCGCACAATTTGTATTGATTGAAGTGAAGTCATGTGAATGATGCTATAAAACGCCGCTGTCTGTCAAAGGGTTAAGTTATTTTTAAGTAAAGGATCCTAAGCTATTCATAGGCGACTATATTTTTTCTGAATGAAACGAGGTGTTAATATTAACGTTATAAATAAATCTAGTTACGAACTTTAATTTTATCGTTATATTTTTAGGATGGTTAGACTTAACAAGAAACTTCTGCAGATTAGAGAGTATCTACTTTTAGGGCCATTCTACGATGAATCGACAATTATTCAATGTTTTGGACTTAAGGCCCACTTGCATCATAAATTACTAAAGGGGTTTAGCGCTGTTTAATAAAACATCACGCCACACAGAAAGCGACTGATGTTTTATGAAACGTTAAACGCATTTAGTGATATGTGTTACAAATGTGCATAATTCGTCTGTAGTTGTTTGGATTAAGAAATTTTAATTTTGATGATTATGTAAGCATTCGTGTTAATTTGTATCGATTGTGTCTTATCGTAGAATGACCCTAGTCTTTATTTTTTAAGGTATCGGAGAGGACAGCATTTTTTGTAAGTAGAAATATTACTTTATTTTCTCTTAATATCTGAGACAGTTTGTTAATTCCGTAGTTCGAGTACTTCTCGATCCTTTTTTGTGATCAAACTCATAGCAATGCAAAAAAAATGTTTATAGACCGCCAAACCAAACTTTCTTCGTTATGATTGCAAATGACTTCGTCGTAAAATGAATTACTTTTATAGACGTGGGTACAAAAGCAATTCATTATTATTTAAACACAATAACATGAAAGAGTAAAATGTAGGTATCTACATACCTCTCTACTTTGTATTTTTTGTCTACCTGCGTCATCAAATATGTTTGTAATAACAAAAATAGACGCTTTAACAAAGTGCTTTAAGAGGCCCAAACCTTTTTTCAGAATTGTGAAATTATCAAAGTCGAGAATACTCAATTTAAAAGTTTTTGTAGCGAAATATTGGATGTGGGAGTTAAAAATCTGCTTTTAGAACGGAACGACTCGTGGACGCCTACCTTGCGTAAATAATTATGTACTTGTAAAACAGTACAAGTGAGGGAAATTCACAAGTTAAAAGTTATTGAAACTTCTATTGCTTTCCTTTTGTTAGGGTGATAAGTTAATTTTAGATTATTAACTTGTGACTTATTCACGTAAAGATTAATTATTTCGAATAAATCATTAAGAAATAGTCGTATACGCAGGGGGACCTTATAACAATCGACCAATCCGACTATGATATTAGTAGAAAAAGAATTGTTTTAAAATCTTTACATGAAACTAGATAACTTAATTATGAAAACGTAATTCTATGAATATCCTAATAATATTATAAATGCGAAAGTTTGTGAGGATAATTATATGTGTGTAGGTAGGTATGTTTGTTACTCTTTCACGCAAAAACCACTGAACGGATTTGGCTAAAATTTGGTACACAGATAGTTTATAACCTGGATTAACACATAGGATAGTTTTTATCCCGCTTTTATGTTCCCGTGGGATAATTTTCGAGTTGTAGCGGGTGAAGCCGCTGGCAACAGCTAGTTACTTATAAATATAAAGTATAATTTAGATTTTATTGGCATCACAAATTAAGGTAGCAGACACAGTGCAACAATTTGGATTGTGGTGCACCCCCCACTAATTTCACCGTGCAAACGAACCAAACATACCTAGGTATCTGTTTATTTAATTAGTACAAGCACTGCTTGTACCTTAAGTTCGTATGTTACGGTGAATGCGGAATGAATTTCTTCCATCAAAGGCTTTAATGATACTTATAATTGATATGTCTGCTGTTTGCATGAACAGTGTTTTGCCGCTAGACGATCTACGGCCACCGTAAGCGCGGGCATGCGGGCGGCGAGTAATGGGCGACTCGCTGTCCGACCATGGACCATGCCCTGGTCGACGGCGCGCGGCGCGTTGTGTTCCACGCGCGCCTCACGGAGTGTTAGCATAATGATTGGGCCCCCCCCTTTAGAGGGCCAAAGCCTGCTGGGGTTGGGTCGGGACTCACGAATTACCGTGACCCCGGAACGTAAAGGGCTATTGAAGACACCGTGGATTTTAGCCAGTACAAATCTGACAGTCTCTTCCGCCCTGCTCTGGGTGGGGGGATTTATTCGATGATTTTACCACGATAATAAATAAATAAGTGATATGTCTGCTGTTTACATGAGCAGTGTTTTACCCAACGGTATACCTTCATGGTTGTTTGTAAAACATTAACACCCTTTCATGGGCTGAAAATAGGTACCTACTTATGACTATAAACAACTTTTACTATGAAACAAACTCTGTAAATCCAAAAAAAAACTTGTTTCATACATCGTCAACGGTTTTTTTTTCGGAGTTGTTTCATAGTATTTTTTTTATGTGAAATAGGTTTGCTCTTGACCTTAGTCTAGGTCAGGAATGACTAAGACATAATGTTGTTTAAATAATCATAAGTTCTTTAGCCCATGAATGCTTAATTTTTCACAAATAACCATGCATTGTGTAACCCTGCATTGTGTATTTTTTTTTTATGAATTTAAGATGAATGTTTTTGTAGATTAATAAATGAAGTATTAACGTTTAAATTAATCAAAGAAAATATTGATTTAAATTAATCGCCACATGCGTGCTATCCCATGCCAATAAAAAGTATACTCTCAAATTACTGCCTTTAAAACGGTGAACATATTAGCTTTCATTGAATAAAAAAAGGGGAGATTTAGGTACGATTATGTTAACCTAACTCGAGCTAGCCCGCGCGTGGTGGTAAGTGGGCAATGGGCGGGCATGCCCACACTGGCTGTGCTTCAATTGTGGGAATGTTATTGGCTGATTTCACTTATATCATATTGAAACAGTAAAAAAAAAAATACATTAACACAGTCCAATATATTGAAAACAGTTTTGGTCTAGGTAATTTATAACAATATATTTTGATTAAGTATTTTCTTTTCTTAGTCAGACAGCGTTTCATGTCTTTTGTATACACTTCTAAAGACATACTTTCCTGTTAATAAGAATTTTGTGTTCAGCAAAGATGTTGAGAGTCGACTAAAGAGCTTTGATTTTCTAATATTTTGTTAGATATTACGTAGACATAAATTAGAGTGCAGCTCTAATTAGTCTGATTTCAATATTTGGTAGAAGAGAAATATTGCTCAAAGAAAGATACTTGACAGTTATGAGTAATAATCACTCAAAGATTCAGCGTCTTTTGAAATCTAGCTAAAGGTTACAATTCATTGGAGAAGTTCTCTTTAACCTTTCAGAAATAATTTTAAATCTTTATTAGAAAAATTGTTAATAATAAAAAGAAATAAATGTAATTTAGTCAGTGGTCTCCAAAATAAACTTAGAAAGGACATATGAATGGAAATGGTCATATTTGTACTTGTCTTCTTTGATCCTACAATTTCGTATAATATGAGAGGTGACGAATCCTTAGCCGCGCCACAGAATACTTAATAGTACTACGTACAGAAGTGTCACTTACCAAAAACAAACAAATGTAAATTCTATGCTCGAGAGAATAAAGTACATTTTTACAAAAAAAATATGTACGGAGCGTGTGCGAAACGGGCGACAAGCGGCTGCCGACTGTGAAACCCGTCTACGGTGCGCCCGCATGTGCTTGCAGTTTCATACATACACCGCGGAGCGCGCCAGGCCTGCCGGTGTTCCCTCACAACCCAGCTAAAATACGAGTATAATTATCGTGTATCTACTCTACCGCATCAAAAGTCCCGCATGAGTACCGAGTAAACGATTGGTCGTCCAAGAGTGTTCGGTAATCGAAAGAAGCGCTTATTGAACGAATTTTCAATCGAAACCATTAACTGTGGGAGAATGTAAACGATTTTCGATCGGTGACTGTTTTGGGAAAACATTGTGTTAGAGTAATTTTGTTGTTGCTATGTCTTTGGTACTTGAAAGTTTTTCAACCAACAGCTTCTATAATATAAGAGCGTGTGAAATTTGTTTAATTCCACAGTAAGCATGTTGATACCATCAATAAATAGGCATTTGACTCAAAAAAAATATCTCGTCAGTTAGAATTTTGAAAAATAATGGTCGCTTTTTTTTCAATTATAAAAGCACACACGATCCAGAAGATAGTCCTAGATTGTGGTTTCTATTTTTGAAATAATACACATTTCCAACTTAAAATAGTCTACAAAAGTCTTAACTAGAAATCAATAAAATTTAACACGGTACTGTACATACTTTGGCTTACTATGAAGCAATTATAAGTTGATATCCTTACAAGCTGGGCATTTTGTCCCAAAACTATTCCAATAATAAAACCCATAATGCTTGTACAAAAAAAAAACATAATAGACCTACAAAAACCTTCAAATCGGTATCGCAAATCCCGAGTTATAACAATTTAATATCCCGACCCATCTTCCATATGAATGTTATAAACTGATGTCGATCGCAATATCTTACTTACGACATTATCAAGGGAACAAACCTATTCAAGCGAACTGCTGCTATTATATTCGATGTTTCGATACCATTTATCGATACTATCAAATCGATTTGTAATCGTAAATTTTTATGTGCGATTAATTAGGTAACTATAACTTCGATGTCTTTAACTCCCTAATACGCATGTAAGCAACACTAAATTGCTTTAACTAGTCCGTTAGTGAAGCTATTGTCAAACTAAAACAAAATTGTTTTTATTTGTAATGTATGAAATTGTTTGAATTCAGTCACATAGAAAAGTGAAAGCGATCCGATAGTCTATGTGACTGGCTTCAAACAATTCCATACATTATAAACAAAAACGCTTCGCTTCGTGTTCGCCACGCCTGTTTGTTTGACAAAAGCTTATGAGTTTTGAAAAATAATGGATAGGTACGTATTTTTTCTTTTGTTAATTTAATATCTACATTAAGTACAAATATTTAACAATGCATCAAAATTCTAGAGTAGGGGTTAGTGACGTCAGAATAAAAAAACTGTAACAAAAGAACAAATATTTTTTGATATCTAGCTGACGGTGTAGTTAGATGTTTGTGGTCGCTAACTCTACTACTATCTAGAAAATACAGCTAGCTAGAAAATATCGCAATAAACTGGATACCGGACCTGATATAAGAATTCAAATCTCTATATCTAATAAAAACCGATTAATGACAAATAAGAAAGTTTCGCACATTTTATTAGATTTTTTTTTCATTTATTATAGTACATTATAAATACACTTTCATTGTAATGCGATTTCCTGTTGGCGAAGAATGCACGTAACTTTTTGTTTTATTTTGGGGTTCCGTCAAAAATTTTGCTTTTCAAAAGGGTTCCGCCACCAAAGAAGTTTGAGAACCACTAGAGTTTGGATTTTGCCCGGTTCATGGCATTAGGCTAGCTCCTATTACATGATTCACGGCAATGTGTCTTCAGGGATTACACTCGTGATGTTAATTGTTGTTTTATTATCCGATGTATAGACACTAATCAATACCATCAAATCGATTTGTTAACACAATTGTTCCAATTAATTAGCTACATATTAAATTGGCGGTTCTCTATCTACGTGTGATTTGATTGACGAACACGATGGACAGGTTGTATAGGCTACGAGTATCTCTCTATTAATGTACTATTAGTGGATAACTTTGATTGATTAAATGGTAAAGTGATGTGATTGTATGAGTTTCATCAAATAAAATAGGAAATACGAAAACAGTTCGAAAGTCAATAATAATAACAGGTATGGGAATGCCTTAAGAGGTCATCGCGGCCTTGGAATGCAAAGGGTAATTGAAGGCGTGAGTTTTTATATGACTTATAATTTACCTACTGCGAGAACATCTATATAGAACGTTTAACAAGGAACATTGAGGGAAATTAATGTATCAAACTTCACATTAATTAATGCTCGAAACCAATATTTCTGCAATTAAAATTGAACCTTGTAAAATAAATTTTTGGTAAACGTATTTAATTAATATTAAATACGCTTTAACGTGCTTTATTAAACATCCATTTCCAAGCAACTACGGTTGTGTCGTTGTCTTTTTTTAAGTGAACCAAAGCTTTACTTTGTGGTTATTAAAAATCCGATTTGGTGGGTTTGTATACTGTTCTCATGACGACTGAATTTTTTAAGTTAAGCAATGGACTTAAGTCACTTGTTAGAATACCAGTGCAAAGCTCTGTTTTTCCTTATTTAAAATGGCGCAACAAGTAAGGCTGTCTAGAATATAAGATATGTTTATTGCAATGTTAATGCCGTATTATCTAATTGTTTCTCAAATCATACGATTTCATAACTCTAAAATAGATCAGTGACACGGATGTCTTTTTTTTTTGCTTGTATAATATTTAATTTGATTTCATCCGCATCTGGTTAGACTGAATGTTGAACCCGAAATATTTAGGATACGGATTTTCTTATTTTGTCATCTTTTATGATGTCTTAATTAGTGTCCACAAGAAAATTTCGGGATCAATTTATTCAATAATACAAATATCGAGTAATAATATAAGTCTAAAGCCTGCTGTGGTCGCGGGACTGTCTCGTTAAGTAACCGTGGCCCTGGAACGTAAAGCGCTATCGGAGGATCACCGTGGATTGTAGTCAGTATAAGTCTGACAGTTCCTCTCATCTCGCCATGGATGGGAGGACTCATTTAATGATTTTACCACGATAAGAAAAGTCTCTTATAAACTGACGAGGCAGATGTAAGTTTGCACGCGAGAAACAAAAAATGACAAAATACCTGCATACTATACAACGTGTAACGTTAATAGCGCAAAACCTCTCGTGGGGTAACTCAGCCCATGTTACTGAACAATGTTTGTTCCAAGACCTTTGGAAATTTGCAAAAAAAAAAAAGGTTGCACTCCAGGAGTGCCGGTAGAAGTGAAAACTTTTTTGTTACTATGTTTTATTTTAAAACTGGAGTAGTACAGATATGAAATTAACTAATTTGAATGACGTCTTACTCATTTTCGATCAGGGTCACGTGACCCTGACGCGAGTTTTAAATTTTTTACCCATTACAGAAAAAGTGTACAACGCCGCTAAAGAAGTTTTCACTTCAAAAATTGCTTTTTCATACCAAATGAGAAATTGATGGGGCCCATCAGTATGAAAAATCATTTTTTTTTTGCGAATTTTCAAAAGTCTTAGAACAAACATTATTCAGTAACATGGGCTGAGTTACCCCACGAAAGGTTTTGCGCTATTAACGTTACACGTTGTATAATATACTACATAAATGGATTTTCTGAAATTTGAATATTTCTACGGTCCTGGAAATAGTATACCCACATTTTGAATGTTCTGTTCCTGAAATACTTTTATTTAATCTCATAGGATTCTGATTGTAAGTTATTTGGAAGTTCAAATCAACAAAGCAGTTTGTAAGACATTGTAATATTTCAAAATAGCTGTGCTGAAATAGGATTGTAATTAATTTCGTGAGGATTAGCACTGGTGTTTGAGTGGCATTTGTGGAAGTTAAACTGTCTGCACGCGATCCTAAGGATTATTCAGAAATAACGAGGCATTTCATGTCAGGTGGCGTTTTAAAGTTTTTGCACGCCCCTGTGAGAAAAAAGTGCAAGTTAGTTAATGGAACACATAAATCCACTTTAACTATTGTGTTTTCATTATTAATTCGTCTTCACGTCTCACAGTATATTTTTTGACCTCATTTTGGGACAGCTTTTTTTTTTCAACATGTTACAAATGCTAGACAAAAAGTCCTACCAGCCTAGCTATTACAGTTTTTGCAAAAATGCAATTTGATGATGAAATTGCGTCTTTACCATCTTTATGTCATTTCATACACTTTGCATCCTTCCTATTTCTCTTTCTCCCTCACACATTCTCTCGCCCTCACTGACACAGTACTGTAATCCCTACATTTATGAATGTAACAAGTGACTTAGAAAGTCAGCAATATAATAAACAGAGTGGTTTTGTATATGATTTGTAACACCTTGTGCTCTAGAAGATATTTAATTTGTTTTTCATCTTGTGATATAAAAATTACGTAGGTACGTATTTTGCTTACCATATCTTTGGCTTCTACTTTGTGGACATGTTACAGTACCTTCAGAGTCTAAAAACCAAGATAACCTTTGCACTGCATGTTCTCTCGTAATTGGACAGCAGAGCTAGCAATATATTATGCAAGCAACGAACTGCGACAAATGTGCCTGATGTTAAAATTTACATTATTTGTAAATTTTATTATTTTGTAAGATAAAATGTCTCTAAATATTTTTTACAATATTAAAAAGTAAAAATGTGTGCATACACTGATAATTATTATATTTTTTTCTCCTTGAGACGTCTTTATTACACATATTATTAAAGCTAGACGTCTGTCAGTGTCCGTTATCGCTCTGGAACGAAAGGGCAATGGGGTTGGGAACGCAAAGATATTGTAGATGGCGCCACCATAGAGTAGTCCTAATCCGACCAATTACGTAGTACTATTTTGAAGTACCTATAAGATTTGAACCAATGACGATGCTTGGAACAAGCTATACTAGCGCCATTAGTTCCCCAGTTGCAATCCCCATTGAAGGAACAGTTTTAGTCAGTCAATTCTGACAGTCCCTCTCATCCCATCCAGAACTCAGAGGAACTCATTCGATGCATTTTAAACCAAACAAAATAGCAACTATCATAGATAATTCACTAGGTATCTGTCAGTCAAGTGTAAATTTCCTACCTTTTTACTACAAATAGTTAAACATCTGTTGAACACTTGTCTAAAAAAGTGTGACTACAAAAAACTTTTTCAAAAAAAGTAACCGACTTCAAAAACAACAACAAAAATAAGGGTGAAATAACATAATTAATAACTTCTTTCGGAAGTCGGTGGCTATATGCGAACACAAACATAAAAACGTACATACATACATACATACGCTTTCGAAATTTGGCACATTTGTTCAGACGCTTATATATAGACTAACTTATTCGAAAACTGGACAGTTCTGGAAATATTACATACATACGGGTCGAATTGATAACCTCCTTTTGAAGTCGGTAAAAATGACTTTAATAAATCTAGATATACGTTTTAAGACAAAGTGTTCAACCGATTTTTAACTTTTTTGTAGTAAGACGGCTATTGTTTACATTGTATTTAAAAGAAACAGTTTGAAGCTGCGGGCAACTATCTCTTCAAAACAGTGCACAAAGTAAACGGTACATTATTGTGATGTCCAACTTTTTACCGGTTCCCCGGGGAGTCTCATCATTTAACTCGAATAACAAAGCTTGTTTGTTTCAGTGAGGAGTTCAAGCGAGGCGCCTGCGCTAAGTGTAATGCTGTTAACACTTTCTCTCGCCCTCTTCTTCAGAACCCTAATGCAATCAGAAACGTGATAAATTATCTCAACTCTTTTATTAACAAAACGTGATTTAGACACAGGCAAGGCTACGGGCTATTCCAAGCAATAGACCCACAACAAAACTTCTTAGATATAAATTCATCATTTAACTTTTTGTAACATTGACATTATTGGTTCTAAAACGATTATTTTAACATGATAATGTACAATTCAGGTAGCTAGATACTTAATGTTTTATAGTAAAATATTTAATTAAGTCTTCGATACATATCTCGGTCTTTATTGCTAGTATAAAATAATTTCGTTGAAACTCTCTCGAAAGTGTTATCTTTAGGTACAAAATTTATATTTTTGCAGCAAAAGCTATTTGTATTTAATTTTTTATTTGAAAACCTATCTTTAAAATTCAAAATTATATTGTAAATAAAAGTTTAGAATCGCCTTCTTAGATCTACTGATGTATATAAAGTTATAATATTAGTCGACATCTTTTTTGTAAGAATATTATTAAATAAATCGAGAACTTATCTACGTACTGGGAATGTTGAAGTTATGTAAAAACAATGAGGGATTAATATTAAATAATAAAATTGATAATCTAGAAATGTAAACTGCTTTTATGAATCCTGATTTTGTAACCAAGTTTTCTATGAATCTTGAACAAAAATAAGTCACCGCTGTATTATAAAAATAAGTTAATTGGACAATGTTCAAACTGTTCTTAACGCTGTTTAAATAAAATAATTTGGAGCGAAGTATTCGCAGTACATATCCTGAATTGCTAATATCACGATACCAGTTGTACATATCGGTCTAGTTACACATAATATGCTTTCGTTGTTAATGTGTACTGTAATTAGTATTATACTGGCATGATTTTTGTTGAAATAAAGAACAATTTGTTACACGAGTTTATTTTATTTTTTGCTATTGAACAGTTTCAGGAACTTACTTGACGATCAACACTATTAAAGTATGCTTTCAACAAGTTGTGACCCATGTGTTATGGCAAAGGATTTTATCACTAATCAAGTCATTTTGAATCTTATTTTAGTGAGCTTGAATTGAATTCTCATGTTACTTTATTTCGATACTACGATGCCGGAAAATGACGGGACGTATCGCGGAATGTTGCGGCAAGATGTGTCGAGAGCCGAAAACATTGCAAGCAGAACAAGTCCATTAGAGACAATGAACGGCTGTCCTTAGGATATAAGGGCTAACCAAAGGTTTAGACGTAAAAAAAACACAACTACTCCTAAATTGATTTGAGTATAGAGTACATAATTAGATTACTTTGGTAAGAATAACTCAGAGATGGGAGGCTAGTTAACAGAATAATTCAGCTGCATTGGGCGGCGTATTACAGAGGCCTATGTCCAGCAGTGGGCTGCTATAGGCTGATGATGTAATGGGATGCGTAATTACATAGTTGAGGTATTATCCTATATCCTGCCCTTTCAAGGTTTTTCCAATGAACTACAACATGGGGATCTTGAAAAAGTTTCTGTGGGATTGGCAACGCACGGGCGATACGTGTTGTAAGTTTCCCGATGCTACGGAGACCGTTTTCCATCAGGTAGCAAGTGGTATCAAGTTTGTTTGTCGCCATTATATGGTATAAAATAATATAATGAAAAAGATAATTACATATCTGCATCAAAAGGCATGCTTAAGTACTAATTAATTATAGGCTTTAAAAGGTTTCAGACCACCCAATTAATTTTATTTTTATATCTACCTAAGCATTTTTAACCGACTTCAAAAAGAAGGAGGTTATTAATTCGACGGTATGTTTTTTTTTTGTTGTTTGTTACCCGATTACTCCGCCAATTGTGGACCGATTTTCAAAATTCTTTTTTTGTTCGAAAGGAGATACTTCAGTAGTGGTCCCATTGTCACCATGTCAGGATCTGATGATTGAATCCTGGAGAAATCGAGAGCAACCCTTAAATTTTATAGACCGACACATCGTTTTTCGCAAATTTTATGAAGTAATTTAAGTATTTGCGTATGGTAATCATCTCATGTAGCTGAGCTTATGATGGAAGGTACAACTCCTCTAGTAAGGACTTGGCATCGACTGATTTAGTAAATTGTGTTTGTGTTCGCATATCTCCGGAACTACAAGTCCGATTTAAGTAATTCTTGTATTGTACTAGGTATCGTTCAACATAGGGAATACTGCAAGTTTCATCATAATCAGTTCAGTAGTTTTTGAGATAGGGAATTATGAATGTAAGAGATTTTAACTATGATAATACCGGTGTTGCGGATTACAAAATTCTAGTGCTCATGTAAGAAAATGATGTACTCGTATTTGACAAGAATTGTGGTTGAATATTTAAACTAAAAAGAGTAAAATAAAAACTTTTTCAGAAAAAAATTTAACCGCCTTCAAAAACAACCACAAAAAAGGGTAAAAATAACCTTCATAACTTTTCTTTCGGAAGTCGGTGGCAAAAACACAATGAAATTAATAAAAAAAAAGTCACCGACTTCCGAAAGAAAAGTTTTGAAGGTTATTTTACCCTTTTTTGTGGTTGTTTTTGAAGGCGGTTACATTTTTTTTTGAAAAAGTTTTTTTCATAGAAAAGTAATTACTATTATGACCTATACTTTTTTGTTTACTCAAAGATCTGGTTGGTAGATCTGATCTGATCTTTTTAAATTTATAATTGTTTTTCTTCATTAGCATCTTGATTCTAAAAAAATTAACGTACATACACGAGCATACTCCGTCGTGATAGCGTGAGGTGAGAGGGAATTTGGGGTAGCCACTGTCGCGGCTCGCGCTTATACGAGCTTATAAGCGCGTACCAGTTGTGCCAATACGCACTTCCAGGAATGAGCATTTGCGCGCCGTGAATACGTTGATCTGAAACTCCATCAATAAATCTTGTTTAGTTTTTTTAAGTGGTAAAATCACCCTTCAAATGAGTCCTGAGCCCTGGGTGGATTGAAAGGCACTGGACGATTCTTACCGACTGAACATCTACCCTGTTAGGAACAAGGCGCATTTCCCCTTTGCGATTCAGCATCACGGTTACTTTTACTTACAGTCTATCATACTCCTTCTATATTAAATTAAACTATATACTATAGATCTTGACTTATGCAATACTCAACCAAACAAGAGAGAATAGAAAGAAGAATAGTTTACAATTTAAAGAATAAATCCGTCTTTACCGAAGCATTATTTTATCCTGACCATCGTGCACTATCGTCTGAGGTTTCAAACTCTTTTGTCAGCTTCCATGCTTATGTACTAGTCTACGATCGCTTTATTACATTCTCTTCGTTCGTACATTGGACTTTTATTTTAAATCAAAGTATCACCTACAATTACTGATTACTGGAATCTTGACACAATAACAAAGAAACGTAATAATGTGTTATTTGAAATTATATTTTTATGAAATATATAAATAGAAAATTATCATTTATAATAATCTTATGAATTGAGTAAAGGCTAATAAGAGGAAATGATACCATGAAACTTGATGTGGTCCTTTAGTAAATTTGAATTAATGTTTTCGATAAGGGATACCATATCGAAGGAGAAAACGAACTCTAATAAAAAAAGGCATTTAAAATTTTAATCAGTGCAGTAGTAACAATAAAGTGCTGGCTTAACTCAGCACTCGCTATAAAAAAGGATATAAAGATAAAGAGTGACCACGAAAACAACATGTTTTCAGAACAATTGTTTCTTAAGCTGTCTGCATAAATTAGGCATTGCGTGCTGAGAGGTATTAGAAACCTACTGGTGCTAACCCAGACTTAGGCTGATAACATTGCTACGTACAAAGACATGCTTTAACTAGCCTTAAAAACAAAGGAAATGAGACTTTTTTGTTACCCACTTAAGGGTGATGCACTGACAGCGAAAATAAATTGACCGAACTTATTTTGTCGCAAGTGGCAAAACGGACAATTTTGTCATTTAAATGTAAAATAATGCAGTACATACAACTGTACAGGGAACAGTGGAAGATTATAGGAAAGGCCTTTGCTTTGAACGCTGTAACTAAGGATCTGCAATAATTTTAGCGATTGAAAAAAGGTGTCCATTGAGTTTATTGCCCATTATTCTCCATAGAGATCTACGCGATGGAATGGGCACCTACGGTACTTTCACAGTTATTAGTCAGTCTTGTGAATGGGACTGTAGCACCATAATTATTTTTGATCTAATTTTATCAAATACATGATTTGATTTGACGCTTAGTAATTCTATCTTTATACCAAGAATAGACGAAGTTTCATGGTTATCTTATATATAAAATTTCCGTGTCACAATGTTAGTTACCGTACTCCTCCGAAACGGCTCTACCGATTTTTACCAAATTTTATATGCGTATTCAGTAGGTCTGAGAATCGGCTACTATCTATTTTTTTTTTTATTTATATGGCAAAACAACGTTTGCGGGGTCAGCTAGTTATTCTATACAATTCGACTGTTTTTATTTTTTGCATTTTGATTATATGTAGCATGATCCGTAGACCGTTTAGGAATAGAACCATTGTTTTTCTTGCTTAAAATAAAAAGTCTTTCGACGGTCTGTCATTTTGTCGTTTCTTCTCTCGATTTCCCGTTTTACGGGTGCCATTCTACGCGTGCGTACGGAGTAAGACAGAATAGGTGGAAAAGATATTCTAATCAAATATTATAAATTAATAATTTCCCAGTTTTTGCTAAGATTTAGACACATCCAAGTGTCACTGTTTGAGTCATAATTATATTAAACGAGACAAAACATATAATAATAATCGTAGAAAATATCTCAATCAAGTAGATTTCGCGATCATTTATACAAGGCGTAACAAAACATTTAGTAATAGTTGTTACAAGGGAAAAGGAAATATGATTTTCTTTCCATCTTCAAAAGTTAGGAGTCGCTGACACTCGGGCTTCAAATGTCGTCCGTCATCACTTTAACGTCCCCAGCACAGCTATGATGGAATTAAACAACAATGGCTTATGACTCCCTGTCAACTGAATAGGAGACAACACTTTAATGAAAACGTCACAGTTACTGAGATGAAGAATTTTCACTCATCAAAGAAAGTAGGATGTGACAGCGGAAATCCATTTTGTACGTAAAATGGATAAAGAACTTTTTGGGTGGAAAAATAAAAAAGTTCGCAAAACATATTATAAGAAAGTTGTTGAGCGATATTGTTTCGCGTTTCTTTTACTTGGACTATGAAAGTTGGGAACAGTTTTAATGCTATTTTCTAAGACTTTTGGAAGCAACAAATAATTATATTTTGATGACCGGGGGTCTAAAAAGATCACTTTAGCACCATGAATTGTATCGTTAGAATTCAAATTCAGTTTTAAGATTTGTATCACAATTCATATTATGGTTCCTTTAAAGTGACCTTTTTTGACCTCTATTAAAGTGGCTTCTTTAGACAGACCGTTTTTCAGTGTGGACGAGTGAGTTAATTATGTCAAAGGAATGGTTGTTTTTCATTCAGGTGGTATTTTGTTAATGTAAAATAGAGTCATAAATATCATCAAGCTAAAATAAATTAGTGTGATAATTTACTTCCTGTTAATGTTTTAGATACTATTTCAGGATGAAATCCCTACAGTTATTTGGAATGTGGTTCGATAATACCAAGAATGGCATAATCCGTGCACAAACTACACTATGTTATGCAAAGGAAAAACAATACAAAACACTTGATTCCCATACGGCTACCAACCCAAGTGACCTATTTAGTCAGCATCAGTGATCAACCAAATATTATTGGGACATATTTTTCATCCGGTTCCGATTTTATTTTATCCGTTTTTCTATCTTATTTCTGGTCTGTTGATGCGTAAAAAGTGCCTCCACATACGGGGAGTTGATAAAATCGGGAGCCGATTAGGGTGTCCTTACACTACAGTTTTTTATTCGTATTTTATTCAAATTGACACCGAACCGACAGGGTGTAAAGGCTGATAGGCCAGTAGTTTAGTGCAAAGTGTCGGGTGATAGCTGAGTAGTGTCCGTCTTCGGCCGGCTACATCTGATTACTGAGTACTCGTATTTTGTCACGCAATACTAACCCACAGATAAAGTTTAAGTGAGCCGTTAACCTCGTAGTGTACTATCAAGTTCTGGGGCCATATTACGTCAGGAAGTTTCTCATTAATGATTCAACGAAATTACCACCACTGCTATGTAATTGTTGGGTATCATTTCTATTTGAATTCATAATGTGTTTGTATTGAAAAACGTTGTTAAAAAGCTAATGGCATGTCTAAGTTATGAGTTTGTCTGTATACATTGTGGTGCTTAACAAATTACTATAATGTTTATGTCTTGTTGCGTGTGGCTTGGCTTGGCTTGTTTTGACAGCATGATAAGTGGCCGCATTACGAATAGAATATTGACTAGTCACAACGACGACGGCGATGTTATTCTTAGGAGAAATTTATTTTTATAACTTATTTTCTTTTATTTATTTTATTTAATTCAGGTCAGCAGCTTTTTTTTTGGCTGGGGAGGGCGTTCTCACCTTCTGCCTGACGCAGGTCTTCACCGGACACGGATATTTCGGGAGGTCTCTGTGTCTGATTGGGAAGGAAGATAGCCTGGGTGTCACCACTGTGCGGATTGCCTGGAGGAGACGGTGTAGCATACGGTGCAGGACTGCCCCGCTTGTGCAGTGCACCGCCGTGTCCTCACAGAAGCGATAGGCGGTATATCTGACGTTTTTACCACGATAAAAAAAGACCTAAGTACATCATCAGTTACAGAGTGGGCAGAAATTCAATACGTTCTCTTACACACACGGTACATTTTGTATGTTGATGATAGTAGCAATAATAACATTTTGTTATGTTCAATCTATAGTATTTACTACTCCACTAAAAATAATTGTATTTCCATCACCGAAATCCATCGAGAATTCAACGAAATAAAACACAAAAAATCCCCAACGATTGAACACAGATTCGCTTCGAACACGGAGTAAACATTCGTTTATTCCCCTATACTTAGGTACAGAAACCGATTTTCGCACATTCTAAAAAGATATTTGCTCTGCGCTCGAAACACAATGGCTGCCGGCAGGGTATCCACAAAGAACGTAATTCGTCGCAGCTGGCGGTGCCACAAAGAAGTGAATATTATCGAGAGTACGTCCTGGATGGCCGGCCAGATTACAATATGTGACATTTTCTGTTACATCTTCACTTATGTTACGCTAATAATGTTGGGATATTAAATTGGAAATAGAAATGTTAACTTCTTTAGACAATTGGCATAGTAAAACGTCAGTTTTTAGAACCTTTGCACCCCAGGTTTTTTTATGCGCTGACGACGCGCGTATAACGTAATTAGGACATAAAGCAAACGCAAGATTGAAATCCCGTTGTTACCTTTGCACACGTTTGTATCGCAATAACAGCTCTGGTATAACCTGACCCTCGGCCTTGGCCATTCAGTGGCTTAAAAGTTTGACAACTTGTTATACCGTCACACCCTGTTTCAACACTTTTCCGTTACGACAACCAAACAAAATTGCCGTTTGCGTGACAAAACTGCCATTTTGTTGGTATTTTAATTTTCAAACTTCGAGTTTCGTTTCATCAACTTTTGAGCCAAGGAATATTATTCCATAGCTCCATGTAAATTAAGGATATTTAGCTGCATTAGATTAGATTGTAAGCCGACAACTGAAGAAAAGTTAAAGTAAATACGTTTTACAACTCACAAATAATAATTCGTAAAGCGCCGTATTATTTTTGACCATCCGTTAATACTTAAACAAGTGTTAGCAGCGCCTTTGTTAACTCAGTATAAATAAGCTTTGGAGAGCTTTTACGTATAATGATCAAGCTTTAAATAACACAGTGCAACTTGTTCATTATTTATAAAAGGATCCTAAATGAGAAGAGGTTCTCATTTTTTTTTTATATACAATTAATTATGTAAAAAAAGTCTTTATAACAATTTTATAAGACGTAATTGAATCAAAAAAGAACTTCGATTTTTATTTAACTTTTTTTTTGTTTTTGTATTGAAAAAGAAATTAGCTGGTCCCCCTCCTACGTAAATTCATCTGGTTATTATTAAACCTAGATCTATTTCTAGAATAATCCGTCAGTTTCCAAAGAGGAAGAATAGATAAATCAAATAGAGCACGATTTATTACCCATGAGTGTTTGTAATAGTTTCAATTTTGGCGCGGATGAAATTTTTATTGATAGTTCTGAACGTCCGTCATATTTTGAGAGGGGATTTGTAGTTCAAACATCGGCAGTGTTACTACAAATGGAAACTTTACAGTATGAAAAATACATAGATTTTCAAGCGTGGGACTACTTTTAACATATTATTTGTATCTACTGTAGAATATTTAGATATATTACTTACTAATGTTTTATACCAGAAAGTTTGTGAGGATGGATGGATGGATGTTTGTTACACTTTCACAAAAAATATACTGAACGGATTTGGATGTTTGGTACACAGATAGTTTATAGTCTGGACATCGGATAATTTTTACCTTGAATTTATCTTCACGTGGGATAATTTTGAGTTCTAGCTTCGCCCAGAAACCGCTTTTATGATATGAATAGGGCAGGGTATAATTAGTGACCGAAACTTTAACACGTGATGGTAATTATTTTGATAACAAACAAAAATGTCTAAGGAAACATATTTTTTAATCATTAATGGGTCTACCACACGCTTCATCACAGTTTTGCCTGCGCAAGCCCGTCCTGCACGTACTTGCCTGTGTGTGTGGTTGGGCGTTTAGTGTTGCCGTCCGTGTACATTTTCTTCGTGCGAGAAGCTTGCGCAGGCAAAACTGTGGTGAAGCTTGTGCGTGTGGTAGGCCCATAACTTTTATGAATACAGTAAAAACTGTTTGGCGACGGGCTCCGACAGGGTCGTGTTTGCGAGCCAGGCGGCTTAGGTGAGGCATCACCGCAAGTTACAGATACCTAGCCTGTGATACCGTTCCCCGGACTGAACCGATAGACGTGAAACTTACTCATTATGTTCTCACTGCTGAAACAAAGGTCTCACCTCTGTGAGAAGTGTAATATAAAATGGTGTTAATTTTTAAAATATCTCTTTTTTATACCTCCATAGACGTTATTGGTGCAACATTTTAAATTAGAATACAAAATGAGACATCATTTAGATATTACAGTTCGCTGAAAACGCGCTGTTTGAAAATCGACGCGCGAGCCATTAGAATAATTTATAAGCATCTAAATCCAACCAATGAATTCGATTACGACCGCCACTTTAGTATTTTCGTAAAAATGGGAGTATTAAATCTACGTCTGAATAAGAAATGAGATACATCATTTTAAAATCCTCGATACTTAGGGAAGGTGCTTAGTAATCGAATTTATTACATTTCAAAATAATAAGACCTCTATTTGATGAGTCAGATAGTAGGTTCTTATTGAAATATTAAGGCTTTAATTTACGATGTAACTCAAGACTTAGTACGAAAACAAATCGAGTAAAGTTACTTGTTCACTTTGAAGTTTATTTGCGCAGTTTCTTTAGAATTTCCGCCGAGGAAAATTAGCCGTAACAGATGACGCAAATTGTAAAGAAGCTTTTGAATGGTATGAATTTGGTAGGCGGCATGACAGACGCACATGAAAAGCGCCTAAACCCGCACAAACCGTTATTTTTGAAGGTAGATGTTTCGTGTGAAAAAAAATGTCCTTCATGTCGTATTTCTTAAGACCTGTGATCAATGGGCAGTGGTCACGCAGCGTGCCGCACGCGAACCGTCCGACTCATACCTCAGCCCGCCTTCTGACACCTTTTCTAGATTACAAACATAAAAATACCGCCGTGCCTCTTCATTACCGACCACTTAATTTAATAGAACGTACCTTTTCATTCCGCTGGTGGATCGTGTGTAATTGAAAGCCTCATTTGTATGTATTTCTGGGTTGTTATATAAGAGACTTAGCTGCGTCTGCACTGCGGGGCAGGAATGTTTAAACGTTTATATTTTCAGGAATTTAAATGTCGAGTCCTTTTTTACTGAAGGCAATATTAATATTTTATTTTTCACGTTGCTTCATGATTCAGACAATATTGGATTAATGTTCGTGAAAACTTTCAGAGTGATAGGTATCGATTTAAAGATGATTGTGAATCTCATGAGTCATAAAAATACGATAGTTAGTGAGGATGGATGGATGTTTAAAACTCTTTCACGTAAAAACCATTTAAGGCCCGGGAGCCAATGACAGATTTATCTGACCAATTTCTTCTGAAGCCATAATTAGTAGACTACATGAGGGAGTCATATCATAAAAATATAAGTAGCGATAGCCTTTCAAATAATCCTTATCCCACCAACGGCACCGCAGCTGACTTCCAAGAATCTTTATGATACGACTCCCTCATGTAGTCTACTAAGTATCGCTTGAGAGGAAATCACTGACGAAATTTCGACTTGGCTTAACTATTAACAGATAGCAATGAAACTTTTCACATAATATTAAATCTAGATTAACACACTTTCCAAAGAATTTTATTTTGTTACACTGGGGCCACGCTCTGGTACACACGGACTCATCAAGCTATATAAAACCAGTTTGTCTTGTACTCGCTTTATATGATCTTTCCGCACATTGAACGGTCAGCTTATACTAGTTTTGCATAGCTTGATGTGTAGCCGAGTGTACATTTTCAAATCATCGGAAAAATCAACGGGAAATGCTGTTAGTGTGGCCCCGCATTATTCTATTATTTAGCAGAAAATAGTTATAGAGTACAAATACCACATTTGAAGTATTTTTTCATCAAAAATGTACTGAAAATAAGTTCTCCAGAACATTTTTAACGATGTTTACGAGTTTTAATTTTGTATAACGTACTTTTGAAGTTACAAACAGTGTAATAGCAGAACTTTCCTTTTAAATTAAGGCACACATTGTTTATGTCTTTTGTTTCATAATACTATGTCGAATTGTAGTGAAGTAGGTAATAGACCGGTTTGTTTTTCAAGTGGGTTTTTTGTTTGTGTTGTTTACATGTTTGAATAGTGAATTTTGTTATTTCAGAGTTTGAAATGTACTTAAATGTAGCTGTAATGAAGTCCGTTGAAATCATTTTTAACCGACTTCAAAAAGAAGGAGGTTATCAGTTCGGATGTTTATATTTATTTTTATGTTTGTTCGCGCATAACTCCTTTGCTTACCCACCGATTTGAAAAATTCTATTTTGTTGGAAAGGTCCCAAATGGTCCCATGAAAATTTTATCGAAATCGGACAAGCGGTTTTTGAAAAATCAACAAAGACCTAAAAAAAATATCAACATATTCTACACCGATTATTCCGAGGTTTCTTGTTCGATTTCGATGATTCTTTCACTATACCTGCTATTTAGTCTCATAAAATTTTCATTTAGAATGGTTTAGAAGTTTTTATTTTATGAGCATATTTAGCTTATTGTGTACATGGGCGATGTTATTACCGGTGCTACGGATTACAAAATTATACTGCACATGTAAGAAAGTTTATGCCTTTGAAAAAAATTGGGTTGAATATGAAAACTAAAAAGGATAACATAAAAAACTAAAAAAAAAATGAGACCGACCTCAAAAGCAACCACAAAAAATATTTAAAAAAAAAACAAAAAACTCGACTGCGTAAAAAAACTAAAAAGAAAAAAACAAGCCCAGTAGTTTAGAATTCACTCATTCACACTGACAGTCGGGGCCCACCATAATATTTATTTTATTTTACTATTTTTAGTTTTTGTTAGCATTTATCAGTCCAAATTAAATTGAAACATATAAGTTATATATATTTTGGTAAACCATTTTTAAAATCCTTTAATTTGATACCCCACTTGATAGAATGTGAGAGATTTAAAAAAAAAAATTTTAGTTCGGAACCCTTTGCACGCGAGTTCGACTCGCACTTGGCCAGTTTTATGTACCCAGTGACACTCTCACGTTTAAGACGAATCTAACGACACCTCTCAAGTTAAAATCCATCAAGCCGTTTAGGCTGCAGAGCTACACACAGAAATATACATACATACATACATACCCTCGAAAAACATAACCCTCCTGGCGCAGTCGGGTAAAAAGTTTATTATTAATATTATTAATTTAAGTTGTTGAGTTTACTAACATTAAGCTAAGTTTATACTAACACTATATGGATCTGTTGGTCTGAATAAAAACATTGAATTGTATTGAATAATATTTTTAACAATCAATCTGCATTAAACACGTTTGTTTCCATCCAATTCCGAAAGCTGGAAGAAGTAAGACAAATATAATTTAATTTACTTTAAATCACAAACAACAACCCGGGTTTTAAAGACATTCTTATCTTTTTCAATGAACACGAGAGAAAATCCCAGTTTTCACGGACTTTATTATCAAAACAAAATCTTCGCCGTGTTCGCCCCACATCGTACAAACGCACAACCAGCCGCCAAAGAATAAGTTAGTTGTGTAGAAGTGTAAACTCATGAGCTTTCAATGCGAGCGCAGAATTAAACAAATAAATTAATCACCTAATGCTAGAGTAAAACCCCTTCTACACGGTCAGACCTGACCGCCTGACAGAGGTGACCTTGGTCCGGTGTGCGACCAAATATGGGCGGAGTCAGTCGGGAGCGCAGCCGTCCCGACAGGCTGCGTCCGCGGTGGGACCCGACCGTCAGCCGACAGCGTTCCAGACGGTGGGGTACTGTTGACACGACCAAGTTCACCTCTGTCAGGCGGTCAGGTCTGACCGTGTAGAAGGGGTTTGACTTTTCCGGGGTAAAGAGCTATTGAAGGACACCGTGGATTTTAGAAAGTACAAGTCTGGCAGTCCCTTCCTTCCTGCCCTGGGTAGAAGGATCATCCACGTGAAAAAAAAAATGCTAGAATGACCATAACTTCTTTCATAATCATTGTTTTGATGTGGTCAATCTCCGGTGTTCTTTACGTTTTTAGAACCTAACGCCTCACTTTCTTCAATAAAGACCGTATACACAGTGATTAATTTATGATCTGATGTTGGAGATATTATGCCTGTGTTCTTTGTATACCATGTCCCCTGCCACGTCAACAATAACTGTAAAGTTATTTAAAAAAAATAACAGAGTTGATTATGCATCTACAACTACTTATTCTATGTGATGGTTGGGTACAAAGCGTACCTCCCTCTTCTCATTAAAAACGTCAACAGAGCAAATGCCGTCTCCCATATAAATGCATCGTGTCATGTGAAGTCATTAGCCAGTAATCACGCGACGAGATTGCCGCAGTCTTTTGTTTGTACCTCATCCAATTGTATACACGATAAACTTTTGTTCTCTGCAGAACCGTTGCAATACCGGGACAGGATACTTTTATATCGTTTTTGTGTTGTATGTTGTAATCAATAGTTACGACGACGAAGTAAAATTCTAATGGCAAAACTAGTGGTGGACTGGTGGCCTTATTATATTGTCAAAGAATAGGTCGTTCGCAACTAAGGTCTGTTCTCAAATTCAATCTATATATGGATTTACTTTAATAGACACAGAAAAACTATTGCTATCTTTTTGATAGCAAACAGCGACAGATACTTTGGTACAAGATAGAATATCCAGTACCCTTAGCACGAGTTTTCAGTATTTGAGACGTAAAGTATACTGGAACATTGACAATTTCAAATTGACAATTTTCAAGGAAAAAAATACTGGAAAGACGCTGTAAAGTAAAAGAGTGAAAACTCGTGCTAAGGGTACAGAGGCCTGTGCTGTGGGAAAGAGATGGCGCTAGATGACTTGTATTGCTCTGTCGCTTTCCCACAGCCTAAACAGGATCGCGTTAAGAGCTCGTGGTAAGGCCCCAGATTCCTAGTAGGCCACTGAGAATTAAAGCCAAAAACACAGAAGAAAAATTACGCCCGTCTTCATTCGATTTCTACGGAAAACAAGAGAAGAAACATTTAAATGTGTGCATGGCGCTCACTCACACATTTATAAAAAGTGGCTTCACTAAAACGTTACGTTTTTTTTCGAACTCGGAATCTGGACATTTTATAATCTAAGGGGACATGATTACATTATTATAATTACAAAGCGCCGACGGGTTGCGCCTCGTTCGCTGCTGCCGCGCTCGAGCCTCGCGTTTCTATACTTTCGATGTGATACGTGTGCGCTCTTGTCCCGTAAGTATATATATAGGGTGACTGGCAATTAGTGTACGATACTTAAACACGTGATTGTGCTCATGATAACAAACAATTTTTACTATGGGAGCAAAGCCGAAATCGTGAAAAAAATATCAGCTGTTCAGTACATTAAGCAAACATAAATGTACTGAACAGCAGAGTTTTTTTTCGCGTTTTCAGGTTTGTTACCACAGTAAAAGTTGTTGGTTATCATGAGCACAATCACGTGTTTAAGTATCGTACACTAATTACCAGTCACCCTATATATTTTATGACATTGAGTCAATACAAATAATCGCAAGCGCCCATAGTATAGTAGCTAGCATAGTAGTCCCGGAGCGGAATAGATAGATTGAATAAAGGAAACGGCCGTAAGAAGGTAGGTTTTTTTTTTAAATTCAAATATGTTTTTTTAAATGTGCGTTAAAAAAAATCCAAAAACACTAACAGCCAGACGCAGAACAACTTTCTGTACGCCATTCAAATATTTGTTCCGTGCGGGAATCGTACCCGTTCATCATTGATGCTGTCAACACGGAGAATGAAAACGACGTGAGATAACTGGGTAAAGGTCATAGCACACTTAAACGACTCTGCTCCAACACCGCCCTAAACTAAGACGACTGCTAGCAGTCCAGGCGGTGACAGCTAGCAGGCACCCAGCAGTCCACGCGGCGACAGCTAGCAGATGCTTGGTAGATACTGATCGACTGAGCGGCGAGGGCGCGGTGACTGCTAGCAGTGAGCGCGCGGACACCGCACCGACCGCTCTCTACGATGTGCGGCCAGCGAGGCGTCAACTACCGAGCAGTCTGACGGCGGTAAGCTCGCTGACAGCGAGCTGTCTGCTAATTTATGATGCTAATGTAAAATATATCTAAAGAGCAATATTTAAAGCCCATATTTAAATTATATTCTTTTTGCCGGTTGGGAGCAGAGTCGTGTAAGCCCGTGTAAGTCGTGTGTAGCCCTAAAAAACTCGAAGACTATGTGATGTGATCCACCGAACGGCACAGCCCACTCACTCTCACGGAGAAAAGGCTAATGTCTCAACTGTGGAAACATTATAGGCTGATAACACTTTACACTAACGTTACATCGCATGAGTTTATTCTTTAACTTAAAGGCGGGTACTGGCAGGTGTTACGAATTGTAACGTACCATACGTACGAGAGCAGTGGTGGCCCAGTGGTATCGGTCCCGACTTACGAGTTGTAGGTCGTGGGTTCGAACCCCGCAAGGCGCATTACTTTGTGTAATTTATTTCATCACCACTGCTCTCAAAACGGTGAAGGAAAACATCGTGAGGAAACTGGCATGTCCTAGAACCAAAAATTCGAAGACATGTGACATCTGCCAACCCGCACTGGGCCCGCGTGGTGGATTATGGCCCACTCCCTCTCACAGAGAGGAGGCCTGTGTCCCAGCAGTGGGAACATTATAGGCTGATGATGATGATGATGATTCGCAGCGAACCGCGTGTTGACCGCCGTGACTGCCTTATTTCCACGTACTGACTGTACGAATGCTCGCTGTGTAACACGTTACATTACGCGTCCTAATGCCGTTAGTAGCGCCTTTAGGTTTTGTCGGGTACTTTGGTACCCTTGAAAAAAGTAATTCGATTTACAGTCTGGCTAGCCGAGCGATTTGTTACGCTACTATCTTTAGACGTCGGATGAAGTAGGGTTGATGAATTATTACCCTTAATGTGCCTCCTCCGATCGTAAAAGTATTGAAAAGTAACATTTCTTTAATTAATGACAAATGTCTAGAGCTACAAGAATTTCCTCAATGCTTGTAAGTACCTTAACAAATTTCTAGTAAGACGTGTGACATAAATCTAAGCCATTTAACCCAGACATTAATAAGCTAAAAGTCTATATTATGAACAAATTCGTCAGTTCTCCGTGAAAGAATTTAATACCTTGGTTCAAATTACTGAAGATAGGTAAGGGAATAAAAACTTGAACGGAAAACTGCGACTAGTCTCACAGTCACGTTTATAACTTGATAGCGAAGAAACTATTAACGTACAAAAACTAAGGCTTCCTTAATGAAGGACATGATGAGTTTATTGACTCACTTAGTAAAATCAATAAGACAAAGGTAGGCGGCACGAGTAGCGTGGGCTTAAGACGGCTTGTTAATTCCATCGAATCCGCAAATCTCTTGCGAATACGGATCACATGATCATTAAGATATCTATGAGACGAGTCCTCAAGACAGTGCTTACTCCGCGGAGCTTTTGTGATCCACCGTAATTAATAGGCTTAATATTTCATACACTTCCTGAGCATTTTCGCTAATTTTCTCCGTCGACGATACGTTTACGTAGATTACCTTGCGCTTAGCAGAGACACCATCAGTCAAGATTAAGAAGATCTGGAAATATCTGGTGCTCTTTAAAAGCGTTACCTTGTTTCGTCCGCTCATTAAGGTAACTTCGTTAACATAATAAAAGTCATCGCAAATGTTATCACGTTTTATAGTTAGATAAACGTGTTTCTTGATTGTTGGCTATTTAGGAAGTTGCAATGTTTTGTACGAACGTGTTTATAATTTTTTTTGGATTTCGTTCTTATTCACTTAAACATGGGTTATCCCTGAAAACTTAAAAGTCAAAATCTGTTTAATCTAATTCGTGGAAAGTGAATTTAGAATCGTAACGCAAATTCTTGGCAATTTCATTTTTCTTGTGGATATATCAGCCTGTAGATGTTCCCACTGCTGGGACACAGGCCTCCACTCTGTTTGGGGGTTTCTCCCTATCGCATGGAAAAAGACGCAGGTTGAAATTGTAGGTATCTATGGGATTGATTTTCTGACTAATTCTTTTACAAACATAGGAAGTGATAGACAATAGATCTACACTTCCGGTTACGTGACAACACTTCCTCAAAAAAAAAACTTTCTGCCACAAAGCCGAATGAAAGAAATGCAGCAAAAAATAAAACAAAAGAAATACCGGCGCACTCACATGTTAATTAATTTCAATCAAACAATACTATTAGTTAGAAATACAAGAGTGGCGCGTTTCTAATTAATTTGTAAAACAGCTATGAAAGCCCCGTGACACGTTAATTGACAGCTATTGTTAAAATAGCGAGTTTAAATTAATTATGCTATAGCTTTTGTCTGTTGGAATGTTTTAGAAATAGGGTTTGATTTTGACACAAAACCACTCGCGGCACGCTCCGCGCGGACGTGCGTACTTATGCGGTGAAGTAGTGAGCGCCGCTCGTCTACGCGGTCGTGTTGTGTGTACCTGTAATGTAACATAAAAGTGCGCAATTTGATGCTCTATTGTCTTCGAATGTTCGAATCTGTAACGTTACATTACAGGTGAATGCTCGCGGTGAGGGAGCGCCCTAACATAACCACGAATGTCGTATTTAAGCGATTGCGACCAGAGATTTACTTCACCGTCCATCCCCGCGGATGAGCTCTTTATTATAAATTTCTCATTGGGTTTGTAATAATGGACTGTTATACTGTTATTTAATTATTGATAATGGGTACGTAACTACATACACGCATATGCAAATTATAAATCTCCATGCTTACGACTTAAATTTTGAATACTAATTTTATTTTTGAATACTAAATGGTTGATGACAACAATCAATGAGGTGAAACAAATATTTTGATACATGCCGTACAAAACAAACCGCGTATTTACATCAAGGTTTAATACACGTTTTTAATATGACCTTGTTTTGGAGGTCGGTTAAAAATTTAAAATTTTGTATCTAGTGAAATGCTTACTTGAAGTTGTAAAGCTATTTAGGTGTCTGTTTCTTGCTGAAAAATGTTTAAAAAATATCACAATAAATAGGTACACCTACCTAATTTTGTACTACGCATAACAACTAAGAATGGGACGGCCTTGGTGTCAAATTTTGTCTAAATGAACGGTTTTCTAATTATAACATACTCTAAAATAAACAGTAATCGATATTAAAGTAAATGGAATTCATTTGCAGTAAGTAAGTTTTTTTTTGTCTACAAAATGACGCCAAGATCATCTTTTCTTAGTAGAAACGGAAAGTAAATCACACTAATACCTACACATACTTTGTCATATTTTACTATACCTACATCCTTGTTGAAAACTACCTACTTGTCTACGCAGTGTAAAACACCAAATTAAACTTACTTGCCCCTATATTTTTTCAGCAATTTCAAAGTACCCGAAAACCCCATTGACCGTGCCTGTAACGTATACTTTCCTATCCGAAATCGCTGGACTGTCCGGCCCTTGAATTTATCTCAATAACAGAAAACTAAACGGCCACGGTATCGCATCCGGCGTCGATACGACACGCGACGTGACGGAACCGGTGATAAGATAACCGGTCGAATTAAAACCGGGATATACTAGTTTGACATGAAAGGGTAGCGGGCTTGTGGACACTTGGACAGGCAGGTAAGTCGTGAACGGCGAAGTGGAAAAAATAAATCTTTATATTTTTAAAGGAGAAGTTCCACAAACAAGTTAGTATCTAACTACATACATACATAAATTATACAAAAAGGCTTGTAACGTAAAAACCGATCCTGTCTAGTTTATAACTCCCAAATCTGGCTAGTTCTTTCTTCAAAAGACCATTTTAGACATTACCTACATGGTCCTTCTATGACTTGACCAATATAATGTCTGGACTTTAAAAGAGACAGTGACCTCTGAGTTGGTTTCGGCTATTTATTCTCAGAGTAGCCAGGTACGAAACACCAGCCTCTTCTTTATTTTTTTAAAAAGACGCCATTTTAATTATTGATATTAACCTACTTGCAAAAATAAATAATCTTTTCATATTATTTCATCATTTCAAATTATGTAAGGATTGTGAAAAATATTATTTTGAAGAATAATTACTATAAAAATAGTGTTCAATTTAATGCATTTCTAAAGTCTGTTAGTGTTTCTGGCTCGGCAAATTAATTGGGTAAAATAACAATTAAGTGCAACGAAAACCAAAACTCCAGCAGATAACAGTGTTCTAAAATAATATACTTTTCTAGGTTAAAACACGGCTGAAACCCTATAAAGCTCTTGCAAACGATAGCATCGCCTGTGTGTAACCCATGAGTACCATTACATAAGTTCATTTTGTTTTTTCTCTACTCTATTATTCGGAAAACATTTTCACATTAGTTGGTTAACATGTAAATTAGACTAGGTACGTTAACTTTTCTTGTTAAGTATTTTAAACCTGTGTGGGGCGAAATAAGGTTTTTACACTTTATTTTGGGTCTTAAGGTGCTGATAAACTTCAACATTCGTAACAAGCATTTTTGCGAAAGTTTTATAAAAGTGCGTACAGACCATGTAACATGTTATATAACCTGTGTTTTATAACACGTCCACACTTTGTAACCTTGTTATTCAACATTGCAACTTAAACAATACTGTACACATTAGAATAACATTGCAATATAACAATGTTATATAACCATCGCTGCTTGTCGTTCTTCAGTGCTAACCGTGACTAAGCTAACCGAGACTATATAACATTGTTGTACATATCAACAACATGTTATAAAATGTTATATAACATTCAGCGTCCACTTTACATGAAACATGTTATATGGCAATGTTGTATAACATGTTATGTTAGGCGCGGGCCACATAGAAAAGACGTAAGACGCAGACGGGGCGGAGACATTATGTCTCTTCGGCGTCTCTTTCTTACAAAATGTATAGAAGCATCGCGACGTAAAACACACAGAAGAGACGCGTCGCGGGCGTGACTCTTATACATTTTCGCCCGTCCGCGACGCGTCCTCGTCTTACGTCTTTTCTATGTGGCCCGCGCCTTGTATAGTCTGTACGCACATTTACAGAAAAACAAACGAGAGCGTTTTAGCGAGCATTCTAATGAGCTTTCTGTCTAGTTTTTTGTTGGGCCGACTGTCAAGTCTAACATCTTCATAAAGAAATTTTTTACTGTACTAAGGGCCTTTCATAGCAAGAAGCTCTTAACTATGCGTTAATCAAGACTATGATCTACATTTCTTCTTTAAGGATCTAATACTGGAATAAATTTTATCCCGATATTCAGATTCTGTGGAATAATATTCAACATACAAACGGGCTAAGCTACTCGCAATAGCTAGTCTTAAGATAAAAAGCTTGTAACCACATCTGAAGCAAGTTAAAATGGTTTTGTACAGCAAATCAAAGGGTAAATAAGCTCAAAAACCAACCTCTCTCAGTACATGCGATAAACCACATTTACAAGGTTCTACTACATTTCAGAACAGGTTCAAACATCATACCTAGACAGCTCCTAGCCTCATACATTATTTAGCCATAGGCAGTCACGTATTTTTCGAGAAGTTCCAGTCCGCTTTTGCTTATGAATAAATAAAGGAAAAAATGTCGGTGGCAATAGCCAAGAGATTCAGCGGCGAGTGAAGTTTTCTTTAAACTTTTCCTGCTTTTTAGTAAGGATTATATGTGTGTAACTCACGAGGGTAAGTATTAACTATGGGATCGGATGAAGACGAAGTGGATCTTTATTATGTACTTCTTTCGTTTCGTCCGTTTCGGTTGTAAGTGTAACACCACTAGATCGCGATCGGTCAGCAATTATTGTTATTGAGGTGCAATATGAGTTGCCAGAAAATCATTAACATACATTTAAATTAAGCTACTTTTTAACCGACTTCAAAAAGGAGGTGGTTTTTAATTAATCTAAAATTATTAAACTAAAATATTAAAAAGAATTATGAATTAATTATTATTTTAAATTAATACAAAAAAAAAAACAAAAATCATTTACATACAAATGTAAATGAAGCTTCTTTTATTGAAAGTACTCTTCTGTCATCGGTTTTCGTATTACCTTGTTCCACGCTAATAAAATGTTACATATACATAATAACAGACAAGTAAAGCAGACAAAAATAAACTACAGCATAAATTAATATTCATGCCAACCAGCCAGCCAACTTTATGGTTATCAAATTACACTCGTCTTACAAACATGCATACATTTTGTACGCAACGAGAATAGAGCACTTCGCTGTTTTACTCCGTCCTAATAAAATCAAAATTATGTAAATATCCCAGCTTATTCACTCAAGTATAGCTAAATATTTTCCAGCACAAAATGCAAGGCTACATTCAAACAAATCTTCCTTTTTATTAGTGCTATGAACGTGAAGATGTATTTTATTGCAGCTTTGAAATATGCCCGCCCGGCATCGGTCGAAGTTTCCAGAAAACTAAATTCTCTTCTTAGTTGAAAGATCAAAAACGGGGTTTTGCTGTTATCCTACTTTATGTTTTGAGAAAATAATTTTATACAATTGGATACTCAGTCTTTAATGTGAGTGTGATCCCGTCGAAAGTGGAGTATCTTTTACTAGAGAAACGGAAATCCATTTTTCGGAATACATTTATGTTAATTCAGAAACTGTTGGTATCAGGATATTTTTGTTAAACTAAAGTAGAATCACTGCCTCAAACCAGGGCAAGGAATTCTGGCAATGAATAGTGAAGGACTAACTCAGAAGAAGAGGGATAAAGGAGCAAATTAGCCACGTATTCTAGGTATGTGTGTACTACAATGCACCCGTACCGTAACTAATGTTGTCTAATTTGACAAGCTTGGGTTCGCAGCAGAAAAACTCGGGACAGGGGTCGTAAATCCGGACGACAAAATTGCCAGGGGTGCCACACGAACATTCTTACAAATTTTTGCTCCTGTAAACGTATTTTAACTTGACTCTGGTGTAACGTTTACTTTGTTCTCCGCAAAGCGACGATAATGAGAGGATGTGAAATTTAGCAGTCTACTGTCTACGGCGTTCGTTAGATTGTGTCGAGTCGGTGAAATTAGGAAGGAAATAGACTGAGACAATTTTCTTTGCTTTTGACGAACAATGTCTTATCTTTTGTATTGTTTGAGAAATTATTTCAATCGTACATATAAGCGTTTAATTCTATAGTAACATAGCAACAATCCGCCCTATTTTCATTGTATCTGTGTCAAAGATCACACGTCAATTCACATCTCCATTTCGTCACGTAAAAAAACCATAAGAACCTTTCGCACTTGAGTCGAAAGCAACGCATACGGAACAGCATTTCGTACTATAAACAAAAAGGTACATCAATCATTGTTATACCCCCGAGGCATCGGTAGCAGTTGTAGTTGCTAGGTAATAACAATCGGAAGCGGGTAGTCTGTTGAATTACAGGGGCGGGCCTCCCTCTATTGCCTTCCAAGCAAACAAAGTTGCAATAAACCCGACCAAGACGACTGTTACGTTCGTACTATCTTAATAGCGCTTTCATCCATCGGGCTGGGTTACACATGTCTCTTTGTGAACGTCTTGAGACTTTGTCTACTTCACTGCATTTTATTTTCAGCTTATCTGTTTCAGATATTGGCGATAAGACCCAAAGCTCCAAGTCTTGGGTGTTTTATTTGCTTCCTATTCTTTTCTAACAGAATAATAGACGGCATTTGGATCAAGACCTTGCATTACGACTTAGAATGTACGTATGCTATATTGGAAACCTTGTTATTCTAAGAATAAATATATTCGATGTAGTCTATTCCTCCTTATAAAATTCTGCGTAGTGATTTAAAACTTGAAACAGTATAATTGAGCTTCCTACTTCAGAACAACTTTACTTGGAATAGAAGCAAATACTATTATTTCGTTGCATTTTTTCTTATTTTAAATCTTTTAACTATCTAGGTACTTAAATTAATATTTTAATGAAACTATTACATATTTAGCTAACTTCTTTATAATAATTAAAAACGTGCTTACCTTTGTAGTTGACAAATATTTGAAATGAACGACATGAATTACATTAATGAACTTTTCCCTCTCGTCTACCTTTTAGTGAATTATACAAGTAAAATGATATAATTAAAGTCATAAACGGTTGTTCCAGAAACAACAGTAAGTTCTTAGTTAAAATAAATAGTCATGACCGGAAAGTTCCAGAGTCAAGATATTAGTCTTCTCTTACAACTTAGTTTTGAAATACAATTGCATACTTTAATTAATTGAATGCAACTTTGCAAAGGGTGAGTCTATATAATGGGCGTAAGGTACGAAACTTGGCTTGAAAATAGTTAAGTTTTCAGAATTTTCGACTAATGCAATAATTTACGATAAAATTGTCCTTTCGGAAATTATTTAAATTAAAAAAAAAATGTTTCGTACTACAGTGTGGTTACTTTTTTAATCCATTAGAACTGTCTGGTATTCCAGTAATAAGATTTTTTTTCATATTTTTGGCCAAATAAGTACAAAGAATATGAGAACGTACTACGAAGTTAAAAGCATTATTCTGGAAGGGCACTAGTTAGTAGCAGACCGCAAACAGCAGCGTCAGACGAAGTGTCGCTGCGAAACTACTGGTTTCTATGTATTTCCATGAAATGTCTGGAGTCGGTTATGAGCTCTTACTTTTCTCAGCTAAACCTGTTTGTCTATCGAAATTCGTTCAGCCGTACAGGAGGCGTGAATAGTGGATAGACATAAATAGAATAACAGAGACGTTTTTTGATTTTTAAGCTATTGCATAGCTTTTATCGCGGGCTCTGAGCGCGGCGACCGAATGAAGAAATTCCGTAACGAAATAAACCTAACACCCCGCATCGTCTAACGTCGTTTCAGTTCGGCAGACTTCGGTACGGTGTTTGTTTTTCTTGACGTTTCACTTGATAGAATAGTGTGAAAAAAAATGAAAAAAAAAAGTGGATAACTTGATAAAAAATCCTTTATAAAATGCTTTACCGCGACTGTCCCCGAATGCCACACAATATAATTTTCATTTATTTAAAAATTTAAGTATTTACTTATATCGTCGCCTTGGAGGCCAATGGAGCTAAGCCACAATTTTTGCGAAATGGAGTTAAGTGCATTAACGTACTCACAAAGAAACATACTTTATAATAGTCAATACATCTAATAGATATTATAATTGTAAGCAGGTTATTTTTAAATTTGCCAATAAATGTAAGAGTAGTTTTAATAGGAGTCAAAAAATGTATGCAGCTTAGATTCATTGTGATTACAAGTCATAGAAAATAATTATTGAGAATTATTGAGTGGTCAACAGTTGTAAGAGCTCATGATTGTATTCTAGAACTTAAACTGTATTCTATAAAACTGTATTCTAGACTTTTCTATCGATATTATTTGGGAACATGTAACTGGTAGAGAAAAAACGTGTTTTTCCTGTTTACCAATCCGCATTCTTCATCCAATTTTGACGAGTTCGTGCGTGCAACATGCATTGTTTAGTTTGGTTCGAGTTGAGGGAGAGATTTCCAAATCCAAAAGGAGGATTTCCAAAGGGAGAGATTTCAAAATCAGCGACCACCGTCACTCCCAAGGGAGTGACGGTGGTCGCTGATTTTTGTGAACTACATAAACGGCAATAGTATCTGATTCTTCATCATCACTTCACTACATAGTTTAAAGCAAAGTCGCCTCCCGCTTTCTGTCCCTATGTATGCTTGCTTAGATCTTTAAAACTAAGCAACGGATTTTAATGCGGTTTTTAAAAAGATAGAGTGGTTCAAGAGGAAGGTTTTTATGCATAATTCATCCTATCCTACTAATATTATAAATGCCAAAGTTAGTAACGATGTATGTTTGTATGGAGGTATTATGTTTGTTACTCTTTCACGCAAAAACCACTGAATGGATTTGGCTAAAAAAAAATTGCGGCGGTACACTATAACATTTATTTTATAGGAATTCGTCTAAGCAAGACTTGTTCGTTCAGCCTGATGAGCACTCTCTGTTGACGTATAAAAGTTGAAGATCTGGAACACCTGTTGTGGAATTCCAAGCGCCCAGCGACACTATAGCACATAACCCAGTGCAGGGCGAGAGGGACTCGTGCTCACCGCCCGCATGCCCGCATCTACGGTGGCCGGAGATCCGACATCCGTCGCCGTGGGAGTCCACCACTGCGGCTAGGGTGGAAGGAGGACGCTGTCCTCTCCCTCACGCAGCCCGTCTCCTCCTTTGCGAGCATGACTGCTTCGCAGAAGGGGGCGACCGATTCCCGTTCCGTCTTCCCCGCAGCATGGCCTCGACAAATGTCGGGCGCGAGAGGTCTCCGCCTACCACCGCCATGAGGACACGGCGGTGTTCTGCCCAAGCGGAGCAATCCTGCATCGTATACTCAACCGTGTCCTCCGGGCGATCCTCGCAGTGGTGACACCCAGGCTTTACTTCCCTCTTATCAGACACAGGTACCCCCCGAAACTTTCGTGTCCGGTGAGAACCAGCGTCACACGGTAGGTCAGGACGCCCGTGACACCTATCCAGCCACTCCTCAAAGAGGGGTCTAATCGCTGCGATTGTGGCGTGCCCGGACCTCGGTTGCGACAGTCGTTCCCCGCCGGAGCTCTTTCCCCGGATTCGCCCCAGCGCTACGCCTCCACGCGCCACTCATAAACGCGCTGGAGGGGCAGTCGCCTCCAGATCCCAGGGCAGTAATCCGGCAAGTAGGTTGGCCGATTCGCCGGCGATCGTGCGGTATCCTCGGATCATCCGGATAACCATGACCCTCTGGCATGCGACTAACTTTATTAGTCGCGTTCGGATGCTCAGGGCCCACACGAGGGCCCCGTTGAGGGATATCATAGACTGCACGACACCGGCGCATAGCCTCCGGCAGGATCAGTTTGGCTCGCTGAGATTTGGCAGGAGTCGTCTGAAGGCGACTGCTCTGCTGCTGCCTGGTTCAACTTTAAGGTCAATCTCAGGAAATGCTCCCTGCAGTTCCACCGGCTGTCGAGAACGAGTCCCAGGTACTTCATCTTCCACACGACGCCGATGCGAACCCCTCCCACCGTTATGTGGGAATCTGAACGTGGTGCGCTCGGACGGTCATGAAAATACATGGCCTCTGTTTTGAGCAGCGCCACGTCGTGCCCCAACTGCCGGATCTTATCAACAACCGTCGCAACCGCTTGCGTCGCCAGGTAAGCCGCCACCTGGTGCAACTCTCCCTTCGCCAGGACGAGCGTGTCGTCGTCGTAACATATTACGCCGACGCCGTCATGGAGGTCGCCGCCAAATGTTGTTTAGTCTGATGGGAATTTCCTGTTGATTTACAAGAATGTAAGATCTGGAACTTCTTGAATCGTCTCGTGCATCCCATTGTTGTCCAGTCCCCGGGCTCTTAGAATTCGACATCAGACGTTTCAGAACTTCAATTTTGACGACCCCATTGCTGCTGGCATAAGCAACAGGACCCGCGTACGAAGTCGCGGGCAGCAAGCTAATGAAAAATAAATGAAAAAGTAATTATTTTGTATTTCTTTTCAAATATTCTACTTCGCTTACGCCTTTTTATCTAGTTAGTTTATAATGTCATAAGACAAAAAAGTCAACGAGACAAGAGAGTTAAGCGACTTACACCCCGTACTACGAGTATTACATTATACATAAAATAGTAGCCAATAGGCCTAAACCACATAACTTAAAAACCATGATATTTTGGTAATTTATAATTATAGCATTCAATAGCTACACGTTTTAATAGTCTAGGGTAAAAAATTGAATCCTCTACTACAATATGACACTGGTTTATTTCCAAATAACTGTTTTTACCTGCATCCTTTATTTTTTAAACGTCCATAACTCAGAAGTGTAGTTCTGTGGAATAGCTCTATTGGACTCCAAGGCGACGATATATTATAATATTAGAGTGTTTAGTACTACTAACAGTAGATAAGAAGTATTTAATACTTCTCATCTACTGTATTTCAACTCACAAAACAGACTTCTAAAAATTGTAGTTAACGGTTCTGTAAGAATTTATTTCAAACCTATCTTAATAAAAGGCATCTCACTAGGTATTTAATTAAAATATCTCTTAAAATTATTACACCAGAGGGTGTAATAAATTATATAATTCAATAGATTATAAATTATACTTCTTAAGATGTAAGAAAATGTTATTTAAACGAGCTGTTGCCAGCGTCGCCCACGTGTATCATGAATATTATCCCACGGGAATCTATTACCGGGATATCATCATCATTATGATCTATACCGGGATAAATAGTGACATACATATTTCTGAATCAAATTTCATGAAGATCCGTTCAGGCGTTCTGACGTGATTGAGTAACAAACATCCTCCATCCATCCATCCAAAAATTCTCATTTATTTACAAATATTAGTAGTAAATATATTATTTAATTTGCTTTTTTGTACATTATCAATAATATGTTTTTATTTATAGTTTATATAAAACATTAGTATAAGAAGTATAGATTATTAATAGTTATAATATGTTGTAAAACAAATATTAGTATGATTAATAAACAAAGTCTTTGAACCCATGCTCCTTGAGGGGTGACTTGTAACTAAATCCTTGTTTGATGATCCGTGACTATGCATTACATGTGCTGCTAAAATAACAAGTACAGTATCAATACAAGTTTAACGTGATATTAGCTTTGTGATATAGAAAATTCTTTTGAAATTTTAGTTGAATTTTGAATGTTTTGCACAAAAATATGATATTAAGACGTTGCTTATCTTATTGGAGTCTTTATTGACAATAATATAGTGACTAGGTAAATATACTACGAGTATCAACCTATATTTGGCAAACCTATTTTTCGTATCTACTTTCGGTTCACCCAGTTTTTCTTTCCATAAACAATAACTCTCAGAAAAACATTAAAGAAATTACTTAACTGCTCGATGGATTCCATCAAATCATCCTAGATCGAAACTAATAACATTATACCAACACAAACCTTCCAATGAAAGCAAATAAAATGCCTACGTTACTCTTTGTATAGCCACCGCACTTCATAATGTAATTACTTCCACTGTGGAACCTACAATATCGTGTCCAAGACGGAAAAAAGGAAGCTAGTAACGGAAAATTTACTCTCCTTAGCCAGTGATTTTTATTTGCTTCAGACCGCTCCCCAGCCACCGTGTACTTGATAGAAAGAACTACTAAACTTTTCCCCCACAAGCAATTATTTTAAACTTTACATTTCGATACAAATTGTACAGGCTTCGCTTTTGTTTCGCCCTGAACTTTTAAATGTGTGTTTGATTTTGTTGCTTTGTTTTTGTTTTAGTTAGGGCACTGTGGTTCGTGGAAACTAGGTTAACATGTTTTAAAGGAGGTTAGTGTTAGGTAAAACTGTAGAGGTTGTATGGAAAGAATATGAACGCGGGGGAATCTTACGATGTATGAAACGCTGCTGCCTCAAGACTCCCGCGTCGTGCTTCTGTGGCTCGCTTAGAAGTTCGGATTCTGAGAATTTTTAAAGCGATTTTATTAGATATTAAGAAATAATAATATGAGTAATGTTAGCTTTGTTTTCTCAGTACTATAATTTTCATTGTATTAAATATTCAGACCCTAATATTATCACAGAAAATGAGCTGACTTTAACACAGACGCGAGTGTCAAACGTCACGTTAATGACCAGCCGTCGAACAGCAACTGCCATTTACAGTCCGACGTCCGTTCCACGTAACAACGCTATCTTATAATTTATATAGGAATGTTCGTATCAAATAAATTACTGTAAGCGAACGTCCGACAAGTGTTGGGTGGGACAGTTTTTCTTACCGTATATTAATGAAGCCGGCTGTACAATCTCAGACGATATCTAAATAATTTATTGCTACGCCAGGTGTCGCCGAAGACGAATTTACATAACGTACAACGGAGAATAGGGTGTAATTTATCGCTACGTGTATTTTGTTCGCAAGAAAACGATGAGATCCCGATAATAAGGTCAAACTTTGTAGCGAGACTGTAGCAACCTAGTCGAGAATTTGCGACACAAATTAGATATTGTTGATGTATTGCGCGTAGGGAGGAGAAATCAAATCAAATGCTGATGATACTCGTAGTAGCATTTTTATTTCGAGAACTCCCGTTTTTATCGTGGTAAAATTATTGTATGAGTCCACCCACCCAGGGGGGACAGGAGGAACTGTCAGACTTATACTGACTAAAATCATGGTGATCCTTTAATAGCCCTTTATGTTCCAAGGTCACGGTTACTTGATCAGACAGTCCCGCGACCCCGGCAGGCTTAGAACTACTTTAGTGAGTAAATGGTGGCGAAATTAAAGTTTTATCTGCCTAATCTAGAACCGATGGTAATTTTGCATATTTACTTAACGTGGACATGACAAAACGGACAAATGTCGAAATCATTAAAGGTATTCTGAATTTTTTGCCTACTTCCGTGACAAAAAAACAAGAGTTGTAAGATATTAATAACTATACCTTGTTACAAAGACACACTTAATGTAGAATAAAAATGTGAAACCTACATACTACCGCAATTATTTGAGTGGGTTCATTGATTAATTTATTATTATGGTTATCATTGAAATCGTACTTTTTAGGTCGTTCATTTGGATCGAGAGTCGTTTGCATTGAATAGAAGGCGGAGCGGAGGCGTATATAGGCGGTGAAGCCTTCGATATTTTTTCGTAAGGTTTTTTTTGTATGGATTCCGCCAGATAAAAATAGCTGAGAATCAGACAATTTCCCGCCTCCGGGGTTAATTTTTTTCAGTTACATAACTGGTGAAGTGTTACATAATTTCTATTTTGGTTACAATGTGGTAATTGTGGTTCTTACTTTTATATATTTTTACTAGTTCTTCCCCGGTGTTGTCACCCCCTATAGCCTTTCTCGATAAATGGAGTATCCAACACAAACTAGCAGTTCCTGAGATTTAACTAAATCAACTCTTCATCTTTTCAGTATACTTAGATCTGTTCTTCATTTCGAACTTGTTCATCGAAAGCTATGAATGAGGTCTACTAGGATAAGTGTGTTTAGAAGGTACCTTTATTTACACTTGCTTTGACAGCTGTAGGTAGGTAATAGGGGAAAGGGAACACAGAAATTAACAGACAGTTAAAAAAATGTGGAAGTGAAGCACTGCATTACACACAATTACCAAGAGATACATAATTTTCTTTTCATGAATAGGTGATTTTGAAGACTGCTCTGCAATACCTTCGAAGGCGTTTCACAAACGACGGAGAAACGAATGTAAGTGCAGTCACAAGGAGAGGCGTAGGCGGTGAGCGTTGCTTAGCCAAGCGATCGGACGGTGTACGTGTGTTAGCATTAAATAGAAATAAAAGACATTTATTCGGTTATAGATTTATTTGGTTAAGCCAATTGAGCCAACCACTCTTAGCAATGTAATAATGTAATCCGCTTAAGAGTAATAAATAGGTAGGTATATAACACAGCGTCTTTATTTTATCCCTTCAATCCTATCAACCGAACTAACAATTTTACGAGACATTTCCTATTACTTCATAAAATTAACAGCTCCTATAAAATATCAAAGCACCTAGTTACAGAGTTGCTAAGAACATCAAGTTCAGCAGTTAATAAATATTAATCTTATGCAAACACAATCAGTACTCCAAAAGCCACAAATAGAATATGAGAGACAGTTTGTAAACTAAATAATTTAGTGGTGTTTTGTAGTCGGAGTTCCTTGTAACTTGTTACCGTGGTCCTTTGGGAGTGGATGTCTGTCTTCGTGAAATATGGCAGTGTTGACAGTACCTATGCTCTGGCTTAAGGTCACGAAGTAATTTTGACACCGTGTTAGCTTTAAATTTTGTCGTTTGATGTCACACAAGTGGCTTGCTGTTGTTTCATACGGTTTTATGATCTTCAGACAAGCAAGATTTGTTTATTAGTTGTAATACGTTTAAAATTAATAAAAATTTAGATATAAATTCTTTCAGTAATCGTCAGGTTAGCATTTAAATCCATTGTGTAGTTTATAAACACAACATGGTCGCATAGGCAGACTTGAAAGTATAATAATTTAATTCTTGGGCCACTTTTCATCACATAATACACATCAAAAAAAGTGTGCGATCACTTTGAAAGATCGAAATGTTTTTTTTTTGTTACGGTAGATTATATTATGATTTCTTCTTATTATTTTCAGATTATTCATTTAAAAATATAGGGTTACAACCGAATAAATGTTTTCTATTTCCATTTAATGCTAATACACACACACCGCTATACCGCGTGGCTTAGCAACGCTCACTTCCTCTCCACGTGACTGCTCTAACATTCGTTTCCACATCCGCGTCGATTGAGAATCGCCTGTAGGTACTGCAGGACGCGCATCTACAACACTGAAATGTACTTCAGTAATATGTTTTCCTAAACATAATTTATGGGAGAATATGTTTTTCAACTGCAAGTATAACTTTGTTTTTTTTTTTATTATTTAACCCAGATTACAGAACTTATCACTTTGTGCGTTCCGACACGCGCTTGCCGAGTTCTTTTTTGCATATTTTGACTATTTATGTTGCATATTTCGACAGTTTTATGGTGCATATAATCTGTTCTCTCATAATAACTATACAAAAGTAATATCTTCATTATGAAATGCTAGTTCCTGTTCAGTCTATGCAGTATCCTTGCAGAAATATAAGTTCAGTCAAAATATGCAAAACTTGTTAGAACTTTGAAGTTTTTATTCTGAACCAATTTAAAAGTTACAGTTGTACTTGTTACTTTAGCAGTGTTACTTTATTTATTAAAGTCGTTTTGTCCATTACGAAACTATTACTTCTACTGAGGAAAATACAGCGAGAAATGAAAACTTTAAAGTTTACCCGAGTTTATTTGGATTTTGTAGAAACTTGAACTCTATGTAATCATCTTCGTGTGATTGTGTAGTACTTATTTATGAAATAAGTAACAATTTGAACATAATATACATTATTTTTATATTAAAATCACTTTTGTATCTCGTCATTTTGACGAGATCGCATGCAATCCGATCGCATAGCTAGATTGTGCCACCGGAACAGATTTCGCTCTGTCGGTAAAGGCCTTTACTGAGAAATCTCTTACAGAAAACCCAATAACCCTTCTCCTGACCTGGAAATCGAGCCTAGGACCTTTTGCTCAGCAGTCGCGCTTGTAATCACTACACCAACGAGGCAGACTATTGATCAAAATCGAATCATTTGTCTTTGTTTGACAAAGACAATGCTTGCAGTTGGTTGTGATTCACTCATTGAAATGTTGCACAAAGCTAATTTACGCATCTCATAAGCACCTGCCGTCCTAATTAGCTAGAAGGGCGAACTAGCTAGCATTAATTAGGAAGTTCCGATATATGAACCATAATAGGGACATGATTAATATGTTGCTTTGTTATGTATGATATACATAGGTATCTAAATACACAATGAATATGCTCAAGTATCTTTTCAGAAATGTAAAAATCATCATGTGAGCCCGATTGGTGAAGCAGAAGGGACTGTCAGGCTCTTACTGGCTAAACACCAGCCCATTCCTTCACATGTCTTTTGTATTCCAGGGCCGCGGTCTTCTTTGAGACAGCACTGAAAAGTATAAAACAAGAACAATATTTATTTGACCGATATTGTGCTAGCCGTGGTCGTGTGCCACCTACCTAATGAAGATTGTGTGAAACAACCGCAGGTGGCACACGACCACGGCTAGCACAATATCGGTCAAATTAATATTGTTCTTGTTTTACTTTTCAGTGCGCGTTTTTTTCGTAGTCGGGTTTTAGTTATTTTTAACTTATTTTTTTTTACAATTGAAAAGTACACAAATACAAAACCTACCCTATAACCAGCGGACAACTGAGTCGCTTCTAACGACACCTCATTTATCATGTAATGATAAGTAGTTTAGAAGTTATGAGGGAACAGACAAACATACATACATACATACCGGTCAAAATCATAACCCTCCTTTTGGATTTGCCGTAGTCGGGTAGTAATAAGCAATTTCTACCAGTCAACCTGCTTAACATTAAATATAATGATATTGTAATTCCCGATTGTATTTGTAGGAGTGGTCTTATAAATAAACTAGTTGTACCCCGTGGTTTCACCCCCGCTGCTCGGCTCCTTTTGGTCATAAGCGTGATGTTTTATAGCCTATAGCCTTTCTCGATAAATGGTCTAAACGAACCAGTAGTTCCTGATATCAGCGCGTTCAACAAAAAAAAAAAACAAAACGAACAAACTCTTCAGCTTAACATTATAAAATTAGGCAAAAAATGAGGTAAAAGCAGTATAGATTATTTTAATGAAAATAACCGTAACCTTATTTTGTTTATCTCTATAAACCTATAAAGTATACTCGTAAACCTTCACAGAGTTCAATAGATAAAAAGCACACAAAAAAATAAAATAATTACTTATAAGCATTTGTAAAACAGTCGAACATTATAGATAACGAAAATTGAACCTATAAAAGGCCTAAACGAAACAATGAAACGGTTTGTTATTATAATTTTTCCTTTCCATCATTCGTATCAACATTTAATATGTTAATTTAGGATACAAAGGATAACATGGTTGATACAAGGTATAAAAATTAATAGCTTATATCTCAAAAACCGTAAATCTGTTCTACTGGACATGACACAAAAGCGTGTGTAAATCAGTTGTTTGTTTTTTTTTGTTTAATTTACGCAATGATAAGCTGAATATATGAGAAGAATACACTTCGTAAATTACGGACGGATTAGCGAAATTATGTGCGGTCAACGGTGCTTGGATAAGCGTGGAAATTTTATATTGTTTTAGAATATAAATACATGAGAATCAGCTGCGGAGATTTGTGAAAAAACCGAAATAAAAGTACACGTCTATAGAGTAACGCGCAACTGTTTGTCGACGTTTTACAAGTACACATAAAAGTATGTAAAAAATATGTAACTCTAGGTTTTGCCATTGTTACATATTTTTTATTGCTTATTGCTTCTGCCTCTCAGAACCAATATAGCTTTCTATAGGCGAAAGATTTTTGAAATCGGTCCAAAAATTATACAGGGTGAAATTTTAATGGTTGTCTTTCCACGGCAGGACGATTACCCATCAGTAGTACTATCGAAACACAAAGTTAAACTTGAAAAAAAAGTTCTTTTTTTTCAAATCTTTAAAAAAGTATTCATAAACTCGAAAGAGCGAGAATCGATAGTAGTGGACTAGACATGATGTAGGTAGGTAAGTACCTACACGAAACTCACGACGCGGCAAACTACAAAAGAAGAGTGAATAATAAATGTTCAGAGCAAAATAAGCTCTCGAACCTGCACGAACGCGGCCCTGCGGGCGCGGCGCAGGTGAGGGGGGCCGCGGCCCTCACCGCGCCCGCGCCTCTGCGTTTACGTCGTTTAGTTAGTTTAGTACTTTAGTCCTTCCGCGAACGTCATAAGTGTAATACGTTATCGACATCTTTTCTGTGGTCTATCGTGGTCTGAGCTCAAACACCTGGTGTATTATTGTGAGGCATCAAACTCGTGACGTGTTGTTATGTGCGATAGTGGACGCTTTCAATGTCGTGAGACTTGATAAAGACACTCTTATCAAACTGAAAGACAACCAGTTAAAACGTACTCGTTTGTGCATTGAACATAGTGGTTTGCATTTCGAACAATTACTCCGCTACCGGGAAATGTAAGTACTCACTCGTACCTCGTAAATGAACATTATAAATAAGTTGATTCCATTTTTTTAATACGTCTCAAATACTTAATTATCTAAATCAGACTTTTTAAAAGATAATTATTTATGACGGTCCTAAATCCGTAAAAGTATGAAGGGAAAATTGGAATAACTTATTGGGTTTTGTGTTTTATTAAGTCAGGACTATGGGTAGGGTATGATCAGCTGATTTAAAAGTGCAACGACCCGTGCGGTCGATCGAGCCAACCACGCGGCCGCCGCCGGCCGCCCGCGTTCCGCGTATCATATCGCGCGATGCACTCTACTGTTGGTTCAAGTCACTTTCGAGTTTTGTTTATCACAATTGTAAATCTGCCATTTGTTGAGTCTAATTTTTTTTATAAATATTAATCGATTGTATTACCGATACAAACTCATTTCGCTTCGGAAAGACAACCATTAGAATTTCACGCTGTATATTAGTTTACTTAAAAAAACATAAAAATAACAAATCTTTCTTTGGTAAAATATAATTACAAATTATATTTTGTACCTATATAGATAATATTGATAGGCCACTTCTCATCATCATAAATTTTCCTGTCCATATCTCATTTTACTTGGGCCGACCCCAACGCAATATGTTTTCTTCTTCAATTCTCCCCCGTCAATTAACATTAATGAATTAATTATTCATTAAAATTAACATTTACTCCATTCATATCATCCTCAGAGAACCCATCTTATCTTTGGCCTTGCTTCCTCTCCATCCCTCAACCTCATAATCACATTTGTGTCCTCCGTCTTCATCATAATTATGTCTATATCATAATTATTAATCTTTTCAACAGGCTTCACGTACCTATGTACTTCCGCTTAAATACAAATTCCTTACTTTATCCATTCATGTTCTCCACAAATCTCAACATTCTCATCTCCGCTGCATGAATTCGTTTTTCATCTATCTTTTTCATAGCCCAGCATTTTGATAGGCCACTTCACAAAAAATAACAAAACTCCCGGTTTAAATATAGAATTTAAATTAACTACATTTTCCAGTCCTGGCAAGGTGTCCACGTATATTAGTCTCGTACATAAAGTGTTTCCACAAGACTCCCACCCGTCTAGGAACTAGTGCGTTGGAGAACTCTTGGAGAGCCACTCCTGGCGACGCAAGGGCCATTTTGTTCGTCTCGGGCTCGGGGAAAATAATGTTTGCACATATTTCTGTCGTTTGTTCTAGAATATGCTGTTACTGAATGTCTGTTTATGGATTATAATCCTTACTTCCTTACTGTTAGGATTGGATGTCAATCATTTCAGAATGGCGGAACGAATCTGGATGAAATTAGAGCAGTTTCTGCGGAAGCAGGGCGAAAAGCAATAGATATCCGAATTCGGTCGAGTTTCTTTGGTATTATATTCACGGATTCGAATCGGACGCAGTGCATAATCGCTCTAAGCCCCTACGTACACAACGCGGATTCTGCAAGCGTTCTCCGACAGTCGTTTCTCCTTTGGACTGATCACCGACAGGACGTTACGTTTAAGAGAGATTCGTCGATATAACGTTTCACCTATGGATGTTTCGCCGACAGAATGGTTCACATTTGTTTGTTTCGTCGACAGGACAATTCAACTATGGAATATTCACCGTCAGACCGTTTTGTCTACGATTGTTTCGACCTGCTATTCTAGCTTGCCACAAAGACATGGAGATAGAAAATGTTTTAATGTAACGGGTGCGTCTCATTTCTTATAAACTTATTTGATATATTTTCATTTCAATAACGTTCACATGATATAATCAACGTGAGATATACCAACGGTTGATATAATTTCTTTACACATAGTGTTTGTGTTACTCTAAAACTCATTTCATATAATTTTATTTGATATATTATAACGTTTATTTAAGCGAAGATCATTACATATAACGTTTGAAACATATAATTTAACGTTTAAACATTTTATTTGATGACTTTGGCTTATCCCTTGAACTTTGATTGTTTGTCTTCACGATTGCTATTGTTATTAGAAAAAAGTATCCAAGAGCGAGCGAAGCGAGCTCGAGACTTGGGACACCCCGACACGGACAGGTTAGGTTCGAAGGGGATGGCGGGGTCTTTCAGACCCCGCCATCCCCTTCGTGTTAGGTTACTTTAAACCTTGCACCCAGAAATAGGAGCCCCGCGAAGCGGGGCTCCGTCGAGCCAGCATGACAGGTAGTAATCAGTTATTTGACCTAGGATGCAAGAGCGAGCGAAGCGAGCTCGGGAGTTGAGGCACCTCGACACGGACAGGTTAGGTTCGAAGGGGATGGCGGGGTCTGAAAGACCCCGCCATCCCCTTCGTGTTAGGTTACTTTAAACCCTGTACGCAGAAATAGGAGCCCCGCGAAGCGGGGCTCCGTCCAACATTCATGGCAGGTGGTACTATTACTAGGCACATCAGTGTTAAATTACTTTCCAGGAAGAAAAAAAATTAGAGCAAATAAGTTTTATGTCTTTTGACTGGTATACAAAACGAATTTATATTCATTGATTGTTAAGCCCGGTTTCCACCGCGAGCGGAACGGACACATTAATGACTCCTTTAAACTCGCAAGCGCAAACTGCATACTTGTATTTCCACCAACAACTCGTTTTTGCGTTCCCAGAGCGAGCTCATTTTTACTCTTTTCACCCGCTGGGTCATTAATGTGCCCGCTCCGCTTGCAGTGGAAACCGGGCTTTATGCTTAAAGAAATTAGTCATAATAAAATTATGTCAATCGTTTATTATATTAACAGATCGTTATATCAAATAAAATTATATATTCAGTCGTTATCTCTTGTAAATTTTAGAGATTTTGTAGTTATATCATATATTACTTACCCTAATGTAACACCGTCTGTAGGTAGATACTTTTAATTAATAGTATTTATCTATTACCAACAAATAAAGGGGAAATATAAAAACAAAAGATTATAGAAGTGTTTTTATTTATTCATGTTATAAAATGAGCTAACTACAACTGAGTATACATTGTTTAAACCAATTTTACCACATCTATAGTACCTACACAAAAGTTTTTTCAGACGGTGTTACATTAAAACAGTTTCTATTTCCTTTGTAGCAAGCTAGAATAGCATGTCGAAACAATCGTAGACAAAACGGTCTGACGGTGAATATTCCATAGTTGAATTGTCCTGTCGACGAAACAAACAAATGTGAACCATTCTGTCGGCGAAACATCCATAGGTGAAACGTTATATCGACGAATCTCTCTTAAACGGAACGTCCTGTCGGTGATCAGTCCAAAGGAGAAACGACTGTCGGAGAACGCTTGCAGAATCCACAACGCGATGCAATTCTCCCATACCTTAGGACTTTGTATCATGCTTACGATTGGGAAAATATCAACTGTCTTACTATCACCGTTCATAAGATATAGTCTGGTGACAGACGGACAGCGAAGTCTTGGTAAGTAATAGAGTCCCGTTATACTGCTTCGGTACGGAACCCTTAAAATGGGTAAGGACCCCCTATGTTAAAACAACCCGATAATTTTATATTTAAGAAGAGAATTTTGGAATTTATATGAAATTTATTATGTGCACATTTGCACAATCCAATAATATTATTTCAACGTAATGTAAAGCAAATAAAACGTTTGAGTAGATGGTGATTTGATTTATTTGGGTAGAAATTAACTTCCCACCCCTTTCATATGGTCCATTATCCATCTCTAAGGCTCCATCTATCTCTGTACAAAATTCTTCAAAATTGATTGATCAGTTTTGACGTGAAAATGAAACATACAAACATACACACGGTTTTGCATTTATTTATATTTAGTAGGGATTAATGCAGATAAATACAATCAATCATTGAGGTTTACGGACTTACGGCATAACCGGTAAATAGGTCCTAGAACCAAAAAATCGAAGATATTTGTGATATCTACCAACCCGCACTGGACCCGCATAGTCTTAAGGCACTTCTTTTCACACAGAGGAGGCCTATGTCCCAATAGTGGGAAAATTATAGGCTGACGATGAAGTACTAACGGCCTTCACTCGCGCAAGTGCTATAAAGCGAGCAGTAATTAGTCATTTCCAAAATAAACCATGCCGTTAGGTGCTGCTTTACGGCCATCTTTTACTACCCTACTATTAACTTAAGAAAATTAAGTCCTTTGATTTTTCTTTAATTTACTTACTTTATTATATTGCAGTAGTATTTAGTAGAAGTTTAGTTATATAAAGATATACTCGTAAATAAGACTTACCATCCAGTAGAACAACTAATTTCACGATTATTTAAGATGTAAAAAAAAAAAAACTAAAAAAATTGTAAACTATGCAACTAGTGTATATTATTTAGAGCCAACACTCTAAATAATCTTTCATCTCTTCCTACTCCCGATTACTCCCCTTTTGTCTTTAATCAATTCTCGGCTTGTGATGTTAAGAAGAGTATTTTATCAATCACTTCAAATGCTGTTGGTAGTGACTGTGTCAGTCGTAAGATGATACTCCCTATCCTGGATGAAATCCTTCCTGCCATCGGTCATATCCTAAATTATTCCATATCCCGTGGTGTTTTTCCTTCATCTTGGAAAGAAGCACAAATTACCCCTCTCCCTAAAAAGTGTAATCCTGTGTCTTTTGCCGATTTTCGTCCTATCTCCATTTTACCGTTCGTATCCAAAGTCCTTGAACGCCTCATTCATAACCAGCTAAGTGCTTACCTTTGTAAAAACAGTCTCCTTAATGATTACCAATCCGGGTTTCGTCCAGGACACAGCACTGCTACAGCCCTTGTTAAAATTACTGATGATATAAGATTGGGCATGGAAAATGGAAATTTGACGGTCCTTACTTTATTAGATTTCGTCGATTTTGATATTCTGCTCGGCATTCTCTGCTCTCTTAACATATCTCCAACGGTAATTGATTGGTTTCGTAGTTACCTGTGTGGCCGCCGACAACGTATTTGCATTGAAGGCTCGTCGTCTTCTTGGTGCGATACCTCTGCCGGCGTACCACAGGGGGGCGTTTTATCTCCTCTTCTTTTTGCTATATTTATAAATTCAATTTCCAATCATCTTCTTTCATCCTACCACCTGTATGCTGACGATTTGCAAATATATTCACAAGCTCCCTTAGACGAATTGTCAGAGGCCGTGAATATGATAAATAAGGATTTAGCACGTATTTCCGGTTAGAGTACTGCCCATGGCTTAAAAGTTAACCCGGTGAAGACGCAGGTCATTGTTGTTGGCAGCCCCAGACTGCGTTCAAGAATCAACTGGTTGCAGCTTCCCCAAATTATTTTTGAAGGTACAGTTATTCCTTATAGTGACAAAGTTAAAGACCTGGGTTTTTATATTGATAAAGACTTCTCTTGGGGCCCACAGTTGCAAGAAGTGAGTCGCAAATTATTCGCATCTGCAGGATCTCTGCGTAGATTGCGCAATTTTCTTCCAACTGCCACCAAAACTGCGCTCGCTCAATCCCTCCTTCTCCCGATCCTTGACTATGCCGATGCCAGCTATCCAGATCTCACAGAAGCACAATTGAATAAGCTTGAGCGACTTCAAAACTTTTGTATAAGGTTTATATTTGGTTTGCGCAAATATGACCATATTTCAGAATTTCGCAATAAACTCAAGTGGTTACCTATTCGCCTTCGCCGGAATACGCACGTTTTAACACTGCTTTATAATATTATTTATAATCCCTTAACCCCCTCTTATCTCAAAGAGCGTTTTAATGTTTTAATTTTTACACGATGGACACTCTCGAACCTTGAGATCATCAGAGAATTTGATGCTAATGATGCCTGCACACTCCACAAAGTTTTATGACGATTCCTTCACGGTCCAGGCTGTCCGTTTGTGGAATGCATTGCCGTTAGCAGTCAGACAAGCACAATCGCTGGTTTCTTTTAAAAAGTCAGTTATAAATAATTTCCTTTCGCTTTAATGTATAATTTATATCTGTATTTATATGTATTTGTATAATGTATGTTTATATGTATATGTATTTGTACCTATATGTATTTTTTGGGTCTATTTTATGTGTAATTTAATTAGGTGATTTGTTATTTTGGCGCATTAATTGTGCATGTATTTGCTGTGCACCACTAACTACCCTGTTTCTAAGATATTTTTAGTCCATTCAGAGGTTGTCTGGAAGATATCGCTCTCAGCGATAAGACCGCCGTTGTACCGTTAATGTAACAAAATTGTAAAATGCTGCTTATTAATTTTGGTGTACAATAAAGTATTCTATTCTATTCTAGTGAATAAAGGATGGATTTAAAGCGAGGGCATTGGATGAATCACGAGCAAGCGAAGCATTCCTAAAGCTTGAATCACGGCCGTAGGGAGTGATTCATGCTGATTGGATTACAATCAATCAATTCACTGTTTTCAGTCAGTTAAAGAAGCTTTTAAGAGGGGAAATAGTATAAAAGGAATTTGTCATAATATGCTTAAAATTACATTTCAAGGTAGATAACTTTAATATTTCAGAAAAGTTTGAACAGCTCAAAATTCGTACCTAACATTTTTCTAAACATAGGTATTTTGTGTTGTTTTGGTATGATGTACTATTTACTGGAATTATTCCCGTTGGATCCCACAAAAAATTAAAATATATTCCCGTTGAATCCCATAACAAAAGAAAAAAGTTTTAATACCGTTGAATCCCAAAAACTATTCCCGTTGGATCCCACATGCTTTAAAAAATTTGAATGCGAGTACTTTTCAATGACAAAATTGCTTCTGTTTTAGAACTTTTTTTTTTTGTAAAATTCATAAATTAGTAATACTTTAAAATAAAGGTCTTTTCTTCTGATATGTACACAAGTTGTCATAACGTGGGATTCAACGGGAATTAAAAATGGGATTCATCGGGAATCCAAAAGTGGGATTCAACGGGAATAAATCATTTACTGGACACCCCTGTAGTTATGATGTTTAGTTAATACCTTTTGTAATGTTGTTAATTTATTGTCATTTTATTAGGACAAGACTAAACAAACCATTCGTTTTAAAGGGCAAAAATTACTTACTTGAACCCTGTGCAATTATCTTACATCTTGAGTTTTTTGGTATAATAAACCTTGGGTAAGCTTACTAATTAAGATTAAAAATGCAAAAGTTTCTAAGTCCTCCAGGTGCGCCCGTGGACTGGAGTTCCCTCTCGGATACGTCCGGGGGGAAGACCAGTTTTTCGGGCCGGTGCACCCTGGGATACGGGCAAAAACTCTTCCTTAGTCGTAGTTAGGGTCTTTTTGCCCGTATGCGAATAGCCTGTCGGGTGGACGCTCCAACGCGTGCAGAGGGCACAGCGGTGGAGCGGGCTTGCGGACGGTGAGTAATGGGTAAGCTCGCCGTCCGACCAAGGACCAAGCCCGGGTCGGTGGCGCGTCGTGTTTCACGCGTCACCGCGACGGGGCCCCTTATGGGGCCAAATGCCTGCTGGGATCGCGGAATTTTCTTAATCCAGGATACCGTGGCCTCGAAACGTAAAGGGCATCCGAAGGAACACGGGTGGACTTTAGTCAGTAAGAGTCTGATAGTCCCTTCCGCCCCACCCAGGGCGGGAGGACTCATTTGATGATTATGCCACCCAAAAAAAAAAAGTATGTGTGTTTGTTACTCTTTCATGCAAAAAATACCAAACGGTTTTGGATAAAATTTGGTACACACATAGTTTATAACCTGGATTGTCAATTTTTTTTAAAAGTCCTTCAATAACCCTTTACGTTCTGGGGTCACGGTTATTAGAATAGTTTTTATCCCGATTTTCCTTTATCGTGGGATAATTTCCGAGTACTAGCGGGTAAAACCTCCGACAACAGCTAGTAACAAGTAATTATACATAGTAGACTTCTACTTTTATGTAGGTAGGTAGGTAACCCAACTCTTGGAACAACTTTATGCTAACATGTTCGTTGTGCATGTAACTTTATTTAAACTAATGAATAATTAATTACTCCATGAAAAGATTATGACTCTTAAAATATTGTTTTTGGGGCTTTAAAAGGTTACTTTAGCTGAAACATAAACATGAATGGAAAAAAATATTATACAGGGTGAATTTTTCATCTGGGCGTGGATGGCTAAATCCCAAAACTATGAGGAATATCAAAAAATACCAACGCCGATTTAGACGAAAACTAAAATTGCGTTATTGAATTTTTGTAAAATCAATGTTCCTGGCCAGGAATCGAACCTGTTGATTTTGGAAAAAAATCACACCCAGTAACACCATTCGATATAATTATAGTTTCGTTAATAACGATCAAATTCTGAGAAGTAATGACGAACCGCAAAGGAATGAATTATTTTAGCCCTGTGCCATGAAACTAACAAATGTGAATTTTTGGGTGATGGATGTTTATTAGTCAATGGCGTCAGAACGACTTAACACATCGTGATGAAATATGGTTAAGAGATAGGTTACTGTCTAGAATAAAATGTAGAATACAGAATATTATCCTAGTTTTAAGTTCTTGTGGGATAATTCTCCAGTTATATATCGCTAGCACTATATAATAATAATAATAAAACTTTATTTCCAAACAATTGCAATTTACATCGTATCACTTTAGTTATACAAGTCGGATTATGACAGTAAGGTTATTTAAATTGCATAAATCTCTGATTGTACCACCGACACCCAAGCTAAGATTAAACTTGTGTTATGGGTGTCAGGGCAATATATAAAAGATCATAAGCTGTTTCAGAGAGCAAAGGCCCAAATAAATAATTGCAAAACCCATACAAACGGAACCACCGCCAAAAGCTAAACTACCTGCATTATATTCATAAAATAAATCCGCGGATTTTCCTAGCTTTGTGCACTGGTGAGATAATAGCAAAACCATGTTTTCAAATTTAATTTATACACAACTATAATCCCACCATCTGTATGTTTGTATATATAATATTTTCCTATTTGTTTCGGTGTTAATCTCTTAAACGGATTAGTACCATTTCAATAATTGAAAACAGGTAGGAGCAGGGTCATAGCAGGGTATTACCAGATTACAATAGGCAGTGGAATAAATATAGGATTACAGTCGTATTAGATAGTGATTTTGATTGGTATTGTAATGTCTTACGTTTCAAGCGTGTGATTCTGTTTTACCCTTTTTATTATGGTAAATTCGTCAAATGAATCCTTCTACCAAGGGCGGGGAAGGATGGGACTGTTAGACTTGTACTGACTAAAATCCACGGTGATACTTCAATAGCCTATTACGTGCCAGGGTCACGGTTACCTGATGAGACAGTCCCGCGACCCCGGCAGGCTTTGGCCCTCTAAACGGGTCCCGTCAGATTGCTGACATCTCTTTGAGGCGCGCGTGGAACGCGACACCTACCATGATTACCTAGAGTAATTCTTCCATGTCTGGCCGTTTGTGTACGTAAATTTAAATGTGGGAGAAATTCCTAGTGTGTGTGTTTATTAAGGTATTGCATAGCTTTTATCGCGGGCTCTGAGCGCGGCGACCGAATCAAGAAATTCTGTAACGAAAATACCTATGAAAAAACACCCCGCATCGTCTAACTTTGTTTCAGTTCGAGAGACTTCGGCAATCATAAAAAACATCCGTCATAAAGACAATGTACTTTTTCTTACTGATTCTAAACGACCAGAGCTACAAAAGGAGGTTTTTACAACGAAACCTACTTTTAAAATTCTCCTACAACAAAGCAGAGTGGCGCAGTGAAAGCGTGCTGGGCTCATAACCTGTTCAAAATTTTGACCCAGTTTGGAAGTGAGACCTGGGAATCCTGTATTAAAAGACCCACTTATATATTCACTATAATTTATTTTTCTTTAATAAAGTAGTGCACCACAAACATTTTGGGTAAATGATATTCTCGTTAAATATTCGCGGTAGGAGATATTTTTTTTTTATTTTCTATGCAATAACTTTACCGCGGCAGTGTCCGAGTGCCACACGTATTTTTTTTATAGCGTGGTGAAATTCAAATGAGTAAATTGCTAAACGCTTGACGTTATCAAAACCCAATCACTAACAACAAAAACTAATTATCTCATAGAACATCCCATGGCGCTCTACTTCTTGTACTTAGATAGTTTTATTGTAGTTTCGCAACTCTTGACGAGAAATTGAGTGACGTCACTCGTATCAGTGATATTATTACGTCAAGTCATGACTTCCTCTCCAACGTTACGAAAGTCGTGTTAATATTGCGATATACACGATATAGTACAGTCAGAGGCAAAAATACGTAATGTAAAACAGAGTGACATATTTTTTAAACGCCTGATTGCAAGCGATGTGATCAACGGTGATGAAAGCTTTTTTTTTTTTTTAGCGTGGTAAAATCATCAAATGAGTCCTCCCACCCCTACTGTCAGACTTCTACTGACTAAAATCCACGGTGTCCTTCAATAGCCCTTTATGTTCCGGGGTCATAGTAAGGAAATAATCCCGCGACCCCGGCAGGCATTGACCCTCTGAGAGGGGGGCCCCGTCATTATGCTGACGCTCTTTGAGGCGCGCGTGGGACACAACGCGCCGTCGACCCGGGCATGGTCCATGGTCGGGCAGCGAGTTGCCCTTTACTCGCTGCCCGCATGCCCGCGGTGATTACAGCTTGCCTAGATGTAACCTATTCACTCCTGACTCAAAGATTTAAAGGTTGTAGTTATCAGGAAATACAAACCCCATCAAGGAATACTCCTTAGCAGTGCGCACAATATAATTATTGGCAAAACGTTTTGTACGTATGGGTGAATATGTCCACCACGTACCGATGATGCATTGCCGTACGTTCATATTTTTATTTCATGAGCGGTTATTTTATTTTGGTAAAGCGCATTCAAAAGCAGAGTATATAAACATAATATATTTTTATTTTCGTGAAATGAAAGTATTGCAGCAATATTCCCTAACTGTTGAAAGTCAGAGTTAACAGGAGTGACCACCAGAAAAGCGCTGAGGCAATGTAGCTCAACGAAGTACCGAAAAATACTAAAGTAGACTGATAATAAGAGTGCCACTCTTATAGAAACTTCGATGGTCTGGTAGTCGCAAACGCAGCTGCTGACCTTTCTATCTTCAAATCTCTCGTCTGTAAATAATTATTGGGTTTTTCCGTCCAGAATTTCAACCCCATGGTTGCGACTGAGAACTTCTAGATTCTAAATTCAAAATTGACTCTATATTCACGAAGTCCTTCGCCTATAGTCAAATTGATTCCTACAGCTTTATGAACTTAGAGCGTTGTATTGATGATTTTGCTGATTATAATTCTGTAACTACATACGTCTTACAGCCGCGAACAATATTTTAATCAACATACAACCTAGCACTGGCCTGCAGCTGGCAGAACTCCACAGATGTGTTAGGTGTTAAAAGTTAAACACGACAAACACAACAGATTTGAATGTGACATTGATCTAAGCTACTTGCGGTCACTAACCCCACCATCATGTTACACTGACTGGCAAATGACTGACTGGCGAAATGTAAAAAAAAATCTTTTGGGAATTATAGGTGTAATCTTATGTTATGTCTACGAGAAGCCTCCTTTTGAATATTACTCAAAAAGATCATATTTTTCTTCAGATTGTACTTACGAACCTTCACGTAATATAAAAAGTTAGAGTAAAATACTCCTTGATAAGAAGTCGGAAGCGTGACCTTAACCCCGGCACCCCGTCACAGCTTCAAATATACGAAATCATAAGGATAAAAGTATATTTTCCTTGTATTTTCTTTTCCTACTAATCGGATGGAGACTGGGAGAAAATTGCTTAAATTAAAAATAAAAGACATTGTAACGAACATAATAGTCTTCAAAAGGAGAACTCTAGTGACCCAGTTCATTGTGATGGGGGTTTCAATTAAAATAAAAAAGTTTGTTCATTTAGTGCGCGATAAGTTGAGACCTGCTTAAACCTTATTAACATAAAAATTATTTTTATGTTAATAAATCTATTATATTGAATAAGTATCTAAATAATATTGAAAGAGCAGAATAAGTTTTAGAAAAATAATATTTGAAATTGTATTAGTAATTGAATTGACGACACGGTTGGCGTAGTGGCTGATCAGCGATCGACTGTAAGTAGTTGTTCCGGGTTTGGATGTTTGTGTATGTGAGTTTCTATGTTTGTAAACGCACCCACGAAACAGGAGAGAAATCCATGTATATTTTTTTTTCATATCGATCTTAATTTGATTGTTTCTTCATCAGGCTCAGGCCCCAACTCGCGCAAGTGTTGTAAAATGTTTTCTCATATTTAACAATGGTATCCAGATAATTATGGTACCAATAACTTTAAAACGATCTAAAGGACACATTGAAAAACGAAATAAAACCAATTTACAAAAAAAAAAAAAACTGAATCTTGTGTTTTATTTTTGCCAAACTCGATTTGTTTAATTTTCAGTAATCATAAAAAATAAACCTTGTTGTTTTAAAAAGAGCAAGTACCTTTCATCAAAAATTCAAAACAGAAGGGCTTTCAAAAACAAAGAAAAAGGTGACTCATTAAAACAACATACAGGTTTTGATGCAAATGGTACAAAGCATGAAAACACATGAGATTTTTCCACCTTTTAGAACATGTTCTGTCGTCTACACAACTTGTTATAATTCAGGTATTCGAAAGGGTATTTTACATCAAGCTTTAATAAAATACATGGAACTTATTTACTTTAAAGTGGGTAAATGAGACTTTAGGATTTAAACTATCAAATTCGTGCTGAGCAAGATTGACATCGACTAATTGACAATAAAAAGACAACTGTCAAAGTCAATAAAAAAATCTTACCAAGCGCTATTCAAAACGAAAACGGAAATGACACGCTATCGGTGGGGTTGGTTTTTACTTCATTGAGTTTTTCATACATTTGTGAGGAAAATCACGGCGGTGCTCCGTCCAAGCGGGGCAGACTTGCACGTTATGCTCCACCGTATCCTCCGGGCGATAGTGGTGACACATATACGTTTCCTCCTTCCCAATCAGACACAGGAACCTCCCGAAACATCCGTGTCCGGTAAGGACCTGCGTCAGACGGAAAGTGAGGACGCCGTGGCGTCTTTCCAGGAAATTCTCAAATAGGAGTCTTGCCGCTGCAAATGCGGCATGCCCGAGAAGGAAAGTGTATCGTTTAAGCTTGCATTCGAACTATGGTGTGTCGCAGTACAGTTTTTTCGCACAAGCGTGCATCGCACATCTGTTTGTCGGACTAGCGTAGTACACTCCGTGTGGCGGCGTCGAACTAAGAAAAGATGTCAAGACAGCCTAAAATAAAAATATTTTTTGTTATTTTTTTCGTCAAAGTTATCACAACACAGAGCCCAAAACAAAGGAATGTTAATGTTTTTTGGGTGTAATAAATGAATCATGACATAAATTATGACACGGGTGTGAACTTAATTAATGTAATGCAACTCTATGAATATATTTTATAGCGGCAGTTAAAATAACGTAGAAATATTACGGAGATACCCACGAAATATCCTATTTAATTGGCTTTACTTATAATGTATTAACGATTTACTGTTAGATCGATACCAAAATACCCGGATAAATATGTCTTCCCACTATTTCCCAGTATTGTATCGAAACGCCTACGCAAGTATTTATAGAAATGAAATGATTAATACGAGTATTATCTGATTTCAATAAGTATGATTTTAAAATTTGCATTCACGGATCTTAATCTTATAAGCTATTGTCAAACAGACAGGGCGAAGCGAATGCGATCCGAATCCTGTCATATAAAAAAGCGAAAGCGGTCCGATAGTCTATGTGACAGGCTTGAAACAATTCCATACATTACAAACAAAAACGCTTCGGCACGCTTTTCAGTTTGACAAAGGCATTAGAGTTTTGAAAAATAATGGAAACGTATTTTTTCTTTTGTTAAATTAATGCCTAATCACAAAGATATGGCGCATCCACATTCAAGAGCTCTTGACGTCAGAAGCAAGTAAAATTTGTACTTGCTTGGATGTGATGCAATGGCAATTTTAAAACTGTCGTATCTACCTGAATTATGGTTAACGTAACAAAAAAAAATACGTGTCAAATATATTTTGTAAATCTTCACAGACTAATTAGATTTTTCAGTTAAATAGCCTATTTTCTATGCAACAATTACTGATCAAATTACCAACTACAATGTTTTTCCGATTTTATCCGACTGTACCTACATACATATGCCAGCTATCTTTTGTGATAAACATACGATTTGTTGACATAAGAAAACCCATTACCGGCGTGGCACCTCCAGATTTACGACTGTTTGCTTCTGGGGGACTCTCTAAACTTATATGTTTTTCCTTTATACGAACGTGAATTCGGTTTTTTAATTAAGGATTGCCGTCGCGTTTTATGTACACACTTGGGAGTAATACACTTCATTTACGAGCTTTCGGGCTTTTTTTGTGTGTGTATTTTGTCACATTTGAAATCCGTGTAAGGAATTTGTAATCATGAGTAATGGATGTGTTATTAACCAATGATTTACTAATTATGGCAGTGCTACTTCGTTAAGAAATTACTGGAGTTAGTTCAATATTCAGAACATTAAAAAATCTGTCGGCAGAAATATTTTGTATTGTTTAAAAAACATAGGTAGGTGAGACGACACATAGCTATCCTAACCCTAGGTTAACAATGTACTTGTTAACCTAGGGGTGACAGTAACTTATTAAGGCCCGAAACCGGTCAATAGAAATAGTTTTTTTTTATTCAGTCGAAAGCGATTCTCTCTAGGTCTGAAAAGTATTACTTTCAGCCCGTTGCTCACGCATTTTCAAACCAAATTTCCGAGGTATTTAATTATTTTACATTAAAAATCATCATCATCGTCCACAGCCTGACTTCGCCCACTGCTGTCTGTAGTCCTGATCGTGTCAAGTTCCGGGGCCTTGTGCCAGTTTCATCCATGACAATTAAACACGTCATGTTAACAACATTAACATTATTTCATTAAGTTTTACGCTCTGTTTATTATTTGAGCAATAAGAAAACTGAGTATTAACGAGCTACAATAAAAAAAGAAAGTAAAATAAATACAATTTTGAATGTTCCTGATAAAATTCTGTTGGTAAAACTGAGGATAGTTCGAAAAACGGAATGAAATATAAAAAAAGAAGATAATGTTCCATCTGAACGTTCGTTGATTGGTAATTCCTGTTCATATTTTGATTTCCATGCATATTTTTGTAAAATGACATAAATTAAAGTTGGCTATAGAATACTTTTATGTATTTTCAGTCCTCTAAAACAGTTAGTATTGTGGATTAATTTATAGAAGTCATTTATTAGCTTTATTATTATCAAGCGGGCTAAATTCTTGTTTTTGGCGGACATGTTATTATAAAAAAGAAAATGCGTGATTTAAGATTTGACCCCACTTTTCACAATTTTAGTTCGGTGTGAACACGTGTTTTAAAAAAGCAATGACGCAGTCAAAAAAATAAAAATAAAAACAGACATTTCGTGAAATATTCTCGTGTTACTGTTTCACTCTGTCAGAATTGGGAGTCGAAGTAAGGACTCCAACAGTCACGTTTGCTACTAGTCCAACGAGGCAGTCCATGTATCCGTCAAGTATCAGTCCTTATTATTTCTAAATCAGTTACACTTCCGAGCAAAAAGAGCGTGTCACATAAAAAAGTTATAAAGGTCATGCCACGTCCAATAATGTAGCAAATATGTCAGCTTTGATCTCTATCTGTCGGACGTCGGGAACCACAATAAGGGTCAGTACACACCGAGACGCGACGCGACGCAACGTGACGCGACGATAATGAACTACTTATATACTTATACGCGACGATACTTTTCGTGTGGTAAATAGAGTTATATTTTGAATCGCTATAAAAATGAGCGTGTAGCGTTGCGGTTAGTCGCGCCCTCCGATGAAATGTGTACTTAAGTGTGTTTTCGTAATGTAGTATAACGTTAGATTCTGAGTCGCTCTTTTGAAAGCGCGCAGCGTCGCGTCTCGGTATGAATTGACCCTAAATTGTACATTGCGTGTTACCATAATATAAAATGTAACACCTCCTGAGACATTTATTTTCGTTAGCAACACTTCTTATTAGCGCAGATAGAAGGCAGACACGCCAACTAATAAAATGTTAATAGGGAAATGTGGTTTCTTGATAAATAAACAGAACTTTGTTTATTATCGGTGATAAAAGGAATTTATTGTTAGCGTTTTGTTAGGCACGCCTGAATTCCATTTTCATATTTGTTAAGTTTCTTTTCATTAATATCATGCCTGTAATCTCCGAAAGGTTAGGCAGAGGTATACCCTAAAGCTATTGTCAAACAGACAGGCGAAGCGAATGCGATCCGACGCGTTTTTATTTGTAACTAGCTGTGCCCGCGACTTCGTTCGCGTGGATGTCGGAATTTAACAATGTATTTTTTTGTGCGAAGCGCTTAATTCTCGCCAGGTTTTTTATAAATCATATCGTTTTCATATAAACCCTATATTTAGAATTTATTTAGATTTTTCAAGAATATTTGACGTGTTTGTAATAAACGTCCTCTGTCGTTCAAAGGCAGTACTATTCAATTGCTACTGGATTCTAATCCACCCATCCCACCCATCCATTCAATCTCATTCCATCCCACTCCATCCGACTCCATACCACTCCATCCCACTCCATCCCACTCCATCCCACTCGATCCCATTCCATCCCACTCTATCCCACTCCATCCCATTCCATCCCACTCCATCCCACTCCATCTCATTCCATCCCACTCCATCCGACTCCATACCACTCCATTCTTTTCCATCCCACTCCATCCCACTCCATCCCACTCCATCCCACCCCATCCCACTCCATCTCACTTCATCCCACTCCATCCCGCTCTATTCCACTCCATCCCACTCCATCCCTCTCCATCCCATTCCATACCACTCCATCCTACTCCATCCCACTTCATCCCACTCCATCCCACTCCATCTCACTCCAACCCACTCCATCCCACTCCACCCCACTCCATCCCACTCCATCCTTCTTCATCCCACTCCATCCCACTCCATCCCACTCCATCCCACTTCATCCTACTCCATCCTACTCCATCCCACTCCAACCCACTCCATCCCACTCCATCCCACTCCATCCTACTCCCTCCGCTTCCATCCCATTCCATTCCTTTTCTAGTGTAAGTCAAATAAAAACCTTTTCTTTCTTTCTTTCCATTCCATCCCATTCTATTCCATTCCACTCTACTCTACTCTACTCCACTCCACTCTACTCTACTCTACTCCACTCCACTCCACTCCACTCCAAACCACTCCACTCCAGTCCACACCATATTTGAATAGGTATGTTGTTTTTCTATTCCAAGCTAGATCGCGCTACTGAACTGCGGGCTGCGTGTCTCGGTGTAAACTGACCGTAATTTTACTTCTGGAACACTTTAAATTCAAATATCTCTTGATAGACTGATCCGATTTCAATGAAACAAAAACTAAATGTTACTTCAAGTTACGGTCAGTCGTTATGTATTAAAGTTATCTACATAGCTTTCGTACATTTTACGTGATGCCCGAACAAATAAACATACAAACAGACATACAGACAAACAGACAAAAATTCTAAAAATGCTAAAAATGAGTTCTATTGGTTGTCCTTAAACACACTGGCTATATTTTTTGAGTTTTTGTTTAATGTACAATCGACCAAGTTGAATCATGACCCACCATAAGCTTATTTTCCTACAGACTTTAAATACAATTAGGTCCACATTCGCGTAAACATACATATCCATGGTAACGACTTTGATCTTTGTTAATTTGACAGATTCAAACGATTTTTTGTCAAAATGGGTCATGATTCAACTTTGTCGATAGTACAAAAAATATTTTTCTACAGTTTTATTATATGTATAGATATAGATGTATGGAATTCGCTTTCGCTTTTCTATGTGACTGGATTCAAACAATTCCATACACTACAAATACAAACGCCTCGCTTCGCGTTCGCCACGTCTGTCTGTTTGACAATAGGTTTATAGTACACCCACATTATCGTTACTCATATTTCAGTTCTATGTAATAGGGGGCAAGCCTATTGCAACTTTATTGCCTTCAACTAGGTGAGCTTATCTCTAAAGAGATCATTTCCAGCCAACCTGCAAAACTGTCCTCTGTGTAATTTATTTTATCACCGACATTTCCTATAACCAAAAATTCGATGATAGTGTCATCTACCATCCCGCCCTTGGGCCGCGTGGTTGATTATGGCTCACTCCCTCTTTAAAGTGTTAATTTATTTTATATAAAACAAAAACAGATCGATTTGTAACGGAATGTCTTTGTCACTGTTTTGACATTTTATAACATATATATATATATAATTATGTGAGAAGCTACAAACAGACATAATTACAGTGTCTGTTTCGATTATTCCAACATATCACTAGCATTGTGATTACCGTAAATACCTAATTGACTTAGTGCGTACCTACTTAAAATATTAGGTGTAAAATATAATTACCATGTAGTTTCAAGAGTTATCATTTGAAGAAACTGTAAGTTTACTCTAAGTTATGTCGTTATAAGAAAAAAAATACTGTAAAGCTATTGTCAAACTTAACAGACAGGCGAAGCGAATGTGATCCGAAACGTTTTTATTTGTAATGTATGGAAATGTTTATACATTACAAACAAAAACACCTCGCTTCGCGTTCGCCACGCCTGTCTGTTTGACAATAGCTTTAGTGCATTATTTTTGTTTCCTTTATAAGTAATAGTTTTTTATTGTTTTGGTAAAATACTTCTGAGTTATTATCATCAAATGAATCGTCCTGCCCTGAGTGGAGCGTAATGGATCACCAGACTGTTGCTGACTAAAAACCAACCTGTCTATTAGTTGTACATTGCGTTCCATTGTCGTGGTACCGTGGTAGACTGAACACTTTAAATTGCTCCAAAGGACAATGGGCAAAAATGTATGGAACTTGGTCCAAGATCCTCCACTGATGACACTTATGGTAAATGAAAGTATATGGTTGTGACATCATTCTGGCAGGAGATTATCAAAATCCGTCCTGGAGTTCTTTTTTTATTTCCATTTAAGTGACTACTAACCTTACCTATCCAAACCTAACCTAACCTAACTTTTTTTGTTCAGCTGTAAATGATGCCCGACGCATACTGAACCATCTGAGAAGGCGGTTGGCTTATGTGTGACTTGAACCCACTAAAAATACCAACGAGACCTTAAATAGCTAACCTAACCTAACTTTTTTTGTTCAGCTAAAAATGATGTCCGACTTATAGTGAACCATCTGGGAAGGCGGTTGGCTTATGTGTGTCTTCGACCCACTAAAAATACCAACGAGACCTTAAATTGCTAACCTAACCTAACTTTTTTTGTTCAGCTTAAAATGATGTCCGACTTATAGTGAACCATCTGGGAAGGCGGTTGGCTTATGTGTGTCTTCGACCCACTAAAAATACCAACGAGACCTTAAATTGCTAACCTAACCTAACTTTTTTTGTTTAGCTAAAAATGATGCCCGACGCATACTGAACCATCTGGGAAGGCGGTTGGCTCTGTGTGACTTACACCCACTAAAAATACCAACGAGACCTTAAATAGCTAACCTAACCTTAAATAGCTGACCTAACCTAACTTTTTTTGTTCAGCTGTAAATGATGCCCGACGCACACTGAACCATCTGAGAAGGCGGTTGGCTTATGTGTAACTGGGACCCACTAAAAATACCAACGAGACCTTAAATAGCTAACCTAACCTAACTTTTATTGTTCAGCTGTAAATGATGCCCAACGCATACTGAACCATCTGTGAAGGCGGTTGGCTTATGTGTGACTTGAACCCACTAAAAATACCAACGAGACCATAAATAGCTAACCTAACTTAACTTTTTTTGTTCAGCTAAAAATGATGTCCGACTTATAGTGAACCATCTGGGAAGGCGGTTGGCTTATGTGTGTCTTCGACCCACTAAAAATACCAACGAGACCTTAAATTGCTAACCTAACCTAACTTTTTTTGTTTAGCTAAAAATGATGCCCGACGCATACTGAACCATCTGGGAAGGCGGTTGGCTCTGTGTGACTTACACCCACTAAAAATACCAACGAGACCTTAAATAGCTAACCTAACCTTAAATAGCTGACCTAACCTAACTTTTTTTGTTCAGCTGTAAATGATGCCCGACGCACACTGAACCATCTGAGAAGGCGGTTGGCTTATGTGTAACTGGGACCCACTAAAAATACCAACGAGACCTTAAATAGCTAACCTAACCTAACTTTTATTGTTCAGCTGTAAATGATGCCCAACGCATACTGAACCATCTGTGAAGGCGGTTGGCTTATGTGTGACTTGAACCCACTAAAAATACCAACGAGACCATAAATAGCTAACCTAACCTAACTTTTTTTGTTCAGCTAAAAATGATGCCCGACACACACTGAACCATCTGGGAAGGCGGTTGGCTTATGTGTGACTTGGACCCACTAAAAATACCAACGAGCCCTTAAATAGCTAACCTAACCTTAAATAGCTAACCTAACCTAACTTTTTTTGTTCAGCTAAAAATGATGCGCGACGTATACTGAACCATCTGGGAAGGCGGTTAGCTTATGCGTGACTTACACCGACTAAAAATACAAACTAGACCTTAAATAGCTAACCTAACCTAACTTTTTTTGTTCAGCTGTAAATGATGCCCGACGCACACTGAACCATCTGGGAAGGCAGTTGGCTTATGTGTGACTTGGACCCACTAAAAATACCAACGAGACCTTAAATAGCTAACCTAACCTAACTTTTTTGTCCAACTAAAAATGATGCCTGACGCACACTGAACTATCTGGGAATGCGGTTGGCTTATGTGTGACTTACACCCACTAAAAATACCAACGAGACCATTAGCTATCTAAATAGCTAAGCTAACCTAACTTTTTTTGTTCAGCTTCAGCAGACCTTAAGGTCTCGTTGGTATTTTTAGTAGGTCGAAGTCACATATAAGCGAACGTCCTTCCCACAAAAAAGTTAAGTTAGGCTAGCTATTTAAGGTCTCATTTGTATTTTTAGTCGGTGTAAGTCAAACATAAGCCAACCGCCTTCCTAGATGGTTTAGTATGCGACGGGCATCATTTACAGTTGAATGAAAAAAGTTAGGTTAGGTTAGCTATTTAAGGTCTCGTTGGTATTTTTAGTGGGTGTAAGTCACACATAAGCCAACCGCCTTCCCAGATGGTTCAGTATGCGTCGGGCATCATTTTTAGCTAAACTAAAAAGTTAGGTTAGGTTAGCTATTTAAGGTTTCGTTGGTATTTTAGTGGGTTTACGTCACACATAAGCCAACCGTCTTCCCAGATGGTTCATTATGCGACGGGCATCATTTTTGGCTAAACTAAAAAGTTAGGTTAGGTTAGCTATTTAAGGTTTCGTTGGTATTTTTAGTGGGTGTAAGTCACACAGAGCCAACCGCCTTCCCAGATGGTTCAGTATGCGTCGGGCATCATTTTTAGCTAAACAAAAAAAGTTAGGTTAGGTTAGCTATTTAAGGTTTCGTTGGTATTTTAGTGGGTTTACGTCACACAGAGCCAACCGCCTTCCCAGATGGTTCAGTATGCGTCGGGCATCATTTTTAGCTAAACAAAAAAAGTTAGGTTAGGTTAGCTATTTAAGGTTTCGTTGGTATTTTAGTGGGTTTACGTCACACATAAGCCAACCGTCTTCCCAGATGGTTCATTATGCGACGGGCATCATTTTTGGCTAAACTAAAAAAGTTAGGTTAGGTTAGCTATTTAAGGTTTCGTTGGTATTTTTAGTGGGTGTAAGTCACACAGAGCCAACCGCCTTCCCAGATGGTTCAGTATGCGTCGGGCATCATTTTTAGCTAAACAAAAAAAGTTAGGTTAGGTTAGCTATTTAAGGTTTCGTTGGTATTTTAGTGGGTTTACGTCACACATAAGCCAACCGCCTTCCCAGATGGTTCAGTATGCGTCGAGCATCATTTACATCTGAATAAAAAGGTCAGGTTAGCTATTTAAGGTTTCGTTGGTATTTTTAGTGGGTGTAAGTCACACATGAGCAAACCGCCTTCCCGGATGGTTCAGTATGCGTCGGACATCATTTACATCTGAATAAAAAGGTCAGGTTAGCTATTTAAGGTTTCGTTGGTTTCTTTAGTGGTTGTAAGTCTCACATGAGCCAACCGCCTTCCCAGATGGTTCAGTATGCGTCGGGCATCATTTACAGCTGAACAAAAAAAGTTAGGTTAGATTAGCTATTTAAGGTTTCGTTGGTATTTTTAGTGGGTGTACGTCACACATAAGCCTTCCCAGATGGTTCAGTATGCGTCGGGCATTGTTAACAGCTAAATGAAAAGTTAGATTTGGTTAGATTAGGTAGTCACTTTTAAAAGGAAATAAAAAAAGAACCCCAGGACAGATTTCGATAATCTTTTGCCAGAATGATGTCACAACTATGTTCTTTCATTTCCCATAAGTGTCATAAGTGGAGGATCTTGGACCGCTTTTGCCCATTGTCATTTATGTTTTTATTCCACACAGCGGTGTGGTGAGCAAGTAAAACACTTCAATTTCCATATCAATCTAGTAGGCATCTACGTTCTCAATTAGGCATGCATATCGTGTGAGGTTAAGTGTTTGATTCCTTGAACGTGAACTCGATCCAAATTCCAATTATCTGCGTTTGGATGCCCTCGTAGAGAAATCGATCTTCGGTTTGTTATAGGAGGCCCGTCTTCGGCCAAGCCAAATTACGACCATTACCGACCGACACTCTATTTGATTATATCTCGGTAACTGACGTGGCTAGTGCTATTTTAGTATTAAGTAGCTGTTTGAGAGTTTAGATTTAATTTTCTGAATGTTCGTTTGGTAAATGATTGTATCTTATTTACTGGTAAATAAAGAATTGTTTCGTCTGAGATTTTGTTTAGGAGTTTAACTGTTTTTTTTTTTCGGATTGTACGACACATTTTCGACGATTATCGAGATGCGATGTAACGTTTTTCCATACCGACACTAGTCTGAACATAGCCGAGAATCTGAAAGAAACTGAAGAATGAACAAGTGTGAATGTAGGCCCGCGCTATAGAAATATAAAAGAAGACAGGTAGGCGTGGGAGTGGGCCACCACGCGGGTTCAGTGAGGGGTTTGTAGATTTCACATCTCTTCGAACCCAGTCTAACATAATTATGAAAATTATTAGGACGCTTGAATACTATTTGTGACCATTATCAGGGCACTCCAATATATGTAGATCTTCATAGCACTGGACGAGACTAAACTTGTACATATTATTTTAGTGTACAAAATAGATGAACAAAAAACAAACGTACATCGTTCTGTGTACACTTAGCAAATAAATCAGAGGTACAGGAGCCAAATTTCAAAAGTTTATGATTTATCATAATCCGGATTTCCATTTGGCGAACGCCTGGTCCATTATTCTATGTCAGAGACACGACAAGGGTGCGTGTTTGGTAAAAAAATAAACGCATTTATCGCTTCCAGCGTTATTTATAAACAATAAAAAACTTTTCGATATAGGTTTTTTTTATCAAGACACACTAAAAATACAATTTTTATTTCTTTTTTTAAAAAGAGGAGGGCTTAACAATTTAACAGCCATACGGATCGGTATTCAAGGTTAACGTTAGCCTGGGAGTTTTTGTTTTCTATAAGTCCATATAGCAACGGAGATACATGCAAGTACAAAAGTAACTAGTCACTGTTGAGTGAGTCTGCTTAACCAGTCAAAATCAACATCATAGGATCCCGTTTCGCCCTGGGTGGGAGGACTTATTCATCAACATCATCCTATAAATGTTCCCACTGCTGGAACACAGGCCTCCTCTCTGTGAGAGGGAGTGGGCCATAATCTACCACGCGGGCCCAGTGCGGGTTGGTAGATGTCACATGTCTTCAAATTTTTGGTTCTACGACATGCCGGATTCCTCACGATTTTTTCCTTCACCGTTTTGAAAGCAGTGGTGATGAAATAAATTACACAAAGTACCTAATGTGCTTGGCTGGGTTGGAAAGCCGAGGTGGATACCACTGGGCCATCACTGCTCATTACTTTACTTTACGAGGACTTATTACCACGATAAAAAAGTCATTCGGCTGTTGGCACAACAATTCTTCGAGAAGAACTGGCTCACCACCCGCATTTGCGGATGACACGCAGTCGAACAACTTAAGGGTGGACTCGCCAGCCAGTTGGTGTGGCAACCACCAAGCGTGACGGGTTTTGTCATTTCCTATGACACGGGTTGTTTCCGTCGGAGGGGGGACAAATTATATTCTTTCTAGGCTTTCCTCCCACGGCAATATGGTCGGTCGAGTCTTCTCAAGAGTTCGAACTCACGAAACGAGATTTGAAGTTTGTGATAATTAGCTTATGCTGATAAAAAAAAATGAATTTATCAAGAAAAATGACAATGGGCAAAAGCGGTCCAAGATCCTCCACTTATGACACATATTGGAAATGAAAGAACCCAAGTAACACAAACGTGTCTAGAAACGTACTACTAGATAGCTTATAGAATTAAATTGAATTGTCTACCATAAGAATAAAATATCTATAAGCAATCTTCTAGAACGCTTATAGACAGAGTTTAGTAAAAGTGGGCACATTCTTGTACCCTCTCTTAAGAATGAGTTAAGAAAACATGACTAGATAGAGTTCAGATCAAATTGACTTAAGAGATGTTTCTAGTGTCTCTCTAAACCGTTTATAGACCGCACGTTTATCTAGTAGCGTACTAGTAGATAGTTTATAGATAGAGTTAAGACCTTTAAAGGAATCATTGCTCGTCAAGTTTTAAAACCAAATGATCTTAAGACTAACAACTTTTAGTAACATTTTACTAGTGACGCATAATGGCGTGGAAGTTACAAGAGTTATTTTACTTAATAATATTTGCATCATGGCGTAACAAATTTATTACTTTTTATTAATTTGTGTTTTAATAATGGGTAAATGAGCAAATCAATATGCGATTGAAATTCTATCGTTGAATATTATGTAAAACTCTTGTAAAATAAGAGCGCCCGCTGTAAATGTAAGATTTAACATTTTTTTTTTCAAAATATGAATATTATTTGGTATAAGCAAATTTTCGAATTTACATTTTAATGTTTAAAATACTCATTTTATTTAAAATATAGTAATTTAAAACATATCAAATGTCTAATTAGACATAATTTAATGATAAAAACATTAAAATACGTAACAAAAATTATTTGAAGCAAAAAATAGGGAATAAAAATGGCGTCCAGATAAAATTTACTAGAAAACCGATTTCTATAGAACAAACAGTCTAGAGATTTTTTTTTGTAGTATGGCTCTAGAATAATTTTACTTACTACATACTAAACTATCTAGTGAGAGAATAAACAGATTTAAGAGTGGTTTAAAATTATCTAGTAACTGTCACTCTGTATTCCTTTTTATCTTGTCACAGTCTTTCTAGACGTTCTTCAGTGAATAGGTAATTTCATGTGTTGTGACCGTAAGACCATTTTATGCAGTAACAAACCAATATAATTAATCAATACAAGAGGGTACCCGAGTAAAAAGTATTTCTGATTTATTTAAGTATAAACAATGTGAGAAATAATAATTATAATTGTAATTAAATTAATACCCTTTCATTTGATACCCACATCATTGGGGTGGATTTCAAAAAGCCAGTCCGCCATCTTGAATTTAAGTCACGTGACTACTTTTTCGTATTCCTGACAGCAAACCCTTTCATTTGATAACCATATCACGGGGGTGCATTCCAAATAGCCTGTCCGCCATCTTGGACGTCCGCCATATTGGATTTAAGACACGTGACTATTTTTTTCGTATTCCTGACAGCAAACCTTTTTATTTGATACCCATACCCATATCATAGGGGTGAATTTGAAACAGCCAGTCCGCCATCTTGGATTTAAGTCACGTGACCATTTTTTTCGTATCCCTGACAGCAAACCCTTTCATTTGATACCCATATTATGGGGGTGTATTTTAAATAGCCTGTCCGCCATATTGGATTTAAGTCATGTGTGTGACAGCAAACCTTTTCATTTTTGATACCCATTTTATATCATCAACAATTTTCTTCTTCATTTTTCTTTCTTTTTAAATACTTGCGGATTTTTTGACGAAAACCACCAGATCTTTTAATTTGTTTCATCTTCTCCATTGCATAAACTCATCCAATTTAAATTTCTAGTACAAATGCACTTAACTAAGCCACTTTTAAGGATAAAAACTCTAAAAACACGACTTCTCTATCAGTTTTCTAGACAAACTTAAAAATATCTAGTAAAGTATTTTATCTAGACTGAAGTATCTATAGAAAAAAAAGATAAGAGTACCATTAGCTAAAATAGAATATCTGTAGAAAGTTTTGTCTTCAAATATATCGTTTTATCTATAAAACTACTTCAAAATAGGTACCTTTAGGCTTTTTTAACTATTTGTAGAGCATTTTATCTAGAAACATTCGTTATAACTATAAACGTACTTAAAATAAGTGTTGTATAGAACAAATGCTCTTAAAATAATAAAGCTTTAGATAAAAAACTCTAAAAGATTAAACGTTCTATATCAAACCCATCTTTAGAAAGCCCGTATCTAAAGATTAACCCTGAATAGACAGTCTATAGACAGATTGGTTTTAAAACTTCCAGACTGTGTTACTTGGGAACATAGTTGTTACATCATTCTGGCAAAATATTATCGAAATCTGTCCTGTGGTTCTTTTTTTATTTCCGTTTAAGTGACTACCTAATCTAACCTAACCCAACTTTTTTCAATCAGCTGTAAATGATGCCCGATGCATATTGAACCATCTGGGAAGGCGTTTGGCTTATGTTTGACTTACACCGACTAAAAATACCAATGAGACCTTAAATAGCTAACCTAACCTAACATTTTTTTTCAGCTAAAAATGATGCCCGACGCAAAGTGAACCATCTGGGAAGACGGTTGGCTTATGTGTGACTTGGACCCACTAAAAATATCAACGAAACCTAAAATAGCTAACCTAACCTAACTTTTTTAATTCAGCTGTAAATGTTGCCCGACGCATACTGAACCATCTGGGAAGGCGGTTGGCGTATGTTTGACTTACAACGACTAAAAATACCAATGAGACCTTAAATAGCTAACCTAACCTAACTTTTTTTTCAGCTAAAGAATATGCCCGACGCACAGTGAACCATCTGGGAAGACGGTTGGCTTATGTGTGACTTGGACCCACTAAAAATACCAACGAAACCTTAAATAGCTAACCTAACCTAACTTTTCTAATTCAGCTGTTAATGATGCCTGACGCACACTGAACCACCTGGGAAGGCGGTTGGCGTATGTTTGACTTACAACAACTAAAAATACCAATGAGACCTTAAATAGCTAACCTAACCTAACTTTTTTTTCAGCTAAAAAATATGCCCGACGCACAGTGAACCATCTGGGAAGACGGTTGGCTTATGTGTGACTTGGACCCACTAAAAATACCAACGAAACCTTAAATAGCTAACCTAACCTAACTTTTCTAATTCAGCTGTTAATGATCCCTGACGCACACTGAACCACCTGGGAAGGCGGTTGGCGTATGTTTGACTTACAACAACTAAAAATACCAATGAGACCTTAAATAGCTAACCTAACCTAACTTTTATTTCAGCTAAACCGCCTTCCCAGATGTTTCAGTAGGCGTCGGGCATCATTTACAGCTAAATAAAAAAAGTTAGGTTAGGTTAGCTATTTAAGGTCTCGTTGGTATTTTTAGTGGGTCGAAGTCACACATAAGCCAACCGCCTTCCCAGATAGTTCAGTATACGTCGGGCATCATTTTTAGCTGTACAAAAAAAGTTAGGTTAGGTTAGCTATTTAAGGTTTCGTTGGTATTTTTAGTGGGTCCAAGTCACACATAAGCCAACCGTCTTCCCAGATGGTTCACTGTGCGTCGGGCATCATTTTTAGCTGAAAAAAAAAGTTAGGTTAGGTTAGCTATTTAAGATCTCGTTGGTATTTCTAGTGGGTCTAAGGCACGCATAAGCTAACCGCCTTCCTAGATGTTTCAATGTGCGTCGGGCATCATTTACAGCTTAACAAAACAAGTTAGGTTAGGTTGGGTTTGGATAGGTAAGGTTAGGTTAGGTTAGTAGTCACTTAAATGGACATAAAAAAAGAACTCCCGGACGGATTTTGATAATCTCTTGCCAGAATGATGTCACAACCATATACTTTCATTTCCCATAAGTGTCATCAGTGGAGGATCTTGGACCAAGTTCCATACATTTTTGCCCATTGTCCTTTGTCTCTTTTCTCTGGATTATAATACCTCTTCATATAATCTAAGCGGACGAAATGACAACATAACATAATCTACCGTAACATAGAAGATTTCGAGTTTTCAAAGTGATTTCCAACTTTTTTTATGTGTGTGTTAGTTATACACATTTATCTAGATATCATTATTTAAGAACAACAAAAAACTTCCTGATATAAGTATTTGATCAAGACGAAATCTATATATGGTTTCTCTAAAGGATTTACAGCGTACAATTTTTTTAATAGAATTCCTACTTTGGTAATTGCTTTATCCGATGACTTTTTGTACGACTTCAGTTATTTTGGGAGTGAATAAATGAAAAGAGGCGAATCGAAAAAGACAGATTAGATGCGCTATTTTAAGGTGTCTCTGTGTATTTATTTTATTATTGTGTATTTTTCCGTTTTTTTTTATGTGTATTTTAAACGTTGCATTAGGAATTTCTCCTGTATCGTGGGTGAGTTTTCAAAAATTTTAAGTCACTTAAAAAAACAGCCAGATCTGGAACAATAATATGTTTGTCTAATACATATTTTATGCTAGCTATACCAATATTTGTTTGGTGCTGGAATCGAACCCACGACACGCAGCGATGCAGTCAATTGTCACCCCTTTTCGAGCGGTGCCGTACATTAATTGGTAAGATTTAATTTTTTTCATTATTGTTTTCATAATTCAAAGATACAAAATATTAAATTCTGGAGCCAGTCCCTGGTTCCTGATACAGCTTCTTTTTTATCGTGGTTAAATCATCCAATGGGTCCTCCAACCCAGGGTGGGACAGGAAGGACTTTGGGCCTCTAACGGGGGCCCCGTCAGATTGCGATAGCTCTTTGAGGGGCGCGTGGAACACGACGCGCTCGTCCTGATACCAGAGGGATAAGTACTATTTATCAAGCTATTTAAAAATATGTATTTTAAGATACGACTAAACAAAAATCACATTAAAAAGAAAGTCTCACACGCATGCGCTGTGACACGCCATGTTTTCCCATGTTAACAGAGTAGGGAAGTGAGCAAACGCGATATCGAGGTGAGATATCACGTTCTCCACATAGACGTCATAATAAAAGAGCAGCCACTTAAATTACAAACCGTATAAAATATGCGTTACCTCCGGGAAATCTTCTCTGTACCAGAATGTAGTCGCCTCGTAAAACCATCTAGTAACGAAGGTCCCTTGAGAGGTACATGCTGTATTTTATTCTCGTCAAAAAAGGACATCTACATATCGTACGGTTGGTACAACTGTATCTACAAATGTTGCGGCTACGTCGTTCGATATTTTTTTTTCTTCTTTTTTTCTACTCCCTTTGTGTGGTCAAGGTTTTTGTAACAACGTTCATGCCGCTTGATGCAGCATGGCTAAAAAACACGCCACCAACCCATTTCCTTCTGTAAATGAAGGCTAACAAACAAGGGCAGCAAAAAGTACTATTGTAAATTACTTTCCACATAACTCTCTACGGAATGAAATTTCCTGAAATCGTAACAGAAAGTAACTGGAAAAATACTTTATATTATTTGAGCAGTCCTCCCACGCGCAAAAACTAGTATTCAGCGTTTTATTTTCGTACCAAACACAGTAAAAACAACAACAATACGCTATTAAGTCGTCGACCAATACCATTAAGAGACACAATCGGCCCAAGCAATGTCCCAAATTGCGTGTTCCACAACCCCTATCTCGGGTAATAAAAACGTTTATAAAGGAGAAACTTAATAGAATGCGCCTACTTTAAAAGTGCAGGCCATTTCTCAACCTTTCAAGCAAAACAATAAGAAAATTCTTAATAAACTAATTATAAAAGGTGGAGCACTTAAAACAAACTTAACAAACGTCATGAATAATATCACCATCTGTTTATTGCAGAAATTTATCGTCCAACTTTGTGCCTCAAAAACTCTTAACTGAAAGCATAAACAAGGGATTATAGCAGAAATAAAATAATTAATATCCCTTCAGAATTCCAGTTGGAGTGCGAAACCTTTGTAATTACGATGTTTTAATTATACACGCTGTCAAAATAATGTGACACCGGTTTAGATCGGATGCTGCTCAAATTATTTGGTGATTTTAATAGGGAATCAATACTCTTGCCTCTAACGAGGGTAGTATAGATCAGAAGAATTTGATGATGAAGTATGTAATTGCGATGGAGATCATTATAGACTAACCTATTTATGTTTGTTATTTTATATCATCATCCACGTATAGCAGTTCACTACTGGATATAGGGCTCTCACATTGCACGCCATTTCACTCGATCACCGACTACTCCCATAAGGCTGTTACCGGCCGCCTTGCGAAGGTCGTTGTTCCACCTTGTCTGACCCACCTTACATTTGCCTTAGTATGTACTTGAGAACTTGTCTTGCACCAACGGTTATCGTTTCTACGGCTAATATGATCGGCCCATTGTCACTTCAGTTTGCTTATTTTATATCATAACTGTGCCCGCGACTTCGTTCGCGTGGATGTTGGAACTCAACAATGCATTTTTTTATTAACAAAGGATTTTTTTTTAAATAAAAGTAGCCTAAGTTATTACATCAGCTATCTGCCAATAGAAGTCCCGTCAAAATCGGCCCAGCCAATTCAGAGATTAGCCATTACAAACAGACAGACAGACAAAATTAAAAAAAAAAATCGTTTGGTGTATGTACCGTATATTATATTCGTATGCATGTAGTAAAAAACTATTATTTCAATATTACAAACAGACACTCCAATTTTATTCATATGTAGTCTAGATGTATAGATTTAGTAAATCTTCAGAACTGTTCTGTGCGCATTTCGCCTCTTGTGTACACTACACCTCCCTCGGTCCCCTTAGGCCGCTGCCTCGAATCTTGCGGGCAGCGGGGCGGCGCGGCGGCGGCGGCGGCGCGGGAGCGGCAGGATGTTATGCGAATAATCAAATGGAACGACTCTCGAAAACAGCGGCGCGGGAGCGGGCAGCGAGCGGTATGTACTCGACAAACAGACACAGCCCGCGCGCCTGCGCTCTAGCACGGTAATAACAGTATTGGGACTCCCTACAAACGGACGAAACGCGAGCTATACCTACGCGCCTCGATGTCGGGGCGCGCTCGAGGCGCAGACAGTCACGGCCGTACCGTAGTGATGAACGGACGGTGCGTTGTTTTTTTTTAGCAAATATGACAAGTAGAAAATATTGTGCTGTGTTTGGGTGTTTAACGTCAACAATAACGCATCCAGACATAAGTTTTTTTAAATTACCTGCAACCTCTGAAAGGTGAGTACTAACTATAAAATAATTTTACTTACTAGTAGCTAGTAGCCGTGCTAGTAGGTAGGTACATAATGTGTGACTTTTTAATGGTTATGTATTTTTCTTTATCTCACGAAAAAAAGGGTATTTGGGTTAATAAATACAGTAAAATGAATAAAGTAAAGGAAAGTTACTGAGGCAAGTTAAATAGTTAAGTTATAGGCGGTTCTGAATGAATCATGATACGGTAGGTACTTACTCTTGTGTTAAAACTCCAGTGCATGTGTGTTTTGTTACTTTGTATTATTCAAAGTAAAGTCATGGTGTAACGGCGCGGTGGGATTGTCGGCGGGCACGGAAATGAAGCAGTGAGCTTCATTTACCTACGGTACGGTGTACAATCAACGTATATTCAGTGTACTACATAAACTTTAACACAGTCATGAATCCTGGAACGTAAGAGTACATAGTACGCTCCGTGTTTGAGTGTGCGCACTCGGTTGCATTAGGCCGACTGCCTTCGTCGTCGTCGTGTGGAGCGGTTGACGCGAATCCACACGACGACGTAATCAGACCCTTGTTATATCGTCACGGGTGCGTTTTACGTAACGGCGCTACAGTAATATTTGTTTATTATCTGTGTTTTGTGTATGAATAATACTAGAAAAACCGGCCAAGTGCGTGTCGGGCCACGCACAGTGTAGGGTTCCGTAGTTGCCCATCAAAATACTTATGCGAACTAACTTAAACTGAGTCGCTGAATTTAATTTTAAAAAGAAGAAAGCTTTTTATTAGAATGCGAGAAGCTTTTTATTAGAATGCGAGTTTATTATACTTTAAAATTCAATAATAAAGCATTTCGTACGAGTCAGTCAAGGCGCAAATATTTTTCGGTCGCAAATTTATAAGCATAATTTGTTTTTCAAACAAACATTTGTTTTTAAATTAAATCTATTAATAAAAAACAACACGCATTTTTATTGAACACTTCCTTTTCAATATACAAAGTATTTTATTTGTTTACTTAAATATAAGAAAAGTATATTTACAATCACAACACTAAATAGAAACAGAAAGTAGGCAAATGTAATTAAAATGCTGGAGACGGGCGTCGGACAGCCCTAACGCATGTTTACGTACCGCGCGGCTGTAGGTATTTATTTCTATCATGCGGCCGAGAGCCACTACTGTAGATATTTATACTGTGGCTCTAGTGTTTTGACCACAATAAATCGAGCGTTAGGAATAAATTTGAATAAAAAAGATGTTGCCGTCATTGTTCAGACATTTCGTTCGCGAATAAAAACAAATATCTCGACGACAAAATCATGAACACAACACTACGCGGCTATAGTGACGCGCGATCTGCCCGCAAGATTCGAGGCAGCGGCCTAAGGCCCTGTACCCCACGGGCGAAGATTCATTGAAGCAGTCAGTATATAATTTGTATTTCAACCTGCCGTTATTTTTATATAGAAACTTAAAAGAAAAACTAAGTAAAGAATTGTGTCTATGTTGTCACCTGTGACAGTTTTTTGGAGATATTTTTATATGATGGATTGTTAATACTACGTTGACACTGTACCATATTTTATACGACGACAGGATATTTTTTTCAGAAAAAAAGTAAAGTATATTCATTTCAAATATTTTCTTATTGTTTTAGATGTAAAACTTGTCAGGAGCAGTTTATTACACGGCCCAAACTTGTCTGGTCTTACTGTGAGGAGGTATAGACGCTTTTTACTTTCTTTTTTTTTTGCGACCGTCACCGCGTCGCCGCCTCTGGCAGCTCACGAAAAAACGTAAAAGTTTAATCGATGTTCCAGTCAATGTTGACGGTTAAGGTCAAGACGGTATAATGACAGTTTTTATTTATTTTACGAAAAATTGCTAGCGGTTCAAATTTAGAAAAATCTTAAAGCCGATATTACACAGGTCAATTTCGGTTCAATATTGCTTTCAATTCCATTGCTTCAATGGCATTGACGCATCTAAACACATTTCAATTTGATTGTCTAATATCATTGAAAGTTAAGATTTTTAATTGACTTTCAATGCAATGGAACCAATATTGATCAATCGAATTGACGGTTGAAACATTTACATGTTTCACGAACATTGAACAATGACCAGTCCGCGAACGGCAGCGAAGGAATCGGACGTATAGGATTGTGTAGTTACAAGCCTGCGCGCCTGTTTATTATTTTAAAAATGGTTTTTAAATGGCGTGATCATCATGTTCCGCATTTTCTGGAACTTTTTCAAAAATATGAGTGTTTGTGGAATACAAAATCCAACTCTTACAAAGATAGAAACCAGCGTGATAATGCTATAAGATCACTAAAGAAGATCTAAATATTGACGGGGTCACCGAAGAAGATATAAAGTTAAAGATAAAAAGTATTCTCACTAGATAAACTAGGATCTTCTGCTGCTGATTCTACCAATAAACTGCTTGGTAGAATCAGTGTGGTCGTTCTTCGCGAAATCTACCGACGCGGCGACGTACCCACCAACGCCGAGATTTTCTTTTTTTCTTTTTATTTAACTCATTTATTAAATACTCACAAATTAATGAAACACCCGCACGACTTGACGACGCGACATCGCTAGGCAAATGAACATTAAATGTCTTGTTGAATGTTTTGTGTGTAAATAGGAAATATGTGCAATGTTCAATGTTCAATGCTTTTCAACGGAATTGCTGTCAATTTAGTTGAACCCTGTAATATCGCCTTTACATTTTATAAATTGCTATGACCGTTCAATTACATGTTACGAAGTTATGAAATGTCATAGCAATTTATAAAGTCAAAAGAAATAAATGCATTTATTTATTTTCATTAAGGTGTAAAGTTGTAAAGAGCTCATATATTTAAAAAAAAAAACCTTGGCCCATACTGGAAATTTTTCCTATGTCGTGGTTGCGATTAAAAAAATAGAAAACTCACATACACAAACGCCAAGACAACAATGGAACAACTACTTACTTGTAGATCATACAAATATTTGCTGAAATTGAACAGCCGATATACAGCGCAGACTTCGCTGTCCATCTCTCTGTCTGTTCGTCCGTGTACACCAGGATGTATCTGATGAACCGTGACCGATTGCTTGCTTACAGCAAAAAATACTAAAAACAGAATAAAATAAATATTTATGCGGGCTCCCCATTCTGATTTTTTTGTAAATTTTTGCTCGATATTGATATCGGCAACAGGTAGACGCTTGAAATATTTACAGAATAATTAGTTACTATGTATTTCACTTCAAACATAAATAATAAAATTAATATGAAACAAATATTTAAGACACATGAAACAGTTTTTTTATGTTTTTTGGAAAAACTATTGATCTGTTTTATTGTTTTGAATTCTAAATTATGTACTTTTAATTATTAAGAATCTAAACAGAAGAAGAAATCGTAGTATAAGCTACCGTAACAGATAGATTTCGATGTTTGAAAGTGATCGCAAAGTTTTTTTGATGTTTTATAAATATTAAACGCATGCGTAGCGAATTTCAAAGATTTTCTTCGGAATGAAAAATTTAAACCGCGTGCAGGATTCGGATTCAGTGCATCCGACGCTCATTTCCAACCAAGCCAACGTGTTTTTTTTTTGCTTGGGTACGGTAACAAGAATTCAAAGTCCATCCTCCGATCCCCGATCTATCCCAAACTATCCAAATCTATTCCAAAGTTATCATTACGGTAATCTATTTCCAAGTGGTCACAATACCTCCGCATTGAGGGGCTTCCGGCGATACTCCATTCTATCTCCGTTTCCGTAAATGGCCGGAAATGAATTCAAAACACCCTATAGCAGCATCCGATCTCTTGTAGGATCAATGTATTCATAATATATCCCAGAGTTATCCTCTTTGTACCTATCCTAATAATGGACTTGGTTTAGTTGAATTGGCAACTGATAATATCTTAATGGGTCAATAGTTATTAGAGGTTGCCTAATTGAGGGTTGGGAAAATGGAGGCATGGGAGAAAGTAAGTTGTTCTTTTTTTTCATTATCTGTAATATTTTTTCACTTTCTTGAGGTTTTTGCGATGCTTCTGTTTGTATTTTTTTCTCTTTATAGGCGATTATAAAAAAAAACTACAATAAAATCGCAAAGCATGATGTATCTCTTTTTTTAACCGACTTCTTAAAATATGTTGTGGATCCATTAGGGCTATGGTGGTATAACAGTTACCTAAGTAACATACAAAGAAAATAGCCAGCACAAAACAGACACTAAACGAAAACCACAACAACACACCGATAATAAAACGCAAAATAGTAACACAGAGTGAACTCGAAGTCGAGATTCTTCTGAACGGACACGCGCGCCGAATGAGTTAAATTTGACAACGGATAGACAGACCGCGAGTATTTCAAGAGGTGCTATTTTTGACGTAATCCTTGTTCCTGTAGCCCTTTGTAGTCTTTCCACATTTATTTTACCTCTGACATATCGATACTGAGTTTATTTCAAGAGAATTTCGATATTGATGAGTGTTTTCGTAGCTTACCTCTACATCTAGATTTATAAACTATAAACTTTACCGGGCAATGCTGAGGCGGGTCGCAAGCAGCTAATGAACATCACTCAATTTTGAATTCTGTAGCAGCAATTTAACATTAACCTTATTTCAACGTTGGTAAAGCTCATTATGATTTTAATAGCGATGCAGCCTCATAGGAAGAAATTGTGAAATGACTGTAGTGAGTCGAAGTGGTTGACAGCCGACATAAAAATGCAACGGAAACTTTTGTCCGGAAGGAACGGAGCTCGAAACGTCATGGAGTGTTAATTTTCTTTCTTTTGTTTGTTGCAATGTTGGAAATTCCTTGTTTTTTTGTTTTTCAAGTGTTTTGTTTTGTTTTTAGATAAATAGATGTGAGAATTTATTTGGTGGCGTGTAATTTAGGAGCAACTAATTTTTACCCGCGTCTATGCTTGAGTTATTTTAGCATTTGACAATACATTCGAGTTAAATCAAAAGTGTGTGTTGCGTGCAGAGAGTAAATGATTGGATAAAAATTTTATGATTCGAATGTCACATCACGACATAGTATATTTTATCGGTACGTTATTATTATTTTCTTCGATAACAAACATTTTTGGGATGAAAGGTTCACTTTGTCCGTTCAAGTATACTTGAAAACAAAGTTATAATAAAAATATGAAAAATTTCAAGATGATCGGTTCAGTGGTTTTGAATTTGTAACAGAAATGGACGTGTTATTTGTTTTTAGGGGCCTCTGCCATTTTGTGATTTTTGGTAGATATTTGATTTTAAAGTTACGGTTTATTCGAAAAAAATCACTATTGTTTTTTTGTTAAAAAAAAAATGGATTAAATTATTATGCTTTACAGAATACTGCATGAATTCTGAATTTTAACGGTGAATTTTGTTAAAATTCAAACCAGGGCTTATTAGCGTAGACTTTGTTTAGGCAACCATTCCACGGCACTGAAAATTTTAACAAAGACCAGTTTGTAAGAGCTTGGTAACATCATGAAGAGCAAAAATATCACGCCTTATTACTCGGAAGGATTAGGCAGAGGAGCAGCTTTTGTACATTGACATTTTGTGCGCTATGTATAAATTTAATCTCAGCCAGACACCAATGCAGACTATGGATTGCTTCTGCAAATACTCTATAACATTTTACCTGAACTGTAGGTATATCTAACCCAGGACCTCACCTTCAGTAGTCACGTTTGCAGCTACTACATTTTTTCTAAAACGGAGTTGAATTTTCTACAAAATCTAGGCTAGTAAAACTTCGTAAAACTTCTTACGCAGCGAAACAGTCATTTATCAAACAGCGAGAAACATCACATACTCGTAACACGTCTAAGACGCGGACTGCAACTTTCCACTTTGTACTTGATCATCTTAACCGACCACCTAACATTCGCAACTCGGAGTCTTTAGCGACATTAACTTGGTCCAGCGTACAAAGCCGGAGCTAATCTAAGCTTACCCACCCAAACTTTGCTTTTCTATTAGACAGAATCGATTTCTGTCTTCGCACTTAATCTGACAATTCGTCACTCGGGACTACCAAGCTTTAGATAAACGTGATTTCTTGACTGCCTTATAAAAAGGCGTGTGAAAAGTTTTGATAGATTCCTGATTCAATGTTTACCATCAAAAGAAGTTTGCCTTTACGCAGATCTCTTCGCTCACATGTTACCTACAAGCCTTTATCTAAAATATACGAGCTGAGGGAAAACATTTTTCGGAATACATACAAATGAAGCTTTAAGCTCTTTTGAACCAAGTTAACGACCCGTGAAGATAGGAATGAACGGCAACAAACCTGACTAAAAAACTGAAAACTGTAACTAAAAAAATAAACTCGGCTTATTACATGAAACGCATTTTCTTGTACATAAACCGACTCACTCCAGTTTTAAGAGGAACAACGGCTCGGATACGTAACAGAGTCATTTGCTCGTTTACTTGAACTTTTTTATCAGAGAGCTTTATGACATTAAAGTTTTTATTACAAAGCCGGCTCGAGTAGGTAATCCATGCAATTTGTTTTACTGTTCCACGGATACAGCATGTCCTTAATAATACGTGATGTTATTATCTTAGGATTACCGAGGTGGCGGCGATGTGTACTATGTAGTACGTTCTTAATTTGAGACGATTTTTTGTAGTCGTTATTTATGAGAGACTTGATTGAAAGGAATGTCTTGGCTTAGGTATTTTTGGTTGCTGAACTGCGATATTATTACAACATTTGGTTGATATGACTCACACGTATCAAACGGCAGGTGAGCAATCATTATCATTCGATGGTATTTAATATTAGCGAATTTATGATACTAATAAGACGTAGTAGCTACTACTAAGGTAGCATGTTGCTAATTTTATTTAACCCATTTAGTGCCAGTGCTACTGATTAAGGTAACCGTAGCCTTCCACTCTTTTCGTCGTGTTCCACTTCGCCAATTATGTATGACTCAATTTTCTCGGAATAACATAACATCTGCCCGTCTATTTTCCATTACGCCTGTATTTACTTAAGTACAAACAAAGTCGGTCCACTGTGTGTCATAATAAATGTTCCCCAGTAACGCTAACCCTGTCTATCTCAAGATTGTGCGATACTTGCCAGAGAACTTGTGCGTGAGGCTTGCGCACATACCTTTTTGCCAACTCACTAACTTGCCTCAAAGTTTCCTAGAATTTCGTATAAGTGACAGTGTAACTTTTGTTAATCTACCCACCGAGGCGGATGAATGCCACAGATTTGTCTTGAGTACAACAAAATAATTTCTACTGACGATGGAAAATATAGTAATATCTTTGGCATTAATTCATCGACTACTCTGCGTATTGAAATGTTAAGAGCTTTCTTCTCTTTCACTAAGAAAAATCTATTCATGTTAGTTATTTTAAACTGTCGTAAAATAAAGAGTGAGCGCATTGGACGCGAACGTGTTGTGAACACGCTCTAAAAGCCGGATTGAAATGCAAATAAAAACGATTCAGCTCAGGGAATTGCATATTCAAATTGCTAACTAAGTTCACCAATAACTTCCTTTCATATATACAATGTCAGCGAAGCCAGTTAGTGTTTTGTCCCTTTTAAAAACACTGACGACATTAATTTACATTTTAAGGAATAAGCCAAAATACATGCCTATTAAAAAAGGGAAAATTAAAACCAATTTTGATCGGCATCAATATTCCATTTTCCGTTCGTAACGATGGCATTCCGACAAAGAGATTTTATTGAATAAATTACCTTTCATTAAAATATGTTTAACGTAAATTCTGGCTGAAGCGGAAAATTGTCGCGAGGTAATAATCTGCCGAGCGTTGTGCCAGCCTCGCTTCCTTAGCGCGCTTTATATAAACAAGTCTTGATCGAGCTAATAATGCAAACAAGAAGTGTTCGCATTGGGTAATGATTAGCTCTCACGTGCTCTACAAGCAAGTCTTTACTTAAAACTGAAAGTAAATTGTACACACGCTGCTTTAGATAAGAGATGCTAAAAGAATCCTAGCAATGCTATGCTGTAGTAACATTAAAAAGAAAAAAACACACGAAACGTTTCTGTTTACTTTACAAACGTGTCACAAAGAACGTTTCATGAATAAGCTGGTATACTCTGTGCCTTCGTTGTGAATGCAACTATTGGTTTTGGTGCCTCTCGTCTCAATAAATTTATTCGTGGAATCACACATTATTTTGGAATATCTGCGTCGTCGTTCGCGGGAAGCGTACGTGAGGGTAATGTAAACAGTGGCTGGTATGCCGCGAGACATGTTTCGTCACTTTAGCTGAAAAGGCGAAACATCGAGGGCTGAGACGCCCCGTTTCGCCAACAAATCTCTCGGATAACCTTCCCCATTCATACACGTAAATTGTTTGGCAACACCAGTGACAGCGCAGCGCGCTGAATCGCAACGCTAGCAATATTATTTTGGATTATATCTTTAGGACTAGTGTATTGTTTTATATAGTTCGGGTAAAGAGTTTTCCTATAATAATATATACAAAAAACTGGACTGTCTGAGGATGTAAGAAAAATAAGCAAATTAGCGTTTTTTTAATTTTTCGTCAGGCAAAAGATGACAGTGCGAAAAATACGAGTATATTGATCATCCTGCATGCGTATTGTAAGTGAACTCATTTTTGGATAAATAAAGTATATTCACCCTATGACAGTTCTTGTATTTGTACTCTTGTTTTTAAAAAACAACAGATAAAAGGTTTCTGAAATTTTAACGTGTGTAAAATTAACATAATCCTATAAAATTAATTATACGCTTAGCAACAGACACGAGTTTAACAGATTGTTAGCTATTTAAATGTTAAATACGATAATTACAAGTAGTTTAAGACATTAACAGTATTTTTCTTTATTTCACATAAATATATTGGCTAAAATTAGTAAGTGATTTGACTTGTTTTAAAAGGCTAAAATGGCGCTAGTGGATATTATGATCTCAATTGACTATTTTTATGTGGTAAAGAGGAGGGAGATAAAAAGTTACAAGACAGCGCCATTTTAGCTAGCCAGTAGTCGTTGAACTGTGAAAGTGTGAGGAACTCTTTTAATACTTGTGTAAGTACAGTGAATTTTAAATAATTTAATAATGTTTTTATAAATGTAGTAGTACAGTTATTTATTTTGTGATTAATAATATCTTGATAAATGTAAATATTGCAGTTACTTATTATCATTATTTTAACGATTTGAATCCAGTAAATAAATAATGCTTATCTGTCCAAGTGAAAGCTTTTATTTCCCTTTTGCTCTGGCTAGTCCTACATTTCAGAAGTGGGATAGATAATAATCAATGCTTCAGCTAAATTGTGTTGGTTTTAACCGTATAATTAAATTCAAAATGTAACTTTATGCTTGCCCTAAGGCAAAATGTATCTGGACTATTCACAATTATTCGAACTTGAATGTATACCTACATTATCAGCAAATAAATTATTTTTTTTCTTTTTTTTTATTGTAAATTGGTTGCAAACATTTTTTTTTTTTTTTTTTTTTCACCTCTTTCTTATTATATTACATCAAGTTATGATTAACGGAAAGAAAAGTGTTCATTTGACTCTGCCTTTAGCTAAAATTGTTTGTAGTTTGTTCTCCAAGTCATAGGTATAGTGTTAGTGTATTTTAAATGCAATTTTTTGTCCGTTTATTTCTTATTTCAGTTAATCATGGAAAACTTGCACCAGTTGTCGTCTCGTGAGCAATCTCGCGCAGCAGATCGAGACAGCAGTGCGCGCAGATCACGGAGCCGGGTGTTACCTTCAACCAATCGCACTGTGAGGACACCAAAACGAAGATCAGAGAGGCGCTCATGCAGTAGGGAAAGGCACCATGGTTTGGGGCGTTCATCACGCTCCCGGAGTCGTGTGGATGCCAGAACACCTCATCGAAGACAACAAGACAGAAGTCCGAACTGTCGCCGTTCACATCGGTGCTCCAGCCGGTTCCAGTCACCAGAGAGCGGGTGCCGTCAACGTTCTGCTGTCATGCAGAGGCACGCGTCACGAGTCCACGATGGGTGCCATCGTCGCTCCAGGAGCCGATCAACCAGCCAGCCCAGGAACAAAAGACGCAATTCAAGACCGAATGCAGCTACAGATCAGGTCGAGAACAACAATCAGCAGTCGAAGGATACCGGTGAGTCACTTTCCAATAATGTAAGCATATCACAGCTTCTCCAAGTTTTAACATCCTTAAAAGGCGAAGATCCTATGCATAAATTTGGGACTCTCAACAATGCTGTACCTGAATTTGATCCAGCAAAAAAGGAACAAACTATGGCCATGTGGCTACATAAAGTGAACGAGTGCGCTTCTATCTATGGGTGGTCTGGAAAGCAAACTGTTCATTTTTCCCTTCCTAAACTACGTGGGGTAGCTCAGCGTTGGTACGAGGGTTTACCAACCGTGCTTTTTACGTGGGAGGAATGGCAGGATAAGTTACGGGCAGCCTTTCCTTCCGATGAGAATTACGGGCAGATGTTGAGTGATATGCTTTTCAAACGCGCTCGTTTCGGAGATTCGCTAGAAAATTATTATTATGAAAAAATAACCCTTATCAATAGATGCGGTATAGTAGGTAAGAAAGCAGTGGACTGCGTCTTGCATGGGATTGACGATCGTTCTGTTCGATTAGGGGCAGAAGCAGTACAATTTGATGACCCCGATAGGCTACTTGCATATTTAAGAAATTCTAAAAATGTAAAACCTGGCGACCGTAAAACAGTTAATACCACTAATAAAACTGTCGGTAAACAAGATCCTCAACCGCGTGTTCTTAACAAACCTCAACGTTGTTTTAATTGTAAGCAAGAAGGCCATATCGTTCAACAGTGCCCTCAACCTGTAAAAAAATGTACTAGATGCAGCAGATACGGTCATGAAACCGAACATTGTTTTACTAAACTCGCAGGGTCTGAAAAAAAGGTCATGCGCGTCTCTAGTTTAAAGAAAACAAATGATAAATATTTTAAAGTAGTTTTAATTAATAATGTGCCATTTGAATCATACGTAGATCTTGGTAGTGAGTGTTCTATGATGAAGTTAACTGAATTTCAGAAATTAGGTATAGGTTACGAAGTTGACCATTCTGTTTTGGTAGGATTTGGCAATTCGACTGTACTCTCGTTGGGGAAACAGTCTGTCCATATTTCTATTGATGATGTAGCCGCAGATGTAGAGTTAGTAGTTGTGCCAGATAATGTCATGCAAGTACCAGTGATGATTGGTCACACTTTTACAGAGCAGCCACATATTGAGATTCATAAGACTAAAGATCATTTAGAAATCAAGGAGTTAACTAATACAATTTTTGAAAATAACAAATTAGGTTTATACTGTAAAAGTGATACCATTGTTGCTGGAGTAACAGCCGTTGATATTTATACAGAACCTAGTTATAATGGTGCAATATTTATTGATGGAGGTATGAGATTTGAAGCCAATTCTATGTTTTCAGTTTTAACAGGGTTATTTTATATTCGGGAGGGAACAGGTCAAATAATATTAAACTCTTGGGGTGTTGTATCAATTACATTGCCTAAAGATAAGCTTATTGCTCGAGGTAGAGTCGCACGCGAAGAAAGTCAAATTAAAGTTCATACAGTTTCAAACTTAGATTCTATTAGTGAGTTCAATGTGAATATTGGGTCAGTATTGTCTACTGCCGAACGGACACAATTACTAGCTTTACTAAATAGGTTTAGAGGTTGTTTCGCATTTAATTTGAATGAGTTAGGCTGTACCTCCGTGGGAGAAATGACTATAAACCTTAATAATAATGAACCTGTAGTTTACCGGCCGTATAGGCTAGCGGTTAGAGAAAAAGAAGAGGTTAGAAATATGGTTTCGGAATTATTGAACAACAATATAATTCGTCCGTCAACATCGGCATATTCTAGTCCAATTGTGCTTGTTAGGAAGAAAAGTGGCGAGCTTAGACTCTGCATAGATTATAGGGCGTTGAATAAAAAGACTATTAAGGAAAACTATCCGATGCCCTTAATCGATGATCAGTTAGATATACTTGCAGGACATAAACTTTACACAACACTTGATTTAAAATCTGGCTATTACCAAATACAGATTAGGGAAGAGGATAAACATAAAACCGCGTTTGTGACTCCCGACGGCCATTTTGAGTTTAACAGAATGCCGTTTGGGCTTGCTAATGCACCTGCAACCTTCCAACGGTTAATGAACCAAGTATTAGGAAAAGCGCGTCATGGGGAAGCTCTGGCTTACTTGGATGACATTATTATCCCATCCAAAACATTTAGTGAAGGCATATCACGTTTACAATCGATATTACAGTTATTTGCTCAGGCTGGCCTTACATTGAATTTGTCGAAGTGTAATTTCTTTAGTCCTAAAGTAGACTACTTAGGATTTGAGATATCTGTTGATGGTATACGCCCTGGATCAAAGAAGGTAGAAGCAGTAGAGAAGTTCCCAACTCCTACCAATCAGCATAATGTTCGTCAGTTTCTCGGGTTAGCTAGTTTCTTTAGAAGATTTGTGCCTAAATTCTCTATAATAGCAAAACCACTAACATACTTATTGAGGAAGGATATCAACTGGATTTGGGGCCCAGATCAAGAAAATTCTTTCAGAAAATTACAGACTGAACTAACGCGTAAACCCACACTAGCATTATATGATCCGAAGCTAACTACTGAACTACATACCGACGCTTGTAAAGTTGGCGTTGCTGGTATCCTTCTCCAAAAACATGATAATATTCTTAAACCTGTTGCATACTTTAGTAGACAAACAACCCCAGAAGAACAAAACTATTCGTCTTACGATCTTGAGACTTTAGCAGTTGTCGCATCTTTGCATAAATTTAGAGTTTATTTAATAGGGATTGAATTTAAGATCGTTACTGACTGTAATTCGTTAAGGGCCACGTTTCAAAAAAGGGATATGCTTCCCCGGGTAGCTCGATGGTGGGAGCAAATGCAAGAGTTTAACTTTAGCATTGAATACCGGCCAGGAAAATCAATGTCCCACGTAGACGCCCTGAGCCGTAATCCCATAAATGACGAACGGTTAAAATTCAATATAATGATTGTAAATGACGATAACTGGTTAGCTACTGTCCAACGTTCAGATAGCGAGATACAGAGAATTGTAGGAATATTAAAAGACCCTAAATTAGATAATGTGATAGATATTAAAACAAATTACAAATTGAAACATGATAAATTATTTAGAGTAACCGCCTCTGGGGATAGGTGGGTTGTACCAAAGGGAGTCCGTTGGCAAATAGTTAAGCAAAACCACGATGACATTGGTCATTTTGCTGTTGAAAAGACATTAGATAAAATTAAATCACTTTATTGGTTCAAGAGGATGCGTAATTTTGTAAAAAAATACGTTAATTCATGTCTAGAATGTAGTTACTCAAAATCTATAGGTGGGAAAAAACCTGGGTATTTACATCCGATTGATAAAGTGTCGACTCCCTTTGATACAATACACGTGGACCATGTAGGACCATTTATACGAAGTAGTAAAGGAAATATGCACATACTCGTAATTGTTGATGCATATAGTCGATACATTTATTTAAAACCCGTTAGGAATACAAAGTCCTCTACATCAATAAAAGTATTCCGTGAGTACTTTAGTATTTTTGGAGTACCAAAGCGGCTTATATCAGACCGCGGCACTTCATTTACCAGTGATAGCTTTAGAAAATTTATGACTGAAAAGGGCGTAAAACATATATTGAATGCTGTAGCCACCCCTAGAGCAAACGGGCAAGTAGAGCGCTACAACAAAACTATTGTAGACGCTCTTACTGCAAAGTGTGTAGGCACGGCTGATAATAAATGGGACGAACACTTGTTAGATGTGCAATGGGGTATGAACAACACTTTCAATAAAGGCATTAATCGCACTCCTTCCGAGGCTCTTTTCGGAACGAGGCTAACGGGACCAAATGAAAATAAGGTAGTTTCAGAATTAGGTGGTGATGTGACAGATATTACTGACGGACAGAATATTACTGAAATTAGGGAAAATATAAATTCGCATATGAGGCTGTCTCAACAAAAAGCCAAAGAGCATTATGATAAAAAACGCTGTAAACCTCGCGAGTACGCTGTAGGCGATTTAATTAGTGTAGAAAGGCAAATACCCGCTACAGGACAAAGTAGAAAACTTGTACCCAAATATCAGGGCCCCTACAGAATCACAGAGGTTTACGATTGTGATAGGTATAAAATAGTAGACACACCCTTGACTAGAAGGGGCAACAAACCGTACTCTGCGGTGGTGGCGGTGGACAAGATTAAACCATGGCTAAATTTTAACAGACCACACGATGAGTCTCTAAGTGAGAACAGTGAAGATACTGACCCAGAATAAGTTGCTTAGGTCTCTCTGATAAACACTTATGTTATAGTAATCGTTTTTTTTTGCATATTAAACAGTACTTTAATAATAATTATGGTTATGATACAATGATTGTAAATAAAACTGATTTATTGTTGATAAGATACTCGTAAGTTTATTAAATTGTTGTATTTACTAAATTGATATGTTTATTAAATTAATGTATTTGTTTAACTAATAGTGTGCTTATTAAATTGATGATGTGTCTATTAAATTGATGATGTGTTTATTAAATTGATGATGTGTTTATTAAATTGATGTTGTGTTTATTAAATTGATGATGTGATTTATTAAATTGATGATGTGATTTATTAAATTGATGATGTGTCTATTTAATTGGTTTGGTTTTACATGTAATTTATCTACTGTTGATTATGGCTATGTAATGAACCATTTTGTGGAGCCTGTTGCCACTGGTATTCAGGACGTATTGGGGCCTGTTGCCAGGGGTATTCAGGACATATTGAGGCCTGTTGCTACTGGTATTCAGGACGTATTGGGGCCTGTTGCCAGGGTATTCAGGGCATATTGGGACCTGTTGCTACTGGTATTCAGGACGTATTGGGGCCTGTTGCTAGGGGTATTCAGGACATAAAATATTGGGACCTGTTGCCACTGGTATTCAGGACGTATTGGGGCCTGTTGCCAGGGGTATTCAGGGCATATTGGGACCTGTTGCCACTGGTATTCAGGACGTATTGGGGCCTGTTGCCAGGGGTATTCAGGGCATATTGAGACTGTTGCCACTGGTATTCAGGACGTATTGGGGCCTGTTGCTAGGGGTATTCAGACATGCTGAAGCCTCTTACTAATACCATCCAGGACATTAGCTGATAAGTTATGTAGCATTAAATTTTGAATATTTGTGCATTATATTTTAAACAAGTAAGAAACCTAATTTTGTAATGTATACTTCTTAAAAGAATATTTGTTTATCGTACGAGGACGTACGAAGGTTTGGATGGCCGAATGTTAGCTATTTAAATGTTAAATACGATAATTACAAGTAGTTTAAGACATTAACAGTATTTTTCTTTATTTCACATAAATATATTGGCTAAAATTAGTAAGTGATTTGACTTGTTTTAAAAGGCTAAAATGGCGCTAGTGGATATTATGATCTCAATTGACTATTTTTATGTGGTAAAGAGGAGGGAGATAAAAAGTTACAAGACAGCGCCATTTTAGCTAGCCAGTAGTCGTTGAACTGTGAAAGTGTGAGGAACTCTTTTAATACTTGTGTAAGTACAGTGAATTTTAAATAATTTAATAATGTTTTTATAAATGTAGTAGTACAGTTATTTATTTTGTGATTAATAATATCTTGATAAATGTAAATATTGCAGTTACTTATTATCATTATTTTAACGATTTGAATCCAGTAAATAAATAATGCTTATCTGTCCAAGTGAAAGCTTTTATTTCCCTTTTGCTCTGGCTAGTCCTACAAGATGTTTTAAACATTAAAATGTCTTCTAATTTTGTAAGTTTTATTTAGTAACAAAGCAAAAGTCGGGGAGAAAAAATAGATGTAAATTTTATTCATATGAGGGGGTCTCGGGCCCGACCATATTTGGTAATGAAAATTACAGAAAAGATTCAGAAAGAAGCTCCTTGAATTTCAAATTAAAATTTTCTTTTTGTGACCGTATGAACAAAAATAGACCTATAGTAAAAAAAAAATGCTTTCAAGTTAATGTTTTCCGTCTCACATTTTCCCAATATTTTTTTTTGCAAAATATTTTCAGTGTCATCATCATCATCATCATCAGCCTATAATGTTCTCACTGCTGGGACACAGGCCTCCTCTCTTGTGAGAGGGAGTGGGCCATAATTATATTATATTTTCAGTGTAGTTTGGAAAAATAATAAACCTGCAATCAAACCTTCAAAACTGAACAATTTTGTATGTAACACAGTTGTGTATTAATTTCGGTGTAACATATCTATGGGCTTTTACTGCGTAAAACATCACGCGGTTCATTTATTTAGACTGTTATACAAAAAAGCAACCACAAAAAAGGATAAAATAACCTATGTAATAACTTTTCTTTCGAAAGTCGGTGGATTTGTTTTTGTTTATTTAATGATATTTGCTACCGACTTCCGAAAGAAAAGTTATTACATAGGTTATTTTATCCTTTTTTGTGGTTGCTTTTGAAGTCGGTTACTTTTTTTTTTAAGTTTTTTAATTTACCCGTTTTAGTTTAATTAAACAACCCACCTTCTTGTCAAATACTTAATTTTCTTCCAAGTGTGCTAGAATTTTGTAATCCGTAGCACCTGTAATAAACTCGCCTATCGTATGTACACAACAAGCTAAAAATTCCCTATCTCAAAAACTACTAAAAAAAAATAAAATAAAATAAAATGCATTTATTTCGAGTTACTATGACTCATAAAATTAACATAATACTAATACCATAATCAAATTAATCAAACTTAAAATCATCCTAATAAAATAAAACAATAATAATAGCTACTAGTGGTCAAACAACACAAAAATCAAATTAAATATGAATAAGATATAAAATAAATTAATTGATTGACTGAATAAAATAAATTACTATTATAATTAAAAACAAATTAAATTAAATTGTAATAAAATGTGAAATAATTAAATATGGCATAAAAACTAAAATAGAAATACGCTACTAGTCACGTGTTTATCAGCGCAATTCCTTAGATAAGGACAGTCCACCCTGTCTGCAATCATCGACAAGACAATGTTAGGGCTGCCCCGCATCCTGTGCATCAACGAAGCCGCTCGCTTCCGCATGATGGCGTGGAAGCCGTCTACCCGCGCCGCCGCGAACATGCCTGAGGCGCTGCAGTAGCGGGGCAACCCCATCACCGCCCTGAACGCGTTGTTGTACTGGATACGGATTGCGCTATACGACGCCTTTGTATACCTGGCCCACAGACCACACGTGTAGAGTGAGGTACAGTACGCTCTGAAGAGCGTCACCTTCACCCCCTCGGAACACCGCGCAAATCTGCGTGCCAGCATATTCGCCCGGATGGACAGCGCCCTCCGTTCCCGTTCGATGTCGGCATCGTCTCTGAGGTCGGATGTCAATATATGGCCAAGGTATTTGAAGTGATTCACTCTTTCAAGTTGAGCCCCATTGAGAAAAACATCCGGTACGCTTGTGTTTCGTTTTGTTCCGGCCTCAAAGACCATGCATACTAAACCGATTTTGATGTAACTTGCACTATTCCCCAAGTTGAACAATACCTAGTATAACAAAAAAAGAATTACTTAAATCGGACCTGTAGTTCAGGAGATATGCGAACACAAACATAACAACATACATATTTGGCACATTTGTTCTGACGCTGATATAGACTAAGATATACGAAAAGAACTAAGAACTGCCCAGTTCTCGAAATATTACATACATACGGGTCGAATTGATAACCTCCTTTTTTTTGAAATCGGTAAAAACACGTGCAAAATACTGGGTTAGTTTAGGGGTACTTTTTGAGCTATAGTATAAAAAAAATGAGAAAAATTTCAATGATTTTTGTGTAAAATTTTTGTCTTTCATGTTTTTTGGTTCTTTTTACTTAATATTTTAGATAATTTTTGCCAGTTTTTCAATAGGGTCACGATTACCTTCGCAATAAAAAATCATTTGCACGTTTTTGGGTTTGATAAATTCAAACGTTCCGGTACGAAACATCGTGAGGAAACCGGCATGTCCTTAAACCAAAAAAAATCGAAGACACGTGGTAGATTATGGCCCACTCAATCTCACAGAGAGGACTGTGTCCCAGAATTGGGAACATTTTATAGACGATATGGTATAGAGATGATGAGCCAGAACCCAAAAGTCTGAAAACTGGTATCAGGAGCGGCTGGGTTGTGGTGTTCAGATAGGCTTGGTTCCTTGCAAATACAAGTACACAGATAAATCTGGTTAGTATGCCGACCCTAACATCGGAAAAGGCAAGGCAGATGAAGGAAATGGAAAGGAAATAAATGGTTCTATTCTATCAAAGATTCCCTCCACATAATTTACCTGCCTGGAACTTACCCATCTGCATAATAATTTACCTCTAAGTACATCGTTACCGGTATAAATGAACGTGTGGAGCGTAAGTGACTGCATGTACTATGTAAGCGGCGCAGATCTTGACACAGAGCAAACACATTCCCTCGGCGAAACGTCTCGATCTGTCGCTTAGATATGCGAGAATAAGTGCTCAGTAAAATAGTTCTACTGCAATTACAGATATCAGGCTACGTTTGTGGAAGAATTTGAGGGAAAACTGCTGGTTTTCTGTGCGAATATGTTATAAAAGATATAATCTAATGAATATTTTGTGGGTTAAGCGTATTTTTAAGCGTGCTTCATCGTCGACCACATCTTCGCTTACCATCAGGCAAGACAGTGTTCAAACGAGAACATAATTATATTAAAAAAAAATTGGGTTTAATTTTAAGGGAGCTCAAAGTTTCGTACTGAAATGATAAAGTCTGTGCCTGGCCTGTTTTTTGAATATGAAGGAATAACTCTAATCAATACTCCACTGTGTCCAGAAGTACAGCTTTCTGAATCAAACCATTGATCGAGCTGCCCAACGAAACATTGCTTGATCGAAATTACTGTTAATATACAAAACTTTGTACTAAAACAGGTTAAACACATTAAGATATAAGTCACAGTCACAGTCACAGTCGTCACATGATTGTGACGGCTCTTGATCAGCTCCTGCCTGCAATTTCCCATATCGTCAATTACTCCCTTTATTCCGGTGTTTTCCCTTCCCTATGGCGTAAAGCCCATGTTCGTCCACTACCGAAAATCCCTAATCCCACTCTTCCCGGTCATTTTCGTCCTATTTCCATTCTCCCGTTTTTATCAAAGGTACTTGAGGCCTGTGTACACAAACAATTCTCCTCCTTTATTTACCAGAACTCCCTTATCAGTCCTCTCCAATCTGGGTTCAGGCCCGGGCACAGTACTGTCACAGCTCTCCTTAAAGTGACTGACGACATTAGGCGGGGAATGGAAGACACTAAGGTTACCGTTTTAGTGCTGATCGATTTTTCCAATGCGTTTAATGCCGTCAGTCACGAAGTCCTTTTGTCCATCCTCTCCTATCTTATGGTCTCTCACGATGTTTTAGACTGGTTTTCATCCTATCTTCGGGGGCGTCAGCAGTCAGTTCTCTCTGGCGACACTTCATCCAGCTGGTGTGATGTAGAAGCAGGCGTCCCTCAAGGCGGTATTTTATCTCCACATCTGTTTTCTATCTTTATAGACCTTTTAACTACCGAGCTTCAGTGTGCGTATCATCTTTATGCTGACGACTTGCAGCTTTATTGTCAGGCAAGTGTTGACAACGTATCCGATGCGATTGAGGAGCTGAACAGGAATTTAAAAGCGGTGAAGAACTGGTCTGATCGATTCGGGGTGTCGGTTAACCCAGCCAAGTGTCAGGCTATCATTATAGGGAGCCCCTACAGCTTGCGAAGACTGAGTGGGTTGACTGTGCCTCCGCTTATCTTTGATGGTGCTGTCATCCCGTTCAGCTCTGATGTCAAGGATTTGGGTTTACATGTTGACACTTGCCTTGATTGGCGTAAGCAGGTCGCGATTGTGAGCAAAAAAGTCACTGGAACGCTGCGGTCCCTTTATCGGTTGAAGAATATTCTCCCATCTCATGTAAAGGTAATGCTCGTCCAATCCCTTATCTTCCCCATAATTGATTATGGTGATGTATGTTACTATGACCTGAATGCAGATTTACTCAATAAACTTGACCGACTTCTGAATAACTGCATTCGATTCGTCTTTAATCTCCGAAAATATGATCACGTCTCCGAACACCGGTCACTTTTAAAGTGGCTGCCCATTCGCCAGCGTAGAGCGTTAAGGGCCTTGACTACCTTGTTTTCTCTTCTTCACAAACCCACTTCTCCGTCCTATCTGACTTCTCACTTCCAATATTTATGTTCTGCACATAGCAAAAATCTTCGATCTTGTAATAATCGTCTTCTACGATGTCCCTCTCACCGTTCTGGATTTCTTAAATCTTCTTTCCCAATCCAGGCAGTTTTCCTATGGAATGCGCTTCCTCGGAATATCAGGACGGTATCCAGTCGGTTCACTTTCAAGTTGAAGGCTCGTGAGTATGTTACTAAGAAGCTGGCAGATTCATCTCAAAGTTAACTGGTTGTTAGTTTCCACTTTATTTCTGTATAGGTACTGTGTATGTATGTATGTATGTATATATGTATTGTATGTATATATTGTATATCTGTAGTAATTAATATTTATATTCATTTTCTTATTAAGTAATTGTCTGGTTTGTTGCACCTACTTTGTATTTGTCTCTGCATCACCCTAAGGTAGACTGGTAGATAATGCCCAAGGCATTAAGTCCGCCGTTGTACACGTTTTTTGTAACCTGTGCATAAAGTGTGAATAAATAAATAAAATAAATATAAATGCACGACTCATTCCCTACAGACTAATTTCAACGACACACCCAAACAAGTACTACTACAAGAACAAGTAGGTACTTTCAACTCCGCATAACCCTTTGTTTGCATAAGAAAACCTAATTATAATAGTTTTACATCCACGTTGAAATCTATTATGAGTTTACAAACTTCTTGTGTACGAACGTTATGAACCAACTACGAGTATGTAGTGTTTTCTTTACTAACCAAATAAGCTACGTAAGAATTTACTTCGTTTGTAAAGACTTGCGTTTTCCTAACTTAGTTTTATGTTGGTTTTATTATTTTCTTTACTTTGTAAGTCCTTTTTTATTCATTGCTTAGGGCAGGGCTTTTGATCCGCTTGCTGTATTTATGATCGATTTTTGCTTGCAGTCGAATATTTTGACGACATTTTGGTGGAGCCGAGTTAGAGGGTATTTTTTTGGGACCATGAGAGTTCATTTGAAATGGATTGATTGATATGATATGACTCCTAGATGTCAAATTATTCCTCCACGTCGCTCTCATCAGGAAACTGATGGCTGGCCTAGCAAATTCTTGTAGAACAGCTTTGGTTCTTTTGTGAGAAGATGCTAAAACCATTTCGTTGAGGTCAAAATTCACAGTTTCGTCTAAGAATCTTAATTACTCGAAAACCGAGTTTTTTTATTTTATTGATATGCTTGCGTTTGACCATTACCTCCTCTGGTGGTGAGCGAAGATGTGGTGGACGATGAAGCACGCTGGCCTACAACACTCTGGACTTGAAGACCCAAGGTTGTAGCAATCAGGAAAGAGACTCCGGCAGGAAATTCCACTTCTTAGCTGAACTGATAAATAAGCTTTCACTCTTTTCAAATATTTTCTTAACCTCTTTTACCAGTACTTAGAACCATGTACGGTAATTAGGTAAACATATTCTAGATAACTAGCAGACGGGTTAATTACACCAGTTAAGATAAAAAGTTAACTGTCCTTGTGATGAAATGTTTCACTGATGATCATTATGTGTGATTTAAGTGATATTTAAACGGTAGTAGTTAGCAGTAATTACTTGGACGATTTATTTTAACCTGGTTGTTGTATGTCTCATATGTTTGGTATTTATGGCTAGATACTTTTTCCCCCTTATCTACGAGAAGTTTTTATTTGGTTATAGTAGTTAGAACTGAATTGATTGAGCTTTTTCAACGCAAGCTATTGTCATTGGGGTCGCGGGACTAACGAGCTACCGTGACCCTGGAACGTAAGCGGCTAGTGAAGGACATCACTGGATTTTAATCAGTACAAGTCTGACAGTCCCTTCTGGGTGGGGAGGACTCCACGCTAAAAAAATACTGTCATTGTTATTGTACTACAGAGATGTTCAAGTCTGTTTGTAATCTTTTAGTGGAGCGTTGTTGACAAATAATTGGGAAATGTTTCACCAAATTGGTTATTTTAGTTTACACCTAGAAAAACGACTAACATGAAAATAACATCAATATTTCATCGTGTTTTTTTTATCTAGCCTATGCCATCACACTACTCAGCTATGGCCTCCCGTAAATATTACCAAAAGTTCTTGCTGCCCCCCCCCCCCCCCCCCCCTTAGAGGTCCAAAGTCTGTCAGGGTCACGGGAATAACGAGCTACCGTGACCCCGGAACGTAAAGGGCTATTGCAGGACAACGTGGATTTTAGTCAGTACAAGTCTGGCAGTCCCTCCTGCCCTGCCCTGGGTCTTGACTCTTGATGTTTAGACCACGCTAAAAAAAAAGATCTTGGCCGCTTGAGGGGTCGTAGTCTCGCCTCTTCATCCTGCAGATCGAGGAAGGCACTGCCCACCTCTAAGCACACTAACTACTATGTTTTAATAACTACTATCACATCTATGGAGTATAACTACCTAATTATACTTACTTACGTATTTTACCTTTCGCATCTATAATTTCTTTAAACAAATTTTGTAAATTGCCACCGAATTCTCGCAAATGAAGTCAAAATCCAAATTCCTAACATTTGCATTCAATACCGTCCAATATCAACATTCTTAGAGCGTCTCAGTACGAATTAGTACTGGTATTAGTAGTAGTATTTGGTATTCAGAGTCAGAAGACAGTACAGGCGATTGGCGAGCGGCTAGAGAGATTAATTTGCATTCACGACCAAAACGGATCGTGAGGCTATTTCGTCGGCATCTCTCCCATTTCCCGTGTACATGTATATGTTCATTATACTTGTATGTATACGGTGAAGCGAAACTGTTTCAGCCTTTAGCACCGCCTATGCAGACATTAAGTTTCAACATGAACGTTTGCTTGCGTTTAAATATGCAAGGACTATTTTCGGGGTTGCATTTTGAAGTATATTTATAATATTGTGAAGAGACTTGGTTTAGGATAAGTGTTGACTGACTCCCATAAAATTAATCCATTACCTATATGTGTTTCAATAAACATACTTCAGTTCAACAATTCAGTTTTTCCACACCAGAGTCTTTTTTTATAACGAACGGTATTCATTGTCCATTAATAAAACATGTAGTTTAAAAATGAAAAAACTAACATACGTGCATACCTTCCAATATAAATGTATGACAGGAATTGATACCAACAAAGTTGTCACAGCAGAATATATGGCCGTCAGGAAACGAAATGCAGTGAAAAGTTTTTATTACAATTTATACAAATGAAACTGCAATAATTTATTGTTGAGCTTTCAATCACATTTATAATTAATGGGTTCTGTATAGACGTCGCGACGATAACCGTTCGTTATAAAGCACACGTAGAACATGATCCGGCCAATATTTTTTGTGGCACGCTCCGATGCCGATGGTAAATACGCACACTGTGTAAATTGGAAACAAATCAAATATGCATCGTTCGTCCAACCGTGAGATGGAAAACTCGCATTAGCGATATATTCGAATATCAGATCTATTCCGAATCCGCTAGCAGATAGAATCGACAAGTTATAGGCACCATTTTTTCAGTGAAATCAGATTTTTTTCTCGGTTTTGCTGTGACAACCTTATTTCTGGAATGGATTCTACGTCTACGACTGGTCCTCAGTCGTAATTTATAAAAGTAGACGGTATTATGATATGTTTTCTTACCGTAACGCAATTCATATTTATTTTCTATAGGTGATTTAGATGAAAAGTGAGCAATTCGTCATTTTACGAGGTCCCATTATTTACTCACACTGCATCCACATGTATAACCATAACTTATTTTTATGACTGCTAGAGTTAAGCCACAGCAATCGCAAATAAAGAATTTTATGAATTGTCTGAGTCATCCAGAAACGACGCTTCACTACTACCGTATGGATGAAGAAGTATGAATGAATGATACACTCACATTTGCTATATGACGCTCGCAATCTGAAAAGAAAGGGTAGAGTTATTTCAACAGAAAAATGTTAGAAGCATTTAGAAGAGATCTTCAGACATAACGACCACAGAGCTTTAAAAGTGCACTTACTGTGATTGTATTTTATTTGTCGTTTCTTATTTTTGTGGGTCGCAACCTCGATAGATGTCAAAGAAACGGTATTTGTGAAGAATGCGACGGTATATTAAGAATGGAGAGAGTAAATGAAAATGTTGCCGGGCTGTATAAACCGGGCCATATCTGTACGAGCGTCTATTGCATTTGGCTGTTGTCCCGCGCGGATTTATGTTTTACAACGTACTTACCGTTTGCATCTTCAATGCAATTTTGAAGGATCTTCTAGGATTTGCAAATGGCTGCCAGTGAAAGTGTATGAGTTTTTCTTTTAAATTCTTTTTCAAATGTAAATATTTCATGAATGAATTTTGCTCATACTCGCAAAAACATCTATATTTTTTATACTTTCTCACGTAGAAACAATTTTTATACAGCGTTTGACCAATAAATCTTTGCCTGTGAAAGTCATACACAAGGCTTGAAAAGTTTTAATAATCTTCATTATAATTGTCCAACATCGTAACTTAAAGTTTGCGTTGAAACTTAATTATGTGCTCATTCTTCTTGTATTTACTGGAGTGCTACTTGCCGAGATAAATTAAGTTCAGCTTTGAACTTGTCAGTGGCAGACGTCAAACGCATTAAGTTAAGGGCGAGCGTTGAGAGCCCCATCGTTACATTACTCTGTAACAACAGTTCTGTTCTGCTAAAATTTTAGCCCCAAGACTGGTGAGTATCTCAGAATAAACATTTGTCCCGTTTAGAGGTGTCACTTTATTTATCGTTCATTTTCCATTAACGTACACTAATCCTAATGAAAACCTGTCCTAGTTAATAAAAATTTGTGCAGCGTAGCCTGAACGTTGTGAGAGCAAACATGATTTGTTGCTAAAACACTTGCAACATCGGGATCGGTCATCGTCGCACCTGCTTTTAAGACCGTACTTAGCGAATAGAATGCGTTGAAAATACGGTGCTTTATAACTGATCAGTATGCTTTTACAATACGAAGCTGATTAATGAGCGAATTTTAGTTAAGCTGTGTGCGTGCAGCGAAATTGTTGGAAAGCAAATGGTGTGGCAAGCGGGCGGACAGCGGGCTTTCGGGCTGAGTGGTCGAATGCGCTAATTTGCAATGCGACTACGGTACTTTTCATCGTCCCTCGTCGTGCATTGTGCAAGCGGCTGTTTTCGACAGCTAAAGCGGTAACATTTTCGCTTGTTTGTTTATTTTCGCAGTCCTTTGTGAGTTGTGTTCGTTTGTGATGACTTTACAGGACCTGGAATGAAAGCCTTGAGGTAACGTGTAATTGGATTATAGTGGTTGTTCGAGAGCGTTTCTAAGCAGAGGAGCATTAATGTTGTATTTGACAGAGTTTGGACTTTGTGTCGTACTTGTTTAAGATGTTACCAACTATGAAGTATGTAGTTACGTGTTTATTAGTAGTTTACTTTGAAATACATGTGAGTTATCTTGGAAAAGACGTTTATTTATTTTTATTTTACATTTATTAACGAGTAACTTATGACTCAAAATGTTAGTAACAATATTTCTTAATCACTATGTTAGTATTCCTAATCTACACATTTCACTTATATCTATATAATGAACGTAGTGTGTGTTTAAAATTGTGTGGTTGCTTTTCATTGTTTTTGTAGATGCAGTAATAGAAATGTTTGTTATTAGAAATAAGCACTCAAGGAAGTTCTTAAAATTAATAAGTACCAGTCATCGGTGATGATTAGGGATTTGAACGTATCACCTCAAGCAAACAAAATGGCCGCACCGTCATTGCGCTATTTACCTCGTCAATCATGCAAATCTAATTTAGGCAGTCCGCATTCGTGGCGCTAGGCGTTAATAAATCACAGAATATAAGTTTGTCGCCTTGTCGTGCTACGATTATCCATTTTGTTAATTGAAGCGTCGGGGGTCACGCGAGGGCTCGATTAGGGCATAAGTAATGTAACCAGATGTCCCTTAAACGATGGGACAGTCCCTTTCAGTCATCCCAACGAACCCAACACCGGAAATAGTAAAATGCTCCTTTAGCTACGTCAGCTTTACCCTCATAAGGCTACATGAAGAAGGTAAGCTTGCGTAATACTGAAATAATTTGGAGATTTAGTTTTCAGTAACAATCGGGCCCCTGAATGACGTATAAGGTTAAAATGTATCGTGAGGAATAATTCCCGTTGAATCCCATTTTTAATTCCCGTTGAATCCCACGTTATGACGACATATGTACATATCAGAAGAAAAGTGTTACCTTGATTTTATAGACTTATTTTCTGTTACTAATTTATGAATTCACTAAAATAAGTTCTAAAAACAAGAACAATTATGTCGTTGAAAGTACTCGCATTCAGATTTTTTTAAATATGTGGGATCCAACGGGAATAGTTTTTGGGATTCAACGGGAATAAAACGTTTTTCTTTTGTTATGGGATTCAACGGGAATACATTTTAATTTTTTGTGGGATCCAACGGGAAAAATATTCAAGTGGGGTTCAAAAGTGGGATCCAACAGGAATAATAAAATTCATCGTGAGAAGAGGTAAATAAATTACGTTCAATCGAAAATAAAAGGTTTTATTTGCGTTGATGTCAATCGTTGAATTTCGAAGCAGCTCGTAGCTTTGTAGCCGACAAAACGTAGCACGGCTACGTTTTCTTGCTTCTAAAAATAAATCAAACTGTTGAGTCATTCTTCATCGTTTGTTTGTGAAAGCCATCAACTAATAGATTCACCAACGAATTTAGCAGACAATTAATTACGTTTGTGATAATAAAACAGAAAATATATATCTCTATTAGTTATATGTGTAAACTGTAGGCAACATTTTTCTATTGCGTGTCCTACTGAGCTTAAAACGTTTGGTCACGAGAACGCAACAGAGTGTCTCGCAGTTCTAATTTGAGGGGTGCCGCTCACGAATTCATAATGATGGACGTCGATGGTCCAATCTGGGAGTGGTAAATTAAAATTAGTTGATATACTGTTAATTGGAGTTAAATAGGTTCATTTACCGTGGTATGAAATGAGAGAATCTTTTATAAATTGCTTCGATTCGTTCTGTTTAAATTTTGATTTACTGAATGTTTGCATGGCGAGTTATAATAATATTTATTTATTTATTTAAAGCTTCTTGCACATGGAAGTACAAAGGCGGACTTAATGCCATGAGCATTTTCTTCCAGTCAACCTTAGGGTGATGCAGAGAAATAATACTTAATAATAATACTTCTCCTTTGTTTATTTATGTTTTTAAAAGGCATTTAAAAGGCCATGGCTAAAGCTATTGTCAAACAGACGCAGGCGTGGCGAACGCGAAGCGAGGCGTTTTTGTTTGTAATGAAAGCAATTGTTTGAAGCCCGTCACATAGACTATCGGATCGCTTTCGCTTTTCTATGTGACTGGATTCAAACAATACCATACATTACAAATAAAAAGGCTTCGGATCGCATTCGCTTCGCCTGTCTGTTTGACAATAGCTTTAATTTTCCTTCCTACACATTCGGTACTTTAATTGAGAACTGTTTTTCTTTACATATTTTTATTTCATTTTTTTTAATTAATGATTCTGCAGGAGATTAATAAAACTTTTAGTTTTCGTAGAAAATGTGTGTTTGAAAAGCTTTTATTAAGGTTCGCTGAACTTGTTAGTATGTTAAGATGAAATCTTGTAAAGACCTCAGGCATATCAAATTTATACTTTGTAACAGTCGTTCGTTCGTCCCTAGTCGTTCGTACATAATTTTTGCATATAATTTTATTTATATATTTTTTTTCGTTAAGAATTATAAAGATCACTACAGTTAAGATATTCTTTTAAGTTTTAAGTTTAATACATATTATGTTTATTTCTTAGAATTTAAGTGTTTTGGTTTAAATATATTTGGGCTAAAAACATATCAGTATTCATATTTTAAAGGAGCTGACCTGATTAATTGCAGTCATAATATTCGTTTCAACACTAATCTAACCTAATTGCACTTAAACCTTTGTCAAACTGACAGGCGAAACGAATGCGTGCCGCTGCCGAAGCGTTTTTGTTTGTAATGTATGGAATTGTTTGAAGCCAGTCACATAGACTATCAGATCGCTTTCGCATTTCTATGTGACTGGATTCAAACAATTCCATATACATTACAAATAAAAACGCTTCGGATCGCATTCGCTTCGCCTGTCTGTTTGACAAAGGCTACTTATCGATTTGAAGAATTAAAAATAAATATAATATCATTCACAACAACCCAAGAGCGAGTTGTTCAACCCGCTGCCCATATCCCGTCAACAGGATTAAGGTCTTGAATAAATTGATACAAGCACGAGCGAAGTGAGCTCGGGACAAAGGGCACCCCGATTCGGACAGGTTAGGTTAGAAGGGGATGGCTGGGTCTGTAAGGATCCCCTTCGTGGTTTTTTTTAAACCACCCAGTAATAGGCGAGTATGACCGACCGAGACAGGAGCAGCGGGGTGGATGAAACCAAGTCAAATGACAATGGGCAAAAGCGGTCCAAGATCCTCCACTTATGACACTTATGGGAAATGAAAGAACATAGTTGTGACATCATTCTGGCAAAAGATTATCGAAATCTATCCTGGGGTTCTTTTTTTATTTCCGTTTAAAAGTGACTACCTAATCTAACCTAACCTAACATTTTTTGTTCAGCTACAAATGATGCCCGACGCATACTGAACCATCTGGGAAGACGGTTGACTTATGTATGACTTGGACCCACTAAAAATACCAATGAGACCATAAATAGCTAACCTAACCTAACTTTTTTTGTTCAGGAAAAAATGTTGCCCGACGCACAGTGAACCATCTGGGAAGACGGTTGGCTTATGTGTGACTTGGACCCACTAAAAATACCAATGAGACCTTAAATAGCTAACCTAACCTAACTTTTTTTGTTCAGCTACAAATGATGCCCGACGCACAGTGAACCATCTGGGTAGACGGTTGACTTATGTGTGACTTGGACCCACTAAAAATACCAATGAGACCTTAAAAATAGCTAACCTAACCTTACTTTTTTTGTTCAGCTACAAATGATGCCCGAAGCACAGTGAACCATCTGGGAAGACGGTTGACTTATGTGTGACTTGGACCCACTAAAAATACCAATGAGACCTTTAATAGCTAACCTAACCTAACTTTTTTGTTCAGCTACAAATGATGCCCTACGCACAGCGAACCATCTGGGAAGACGGTTGGCTTATGTGTGACTTGGACCCACTAAAAATACCAACGAGACCTTAAATAGTAGGGTATCGAACCGGGAAATCCCGGTCCCGAAAATCCCGGGATTTCCCGGTTCTTGAAGTGTATTTTAAAACCCGGGACATGCGACTGAAAACCGGGAAATTCGGGATTTTCGGGACTCATAAAAACAGTATAAATAATTTGTTTAAACTTGTTAATTCTTTTATAGAACAAAAGAATCAAATTGGATGTAAGGTATTTATTCACTTCGTCGTTATATAAGGGATAACATGTTCAGATACAGGTGTGGTTGACAGAGAAGAAAAGTTGATAGTAGTACTGATTATATCTCGAAAGCCTTTGACAGGGTCTCGAGACAAAAAGCTTCCTTGCTTTTGGTATCCTAGTTGATTTTTGTAGCTGGATATCAGACTTTCTTAGTGAACGATCAATCAGAGTTGTCGTTGATGACAGATCCTTTGAGCTTTTGGTTATTGACTCTGGAGTTCAACAGTTATCTGGAGCCTTACCACGAGCTCTTAACGCGATGCAGTTTAGGCTATGGGAAAGAGACAGAGCTATACGAGTCGTCTAGCGCCATCTCTTTCCCACAGGCTAAACTGGATCGCGTTAAGAGTTCATGGTAGGCCACCTGTTTTCTTTGCAACTCTTATTTTGCTGCACATGTCTTACTCACTTCAGCCTGGTACTGTTGGATAGGTAGATAACAGTACTGTTTCAGTGACATACTTACCCACTGCAAAATCCAGTGGGGATGAAGTTCATTGCTTCAGAGAGACCATAGTAGAGCGAACAGATTTGATACTTAGTATCCCAGCGAGCGAACAAGAAACTTCTCTCTTTTAACGCCACCAACATACAGGCGTATATTTCCTTAGTGAAGTAGGAGTAAATCGAAACTACATCTTTTATAGAGTAATTTGGACCAACTCCTATTTTTCCTGTTTCTGTAACTGATGACCTTGAGCTTCTGGGCATGGAGCTGACATCCAGTGTCAACTTTAACGTGGGCATCCTAAATAAAGTGAAGCGATACCTTACACCTGGATAGCCTATGTGCAAGCCTATTTCTGCATAAGGCGATTGCGTCGTAGTAGCCCGCGATATTCAAATTGTCTTATGTTTTTTCTTACGGAGTATTGCAACAACCTTTCTCAACTTAATCATTGGGATGGCTCAGATAAATACAACTTACTGCACTAGACCCCGTGGAACGCAGAGCTTCTAAGACTAATTGGCAACGTGAAACTTGTGGATGGTTACTTACTCTACAGCTTAGCTCATCTCATCGACGCAAGCTTACCCTCTTTTCGTTTTTTTTTTATTGGGTGCGCTCGTGGCTAAGATGAGACCCAAAATAAGTCGAACTCATGAATTCTACAACCTCTTTCCACCGGCCTACTTGCATTACATCTAATGTCCAGTATTGGACATCTAGATGAACTGCAAGTTCCATCCATTTAAATTATTATAGTTAGTACAGTTAGAGTGAATAGATTTGCCACCTCTGAACAGTTAAGAGGCTAGAGCAAACCCATGTCCATGAAGCCGACGAATAAGTTGGTTGTATGATTTTAATTAGAATAAATACTATGTCCTAAAGTTATCTTATTATTTTCATTGTTTTCTAATGCCATGGAAAAAATGCATTTTTGTCCCGAAGTCCCGAAAATCCCGGGATTTGCCGGTTCCTTGGACGCCTGTCCCGAAAATCCCGGGTCTACCAACAAGGACCGGTTCTCGATTCCCTATTAAATAGCTAACCTAACCTAACTTTTTTTGTTCAGCTAAAAATGATGCCCGACGCACAGTGAACCATCTGGGAAGACGGTTGGCTTATGTGTGACTTGCACACACTAAAAATACCAACGAGACCTTAAATAGCTAACCTAACCTAACTTTTTTTGTTCAGCTACAAATGATGCCCGACGCACAGTGAACCATCTGGGTAGACGGTTGACTTATGTGTGACTTGGACCCACTAAAAATACCAATGAGACCTTAAAAATAGCTAACCTAACCTTACTTTTTTTGTTCAGCTACAAATGATGCCCGAAGCACAGTGAACCATCTGGGAAGACGGTTGACTTATGTGTGACTTGGACCCACTAAAAATACCAATGAGACCTTTAATAGCTAACCTAACCTAACTTTTTTGTTCAGCTACAAATGATGCCCTACGCACAGCGAACCATCTGGGAAGACGGTTGGCTTATGTGTGACTTGCACACACTAAAAATACCAACGAGACCTTAAATAGCTAACCTAACCTAACTTTTTTTGTTCAGCTGTAAATGATGCCCGACGCATACTGAACCATCTGGGAAGGCGGTTGGCTTATGTTTGACTTACACCGACAAAAAATACCACAATGAGACCTTACATAGCTATCCTAATCTAACTTTTTTGTTCAGCTAAAAATGATGCCCGACGCACACTAAACTATCTGGGAATGCGGTTGGCTTATGTTTCATTTACACCCACTAAAAATACCAACGAGACCTTAATTAGCTATTTAAAAAGCTAACCTAACCTAACTTTTTTTGTTCAGCTTCAGCAGACCTTAAGGTCTCGTTGGTATTTTAGTGGGTCCAAGTCATACATAAGCCAACCGCCTCCCAGATAGTTCAGTATACGTCGGGCATCATGTTTAGCTGAACAAAAAAAGTTAGGTTAGGTTAGCTATTTAAGGTCTCGTTGGTATTTTTAGTGGGTCCAAGTCACACATAAGCCAACCGTCTTCCCAGATGGTTCGCTGTGCGTAGGGCATCATTTGTAGCTGAACAAAAAAGTTAGGTTAGGTTAGCTATTAAAGGTCTCATTGGTATTTTTAGTGGGTCCAAGTCACACATAAGTCAACCGTCTTCCCAGATGGTTCACTGTGCTTCAGGCATCATTTGTAGCTGAACAAAAAAAGTTAGGTTAGGTTAGCTATTTTTAAGGTCTCATTGGTATTTTTAGTGGGTCCAAGTCACACATAAGTCAACCGTCTACCCAGATGGTTCACTGTGCGTCGGGCATCATTTGTAGCTGAACAAAAAAAGTTAGGTTAGGTTAGCTATTTAAGGTCTCATTGGTATTTTTAGTGGGTTCAAGTCACACATAAGCCAACCGTCTTCCCAGATGGTTCACTGTGCGTCGGGCATCATTTTTTCCTGAACAAAAAAAGTTAGGTTAGGTTAGCTATTTATGGTCTCATTGGTATTTTTAGTGGGTCCAAGTCACACATAAGTCAACCGTCTACCCAGATGGTTCACTGTGCGTCGGGCATCATTTGTAGCTGAACAAAAAAAGTTAGGTTAGGTTAGCTATTTAAGGTCTCATTGCGGTATTTTTTGTCGGTGTAAGTCAAACATAAGCCAACCGCCTTCCCAGATGGTTCAGTATGCGTCGGGCATTATTTTTAGCTGAATGAAAAAAGTTAGGTTAGGTTAGCTATTTAAGGTCTTGTTGGTATTTTTAGTGGGTCTAAGGCACGCATAAGCCAACCGTCTTCCCAGATGGTTCACTGTGCGTCGGGCATAATTTTTTCCTGAACAAAAAAAGTTAGGTTAGGTTAGCTATTTATGGTCTCATTGGTATTTTTAGTGGGTCCAAGTCACACATAAGTCAACCGTCTTCCCAGATGGTTCACTGTGCGTCGGGCATCATTTGTAGCTGAACAAAAAAAGTTAGGTTAGGTTAGCTATTTAAGGTCTCATTGGTATTTTCAGTCGGTGTAAGTCAAACATAAGCCAACCGCCTTCCCAGATGGTTCAGTATGCGTCGGGCATCATTTTTAGCTGAATGAAAAAAGTTAGGTTAGGTTAGCTATTTAAGGTCTTGTTGGTATGTTTAGTGGGTCTAAGGCACGCATAAGCTAACCGCCTTCCCAGATGGTTCAATATGCGTTGGGCATCATTTACAGCTTAACAAAACAAGTTAGGTTAGGTTAGGTTTGAATAGGTAAGGTTAGGTTAGGTTAGTAGTCACTTAAATAGACATAAAAAAAGAACTCCCGGACGGATTTTGATAATCTCTTGCCAGAATGATATCACAACCATATTCTTTCATTTCCCATAAGTGTCATCAGTGGAGGATCTTGGACCAAGTTCCATACATTTTTGCCCATTGTCCTTTATCCAGTTCCATCCACCCCGTAACATTCTGATATCAACACTAGCGGGCTCGATGATACAATTTTTTCCATCTACCTCGTTGACGGGGCAGGGTCTTAAGAATGTTAAAAGTTGTGTTATTAACTGAACTTTCAAGATTTGTGTTAAAGTTGTTATTAACCGGGGGTAGGGGAGGTAAACCCAAGAGGGGTAGCCCGCATAAAACAGGTATGCAAATGAAATTACGCGTCGCAAATTGCAAATGAGAATGTGTGCGTGCAGTACGCGTCGCCCCTCCCTATGATCCTGCACGCACACATTCTTATTAGCAAGAACGACGCGTAATTTAACATGCATACCCGTTTTAGGCGGGCTACCCGTCTTGGGCTTACCTTCCCTACAGCTAGGTGTACCCACTAAAGTGGGTAGAACATAAATAACAGAAGCCGGTGACTTTGTGCTACCGACATCTGAAAGAAAAGTTATTTTACACTTTTTTGTACTGTTTTAGAAGAATATTACTTACCATAATATTTGTAAGTAAAATTTGAAACGCAAAATAAACATGCATAATAATATTATTTCTGATCCAAGTCTTAGCAATACTTGTCTTGCAAGTAAGCCAGCTCCACTTCAAAAGGTGTCCATCACACCATTCTAATATAAGTACCTAACTTCCTGAGAATAAACCACTTTGAAGTTGCCTGCCCACGGCATTCATATCCTGGAATCCGTATCACCCTACAAAGATCTTTCATGAAAGGCATTTTCTTTTATTTTTTCTTCATTTATCCTTCTGGTTACGGAACTTCCTATTTACAGAAATACACTCACCGGCACGGAATCTTGGCCAAGCGCGTATTTCGCGATTACAAGAGCTTTAAGTGTTTCCTATGATTATTTATGATGAAGGGTGATCTAAAAAATGTTTACCCTTAGTTCAAGAGGGTAATTTATCATGTTTGAGTGCAATATGACGTTATTTTTAAGTTTTAGTTGAACCCGGTCATCGGAGCGACTAAGTTGCTGTTTTAAATTTGTGTATTGTGAAAGTCTATTGTCAGGTTATTCAATTATTGTGATATCGTACTGTTACTTCAATAACTAAAGGTGATTTAAATCCAATAAAAATGCCATTAACACCATCACAGGTTGCACAAGCTGTAGCGTTGATCAAACAAGGGCTGACACAGCGAGAAGTTGCTGTTATGCTGAATGTACCACGTTCATCGATGCAGTATGCGCTGAAACGATACCAGGAGACAGGCCACTACTCCCACAGACCAGGCAACGGAGGCGTCAGATGCACATCAGCCCGGGATGACCGCTTTATTGTCCTGGAAATTTTGAGAAATCGCTACCTCACCGCTGTTGAGATACGCCAGCGACTCCATTTCACAAGAGGTGTCAATGATAGTGAACGTACAGTGAGAAGACGAATGGAGGAAGAGAATTTAAAAGCTCGTAGACCAGCACGCGGCCCAGATCTTCTCAAAAGTCACCGAGTAGCTCGACTTCGATTCGCACGAGAACACGTCAACTGGACCCATGAGCACTGCATGGGTCCAGATCTCAAACCGCTCTCCTCTTCTTTTCCACACTCGCTCCCGACCATCTGGAGCTCGTAAAGCGATTTGACACTCATCTGTGAACAGTACTCGAGCCCACTGCTCATGGGTCCAGTTGACGTGTTCTCGTGCGAATCGAAGTCGAGCTACTCGGTGACTTTTGAGAAGATCTGGGCCGCGTGCTGGTCTACGAGCTTTTAAATTCTCTTCCTCCATTCGTCTTCTCACTGTACGTTCACTATCATTGACACCTCTTGTGAAATGGAGTCGCTGGCGTATCTCAACAGCGGTGAGGTAGCGATTTCTCAAAATTTCCAGGACAATAAAGCGGTCATCCCGGGCTGATGTGCATCTGACGCCTCCGTTGCCTGGTCTGTGGGAGTAGTGGCCTGTCTCCTGGTATCGTTTCAGCGCATACTGCATCGATGAACGTGGTACATTCAGCATAACAGCAACTTCTCGCTGTGTCAGCCCTTGTTTGATCAACGCTACAGCTTGTGCAACCTGTGATGGTGTTAATGGCATTTTTATTGGATTTAAATCACCTTTAGTTATTGAAGTAACAGTACGATATCACAATAATTGAATAACCTGACAATAGACTTTCACAATACACAAATTTAAAACAGCAACTTAGTCGCTCAGATGACCGGGTTCAACTAAAACTTAAAAATAACGTCATATTGCACTCAAACATGATAAATTACCCTCTTGAACTAAGGGTAAACATTTTTTAGATCACCCTTCATCATAAATAATCATAGGAAACACTTAAAACTCTTGTTATCGCGAAATACGCGCTTGGCCAAGATTCCGTGCCGGTGAGTGTACAAACGGATTTATTTCTGTAAATAAGAATTTATCATCAAGAACACTGAGAAAAATAAATACGTGGGCATTTTTTTAAATTTTGTTATTTAGTACTTTTTTCGTGCAGTTTTGCCCACTTGAGAAAAGAATCAACAAAAAAAATATGGTATCCATATTCGTCACATAATTAAATCCATTCATGGGAAAGGAGATATTAGTTAATAATATTCAAATTAAATTTTAAGTGTTTTATTTTGTGTGTCTGACTGCTGCGATATTCGATATGCGATATTCGATAAAAATAAATTTGTGCGACCTGCAAGTATGTAGCTGTTGCATGTGAGTTTATATAAATTCGTAGTGTATGGCAACGTTTTGTTGTAAATATTTTGAAAGAATAACAAAGAGATCATATTGTATTTCGTACTGATTTTCAGATTGTTTTCGGAATATCGTGCTTCTTCTTTAAAGCATTATATCAGTACGGTCAGCCAAGAAAGTGGTGTACCAGTTTTGATTTAGTTTCCCGGTCATCGAAAATTACAACAAGGTTCGTTATAAAAAGATATTACTGAAAGAGACAACATTATCATGACGTAAACCTATGTATTTAGTATTCATACGTCATATGTCACATATAAGTTACATGACATTTTAACCTTTAGTATAAATGAAAAGGACATTAGTTTCTTCAAAGCAATTGAAATGTTTCCAAACAAAAGTAATGAAAACTATTTAAATAGACAACCGAATTCCATTTGAAAAAGAAAACTGACAATTGACATTTTGTCAAATATATGCAAAAAATCGATATATTTTCCGTGTTATTTTTCAATCAACTGCATATAAAATCATCTCAATGCCTGCCAACTTGACCATTGCCGAAAGAGCACAAATAATTGCCCAATTTAATGAGGGAAGCAGTATCAGTGCGATATCCCGGAATTTGAATATATCGAGGCGTTCTGTCCGCTTTTGGATTCGTAGTGAAGGAGAGGAGGGAAGTTTGTTGGATCACAGAAGAAGTGGTCGCCGGCCTGCACTCTCCAATAACGATAGAGAATTCATGAGACGGGAATATGAAATCAATGGTTTTAAGCCCACAAAACATTTTGCGGAGATGTTCGATGTGAGTGCCCAAACAATAAGGAATCATCTACATTACATGGGGTTGCACCACAGGCATTACGCCAAGAAAATATATTTGACGGATGCTCACAGACTTGCTCGTCTGAACTTCGCCAGAGAGCACTTAGAGTTTGATTGGTCTAATACAGTGTTTTGTGATGAAAAAACGTTTAAATCCAGTCAGCATGGACGTCTTCACCTTTGGCGATATAATTCAACACGGTATAAAGATGATCATGTAATTCCAAATAGAGAATCAGGTCGAATTTCCGTAAATATTTGGGGCTGGATGAGTGCGGATGGTGTAGGAGAATTGTGTTCTCTACCTCCTCGAGCGACGGCTGTAAATTATATCGACGTGCTTCAGAATGCAATGCTACCGACAGTCCGTAATGTTTACCCGGAGAACGAAGTGCCACAATTTGATTTTGTTCAAGATAATTGTTCAATTCATAATGCGAGAATCGTAAGAGCCTGGTTTCGTTCACACACTGACGTAAGGGTAATTCAGTGGCCCTCAAGATCGCCGGACCTCAACCCGATAGAAAATATTTGGGGCCTTATGGTCCAACGATGGTCGCATCAAAATGAAAGAACCAAACAAGCTCTTATTAGTCACTGTAATTATATTTGGGAGGAAATGCGGGGAACCGATATTTGCTCACGGCTTGTTGGTTCAATGAGGTCTCGTCTTTTAGAGGTTATAGAGGCCAACGGCGGTTACACCCGTTTCTAATTTTTAAAAAATTTCAATATCTTCTAAATATTACTATATATGCTATGTTTTTGTTTGTTATAAGTATTTTAAAATTGATTGTAGAAATTTAATAAAAGGATAAATCTATTTTTAGCTTGTTTTTTATTGATATTGTAATTACAAGTTTACAGAAATTGTAGGTTTGTGGATTCGCCTTGTGCCTTTACAATTTTATGTAACTTGTTGATTACAATTCTGAATTTGTAGATACAATTTTGTCATCAAAATCTACAGCCCCCCGCCGTTGATTTTACGACGTCACTGGTTCCATCAAGTTCAAATTAAGAACAGCTGTCACGTTACAAACAGTAATAGTCGTTATCAATAATCAGATAAAGACAGCAATAGAAGTTGTCAGATCGATCTGCAAGCGAAACTAATCTTTATCACCTATGAATCTGCAAGCGATATTCAACCTTAGGGTGGTACACCACTTTCTTGGCCGACTGTACCTATTAGACGAAGCAAGAACTCGCATTCGAGTTTCACTACATTGCGGTATTTGTTTGATCAACTGAAATCGTTGTACCTATAAAGTATATGTAATGTAACGCAACTCGCGTGCGAGTTCTTGCATCGTCTAAATAATGCTTTATCCTTCAAATCTACAAAAACCGTTGTTATGCTTGAGACTTCCAACTATACAATCAAAAACTATTCTATGGCGTCATTCGAGTCGGTTCGTTTATTACGTGATAAAGTTCCCAGCAATGCCGATGGTTCCGCCGACATATAACTCTTGTGTTTACGACGCTTATAATGTAGAACATTAATGTGCAATCTTTTATCACCTCTCTATGTTATCCTTGTGGTTACGAATGAAATGATTTGCTAAAGAGTTGAAAGGTTAGAGAATTACTCATTTTATTATAAGAGGAATGTGGTTTTTCTTTTTTATACTTTACTAGAAGGTGGGTAATAAATTATATTGAACAATGGACTTTCACAAAATAGCGAGAAAATTAACTCATATTATTTTGTAAGCAATTTAAGATGTTATTTTAAATGCCGAAAATTCGGACGTCGCGAGGCGATTTCCAACCACAAAATGCGCGGGCATATGGTGACAGCTCGTCCCGCCTCGTCCTGGGTGGGAGGATTTACCAAAACAAAAAAGTTCCTTTTCATAGTTCTAAAACAACAACCGTTGTCTTGTAAAACTTTAGTATACAGCACCTGTCTATCAGTGACAATAATACCTACTATACCTACTATAATATAATACCTACTATAATATTGTAGATCTTATGCTATCTTACTACAGTACTTTTATAAATGCGTAAGTAGGTATCTGAGGATGGATGGATTATAATACTAACTTGAAAATTATCGTACAGGGATGTAATATACTGGGTGTAAGGGACAGCCCTCCACAAACTTTTAGGGCTTGCTCAGTAGACGAAACTGAACAATCTTCCACAATTTTTTTTTTCAGAAAATGAAAAAATAAAATCAGCCTCTCCATACAAACTGTCCAATCAAGTTTATAATTTTCTATGGTGAGGCTGATTTTTCTTTTCATTTCCTGAAATAAATAATTATGGAAGATTGTTCAGTTTCGTCTACTGAGCAAGCCCTGAAAGTTTGTGGAGGGCTGTCCCTTACACCCTGTATATTACGAGTATTACGTCCCTGTAGGATAATTTTTAACCGACTTCAAAAAGAAGGAGTAGTAGAAATTACTCGTATTTGACAAGAATTGCGGTTGAATATTTAAACTAAAAAGAGTAAAATAAAAACTTTTTCAAAAAAAAAATGTAACCGCCTTCAAAAACAACCACAAAAAAGGGTAAAATAACCTTCAAAACTTTTCTTTCGGAAGTCGGTGGCAAAAAGACAGTGAAATTAATAAAAAAAAGTCACCGACTTCCGAAAGAAAAGTTTTTTGTGGTTGTTTTTGAAGGCGGTAACATTTTTTTTTGAAAAAGTTTTTTAGAGTTACAAGCGGGCGAAACCGTTAGCAACTGCTAGTCGTATAAAAGGGCCCCCAGCAGAATTCATATATCAAAACAGAAGTCAACTATATGTATATTACGTTGTACAAAATAAGTAGCTTTCAGTACACAAGGCTCCATTATAATTCAGTCACTCGTGCGAATAGGTTAATCTCTGAGTTTCACGCACCATTGACTTAATCCTTCAATTTCCACGTGCCTGATTGAGTACTTAGATATATTAACCCGTCTAGAACTTCGTATCTATTCTGGTAAGATTAAGGAAATAAATGTGAGATAGAATGAGCTAGAATGGGTTTGAAGATTCGTTTTTTTGTTTTAATCTAGACTTATAGAAGATTTTTATTGATTTGAACGTTTGTTTCTTGCATTATTTTCGATTTTGATTTTAAATACATTGGGATGCTTTAGAAATCTATACACTATAGCAAGAGTTCCCAAATTTTTTCAGATCGCGACGCACATACAAGTTTAGAATTTTTCTCAGTGCCCTACCTAATTGAAACCAGGTGAATAATTAATAGAACAAACTACACGACATCAGAGTACGTGAATCTTGGTTTGTAACTTCAAAATAGATCAATGAGACTATCCTCTTCTTTCTGGTGAATATTTTATACATAAAGAATCTTGGTTCCAAGCAATATCAATCCGGAGAATGGTCGACCCTCGCGTCTCACGACGACGACGCCCCGCTGTACTCTTTACGACGCACTACTTGGCGTCGCAACGCATAGTTTGACAACCCGTGTACTATAGATAAAAAAAAATTAATAAAAATGGCGACCTGCCGTAATTTCTTTTTGCCACTTTGTGGTCCTCGCCTATCAAAAGGTTTCCGTTGACGTATGTGAAATGCCTTACCTATTATTTGTTTTGCTCTCACACAAATATAGTATTTACTTGAAAATATTATTAATTAATAATCGTAACGCAATTCAAATCAGGCCCGCACTATTTTGTTCATTGAAATACATCAATTTATATTCGTACTCTCAACGAAATAGATTGAAAACCTTTATCGAAGCGTGGTTCTCTATAGGAAAGCTTATACAACGCAGTTTCATTGTGTTATGCCAACTAACGGTTTTATTTTCTGTGGACCAATATATTGAAACATGCTGACTGCTGCTACAAATAACTGGAATTGAGTTCAACACAAACGTTTATAGAATTAAATATTTTCATTGAAAAGAACGTAAGTATTTAATTCAATATCGTTATATATCGATATACAGAAATATCATACAGAAAATGATAATGTTTTTAAAATATCGAATGTCTTTGAAGTGGTTTTTTTTTCGTAAATTATGACTTATTTTTGTTACGTGAGAGAGAAATATACAATAATAATAAAAATTATAATTACATGTATGATTATAATTACAAGAGTCAAAGAAATGATCACAATAAAACAATTAATCAACAAACTAATCAATTGACTCAAAACAAAAATTCACTTTAATTTAAATCCAAAATTATTTAAAACTGATTCGGAATGAAATTAGTGATTTCTGTAACGCAGCGCACGCCGCACGGACGGGACCTCTCATGAATAATCCACCTGCCTCCACTCTTCATTCAATTTACGGAAATCACACTTAGCCCCAAATCTGTTTTGGGTATCAAACGTTCCGTTCGCGAGTCTCACGGGCCGGCTACATAAGCAGATTAACAAAAGCAATGTTTGTGCTGGACTTCAGGAACTCTTACACACATATCGTAACAGAAAACGACCTCTTTAATCACCAGGTTTCATCCTTATCGTTCGTTCTACGTGAGAGAGAGATGGGTGATAATCCATCGTTGGTTAGGAGCCTGGTAGCCCATTGCCGGGCGTGTGGCATAGATTCAACGAACCGCAAATTTGTCGGAACTACCAATGAAATCGGATTACTTATAGAGTTCGTGGCAAGGGAGAGCTAACGAGCGAGAAAACCATTACAAGCCGTCAGTGCCGTCTTCAGACGCGAATTAGATTTGCCGTCAAACTCCGAAATATTGGTTGCGATCTTTGATAAATATTGACACCGCTAGTTGGGGATGAGGCGAACTTTGGCTTAGAACGACTTTATAATGTAGATTATAAGTTTGTATTGAATTTAAACTCGCTTAGTTTGATGTGGTTGTTGGCATCTATATTACCTAATATTATCATAATATATCCATAAAGTAACTCCATGTTGATGTCTGTCCGTTGCTTGCCCTTTTTTACCCTAAAGCTATTGTCAAACAGACAGGCGTAACGAACGCGAAACGAGGCGTTTTTGTTTGTAATGAATGCAATTGTTTGAATCCGGTCACATAGAAAAGCGAAAGCGATCCGATAGTCTATGTGACGGGCTTCAAACAATTGCATACAGTCATTACAAACAATAACGCCTCGCTTCGCGTTCAACACGCCTGTCTGTTTGACAATAGCTTTAATGGCTGAACTTTTTTGGAAGAAATTCGGTTCATAAAAAACCATGAATAGATGGCCAAATAAAACTAACAATAAAGATTGTGGTGCAGTCAATAATGTACTCTGAGACTGTCATACTTTTAAGCTATTGTCAAACAGACAAGGCGTGGGGAACGTGAAGCGAAGCGTTTTTATTTGTTTGAATCCAGTCACATGGAAAAGCGAAAGCGATCCGATAGTCTGTTTGAAAATAGCTTTAGGACTGACTTGACGCAATGTCAATAGTATTAAAAATCTACAAACAAAAGCGATTCTCTTTAAATTAGGATGATAGGTGTTTTTCATCCTTTTTGTATGAAGGCACGGTTGCCGCAGTGGCTGAGCAATCGACTGCTGCGCTGCGTGTCACGGGTTCGTTTCCCGCATGAAACAAATATTTGTATGACCTACAGGTGGATGTTTCAGGTTTGAGTGTTTGTGAATGTTTCTAAATGCAACCATGATACAGGAGATAAATATTCCTGGTGTGAGGTGAAGTTTTCATAAAAATAAATAAAAAAGATATAGTGTTTTCTCGTGGAATAATTTTCTACCTGACGCCGCGCGTACGTTGGCTATTTTTACCTGCATAATAATTATTTTAAGAGGATCGTCTACCGAGCGCTCGTCCATACTAAAAGAGAAAACGTTTTCCTACCCCTAAAATGTTATCCTATCTCAATGATTTTTTAGAATGCTTCCTACACAGTAAATACTAGGTTTCTAGGTTTTCTTTTTTTTTAAATTTATAATAGTTTGAAAGTTACAGGCGCCTAAGAGTTACTTTTAAAAAAAACCTTTAAACCTAGTTTTTTACTGTGTCAGAAGCATTCTAAAAAATCATTGAGATAGGATAACATTTAGGGGTAGGAAAACGTTTTCTCTTTTAGTATGGACGAGCGCTTGGTAGACGATCCTCTTAAGGTTTCAGTCGTTTTTGTTTACGCTGCAACAAAAAAAAAAGACTAAAAGATTTCTCGTCAAAGTATCACATTTCAATGCACAAAGTTCAATACATTTTGAAGGACAACGTTCAAGGGTCAGCTTGCACGCTTATGTGTTAGCTGCTCGAATAATTATCGCGAACATTTATCACTTTCATATTGTTTTATGTCAGTTCAGATCATTTATCATGCTCCGAGTGGGTAACTGTGGGTCAAACACCGGACCGGAGTTTCGGAGGGTGAGGGGAGGAAATACCTTAATAATGCTTTGGTATAGTAAATTGACGATGGTTTAGTGGTAACATGTTGCTACTAATGAGCACTACTTAAGAGTGCAAAATTATTTTTGGGATTTTCTTCCATATTTTTTTCTTCATTAGCAGCCTTAAATACGGATTTCCTGTTCGGATAGTACTAGGCTCTGCTCCAATAGATGTGACATAAACATAGACGTGTATATAAAGGTTAACCTGGCACAGCAGGTGTGCTGCATTTTATTTTAATTGGACCTACATTGCGAGAAAAGTAACAATTTTCATTCTTTTTAAAAATAAAGTGTCTACCTGGATTTTCCGTATGAACTGGATACAGCTTCGTAAAGCCATATAGACAGTCGCATTTCATCCTATCTACCCATTATCGCGTTTCATTGAAAACTTTAAACTCCTTTATTCTCGTACATTTCAGAACTGTTCTATTTCTAGTAACTTTACGATTGTGCTCCGAATCCCATTATTTGTGCCGTTGCATTTACGACCTTATGTCAACGATGGAAATAGTATGATGCTAAGTGAAAATATTTCAGTGCATGTAAGTTGGTTTTATATTGTCACTTGTTTGCAATGTGTGAGCTTTAAAATTTATGTGTTTGAACCCCTCCGGAAATCTTAAATGAGTTTTCGTATGTCAGCCATACTGCCTATCTTTACATAATAATGAGGAAATGAGTAACAGACTGTTGACATTTCATAATTATATGTTATGATAATTTGAGAGCGATAGATGTCGTTATAATTCGCGTTTTATTATGCAAATATGAATGTTATCAAGAGGATAATGAAGTTGAGATATCCTTTTATGCTTCCGGCCGTCGTTGAGGCCTTGGTCGGAAGTGAGAGTGCGTGGGAAGGGGCCATCGCCTTCTGCGAGTATGTTATGCTCGCGAAGGAGACGGCGGATAGGGAAAGGGAGAGTATTTCTATCCCTCTCAGCTACCGCAGCAGGCGCACTGGGCGCCGACGGGCGCAAACCGATCTGCGTCCTCCATGAGAGGTAGCCTGCGGGCGGCTGACCTGGGACAGTCAGCCGCCCGACCAGATGCTCCTCCGTCTTCCCCAGGCGGAGGAAGTCCATGAGGATTTTCAGACGTTAAAAAAATCCTTTTATGCTGTTTTAAACAAATTAGATATACGTACTACATGTGTAAGTTTGAAAATTTTTGGGTTTGCGACTATTAGATTGGATATGACCATTCTTTTACTCTTTATGGAGAATACTAATAAATCGGGGTCTTTTTTTTGTCAGCGTGGTAAAATCGTCAAATGAGTCCTCCCACCCCGGGCAGGGCGGGAGGGACTGTCAGACTTGTACTGACTATAATCCACGGTGATCCTTTAGTATCCCTTTACAGTCCAGGGTCGCGGTTAGATACCTGATGAGACAGTCCTGCGACCCCGACAGGCTTTGGCCCTCACAGCTCTTTAAGGCGCTAATGGAGCACGACGTGCCTTCAACTCGGGCATGGTTCATGATCGGACGGCGAGTCACCCATTACTCGCCATCCGCATGTGCAAAACACGCCTGCGGCAAAAATGGAAATCGCCTCGCGACGTCTGTTGCCGTGGTCGTCTCCCGCGGCGGCTGGGTCGTGAGGAGGAAACTGTCCTCTCCCTCACACCTCCTCCTTCGCTAGCATGATTGTTTCGCACGGCCGCCGGGCACGAAAGGTTGCCGCCTTTCGCCTGCGTGAGGACACTGCAGTGCTCTACCCAAGGGGTAGTGCACCGTATGCTCCACCGTGTCCTCCGGGCGGAACCTTGCAATGGTGACGTCCAGGCGTTACCTCACATGTATCTACTAATTTAAGCCAAGCATTTAACGACATAAGCATTGTGCGATAAATAAATAAATAAACGATTTCCAAAGAAAAACCTTACCCCATGCATCCGACATGTTTATTTTTATAAATAAATTTCATTTCTGCATACAAATTTATACGATGTATCGAACCTTGCAGTTATGATGCTTATTTTCATGTGTGATTGTTCTCGATCGTGGCATAAAGCTGATTTTATTTCATTCTCTTCAATATTGATATGGACATAAATTGATGAACTTTTGAATAACTATATTGAGTATCAATCGATCAATTCGGAATTTCTTTTAGACAAATAATATTTTGTTTTTGTTAAAATATTTTTTCTCTCAGTACTTTTTATACATTTTGAAATCAAAACAAGATGACAAACATTAAAAACTAGACAAACTGAATAATATTGATTGGTTCTGTTAGATTTGTTCAATAAATATTTTTCCATCCTTTGAAATGAAGTAACGTAAAATTTTCCCAAAATCTCCGAGTAAAAAACTCATCTACCATCCCTTAATACCAGTTGTTGTTAACAGAACACCTATTATATTCCATATTCTTACTAATGAACCCTTCTTAAATAAACGAGTTAATAACAATTTAACAAAACAGTTCCCCAAAGTGATTTAACAACAACGTGTTCAAACTACGCAAAGATTTGTACAAGACTTTATTACAGACATCAAATTATTCAGCGCATGCACAAATTTCATTAAGGAACCCGATTCATATTTTATTCATGCCACATAATTAATAAGTAAGTGGATACATGATAAGATTTGTCGCTATAGAAAACCTTTATGATAGAAAGGATATTCTATTAATAATGTATAGTTACTCCCGACCTATTATTTCCTGATTAATTATGTCGCTCACAGTCTATTATTTCTTTCGATAATACTCTTTAGTGGAAGTCTTGACAGTTCATTTATCAATGATTAGTCAACTATCCAAGTGAATGGTTGAATACACCCCTAAAGGTTTTGCTGATAATTGGTTCCGCCTGATTGGATAACGTGTATTAACCTATTAACACGTCTACTGGGACCGAAATTAAATTAATGGGACTTTGGTCCTTTTATATTATTGCCATGGTAACCCTTTCACAAGTATTTTCGGGTTGGCTTTTCCTTTTTAACATATTTGGCTTGTTGTCAGTTGATATTTCGTATAGTATGATTTGATCCGAGTGATCCGAATCCAATGAAAGTATTGGAAAGGACTTGCCCATTTTTGTATGAGACTTGGTCCAAATGCTGCCCAAGACTAGGACTACGTGCACTATGTTCTTGGCACTTATGTCTATGTATACACGAAATATTTTAAGAATCTGCCCTGGGGATCCGGATTTATTTAAATGTTTATGTCAATGACTTTATTTTTGTATCCAAGTTTTTTTTTAATGTACTTTACACCTGTCCAAATGCTGCCCAGGACTGGGAGTACGTGCGCTGTATTCCTGGCACTAATGTCTGCCAATATACGAAATATTTTAAGAATCTGCTCTGGGGATTCTGATTTATATACATGTAAATATCGATGACTTTATTTTTGTCCTCATGTTTTTTTTTATCGTACTTTACACGTGTCCAAATTCTGCCCAAGACTAGGACTACGTGCACAATGTTCCTGGTACTAATGTCAGTCTTTATACGAAATATTTTAAGAATCTGTCCTGGGGATCCTGATTTATTTACATGTTTATGTCGATAACTATATTTTTGTCCCCATGTCGTTTTTTTATCGTACTTTACACCTGTGCAAATGCTGCTTAAGACTAGAAGTATGTGCGCTGTGTTCCTGGCACTAATGTCTGCCTATATACGAAATGTTTTAAGTATCTACTCTGGGGTTCCTGATTTACAGCGGGTCTTACCAGCCCGGCGGTAAGACCCGCTGTAAATCAAGACGGCGGTAAGACACCTCTTTGAGGAGTGGCTGGATAGGCGTCACTGCATCCACACTTTCCGCCTGACGCAGGTCCTCACCGGACACGGATGTTTCGGGAGGTACCTGTGTCTGATGAGGAAGAAGGAAACTTCTGGGTGTCACCAGTGCGAGGATCGCCCGGAGGATACGGTGGAGCAACGGCGCAGGACTGCCCCGTTTGGGCAGAGCACCGCCGTGTCCTCACGACGGCGATAGGCGGAGACATCTCGCGCCTGGCATTGGTCGAGGCCATGCTGCGGGGCGAGACGGAGTACTGAGTGGTCGCCTCATTTTGTGAAGGAGGAGGCGCACCGCACGAGCCAACCCAGCCGCAGTGGTAGACGCCCATGGCGACGGATGTCGCCAGACGATCTCTGGCCATCAACGGCGCGGGCATGCGGGCGGCAAGTAATGGATGACTTGCTGTCCGACCATAGACTATGCCCCGGTAGACGGCTCGTTGTGTTCCACGCGCGCCTCAAAGAGTGTCAGCATTACCGTGACCCCGGAACGTAAAGGGCTATTGAAGGACACCGTGGATTTAAGTCAGTCCGAGTCTGACAGTCCCTCCCGCCCTGCCCTGGGTGGGAGGACTCATTTGATGATTTTACCACGTTATAAAAAAAATATGTAGACAGACATTAGTGCCAGGAACACAGCGCACGTACTCCCATTCCTGGGCAGCATTTGGACAGGTGTAATGTACGATAAAAAAAAAACACGGTGACAAACATAAAATCATCGACATAAAAATGTAAATAAATCAGGGACTCCAGGATAGATTCCTAAAATATTTCGTATACAGACATACATTAGTGCCAGCAACCCAACGTAGGTACTCCCATTCCTGGGCAGCATTTGGACCGCAGTTGGGCAATCTCCTTTACAGGATGGACGTGGATGGTCAAATCCGATACTGTGAGGAATACCGAAATATGCTCAAAAGGGTTTTGGGCCCGCTTTCAAAGGAAAATAAAAGTGGATCAAAGATTTTTTGAAAAATTACCATCACCATTTGCTAGAGCATATTGTATTCCGTAGGACATTTTACACAGCTTTGTGCACGTTGTCATATGATACATGTTCCTAATAAAGATCGAACTTTGGAAACTCATCCAAGCCTTCTTTTTATCCTGTTGTTCACACTGTAGAGCACAGATACAGACATAAAATCAAGAAAGTTTTGAATGTTGTGTCATTTACATAATATCCTAGCTACATTGGTTCTTGTATATCTGTCAAACCACTTTGTTCGCACTACGCATCAGATTTTGATGCAGTTTGCTCTACTGATTAAAGTATTATAAAAGTCAGTTATTTCACATTTAATTTAAATAAAATTCATCGAATTTGAATTTTTCAAGTCTATAGTACCTACAAGGTTTTATAAAAGATTTAAGTTTTCATTTTATGTCATGGTACCTAAACCGTCTCAACAGGGTAACAAAGTCAAGTTAAAACGTTTCGTAACGTCATATTGGCCTTACGGCGTTCGTTCACGTGTAAGCCCTTTGAGTGAATAAATTACATTAGTTGTTAGTACTTACATTTACGAGAGCAGTGGTGGCCCAGTGGTATTGGTGAGAGCAATGGTGGCCCAGTGGTATCGGTCCCGAACATTCGAGCCTCGCCAGGCGCATTACTTTGTGTAATTTATTTCATCACCACTGCTCGCAAAACGGTGAAGGAAAACATCGTGAGGAAACCGACATGTCCTAGAACCAAAAATTCGAAGACTTGTGACATCAACCAACCCGCACTGGGCGTTGTAGATTATAGCCCACTCCCTCTCAAAGAGAGGAGGCCTGTGTCCCAGCAGTGGGAACGTTATAGGCTGATGATGATGACTTACATGAACAACATGTAGGTAACTCGTAAAACTTAGCTACTCAAATATTACGTAAGCCTGTCTTCATTGTATGTTCATTTTAATTAAAAAGTTATCTAAAAAATAACATAACATCGCTCTGGATATCCTGAAGGTGTTAAGGTGCTTACGAATGTTACATAACACAAAAATAAACGAGAGCGCTTTAGCGAGTATCAAATGAGCATTATAGCGATATATGTATTTGCCGACTGTCAAGTCTGATATCTTCATGAAGAATTTTTTTTGGCGATTGACTAGAGCGTTCGCTAGTAAGATCGTAAAAATATATGTTGCGATGTTTGACTCTTTGTTTAGCTCTGTTCGTTGTTCAGTTTGGCATAATTTGAAACGACTCGATGTTCAAGAGAATGCTCAAGCAGCACCTTTACGCAAAAGTTTACTTAATAATACACCCATGTTTAAAAAGCAGAACAGTTAAAAGGATTTTGTATATCAAAGTGTAGCAAAGTTTGGTTGTATGGTCTTGGTCACACTATGACGAGAAAAAATGACTGAATCAGCCTCTTTTTGGATTACTGTCAAAAGATATCTATAGTGTTGTTCTCTAAGTCATCGTCAATTTAATGCTCTAGTCCAGAGCATAAAGTCGAAAAGCTATTGACGACAAACAAGTTTCAACTCCTCCGGAGCAACAGGATAGATTTGCATCTGGACAGATCCGCATCCAGACAGATTCGCATCTGGACAGATTCGCATCTGGACAGATTCGCATCTCTTTCATGTCAGACAAATAAAATAAATATAAAAATAATATCGACATCGACAACCCAGGGGTTTGTTGGGTCATTCTGGCGTTGACGCAAGCCAGACTCCAAATACAATTACCGAAAGAAAAAGGTATTACGCAGTAATTAAGTGTGGACGTAAAACTTCCCATGTGAAATGACGTGACCGCTTACGTACATAATATTGAATTAATATTGTATAATTCAATATTATGTATACGCGGAAATATTCTGCGAATGAAACTCACAGTGCGGTTTTATTCAAAACAATTCTCTAGCTAGTTTGAATTCAAAACATTTGAATTCAAGACTTCATTAACATGTGTGGAAATTATGTGGAGATAAACTTATATGAATATGGTAACTTGTGTCGAGTTGGATGAAAATTACCTCAGTATTTACGACTATTTTGCTAACACAAGTAATGTAAACGAGAAGTAACCACTTCCTATGCTAATGTTAGACAATGAAAATCTTACACCGCACAAAATATTTTTTAATTTGACCAACTTCCCCCGATGTTTTTCTTCCCATGTAATGAAATAATCATTACATGAAACAGTGGTATTTCATTTAAAAAAATGTCCTATTTCATTCATTAATGTGGACAACTCACATTTGACCACAAAAAGTAAAAAGGGCTAAAGTCTCTTTTTTTAAATCGTGCAGGTGAAATCATCAAATAGGTCAATCGAGAGGGACTGTCAGACGTGTACTGGCTAAAATCTACGGTGCCCTTCAATAACCCTTTACGTTCCGGGGTCACGGTAATTCGTGAGTCCCGCGACCCCAGCAGGCTTTGACCCTCTAAAGGGGGGCCCCGTCATTATGCTGACACTCTTTGAGGCGCGTGTGGAACACAACGCGCCGTCGACCCGGGCATGGTGCATGGTAGAACAGCGAGTCGCCCATTCCTCGTCGCCCACATGCCCACTTGCCCAGCTAAAGTCTCCAAGGAAAGTTTTTTCGTCTTATCGTTTCGGATTTTCTCCTGTTGGCCAACTTAAAAGAATAACCATGTACAATTAGTTAATCAAAGAAAACAAACATCAACAAACACACCAGTTCGCCCGAAGTCTAGTACACGGTATTGCCATTATTTATCGCGTCCTCCACTACGTTGCGGTCAAATTCTCGTAAATTATTTACCTTCATAATATCACAGAATTAAAGCCTTCGTGCTAACTATAAGGGCTTTCGCCCTAGTCAAATGATTAAGGCCACAATTTATGTATGCCTTTTAGTCCTCTCAGAGGAAGTGAAAACAATTTGTTATATGAAAATGTATTAATTATATGATAGGTGAGGCCCAGTATTATGTTTGATTTATTATTTGATGCTATCACTTGTTACGGCTGGTGTTTTTGGCCATTTATATCTTTACTTGTTTATAGTTAAGGGTTTTGGTCAAAAGGAAGAAAAAAGGGTTCCGTTTTTTCATTCGGGCGTTCGGAACCCCAAAAATACATCACGCGAAATCATGTTGAGTGTGTTAGCTAGTTGATCATTCTTTTATGGTTTAACATATTTATATTTTGTAGTTATAAAGAATTTGTAGGTAAATAAATCGAATATGACAAAAACTAAAAACCAACCTGTTCCTTCACGTGCACTTTTCATTCAAGGCCTCGGTGCCCTGGAACGCACAAGGCATATGCCAACAGTTCCATGAAATAGAACATGACCTAGATTATAAAATAATGTGCCAGATACACAGTAATAGCTTTTTAATGATAAAACCTTTAGGTGCACTATAAATGGATTAGATAGGATAAAAATACCTGCACTACTGGACGGTTATTCCCTCGAGGCTCCAACGATATTGAGCGTTAAATCTGGCGCATGGGCAGCATTGTCCATCTTTACAGTTTCAACTTTATATTTTAACGATATGGGACCACCGTTCCTGATATTACCGATACGTATAAAATTTCTTCGATAGTGATTATAAAAGTTGAAGACGTTGGAGTTACTAGAATCATGAAATGGATATAAGTCTCGCTAATTGCCCTGTTTTAATCGGATTAAAGACTATTGCTGTAAAAAAACGTTAATCGTAAAATTCGAATTTGGATGGTGTCAGTGGATGCAGACGTTTTAGTTTGCCAAGTGTGGAGTTTAGTACCTAATAGTCATGTTGATAGCAACAATATATTGCAAATCTAATAAGTCCATCAGGGGGGTATTACAACGCCTTAAAACCAGGCTTGTTCAAGCGAGTGAAAGTAACAGAGATAAACAAGTCGTCTAGCGCCATCTTGTTCACTCGCTGGAACAAGCCTAAGACGTTGTAATACCCTCCTAGTAAGAGTTTTGAATAATAATAATGGATAGGACCTACTTTTGTTTTTCGTCAAAATTCGAGAGTGATGCTCGTGACGTCAGAAACAAGTGAAAACTGCACGTGCTTGTGATTGGCAATTTTATTTTACAAGTTTAGTGTCGTATCTTCGTAAATTTGGGTTTACGTAAAAAAAGAAAAAGTACAAGTCAAATTTAATTTGACTGGCCTGTTGGTCTAGTGGTTAGTGACCCTGACTGCTATACCGGGGGTCGTGGGTTCGATTCCCACCCAGGACAAATGTTTGTGTGATGAGCACGATCATTCGTTCTGTGTCTGGGTGTAATTTATCTATAAATGTATGTATTTAGAAATATATAAGTATGTTTATCAGTTGTCTAGTACCCATAACACAAGCTCTGCCTAGCTTGGGACTAGATGGCGTTGTGTGATAGTTGTGGAATATTATTATTATTAATATTACGTAATTGACGGACAAAATGAGATATTTTCAATAAAAATTGTAAATAAATCTGTCTATCTTTACATCTATACATATAAATATAAAATTGGAGAGTCTGTTTGTAATATTGAAATAACCGTTTTTATTACATCAAAATATTTTTTTTTTACAATTTTTGCCTATCAGTCTGGCTCTTTCTGTCTGTTTCTAATGGCTAATCTCTGAAATGTTAAAGTTATTTTTGTTTTGTTATAAGAAGAATCGCTGCTATGTATTATTGCTGTTATGTATTGCAAAGTCATTTTTATGGTGTAAAGAGACTTCAATTTCATTTATGCGCATAGACAGTGAGAGCACAAGATGTGAGTCGAGTATTGATGAAATGAACAAGTTTTAAAAATAATCACCTTCCTTTTCTTTCCGTTTTTGGTAGAATAAAATAAAGAAAATTAACTGTGTCAGTAATTGAAATACGAGATTAAAATAATTGTTAAGCACTCGTACTTCAAAAAACAAATAATTCTAGCCCACGTATCCTAAGTACAAAATGAGACACTAATACACGTCGTCTCTTATTTAAATTGTTCTAAGAAGATAATGAGTCCAATAAGTAATGGTGACTGTCAACAGTAAGCTTTTCATAATTAGTAGACTTTAACGTCTTAGTCTAGACGTAAACGTGGGCGTTTGCGTTTTAGTTAAATTCAACTAACAAGCGCGAAACGTGTTCTATCTGAAGATTATTTTTAAGCTTCATTGTTTAAGAGATTTTGTTAAATGTCTGGACGTAATTTGAGAGAGATAGGGCATGTAATCGTTATTGTTATTTTACTTCTAAACATAATAATAGAATAATAATTTTAAATTTACAAATTCAGGTCGTTTCGCCGCGTGCCGTCGCTTTCTGGCTATAGTCCATCTCCCGGGCTACCTCATCGTAGGTAGGTGCTTAAACGGGAGTACAATCGTTGCTCTAAATATAGGTGCCTTAATAATCGTTGCTGAAATGGGATAGCCTCCCCATTGCTGTTTTCAAGAATAAAAAGTTTTTTTATTCAGACTTTTTTAGCCGCTACCAAACATTGTATAAAGGCGCTCCCTCACCGGGAGCATAATTTGCGTGTAATGTAATGATTATTATTACAATACTACCTCCCTGACTGACGAGCATTCGCATAAATTTAGTATAGATTTGATACAAGGTGCGCATTGTGATGCTCGATTAGACAATCGAGCATCACAATGTCCCCCCACTTATGAAATGTTCGAATCTGTAACGTTACATTACGGGTGAACGCTCGCGGTGAGGGAGCAGAACAGAAACGTTCGGTAGAAAATCAATACACTGTAACTTAAAGCCACTATTTTGATGTAGTTTATTTTTATGTACAATAAACGAGCACTTTCGTACCGGGTTGACAGGCGACGCGGCAAGCACCGGTTAAATTTCCCACAGGACGGGACCACAACCCGCAATCCGCAATACGCGGCCGCTACCGACTTGTAACAGAAGGATCTATCGGTTTCGCTAAACAAAAGCGCATTCGGCCTACTGAAAAGATTTGTAGGCTTTTCCACTTGTAGATTTTGTGTGCAATACTACAATGTGAACTCTTTGTGAACATTTTAGTGTTGAGATACTTTTAGAATATTGCAAGTTGGAATTAAAACAAAGTTAACAGTTATTGCAATTGCGATCGACTGCTGCGGTACGAGTCACAGGGTTCGATTCCTTCAAGGAATATTTTGATTTGAAAGGGGGCTCTAGGAGATTTTTCGCCTAACCGAATGGACAAAATACTCTTTTTGACTGTCCGATATATGGAAAATTCAAAAGTGCTTGTTGTTCAAAATATGTAGCTATAAAAAAAATGCTTTGTGTTGAGCTGAAATCATTGTAAATGTCAGAATGTGATGTTATCTAAACTAAAAATATTGACATGGTATTTTGTTCTTACTTCAACAACACAAACAATGATTAAGAAAACGTAACATAAAAAGTTAACTAAGCCTCTCCAATACCCAGGTAGCATTTTTACGTCATTATGTCGTCAGTTTACGGTACTGCTCGACGTGAGAGACGTCATGTCTTGACGTCGGGGGGTCCCATCAGATGTCGTCAATTTGTCACAGCCTCAAGACGTCAGTATACAGACGTTACAGAGACGTCATATACTGAATTTATAGGGACGTTACTGGGCCGTACGTATTAGGGCAGCCACTGACGTTGGAGTGACATCATATACTGAATTCATAGGGACGTTACTGGGCCGTACATATTAGGGCAGCCAATGACGTGCAAAACCATGTATAAATCCGCAGGTCTCTTTGGAGTGGGTTGTTATTGGAACACTGTTAACACTGGTAAACTTGACACTTCTGTTCACTGTACCGATGCATTGCTCTCAATAACTTCTCAACAAAACAAAATTAATTCTTCAGACCTTATACTATCGGCGGTAACGAAACCATAGCGACTTCTATTTGGACTACAACGCCATCTATCGAGCTAGGCGGTACTATTTTTCGAAACTTTAAAATAAATATTGATCGCTGTGATTCCGTTCTCGCTGTAACTTCTTGTGAAAAATTGCTCTGCCGATTTTTGTTTTTTTTTATGTGTTATCTTATCCTTAAACACATAGGTTTGTTACCTTTTTCATTTACAAACGTCATTATTTGATTGATTTGACATCAAATAATGTTGTTTAAAAAGGAAAAAGTTTTGGATTACGTAAAAAAACCTACGTATTTAAGGATAAGAAATCACATAAAAAAATAAAAATCGGCAGAGCAATTTTTCACAAGAAGTTAGAGCGCGTTATGTTAAAGTTAATTTGGAGTGACACTGAAATCGAAATTTTGTTGGATTTTTATACTTCCCTATTCTAACTAATACATTTAAACAAATACAAAAAGAATTTGAGGCTGAGGAATTTTTGACAGAGAGTTATAAGCAATTTTCATGTTTTGATAAAAAAAACGGAACTTCTAGGCTAAAATTTTTTTGGATTATTGTGCATCTGTAATCTGTATCACCTACTCTCGTCATAATTATGCCAAATTTCAGCGCCGGAGGAATTTTTCGAAAGTCTTCATACAAAAAAATCCTCGTTGACTGGACTAATGTACCGGCTATACAAATCCTTGTTATAATGATTAGTATTTGCCCATAATATTCGCTATGTTGGTGGTCGACTTCACTCGTGGAATTATGTCAGTCAGATGCATTCCATAAACTGTTCTTTAACCAATCTTTAGCTCTTTGGGTCACTTTAGGACCAGATATGTCATACTACAGTCGTCAACCTGAGGGCAGATTTAGACTAATAAGGGACAGACTGTAAAATGACGTTGTTAGGAGGTATCATTTATGACCTATACAGTACGTACAGTACAGTACTTTATTAGTACGTAAATATGACGTACAATAATGACGTAACTGTGGTGACCCTAAATTGACTTAAGAATGTCGTCATTTTTTAGTCGTCGACGTCACTTGCTACCTGGGTAATCCAAGTTTAGCTTCGAAAATTAATTACGGGTTGTTAAGCACTTTTAAAGAAAATCTGTACTAAAGGGAAAGTTGAATGGAAAAAGTTTATTCAGATTAAAACTTTCTTTTCTAGGCGGCGACCAACAAAGTATTGTTAAAATCTGAGAGGGCCTAGACAAAGTGAGTTTTTATTACAGATAACGATAACGGAATGTCAAAATTATAAAGATATAATTATAAGCTTAGAGGTAGCGATCGATTGTTAAGGCTGAGAAGCGCTTACCGAGTTTAGTCTCATCATCTTCACCATCAGCCTATAATGTTCCCACTGCTGGGACACAGGCCTCCTCTCTGTGAGAGGGAGTGGGCCATAATCCACCACGCGGGCCCAGCGCAGGTTGGTAGATGTCACAAATCTTCGAATTTTTGGTTCTAGGACATGCCGGTTTCCTCACGATGTTTTCCTTCACCGTTTTGAAAACAATTATGCAGGCACTTTTGAATCGTTATGAACATAACATGTGTCACATTGTAGCGTAGGTACATAATCATCTACTAAAAAGTACACTAGCGCTATCTATGAAGTGACGGAGAAACTAAGATGTAAAAATGTTTACATCGCGCAATCATAGTATGAATGATGGGCAGAAAGTCCACCAGACACAACACCGGTCTGGTCGGAAGGTCAAATGGGCATCCCTGACCATCAGCATGTGCAGAAGGCGCATACCTGATCAGCACCCTCAACCTCATCAGGCGACCATGCTCCTGGACTAGGGCACATCTCAGCCAGTCGAGTGCTTACCCTCCTGGTTGTCATAGCCTTCACCTCCGTGGAGGCGCTTCCTCATTCGACTCACCATGAACCCTGCGGCAACACTTCACCGAATCAAACTGTTCCGACTCACTGTGAACATTGTGGCATCTACGGCAACTACAACTGGCTTGGACCTTACCACTATCGACCTCCGGTCTCCGGAGGGGAGTAATGTAGCGTACATAATCATCTACAAAAAAGTACACTAGCGCCATCTATGAAGTGACGGAGAAACTAAGATGGAAAAATGTCTACATCGCGCAATCAAAGTATTAATGTTGTGCAGAAAGCCCACCAGACAACACCCGTCTGGTCGGAAGGTACCTTCCTTTTCACCGGGTATCGAGGAACTTTCCACTGTTCCTCCTACCCCTAAAACATCACTGACGTGACTTAGTATTTCAAATAAAAATTGCAACACCAAAACTAGTGCGTATGCACTAGTTTTGGTAACATAAAATAAGATTATTATTTTCTATTGGTATTTTACTTTTGGAATTTCTCTAAATAAAAACCGATTTTTGACTAAATAATATAAGTATCAAATTTTATTGGGTGCAGAATCATCCAATGATTGCTCATGCTGTGGACGGAGTGGAAGGGTCTGTCAGACTTGAATAGCTAACAAACGTAAAATAAAGCTTAGATACGGTTGAATTGAGTAACCTCCTTTTTTAGAAGGTGGTTAAAAAGAACTCTGTTCCTTTAGTTGCCATTGACGTGCTAGAGACCACAGTCCATTTTAAGAAAATATCATGATATAAAAAATAAACTTTTGGTAAAGAGCACTAGTTTCGGGTACCAATAATTCCAAATTCAACTCGGTCGGAGCATGTTATAACCACAAATAGAACGCTAGAACGATCCAACTAATTGTATGTTTTCGGCCAAATAGGAACTTCTGCTCAGTGAAACGGTTTGGAGCTGGGTACTGCAGATACATACCTATATAACGTCATGCCTTTTTAAGCGGTGTTGGAGAAACTACAGATTGATGCATGTTATTTGTTAGGTTGGGTAAAATTGCAAACAAAGATCAGTAATACAAATGGAAAACTTTTGGATTATATCTATATCTAATCTATATCGGCCCATACCAGCTTCCCCTATGGTACTCAGGGTGAATGTGACTGTCTAATGGTGAAAACAATTTTGAAATCGGCACAGTAGTTTTGGAGTTCATTCATTACAAACATGCACACAAAAAAACAAAACTTTTCTCTTTCTAATATTAGTGTAGATGAAGTGAATGAGATGGGATTGAGTTGCACCAAAGTTTTACATCATGGTGTAAAAAGTTAAATGTATCTTGTTTATTTTATGTCTTTGGATGTTGCTAGGTGGAGCATTGTTCTTCGCAAGGTGGCCGGTAACAGTTCGATGAGAGAAGCCAGAGAGCGACTAAAATGGCGTGCAGTGATCGATATCATCTACTGCTACTCAAATTGGCCACTGTCATCATCAGCCGGCCACAAATTGGCCACTGTGACACCCAGTAATTAAAAAAAATTGTTTGTCTTTTTTGTGTACCTACTCCTATTTTTTGTGTCCAGTTCATTTTTATCCTGAAAATTATTATTACGTGGCCCCGTATCTATAAGGAAAATAACTTTGGTTACCAATACACTCTTACAAACAATTTTCAATAAGTTTCGTAGAAATGAGGAAAATAAAACCTCTTACATAAACTCGAAGTACCAACCTAATCAAGATTATGAAACTCCCATTTACAGGAATACAAATAATCAATTTGTTAGAAATATATATTGAACATACCTAGTTAATTTTAGTAAAAGTACGGCTTCATAACTGCTGTATTACTCATACATTTGTCTTTTTTTAAACATTTACGCCTTACAAGAAAGATAAACATTTGTTGAACACTTGTCTTAAAAAAATTGTCAACGTCAAATCGACATTTTACGTTGATATAAAGAGTCGTAAGCAGTTACACTTTTATTATACAAGCGTTCAACAGACGTTCATATTTTTGTAGTAAGGCGGAAACAGTTTTATAAGACCTTGTTGTGAACACGATCACAGAAGAAAAAAACTACTTGTAGATCGTACTGGCCTGTTGGACTAGTGGTTAGTGACCCTGACTGCTATGCCGGAGGTCGTCGTGGGTTCGATTCCCACCCGGGACAAATGTTTGTGTGATGAGCACGTTTGTTCTGTGTCTGGGTGTAATTTATCTATAATAATGTATGTATTTAGAAATATATAAGTATGTTTATCGGTTGTCTAGTACCCATAACACAAGCTCTGCTTAGCTTGGGACTAGATGGCGTTGTGTGATAGTTGTGAAAAAAAAAAAATTCCAGGCGGGAGTCAAACCCGCGACACGCTACGCAGCAATCGAGTGAGTCACTGCGCTAACCATGCCGTCACCACTTAAAGGTGCTCCTTCACCAGGAGCATTTGCGTGTAATGTAACATTACAGATTCGATTTTGAGCATTACATTACAACACGACCTACCTGACTGACGAGCATTCGCGTGTAATGCGACGTTAGCGGAAACGTTTAACAATTGGAGCGTATTGTATTGTACCAGGTTCGCATTGTAGTCATTGTAGTGCTCAATTTTCCTCCCTCAGCATTACATGTAATGCTCGAATTTGTAACCTTTACATTACAGGCAAATGCGAGCGGTAATGGAACACATGTTTGACCCCATGTTTACACTCAGGTACTGGAGCATAGTCTCAAACCGGAATGATAAACACACGTGTCCCAAGAGATATGGTCTCGGTTCATCGATTCTAATGCAGGCGATACAGATCACATCTAGTTGATCATAATTTAACTACCTTGCAGGTGCACATATGGGATATAGTAGTACACATTCAAGTTTCATTTCCCCTGTGGTTGTATTTGAAGTTGTATTTCCTGAGATAGCATACTTGTGCTGATTCATATGGGTACAAATGTAAATGTAAAAAAATAGTCAAACGTACTAAAGAGAAGCAGAACATTTGAAACAAAACTGTAATTAGTTTCTTATATCAAATCCTCTGATATGGTAACCTTTTATGGAGTAGTTTAACAGTACGATAAAGATTTTAAATATTTTTTCTTCCGTTCTTGGTGAACAAAAGTTTAAATTAAAACAAAATGACACCACTGCTCTCACGACGACGATAGCAGGACAGGATAACGATAGCAGGTTAAAAAAAATAAAAGAGAGAGAAAGACAGACAGAGAAACATGCGCACGCCACAATGCGACAAGAGTCACGTGGAACGAGGGTTGGGTTAAAAGACTGGTCAAATGTTTTTTGATAATCTATCTTTCGGACTAATTAAATTCTTTAAGTAAAATAGCTTATTAGCTGCGGTAAAGATAAGAAAATCTTCACTTCGTTTCTTATTAGTGCGACTGGTTAACGAGCAATAAAGGTAATTAATGAACCTATGATTTTATCGGTAAGCATGTTCGAACACACACGCAATGTGGTACTAATGAACTAATTAATATGTACTTCTAAGGTTTCCTGCAATAAAACTGAGGTAGTCACTGTGGGTGTGAAGGGTGTAAAAAATGAACATGCACTTTTACACCTACAATACTTCATACTTGGGGTAATAAAGTAGGGGAAATAAATTTTCTATATCTTTTGTTTGATCAGCAATATGATAAATGAAACATCATGAAGAAACGGGCAATTACGGGCATGGCTCAAAAACCATCGAATGCTTTAGGATGGCCACCGGTCCGGGTTGAACCTACATTATTACGGCTAGCTATGTATCTCAACAAAACATGGAAATGTAATAGGCTTCTTTTTTTTCTCCGTGTGAATGATTCCTCGTATAAATAAATAATCATGATTTAAGGTTGAAACGTCCAGTATTTTTAATTTATTATTTCTATTGTGTAGTTGTTGTACCGCCTGAACTATTTACTACAATTATCATCTTTTTTTAATGTTATCTTTATTCATACATATTTTCATCTCTCATTAACTATTTAAATATTTTATTCTATAATTTTTAAACTGTTATTGACATTCAGACACTCACCATTTAGGTTCATTTGAAAACCAGCGTCGGGCACCAGTTGTCCGACATTATGCTGAAATGGGCCTATTTGGCGCAGCCGTGAGTCACACAGTATATGCCTATATTCTTGTTTGCTTTAGAATATTGTATTACATTACCTACTTTAAAATTGTTAAGCATTAAGTTCTATTTCTTGTGATACTGTGTGAACTTGTGGCGTGTACCTACCAATAAACGTTTTTTCTTTCTTTCTCTATGACCAAAACTCTGCTACATGTACGGCGACGGTAGCGGCCTTGGACAGGTCCTTTAAAGTGCAGGTGGAATTGCACAAAGTACAAGACAAGAGGTGGCAAAGCCGTGAAGCAGACGGTACCTACTTCTGTGTAAGTACTTCCTTTTCTATTGTATTCTCGTGACAAAATTGTGTGCCTAAGGCTTTCTTTTTTTTAGCGTGGTAAAATCATCAAATGAGTCCTCCAACCCCGGGCAGGGCGGGAGGGACTGTCAGTACGGTGGCCGGAGATCATCAAGCGACGTCCGTCGCCGTGGGCGTCTACTACCGCGGGTGGGGCGGAGGGAGGACTCTGTCCTCTCTCGCTCGCGGCCCGCCTCATCCTTCGCGAGCATTACTGCTTCGCAGAAGGAGGCGACCGCTTCCCACTCCGTCTCGTCCCGCAGCATGGCCGCGACCAATGCTGGGCGCGAGAGGTTTCCGCCTATCGCAGCCGTGAGGACACGTCGGTGCTCTGCCCAAGCTGGGCAGTCTTGCACCGTATGCTCCACCGTGTCCTCCGGGCGATCTTCGCAGTGGTGACACCCAGGCGTCTCCTCCTTTCGCATCAGACACAGGTACCTCCCGAAACTTCCGTGTCCGGTGAGGACCTGCGTCAAGCGGTAGGTCAGGACGCCATGACTTCTCTCCAGCCACTCCTCAAAGAGGGGTCTTACCGCCGCAATTGCGGCGTGCCCGGCCTTCGGTCGTGACAGTCGTTCCTTCCATACTGCCCTGAGATCGCGCCGGAGTTTTTCCCGCCGCGCCTCGACTTCTCGAGGCAGCGGGGTCACGCCCCGGCGCTGCGCCTCCACGCGCCACTCATAGACGCGCTGGAGGGCAGTCGCCTCCAGATCCCAGGGCAGCAATCCGGCAAGGAGGTTGGCCGATTCGCCGGCAATCGTGCGGTATCCCCAGATCATCCGGATAGCCATGACCCTCTGGCATGCGACCAGCTTCTGTGGTCGCGTCCGGATACTCAGGGCCCACACAGGGGCCCCGTAGAGGGCTATGGACCGCACGACGCCGGCGTACAGCCTACGGCAGGAAGCGTTTGGCCCGCTGAGATTGGGCAGGAGTCGCCTGAGGGCATCTGCTGCACGGTTCAGCTTTGGGGCCAAACTCAGGAAATGCTCCCTGAAGTTCCACCGGCTGTCGAGGAGGAGTCCCAGGTACTTCATCGTCCCCTTGACGCCGATGGGAACTCCTTCCACCGTAATGCTGTAACTCGACTGTGGCGCGTTGCGGCGGCCATAAAAACACATGGCCTCCGTCTTGTGCAGCGCCACGTCGAATCCCAACCGCCGGATCCTGTCGACGACTGTCGCGACAGCTTTCGTCGCCACGTCGGCCGCCGCCTGGTGCGACTCTCCCTGTGCCAGGACGAGCGTGTCGTCATCGTAACATATTACGCTGACGCCGTCAGGGAGGTCGCTGCGCAGCACCCAGTCGTATCCGATGTTCCACAGGGGCGGTCCCAGGACCGAACCCTGTGGAACACCGCACGACATCTCTCGTCGGTTCCACTCTCCCCGATGACCGGGGTAGATGACGGCTCTGTCCGTCAGGTAGTCCTCGACGTGTGCCTAAGGCTTGGTAAATAAACTTATTGGCGACCTGCTGAGAGCTTTTCTGCAGGCTCAGCATAATGATTTGAAAGAGGATATCTGAGAAGCATATGGTTAAAGCAATTAGCAAACCATTATGACACCAGTATTAAAATGAAATGAGAATAAACTCACTAACTAACCGGTTATCTTGGGCGTCAAATATTTTTATTTTTGAAAAGGGGTGGAGTTAGCAGAGAGAAAATCCTTTACAACTAATTTTCATGACTACCAAATATGGAAAAAAAATCATTAAAATCAATGGAACTGTTTTGACGGACTGTCCGACCATCCCAAACACGGTGACACGAAATTTTTATTTTTAAACATTTAGTAGAAGATATCTTATGAAATTATTGGTAAAGGATGAATCAAGGAAGGATGATGATGATAGGAAATTTTCATCACTATCCTGTAAGCGTGTACTGAACAACCGCCTCTCAATATAAATTTAGTTCGTGGCCGCATTGCAAACAGTTTGTGGTCTACTGTTTGCCTTGAGTAAGCGCTCGGTACTATTGTGAATCGAGCGTTCTGACTACGTAGGTATACAGTACGTAGTCTGTTGCATTGCCAAGTATAGTGGTAAGTGGTATAATTTTAATTTTAGTATAGACAATTTGATACTCAGCTTGGAGATACATTTAGGTATGTGTAGTATTGTCAGCTTTCATAGACTAATCCAAACAAGCCAGTAAAGGGCCGTTTAGCCACTATTTTATTATCTATTGACCCGTTTCTATATCTATTCAATTTAAATGTGTTTAGTTTCAATCCGTGACAAGTGACATAGATACCATTTTACTCTCTTTTAACATTATTTCGGTGTTCTACCTTTTTTTATCTCCCAATGTTAGAGTGACTGAAGTGAATGCCTGGTAATAATGTGCTAAAGCTCCTTATGAACTTCTTTGGAATTTCTTCGTCATTTCCCCGCAGTTTCACCCCTTGGCCCCTAATGGTCTCACCGTGATGTTATATAGCCTATAGCCTTCCTCGATAATTAGACAGATTCGCTCGACGGTGTTCTGGCTAGCACGTGTGTTCGAATCTTTTTGCGGATTTTGTGTGATTGTTGATACTCTTTTGTTACTTGTTATTGTGTATTGTGTTGTTCTTGTGTGTGTTAAAAGGTTTGTATTGTGATAGTCCTACTTTTACACAAAGTAACCTATCCAAGATGAACAAAAAAAAACCCCCCGACCCGGATCCCCCTGACATACCATCACCACCTTTCCCACTCTCCCCTAACCCACTATCCCAACTCGCGGAGGTTGCTTGTACTGTCTCAGAGATGGATACATCTCAGTCACAGCCCAATCAATCATCCCGTAAACGCCACGGTGACGAAACAATTTCAACGCCTATCCCCCCAAGCAAACAAATGCGTAGCCAAATTGGGCGACTACGTTACTCCGCAATCGATAAGGCCCCATACCTCGTCCACGTTTCCCGTATTGAATCCCAACCCAACTCTGGTGCCACCCTTCACCCGGTTAATTTAGGAAAATTTTTAATTAAAAACAATATCACAAATGTAACTCTTGGTGGTGTTAAAAAAGTGGGTAGAAACCGTGTTTCTGTAGAGTTTGCTTCCCCTCAGGATGCAAACTCTTTCCTAGTAAATCCATTGTTACCAAAACATAGTTACAACGCATTCATCCCTACATTCAACATCACAAGGATGGGCGTTGTCACAGGTGTCCCTTCGGACCTTTCAGAAGAGGAAACCATGGAACTGCTAACTGTCCCCACGGGATGTGGGAAAATACTGAAGGTACGGCGTATTAACAGAAAGGTGCAGAAAGATGGGACCTATGAATGGAAACCCACCGAAACCTGCGTGATCACATTCGACGGTCAAGTTCTACCTAGGAGAATTTTCTGTTGCTACACTTCCCTCCCCGTGGAACAATATATTTTCCCCACCATCCAATGTCGCAAATGCTGTCGATTTGGACATGTGGCAAACGTGTGTAGGTCAAAACCACGCTGCAGCAAATGTGGCCACGATCACCCAGGTGATGGTTGCAACATCTCTGAGGGCGAGGCCTTCTGCATTCTTTGTTCGGGGAATCACTTTGCGGATAGCAAGTCATGCCCTGAGCACGGTAGGCAGAGGACCATAAAAGCTGTCATGGCTGAGAAATCTATATCCTACGTTGAAGCTAGCAAATCTATTCCAGCAGCCTCCCGCAATTATGCCAACATTACCAAGGCCCCAATTTCTCAGTCTTACCGGAAAACTGTTACCCTACGTCCTAAGACTCATGCTCCCCTTTCTCCATCTTATGACAAATCTGCTCATAACCTTTTAATCAGTTCCCCCCAACCTTCACAGCCCAATGGCTGCGCTCTCAACCAAAGTAATATCTCTCCCAACAATGGTATTTCCTCTATTATTGACACAATTATTAAACTTTTACCCCTACTTGTTTCTTCTTCTTCGTCTCCTAGTTCTCAATTACCGTCCAACGCTGCCAATCAACTTATCACTCTACTTTTAGATTTCAAAAATGGCGTCCCGCCAAGTTTTCCTTCAATGGAACGTGAGGAGCGTGTGGCATAAGAAGCACGACCTCATCTTCCTCTTAAATAAGTACAAACCATTAGCTTGCTCTATAGCTGAAACTTGGCTCACCCCAAGTCTCAGTTTTCGTATGCCACATTTCAACATCCTCAGGTGCGATCGATCAGACGGCTATGGAGGATCTGCCCTCCTGGTCAATAACCGGGTTCCTCTTCTGCCTGTTCCTTTTCCTTCACTCACAAGTGAAATGAGCATTTCTGCAGGGAAGGTTGAGGGCATCACAGTGTTCTCCATTTATATTGCACACCCTCACCTCAACTTTGTATCCATTTTAAAAGACATTTTTTCCAATGTACATGGTCCGATACTGGTCATGGGTGACTTTAATTGCCATCATTATAGATGGGGCTCGGAACGCTGTGATGCCTTTGGTGTGGCACTAGTTGAAGTTCTGGACGACTTAGACCTCTGCATTTTAAATAATGGCTGTCCAACACGACGATCACTTCCAGGCCAACAAAAGAGTTGTGTTGACCTCACTTTCTGTTCTGTCGAGTTAGCAGCTTCGGCTCACTGGGACTGCACTACCTTGTCGCATGGTAGCGATCACTATCCTATAGTTATATCTTTCCTTAATAAGTTTTATCTAGAAAAATCTTCCCCTCCACTTTTGAAATATAACCTGTCCAAACCAGATTGGACTAAATTTGTTTCATCATTGGAGGGAAAAATTGACGCCCTTCCAAATTTAAATTCAAATTTATCAGACCCTTCTGACCACTACCATGCCAAGGTCTGTTATGATAATTTCATAAGTGCAATTACCTCCAGCGCAGATTCCTGCTTTCCTTTAAAAAACTGTGCACGCAATAAAATCCCTTCTCCACCCTGGTGGGATTCAGAATGCACGTCGGCTATCAGAGAGAGGAAAGATGCAGAGCGGCGTTACAACATAGACATGAGCACTGAAAACCTCTTGGAGTACTGCCGGATTAATGCCAGAACCAAACGTTTTCTTCGCAAGAAGAAACGCTCAGGCTGGGTTAATTTCTGCTCATCCCTTTCTCCCTCCACCCCAGTTTCAGCTGTTTGGAGAAGCATCAACCGATTCAGACGCGGATGTTCCCCATCAATCTCTTCCCCAATTACTAGGGAAACGGCTGAACATTTCTTTGACAAATTAGCTCCGCCTTATGTTCCTTCCTTATTTGAATTCCAATCTATCCCCCTATTAAATGTGTCTGAGGATCCATTTGATACCCCATTTACCCTGGAAGAACTGAATGTGGTGCTCCAGCATGTCAGAGACTCTGCTCCTGGTATTGATGGTGTACCATATTCTTTCTTAACCCATTCCGGTGAAACAGCTAAATCATACTTTTTAAACATTCTGAATTACTGCTATAGTCATGGTTGGGTCCCTGATCAATGGAAACTTCAAATCATCATACCTTTGCTAAAGCCAGGCAAAAATGCAGATGATCCGAATGGCTTCAGACCAATTGCTTTGGCTTCAGTTCTAGCCAAATTACTTGAACACCTCATTAAAAACCGTCTCGAGTGGATAGTCGAATCGAGAGATTTACTGCCGAACCATCAATTTGGTTTTAGAAAAGGCCTTAGCACGATGGACAGCGTTGGTATACTAGTTACGGATATCCGTTTGGCGTTCTGCAAAAATGAATCCGTAGTAGCCACCTTCCTCGACATCACCTCTGCCTACGACAACGTTGTCCTTCCCATTCTCAGGCAAAAATTGCAAAAGCTGAGACTCCCGGGAAAGATGATACAATGTATTTGTGAACTCTTAATGTCTCGCTCAGTGGTTCTGAGAGTCCCAGGCGAGGAATTCGACAAGAGGCAGACATGGAGGGGTCTTCCACAGGGGTATGTCCTCAGTCCCATCCTCTACAACATATACACGGCTGATATTGGGTCCTGCTTAAATTCCAACTGTCAGATGTTGCAATACGCCGATGACATTGTTCTTTACGTGACAGATCCCTCTATTGTTGACGCCGCGTCATCTCTGTGTCTCTCTTTGGATTCTCTGAACCGCTGGCTTTTGAGTCATGGGTTATCACTATCTGCACCAAAAAGTTCGGCAGTTATCTTCTCTCGTAAAAGACTTATCCCTCATATTTCAGTGAACATTTTAGGCCATAACATTCCTGTAGTGAGTAAAGTTAAATTTTTAGGCGTTATTTTAGACTCGAAACTAACCGGTAAACATCACATAAACTTTCTAATTCAAAAATGTGAAAGAATTATTTCAATTTTAAAAGTTCTGGCAGGTGTTTGGTGGGGTGCCCACCCTTACACCATGAAACTTGTTTATAATGCCTTAGTTCGCAGTGTGTTAGATTATGGAACATATCACCTGATTCCTTGTAACAAAGGTGCTTTGGCTGGACTGGACAAAGTTCAGTCCAAATGCCTTCGGATCATCTCGGGTTGCATGAAATCTTCTCCCACTAACGCATTGCAGGTCGAATGCGCCGAACCTCCCCTTGCACTTAGACGGCAATACCTAGCTTCCCGTTTTTTATCCAAACTTGTATGCAGATCCTCTCATCCCTTAATAGAAAGATTGCACGAGTTAGACGCCATGTGCAGAAACTCAAATTACTGGAAAAATAAAGAAATTCCCTTAATTTTAAAATCCTTTAGAATTATACGAAATCTAGAATGTCCCATCGTCCAATATCCTAGCCTACCTCTTTTCAATTTTGCCTACGAAGTTTTAAATTACATTCCAAAAACCATCCTCAATATTGGTATTTCCAAAAATTCCCCTTCGGCAAATTCGACCTTCAATGCGACGGTGGGTGAACGATGGAGCGGCTTTCATTTATTTTTCACGGATGCTTCGAAACAGTCTCAACTTAGTCACACCGGCGCGGCAGTGTACTACCGAAACTCCAAAATTATCTTACAGTTTAAATGCCCCAAAGAGTCTTCGGTGTTCACTGGTGAGTGCGTGGCTATATTAGAAGCTTGTCGTTTCATTGAATCACACCACAACATTGTAAAAGCCGCTATCTTCACAGATTCTCTCAGTTGTTTACTCGCCTTAGCCCAAAACCCATTTAAGAACAAATTACACAGTTCTCTTATTCTGAAAATCAAAAATTCTTTATTCTCCTGCGCTAATAGTCGAAGGGATGTTCAGCTAGTTTGGATTCCTGGTCATTGTGGTATCAAGGGTAACGAATATGTTGATGCTTTGGCCAAAAATGCTTGCTCATCTGTAACGTCAGACCTCACACATAACTCACATCAGGGTTACGACCTATTGTCCCTTCCAAAATTTGATCTGTTCCGGTCCTGGCAGGAGCAATGGGATGTTTCCAGCAAAAAAAGAGGCCGGTTTTTCCATGCAGTACAACCGTCTATAATACCAAAACCATGGTTCTTCAAATTCAAAAAAGCATCTAAAACTATCATTTCAGTCATTTGTAGAATCCGCATAGGTTTTTGTTGCACTCCAGTATTCCTCACCAAATTGCGTATACGTGACTCCTCGCTCTGTGAATGCGGATTGGAGGAGGGCACACTTGACCACATTTTTTTTGAATGCCCTAACAATATCCCTTCTCTAGATTTATATAGCCGTCTCTCTGAAATTAAGATCCCACTCCCGATCAATTTCCCCTCCCTGTTAACCCATTCTTCCCCAGATTTGTTTGTGACGCTGATGATTTTCATCCGTCACAATAATATTAAGCTATGACCCTCCCCCGCCATTCCCCACCTGTGTTCATGTGGTATATTTTTATGTTTTAACCATTATATTATTATTTAAGTAATTTTATTTGTTTGTTTCAGTCCCATACTAACACCAGAAGGTCAACATTAAGTCCAACAGTATCATTGAACGGACACTTCCACCGTTCTAAATTTGTGATTTTTTTCTCAGCACACTTCCTGCTTGTCCAGTTCATCTAGAATCTTAGTCATTGGCAAATGGCCGACCCAGCCTATGCTTGCCATAATAAAAAATAGAATAGAATAGATAATTAGACAATTTTACACAAAAAGATTTTTTCAATTTGAGATTAGCGCGTTCAACCAAAACAACAAACTCTTCAGCTTTATAACATTTATTATTAGATACTCGTATCACTATAAAAACAGTATTATATTAAATTATTAGTTATTTAGTATTATTTAGTATTTTTATTAGTTATTTAGTGTTATATTAAACAGTATTATATATTTTCCTTATTTTTCTTTTTTCGATCTTGATTTAGATGATTTTGTTGCACATTAATGACATAAAAATGGGAGAAGACACTGACTTCTGTAACACAGGCTTCGCCTAGCTCAGTAGTCAGGGTTACAATACACATTGTATCATTGTATTTTAAATGTCAATAAAAATATTTTATTATTTATTATTATAAGTATCCTATGCTCTAACCTAATTTGTGATCTACCCGTTCGCCACATCTAAATCCGTTCAAGTCTTTTGGCATAATGTAAGAGACGGGCAAGAAGACACAAATAATTTGTATATTTGTGTTATCGCCTTTGTCTCTGTTACCTGACCTAGTCTATGTCCATCATAAGAGGTAGTCAAGACCATTTCAAATAAGAAAAAAAAAACTGCCTCTCAAATTAAAATCTCTCAAGGGTATTTACAGGCACTTTTGAATTAACACACAAAAAACACTATAGAATTATGGTTCTACAGTCCCAGTCACAAGACATAATAACTGTGAAAGTACCATAGGTCCCATTCCAAGGAGTAGATCTCTATGGAGAAGAAAGGGCAAGAAACTCTTTATATCGCCAAAATTATTACAGAACCGTAGTTACATCATTCATTTTGAGATGGTACATTTTGATAGAACGATGTAGCAAATTAAAAGTATCCATAGTAAAATTTAAAAAAAGTAAATTCGGAAACAAAATGATCAATACTTAAAATAATTCAAATCTGTTGCGGTTGGTTTAGTCTTACTAGAAAATTTATCGGTGGACTATTTATTTATGTTGTTCTATTGTACTGAATACTGTCACCCAAAATTAATCCTAACGTCTCTCTAGGTTCTTTGAATTTGATTTTAAACCTTTCATTACGTCGAAAATTATTTCACTAAGACTAAATCAAAGATAGACCATGCCGCAATCGCGGCGGTAAGACCCCTCTTTGAGGAGTGGCTGGATAGGCGTCCTGACCTACCGCATGACGCAGGTCCTCACCGGACACGGAAGTTTCGGGAGGTACCTGTGTCTGATAAGGAGGGAAGAAACGTCTGGGTGTCAACACTGCAAGGATCGTCCGGAGGACACGGTGGAGCATACGGTGCAGGACTGCCCCGCTTGGGCAGAGAGCACCGCCGTGTCCTCTCGGCGGCGATAGGCGATAGGCGCCTCGACCAATGCCGGGTGCGAGACTTCTCGCACCCGGCATTGGTCGAGGTCATGCTGCGGGGCGAGACGAAGTGGGAAGCTGTCATCGCCTCCTTCTCCGAAGCAGTCATGCTCGCGAAGGAAGAGGCGGGCCGCGTGAGGGAGAGGACATGGCATGCGGGCGGCGAGTAATGAGCGACTTGCTGTCCGACCGTGGACCATGCCTGGGTCGACGGCGCGTTGTTATCCACGCGCGCCTCAAATAGCGTTAGCATTATGACGGACCCCCTCTATAGATGGCCAAAACCTGACGAGGCCGTAAAGGGCTATTGAAGAACACCGTGGATTTTAGTCAGTACAAGTCTGACAGTCCCTCCCGCCCTGCCCAGGGTCGAGGTCGAGGACTCATTTGATGATATTATACGCTGAAAAAAAAAACGGTTCTTTGAATTTGATTTTAAACCTTTCTTTACGTCGATAATTAATTTCACTAATTAGACTAAATCAAAGATGTATTGAACTCATAGTAGTGACTGGCAATTTAACCGCCACATAATTTTCTCAATATGCGACATTTATACATAATCACATTTTAGAGATTTTAAATGGACTTGTTCTAAATAAAGACACTTTGTTTGCAGTTGGAACACACAATTTCACTGAACGTGGAGTTCCGTTTATATTCACAAAGTATTTATTTAGTTCCTTTGTATGAAATATCGCATTAAATGCGATTATCATGTAGTTCTGTTTTGTTTTAATAGTTTAACTTTAGCAAAGGATTTTATGATGGAATTGGCCTTGTGTATTTAACAAAATAAATCATTATAGAAAAAACAAAGTATATAATAAATGTTTTTGAGTCAACAGACTTACCTTGTTTAACATAAGATTAAGGTACTCCAAGCTTTAAGTGGACATACTATAGTCATTATTAAGTAGACTTATAGCTTAGCTAAACCATCTGGGGAACTGGCATTAAGTTATGTCATCATTATCATCAGCCGGAAGACGTCCACCGCCACGCCGAACTACAATTCTCCACTTGCATCCATCGGTTGCCCGCGACTCTCACGATGTCGTCGGTCCACCAAGTGTGAGGCCTGCCTACGCTGTGTTTTTCGGTCCGTGGTCGCAACTTGAGAAATTTTCTTCCCCATCGGTTGTCAGTTCTACGAGTGACGTGGCAAGTTATGTATTTTGCAGAATTTAAGAATGTTATTTTTTAGCATCCTTTAAATTCAGGTCAATTCATACCCGACATCTGCATTGGATAGACAATGATATAATTTTGCCTCATATCTCTAAACTAATAAATAATAAAACATTATGGTAAAGTAGCTAATTAGCTATGCTTATTTCAGCCAAAGCAAAAGGAACAATAATGTACTCATGCACGGAATTGCTTTTATGCACTTTGAATTAAATTAAATTGTCACTTTCCTCGCAATAGGAATATCTTCGTAACTACGTGCAAATGTTACCTGAAAATCCCTTTAGAGCAATAAGCACTGTGTACACGATTCAGTCATTTGCTTCCCTCTTTTATAGTTAAAACTTCGAAAGGTGAAAGACTTTGTAATGTCTTGCTTAACGGGCAAAAATAAAATTTAAAAATGATAGAGTCATTCTATTCTGTTTTTTGTAGTTACTTTATCCTGCAATCTGCAAGGGGTAATATAAATAAGTAAGGATTAGATAAAGATAAACAATTGTGAATCAATATAGTCGTAACTTTTTGAGACTTCGCACAAGTAATACAATTTAATAAAGCAACAAAAAAGTACAGTCATCCAACGAAATTAGTCGCGTGCATCGAATCAGTGTCGTCCACACGACACATAAATTACGGTGTCCAAGGCTTGGACAGCAGGTAAACACTGCAATGGATTCCGGCGTGTAATACGCGTTGTAATTGGCCAGAGCTCTTTGATTGTTGTGATACCGACTACAAAATTACAGTGGTAATGCCTCACACATTTCCACTGACTCGTTAAAGCGGCGGAATGAAGACAGGCTTAGTAATGTTTGATCCGTTTGTTTGAAATTTCTAGTTAGTTATTTTGTGACACCACTAATGTTTTGTTGGTAATGGTCCAATCAACAAAGTTGAATCATGACCCATTTTGACAATAAATCGTTTGAATCCGTCAAATTGATAAAGGTTAAAGTCGTTTCCATGGATATGTATGTTTACGCGAAAGCGGACCTAATTGTATTTGAATGTCTGTAAGAAAATAAGCATACGGTGGGTCATGATTCAACTTTGTCGATTGTACATGTGGAAGAGCTGGTTAAGTTTGCCGTTAGACAAAATACTTGTTGCCTTCACGCTATTTCTAATGCAGAAGTATAGTGTTCACAAAACAGTTTTAAATTGGTTACTATTATGACACATTTTTTAATACACAGTGTGCTACATAATCCACACAAAGTGGCACAATTCTACTATCCCTGTACTACTGAAATTAATTCGGGTTTCTGCTAAATATTTTCCTCGGTGTGCATATTTTTAAAACAATTAAAAGCTGTACTGCTTTTCAACAATATTAACAGAATGTTCGCGAAATCTAATGAAACAAAGAAACCAATTATTGTACAAGACCGGTTTAAGCCAAGAAGAAAAGACAGAACTAACGAGATTATTTAAAACTACAAACAAAGAAATAAAGAAAAATTACAAAGACCACAGAGAAGCTATCCTCACAAAACATTTAAAGTCATCTGGCAGTCTAAGGAAAGCATTCAAAGAACTGGCCACTGAAAAACAATGGATTCCATCGCTAAATTCCAAGGCTCAAAAACACCAAAGCCGTACCGACATTATCGACACAGCAACAGCGTTTTACAAACAACTTTATAATGCCTCTGAAGAGCCGAACCAGAAAGTCAACGCAACAACAAACAATCAGAAACATATCAAGGACGTCCCAGAGTTCGAAGAGTCCGAAATACTTATAAAGCTCAAAAAACTAAAGGACGATAAAAGCCCAGGAACTGACTGTATATCAAACGAAGCCATAAAACTGGCAAAAACAGTAATTTTAAAACCATTGACTCAATTGTTCAACAAAATCCTCAGAGACGAGAAGGTCCCACAGGCATGGACTAAGTCTGAAATTATACTACTGTACAAAAAGGGCGACCCAACAGATGTAGGAAACTACCGCCCTATAAGTCTAATGCCAAGTTTGTACAAGCTCTTCGCGACCTGCTTATTAGAAAGAATTGATGACGACATCGAAGCCCACCAACCAACGGAACAAGCTGGTTTTAGAAAATCTTTCAGCACTACAGACCACATACAAGTACTCGAACAAATAATTGAAAAGTACTACGAATTCAGAAAACCGATATATTTAGCTTTCGTCGATTATAAAAAAGCTTTCGACTCAATATCACATACAAGTATTTGGAACGCTCTACAAAGTCAAAATATCAATGAAAAGTACATTAGAATAATAAAAGATATCTACAAAAACAGTACAAGCAGAATCAAATTAGAAAAATCAGGCCAAAGAATAAAAATTTGTAGAGGAGTGAGACAGGGCGACCCGTTATCCCCGAAACTTTTCATATCAGTACTACAAAACATAATGGAAGACCTACCCTGGACTGAAAAAGGCATAAAAATAGGAATGAAACACCTTCACCACCTACGGTTCGCGGACGACATCGTACTGTTCTCAGAAGATGCCACAGATCTACAATCAATGTTAGAAGAGCTAAACACAGCTAGCACAGATATTGGTCTAGAGATGAACATATCAAAAACAAAGGTTATGACTAACCATTACAAAAAACCAATATCTTTAAATAACGCCATAGTGGAATACGTAGACGACTACATCTATCTCGGCAAGCAGGTATCGTTTCGAAAGGAGAATAATATTGAGGAGTTAGACAGACGTATAGCAATAACCTGGAAGAAGTACTGGGCCTACAAGGAGGTAATGAAGTCAAACATGAGTTTACAACTTAAAAAGAAAGTGATGGACTCATGCCTCCTACCCTGCCTTACGTACGGATGTCAAACATGGATATTTGACTCTACAACCAATAGAAAAATTGCTACGTGTCAAAGAGCACTAGAACGGAGTTCTCTAAATATAAAACTAAAAGATAGAGTACAACACAAATTAATAAGAAAAAAAACACAAGTTATAGACGCTCTATCATTTGCTAGAAGTTTAAAATGGAAATGGGCTGGACATGTGGCCCGTTATATAGACGATAGATGGACAAAGACAGTAACACTATGGAGAGGCCCTCACGGTTACAGACGTAGAGGTAGACCAAAAGCGAGATGGAAAGACGAAGTAGAGGCAATCGCAGGAAAAGACTGGCCAGATGTCGCCAAAGATCGAGAAAAGTGGTACTCTCTGGAGGAGGCCTTTACCCGAAAAGGGGTCCAATTAGCTTAATATTAATTAATTTATTTATTTTATAATTTTAATATTAGTTTGACAATTTTATTTTTATTCAATTTTTAATTATAATATTGTTATCATTTGCAAAGGTAATTTAAAAATACTGCATGTTTGTTTTTCGAATTAAGTCAATATGGATTATTTAATTTAAATTATTTTGTTATTTTAATTTGTTTTATATAAAATTAGATCCAGAATTGATGACGCATGTAAAATGTAACTTTTTTAATTAGCTATTGGAATTATAAGGCTTTTTATTTTATTTTATTTTATTTTATTTTATTTTTATTTTATTTTTATTTTATTTATTTATTACTGCTTTTCAACATCAAAAATACCATCTGCTTCATTCCTTTCCATATTTCAATGACTGATTTCGCATGATGAAAAGTTAAAATACATTACATTACAGGCATCACATTTTATCAGAATTTATCTTCTGATTGCATATTACTTTACGGTTCACGCAATTTTTCAATAAAATCGTTTCAGTAAGTATATGGTCGGGGGATTACTGCACTGATGTGTGGGGTTACTGAGAATCTGCGGGCGTAGCCACTCTTCTCTTCATTAAATTCGACTTAAATGTGGGTAGAACTGGAGGCGTAACTGGTTTAGAGCGCTCTTGTGGTCCAATCTTTAAAATAACTAGATTTTTTTTATTCGCTTTTCTGGCTGTAGATGATTTTTGCAGCGATTCAATTGTTTTCACACCACTTGCTCGTAAATGTCACATTATATGTCATGCAAACCGGCCGTAAAGCAAGTCATTGTTCCCCACACTCAAACCGGGGAATAATATTGTACTGAATTTCATTATTCCCGTGGGAATAATGTGATTTGAATTTGGAATCTTGTTCCTAGTGGAAACTTTTATGAAAAATATGTATCCAATTTTTTTTAATGTTGACTGTTCCATATTCGAATAAATGGAATGGTAATTAAAAATAAACATTAAAAAAAAATACAATGGAGATGACAATAGTCTTTTAAGAAATTGTTCGAAAATCAAACTAATCACAAGCAAAGTGCAAATAAAAAAGAAAAAAATAGAACAATTTAAAAAAAAGGGCGTCATTGGTACGAGTTGAGCGCGCAGTGAGACAATTTCACCTACGACACTTAAAAGTTATTTAAAAAAATGTCCAGTGACGAAAGCGATTTAACTCCTGATTTTATTAAAAATGAAGCAAACGGAATAACCAATAATTTATTGCCAGAAAAATCTAAAGAAATTTATTTGAAAGCGTACGACGATTTTCAAATATGGAGAACAACAAAGGGCATCAAATCTGTGTCAGAATCGGTTTTGCTGGTTTATTTTCAGCATTTATCATAATGTACAAAAAAGTCAAGCAGCCTTTGGTGCATATATTCAAAACTCAGATCCACATTAAGCATCAAGCATAACATCGAAATCCACACATATAGGAAGTTATTAGCATTTCTGAAGAGGAAATCTGAAGGTTATCGGGCCAAAAAATCTAAAATATTTACAGCTGAACACGTAGAAACGTTCCTGAATGAAGCCCCAGACCACAGGTTTCTTGCCACAAAAGTAAGTACTATATCTACTAAAAATTAGTTTTAGTTAATGAATTAAACTCATTCATAAAAGTAGCCCGTATGCTTCTCATGGTTATGATCTATAAATACATGCAACTTATTAAAACAAAGAGATATTTTACGTCTAAGTTACTTAATACAACAAATAGATTCAAATTCTATTTGATGCTCAACGGTACCTTCTAAATACATAATCTATACGTTTGGTTGAACGCTCTAATATCAGGAACGTAATGGTTCGTCATTGAAAATAATATAATATAAAGTTATAAAAGTTGTGAAGATACCATTGTTTTATTTATGTTGGTACGTAACCGTCTATTTTTTGTTACAGGTAGCCTTAATTTTTGGAGTAAATGGCGCCTGCCGTGGAATTGAACTGATCAATTTAAAAATCGAAGATATATCTAAACCTTCTGCTGAGTTGTTATTAGTTAATTTGACCGATACTAAAACAAAAAGACAACGATCATTTATTGTGCATGGAAAATATGTTGGATTTGTTGAAAAATATATAGCTCTCCGTCCTACAAACATGAACAACAATAGATTTTTCATAGGTTACGGTAAGGGTAAGTGTACCAGACAAGCGATGGGCAAAAATAAGATTGGCGCTATGCCGAAAGACATAGCAAATTACCTGAAGTTGGATAATCCCGAGCTTTACACAGGCCATTGTTTTAGAAGGACTTCAGCTACATTGTTAGCAGATTCCGGAGCAGACATGTCTCAAATTAAGAGACACGGTGGATGGAAATCAGATAACGTAGCGGAGGGCTATATAGAAAACTCTATCGGAATGAAAAGTAAAATAAGTACCCGTATAGGTGATAAAATACACTTGAATACGCAGTGTGATTTATCATCACCGCAACCATCCACATCAAAACAAGTAACATATAGCTCACCTGAACAACCAGTCATTCAAACTTCACCAACATTCACAATTCAAGATGATTCCCAGCAGCCGCCAGCTTCCGAAATTTATTTAAATAACACCACTCAAATAAATTCCACACCAACTTCAATAAACGTGCCGAATAAGAACATTACTTTGTCTTTCTACAACTGGTCCAATGTATCAAATATTACTTTAAACTTTTAATATAATAAGTCTATTAAAACTAATGTAATTCCAACTTTAATTAAATATTGTTCTAGTGCATTTGGTTTTTATTTCCTCGCAGTAGGTGTGAAAAGCAGAGTACTCACCTCAGGAATAAAGCTGCCTTTGTCTTGGGCTAACTTAAATCCCTCGCTACACTAAGGATTCTTATCATAATTCCCTCGTTTCACTCGGGAATTAACACTTGAACCTCCTCGCTGCGCTCCGGAGGTTCACCCCCAGAATCCTTAGTGTCGCTTCGGGATTCAATACGCCCGTGACGTAAGGCACTGCTTTATTCCCTTGGTGCGTAATCTACTATTATTTGACACATTCGATTGTTTGTTTGTATTGAAAATACTGGACCGATTTCAATTAAACTTTTGGAGACCTTATTACAGTTCTGACATTGAAGGTAAGGAAATTAAAAATAGGCCTAGATAGTTATTTCGCTCTACACAGGGCGGGAAGAATAATTTGAGGACGACCCATAGAAACGAAGAAAAAAACACTGCTACTTAAAGACATAATTTTATTATAATGGTAATGTATAATATTGATAGGTATATTTTACATTATTGAACAAATTCATAAAGGCATGCAGACGGGGTCCTCTCTCAGAGGGCCAAAGCCTGCCGGGGTCGCGGGATTATTTCCTTACCGTGACCCCGGAACATAACAGGCTACTGAAGAACACCGTGGATTTTAGTCAGTAGAAGCCTGACAGTCCCTCCCGCCCTGCCCGGGGTGGGAGGACTCATTTGATGATTTTACCACGTTAAAAAAAAAAAGAAAAAGGCATACAGACAGGTTGAACTGAGTATTTCCTTTTTTAGACGTTGCTTTGGTTAAAATAATCGCAACGCGTCTGATACAGGTGACATCAGCAGTGCATCATCACTAAATGTATCTCAGTATTCGTCTCATATCATGAATATACAATTATATGGTAAGTAAGGAAATAAAAGGTTACGCAAAGTAGACTCCGACGAAGTTAAATGGTTTTGTAATAATAAATACGATTTGAAGAAGCTTTATGTAAGAGAAACCGAAGGACATTCCATGTATACGTTAAAAAGGTTATAGATTTATTTGTTGCAACGCGTAATCTTGTCATTTGTAAGGCGGATAAGTAGTAAATTAAAATTGAATAATAAGAAGACTAAAAAGTATAATTTTTAGTGCGTGCTAAAAGCTTGATTTTTAGTTTTTTAAACTATTAAAGAATTATTTCCGTAGATATTGGAGGTATTCCTCGTAGCGCTCCTATTTTGAAGCGCTCCTATCTAAGCGCTCCTGTTTCATTCCTCCAAGCGCTCCCAAAAGGAGCGCTTAGAGGAACGATTAAAAATATTAAAATTTATTTCCTCGAAGCGCTCCCACGTTTAAAAATAGGGAAAAGCATGAAGTAAACGTAATGAATTATATCGATATTTTTTTTTAAAACTCATGTGTGCATCATCGACATCGAAGTTGCTTAACCAAATTACGAAATTGAGAGAATAATATAATTTTGCTTTCGGCACTCTTATGTGTATGAGCGCAATACGTTACTGGGTCCCGGCTCAGAGCGGGTGATTTTAGTCAGTAGGTGGTTTTAGTCAGTAAGAGTCTGACACTCTCTCGCCCTGCCTAGGACAAGGAAAGTCATTTCTACCATTGACGTAAACGATAGACAACTCATTGCCATAATTCTACGAAAAACTTCCGTCAAAACATTGAGGTGTGCGGGGAGGGGGGTAATAATGGGAAACATAATGGAAAGAAATCATAAGCTTTCTAAACAATAAAAAAATATGAATAGGTACATTATGTCGGCAGATTATATTCATCTATTTGGTGGACTAAAGCAGGGTTTTTCAACCTTTTTCATGGCAAGGGGGTCGGCCCTTAGTATGAAGAAATATTTCGCGACCCCCTACCCGTTGCTTTTTTCAAGCATTCAATTTTGACGGCACGGTTAGTGAAGTGGCTGAGCGATTGCACTGCTGCGCTGCGTGTTGCTGGTTCGACTCCTGCAAATATTTTTACCCACCAAAAACATTAAATGTAAAAAATGCCAAGTCTCTCGATGCAGTCTTTCCATCGTAAAAAGTTTTGAGATCTCACAGAAGCCAAGTCCTATTCAAATTATTTTGTAGTTATAAATCAACATTTAGTAATTATATCAATAGTTTTCTTTATATTATAACTATAGTGACTTGGCAATGAGCACAAGTAAAAACAAATAAAACGGCATATTTGGAGGAGTTCCCAAAAGGAGCGCTTGGAGGAATGAAACAGGAGCGCTTAGATGGGAGCGCTTCAAAATAGGAGCGCTACGAGGAATACCTCGATATTGCACTGTATGTGGCCAACAATCAAAGATAACATTTTATTCACTTCGAACAGTATTTGTTAGGTGTCCATCCAAAGAGTCCAAAAAAAATGGTTCAAAAAGAAAGCATTAGTAAACAATACAGGTTCAGTTTTTAAAATCTGTCTTGTATAAAACCTTAGAGTATGTCGGGGTTTTGCCTCTGACCTCTTCAAGTCCGTCCAATAATAATTCAGGAAATCCGATATTTCAAAAGGTCATGAGTTCACTTGTATGCTTGCCTTAACACTGCTTGACTTGTACAATTTGTACATATAAGCTAACACAATCAATTAAAATCAAGATTTACTTTTTATTTAAAACTTCATGCAACATACAGGATAGTAACGCGCATTCAATTCCGTTGGCATTCTTTACCAGTCAACGTGGTGGACGAGGAGAGCTGATGCTCGTATCTTTGTCACTTTATTTGTATATTTTTTAAATAAAGACGGGATAAGCGATTATTATAAGAAACCGCTCGTCCGCGCGGTCGTGCGGAGCAAAGGAAGCAAATGTGTGGGCAAAGCGCCGCCGCCGCACGGGTTTGTCTTCGTACATCTCAGATAGAACTAAACTAGATAGCTAAAAATACATAATTTTCTTAAAAATTGTAATCCTTAGCACCGGTAATACATGCTCATGTACACAATAGGCTAATAAAATTCCCTATTTCAAAAACTACTGAACCGATTTTGATGAAACTTGCAGTATCCCTTGTACCTTCCATCATCAGCTAAGCTACATGAGATGATGATTACCATACGCAAGTAGGTATGTACTTAAATTACTTCATAAGATTTGCGAAAAACGATGTGTAGGCCTATAAAATTTGAGGGTTGCCCTCGATTTCTCCAAGATCCAATCACCAGATCCTGACTAGGTGATTTGGGGCCACTTCAGAAGTATCTCATTTCGAACAAAAAAAGAATTTTGAAAATCGGTCCACAATTGGCGGAGTAATCACAAACACACACAAAAAAAACATACCGTCAAATTGATAACCTCCTCCTTTTTTAAAGTCGGTTAATAATTACAATTTTCTAGAAACAATAGTCATAAATTATGAGTTTTCAATACAAATATTTCTGACAATAATGCGCTATATGAGGCCACAAGTTCCCAGACTTGGGAATGTGGCGTGTTCCGCGAATACCAGTAGTTGTGTGAGCGCGAGATTAATCCGAAGATATTGTTGTCATAGGAAGGAGACAGCGTGATTGTCGTAAGTAGCGACGTTGCCTTGCGCTGCATTTCCACTAGGGAGGTGACTCTTTCATTTCTTTTAACGATTAATATGAATTATTTTTTTGCATTAAAATATTAGGATTCCGTACCCAAAGGATAAAACGGAACCATATTATTATCAAGACTTCGCTGTCCGTCTGTACGTCTGTCACCAGAATGTATATACATCATCATCATCATCAGAATGTATATACATCATTATCATCATGAACCGTTATACAGTTACAATTTTAACAGATGATGTATTTCAGTTGCTCATAAAACAACAAATACTAAAAAAACAGAATAAAATAAATGTTTAAGCTTTTTGAACATCACCTAGTACGTTTTTAAACATGGATAATTAATGGTACGGAAACCGACTCGCATTTGGTTGTTTTTTTTTTTTAGTATGGCTGTATACTCAAGAATGAGAACTCTTTTCAAAGAAACTGTTTATGAGGAATTTCTCCTGTATCACAGCACATTTAAACTCACATACAAAAATTGTCACATTAAAAAAAATAGATCACACAAATATTAATTGTTCCGTGCGAAAAAAGAGCCAGCGATAGGCAGCGCAGGAGTCACCGGCTGAACCCTACACCAAACGTTTCGTCAAAAAGACGAAGACATTTTCGTCAGTCTCGAGGCATCTCGTCTTGTAGAGCAAGCGAGGAACACCGAGGTAAGATGGCTGCTAGTGCACACTCTCGAACTCACCTTGTCTCAGAGTGTCTCGGTGAGTGTGAATGAGTTGGAGGAACATCGAGCCTAGATGAGCGCTCCTACACATACTCGTACAGCTCTGGAACTTGTCGCTATGAGAATGTACAGACTGCAGGTCAACCTACCCGAATCTGTCAAATTTTACCAAACGAACAATAACCTTCCACTATAATTGTGATAAGGTTTAAAATCTATTTAAAAAAATGACAGATTGAGGTAAGTAAGTTGATGTAATGGCGCCTGTACAATCGACGAATCATGACCCATTTTGATAATAAATCGTTAGGAACCGTCAAAATAAAGCAGAATAGGGCCTTTACCATGAAACGTTTGTTTACGCAAAATACGCGAATGTCTATCTAAATGTAGGCATCAGAATTTATGGTCGTTAAAAAATGTAAGAAAATAAGCTTATGGTGGGTCATAATTCAAGTCGATTGAATACAATAGCTAACACAGCAGTTATCCTCACTTCCATATTATTGCGATTTTGTTCATCATGCCCATAGGCTCAAAAAGGAATACATTCTGCATATTTAATTTCTTTAGCTTTCGTTTCTTAGAATAAGAACGGATGTAGACTATTCCAAGATGTTCTCTCAATGATAAATAAAAGACTTGAATATAAAATCGCACGTAAAATATAGATCACTGCGTATAACCATATATAACCCTTACAGCTCTAAATTAGATCTCGACAATGCCAGACCAAAAAAGCCCAGCAAGACCTAAGTTATTCTCTGTAAAAGATTTATTGGAATCGAGTTCTGCCTCGGCCATAATATATTCAATATGTGGAATAAGCTTACTTAGAATAGTGGCGCACCTCTACTCTATCTTAAGACTATCGTCTACCGAGCGCTCGTCCATACTAAAAGAGAAAACGTTTTCCTACCCCTAAATGTTATCCTATCTCAATGATTTTTTAGAATGCTTCTGACAATGTAAAAAACTAGGTTTATAGGTTTTCTTTTTTTCAAAATTTATAATAGTTTGAAAGTAACAGGCGCCTAAAAGTTACTATTTTTATGACAAAATCTTCATTGAAGTAAAACCTTTGTATTTTAAAAACAAAGAAGTTTTAGAAAAAAAGCAAAAGCTACAAACCTAGAATATAATATGCTGAAACGGTTGACACTAGAATCTAAGAGATTGGACGTGATTTAGTATGTGAAAAACGTTTTCTCCCGAGAGACAAATTTCATATAAAAAATACTCACAATCAGTCGCGAGCTGCAACGCTCTCTATCGCACGATCGGAGGTTTTTCAACGAGCGAGTGGGACAGCACGAGTTTTTCTAAATACCTATTTTTTGAAAAGGCAGCAGCTATACAACCCTCTTAAGAAGAAATATGTTATCTACCCACCGACTGGTTCGAAAGCTTACGGAGCGGAGTTCAAGGTTGTTCTAAAGGAACATTTCAACCACGGGAAGGAATGATAACGTCCACTTTGTCCTCTCGGCAAGATAAATACTTAGTATTTAGTTCGCAACTTAGAAATGAGGAGTAAACTTTGGTGACAGTTGTATACTTACATATTATGTTTCGGGTTGTCTGAAAATGTTGCTGTCTCGTTTCAAGATAAAACATTTTACTTCACATAAAACAAAGAAACATGAATTTTATCAGCTATTTAAAAAAAGAAACATTTATGTAGGTACCTACTTCGGATTAATCTTCAGAAATATCCGAGACATTGTTAGCTTTAATATCAACAGAACAATATTGAATTTCAGCACAAAATATAACGTATCTCAGCGATGTTAGTACAATTGGAACGATACTCGATACTCGTATATCGACTTCGCAGATAATCCCTTTTCTGTGTTCCAAATACCATCCGACTGCAACGGCAAATCCTGAACGTGTTTAGAGCAATTTCATCGACTTTCCAAAGGGAGAATAGAGTGGGGCATTATGAGTATGACACTTAACAAAACATGGGGAAACAATACATGCTCAAAGTCGCCCCCACCTCTAAATGTACTGAGTGAGCACTCAGAGGTTAAGTACACAGTTAAATTACTCCCTACTCTATCTTTGAGTTTTTTCCTTGTTACGTGAAGCTCGAGTGAAATATTATTTACGGTTGCTCGTCGGAATTGTCGGTGTTCTTGCTTCGGATATTATTATAGTGCTTCTAAAAGCAGTCACTTGTTATTTAAATAAAAGTGAGTTATTCTAAGGGCGCTCCATCACCGCGAGCATTCACCTCTACTGTAACGTTACAGATTCGAACATTCGAAGACAATAGAGCATCAAATTGCGCACTTTTATGTTACATTACAGGTGAATGTTCGCGGTGAGGGAGCGCCTTTTCTCTTATTCGGTCACTTGCCAATTACTTACTTATAGTAGCCATACACCATATTTGTCAAATCGGCATGATACTGCCAATTTGATCAGTTAAAACTGACCGAGTGTGGGCGTGGAATCCATCAAATTGGCATGACATGCCAATTTGATAGGTGATCCGATCGATTTGACACAACTTCAAATCGGGAGCAGTGATGCCAACTTAGCAACTTTATAGCTAGATCTAGCTATTATTCGGTGACCGATAGCTACAATTTTATAAAGGTGTTAGAAAAGTACCTAAAAAGTGTAACTTGTGGCTAAACTTTTTAGCTTCTTTTCTAGCACCTTTTCATTTCATCGTGAGACTTTGAAAATTAGTCAAAGTATTAGTGTCTCGAGTGGAAAGACAAGATAATGCAACAGTGGCTCATTCTGCATATAAATAAGTGGCATTCTGAAGAAATAGTTCAATTTTGGGTTTAACTAAAAAAAATGAAATTCTTCCGGTGGCAAAATATATTTAAATATACAAGGTGTTAAAAAATTAACTGCAGGAATTTCGTGTGCGTACTCGGTATCAAAAAGGAAGTTTATTCCAATTATTTTTTTCGAGCATTAGAATTTTTTTTTCAAGCATATTTTTGATCATATTAATGAATTTGATTGCTCTTTGAGGTCATTCACCATCGTTTGTAGCGTTCTATATATATTTTGTAACCGGAAGAATTTCATTTTTTTACTTCAACCCAAAACTGAACTATTTCTTCAGAATGCCACTTATTTTTAAGTAGAATGAGCCACTGTTGCATTATCTTGTCTTTCCACTTGGGACACTACTTGACTAATTTTGAAAGTCTCATGATGAAATGAAAAGGTGCTAGAAAAAGTAGCTAAAAAGTTTAGCCACAAATTTTATAAAATTGTAGCTGTTGTCACCGAATAATAGCTAGATCTAGCTGTAAAGTTGCTGAGTTGGCATCACTGCTGCAGATTTGAAGTTGTGTCAAATCGATCGTCATTCCGATTGGATCACCTATCAAATTGGCATATCATGCCAATTTGATGGATTCCACGCCCACACACGGTGAATTCTAACTGATCCAATTGGCAGTATCATGCCGATTGGACGATAGGCAGTATGGTGTATGGCTACCAATAGTGCTTACGACTTTAATCTATCTTTTAAAATAACTGTCATCAAAGTATTCAACAAAAATATTTATATAAAAACTTCGGGTAAAGAACGTCATAAATGTGGAATACTCGCCGCGAAAGGTACAATTTAAAAATAACTTTCTCGCGGAGTTTCCATTTCCAAACATTTGAACGTCGAGCGTTTTGCGACTGGCCGAATATGGCTTCTTCTTTCACTTCTTAGGAATACTTTTAAGAGGTAACTTTTCAAATAAATCAGTAGGCATTGCAGCCAGACTCGCGGCTGCGTACTAACTCTTTGTTATCTGTGAACTGCCGGAGGAACTTTCGGTGACTTATATAAAATTCCATATGTTTTAAAAACCTTTTCTGTGTTAAAATTACGATGAAGCCAGCTGTTGCACGTGACTTCTTGACATGTTTGGAGATTGTTGTTAGAATCAAACTTTTGGGTTCAGTTTTTATTTCTGTGGGCGCTTTAAATAGTAATTAAAAAATTTAAACCGGGCTATGCTACTAGGCGCACATTGGGAGAGGCCTATGTCCAGCAGTGGACGAATACAGGCTGATGATGATGATGATGATGATGATGCTACTAGGTAGTAACAATGGTTTTAATTAGTGTAAGTAGACAAAAATGTTAAACGTGTTACGTTTTATTTAATGTTTGCGCTGTTTACTACTGTACCATAATATGAAAAACATAAAACGATTTTCTAAACTAAAGTATGTTTGCTTTTAGCTTACACGGGAAAATTATTATAGCGAGATTAGAGAGAGGACTTGTCTTTAACATTAATCAGCTTTAGTCAAACTGGTATAATAGCTTCAAAGACATTTCCTGAATTATCAGAAAAGCTTTGAAATTTCGAAACACTTAAATTATGTATTGTTTTGATAGCAGAGTATTTTAATGAAAAATTTGTACTCATAATTAACAACTGCTCAATAGGTCAGATTCCGTCATATTTCTTCGTATTTAGATACAAGTATTTTCACCTCACGAATTTATCAGACCGTAGTACAGACCGTAGTAGAAGAATATAAAACCTAATTGTTAGCGTATTCTTTTCAGGTAGTGACTCAGTCTTTAGTTCCAAATACTTTTGCGTTTAAAATTATTATTAATCCCTTGTTATTCGATAACATCTTACTAAGCTATATACTATTATACCCAAGATACATATTAAAAGCTGTACAAAAAGATTATCATGTCTGAGAATACATTCAAAGATTTTATTCAGATAAGGTCCCAAGTGTGTATTTCCAACTATTTTTTTTTTTTTTTTTTTTTTAGCGTGGTAAAATCATCAAATGAGTCCTCCAACCCCGGGCAGGGCGGGAGGGACTGTCAGACTTCTACTGACTAAAATCCACGGTGTCCTTCATAGCCTGTTAAGTTCCGGGGTTGCGGTAAGGGAATAATCCCGCGACCCCGGCAGGCTTTGGCCCTCTGAGAGGGGGGCCCCGTCATTATGCTGACGCTCTTTGAGGCGCGCGTGGGACACAACGCGCCGTCGACCCGGGCATGGTCCTTGGTCGGGCAGCGAATTGCCCTTTACTCGCTGCCCGCATGCCCGCGCCTACGGTGGCCGGAGATCATCAAGCGACGTCCGTCGCCGTGGGCGCCTACCACTGCGGCTGGGGCGGAGGGAGGACGCTGTCCTCTCTCGCTCGCGGCCTGCCTCCTCCTTTACGAGCATTACTGCCTCGCAGAAGGAGCTGACCGCTTCCCACTCCGTCTCGCCCCGCAGCATGGCCGCAACCAATGCCGGGCGCGAGAGGTCTCCGCCTATCGCAGCCGTGAGGACACGTCGGTGCTCCGCCCAAGCTGGGCAGTCTTGCACCGTATGCTCCACCGTGTCCTCCGGGCGATCTTCGCAGTGGTGACACCCAGGCGTCTCCTCCTTTCGCATCAGACACAGGTACCTCCCGAAACTTCCGTGTCCGGTGAGGACCTGCGTCAAGCGGTAGGTCAGGACGCCATGACTTCTCTCCAGCCACTCCTCAAAGAGGGGTCTTACCGCCGCAATTGCGGCGTGCCCGAGTGTGTATTTCCAACTATTCGGCAACAATTGACGGGATCTAAACGAAAGCAAATTCCAATTTCATACAGAAAACCGGCACAGATCCTCAGAGGCTTTTATTGAATAAATTAACTTTTATTAAAATCCTGTTTGTGACCCCGATGGACGCCCCCAGACTCGGCTTACCAACTTACTTGGAAAATCAGATTACGCTTTGGTAAATAAAAACTGGCATTCCGGACAAAATTATTGATCCAACGAAATTAGAGACGAGGAAACAATTAGGTAAATTGCTATGGCTTAGGTAAGATGAACTTATAATTAACAAGGAGTGACAAAAAGGGTTTTTTCTTTCTAAAACAGATTAGGTACTAATTTAGTATGACAAAACCGACACAAATAAATCTTACTACTTAATATTATGATCGTAAAAGTTTGTTTGGATGGATGTTTGTTACTCTTTCACGCAAAAACTACTGAACGGATTTAGATGAAATTTGGTACACAGATAGTTTATCATCTGGATTAATACATAAGATAGTTTGCATCCCGACATTCTGCTGCACCATGCCAGCGCCGTTTTTTTTTGAGTTACAGCACCATGCTTAAATAGGGACCTTTTGGCCTCGTACAGGACTAAACTCTTCTTTTTACTGCTGTTTTTTCATTGTTCTTTTTTATAATTATGTATGTTTTATCCAATTTTGTTACTTTCTGTTATCTGTGTTATTCTTTGTGGGTTTAATGAATACTTTTCTTATTTTTGTGGTAAAATCATCAAATGAGTTCTTTCACCCTTACTGCCAGACTTATACTGACTAAAATCCACGGTGATCCTTCAATATCCCTTTACGTTCCAGGGTCACAATTACGTCAGGTTGATTCCTGGGGCCGATTTGCTGCTGAATCTCTGCAGTAATAAAAAAATGTTCTGTTGTTTGGAGTCGTGCTGTATTTTAGATAAACTCAGACTTATAAGATCTTATTTTCGTACTAATTCTTCTTTGGAAAAGTTCGAATCAGTTATTTTCCTGTTCCAATTTTCCTTTCTGAGTTCTTTTGTTAATCCGATCGTATAAGACTCACTTTAATATGAATTTCTAGAAAAACGTTAAGTCTGTAATTCGATGAAAGTTACTAAAGGAGTTCATTGAATTATTTTGATTTTGAATAAAACTTTATTAAAATTGTATGCTAGTACCATGGAATCATAAAGTAATGTACAATGTACATTACTTTGTATAGTGATTTGACTGGCCTGTTGGTCTAGTGGTTAGTGACCCTGACTGCTATGCCGGAGGTCGTGGGTTCGATTCCCACCTAGGACAAATGTTTGTGTGATGAGCACGATCATTTTGTTCTGTGTCTGGGTGTAATTTATCTATAATATGTATGTATTTAGAAATATAATAATATAAGTATGTTTATCAGTTGTCTAGTACCCATAACACAAGCTCTGCTTAGCTTGGGGCTAGATGGCGTTGTGTGATAGTTGTGGAATATTATTATTATTAATGTATTACAAAGCTTTCTACGTTCTGCATAATGCTTTCTATGCTACTCACACTACGTACTACTACATTGTTTATATCATGCTAGCGAAGCAAAGAAGATTAGTGTTTATGTCTTAGAGTTTTTCGGTGGAGTAGTACCTATATCTGGACATTAAGTAGAATGTAAGGTGTTAGCAGAAAACACTCTGTTTTTTTTAAGAAAGGAACACTATTGACAAAAAAAAAGTTGAACATAAAATAAAATCCAATAACGGTGGTGACCGACTCGGTAGTAAGAAAAAGCAAAACGTTCCTTATTATTATTATTTAAGAAAAAAAAAACGTATAAATAAAAAATACTATTTGTTGTTAAAACGGCAACAGAAATACATTATTTGTGAAAATGTCAACTGTCTAACTATCACGGCTCATGGACAGGCTGGTGAGAAAGTGGATGCTTAATAATAGAGTCCCGTTTCACCCTTAGGCCCCGGTACCCTATAAAGTAAACATACGCCTACATTAAGAGCGCTATGACATACTGAAAGAACACAGTTTCTGTCAATTTGACATCGTGATGCCCCCCGCATAAAAACAAAACACTAACGAAACAGATATGCCTCGTATACCAGGAAGAAAACAACATGAGCTTTTGCCACTCTTTTCTTTCGAATAAACAAAGTAAGATCCCGGGCTTCTAGACACTACTTATATTCTTATACGAATGGATAGTATGATAAATGTATACCTATCAAAATTAAATAAGGGCCACTCATTATATTACACTTTAAACCGCACATTGTGTCAATCTGCGAATTGGATATATTTGTAATTTACAAAGTGCGCATTATAAAGATTATTCAATTCCATTCTATAATACGAGTAAATTATCTTGTTATGATATCTTTCAAGTGTTAATTTTGTTTCTAGTGGCTAATTTGAATTCATAACTTATTTAATTAGATTTTTGAAATTATTTAGAATTTACGATTTGGTGTTTAAAATTTTTCAAACTTTTTCTTTGACTTATACATCAAACAGTCATTTATGAAATCTATTCAGAGACAAAATGGACTCAAAACCAGCCCCTTGGGGTGATTACGGTGACATAGATAAGGAGATATAGCCAGAAGTGGTCGTTTTAATGCTCGAATATTTCCAACCAGTGGCAGTGGTACAAAATATTTGAAACTAGTGTCAAAAGAGACGGGTAACATCACCAAACGCCGTGATCCAGGAAGAAAAGAGTAAGGCCCAAGAAGACCATCAAGTTCGTTAAACCGTGCAAAGAGAGCGATAATCTACTGCGCGGATCACACAAACTCCATTGCGACCAGCCACAAGCTCCCCTATAATTGACAAGACAATTTCGAATCGACACCATGAAGATTAAAAATATTCAAGAAGATTCTTGGTTCGCCTGCAGTTAACTGTGAGCGGATGGTGCAAATCGTTAAACATTTGCAAAGGAGAAAATTTATTGAACTGTTTTGACTGGGCTTCAGTGCTTCTTATACTGGGTTACAGCTGGTTTATTTTTTAATAAAGACAGATCTATCAGAATTCAACAGGTTTCAGATCATTTCACTCTTAAAACAGAATGTTTTGGTGAGCTTTAAATTATAATCTCTAGAGGGGGAGGACACCGTAACCCTGAAGTCTGGTAACTTGCTCTACTACCGGGAGGGCGACCAACAGTCCCAAGGTGGTGTCGGGTTTCTCGTTCACAAGTCCCTCGTAAACAACATAATAACCATCGACAGTGTGTCGAGCAGGGTGCTATACCTAATACTCAGAATATCCAAAAGATATTTGCTGAAGGTCATTCAGGTATACGCACCGACCTCGTCACACTCCGATGATGAAGTGGAGACAATGTATGAGGACGTAAGTGGGGCCATACATAGCTCTAAAACCCACTTCACTGTTGTTCCCATTACTTTAACGCAAAGTTGGGTAAGAAAAGCAGTGATGAGTTGAGAGTGGGGCAATTTGGGTATGGGCAACGGAACCCTAGGGGACAGAGGCTGGCCGACTTTCTGGAGAAAGATGAACTCTTTATGATGAACTCTTTCTTTCAGAAGCCGCCTCACAGGAAATGGACCTGGCTGAGTCCCGATGGATTCACGACAAACGAGATAGACTTCTTCATGACCGACAAGAAACGGATATTCAGCGATGTCTCTGTGATCAACAGGGTAAAAACCGGTAGCGATCACCGAATTGTAAGAGGCTCGCTGAATATCAATGTTAAACTTAAAGGGTCCAGCCTAATAAAGTCTACGCTCCGACCTACTCGGCCCCATATTCAAAACCCCGAAAGCTTTCAACTCGAGCTCTCTAATCGCTTTGCTTGCCTTGAGAACTTAGTGTCAGTGGACGAGATCTACGACGGGCTAGTGGAAACTGTCCGCACGGTAGAGTCTAAGTTTTTTAGACCCTGTCGTAAAGATAGACCCCAGAAATTGACTGAGCAAACCTTAAACCTCATGGCTGAACGACGTTTGCTACAGTTGCAGTCTTCCGATGACGCGAAGTCATGAAGGCAGTTCAATAGACGGATATCTAAGTCCTTGCGACATGATCTGCGTCTCTTTAATACGAATCGTGTTAAAGAGACCATACAGCGAAACCAAGGCTCTAAAGTGTTCGCAAAGGACAAGTCTATTGGGCAGAGCCAGATGACAAAGCTGAAACGGGAGGATGGCAGCATAGCGTCGACCAAAGCAGAGGTTTTAGGCGAGATCGAGAGGTTCTATGGACAGTTATACACTTCGGTCGCAAAGCCCGTTGACCGCTTGGTAGGAGATCCAAGAGCCAAGCTGTCCCGACATTATACCGAAGATATCCCGGACATCAGTCTGTACGAGATTAGGATGGCACTGAAGCAGCTAAAGAACAACAAGGCGCCGGGCGACGACGGAATCACTTCAGAGCATCTGAGAGCGGGTGGAACACCGGTACTTAAAGTCCTCCAGAAACTCTTTAATTCCGTCCTCTTTGAGGGCAAAACGCCTGAAACATGGGGTAGAGGTGAGGTGGTGCTGTTCTTCAAAAAAGGTGAAAACAGCCTATTGAAGAACTACAGACCCATCACGCTTCTAAGTCATGTTTATAAGCTGTTTTCAAGGGTTATCACGAACCGTCTCGAACACATACTTGATGACTTCCAGCCTTCCGAACAAGCCGGCTTCCGAAGAGGCTATAGTACCATATAGACCACATCCATACGCTGCGGCAAGTTATACAGAAGACCGAAGAGTATAACTTGCCATTATGCTTAGCGTTTGTGGACTATGAGAAAGCCTTTGATTCAGTGGAAACATGGGCGGTACTTGAGTCACTCCAGCGATGCCGTATTGACTATCGGTACATCGAGGTGTTGAAGTGCTTGTATAATAACGCCACCATGTTGGTCCGAGTACAGGAGCAGAGCACGAAGGCGATTCCATTGAGAAGAGGCGTAAGACAGGGGGACGTTATCTCTCCGAAACTGTTTACTGCTGCAATGGAAGACTTCTGGAATGGCAAGGACTTGGCATCAACATCGATGGCGAATACATCACTCACCTTCGGTTTGCCGACGACATCGTAGTCATGGCAAAGTCGATGGAGGAACTCAGCATGATGCTCGATGGCCTCGACCGAGTTTCACAACTGGTGGGCTTGAAAATGAACATGGACAAGACGAAAATTATGTCAAATGCCAATGTTGTGCCCACCCCAGTCTCTGTTGGAAACTCGGTACTCGTAGTCGTTGACTCATATATCTACTTAGGACAAGTAGTCCAGTTAGGTAGGTCCTAACTAACTAGTAACTTCGAGAAAGAGGTCAACCGCCGAATCCAACTCGGTTGGGCAGCGTTCGGGAAACTGCGCAATGTCATTTCGTCCGACATACCTCAGTTCCTCAAGACGAAAGTCTTCAACCAGTGATGAGTTACGGCACCGAAACGTGGTCTTTCACTATTGGCCTCATCTCAAAGGTCAAAGTCGCTCAACGAGCTATGGAGAGGGCTATGCTAGGTGTTTCTCTACGTGATCGAATCCGAAATGAGGAGATCCGTAGACGAACTAAAGTCACCGATATAGCCCACCGGATTAGCAAGCTGAAGTGGCAATGGGCAGGCCATATTGCTCGCAGAGCAGATGGCCGATGGGGTCGAAAAGTACTAGAGTGGAGACCAAGCGCAGCGTAGGACGTCCACCAGCAAGGTGGACAGACGACCTTATAAAGGTCGCCGGAAGACGCTGGATGCAGGTCGCTTCCAACCGGTATAAGTGGAAATCAAAAGGGGAGGTTCCTACGGCTGAGATGATGAACTGGAATGTTTGGGAAGTTAGCGAATCTGAAATTACATTTAATTACCAATTCAGAAAAAAAGCTATCAGAATTATTTACATTATTTTATTATCTACAATTATATCCACATTCGAATATAGTGGGAAAATACAATCAACACATTTATATATTTACATTGCAAACAGATCAAAATTAAATTAATTCAAAATATTAGCTTGTATCAAGAAAGGTAGGTTATGCTGTATTATTGGCGATTGGGAAAATTACTGGCCACGACTCATGACCTGCGAAAAATTCGAGGTACTACATTTTTCACATGGAATTTGATGTCATGACAAAGACACTAGCGCCGCGTATAAAGGTCATGAATGGTGGCGTGTATTTTAAATTTTAATAATTACGTGACTAATGTCAAAATGGTTGCGAGCGATACGTCCTCCCTCAAAAGGCGCCCCGCGCCGTCTAAATCAAAGAACAAACCGTTCTTGGTTTTATGTTGAATTTTGTCATTGCATATTATAATGTTTAATACTATTATTTTACTTTTAAATGAGCTAATTATTTTTTTAATGTAAGCTAAGATAGTAACCTTAGTTATTCAATACTTTTTGATTGAATATTCAGTAAAAATTGATAGATAAAAAATATAATTTCGAACGAAAAAATGTCAAATTCTTCCTGTTTTGAAAAATTATTTTTGGTGTATTTCTGAATGAAAAATAAAAAAGTGATTAATGCAGTCCAAATATAATCTTTCAGATGTACCACGGACATTTTCAAATATTATTTTACTATTATACCTTCTATGTAATTCGGTACCAAAGTATGACAAAAAGTAGAATTTTATGAAACATCCTTTGCAGAGACAAGGTTTTTACTCATGTATGTAAACAAATCTAAAAATTTGTTTAAAGCACTCCACACAGAAATAATCAAACTTTCTCGAGTATATATCTTTTTTTTATTTGTGGCTATGACATACCCAGAATCAGGTTCCAAAAGTCGCACAAAAACAACGAAACGTGTAAAAGCCCTCTTAAGCAAACCATACCGCAGTCAGAACCGCTTAAAACTGCCCATCTTACAAAAGAGCAACGCACTACAATTATGAGTTTCAGTTGCACCGCAATATGGATCCGGTAGTCGCGCAGATAAAATTTAATTGAACATGTGCCAGTTCCCACAGGGTTCCCACCACCCAGATTAGAGGGCTGTGATCGCTTCTCAGCTCCACGGGAAAACCCGACGACTACTAAATGAATTTTAATGAAGTAGTTAAGTGCGGAACCCGATGGAAAACTTATAGGAACTTTAAGTAACGCCTGCTTGAAATTATGGACGATCGCAAAAAAGAGGATATTTTGTTAGATGTTTTCTTTACAAATATATTCTAGAGCAATGTTTTTCGATAATTTATGTAGTAATGAATCCTTAAGCTAACAAGGATCAGGTTGAATAAACTTAAATTTGAATCTGTTAGAGGCCATTAATTTGATAGATAGATTGACTCGTAACAAGACCTTCTGGGAATATTAATAAGACTTCTATTGAAATAATCTTTAATAGGATTAGCTTGATTCCGTAGCAAATTATAAGAGTAATAGAAGTATTCTACAGATCAGGCTGAACCGTCTAACAATGATTAGCAAAGGTTCTATCAATCAAATCAGGGATCAACTGAATGGGTATGTTTTGTTTTTTTTTTATTTTTTTTATTTTAGACGTGTTTTTTGATTCTAGTCTAGGTTAGGCGTGAGAGAAACAAAAGTCGATGGTGAAGCCAGGTTACCCAGAAGAAGCCTGTGCACTCTTCGAAGAGATTATTTTTATTTTCATTGTTTTCTTTTGTTATTTTTCCTACGTTAGTTCAATTACTATTTCTTTCATTCTTATTTTCAGATATACTGGAGGCTTTGCTGTGTACGCTCATTACTATACACGCTAAGCTACTGATAATTTTCTGAATTTTTATGAAAGTTACCGACATTGTTGGTGGTTTTGGTGTGTAGAGTCCATTAAAGAAACAGGCAATAGTCAGTTGTTGAACGTCCCCGTCCGTCAGTCGTAACATACGTGTTCATAAAACAAACCAACTCTTCAAGAGGACCCCGGTAACTCCCGCCACTTTTACAAAGAAGCCACTCGACAAAGTTTCACTTGACGTGGATTCCGAACGAATGTCGCTGGAGAGTCGTTTGAATAAAGTTAGCCCACTGATTTATGTGAAAACTTTTAGTAGTACCGCGTTCCCAGAATATGTGGCCCAGTGTATTGTATGTACTTATCTTTCGGTGTTTATTCTGTAGTTCTGTTATTGCTTAATTCCCAGAGGTAGGGATGTCAGCGTGCCCGCCTGTATTGTAAATAATGTTACCAGCTTACTAACTACGGGAAATCCAAATAGGTTTCAGGGAAAAATAAATTGTTTGTAATACTGGGGATGTTACGTGGTATTAAAACGGAATTTCTCTGCACAGCAGGCTTTCATAACACAGATTTATCTACAAATATGATACTCCAGCAAAAATTCTCTCAATAGTGCCATTCTCCAAACTTATATTTTCGTAAATCGATCTTTTCTATCGCCCTTACTTTTTATACGATATCAAAACCCCACGTGTCGTCACTCGCACCCCAATAAAGAACAACTTGGATAACGCTACTCACGTTGGATATCCACAAATCGGGATTGGGCCGAGGGTCTTTGCTAAATCGAAATAAACAGGGGCATCATCGAATTCCCATTCCGTCCTTTACATTTGATTTATCTGCTGAGTGGGATCAACTTGAGGCGTAATTTATTGCAGCAGAGGCTGGCCTCTTCCGCCGTTAATTCTGGGGACGGCTAGATAACGCTCTTGACACCTTTGTTTAGGATACACACGGGCTGGTCGAGACGATGGGGAAATCTTTCAATATATGGCGCTAAGGGGATAAATTTTGAAGTAGCTTTAAAGGGTTAGAGCGGCAACAGGCGGCAATGTTGCTGACTATGGAAGTATGTTCTTTATACGTCATATTTATAGCGTTCTTTGTCTATTATGATTGATCGGCTTTGTTGCTGGTATTTGCAGCTATTGATAAAGGTAAAAAGACCATTAACGAAGCCAAGATGGACTCGTTCTTCCCGTCACTGTGTTTTTTAACTTTGCGTAATGGAATGCAGCGGTTACTAAAAATTCCCAAAAAAAAACCAGCGTAACTCTTTGCGTAGTGCCCAGAACTGTTAAAGTAACAGTTACAAAAACCTACAAGAGGATACCATTACCACGCGGGCATGTGGATTGTGGAAGGCTAGTAATAGGTGACTTGTCGTCCCACCATGGACAATGCCCGGCTCGGCGGCGGCACGCGCACCTCAAAGAGCAGTCAGCAATCTGACGGTGCCCCAATAGAGGGCCAAACGCTTGCCGGGGTCGCGGAGCTGTCTAAACCAGTAACCGTGACCCTGAAAAGTAAAGGACAATTAACGGAACACGGTGGATTTTAGTCAGTACAAGTCTGACAGGCCCTCTAACTCCAGCCAGGGTGTGAGAACAGTTGTGTAGTGTTAAAGTCACCGTATCCGCAATTATCATTAAAAAAAATGTTTTTATTTTGACGTCTCTCAAAATAAGTTAGACATCTGGCTGAGTATCAAGCTCCAGGTGTGCTGCTGGTGGTCTTGACTAGTAAAATAAAACTGCTGCTTGACAATTAGAAAGACTGTATTGATTTTAGATATAGGGCACTGGTTACAATGAAGATGAACCGCTAGTATGCGCGTGCGCGTTAGAGGGGTCCGCAAGTGAGTGGCGCGGCGCTGTCCCACCGCTGTAATCGCGGCTGGAGGGGCAAGCAAAGTCATGTCGCCGCCGCGCTGTGTGGGGGCCCGATGTGACGTCAGGAACACATCATAAAGGCTAATAGAAATTTCTAGCTAACATAATAATATAACTGAAAATCTAGCGGCTCCATAGTTCTCCAGTTGTCATTAAGTTGTAATTAGTGATAAGACCAGCTTTCCCTCATATCCGTTATGATAAACACTGCATTACGAAGCCATGACACATGAACAACCAGAGATGTGCAGATTATACGTTAGGCCGATTAACCGATTAATGAGTCAATTGAAAGCCGATCACACCGCTAATTGACTGCACCTATTGAAGCGACTTGATGTGTTGTGACGTGGATTGTTCTGTCCTAAGATACTGAAGTTAGACCTAGCCATATCACGTTTTTTTTCTGTGCAATTCCACAAAATTTTATTGTAAATTATACGTCTTGAATGAGAGTATTGTTATGTCACTTACGGGATATCTTCCGTGATTTTCTATTTGTTTGAGTTCCCGATCACGGAAGATATCCCGTAAGTGACATTTTAAATTTAGAGACAAACCGTGAAAGCTTAAAACAGTGTTTGAGAGTATTGTTGTTTATTTGTTACGCTTTCATGCTAAAACTACTAAAAATACACTCACACATTTAAACCGATAAAATTGATTTTAGAAGAATATAATCATGTAATAGAATAAGCCAATTACCATTAACCGAGCATACATTCACACTAGAGGTCTCTTTATAATTACCATATAAAAAAGGCTTCTACCAAAAATACAAGAACAGGGAGGGTATTACAACGTTTTAATACCAGGCTTGTTCCAGTGAGTGAACGAGATGGCGCTAGACGACTTGTATAGCTCTGTCACTTACACTCGCCGGAATAAGCCAGGTTTTTAAACGTTGTAATACCCCCCAGAACTTTACCGATCTGAGAATCCAATCCTCTTCCTTACGTTCAGCAATCGCGGTTTTGACAAGTTGAGACATTATGAAATTATAGTAGGCGACAAAGATGGATTCAATACCCATGGCTAAAATTCCCAGTGGCATACTATGAATTTGGACATTCAATAATCTAAGTATGTAAAACACAAAATAAAATGGATCGGATCGCGTTACTTGACATTTTCAGAAAAACAAAAGGTTATGAAAGTGTTTCAAATTCCTTTGGCAACTTGATCACAAAAAAACAAAATGCTCTTGTAGTCTTTCTTAACATCCCTCTCATGTTATTCAAAAGGTTGCGCCCACGCTTGTTTTCCGTAGTACAGCTACGCTATGTGCTACGGCGTAGCAAGTCATGCTACGGTCACGTGGTAATGACCACGTGATCGCAGCATGACTACGGGATATTTTATAAAGCTTTCATTGGAGTTGTTACAAGAACGTTTACAACTTTTATGTTTGTTTCCCAATTCTACGTGTTTGAAAGGCTATTGCTGCTTGACCCACCAACAGTACCGCAGTTGACTTCCGCTTGTTTTTGTAGTCTACTAAATATCGTTTGAGAGGGAATCACTGACAAAATTGCGCTACGCACTCTTTGCGTTCTATCTCAGAAACGGTTGCTCGTATTAAAAAATAATTCACACAGAACTTGTAGGGAATTTTATACTCTACAATTTTCATAATCGGTAAACCGATTTTCATGACTTTTGACCTTCAATATCTTAAGACGCGGACACGATAGCAATTTTATTGTGACTTTTGAGACAACATTTAGAACGACATAACAAAGGTGTTTAGCAATTTATAGCTTATTATCTCTCATTCCGAGGTTTACCCCTATATTTAACCAAATATGACTGGGCTAATATGCTTTATCTCGTAACAGGGAGTGTGCGCGCGTACCTACCTTTCAAAACAAAAAATACTGTACTGTTTTGAACGAGATTTTCAAGGTTTTTATGAACGACATTAATTAACACAACGGTAACTTTATAGGCATGAAAATTTCAGCAAAAAAAATTACGCATGTATGCAATGATATTATAAAGTCATAGATATGTTATCACGTACAAAAACAACGGAAAAAAGTGTTCCGAGCACACATACACACTTTTTATTTACACACATTACATTTCACGACAAGTAAAAAGGATAGCTTGATAAAACCAATAAGAAAAAAAGTGACAGCTAGATCGCCACGCGTCATCAATCCCCCCGCACGTCAGCGTCTCCTCTCACTCGCACCCGTGCTCGCACTCTTTCTTTTACGACGCCATATTTATAAAAACGTAATGTTTTATTTGTGAAAATATTACAGATAAATAGTATATTTACGAATGTTATGTGATTCCTTGACTTTTAGAAGTCTTGCATGTTTAATTTGTACAATATCTCATCACACACGACGGCATTTTCGGTAGTTTTGAGTCACTTTTACTTTTGATTCAGTCTGTGGTACGTGAAGTGCCGCTGGCAACGTCGCACAGTGGTGCAGGTAGTACGTGCATGCGGAAAATATTATTTTTTAATGAAAAGACGTTGCGTTTCTTCATAATACTTCGTTAAAATTATATAATGAATGAACCAGTATACAAAGAGAAAGATATAATACGTATTTTTTTTCATCATAAATATTCACATCATAATATTTTTTCACATGAATTCAATTCTAAATTTTATGCAAAATATACAGCCTTTTAGCATTTCTATATAAATAAATACTAATAAACTAAATATTAAATAGAAAAGACATAGTTTTCGAGATGGGTGAGAAACACTTATTAATATAACGCACTTTTTCTTAACTAAGGAGCGTCATTAGTTAAGGACCTGGTATTTCCAAGATCGCAGGTTTTCGCAGCCAAAACTGATGTATTCCTAATCTATAGGGTCTAATTAATCACCGAAGGTATATTATTACGCAACGGTCGATAACGGAGATTAGTTATGATCTCATGATTGAAAACAAAGGGTTCCAAATGACCTTCTTCACAATAAATGCAATAGCAAGTAATTATTTATTATATCATGACATTATATTCACGTATTTCATTAATACACACAATGAACATATGACTAAACTAAAAATAAAAGTTGTAGATTATAGTATTTAGGTTCTATTCATACTTGAAATAACAATATTTTTTGCACGAAATTTGTTAATTTTCGATCATCCTACTTTGGCATCACATAATTAAATACTATAGAATTATTTATCCGTATTAATTTTAAGACTTGTTTCTACTAACATTCTAGTATGTGTATACCAAATTGTAGACATTTTAAACAAGGTCGAAACAAAGGACTTTTTTCCGCCCTTGAACCAATGTGCGTCGCACTGAGATCAAGATGTGTGAATCAGCCTCATTTGAGCGCATACGTTATTGAGCGCGTATGACGTATCTACACCTTTTTTACTTATAATATCATTGCATGTATGTTTATGATATTATAGAAATCCATAGCCGACCATAACATTTAATGAAGAATCAAAACACTCGAGGAAATTCCTCACTCACTCAGATCCATAAAAACTTCCCAACTATCAGTATCATACGTTAACCAGTTTGGATAAGCGTTATTCGGATGTGATCCGCGAATCGCGATCCAATACTAAAAGGACAATAAATACGGATCATGCGCGTCATTTGATACCTATTGCGAATAAACTAGAGATCGTAGTTGATCTTGATGAGGCAGAAGTGTGTTAGAGTTTGGTTTTAAATGTATTTTTATAGGATGGTTTAACGTTTGCAATTTAATGTATAGTGCGCAATATAGATACAGTCCGATTTCGAAATTTCGGTAAATATTTTATACCCTAAAGCCTTTGTCAAACTGACAGGCGAGGCGAATGCGATCCAAAACGTTTTCATTTGTCTCTTGAATCCAGTCACATTGAAAAACGAAAGCGGTCCGATAGTCTATGTGACTGGCTTCAAACAATTCCATACAATAAAAACAAAAAGGCTTCGGCACGCATTCGTTTCGCCTGTCAGTTTGACAAAGGCTTATGAGTGCGAAACTGTAGACTACTTTGAAATAACTTTTCGTTTTTCATATAGGCAAGAAATTCGCTCCTTTTTTGGTGGTAAAGGAGTATTGAAGGAACACCGTGATTTTAGTCAGTACGAGTCTGACAGTCCCTCACGTCTCATCCTGGGTAGAGGGAGGACTCATTTGATGATGTTACCACGATAAAAAAAATCCTTTCAGTCGTTTAGGCGTGAAAGAGTCACAAACATTCATAAATTTATCCATCCGCACAAACTTTCAGATTAAAAGTAGTATGTTGTATGTGATGCAAAGTCAAGACATAAACTGAGTGAATTTTTCAACTGGGCGTGGATGTCAATCCGAAACTATGAGGAATATCAAAGAACGTTGAAAGGAGTCTCGAGGCCGATTTTGACGAAAATTAAAACTGCGTCATTACGCATTAAATTGGCCTCGAGACTCCTATCAACGTTTTTCGATATTCCTCATAGTTTCGGATATAGCCATCAACGAATAGTTGAAAAATTCACCCTGTATATTTATTCTTGGCAACCATTTCGTCATTTATGTCTTACATGGAATTAGATATTTCCGAATTAATCAAACCCAGAGAACTTAAAGCTGCCAATTCAAATACTCATTGGTATTTAAAGTACACGTATTCTATCACCACTTAATACTAAAATTCCTTCAGCAATTCAATTATTTAAAAAAAACAAAAGTAACATTCTGTCGCGTAACACGGGGTCATAAAATTGGAATTGCTCGTAAAATCAGTGTACTCAAGTACAGTTTAACGACTACTTTTCACTTCAGAAGCGCAACTCTTTAGATGTGATTTTTAAGATTCTATTTTGTACCGGATGTCCTTTATAATTATCTATACAGTGTCATTTACTCATTTTATCACGAAATTCTACAATTACCCTAATGGTCGCTGTGTTGTTATGTTATTTTTTATTCCAAAAATCACTTCTGTTGACTCCAAAGATTAAATCTAATAAGACTTTTAAGTGTGCTTATTAACATTGATTGGATTGGATTTGGATCAGGCTGAGCGAATGTCTATTTCAGTGTTTGTTGCGGATTCGATTATCACTCGTGGCAAATAATTGTATAATGTAGGTACAGATGTCAGCACATCAAGGTACTTTATTCTTTTATATAGCTTTAATCGATTTTAGACATTATCACAACAGTTGAAGGTTCATGTTGGGTTCGGAAAATTTGTCAAATTAGGGTAGATTGATTGTGTATGGCGTCGGTTTGTATTTGACTTTAAATTTTTGTAAACGCAACCACGATCACGACCAGGAAAATTTACTGGTGTCGGGAAACATGGATAAAAAACTCATACGTCTACTCTGCAAAAGGAAAAGTGTACCAACATTTTCGCCAGTCATATTTACGTACTATGTTAAAGGAGGCGAGCCCTTTAATATTTAATCAGATCTAGTAGTCTTACCTTATTCATGCTCAACATAAGCACTTTAAAATTATAGAATATAGATCAAAGAGGCAGTAGGTGTTTTCGGTTATAGTATGGTATCAAAGTACCAACCCCGTAATATCTTAAGGTGCGTACAGACCATGTAACAATGTTGTATAACATTGTTATATAACACGTCCACACCATGAAACATTGTTATATAACATTTCAACATAAAACAATACCGTACACATTAGTGTAACAATGTTATATAACAATTGTCGTTTGTCGTTCTTCAGTGCTATCCATAATGTTATATAACATTCTGTGGCCACATCATCTGTAACATGTTATCATAGCAATGTTATATAACATTTTGTGTCCACATCATCTGAAACATGTTATATAACAATGTTATATAGTCTGTACGCACATTTATACCAACTTGACTCCAAACCTTAAGGTAGTCTGTACAGGAGCGGAGCGAAGCTGCAGAGCGGAGAAACGATGATATTTAATTAACCAATAGAATTGCAGCACTGAAGAGGAATATTTCTCCGTTTCTCCGCTCCACAGCCTGACTCAGCTCCTATGAGCAGGCAACCTTACCTCTCTACTATTTAAAAAATATAAATTCTAAGTTTTGGATCAGATCAGAACGGCTGTACAGATCTTGATGAATGCTATAGTCTATGTTGATGATGAATGATGAATAGTGAATGATGAATGATCTATCTTGATCTTGATGTTATAGTCTAGAATAATACAAAAGACACTGTTCATTCCAGTACAACGTTTCCGAGAGGTAATTTTCGAATAAAACGCGGCCAGCTAGTCTAAAATAAAGCCGTCTTAAAATTCCTCTACAAGATCCATTCACTAAAATTTTAATACTATTCAATACAATCAAGTTGAAGGTAATTGTCTGAAGAGAGCCACAATAGCATAATTATTCGGTTTCTCTTATACTGAGATGTTAAATAAAGGAGTAAGTTTGAGGGACAATTTACGACGAAGCGGGGTACTATCGCCGCTTAATTCCGTGCCGGGAGGCCAGATAACAGTCTTGTAGCGTCGTCCTCGATTTATTACTTTAATCAAACGTTCTATGTATGCTGACAAAAACTACGCACTTAATGCCTTATTTAGGGCCAGATTGAACATTGGCCGATACGTGCGTGCGTGTGTGTGTGTGTGTGTGTGTGGTGTGTATGAATGTGTTTGTATGGTGTGTGTGAATGTGTTTGTGTGTGTGTTTTTAACTGTTGGGGTTTAAAGAGTTAACTCAAATAGAAAAGGCTTGTGTCCATTAGAAAACAAAATTGGGAATAATTTTTTATGTTGCAATTTTGAGAAACATTTTAAAACATGTAGCTGTAGTTAATGATTAACAAATGATCGGCAATAAAACTTCTAATAAATCTTCTTCCTTTTGATTTCGATATTTTAATAAATAATTCAATAACGGATGTTTGTCTGACATAATTTTTTGAATGAAATGGTCAATTAATGGAATATTTGTTGAGAAGTATAACCCAACTGCGACAAAAGCCGACCGAAAACTAGACATAAACTGCGTAAACTAGATACGCTTTTATTTTTCTATAGAGTCTAAAGAGAAAATTAATCGAAACAACAATTTTTCAATAGTTCTTCCCTCTTTGAAAAATCAAAACCTTTCTGAAACTTTGTTACCAGTGATCCTCAAACCCTAACAATGCGTTCCTTACAGATATCAAAACCCAGTTCCGTTTCATCTCTCATTTAGCAACTTGCTAATTAACAATTAGAGGGTCCTTTACTGTAGTCAAATTGAATCGTTATTAGCGACCAGATTAGCAGGAGCGATATTGTAGATATTATCGTTTATCGATAGATACACGTGGGACCTTTGTGTGGACTTCAATTAGAGCCTGTGATTATTGCTTTATTGGGCTTAATGGCTAAATTCAGGTTGCTGTGTCGATATCGCGTTGTTATGTGTTTGGTTAACGCGAATATAAAACAGGCCTTCCTAAAGATTTCGTTTGTAAGTATAAATGTTTTGAAAAACATCTAGTTTTAATTTTGCGACAAAAAATCAGGATGCAGTCGCACCCTCCCGCTCTTATGTATATGCATATGCAACAGTAAATAGTAATTTAAAGACCCCAAACTCTGTTGCCATGCACTCTTAATAAAACGTAGTGACCATTAAAAAGTTTTTAATTAGCTTTTAACAATACGAGTATACGAGTAGTTCAAATTACAATCGTTACTGTTAGTTAGAAGGCCTGAAGTGTATAGGGTTCTTTTAGGTTAACAACTGTATGTCTCTATAAAGCTATTGTCAAACAGACAGGCGAAGTGAATGCGATCCGAAGCTTTTTTATTTGTAATGTATGGAATTGTTTGAATCCAGTCACATAGAAAAGCGAAAGCGATCCGATAGTCTATGTGACTGGCTTCAAACAATTCCATACATTATAAACAAAACCGCTTCGCTTAGCGTTCGCCACGCCTGTCTGTTTGACAATAGCTTAAATGGTTACCTAGCTTTTACATCGTCTAACTTGTTTCAACTTATTATCCTATTGGCAGCCAACCAGAGCCTGAAGTCTGCTAATGCAATAGTGTCAGAATGGTCTATCATTGATTTCATAATTACATAATTGATATTGAAAAGTTTGATAATCCAGTAATTTAATGGCGTCAGTATGACTTTCCAATGGCCAATCACTGTCATTGTTGAAGATGAGGATGGCTTGATAGCTTGAAAAAGCACACGACACACACTTTTTGTCAAGTTTATTAATCTAGCTGGTTCTAGCTAACACATTTTTTCGGAGACCTTTTTTAGCATGACACATAGCCAAAACAAAAACATAATCTAATAAAAAAGAAACTTAAAGGTAATGAAGAGGTTGGTTGCTGGTCGCCAACAATCATTAAATTGAAAGAAATGTTATACCACTAACAGAGTCCACAAAAAAAGAAATACAAGTATTGTCTCACTCATTTATCTAAATTCCATTTATTTGCAGCCGTTACTGATGTTCAGCCCATCTCTTTCTTTGCAAAACTAGGGATAAAAAACTATCTATATCTCATGGTTTGTCTTACTAGAGATAGAAAAACTATTTATATCTCTAGTCAGACAAAGCCAGATATTGATTTAATATTTGGTATGGCCGTTAGTGAATGCACCGTCATCGGATAAACCTGCAGTTTAAATCAGTCCCCATCTTTCTACAGTCACTGATTAATTGTAAAACGAGCTGACGTTGACTGCAGAGTGCTGATTCGTCTATACCGTTTTATACGCTTTGACTAATAAACTGAAGCGCTGCTAGGCCAATTTATTTTCAAACTGCTTCGGCTTCAACAGTATAGGCTGAATCAATGACTTCTAGAATTAAGTATCGGAGGTTTAAGATGGTAAGTTATGATGATTGGAAAGGGTGACTGAGAGCTCGGGAACCCGTGAGTACAAAGCGTTTTTAAAGTACATTCATTGTGCGCACAGCTAAGTAGTTGAATATCCTCCCAGAATCTGTGCTTTCTGATAACTACAATCTTGGAATCTTTAAGTCAAGACTGAATAGGTTAATTACTTCTAGGGAAGCGAGCTTCTCTGTCGACCATATCATTGCTTACCATCAGGCCTCTCCGTTGACCACATCATTTAATTTTCTTACCTCAGGCCAGATAGTGGTCAAACACGAGACGAGTCGAGTCGAGAAAGCGAGTGGTTAAAGCTATTGCATGGCATTTTTATCAACTTATGCATTTTTTTAGGCTATAGACAGCCACGTCAATCAAGTGAATCGTGAAGTCTGCCGAACTGAAACGACGTTAGACGATGAGGGGTTTTAGGTTTATTTTCGTTACGGAATTTCTTGATTCGGTCGCCGTGCTCAGAGCTCGCGATAAAAGCTATGCAATAGCTAAAAAAGCGAAAAAATAACTTATCCCTCCCTTATGTATCTTTAACTTTAGCGATATCGTTATCGCTAAAATTATGTCACTTTATCTAGGTCCTCATATTTTGTGGGTTCAAAATTAATTAATTGTCAAAATTAATGGTGTATAAGATTACCGTTAAAACTAAAACTCGGTGTAACCCATCTATGATTACCCAATGATAATTCGTACAAAATGGATGAAAATTCATATTTTTGGGATGTGTTACGATTTTTTCGGGTCGCGGGTCGTTTTTAACGTCACGGTTCTAATATACGGGTACGTCCTGTTCAAAGTTTACCAAGATAGCTTTGCCTTTCCTACCTTAAACCTTACAACCTGTAACTCCTCTACTGCATCACAATTGCATTAGATCTACATTACATTTGGGCGCCAACCCTCGCTGCGGTCAAACGCGGCCGTAGTAGCGATTAGACTTACAAACGGCACACGTAATCGGATAGCGAATATATAATGTCAGCGGGTCCATTTGACCTGTACTGCTCAATTTGGTCAGTGAGCATTATTGGGAATACATTATTTAGTAAAATAAAGCGAGGCCGAATGATTCCGTTGAATATTTTAGAGGTTTCGGATGTAAATATGAAATAGCTTTAGACTGGCTCTTTTAAAACATGCACATTGCACGGTTACCATAACTGACATGACATGCGCTTTCGCATTGCGCTTTCTAAGGTCAATGTTTTTCAAAATTCTACTAATTTTCAAGTAGGTAACTTTGCTGATGTACGATCAATACTTCTTCTTTTGAAATCACGGCTTACAAAGAACTACCTGTGTACTTGTTTGTGACATCAAATTTTCAGGTCCAATGTTTAAACATAATTAAAAAAGAAAGTCCAATAGACCGTGGAAAGAACGTTCATCTACAGAACGTCAAGTGAGAACCGAGTGTAATTTTCACAAATGGCAGAATGCATATTATATCTAGCTGTGCACCGATTAAGACTGCCAATTAAAACGTAAATTATGCTTTATTGTGGATACAAATTCCGACAGACCGCACAAAATTTGAATTATTCCCGTTGGATCCCACTTTTGGATCCCATTTTTTAGGTAGTTCCGATGAATCCCATTTTTAATTCCCGTTGAATCCCACTTTTTGACAACATGTGTACATATCAGAAGAAAACTGTTATCGTTATTTTACTGATGTATTCTGAGTAACTAATTTATGAATTTTACCAAAAAAAAAAAGTTCCACAAGATCCGGCCACCATAGGCTTTCCATAGACCGGTCACCAGTGTGTAGAAAGATGGCAGAGACACATTCTGAGAATGTTTCGTCGTCGTGTTTCAGTCTTTACTTAAAAATTGATAGAATGTCACTAACCAGCAAAAGTACTAGGCTAGTATAAGATCAAGGTGGTATGTTTTGCAGTCTGGTGCCAAGTGACACGCAGCGCGGGGGTAAGGTAACTCTAAATGGCCTGCCAAAGTACTAGGCTAGCATAAGCTCAAGGTGGTACGTTTTTCAACGGGGTCAGCGAAGATCATTGAAAAGCGCTGTGATGCCACGTGACAGGGGGGGGGGAATCACTCTAAATGCTTCCTGCGCTCTAAGATATGGGCCCCTTAAAACACTCCGTGGTGATACAGCTGCACGAGAGACGGTGCGACGAGGTAGCCTTAGCCTTACAAATCTTCCCCTTTTTAGGTAGTTTATTTTTCACAGAAACGAGATTTAAAAATAAAAAACCTGCAATTTGTTATGTAATCGATAAATCGATATAATGTTATATTTTTTTTGTGATAGTGACAACACTGATTTTAATTCGACACTGGCTGACACTTGTCATGTTGCGCTCAATATGGATGTGTTTTTTATTGGACATCGTCTACTCTCGCCCCAGCCACCGCTGATGACGCCCGAGGGCGTCGGAAATCGCGAGTCATATTCCAGCCGCTTCTGGTCGAGGAGTCCGGGAGCCGTCCGACCAAGGACAGGTCCAAGTCATGGCGCGTCGTGTTTCACGCTTTTCTCAAGGGAACTAATGCGTCACTGGACCATAGGGCCATACGCCTAACACGACGCGGGCGAAACCGCAATTTATGATAGCAATTTTGTCGTTGAAAGTACTCGCATTCAGATTTTTTAAAGCATGTGGGATCCAACGGGAATTGTTTTTGGGATTCAACGGGAATAAAACGTTTTTCTTTTGTTATGGGATTCAACGGGAATTACTTTTAATTTTTTTGGGATCCAACGGGAAAAATATTCAAGTGGGATTCAAAAGTGGGATCCAGCGGGAATAATTCCAAAATTTGAGAGACACGTTAATGTCATTAGTGTTCTGGCTTCATAATAAAAACAAACGGTAAATATTATACAGCCGCACTATATTAACTCCTGCAAGGAAAGTTTTGCATCATTAGTGTGGATTCAAGCGAGGCTACTGTTTGGCTCACTGGCTTTTCAGCCGTGTTTTCACTGAATGTCGGTCTTACATTTAAAATAGTATGCAGATGACGTACTTACTGAATGTCGAATGCAAAATAGGTGTACAGACGATGAATAAATATGTTCAGCACCTTAATGTTGATTTTTTTACGTTCACCTGTATTAAAAGTGCAATAATTTTTCAAAAATTTCACTACATTTTGAATTGAAGTCCGTTTGTGAAGAGATTGTTCGAAATCAATTTAGAAAAGAATATGTAAGAAAATTTCTGTATCATGTAAACATTATGTGCTAAGTCAGTGGTAAACTGGAACTAACTGGGGATACCCGCGAATTGACCTTCGTATGAAGTTTCATAATGCACCATAACCTTGAATATAAGATACGTTGCACAAGAACAAGGTTATGAATTATTTCATTGCACATCTTAATAAATCAGCCTATTATGTCACTTGCTATGGAACCTTTTAAAGGAGTGAGCCATAGGTCAACACGAGGGTCTTTGAAGTTTGAATCTCCTGCCAGATTAAGATCATTTTTATTTAATTTGTCCATATTATAGTTTCTGTATAGTTTTTTTTTTGTATCTTCTTACAGAACTCCTCAATTTCATTACTCTGAAACGAAACTAACTCTAACTCAAAAATAAAAACGAGAAAGTATAGAGGTATTTTATAGCCTGATCAATAAAAGGCACGTGACCAAAAGTGTCTGTGATTCCCAACCAAAAATAACCGTTAAACGCTCACAGGTAGCCAATACAAATTGCACTTGTCAAATACAAGTAGGACATTCCCTGCTTTTTCATTGCGAACTAAATTAAATAGAGATAGTAATTAATCGAGTGTCAATCGCGGTGATCGATTTCTGGCTCGATACATTTGTGTCGGGCCAATAGAGTACCTACGTCGATTAAAAGCGTCTAACTGTTGTATGGGAAATGTAATTTTGTACTGTGAACGATGAATTTGCGCATTTTATTATGTATTTGAAAACTTGCAATAAAAATCACTAAATGCTACAAAAGACGAAATAAGGAAATAGAAATCAAACAGCCTTTTTATTCCGGTATAATGTACCCGCGGGATATTCTTCAGGTTACACGCTTGTGTTTCGTTAGATGGATGCTAGCTATTTGACCGTCGCGGTGGTGGACGCCCACGGCGACGGACGTCGCAAGACGATCTCCGGCCACCGTAGGCGCGGGCATGCGGGCAGCTAGTAATGGGCAACTCGCTGCCCGATCATGGACCATGCCCACGGCGCGTTGTGTCCCACGCGCGCCTCAAAGAGCGTCTTTATGATGACGGGGCCCCCCTCTAGAGGGCCAAAGCCTGCCGGGGTCGAGGGACTTATTCCATCACCGTGACCCCGGAACATAAAGGGCTATTGAAGGACACCGTGGATTTTAGTTAGTACGAGTCTGACAGTCCCTTCCGCCCTGCCCGGGTTGGGAGGACTCATTTAATGATTTAACCACGTTAAAAAAAAAGCTATTTGACCGTCAGAAAGCATGAAAAGAACTTGATACATTTTGGTTATTATAATAAGATCGCGTTTGACCACAAGGTATCTCGCCTGATAGTAAACGAAGATGTGGTCTGCGGAGAGCAGTCGAAACGGTCCAGACTCCAGCTCTCACGGAAGACGCAGATTCCTTAAGTTTGCCGTATATCATTACTTCCCAGAATATGATCCTTGTTAGCGACACTTATCGAATGGCGTAACAATATAGGTTGTGTTTTTTTTCTAATGTCGGTGGGTTCGATTCCTGGACAGGATTATTGATTTTTTTTTAAATCCAATGATGCAGTTTTTATTTTTGTTAAAAATTTTCGATTTTCCTCATAGTTTCCAATTTAAGCCCAGTTGAAAAATTCATCCTGTACCTTCTACAAATATTTTTGTATGTACATACTTTTCCATCCCGCAGATACCATAAAACACCGGTGTAAAATCAGATACCTACTACCATAAAACCAACAAAATTCCGCAACATAATATTCAACAGAATTTCACGATTCACTGTTGCAATTGAAACGGTAGCAAAATAATTGAAGGTATATTTAAAGTTTAGTTGAAAAAGTTCCATTTGAATGGTGTAACATCAGTTCATTAGGGCGCATTCACGACGCGTCAGCGGCTCTAACTGACGTAGAGCGACTCCGCAATTCGCTTTACATCTGACCTAAATTCTACCTATAGATAATATGTATGTATGGAGCTTAACTTTTTGCGTACAACAAAGTTTGTGATTGATTTTTTTTTGTTCTTTTTTTATGGTGGGTTTGAAAGAGTATGTGGGCTGTTGTAAAACATACTGAGAATTGGACGGGAATACGGGAAGCCTGTTTTTTTTTTTAGCGTGGTAAAATCATCATATGAGTCCTCCCACCCCGGGCAGGGCGGGAGGGACTGTCAGACTTGTACTGACTAAAATCCACGGTGTCCTTCAATAGCCCTTTATGTTCCGGGGTCACGGTAAGGAAATAAATCCCGCGACCCCGGCAGGCTTCGGCCCTCTGAGAGGGGGCCCCGTCATTTTTGTTGACGCTCTTTGAGGCGAGCGTGGAACACGACGCGTCGTCGACCCGGTCTGGTCCTTGTCCAGGGTCGGACAGCGAGTTGCCCTTTACTCGCTGTCCGCATGCCCAAGGGGAATCTGGGTTAGGACCAGGTTTGCAAGTCCCTTCACGAAAACCTGTAGGTATATGAAATTAATATTATAGTAACTAGCTGTCCCGGCAAACTTCAGTTTACTTTACTCACCTTTTAAACTTTCCCTGAACTCCCAAAAATAATTCATAACCAAAATTATAAAAATCGGTCTAGCCGTTCTCAAGTTTTAGCGAGACTAACGAACAGCAATTGATTTTTTTTTTTATATATTTAGATGCTTGACGGGAAAAGTCAGGCAGTCAGGCTGATTGCCTAGTGAACCTGTTAGTTTCATTTGTATTTTTAATTTACACTAGTAGCGACTTCGTTCGAGTGAATGTCGGATCTCAACAATGTATTTTTTTTAAACAAAGGAATTTTACTAAAATAAAAGTAGCCGAAGTTACTCCTTATTACATTAGCTACCTGCCAATTAGAAGTCCCGTCAATATAAGCTCAGCCATTTCAGCGATAGCCATTACAAACAGAAACTCCAATTTTTTTATATGTATAGATTATAATAATATGTATAGATTACACAGGCCGGATGCCGGCCGGCAGGATTTGACAGGCCTGTTGGTCTAGTGGTTAGTGACCCTGACTGCTATGCCGGAGGCCGTGGGTTCGATTCCCACCCAGGACAAATGTTTGTGTGATGAGCACGATCATTTGTTCTGTGTCTGGGTGTAATTTATCTATAATATGTATGTATTTAGGAATATATAAGTATGTTTATCAGTTGTCTATTACCCATAATACAAGCTCTACTTAGCTTGGGACTAGATGGCGTTGTGTGATAGTTGTGGAATATTATTATATTATATTATATTATATTATTAGAATATTTTTTGTTAAGTTGCATGATTGTCAATTTCTTTTCAACTTTCGTTTTTGTATCATAAGTTAACATAACAGCATAAATAGTTCTTGAATATAAAAAAAAAATATTAAAGCTATAAGTTATAACTGTATTTACACAGGATATTTTTCATCTCGTAGTACGACCCGAACTCAACCGTATGAACATTGGGACAATAAACGATCTCAACACGGAAGAAGCTTTTTTTGTCGCACGTGTTAGCAATTTGAGTAGACAGCTAAGTTTTACTGCCATAAAATCACTCGGGATCTCAAGGAAAAAAAAACACAGTGTTAGTTTATCCTGTATTTAAATAGAGTCGTTTAATGGGCGAGCTTCTCAAAAAGACTTCAAAGGGAAGAACGTGGAACGCACTTTTGCGTTCTTCATTTATTCATAGGGCTCCGGGCGGAGGGTACTCAGTGGTGAGGCTTCAAAGCCGCAGATAAACATAGATTACTGTACAGATATAATCAGAACAGCACTGTTACAGGAAAAGGTGTTTGACCAACCCCTGGATTTTAGGTAGAAAAAGCTGTAGGTAACTGAATTAAAAAAACACACACTGTATAGTTCATTCGTATTAAAATCAAAAACTTTCAGCAATTAATATCCACATCCAAATAAATATCTTTATAGCTGAAGATTTTGTTCGTTTGGATAGACGCGTCAGTAGTCCTCGCCAAGTAGTTATCATAAATTAAATAAATAATGTGAAATATCTAACATCATTGGCTATTGTTGAGCTAAGGAGTATGCGATCCCTTCTGCTTTACCCGGGAGGACTCATTTCATGTTTTTTAAAACCCTAAAAGAGGTGCTATTTGTACCAATCTGTCAGAGTTCAACGTCTATGTTTAATTAGATGTTATATATTATACTGATTAATTAATAGTTCTGGACTGAAGCTTAATTACTATTCCTAGCTAACAATGCTCAAGTATCGACATAATAGGTAGCAATCTCCGTTTAGTGATTAATATTTACCTATTAGGCCCTTCGTACATTCGGAAACTCAAGTTTCCGATACCTTACGACTTCAGTATCCAGGCGACTCTCGCAATAGAAATGCATATACGTTCGTACACACGCACGCGACGCGCGACGCTAATCGCGCGCTACCTATCTGCTGACATCGCCGCTACTTGAGTTTCCGCGACTTTCAAGATGGCGGAACAATTTATTTACCATTTTTTATTTTATTCACAGAATAAAGGGTTCCGTAGCATATTCTTGAATCATTTTTGGAAAGTAATTATTTTAAAACGATATAAAAATATTTACAATACTCATAACAAATCTTAATTTGGTATGCAGTTTTATTAAAAAGTTGGGAGAGATGGTTTTTTTTTCTATTTTATTGAATGAAATTTAAAAATTAATTTAAAGTATTTGGATTTGGATTAATGTTAGGTTCGCAGGAAATTAACTGTGAAGGGCGGACTGTCACACGACTGATCTTATAAAGATTCCGTTTTTTTTTGAACCAACGGAACCCTAAAAAATATACTTTGATCGTCACAGTCATGTGTCAGACATTTTTGAATTCATATTCTTGACCACCCATCATGACCTTTTGACGCGGCGCTAGTGTCTATGTCGTTACATCAAATTGCATTATAAAAATTTAGTACCTCGAATTTTCCGCAGGTCATGAGTAGTGGCGAAACTCTAGTATCGGAAACTTGCGTCGCCTCGTGTACGAAGGTTCGTACACGAGGCGACGCAAGTTTCCGATACCTTACGATTTTGGTTTCCAGGCGACTATCGCAATACAAATCCATAAAGGCTCGTACACAGGTCGCGTCGCCGACGTGAGTCGCCGACTCTAGTCGCTCGCTACTCATCTATCAAGATCGCCGATACCCAAGTCTTCGCGATTTTTAACCGACGAAAAATTTGTATCTATTATTTTAAAATTTATTATTAAAGTATCTGAGGTAGAAAAATATCCTTGTTTGTATCATTACAATTAATAATATCTAATAATATTCCACAACTATCACACAACGCCATCTCGTCCCAAGCTAAGCAGAGCTTGTGTTATGGGTACTAAACAACTGATAAACATACTTATATATTTCTAAATACATAAATATAATATATAAATTACACCCAGACACAGAACAAATGATCGTGCTCATCAAACAAACATTTGTCCTGGGTGGGAATCGAACCCACGTCCTCCGGCATAGCAGTCAGGGTCACTAACGACTAGACCAACAGGCTTGTCAAATTCAAAAGAATATTCTAATAGATAATTAGCATGGAATAAGCTTTTTTTTTTAAGTGGTAAAATCATCATATTAAATGAGTCCTCCCACCCCGGGCAGGGCGGGAGGGACTGTCAGACTCGTACTAACTAAAATCCACGGTGTCCTTCAATAGAACCTAACAAAACAATAGCGCGATCTAACTCGACGACAGCGCCATCTATCGAGCATGGTGTCAAACTTTTTGCACTTTTATAAATTATTATGGTTTCGTTACAAACATTACTACTTTAACCTAGCTTCGTCATGTACTTGCACATACGACAAAAATAAAGTAATTAAGAAAACGAAAACATTAAAAAAAACCTATTCAAATCTGAAATTTGAAACCACGGTCATCATCATAGCAGTAAGGGCGTCAGCGTTCCGGTGCAAATAAAAGAAAACTATAAAAAAAAACCTAGAAAAAAATTGAATAAACCTCTAAAAAACAACTGAAACACGAAAAAAGAAAAATTCTATGTGTACCTGGGGATTGAACCCATGGTCACCACCTTGAAAGTCAAAGCTTGAACAAATCGAGCTACCTTGTAGCCGGTTGGCGCGGCGAAATTATGAACCATATTCTTTCTAGATTGTTTTTTTTCCTCTATACGCGCCAATTTTTAATTCCAAAAATTTGAAATAGGAATGCGCTCGTCATTTTTAAAATAAAAGCATTTTAATTTATGTTATGAGATGTACATTTTGTGTTTTGTACAATGTATTATTAAGGTTGAATATAGAATGGTGGCCGAATAGACGATTTGAGTCTTACGACTCGAGTCGCCGCTGTGTACGGATCGTGCGCTACTAGAGTCGCGCGACTTGGGTATTCGACTGGAGTATCGGATACCCGAGTCGCCTAATGTACGAAGGGCCTTAGTTGTTGCTGGCGGCTTCTTAAGCGTGATTCTCTAAAATGATCATCTCAGGGGAACGTATAATATCGGGATAAACGGTAAATTTATGTATTACTAGCTGACCCCGCGAACTTCGTAGCGTCACAGAATCAATACTTACTACACTTAATAATACTACTACTAGTACTAGGTACTACATATTTTTTTACAAAAAAAAAATGTGATAAATGAAGAACAGCTCGATTTTGTGCAAACTTCACAAATAAACCATCTACATTATTAGTCCGAACAAAGCCTAAACATTTGTTTTGGATAGGTGAGTCCGTTCTTAAGTTATAAAATTACAACGAAAAGTGGCATTGATTTTTAAATATACATGGATTTCCTGCACTATTTAATAAATATAATATATTTATATATCTAATATATAGGGTGAAAGTTAATTAGTGGAGGATACTTATACACGTGATTGTTCTCATGATTACAAACAACTTTCCCAAAGAAACTTTTTTTGTAAACTCATTAGTTTTATTTTTATCACTATAATAAAATTATGGACGCGCGTACTAAGTTAAAACTACGCGCGCGCACCGTCGCCCGATCAGCTGTTAGCGGTGGGGCCCCGCGCCCGCGTTGGCAATGACTTAGGCAGTGCGCCTACATGTTTCGATAAAGTAATATCTAAAACTAGTATTTTGGTACTTTACTTTATAAACACATAAAATACATAATCTTTCTAACTTAGACTCCACTTACAAACTAACTACTACTACTTACAAACTAACTTCAGGAATTGCGTTTGTTTTTATTATTTAAAAGATGGATGTTTAGAAACGGCTTAAAAGATACCACTACATTATTAACTGACTCGATACCTTATCTAGGCTTTGAACTAGCAGTCTACAAGAAAAACTTGGGTATTTTATTATTACTCTAGTTGTTTTAACTTCGTAAAACTGGTGTGTTTAAAAAAATGGTATCAATAATTGATACCATTTTTTTAAACACACCAGTTTTACTTGTCTTTTTATTTGACTATTTACCTATTATGACTTTAATCAAGTAAGTTTTAACTCACATTAATTGTTGGATGTGTCCGCCTTGCGCTTGTGAGCCTGCACTCGTCGCAGTGTTAGTGTCACTATTCACTATTTCGAAACACTTTTCGATCCTTTTAGTTCATCGAAAATATTGACTGGCCCATCACAATACACTAGGTTTTTCACGAGCCCGCGGTGGCCAAGCAGCTGGACCCCTTCGACTTAATATCCACCTGTCTTTATAAATAACACCATTACTCCCTTCCGAATCACCATCACTGTACTCGCACGTTGTACGGCACGTTGTAGTTGTACGGCATCGCGCGCGGGCGGGGCGTCAAAAAAATAACAAAACAATGCGCACGCGACACGCTTCACGTGTATAAGTATCCTCCACTAATTACCTTTCACCCTATATATATGTATATATTAAAATATGAAATATATTTTAATAAACGTTCCCCCACACTACGAATTTCTCCTGTATCGTAGGTGCGTTTACAAACATAGTAACTCACATACACAAACACCCCGACCCGGAACAATTACTGACAGAAATCCACGACACCCTGCACAGCAGCCGATTTTTCAGCCACCGCGCCAACTGTGCCGTTGATAACTATCTCCGAGCCAGATTTCTTCAATATTCGTTCAGCCATTCTGACGTTATTGAGTACCAAATATCTAACCATCCATTCAAACTTTCGCTTTTAATGTAAGTTAGATTAATCTCTCATCGTAATAAACAGGCTACAGAGTTAGAGTACTCGCCGGGGTTGCGAGACGCCCAGTTGGAAGATTAAGTAGTCATTAAATGTAGCTAACTGTACCTCTAAAATATTCGATAAATTGAATGGTCTATGCCAGTAGGCGTAATTGCCAGTAGGCTGGATACCGTGGCTCTTGAACGTAAAAGGGGAAACCGACATAATAAGGGTAGTTTTTAGGCTGTATGAGTCTGACAGTCTCGCTCCACCCAGAGCTGGATTTATTTCATAATTTTACCACCCCATAAAACACACTACATAAGACAAATGGTGGATGTTAAAATATTTGATCTAAATCCATTTTTTCTCATTCAGAGGTCTTTGACCCGGCAATTGAAATTTACAACCCGAATAGTTTTAAGGGGGATGCTCCAACCAGCCCGCGAAATTCAAATTTTTTTACGTTTTTTGCAATTTGCAGGCCAGTGACATGTTGTAGCTTTATAAATATATGAGTTGCGGTAATAACAAGTATAATTTTAAATATAAAAATTATCAAAAAACTCGCTCCATCAGCTCTCACATAGAAAAGGTGCATCATGTTAAAATCTCCGAAATCTAACTACGATGCACCTTTTCTATGTGAGAGCTGATGGAGCGAATTTTTTGATAATTTTTATATTTAAAATTATACTTGTTATTACCGCAACACATATATTTATAAAGTTACAACATGTTACTGGCCTGCAAATTGCAAAAAACGTTAAAAAATTTGAATTTCGCGGGCTACATCGAAGCAATCACCTTAAACAAAACATTCGCTGGTCTTTTTTAGTCGTCGAACAGTCAATTCGTTCGAATCCAAACAACAATAAAAAGTAAGTTTCGTATTGACTCAGATCCGTTCTGATCCAGCCAATACGTGATCCAATCAAGAAAGGGACCCTTGAATGTAGTTAATTAGGCAAATAGAAAGTTTTCAATGTTCACCAACTTCGAACCCGTTCGTTGCAAAATCGTTTGTTTTCAAACCTCTACTCGACTGTCGGATAAATTGTCTTTGGTTCTGATTTTTTATTTAGTTTCATAATTTATGATCCTTGATACTTTTTGGAGTGGGTAGATTCCACCTTCTACACAGGCTATCTGAAACACATTATTAACACCCGACGCGATTTTTCTATGACCAGAATCATACTATGAACACCCGACGCGACGACACGCGCTCACTGCACGTCGGGTGTTGACACGTTGCGTCGCGTGGCGTGTTAAATAATGTGTTTCCGGATTTAATCTGCGGTGACGGCTGAGCAATCCCACTGGCGGTTGGTGGCCTTACCAGGGCCTGCCGGGATCGCGGGACTGTCTCATCAGGTTACCGTGGTCCTGGAACGTAAAGAGCAATTGAAGAGCAACTGGGATTTTAGTCAGTACGTGTCTGACTGTCCCCCCCGTCCCGCCCAGGGCGTGAGGACTAACTTGATGATTTTACCACGATGAAAAAAGGGCCTACTGGCTGACCAAACCCTATCTGGCCAAATAGTTTCTACTGTGTGTGTCCGGTAGTAGTTCCAGCTCCTGAGTGAGATTGCTCCATCTCTATGCCTCATCTTTGCTTTTGCTGATGAACACATCATCATCTGCCTAGCCTTGTCTCAACTTAAGGGTCAAATCCCACGTACCACAACCACACCACAGCCACAACCACACCACAACGACGCCATGTGATCGGGCGTATATTTTTTATTGAAAATGAATATTACAATTTACGCGTACCACATTTTGCCTTTGTTATCGACCACCTGTGTAATACGACCACATCACAACCACATAGCGACGCCAACGCCATCCACCACCGGCGGCGGCACCGCGGCAACATCGCAACAACAATCTTTCCTCAATGACTAGGTTCAGTCAAGCCGTGTTTCCTCTACGAAAGCCGGAGTATAAATAACTGCACATGACCATGTGGTTACCACATCGCAACGACAGCGACAACGCAACCACATCGACATTTTGTCGGTACCACAACGCAACTGCAAAAAGCCGCTGTAACACTATTCACACGTAACCACAGCTTGACCACATTTTGTCGCTGCGACGTGGTGTGGTTGTGATACGTGTGAATACACGCTTAATAAATATGTTTCTATTCTAATTTCAAAACAAATTTCAATATTATTTGAAAACAAAATTTTATCTACGCAGGAACTTCAAAGGTCTTTTCAAATACCTTCATAATATTTTTCTTCAAGATAACCTTTTTTGTGTAGTTAACGTTTGTAACGGCTCAGAATAATTAAGGGTTCGAGTTAATTACATAATTACTACACTAATAGCGTTTTAATTAAACAATCTCGCTCATGTGTACAAAGCTTTTACTTTCTCACACAATATTTATTATTTTTACTAAAATATACGGTAAAACAAACTTATAAATCATAATGTACACATATAGTTTTGTTTGCTTAGTCCTTCAAAAGCCTTTTATCTGTCCTTTGAAACCTAAGTAAACTTTTACATTGTAAAACCTTTTTATTTATATTATATTTTACGAAAGACCTATTACGGTTGTCTGGCTCAGACCTTGATTTGATCTTTTATTTGTTACTAGCTTTTTCCCGCGATTTCAACCGCGCTGCTGAGCTCCTGTTGGGCGTGGCGGGTTATTATATAAACTACAGCATTCTTCGATAAATGGACTGTCCAGCTCAAATTTTTTTTTTTAATCCGTCCAGTAGTTTCAGAGCCCTAATACAAACAAAAAATCAAATCTTTCCTCTTAATGATAAAAAATCTGTATTTAATACTTTAATTATTATTTTATTTTTTTGTAAAAAAAAAAAAAAAATGTAAAGAGTAAATATAAAAAGAATTAAGCGAAAATTCTATAAATTCAACGAAGATAATTTTCGATAGTTAAACCTTAAGCGACGTTTTAATCGAAAATATGTTATGAATGCAATCCCATTTAAAAAATTATTTTATTTTTAATAGGCTTACACCCATGGAAAAGCTGTGGACTTACGTGCAACGGTCCCATTTATCAAGTTAAAAACTGCTCTCGTGAACAATTTTGTTTATGTCGCTTTTGTTATCTTTTAACCATCGAAATACTTTTTTTTTTCTCTTATCTTGCTTTTTAACCGACTACAAAAAAAAGGTTCTCAATTCAGCGGCACCTTTTTTTTTGTATTTTCCCCGATTTCTCGATGATGCGACGCCCGAGACAAATTTCAAATATTCTTATTTTGTTTAAAAGGTAAAACTTTACATAAAATACCTTTATTTTATGTAAAGTTCCATAATAATCAGGCCAGGATCACGATTGCTGCTATAGCATTGTTTACGCAAACACGCAACATTAAATTACGCCCGTATCGATTAAAAAGGGTTAAAAAATAACAGTTTTCCAAAAAAAAAATACCCAAGAAAAAACGTAGCGAACGAAATCAGGGACAATAAAGTCAAGGAAAAACCAAACAAAGTCAACTGTTTTTTTTTTCTTTCTTCCAAAATGTAGTAAGTCACTTTAAAATTATGCACATCCAATATTAATATATAATTTAACAAATCCCACGAATTTGCTTATATAAGTATGTAACTTGAATCATGATCCATTTTGACAGTGAATCGTTTAAATCTGTCAAAGTGACAAAGATCAAAGTCATTACCATGGATATGTATGTTTATGCGAATGAGGACCTAATTGGATTTGAAAGTCTGTAAGAAAATAAGCTATGGGTCATGATTCAACTTTGTTGATTGTACATTCCCTCTACATTAATTATTACGAAATCGTCGCACAAACAAGAAACTGACGGAGTCTAGTTAGCTTTTAAAATAAATTCATAGTGTAGACAGATATCTGGCTTTGTCTGGAACGGTCCCGTGAAACGTGAGAGAAATTCCGAATATTGACACAGAATATTGAAACACAGAAGATTCATTATCCCTCTTTTTCTGAGGCAAAGTGTTGTAAAGACAGCATGTCAGCTAAGAGCGGTAATTCTACAACAGCAAATAAGACTTTTTAGACTACATTATAATATCTGTCAGTTCCTGCTCATTTGTGGTCTCATTAATGAGCCTTCTGTCAGCACTACTACGCCATTTTATCCTATTATGTCAACCCACGCTTTCTCCAGTCGTGTTCCCGTAAGGGTGTCTCCATATATACGCGACTGCGACACGGACGCGAGTCTAATAGGAGGCAATTTAAATAATGTCGGTACTGTGTTCGACTTTGTTGATGACTACATGAAGGCAAGTTTTCAGAGCAATACGTGAACCGTTGTTATGAAATAATGACTCATATTATGAAGTTACGTAAAACATATTTCAGCACAAGAATGAAACATGGAATCTGTTTAATTAAAACTAGAATTATAATCTCCATATATTCCATTTGTTTCAGTAGAGGAAGCTTAAATAATGCCTCACCGCGTTCCAGTTGCCACACCGCAACTGGAACAAACACGTTACGAGTGCTATGAATAAACATAAAATTCCAAAACAATTCCAAAACTGCGCAATTACACGTGCTTTAATAAAGAGTCCATGTCCACGAGCTCGTGTAGTCGTGTAACAGGGATATGTACATCAGGTGGCATCGCGGCATCGCGCGGTAATTTGTATCGCGCCTGTATGTGGTAGCCTAACTGTCAGGACTGCAGAGTTTTCATTAGTAACGTGCATTTTGGTGATGCATACAAAAACTACCTTAATTAATAGTCATTTGTTGTACCTGTGTGTTTTTAGATTTATTTTTGAGCTGCTATTTTGCCAACACGATTATTTTTAATTCAACACAATATTTCTAGGTGGATAGGTGCGTTTAATTTTCATTTTTATAATCATTTATAAAGCATCCATTAATTAGACTTAAACACCAACGATGCTCATTAAAATTATCCATGTGAAATGTATCATATTAATTTCACAAATTAAAGTGCTCTAAGCTCGGTTCAGTGTTTTCAAGATCATGTGTGTATCATGAAAATAATTTTAATTATTGACTTGTTTATTATTTGTTTTTGAAGAATAGGTTTTAAAACCTAAAGGCGTTTTCACGGTGCGTCGTTTTCCACGCGCTCCTCAAAGCTATTCTTATATATAATTCAATACATTACAAATAAAAACGCTTCGGATCGCATTCGCTTTGCCTGTCTGTTTGACAATAGCTTTAATGATTTTCACATGAAAAATAGGGCGTGTACATCGTACGGCATTTAAAAGAAAAACGAAAGCGATCCGATAGTCTATGTGACTGGCTTCAAACAATTCCATACATTACAAACAAAAACGCCTCGCTTCGCATTCGCCATACCTGCCTGTTTGACAATGGCTTAAGTTCCTAATTTTTTATTTACTAATGGTACTTCGTATGCACAAGCAGGGTACATACGTCTAAAATGTTATAAGAGAATATTTTCAGATCATTTACATGTCTTTGTGTGTGCGACGTTTTATAAGATTGGTAAAAAAACCCCGTCATTTGGAAAAATAGGGACTGGAAAATTTGTCGTCTTTTTACAAGATGAGTTGGTGTTTTTGACCTGACTACCCTGAGAAGAAACACCCGAAATGAACATAGAGGTCACTGTCTCTTTTAAAATCCAGACATTAATACGGCAAACTCATCAAGGCCTATGTTGGTGTGAACATAGCTTTAGTCTTTATCACACTGAAGCGCAATTTTGTTGTATTTCGAAAGTTCTTATGTAGAATTCTACACAATTACAATAGTTTCGGGGACAAATAAAACCAACTTAATTCGCACGAATTTCAACCTTATCTTCACGCGCTATTTCAATTAAAATGCCAAGGCGTTTGCGGTCCTGATGGCATTTTTTTGCAAGAAATAATTGGGTTTACATGTTGTGTGCAGTTAACAGCTGTTTATCACGAATATCAAACTAAAAAATAAGTACAATGTACTTTTAAAACATGGGCTAAAATAATTATTTATTCATAGGATAATTTTGTATGTTTCACTGTATTACACAAGCCGTCCCGGGAAGTGGATCAAATTGAACAGGGGTAGGGTGAGGTCATTTCCAATTTTTTTTGAGAGTTACGATTCAATTTTTTACGATTCAAAAGTTATACCACATAATTATGACCACTTTTCGCGCTCAGGTACAAATGCCTAGAGATTGCAATTTAATTAAATTCTCTAATTTTAAAGTAATAAAAATACCCAATGATTAATTTCAAAACGTAAACGGGACTTATGGAAAAATTCGTTCCTAGTTCGTACTTAACGCTTTTTATATTCCAAAAAATTAACTTACTAAAAACAAGTACTTTAAGTACACTGTACGGTAAACTACGAAAGTCTTGTACTAATGTAAGACCTCTGACACACCTCTGATTTCTTTGAAATTACTTACGTACCTAGATGGTGACATTTGCCTGCTGTGTGTGTTTAAGAAAGAGAGATTGAATTCTGAAAACTTGTCTTACAAAATATGAAGATGATAAATGCCAAATATACACATACCTATAGATAATTATTATGACGTAACGTGTCTAAAATAAAAACCTTTTGTAGTCCTGTCGCTTGCGGTCAGCGGAAACCTCCCAGAAACATTCAAAGAAAACAAATAAATATGATTTCTATTATTTAAACTCATATTTTTCTGTACGTGTGTGTGTATCTGAACTCGTTTTAAACGATTGAACCAATTTTGGTGGACTTTTTTTTGTACATTTTATGGATCGTTGTCCTGTGGGGTGGATTACAACCCACTCCCTCTCTAGGAGAGGAGGTCTGTGTTCCAGCAGTGAAAACGTTACACTAAATAGACTGATTATGTTTTATGTTTACATTCAGAATTGGATTTAGAAGATGGCGCTCTTGTTAATACAGAAAGGACAAGAGGACGTCTTTTGGGTCAGCTAGTTATTTCATAAAATCGATAAAACATTGGAATCTAGAAGTTTATGAAGGAGGAATTTCCACTTCGCACGAACCCGACATTGTTCGAGTTATATGAGATTTTTGTGGTTTTACATCAGGCTTTATTAGACCTTTGTCTGTTGAGTAATTACTTTTCTAAGCTTTTGACATGATCGATTTTTTCTTGTTTGTGCAAGGAAAGTAATATCTACGTCGAAGTCTAGACAAAAGTAAATTGTGATTGTTGTAATGATAATGAAATTAAATTGACTTCATAACCAATTATTTTGGAACCGGCTTCCCGTCTAACTGGATGTAACTAACTACTAGTGTTTTAAATGGAGCCGCCTGTCCATCTGACATTCACACCCCAGTTAGTCTATTGTGTTTTTTTTATTTTTATCATGAATTTATTTGATGTTATATATAATCATAACCTAAACTATAAATAAAAACTAACTAGTAATATGTACAAATAATAATAATAAAAGAAATATTCAAAGGGCGTCAAAGAATTTATCCACATCGCTGTCAACAGGAACAGTGCCCAGAACGCTGGCAGCATTGCCACGTTGTATGGCAATGCTGATTCGTTGGCCTAGGAATAGGCCAGCCCTCTGGTCACCTGAAGAGTCGACTAAACGCCTGGCGATATCCTTAAAAACGTTGTGGGCACTCGGGCCCCATGGCCCCAGAGTTTCAACCCCAAACGGCTCAAACACATAGCTACTAGCTAAGCCAATGTATTTGCGCCGCTTGGAGTTTTCAGCACCTGCAGCAGCAGCGCCAGCACAACACGCTGTACTAGGAAGATGGGATGGCGCAAGGGTGTCGACACATGTTGCATCCCACACCAAAGGCCTACCGCTGGGTAGGCCTTTGGTGTGGGATGCAACATGTGCCATAATGCCATGGAAGCTGTTCCATGGCATTATGGTCATACCATCTGGTCTCTTCCCATCGTCGCGTGCCAAGCCACTGGGTTCTAAGACGGCTGGCACCCCGGCGGTGACAAGAGCACGACGGATTATGTCGTTTAAGCTAGCGTGTCGTGCCAACCGACCTGCACTCCTGCTACAGGAAAGGCCATGGTGCCCGAGGCAGTCGACTACTTCACCACATTGACAGCGATGTGGAGCCCCACAAGGAGCGCCCAAACGCAAGTCAAGTCAACGTCTATTGTGTAGTATTTCCAGAGATGTGCTATGCTACGTTGCTGCGGGTACGTTTGATATCCAGCAATCATATTCATTGGTTTACATAGCACAGCACTGGTAGAAACGGATTCAACTAGGATGTGTTTTTTAATATGGAAGGATGCGTGCTATGGCTGCGTGCTAAGGCTGCGTGCTATGGATGTGTGCTAATGGAGGCGTGCTATGGATGCGTGCTAAGGGTCGTCTTCCCTAGTAGATGTATCGACATTGCATAGCTCGAGCTGTGCATGTTCTCTACCTGTAACCCTTATCTCTTCAAAAGTAGGATGAACAGGATTTTTCTAGGAAGGCTCGTTCATCGTTCACCTTGTCTGTGTCATCTCTGACCTAGAATAGAATCAAGTCCACACAGGACTCATATTTTGATTTAAACACGATAAAAAACACAACAATCAAGGTATTGTTTTATAATGTAACCGTGACCCGGGAACGTAAGGGGCTACTGAACGAGACGTGGATTTTAGTTAGTATGATTCTGACAATCCCGCTTTGGATGGACTCATTTGATGATTTTACTACGATAAAAAAACCCTGTCAAGAATTAAGACAAATAATGTTAAATAATGCCGCAGAGTTTGGAAAAAAGAGCACATCCATCTCAATAATAAAAAGATAGATTTAATTACTTTTTTCCTAGCTTAATGGATCTTCAGGTCTACATGTTATAGTACCTACGTACGTTAGTGTGATGAGAGTTGCGTTCCAAGAACGTTGACTTGCAACGAGATACAGAACCCAGCATAATGCAAACAGAGTCATGCCACAAAAAAAGATTAGCTGTAGAAGTACAATTCTGTGTTCATTTAAAAACTGTCTCGAGTGATGGGAATCTTAAGCCGCTTTTCCACAAGGCAACATTTGGCGTGCGACACGTGTACGGCAACGCTGCACAAAAAAGCGCGACTTTACCAGTTGGCGCGCAACATCACGCGCGGCTTGTTGTTTGTTTATAGAGCATCGTGAGCATTAATAATTGTTGTCCAGTGGAGACGTGACGAGCAACACAAGTTCCTCTGGCGATCATGTTGTCGACAACTGACGTAAAGTAGTTGATGCATAGACAGACAACGTTGTTCAAAAAAACGCTACCTATTTAGGTTTTAAAGTATTGTATGTATGTACACTTATTGTATTTACACCTATAATCAAAAATTACAATTATAATGGAACCTATGACACGCTTAGGGCAGTACATTGTCCCAGCATGCTCTCGCATCTCTCCCCAGGGCATCAAATTGTACCAACAGAGGCCTACACGTTCGACACTGCAATAATTTATGCCTATAAACTGAATCAATGTAAATAATTATTTAGGGCAAAAACTCGAAAACTAACAACATAATATTATTTCTCCAAATTATTCACCTGTACCCGATTTCAAGGCGTAGATATACGTGAATTGGGCATCAATGAGGTTACGTTAGAACCTTTTTTTTCCGTAACCCTTACAAGATTTATTTTCAAAATAATATATTATTATTCTACACAATATGAAGCTTGACCTCTTGGTGTCAAAAATAAATAAAAAATAATTTAAATATCATAAATAAATACGCAAAGTGACCTCTGTTTTTAGGGTTCCGTAGTCAACAAGGAACCCTTATAGTTTCGCCATGTCCGTCCGTCCGTCCGTCCGTCTGTCCGCAGTTTAGCTCAGAGACGCACAGTACTAGAGAGCTGTTATTTGGTGTAAATATACGGATTTGTTGTGCCAAAAAAGTGGTAAAATAAAATCTCGTAAAATATTTTTTTTAAGGGTACCTCCAGTACTTACACGTAAAGTGAGGATTTTTTTTTTCTCGCGTACCCCTTAGTGTGGGGTATCATTAAAAAGGCCTTTAAAAAATAATGATAGTTTCCAGTAACAGTTTTTTGATAAAAAAAATCGTTTGTGAAATATTAAGCTTTAAAGTGCTAAATTTTGCTCGATTCGAGTGTCCCCCCCCTCTACCAGCTAAACGGTTATGTTTGGGGGTGTGAAAAATTCACAATAGTAGCATATATAACGAAGTTTAAAAGAAAATTATCACGACTAAGTAGGCTTTACAAGTTTACGAGTAATAGTCGACCAACTTATAAAACGTACTTGGATAACATAATGCCCTAAACAAAATGTATCGGAGAACATGTTCATCAACTGCAAATGTAAGTTTGTCAACTTTATTTTTACAGCTATAATAGGTGGGTATGTTTTGGGGATAGGTAGGTTTTTATTGTCAACTATTTTTAACTAAATTCAAAAAAAAGGAGGAGGTTATAATTCGTCGTAATCTTTTTTCTTATGTAATTTTCCTGATTTCTCAAAGACTCCTGGACCGATTTTGAAAATTCTTCTTTTTAAAATTAAATTCAGCGAATCAGTTTAATTAGTATTTTGATGGGCAACTACGGAACCCTACACTGTGCGTGGCCCGACACGCACTTGGCCGGTTTTTATAACTTAAAACCATTTTTCTTCTAAATTATCAATCACAGGATTTTTTAATTGCCAGCAAAATATTATATTAAGTAATGCAGATGGGATCTTGGACTTATTTTTGCCAATAACTTTCTTGATGATTTTTTACGAATTTTTTTAGCCGCAGCCGCTACCACCTCTCCGGCGCCCAACATGGTCAATGGCGTCCTGCCCGCTCTTATTATCGTCACTCAATTTAGATTGTCATCGACACGCTAAGAAGAAAAATGTCGTCACTCTTGTTGTACTTGTATTTCCTAGAGGCGTTATCTTTTTATTTATATTTTTATATTAATAGGTAATAGAGGACACCCTGTGTTTTGATGCGACGAATGAATTATTTTTTTTTAACCATTTTTTATGAATTAGTCAAGAAAACTTTTTCAAAGGTCAGTGTCTAATTACTACGTGTGTAGATTTTTATCTAGGACCATAGTCCTGGGAAAAGATTTCATCGAGACAATTGTCGGTCAGCTTTGATCAACTTTGGAACAATAGGTTTAAGAAAAGAAAAATATTACCACGCATTGCGTTATAAAACACATTCCTTCATCGAAATTCACGGTTGGCGCGGTGGCTACCTGCTGAGCAGCATTTCGCGGGTTCGATATCCGCAAATATTTGTATGACCTACAATTAGTTGTTACGGGTCCGGGTGTTTGTGTATGCGGGCTTCTATGTTCGTAAACGCACCCAAGACCCAGGAGAAATTCCTATTGTGGGGCCACGTTTTTAACAAATCAAAAAAGAAATTTTGCTGCGATCGACGAACGACTAATCAAAAAAAAAAAAAAACCGGCCAATTGCAAGTAGGACTCGCCCATTGAGGGTTTCGTAGCCGTAGCAGCAAGTAACATTTAAGTATTAAAAAAAAAACTAGGTACTTGTATCGTTCAAACCAATTTCCGGTGGAAGTTTACATGGTAATGTACAACATTATTTTTTTTTTAGTTTTATTATACTCGTTTTTTTCGAACGATGATGATTTTCACGACGATGACGGGGAACGGGGGACACACACATTTTACCATTTTGGAAGTATCTCTCGCGCAACTATTCAGTTAAAAAAAATAATATTAGAAACCTCAATATCATTTTTGTAGACCGACATGACAGTCATGACGAATCCATAAGGGTTCCGATTTTGTCATTTGGCTACGGAACCCTAAAAATGTGACTCTTGTTAGCATATGACTTCTGCACGTAGTTACCTCTTTCGTGTTCATACCCACTTATGCAACACGGTTCTTGGAAAGCTAAGCCAACAGTTTAAAACTACGTATTCCGAACTACTATGGGCTCTTACTTTCATAACCGTTTAATTACACTTAGCCTTAATAACCCAGCTCATTAACGTTGGTAAACACTGGTTACGATTTTAAGTAAAAGCTATTATTTTGTAAAATTCTAAGGTATCTGTTAATTATTTAGCTAAGTAGCCTTGGAGTAGAATGCTTACGGTCAAACACCTTTATAGGTTTTATTTATATACGTGCACGTTAAGAGAAGTGAAGGAAAATATGCCTGCGTGGTGGATTATGGCACTCCTCTCCTCACAGAGAGGAGGCCAGTGTGCCAGCTGATGATGATGTTGATGCTCATGAATGAGGAGATTCGTAAATTAACTAAAGTTGCCAACATAGTCCAACGAATTAGCAAGTTGAAATGGCAGAGGGCAGGCCATATACCACGCAGAACTGATGGCCGTAAACACGGTTCTTACGACACGAAGTCAATTTTAAAATAATATTATAAAATTAGTTGAAATTTTTTGAATCGCGTCGTGTCGTATTAAAATTTGTCGCTCACGCAGGACACCGCCTTAGGCTGCGTTTCCACTAGAGATGTGCCGAGGAAATGGGTCGTGCGAGGATGTCTAGCTGTGCTGTGAAAATGTGTGGGCGTTTCCACCAAAGCTGTGCGATGAAAATGTGTCTACGAGGATGTGTAGCGGAGCTGTGAAAATGCGCATTAATGTGTGGTGCGAGGATGTGTAGCGGAGCTGTGAAAATGGGCATTAATGTGTGGTGCGAGAATGCGTTGCGAACAAACAAACTCCGTCTATGGACTGGCTGGTACAGTATGCGCAAACCTCGCAACACATTTCTCAACACACATTCCTCGCAACACATCCCTTGCACACATCCCTCGTACACATCCCTCGCAACACATCCCTCGCCCACATCCCTCGTACACATCCCTCGCACACATCCCTCGTACACATCCCTCGCGTGTTTTGTATGTGCAAAAATCAAGCTCTGCTGATCCGTTTCCACCAGAGCTGTGCTGACCGAGGCGAGGTAAATGAAGCGATTCTATTGGTTCTTTACAAACACATTCCTCGCTACACATCCTCGCACATCTCTGGTGGAAACGCAGCCTTAGAATGGATGATATTACGATTTGACAGATAGCTCCTTTAATCGGTACCCCTAGCACGAATATTCACTCTTTTTGACGTAAAGTAAACTGGAACTTTGCTGTAAATTTGATGGAATACTGCGATTTCTCTGTATAACTCGTGCTACCTCAGACTCTGTAAAGTAAAATACTGCAAAGTCTCTGTAAAAAATACTGGGATTATTGTCAGCCGAACTGACGTCACTGAGAAGTCACTAAAATCCGACCCACCACTCATGACTTTCGGAAATTTCGAGGTACTAATTTTTTAATGCAATTTGATGTAATGAAATAGACACTAGCGCCACGTCTAAAGGTCATTAGTGGCGGCATGGCTGCTCCATAGGATCGTTCTGAAACTCGACTTTTTGACTAATATTTATTTTAATTTTAAAATACCCAGTTCTAATCCAAATTCAGTGACTAAATAAGAAAATATTTGTACAAAAAGTGTTAATTATATAATAGATTTGAATGAAAAAATCAAACAAAAATTTTCCGCATTTCATTTCACATTTAAAGTAGTAGACAAACGTTTTCAAACGCCCATGTCTAACATGCGTACATGCAATATAAGACAGTGTTCCCACTTTATAAATATATTCCCTTTATTTAGGGTCAGGGGTCCTTTCAAATGCTGGTCATTATTTTGGCGAAAAAATTGTACAGCTTGGCCAGAACGGATTGAAACGGAACTAAAATTTTTATTTCTGACAGCGTTTTAAAATCTTTGATATTTGATGTAAACAAAGACCGCAGGTTTGTTAGATTTATTATTGTGCCATAAAACTAACGTAATAAGTGAAAAATAATAAAATAAAATCATTCAAAGTGCTGGTAGCGCGAAGACAGTGGCGACTTCCGGTTTTCTACATTTTTATGTCAAGCTGTAAAAGAAAATAAAGCCCGGTTTCCACTGCAAGCGGACCGGAGCCATTAATGACTTCGTTAAACTCGCAAGCGCAAACTGCATACTTGTATTTCCACCAACAAATAGTTTTTGCGTTCCCAGAACGAGCTTATTTTTACCCGGTGACTCATTAATGTGTCCGCTCCGCTTGCAGTGGAAACCGGGCTTAATAAATCTAAGGAGGTCTTTATGATATATCTATATTTGATCTCACAAAGCAAAAAGATAATCATTAAAAAATAGCATTCCATCAGCATCCGGGACAGGGTCGGGGCTACCGGTGGTCAGGTCAGGTCTTAAGAGGAGAACCTCTTTACAATATGTGGCGTGTCCAGCGTCCTCAATTGTTCGAGTCTCTCTCAATTAAGCCATTGGCCGACATTACTAGCAGCACGAATCGCACGTTATTTCATGAAAATTACCTTGTATCTTTTGCTGTGCTTGTGTAATCTTCTAGGAGGCTAACAGCCAAATAATAAAAAGCAGTGTTTCTCTGCATTATTATAATTATAATTTTTGACTTCAATTAAAAAAATATATCAAAATTGATCAATGTCAAAATAATCGTAATTTGAAAAGGTGCTATTAAAAAAAGGTGTCGGAACAGGCAGGTAAGTTAAAACTAAATTTATACTTGAGGGTAAGCCCCGATTCACACGAGCGTTTTTTTTTTTTGCTAGCACTTTAATAACGCTGACGTGTGAACAGATACATGGGAATGCATTTTGTTCTATTTCGGCGGTTTTTTAACGCCAGCAGAAAAAAAAAACATTCGCGCGAATGGCGTCTAAAAAATCTAGGTAGGAATAAAAAAACCAGAAACTCTGCATAAAGGAACTATAAAGCGCATTTCACACAGAGAGCGGGCGCGGGTCGGGCGCGGGGCGGGCGCGTTTCGGTGTACGGGCACGACCCGCCCCGCGCCCGACCCGCGCACGCTTTCAGTGTGAAGTCTTCCATTTAAATACAAAGAACTAGACCCGCCGTACTCCCGCCCCGACACGCGCCCGACCCGCGCCCGCTCTCTGTGTGAAATGCGCTTTACTGGGTAGTCATCATGACTTTTTTTTCAGATGGGTCTACAAGCCTATATCATCAAAATAGTTCAGCGGTGGCGTGAAAGCCTAACGAACAACAGCATCAATTATATTATACGAGTAAGTTAGGATAAAATTGTAAAATCGTTTTAATTTTGTTTTTAATATTACATACTAAGGAGAAATTTTATTTTAATATAAAAATGAGAAAACAATCAGTTTCATTTTTCACAAGGATACGGGGAAATCTAAAATCAGAGGCTGACAATATGGTAACTATGACAACGAATATTCAAATCAATCAATGTGTACGTAAATAAACAAACATCTAAAAAAATGTTTGAAATACGCTATGAAATTCAACAAATTAATAAAGTTGTGTGGTTCGTTTCACTAAAATCGAGAAGCGTTTAAAGATCTACCTAAGGGAGAAAATCATCGACGACTTTGCTCTGGAAAAATATTATTGTCTGGAAAACTCGTGGTCCAATTCTGGCCCGACTCAATTTAGATTGCCATCGACATGCTAAGAGGATCAGATCATTCTTCAGACATGAATAAAGTGGAAGATAAAACCAGCTGACACAGTGATATACCTAGTGTGAAACCACTAGTTGTATGATCAAAATGTTTCCTAATTACTTCATGCAAACAATTTGATACAGAAAGTTGAGAGCCATTGGATCAATGTGTAATTCTTCATCATGGATTTGATTAGCAAAAAATGTACAATGTATTTACATCTCAGTGACGTGAAAATAATCTAATATCATATTCCTTATTGTTGTTAGTAATAGTTATTTAGTGATTGTGTTTAAATTACAATAATTATATTTTTTACAAACTGTTATAACTTACAGAATGTAAATAATTAAAGTAATAAACCAACGACTTTCATTTTGATATGATTTTAATTATAAAAGCTAAGCAGCTCTGTCAGAGCAAAATAAATATAATTATTATTTATAATTACCTAATGAGTAGAGAAAAATAGACGGTTGAATTAGACTAAGGGCAGGAGAACGATAAGACGACGAGTTATTTAGGCCGTGCGCTGCGTTAGGCGGACGCCCGGCGCGGGCGCCCGTGTGGCGTGCTGTTTTTATGTAATCTCATCGACGCGCGACCCGCTGCACGCAGCGCTGGTCTATGAGATTACATGAAACAGCGAGGCCACGCGGGCGCCCGCCTAACGCAGCGCACGGCCTAAGATTTGTAAATAAAATATAACTATTCATATTTCAGTATTTATTTTAAAAAAAGGGTTAAACACAAAATGTACCTAATATTAGGTAAACTACTACATATTTTGTCACATAATTCAGTGTATTTTTCTTGCATGATTCACAGAGTAGCAGCGAAATTGAGAGTAATCCTTGCTCTCAGTAGAGTTACTGTCCAAAGATAAAATAATCTGTAAACATAAAGAAATTACCATTAAATTAACCCATTTTTCTAGTGTAAAAGACTTGTAACTAAAATAGTAGGTACAGCGAAGATGCTGGCTGAGTGGTGGTGGCCCTTGCTTGTGAATTGTAGTTCAGTTAATTTATATAGTGTGACAGATTCGGACAAAAGTGCACACCATATAGGTATGTTTTTAATCTAACAGTACCTATAAAGGGGTAGAAATGGGTCGTGAGACTGTCTTCACCAATAAACGTAATCAAATGGTTGATAACATATGAATAAATGAAGCGACGGTTTTGCATTTGATAGTTGATGCATTCATCACATCCTGCATAAACTTATGGTAGTAGTAGGTGTGGTTAATAACCTTTGGTTATTCTTACCTTAATTTCCAAGCTGATAACTGTAGTAGTTTGCTTTTTAGCATACATAAAGTTGGTCGTTTTCTGTTAGTAGAAATCCTGTTTTAAATTCGGTTTTGCACAGATTCAACACATTGAAAGTACTTGGTTGCGTTTATATGGCCCTGCGCTTGCTTATTCTGTAAATAAGATAGGGATTTTAATAATAAAAAATAGGAAAAACTAGAATACAAAATGCAACAACAACTTTTGCAAACATTGTACAAATATAACTTACCAGACGTCCCGTATATGTTTTGACTCATTGCTTGCTGGATAAAATTGACAAAGACGCGAAATATATCCATTAGAACGGATTTATTTTTATTTTAACAGTATTTTCATGTTTATTATCTCGAATAACATCTGTCACAATAAATACGTGACAGATAGCATTGACATTTTACAGAATTTTTGCAGTAATGTACTCCACAGTAAATTGCTGCATGCTCGTGCTAGCATTTTTTGCTGTAAACAGCTGTAAACTTGCATATTGTATGGGATCACTGTAAAATTTACGTCCCAAACACAGCGTTCTCATAATGGGGAAGGCAAGTGTCAAAGTTACAAGCTCAGTGACAAGTGACAGTTTGCTCCCAAAAGAACAGTCAAATCAAAGGAATTTTCTGAAAAAAAAACGATTTTTTGATATAAAATGACTAGATGTTGTGTAATATGCTGTAAAAATAATGGAACATATGAATTTCCGACAATTCACACTATCAAGAAATAATGGGTAGCTGCTATGACTGCCCTGAGAACAAAAATTGTATTATAACTAAGAAAAAGCTATATAATAAACAAATATCCACCCTTGTGAAGCCGAGATAGGCCGTTAGTTGAGTTTATTAATGAAATTCTATGATTAAACCATAACTAAACAATCGAATACACTTTTCAAAATAATATCTACTTTTCTATTGGAGGTTAAGTACCAGTATTACATCGGCTCTATATATCATGAAATGGTTCGTCTGGCGGAAGAATTATCACCTGGAACGAGTTTTGTGATAGTTGTGGTGTTAAGAAATTAAATATATTGTGATATTTTCTCTAATCTAAATAGTTAAAAGGGGTAAAATTACTGATTTAAAACATTATGATATTTTATCAAAATAGAAAGTCAGAAGCAGCATTATATTCTTGGTAGAGGAGAGGACAGGTAAAACATACCTTAATTCAAAAATTTAAACCTCAAATACAAGTAATCGTGGATTTAATACGGTAAAATCAAATTTATAACCACTCAATTAAATCACTTTTTTTTCCTGTTGTAGATGCACCGCGGCGTCTTAATTCTTCTTTTAGTATATGCACTTGCATTGACGAATAATTTTCCTTATTTGTTTTGTATTTATACTCAATTTTTATTACAATAAATCTTGTTTGTTTTTTGTACAAGGTTGACAGTAATCTGACGTAGGGACCAACTATCGCAGCGCCATCTACGATTAGCTTTGAGTTGCCATCCCCATTTACTGAAAAAATTGTTCCTGCTCTGCACACCAGAGGCGCTGTTTCATTTTTCATACAAAAAACGCTGTAAATACTGGAACCACGCTGTAAAGTAAATTACTGAAAATTCGTGCTAGGGGTACGGTTCATTTGTTTTGACACAACTGTTATAATCTGGGGGCACGGCAGTGCCCCCGCCAAGACGAGCCAAGCGAAGCGCAAGGGCACTACCTACCTTTTCTCGAAGTGTTTCGTCGTTTTTTTGAACCCTCATAGAGTTGGTTTCCGATGTACCAGATAGTTCATATTCTCAGAATACGATGCCATCAATAGTCTTATTAAGCATACAAAATCTCGATAGAATAGCTATAATACTTTAGATTTTATTGATATCTAAAATACACGGATTTCGTCACTGATACACTGACACACTGATGATCATCAAAATGTTTGGCTACTTCCTGAAGTGCTAGAGAGCTGAAATTCGGTATGTAATCTAAGTTTAGTATACAACCAACAAAAAAATTCACAAACCTATAACTTTCGCCCCCCATCCCCTAAAATGGGGGGTTGAAGTTTATATGAGACCTTAAAATGTTAGGGTACTTCCTGAAGTGCTAGAAAGCCGAAATTTGGTATGTAGTATACAAAAAAACATCCCCAATCTCCTAAAATTGGGGGGGGGGGGTGGATCTTGCCATGTATGTATGTTTGTTCGGGTGAAAGCTTGAATAGTTGTTTTTAGTGCATTTCTACAATATAGATATCAAATAAAAGGGCTGGTTGAGAGAAACTCGAAAAATGATGTGACGTCATTACAAATCCAATATGGCGGAATAGTTATTTTTAATGCACTTCTACAATAAGGGTATCAAATGAAAGGGCTCTTTGAGAGCAACTTCAAAAATAATGTGACGTCATTATAAATCCAATATGGCGGACCATCTAAGATGGCGGAATAATTATTTTTAATGCCCTTCTACAATATGGGTATCAAATGAAAAGGCTCGTGGAGAGCAACTCAAAAAATAGTGTGACGTCATTAAAAATCCAATATGGCGGACCATCTAGGATGGCAGAATAGTTATTTTTAATGCACTTCTGCAATATGGGTATCAAATGAAAGTGCTCGTAGAGAGCAACTCGAAAAATAATTTGACGTCATAAATCCAAGATGCTAGCAACTTACAAAAAGAACTGAAATCCCACCAAAAACATTTCATGTAAAGTGTTGCCAAAACGAGCACATAAGGTTCGCCCTACAAAAAAGATATCGGATCTTATGTAGAACCAAGCTTCTGAATCTACACGGTCTAACTCTACCAACTCTAACTTCACAAATTCTACACATTAGCAAAAATGTATGGCTTGGCTGTTTCGTTACTTACTTCAGAAACTAAATATCAGCATCACCTCCGCGACGGTAGCGAAACGGTGAAGCCATACATTTTTACTGATGTGTAGAATTTGTGAAGTTAGAGTTGGTAGAGTTAGGCCGTGTAGATTCAGAAGCTTGGTTCTACATAAGATCCGATATCTTTTTTGTAGGGCGAACCTTATGTGCTCGTTTTGGCAACACTTTACATGAAATGTTTTTGGTGGGATTATGTATTGTAAACTGGAAGTTTTTTCCCAAGATCTACGTTTTGGAACGGGCAGCTACGGTACTTCCACAGTTATAATGTTTTGTGATTGGGACTTTGCCTGCATTATTTTTTATTGTGTTTTGACCATTCAAAAGTGGCTGTACCTGGCCCACTTGTAAAAAGTGCATTTGATTTTTTTTATTTCGAAGTTCTGGGATATGCTTTTGGGATGACGTGCTGGCAGTATAGTGTAACTTGTATTCATTGAAAATATTTTTCGGAGAACAACAACTTTTTATTATTATGAAACCAGCGAAATTTTTAAAATCGCGAGCATAATAGTAGCGTTGGCTGTTGATGTGAGCTAATGTGATTGCTTTTAGTGTTTAAATATGTAACTGTGACGGAATCGTAGATCAACGTGGCGTTTGCATTGTGAAAGCGACGAGTAAGCTCAATAAGTGCATAGGTATTTACATTGAGAAGCGGAAGTAGAGGCGGTTTAACTTGATTTCCAAATTTTGCTCGATAGAAAGGCTAAGGGAATACATGGTGTATGAATTTGGTTATAAAGTATAGATTAGTAATTTAGTTCAATCATCCGAATGAGACTGCGTATTTGGAAAAACTCACAGACAAGCGTGATTGCTCTGATAGCAGTTTAACTTATAAATGTAAAGCCATAAACACATTACTTAACACGCCACGCGACGCAAAGTGTCGACCCGATGTGCACCGTGCACATTAACCAACACGCGACGCCACAAATATATTATTTTTTTCTTTGTGAGTGGCATCTTGCAGGCCAACCTAAGGAGGTTGTGAGCTGCTTAACCAGGCTTTTCTGTGGATTGATGATTTCTGTGTCTATACTCTGTGATAGTTCTCTGGACTAGTAGTAGTAGTCTGGACTAGAAACACACTACATGTGATGCGTCGGATGGCGTGTTTACCCCCACCATCGGCAACACACCGACCTGGCACGTCTGTATCGGGTGGCGTGTGAGCGCATGTCGTCGCGTCGGATGTTCATAGTGTGATTCTGGTCATAGAAAACAATACATTTGATTTGACCCAACACGCATCACGTTTCATCGGGTGGCGTCGGGTGTTAATAATTTGTTTCCGGCTTAACTGTGAGGTTGAAACCAGGGACCGAAACCGGTATGATCAATAGTGGGTATTTTTTCGGTAACAACCTTTTTTTCTTTTACAGGTAATTTTAAAGATTACCTTTATTATTAAAAGTGAATACATAACCAGTATTAATACCGGTTACCGAAATAAAAATTATCCCTATCTTGCACACTTCACACGTGCCGTCGGCAATAGTCACAGGGCGCGCATCGCATGTGTGTGTGACAAAGAGTCGTTATCTTTAGTTAACCGGTATTAAAACGGTAACCTGAATAGAGGTTACATTTTTCTTCGGTCTGGTTACCCAGATAGCGGTTACCTAAGTCTGAAAAATAACCAAAATTCTTCAATACCGGTACCGTAATTTATAAAGGTTTTCGGTCCCTGGTTGAAACACCTGTGAACAGTTTGATTTGATCACCCAGTCAATTTTTCATTTTTATTACTTACACTAGACAATAACTAAACGATAGGAGAGTCGAGATTGCAACAGCATAATACGTAACCTTAACTTTCAGCAAAAGATAAGCAAGTGTCCAATCAGGTATCCGCTCTAATCATCTTCCTCGCTTTCGCTCATGATCATAAACAGGCCTTACAAGTATTTGTCCCGAAGCATTTCGATTCACGCCGCCAGGACGTGATAGGGACATGACATAATTGTTCGCTGGACGCTCCACGTCCGCTACTTCCATGCATTGAGTATAATGTGACGCGTAGTGATGTACGCAATATCACGAAACTGACAAGCAATGGACGATTTTAAGTTCGTGCCAGTCTGTGTCTTTTGTCTAAAACTAGTCGCTTGATTATTAAGTATTATGGTTGCTATTTTTTAAAATGCCTACTTAAATGAATTTTACACACAAACTAAAACTATTTGTTTTTTTATCCCACAAAAATTAAAATTAGAAAAAAACAGTCTAAAATCTGGCGTGAAAATAACTCCATCCTTAAACGTGCTGGCTTAAATATATTACTTAAAAAAAAACACTTAACTAAGATTACTGCTAAAAGAAAAACTTGTGACATTTTCAATATCAAGAGTTGGTGTTTAGTAAAATGTTTCAACTTAAAAAATAATACATACCTTAGTACAATGATTGCTTTTTGACTACTAGGTTCCGCTTATCGCTCATCTTATCCCTCTGAAACATTGTAAACCTATACTTAATCTACGTACACTTTGTATTATAAAGAGGAATGATTAGTATTTTTGTGTGTGTGTATAATTTTGTAATGAATAAAATCAAAAACTACTGGACCCAGCGATGCGCTGGCAAAAGCTAGTCATTTTATTAAGCTAAAGAGTTTGTTTGGTTGAACGCGCTAATCTCAGGAACTACTAGTTCGAATTAAAAAAATATTTTTGTGCTAATAGTCCATTTATCGAGGAAGGCAATAGGCTATAAAACATGACGGTACAATTAATAAGAAACGAGCAATGGGGTCAAATCACGGGGAACAGATAATATGATGAACAGCCAGGAATTATGTAACTTTCCATTAGTAAAAGAATTATCAGTAGTTTAGAAAATAACTTAAAAACATTCTAATAGGTATACACAAATTAAACCTCATTTTTGTCTGCATTTTGAAGTACTGTCCCCACAAACTAATATACTGTCACATAATATACTAGCTAACGAGTTGATACTCCAAGCTGGCGCAATATTGCATAACTGCCTGGCTGTTAGCGCATGAACCAACTACTGTTCGTACATGCCAGCATTATTATGCGCCTAATTAAGGTTTAATATCACTACTGTAGTTGAAATGCTATGCCGCTCTCTACTAACGTTTTAAATAATAAAATAACTGAAACCTAAACATGAGTGGGGAAATAAGCACGATGAATTATCTACTACTCCTGTGACGTTATGTCTACTCATTAGATGAGTTTGTAATATGTAGGGTTGTTATCTCTAAAATTTCGAAACCATTGCAGGACCAGACGCGTGAAAACCCCGGATTTTCGAATCCAGAACCCGGACATGAGTCAAAGTGCGCACCGTGGCAACTGCGTCGGGAGGGGTGGGGAGACGGTGAAGTGTGCGGGTGTCGCGGGCGGCCCAAGACTTTAAATTTTTAAACCTGGACTACAAATGAAGCCCCCCGGACACTCCCCAGATTACCTCTAAACTAGGAAGAATCCGGGGTAACCCGGACGGATGGCAACCCTAGTAATATGTTACGAGTACTTTTGGGTATTTATAAATTTGTTCATTGCTGTTATTGCTACGAAGATGGACAATAAAGCAGTGTTTCTGAGGTCGGCCCAGAAATATTTGGCGAGGCTTTCGTAGTGTTTTAGTGTCGCCGCACACGGGCCACTGGCCACAACAACAAAACGCCGCCACGAGAAGCTAGAAGCGGCCACAGAGAAGCTGAAGCGCGCGACAGCCACTTGTGGCCGGTGGTCGACACTTGTGGTCGCTGGCTGCTACTTTTTTAACCAATGCATTACTGAGGTAAGAGAGAGAGGGGTGCGGAATTGCGCGAGTGGCGAGTGGCGGCGTTCTGTGTCGGCTTTTAGTGGCCGGTACGGACCTGCGTCTACCGTGTGCGGCGAGTCCATATAAAATGTATGAAAACTACAAGAAATAATTATGCCGGTGGCGGCGTTTTGTGGTTGTGGCCAGTGGCCCGTGTGCAGGAAGCCCTTAAGTACTATTTTTTTATTTATAATTTACGTTATGATATGATTTGTTATTGCAAAGTCACCTGAATAGACGATTATTTTTTTTAATGCTCATGCTTTCTCTGTGAAGATAATAAATTCTAAAACTTGAAAAAGCTTGAACATCCGGTGATGGTAACTTGAGTCTTATGAGAGCCTGTTGAATGAGAATAAGATGTAGGTAAGTATAGAGTCAGATGATGTGGAACGCCTAGAAGTAACCTTTATTTAGAAATAGGCTTTAAGGTCTATGGCAGCTTGTCTTTAGTTTTTTTTATTACACGTTAATGTCCTACTAATGGACATAGGCCTTCCCCATATCTTTTGGAGAGCTCTTTTCGAGAGCCACTTCTGTTCAGCCAACACAGAGTGTGTCTAAGACCCTTCGTACACAACACGACTCAGGTCCCCGATACCTTCCGACTTTGGTATCCAAGCAACGATCGCAATATAAATCCATAGAGGTTCGTACAGAGGTACGCGTCAATGGTTATCAAAGTCGTAAGGATTGGATACTTGCGTTGCGTTGTATACGAAGGGCGTAAATCATCTTGACACCTCTTTTTGAGCCAACCTCGATGGCGGCCTCCATTGTCAGGCACTCATTGCTTGTATATTTTGTCTTAAGTTTATAATAATAAAACCGTCCAGATCATACTGATTACAGATATAATTAAGCCTTATTATCAGATAGACAAAACATTGCCCTCAAAACAAAGCTCGTTAGTTGGTACCCTCATCATACTAACATGTTATATTGTTACACGAACATTAAGTCTGTGTATTCCTGGAAGGTTGAATGTATGAAGGAAAGACGTCTTGAACCCACGATATGCTTTAAAGTATACTCAGTTTTATACGGAAATTCTGACAGACCATTTAGACATAAATGTGTAGGCAATTAAAGAGTAAATAAATTTAAAATAAATAATAACAAGAAGCATACCTTTCGAGGGAAGTGGAAAGGAGTAAGCCATTGCCCAGGAGTGGAACAATGCAGGCTGTACAAAATAAAAAAATAAAATGAAATATTAAGAGTTAAACATGGATGTGCAGAGGAGTTTGTTCGACGTGCACTTACTGACTAAACTGACTAACTGACTTTTCTTTCTCACTGAAATATCAGGTTGAGCGTCTCTAAAACATTCACTTTCCTCAAGTTCAATGTATTTTTAAGGCTTGTTGATTTTTGTTTTTTGAGTCACCTATCTCTGTTATTTACCAGTGCAAAAAAAATGCTGAACCCATACTTTAAAAATGGGTTCAACATTTTTTTTTATTTGTCCTGAATACACACATTTTGCCATGACTTTCGAACTCTCCCTCAAAATTGCATATTATTTATGTCGCAGGAAAATTTGATAAACCTACTCAAAAAAATTCTAGGGATATCGCGAAAACATGGAATTAGACAATGTCTATACGATTTCTCAATGTTACTGAAAAATAATAGGTTTTTTGGGACACCCCGAAGTTCAGTTGGCTAGGTTACTTTAAACCCTGCAAACAAGAATAGGACTATGTTCATCAGTGGACGTCTTCCGGCTGATGATGATGATGATGAAACAAGAACAGGAGCGCCAAGCGGGACTTCGTCGACTATGCTTAGTTCGAAATTTTACTGAGTCATAGCCATTGACACGGATAATTAGACAATGGCTATTGATTGTCTACTTATCCGTGTTTTCGCGATAAACCTAGATTTTTTGCAAAATTTCGGTTTAACAAATTATCCTACGACAGATACATGGTGACCCAACTCATCACGCATTGCGACATTACGTCACAACAAGCATACTCACTCAGCCAAATATACTTAACAAACACACATTTAAACATCGACATCATGTAAGTACATTTTTAAATTATATTGACAAAAGCATCACGTAAAGCGACATCCTGGATTAAAACCAGCCAGCCCTGTGTCGTGGCTGAATTCCGCTTACAAAAACCCACGTTTCTTTTGTTGTGCAAAGGAGGGTGGAAAAAAAATACCGTCCCGCAGCTTGTAAGAGAAAATCAAGCAAATTGCTGCTACAATTTTTCAATGAAAATTAATAGACGTAAATCAATGTTGTGTTGTACTGGAGGCAATTATTTGTAAGTTTAATTAAACTGTGAAGCAATTTTAAGTCAATTTAATACAGATCCTTTCCTATACTTGTTTTCGTTTTTTTTTTTAAATAATTGACCCATGCTAGGAATTTTTGAAATGTCTTTGGTGAATTAACGAACATAGAAACTCGCATACACAAACACCCAGATCCGGAACAACTACTTAGCCCCTTTGTACTCAAGGCGATGCAAGACTCCGATACCTTACAACTTTGATATCCATTGACGCATGCCTATACGAACCTCTGTGGATTTCTATTGCGATAGTCGCTTGGATACCAAAGTCGTAAGGTATCGGAGACTGGCGGAGTCTGGATCGTGTTAGGGTGGTTCCTTATTCTTATACAGGTTGTTTCTTTAAAATGGGACAAAAGGGAGGAATCCGAATCCATAAGAGATACGGGAAAACTATCTTAGAAACCTTCAGCTCTTTTTTGGAAGGAAAATGTCTGGGCAACAGAAGTGGGTCAAAAGAACAGTAAAGTTTCTTCTAACAGCATAAAGTTTATCAGTAGTAGTCAGTATTTCATTAGATTTGACCCACTTCTGTTGCCCAGACATTTTCCTTCCCATACAATGAAATGATCCTTAATAGACACTAAATCAAATATCATCATAAAAAAGTGATAATTTTTTCGTTCAAACAATTTGTATGAAAAAATATTTCGCAAAATTTGACCAACTTCCACCGTCCCGATTTTTTTCTTGTGATACAATGAAATGATCCTTACATGAAACAGAGTCGAACGGCACTAAAAAAAATTTGGCCTATTTCACTCATTTCTGTGGAAAACTCACACTTGACCAAAAAAATAAAAACGCCAAAATTGTCAACATCAAAAAAGAGCTAAAGGTTTCTAAAAAAGTTTTCCCGTATCTCTTATGGATTCGGATTTCTCTCTTTTGTCCCATTTTAAAGAAACACCCTGTATACCCCATATTTAAGTGTGGCGTTATTTCTATTAGTTATACGTAGCCCGATAAATCAACTAGAACACAGTTTTTAATCAAACACCGTGGCCCAACTACGCCCACTTAAACCCACTAAGACGGTCACATTTACTCTTATTATAACTTGGCCGAGTTATGCCGCAATCTCAATGCAATAAACATTGAGCTGGTAGCACGTGCCAACGACGACTAGCCTTTCTGCCACGACTGTGGATATAGAGCGGATGAATGCGTCTAAGAATATAATATACGAATAGATACTGAGATAACAATTGTGAAAGAGTAAAAGAAAATACGGTATTTTAACAAAATCTATATATAAATTCATAGAGGTTTTCTGTCCAGAGGAAACAATCAATTTTTATTTATTTATGTACACACAGATAGAAAGAAAAGTACAAAGGAACTGCTTATTTCTAGAAGAAATTTCTTCCCACAGACCTGAGAGGAGAATTTGATGACATGAATAGGATGATGTTTGTTATTGTAATTAGATGAATAGGATGATTTGTAGATGATAAAGTGGTGTGTGGAAACAAATAAATATTTGTATAATACCTACGGCATTCTTTCTATTGCTGCCCTACTTTATTTTTTTGTTGTACCGTAGGTTTACAAACGTTTAAGCTGAAATATACAAATACCAAGACCTCGAACAAATACCGCGACAAGCAACGCAGCAGTCAATGGCTTAGCCAATGTGCCATCGTTTAAAAAGTAATGAAAATATACTTAGTTATGCAAAAACCCCTCTTTGTAATAAATATCAAATTACAACATCAAGTAAACGCTGATTTTGCAACTACTCCTGTATACCCCTAACTTATAGGTTCCGACAACACTGCAGAAAGCAGAAATGACCTATCCTATCTGAAGATCAGACGGTCACGCAGAGATTTAGAGATAAACGTACCGCCTGTCATAATGAACGCCCCATTTTTAAATAATTCTAACCAAAACGCCCCTTTCAAGCTGAAATGCTAATATTGCACGCACCCAGATTATGCGATAATTATATTTGAGAATTTGCTAAATATGGGTTTGCCTGCTGCCGGGTAGGTACAATCGACAAAGTGAATCATGACCCATTTTGACAATAAATCGTTTGAATACGTCAAATTGACAAAGATCAAAGTCGTTACCATGAATAATGTATGTTTACGCGAGTGTGGACCTAATTGTTTTTGAATGTCTGTAGAAAAATAAGCTTCACAATTTCACTTTGTAGATTGTACAATATTCAAATACCAATAGGATAGAAATCCAAGTTAGACAGTTTGCCACGAATAATTGAGGAAGCCTAAAAGCATCTTGAACATTAATACACTTCTAGGAACCAACCGACATAAAATCTGTTATCTCAAACAATATTACCGTGAAATCCTACAAACATAAAATAATATAATAGCCAGTTCCAGTTAACCAATGTTCCCAACTGTGTACGTTATATTGAAGGAGGCTTCCATTCTATGTGCAGGCCTTAGTGGTAACAGAAGCAGGACGTGACGTATTATGTGGGGTCCACCTAACACTCAACACAATATGCAACAAATGTGCAATATATTCCTCACGGGGAACGTTATTGCAACAGCGAGCTGTGTTTGCGGTGAACGAGCCCGTCGGTTACAAACGGCTAACTTCTGAGATTGATTAAATTTTACCAGCTTCCCCTTTAGTCTATTACGTTGAATAATCTGGTGGTTTATTAGTAAGTTAATGTAGACATTGTTACAAGCTTTAGTCCAAGCTGAGTCTGCTAGTGACAATAACAATAATTTCAAAGCACCGTGCAACTGAAACCTGAAGTGGAGCAGTGGGTAGTAACTACTGGCGGTCGCTTTGAAAGTCCATGTGCCTAACTAGTGTTCATATAAACTTAATAATCATTAAGCTACGGAAGTTACATGAATACGCACGAATGTGAAGTTTTGGTTAGTTGGGGTTTGGCATAATATGGCTGTCCTCGGGGACTAGACAAAGAAGCATGTTCTCAGCGAGATAATTATGTTAGTCAGAGTATGTGTTTGTAGGGTCAGGAGGTCTACGTTCTTAGTCCGTTAACAAAGATACGGGGCCGTAGGAAAGTAACTCGAAACTTTTGAGTGAACCTTACTCACTCTTAGTTTTTGAATTCATAAGTTCTATCAACACATCAGAAGTCGGGACAGCTGTTCGATAATTTTGCCACAAATTTTAAGTTCGTACCAATAACTAATCTTATATCCGTAAGTGGAAAACAGGTGAAACGACCGAAACTTTGGCCGAAGCGACAGGATTCGTGCTTAAATAGTAGTATCCCAGATTTGTGTTACCATTGAGAAACTTTCAAACGAAATTTTAAAGAATGTTTTAATTTTATGGCTCAGTGTTATGATAGCAACTCATCAACTCACACTCAATAAAATAAATACGAGTATCTACATACATTATTTACAAACTATCATATTGATTAACTTACACTGTTACTTACGCAAAATCTTCCGTGATTTACGAATTATTTTCAGAACTAGATATTTCGGCGCTGTTGTAAGCGCCATGATCGCGGGTTAACTGAATATGCGGGTAGATGAAAATAAATTGGTAGGAGTACCTAGTCAAATCTGTCTACCCTCTTTCTTTGTTTCTTGCAATGCGCACTACTGGATCTTGAAACCAAGTCACGGCAAAAACTGTGTGTATCACCAATTTTTGTGAAATCCTTATTACGATGCAAGCTGTTGCTTATAAACATACTCAAAACTTGATTCCACGTATTTGACAATTTGAAGCCATTGTCATCGTTTGTTTAGTATTAAGGGTGTCACACACGGCTAAGATACTATAATATTTTATCTTAAGATGTTTAATATATTAATCCCATCAAAAACATAAATGTGAAATGAGAGCCAAAGCCAAGCACAATAGTTTGATATTATGCCTTGGTTGTTGACTTCAACGAAAAAAGAAGTGAAATCTAAATGGGTGCCAAGTTCAATGGTCAGTTCTGAAATTTATTTAAAACAACATAAACTATATTTCTTTTTATAACTAAGGATCATACATTGTAGCCTAATATCTGACAAAATTCTGAAAAAATATTTATTTAATTCGTTCCCATCGCTGTAACTGAGAAAAATATTCAGAAAGCTGGCAACATTGCCACGCTGGACGGCACATAGAACAACCACTACTCAAAAAATAAGCGTTTCATTTTTTGTTATCTTACTATACGATATTTTCTATAAATATACTGTCCCGATGAAATTTTTGGCCATATTCTAGAAAGCTCTCAGCCTTCTTCGCAAAATTTAATTCATATCAGAATCTTTTGAGATAAATCCGTTGCACCTGCCACCGTAAGAAAGTGCAGTATTAAAAGGTTTTATAAGTATTATTTGAAAACCTCTCAAGTAACTGTCGGACCAACGTCGACGTGTGTTCCCATTCTTGTGTAAAGCTGTTTACACATAGGAAAAGTGAATGTACGTCTTAAAAGAATTCATCTAGGTTCTAATGCTATCTTTCGCCGCACTGATTCGATTTTAGGAAAAAGTTACCTTTGGTATTTATAATAATATTTTATGTAAGACATTAAACAGTGATATTTTTAATGCAGAATTGCATTTGAATTTTTTTACGGTAACCCTAGAACGCAAAAGGTTACAGGGTGGATTTTTGGTAAGTTTGTCTGACAATCCCTTCCGTTTCATTTGAGTGAAAAGACCACCAAATAAAAAGCCTGTAACTACTGATTGATTAATATCTTCCATAGTTACCTATTGTGGCTGGCTATTTTCCTTCAATTTCACACTCCAAACGATCCTTAAATCTTGATTTTTGCCATCTTACCACCTGCGCTTGAATGGCCTCCATTTCACCGACGATCATCCCTCCGATACATACAAAGCGTTTTGCCAATTTTGAAACTTTGTTATACACACAGCTAATGAGTGGAATTCCCTGCCGAAGTTTCTTATTCCTGAATATTCTGATAGCTATAACCTGGGTGTCTTCAAGTCAAGAGTGAATAGGTTACTTCTAGGCACGATAATAATAGGCAAGCGTGGTTCACCGTCGACCACATCATTTACCGACAGGCGAGATAGTGGTTATACGCGAACATAATTATCGTTTATTATACAAAAAAAAGATTTAGTTACCTAATATGTGATTTAGTTTAGTATCGGGTAACCTTTTCGGTGCTCTAGATATTGTACATTCTCATTTTAATAATAAATTATGGTTATTCAGTGTATTGAAAAAAAATAAAATATCAAAAAATTACAATCAAAGATTTATTTCATACTCTTGTCTTTCCAAAACATGTAATGTTTTATGAAAGTAATATTTTCTTAAATGTCAACAAAATTGACAACAGCCTATTTAGAAATTGTCCGAGCAGCTTTATTTATAGCAATAAATGTCCTTCATATTTTGTCTAGACAAATTACAAGAAGATTTTCATCAAAATTCTTCACAAAATGTAGTGAAGAGATAATAGTCTCCGTCTAGAAGCAACAGGGCAATAATCTGAACTACATAGTATTTCGGCAAGAATCCGTAATATTTGGAATGTAATACTAGACTTATGTAAAAGGTCTTCAGGGAATGCAATGTACGTCAATCCTGTATGTTGGCAGTTTGGGAAAATACTTTTATGAAATATAAACTAGCCGTAATCGTGGTTTCGTATGTTGTTAGTCCATTTGTTGCTGGGCTACGTATCATCACGTCTGTATTTCCCTGAAGATTTAGGCAAAGGAGATGTAGGTACTACCATTTTGCTAGCTATGTTTGTGTCTACATAATAGAGACCAATTGAAACTTCGGGCTCATCATTTTAGCCTTTTCAATTCTCGACTTAGGCCTCCCTAAGGAGAGCCACGGGGTACCTTAAATATTTGTATGACCTAGTAGTTGTTTCGAGTCTGAGTGTTTGTGTGTGAGTTTCTGTGTTTGTCAACCCATGACACGGAAGAAAAAACACAAAAACACCTTTTTCAGCCAACCATCATCATCTGCATAGCCTTTTCCCAACTATATTGGGGTCGGCTTCCAATCAAACCAGATACAGCTGGACCAACCTCGGTAAGCACGGCTTAACCCGGAAGATCGGCCTGTGCGGCTGTAATTATTTAGCCACGAGCTCCTCAGCCAACCACTGGATGAAAAAGGTGATGATGGCCTTCTTCGGTTCATCGGTCCATCTTGCCGAGAGATGTGTCCAACGTTTACTTACGCGGGATCTTCATTTGAGAACTTTATTGCCTACTCTACTTCTCACATGATCTCACATTATAAGCGCAGTACGGGCTACTCCTTGCCAAATAAATATAAAAAAGCACTTGTAAAAATGTTAAGAACATGTTTTTTTTGTTAAAACTTGTTATACTTAATACCAATTTTTCAACAAATTTGGTTCAGTGAATAAGAGTAATATGAACTCAAATGAACTCACTTTCACATCGTTTATTAGTAGCCGTTTCTTGATTCGCATCTACTCGTATTTGTGTACCTACCAAAATTCGTAATAATTGATCCCACAATCATTATGGAATGTCTAGTTTAATTAAGCCTATGGCTGCTTACAAATGTACATTTACACGAATATTTCAAAAAAAAAAAAACAATGACTTAGAGTTCTAGAAATAATCGTATTAGGTTCCGAGTTATACTAGCTGTAGCCAGCGGCTTCACCCGCGACAAAAATCGAAAATTATCCCACGGGAACATAAAATCGGGATAACTCGCTGATTTCATCTTTATTATATGTACCTCATAATTCTTCTTCTCTGGTTGACCAATGACAACCAGCGCTGGGCCGTGGGTCCCCCATAGCACAGCATTAGGCTGAGTGGTCGCCTTTCATTTCACAGTCATGGCGTGCAGCTGCAGTCGATTTCTGTTTTTGGTATGATTTATGTTTAGATTTAGTAATATTTTGTTAATTTATCTGTTTCTTTTTTATTTCGCATGCATTTCTGTGGAAAAATAAAAAGATTCTTTTTTTCTTTCTTTTCTTTTATAATATAAGATTATATACTGGCTTCAGAGCGAAAAATAACCGGAAAAAACAACAATAAAAAGTTCATGTTTTTACCCGACTGCGCCAGAAGGAGGGTTATGTTTTTAATATTTTATGTTTCTTGAATGTATTCCGAATACATGTAAACATTACATGTTTCTTCTTTTATGCACTGGTACTTGGACACATTGATTTTTTTTTTCAGGGAGAAAGACAGTTTTAACTCGTTATACGTTGCACCCAAGTGTGAAGTATTGAAAACGTATTTTTTTTATAATCAAAATAAAACGCGTTTTTTTTAAAGAATAAGAGACGATTATCCATGTCTTTTTATGAAAAGTAAAGTGCCTGAGAATCCTTGAATACATTGCAGCTTAAACTAAGCTAGTTCTTCGTTAAAACACATTAGAATAACCTTATCTCCTGATATTACCACGCTAAAAAAAAAAAGTTACATTGAGACTACCGCCTTACCGCTCTATGTGACATAAAAAGCATTGTCAACACGTTGTCAAACTGTCAATTTTGCATTGAATTATGTCACTTCGTTGGCAAGCGACGAGTTACAGCATAAGTGTGGCTTCACACAAGGCTTGAGTTACAGAAAATAGTGAGAATAACTTACTGTCTATCGAGTATATTGTGGCAATGACAGATTTATTTGTTACTGCAATAATTTTGTAATATTTTTCCTAAATTCTAAGAAATATGTTACCTTTGGCGAGAATCCCTAGCAAAACTTTTCACGTTTTGTGACGTAAACTGTAACATTGACATTAATAATCTGATGGAAAAACAAAATTCATCGTTCATTGACTGGAGGCTTCTTCAATTTTCGACTCAATAAACGTATTAAATAAGTACGCTGTGAATAAAATACAGAAATCTTATAATAATAGTCAGGTCAAAATAGATATTTCAATTAACAAAAACTCCGACACAGCTGAATTTTGGTAGATAGTTGACTCTTGGCACGTTATTTCTACTGGTGCACCCAAGCTCTCTACCAAAATTAACCTTTGTTGGAGTTTTTGTTATTTAGTCACTAGTTAAGACCTCGTTTCACTTCATTTCTTCTTTCTTGTCCACCCGATACACAAGAGTGGACCCAGAGACTGTGTTAATAATTATCGACCGATATCAGTACTCTCAGCTCTTTCTAAGGTTATGGAAAAAATAATAAACGGTAGACTAGTTAATTATCTTAACAATTACAAAATTATCGCACGTAATCAATATGGCTTTAAAAAGGGAATTTCTACCGAAGACGCAGTTATCGACCTTACTCAGTTTGTAGCAAAGAAACTAGACGAACAACAAAAATGTGTCAGTATTTTCCTTGATCTAAAAAAGGCTTTTGACACAGTCTCTGTTCCAACTCTTCTGTACAAAATGGAATGTATAGGGATTCGCGGTAAACCTCTTGAACTCTTCAAGGATTACCTTCAAAGGAGGAAGCTTGCGGTTAAAATTGATTCATGCCTAAGTGATGAAGAAACTATCACATACGGAGTCCCGCAAGGCAGCGTTTTAGGTCCTACACTTTTCCAAATTTACATAAATGACCTCTGCACGCTGCCTCTACATAAATCACGAATCTTTACTTATGCAGATGACACTGCGATTGTGGTCTATGGTAATACTTGGAGCGAGGTAAAGAACACTGCGGAGCAGTCCTTAAAAACTGTTATGAACTGGCTACTACTAAACCTGCTCACCCTAAACGTTGCTAAAACAAACTTTATCCCCTTCTCCATGAGCTATAGGAACAAAGCTCCACCAGAGTTTGTAATCATAGCACATACATGCTCTGACATCAGGTCTTGCTCATGTGCGGCACTTACCCGTGTAAATCATACGAAGTACCTGGGTGTAGTGATAGATGACGGACTGAAATGGTATAACCAAATAGATGACACTGCGTCAAAAGTCCGTAGACTCATCTATCTCTTTAAATCTTTGAGACATTGTGCAGACATTAATGTTTTAAGAATGGTCTATTTGGCACTCTGTCAGTCCGTCATCACTTACTGCATCCCGGTTTGGGGAGGGGCGGCTAAAACCAAGTTTATTGCAGTGGAGCGGGCTCAGAGAGCTATCCTTAAGGTAATGCTCGGCAGACCATTCATGTTCCCTACTACTGAATTTTATGCGGACTGTAAATTACTTACTGTGAGACAGCTCTATGTCCTTCGTGCTACGCTAAGAGCACATAAACAAATTCACCCTCCAGATCCCATGGAGCGCAAAGCAAAAAATGTTTGCCCGACAGTACACCACAAAACTGCATTTGCTAGGCGACAGTTTTACGTCCAAAGTTCATTTATTTATAAAAACATATGTAAGACCATCCAGATAACCAGACTAAATCACCACGAAGCTAAGAATAAAGTACAAAATTGGCTACTGGACCAAGATTATGCTCGAACAGAAGAACTGCTGCACCACCAGCAGTAGGCGTATCTTTGCTCTACTGTAGTTTGCAATTATAAATTCTATTCATAATATAAATATAATAATATAAACATACCAGGAGCACATACACTACACAATCCGTAACACATCAACGCAATCTCACAAAAACGCTAAACACTACATACACCTCCACATACACAACTTCACATAATACTCTCAATCTATACAGGTACACACCCTCATTCTATTATACACACACTTACACACAGTCATCTAGTCGTTACCTTATTCTCTTTTGTTAATTTTTGACTTTAGTATACACACTTTGAAACCAGCAATGTCAATGACCTTCAAATTCTACAACACAACACATAAGGATATTAGTATCACAGTAACAGCGAAACACTGACTCCTAAGTCACAGGATCACCTAGTTTAGGAGTCAGGGTTCAACTTATCTGAATGACCTTTACTAAACCAATCTATGTATCCTAGATGTAAGAATTAATGTCAAAGGTTTTTGTATCAATAAAGCTTTTTATTTATTTTATTTATTTATTTTATTTCACTTTTTGACAAGCCAAGTGTATTTTTATTGTGTTTTTTTAAACAACGCACACATTATTTTTTGAGGTTATTTTTCTGGAAATTGCAAATTACTTTTAATAGTGTATATTATTATTATCTTTATTATTTTGTTAAAGTTATTTTCATTTACGATTGTTATTTATTAGAAAGTGGTAATAATAAAAAGTGGTATTGCATGACGCACTGCATCTGCAACTCTCCTCATAGTACGTCATAATTTTCTAGTGATTATAAAAAAAATAACTTTTTGAATAAGCGTAAGCGTGTGACATTCAAATCTATCTATCTATACTTATAATAAATCTGTAGAGAGGTCAATTCTGTACATGAAATATATTTCCAAAATAACTATCAGGGGGTGATTAGGGATCAATACTGATGCCAAAAATGCAATTAATAAAATTATTGTCTGTCTGCCTGTCTGTCTGTCTGTCTGTCTGTCTGTATAACCGTTATAGAAACAAAAACTACTCAACGGATTTTGACGAAACTTGGCACAATTATTTTTCATACTCCTGCGCTGGTTATAGTATACTTTTCATCACGCTACAATCAATAGGAGCAGAGCAGTGAAGGGAAATGTTAGGAAAACGGGAGAAGTTACTCCATATACGCTAATCTTTGGAACTACTGGACGGATTTGATTGTTTTTTTTTTTTTGTTGTATAGCTATTAAGTCTGGGCCACATATAGGCTATAATTTATCTTGGAAACTTGAACACCTGATGCAGAACTGCAATAGATCACCTAAACTATAAGAGATACAAAAATAGCACCATAGCAAAAATTGTTCCGCGTGATGAGCATTTTCTGCCGAGAAAATAAATTTGAAGATATGGAACACCTGATGTGGAACTCCAAGAGCCCAGCTACACTATTACATATTATACAGTAATGACGTCTTAGCAAGAGTTGTTCAGCCTGATGAGCACTCCCTGTTGTCGTATAAAAACTGAAGATCTCGAACACCTGATGTGGAACTCCAAGAGCCCAGCTACACTATAACATATATAGGAATGACGTCTTAGCAAGAGTTGTTTAGTCTGATGGGCATTTCCTGTTGACTTACAAAAATGAAAGATCTGGAACGTCTGGAATCGTCATGCGCGTCCTATTGTTTTCCCGTCCCCAGGCTCTAAGAATTCGACATCAGACGTTTCAGATCTTCGATTTTGACGACCCCATTGTCGCTGGCATAAGCAACAGGATCCGCGTACGAAGTCGCTGGCAGAAGCTAGTATTTAATAAAACGTTATAATCTGTTTCAATTTCATAAATGACCAAAACATAATTAGCGTTCGTACCTACTTAACATTTACAAATGAGCGTTTAAATTGTAATACTCTTTCTAACAATACGTGTTATTTCACAAAATAAATTCAGTGATCCTGCTCACAGTTATAAATATAGGCAACATTTTCATGTCATAAGTTTAAGTCGGCTAATGATTTTGTTAAACATTTAGATGAAAGCTGGAGCATAGCATAATTTATTTATCATAGCAAACAAATCATAATTGCATTGCGTTTGGTATTATAAATAGTATACTATATTTAGAAAATCACGAGCTGCTACTAAATTTAGAATGACATAAGCTCCTTTTGTTAAACATTTTATTAATCCATTTATCAATATTTTTATTTTGCTATCGTAATTTTAGTTTCACTTCTTCTTTAGCTAAAACGGGGAAAAATGATTAAAAATTTTTGGCAACGCGTCTCGGCTTCGCTCGTAACTATGCGAAATTACAATATCTTTATTTATTTTTATTTATTTATTAACAAAAGTACGTCAACAGCTTCTGTATATAAATTAATAAATAGTGTAGGTATTTACGAGTAACAGGCTTAAACAGTTGCCAATTACAGGTGAACCAACATTTACGAACATAAGTGGTAACTTAATATCTTTCTGCTAGAACGATTCAAAATTTCATTGGAATCGGTTAGGTAGATAAGGAGCTAAGAGTATAATTTGAATTTCAATTTTTCAATTTCAATTTATTCGGTAAACAATTGTGTTCGAAATAATTACATGAAACATTTAGTCGAAATACAAATAACAAAATTAATTCAACAATTAATTCAAACCAAATTAACAAAATTTATAAGGCTGGCCACATACCTACACACGTTTTCCGAAATCGTTTTACTAATGTGGATTTCCGATTCGAAATTTCGTGAGATTAGCGAAAACGACAGTATTTTTTTTTTAATCAGTGGCCATAGTCAATGAAATAAAAAAAAGCCACCGACTTCAGAAAGAAAAGTTATTAAAATATAAGAACGTGTGCGCCACGTGGAACACTTTTTATGAAATGTGTGCACTGTGCAGTCAGGTTTCCGAATACGAAAACGAATCGTGAATCGAATACGGAAAACGTGTGTTTGCGGCCAGCCTTTAACATGGTAGCAAATGATTTTTATACATAAGAATAAATACAATACATTAATAATGGCAAAAAGCCAATACATTATGAAACATCAAAACATATTTTCTGCAAAGTGTATACCCCTTACCCCCATACCCCGAGATACTTCTTTGAAACAATTTTATTAAAGAGATTCAAAGAATTCAAAATGAGCCTTCCGATAAAACAACGCTAAATCACGAGAAAACTCATGTTACAAGACAAGGCTATACTTGAACTTTAAAGAAAATACATATAACATTTTAAAACTGGATACAGCAATAAATCTTCTGCGTACTTTCTTGAATGCTGGAGAGTTCCATCGTGCATTCTGGTCAGGATTGGAATGTTTTCTGTATTCTGCCGAGCATTGTGTTCTAGTTATCATTTCACTTGGCATAGTAAATCTTAATTCGGTTGGAAATTGTTTAGTTTGATATTTTGTTTTCTTGTTATTTTGTTTTAAAAATAATAAAATAAGATAATTGAAATACGGATTTGGAATTCTTAAAAAAGTACCACTAGTCTTGGCTTTTATAATCAATCACCGAAAAATTTAGACACTGCTACAATAAATGCCTAGTGGAAAAATCCAGTATTACTTTGGAATTGAACCAAATATGTAATCCTGGGAGAATCTATGTATGTCATTACTCATTTTGTCATTCGAGCACTGAATAAATGAAGCTTTCTAAAATATGTAGCACAATTACACGTACTTATTTACTTTTGCTAACTTTTCGGTGTGATTTGAAACCTTATTTATTAATTAAAATATAAAGAAACATTTTTTTTTTTTTTTTTTAGCGTGGTAAAATCATCAAATGAGTCCTCCGGCCCCGGGCAGGGCGGGAGGGACTGTCAGACTTCTACTGACTAAAATCCACGGTGTCCTTCATAGCCTGTTATGTTCCGGGGTTACGGTAAGGGAATAATCCCGCGACCCCGGCAGGCTTTGGCCCTCTGAGAGGGGGGCCCCGTCATTATGCTGACGCTCTTTGAGGCGCGCGTGGGACACAACGCGCCGTCGACCCGGGCATGGTCCTTGGTCGGGCAGCGAGTTGCCCTTTACTCGCTGCCCGCATGCCCGCGCCTACGGTGGCCGGAGATCGTCTCGCGACGTCCGTCGCCGTGGGCGTCCTACACCGCGGTTGGGGCGGAGGGAGGACTCTGTCCTCTCTCGCTCGCGGCGCGCCTGGAGGAGGCGCGTTCGCGAGCATTACTGCTTCGCAGAAGGAGGCGACCGCTTCCCACTCCGTCTCGCCCCGCAGCATGGCCGCAACCAATGCCGGGCGCGAGAGGTCTCCGTCTATCGCAGCCGTGAGGACACGTCGGTGCACTGCCCAAGCTGGGCAGTCCTGCACCGTATGCTCCACCGTCCGGGCGATCTTCGCAGTGGTGACACCCAGACGTTTCCTCCTTCCGCATTAGACACAGGTACCTCCCGAAGCACCCGTACCCGGTGAGGACCTGCGTCAGGCGGAAGGTAAGGACGCCATGACTTCTCTCCAGCCACTCCTCAAAGAGGGGTCTTACCGCCGCAATTGCGGCGTGCCCGGCCGTCGGTCGCGACAGTCGTTCCTTCCATACTGCCCTGAGATCGCGCCGGAGGTCTTCTCGCCGCGCCTCGACTTCTCGAGGCAGCGGGGTCACGCCCCGGCGCTGCGCCTCCACGCGCCACTCATAGACGCGCTGGAGGGCAGTCGCCTCCAGATCCCATGGCAGCAATCCGGCAAGGAGGTTGGCCGATTCGCCGGCAATCGTGCGGTATCCCCGGATCATTCGGATAGCCATGACCCTCTGGCATGCGACCAGCTTCTGTGGTCGCGTCCGGATGCTCAGGGCCCACACAGGGGCCCCGTAGAGGGCCATGGACCGCACGACGCCGGCGTACAGCCTACGGCAGGAAGCGTTTGGCCCGCTGATATTGGGCAGGAGTCGCCTGAGGGCGCCCGCTGCACGGTTCAGCCTTGGGGCCAAACTCAGGAAATGCTCCCTGAAGTTCCACCGGCTGTCGAGGACGAGTCCCAGGTACTTCATCGTCCCCTTTACGCCGATTGGAACTCCTTCCACTGTAATGCTGTAACTCGACTGTGGCGCGTTACGGCGGCCATAAAAACACATGGCCTCCGTCTTGTGCAGCGCCACGTCGAGTCCCAACCGCCGGATCCTGTCGACGACTGTCGCGACCGCCTCCGTCGCCACGTCGGCCGCCGCAAAATATAAAGAAACATAGGAAAACAAATTACAACCATGTACTCCGCATTTTTTTCTTGGCCAAATATTTATACAAATAAAGGATCCTTCTTCAAAAACAATTTCTGTATAAAAGTGACACTGGATATTTTGCAAACGAGTAAGGTGAGAATGTTACCGATAAATTGCCGAATTGCCGTAGCTAATGCATCTGTCACCGATTGTTACTCGAGCGAACTGAATACATTTTCATACTTTATGTCATTTTGTGGTGTAAGTTATAGAATGTTTTGTTTTAAAATGTTATGTAATATTTGGTAACTGCAATATGCGATAATTTTGCATTGAAAACATTAAATTTATTAAATTAAGGGCTGATTTTTCAATAGTCAGATAACTTTTATCTGTTGAATAAAAATTAGCCCTAAAACAGTTTTATTTAGCTTACCTGAAGTCTGGAAAATAGTTTAACGTGTTTTCAAATCGCCTTATTATTAGAAATGCTGCCTGTTTCTCGAAATAAAGAATCTTAAAAACTGTTTTTTTATATTATAAAGTTTAATTTAATTAAAACTTCAACAGATTGCATTTCATCATCGGCTTATAAGCACGGTCAAGCATCAGGCGTTACACTATCACAAACGAAATACTAACACTATCATTATACTTGAAATGCCAAAACTATGTAATAAACATGGTATATATTTCGCTTAAAGTTTCAAAGACAAAAATAAAAAACGAAAGAGGTTAAATCCTTTCACACGTGCAAACACCAAAACAAAACCAGAAAAAGACGCTAACCACTCATCGCTTGAACTATATCCGTTCCCGAGCGGGCTTCACTCCTTAAGCTCCCATAATTGGGAAGCATTCGAATCACGTATTAAAAGCCGTGTCGGTCCCAGACACAGTCCGATAAGAATTCCGTGAGGCAATTCATATTCACGAAAAGAATTCACCTTGTGAAAATTAAATATTAAAATTTGTAAATGTCTATGGTATTTCCCGGAGTGCTTTTAATACGTTTGTGAGAAAAATGTATCTCTTTTGTTGAGCTTAATGAAGTAAAAGCGATCTATTATTCACTGATACTGCTTGAAGGATTTTATATAACACTCCGGATCAGCTCGAGATGGATGAAATGGCGACAGGTCACCGGAACAACTTGCGACCCACGGATGCCCCTCAAGTTAAAGGGGAAAATATACAAATCCGTGATTAGATGTAACACCGGTAATAACATCGTTAAAATCTCTTACATTCATAATTCCCTATCTCAAAAACTACTGAACCGATTTTGATGAAACTTGCAGTATTCCCTAAGTTGAACGATACCTAGTACAACAAATTACTTAAATCGGACTTGTAGTTCCGGAGATATGCGAACACAAACATAATTTACAAAATTTGTCGATGCCAAGTCCTTACTAGAGGAGTTGTACCTTCCATCATCAGCTCAGATGCATGAGATGATGATTACCATACGCAAATACTTAAATTACTTCATAAAATTTGCGAAAAACGATGTGATTCTCCAGGATCCAATCATCAGATCCTGACATGGTGACAATGGGACCACTTCTGAAGTATCTCCTTTCGAACAAAAAAAGGATTTTGAAAATCGGTCCACCATTGGCGGAGTAATCGCGTAACAAACACAAAAAAAAAAACATACCGTCGAATTGATAACCTCCTTCTTTTTGAAGTCGGTTAAAAAATGAAAGGGAATTGTCTATCTTGGCATGGACATGTGATGAGTATGAATGTACTCTTATATCCAAAAATGTTATGTTGTTCTAAAATTATAGTTCGCTTTTGTATTCAAAACGTCTTTTAAGCTTGATGTAACAAACGAGTGCAGATCTCTTTTCGATTGTTCTTATAACAATGACAACGCTGAATCCAATTATAGAAGGCTTTATTTTCTTGTGTTTTATTTATGGTTTTTCTGTTTGTTTCACACATACTCGTATTTTCATAATTTGTGTTTTTATAAAAAACAAATGTAAAACCAACAAATAACAGCAGCCAAATTATTATTTAACCCTTAATTTGGTACAGTTAAGTATACTCAACATAACATTTAAAAAAATCTAGATGTCAAATTTTCTTCCGTGGTTTCAAATTTTATAGGCTAGGAATACTTCAATGATAGTTAATTATAGTAGGAAAAAGTTTCTACCGGCCTGTCAATATTTTACTTGACAATAGAGAACCAGAAAAGACAACGAGACAACGTCATCTGTGACCCATAAAGGTAAATATTTATTTTTGTTGGGTTTTGGTCTAGTTTTGGTACAAATATTGCTTATTTCTATTTATTTATTGTGTAATCAATACATTAAAAATATTAGAAATCCATTTTTCACCTGAATAAGAACACGAGGAGTCAGTGAACTTGATTGTTAAGTATACTCAACAAAATTCGATGGTGAGTAATCTTGTTATGTAGAGTATACTCAACAAGTCTGCATGGTGAGACTTATTGAAATGACAGTTCTAGCACTTTTTCAAATGAAATGATGCATTCTCAGTCAGGTAAGTGATTCTCCTCTACAATTTACACAAATCTTGGCTTTTGCGCCACTACCAACATGTACTACAGCTACTAGCAAATCGTCGGAGACAGAAGGCTGTGTTCTGTCTCCACTCCACTCCACTTAACCTGATCCAGATAACCCCTGTACCCAAGAAAAAAATGTAATCAAGTTTAAATGGTCTCATGGAAGTTTCCTTCATTGTGCTGAAGTAGATCCAGAAGCGTTCGAAAGCTCTAGGGTCCCAAAAGAAAGAACTAATTCAATTATTTCATCGATTTCATTTCTGACAATCCGTTTGACGAAATTTGTGCCAAAACTAATGGTTAATTATAATGTTAACGAAGTGAAAATTTCTAACTACATAAAAATACTGCATGTGAACCTTTTTTTATTTATATATTATATAATATTATATACATAGTAATTTTTTAGCCATAGGATTTTGTTGAGTATACTTAACGTTGTGTTTTCAGGAAACCCTTCATGTAATATTTTTTTTATTATTTTTCCCGTAAGGTGTGAATGCATATTAACACAATATATTAACGCCAACTTTCTACTACAACTTTTTTGGTCTTGCCAAATTAAGGGTTAATAATAAATCCAGGTTATTTACATACAACCTGAAAGTACACAAAACCGAATTGCTCGTTTTCTGGGAAACAGCTCTAGCATAAACAAATATTCAGGAATCTCGCTAAAATCTATTATGTTTATTAAAAAAGTACCGTTTAAAAATATGATCACAAAATAAAAAAAAAAACTGTCGTTTTGATTGAACATTCCAAATCCAGCGTTTATTAGTCCCATTTTTGACAACTTCGTGTATTCAGTCAGACAATGTCTTTGTGAATAAAAGATTCACAAAAATTGTTTTTTTTTTGTTATGGTAATATTTTTCACAAGGGTTGGCCGCATTTTATTATCTTATTTTCATCTTTTGCTCATCACTGAGAATTTATTGTTATATCGTGGTTGTGCTCACTTTTACAGACCCGAAACAAGTATTTAAAGATCATGCACAATTATTTGTTACGTGTGGAAATCAAACCTGCGACTATCGTAGCGTAGCAGTCATTTTTGAAAGTTGAAAACCAGCGTCAGGCTCCCTGTGGCCTAGCTTTATATGCTGAACTGAGCCTATTTGGCACAGCCGTGAGGCACACGGTACCTACTTTTTGTGATTTTTATATTTCTATTGTATTTTTGTGTAAAACTGTGTGCCAAATAAACTTATTTTCATTCTTTCATTTGCTTAACCACCGTGTCGTCTATCTATCGTATAATTATAGTCAGTATAGGTACTAAAACATAAGTACCTACATAACCAAGAAAACTACTTGGCAGGGTAGATAGTTTTTTTTTTTACAAACGGGCGTTTATGGGATCTTAGAAGAAAAATCCAGGGGTTATCAACATAATACAAAGGCTCTGGTATAGACACGGAGTGCATAACCAACTTATCCCATTTATGGCGTCTGATCTTGGAACACAATACCTCGTCTATTGCTATGCATGACGTCACTCAGTGCCAGCACGTACGCTTTGATACTGTTTGAGATCTCCTAATCTAACGGGAGAAAATACACATAGATAACAGCCATGACTGTATTCCCCTAAGGAGAGAGTAGACTAACCATAAGACCAAAATACCAGTTTCAATAGGGTCACAAGAGAAAATAAGCTTTATCCAACTTTTATTTTGTTTTAAGTACTTCAAGACCAATAGTAATATTCTTTTTCGATGTATTACCAGAAATGAAATTGGCGAATGACGTAGATAATTACTTATACGTAAATACCGTTATTTGTACTACAGGAAATTATACGAGAACAGATCGGCGTAATTAACAGCTACGAATGATTTATCTGACACGTCATTAATTGGCCAGACAGGTACCTACGAGGATAAATCGAGCCATAGTTACCTACACAGCCTAGACCGTCAAGGCCGTAGTAAATATTTGTGGACTCGTGGTTAAAGACGTCCGTTGGCAGAAAGGGAATACATTTATGTAAATAAGTACAGACCGCATCTAGGGTGAGTGGTGCCTCCAGGCCCTGTTTAATCTTGCAAATTTATGCAAGTCGACGACAACACGTCAAACTGTCTTCGCAAGAGGACGTGATCCAAATCCGATTCGGCGCGTCATTTCGGTCGTAAAACGCTTTAGCAGTTGGCGCATTTGTCGCATAATTCTGATCTCCTCGGAGTCCAATAGCTTCTTGTGACGAACCCGATTATTATTCAAAGCTGATCCGTTAGCGTGCGTGTCAGTGGGGTGCGTTGTTCCAATGTTAGTTTACGTCGAGTTAGTACCGGCTGGGGCATCGATACTAGCGCACATTGTTCATTGTTACTCCGGATTATTAAGCAATGCTTCGGATTTCATGTGTCTGTGTATAATCTGTTGATGTGATTTGAAAACAGACTGACTTATGTTCGGATTATAGCGAGCGTGATTTAGCGAACATTATACATTCGACGCCTATAAAAGGTCAGGGTTTCGTATTCTATTACGGAGTATTTGGTAATTAACACGTCATGAGAGGGATTTTAGGCACTCATTAAAAGGTTTTATTATGCCTGGCTTTGGTTAATTACGGTACAAAACTTTCCTTCATTTTAGCAACGCGATTTGCGAACAAAAGTACCACGTAAAAAATCTTTTATGACCTCTAAATAAACTCAACTGTATTATCATTTCTCAGAAATATAACCGAGGTAATTTATGAACTATAGTCAAGAAAATTAAATATATTTGTAGTAATAGGTTTCGTACGACCAATGAATGTACGATCCCTGAATAAAGATAGCTATTTGTCAGGCTATTAATATTTATCTAGATATAATTTTTCTCAACATGATGCAGGTAGCTCGTCTCAAGTAAATAAGGTTTTTTCGCTCGTTAGCCTTTATGTTCTGACTCTTTTTCCAAGCTGCCTAGAAAAACGGGAACAATACAGAGTTACATACCTCTTTTAATGGACTTAATGTTTCTGCCAGAAAGCATTCAGGATCCCGTTATAATGAGCTCCTAGGAATACTCGTACTTTGTTATTGTTGATGTAAGATAAAAATAATTGTTTTTAACCGACAAAAAAAGGAGGAGGTTCTCAATTCGACATGTATATATATATTTTTTTATTATAGATAATATGTTGATGTTTTAAGTGTCCGTACATACATGTTTTAACAGATGTAGGAGGAAACGTGGACTTTGACGTTTATTTGATGGAAAAAAAAAAACAATTCCTCACTCGTAAAGTAGAAGTGCTTTTAAGTTTTCCATTAAATCAATGTATACTTGAAGTAAAATACGAAAATCTGTGATAAGGCCTCTGCTTATTTGAGCTTTTACGGTTTAAAACTGATACTGTTGTAGCTATTTTCCGTGACTGCGCAATATCTTAATCATCAAAATATCGGATATCGAATAACAAACATTCACCGAAAATATCCACTTAGTGGCAGTATCAATTTCTCTAATTATATTACACGTGGAGATTGGCAATAACGGCGGCGCGTTGTGTTCCCCGAGCGCCTCAAAGAGTGTCTATTCAGCACAATGACGGGGCTCCCCTTTAGAGGGCCAAAGCCTGCCGGGGTCGCGGGACTAACGAGTAACCGTGACCGCGGATTGTTAAGGACACCGCGTATTTTAGTCAGTACAAGTCTCACATTCCCTCCTGCCCAACCTTGGGAGGAAGGACTCATTTAGTGATAATACCACGTCAAAAAAAAGGGACACGTACGGGCACACATCAAGCTATAAAAAACTAGTATAAGTTGAACGTTGAATGTGCACAACACCATAAAAAGTGAGACCACACTCAACTAGTTTTGTATAGAATGATGTTTACCCGTGTGTACAAATACAACGGTAAACTATGAACAAATGAAAATATCGCTGCCATAAGTTTTAGGTCCAAATTCCCATACTAAAAGTTAATGGTACTATTCGTCCATATTAGTAAACGAGTTGGCTCACAATTTGCTTGATGGTGAAATGTACCATAACTGTCCATATATTTAAAAAAAAATGATGTACAAATTCCAAAAAACTATGCCTGTATTTTGCCATGCATATAAAATAACTACTGTAATTAATTTATCTACCTCTATTATTTTTTGCGGGTGGATTTCAATTTAAATACCTAATAGAACAATATCTACTATTGCCTGTCAAATGCATTGTAATCTGGTATCTTTTTCTGTTCTCTAAGGTAAGACAATTTAATTAAAATCTAAGATACAGACGTAGTATTTCCTCCCACTATTTTAATTTTATTAATTTAAAAATGAAACTATTTTAGTTGAAGCAGTTTTGCGTCGTTCTTTATTCTTTATGTTTATAAATACCTTATGGCGGCTCCACATTAGTGCCGTGAATTCAGGCCGCGTTTTCTCGCCGTGAATTCTCGGCACAATACCGACACTGATTTGGGAAAGGCGCGAACGCGCGTGAACCCCGCGAAAACCATCCACATTCTCGTTCGCGCCTGTTCACGGGGTTCACGGCACTAATGTGGAGCCGCCATTTAAAGTTCTCGAGTTTTTATCCCCGATAGTATGTTCCCGTGGGATAAATATCGAGTTGTAGCAGGTGAAACCGCTGGCAACTGCTAGTCGTACATATTTCAGTATAAGGGTAGTTTAAGCGTAACAATCCGCATTCGGATTTTACGAGGCCTCCGGAAGGTCGTGGATTTTGATATATGTATGTTTAAAAGGCTTTGGTTACGATGAGCTGCGAGAGAAGAGTTATGCTAGTTTGACCAAGTGACAGTATGTGTGAGTGAAAGTATATACATACTTATTATACACTAGCTGCTGCCCGCGACGTCATCTGCGTGAATGTGTTGAAGTAATAAAGGTTCACTGCTCGTTCCCCGTAAGTGATAGCGTGATAATATGTAGCCTATATATTGACCCAGCTGCTTAATAATATTCCTGCCAAATTTGAAGTAAATCCATGCAGTATGAGTTTATCCTGGACATACATACAGACAAACAGACAAAATTTCTAAAAACTAAATTTTTGGCTTCGGATTCGATTATTTATAGATCACACCCCAAGTGCCTATTCTTTTGAAAAAATGTTCAATGTACAGTTCTGTTTTGACTTTCCTAACATTTTATGATTATGTATAGATATTGTGTGAACATTTTGATTTTATCTATGTTAATAATATAAAGCTGAAACGTTCGTTTTGATAAACGCGCTAATCTCAGGAACTACAAACTATTTTACAGGAATACACAATCAGTACTAACACTTATGAAGGTCATGGTGTACCTGTGTGTGCATGGAAATTTGTTTAGCCGTTCCGTTAGGTTAGGTTAATTATCAGAAGATGTAAGAGGTTGCCAGAGACACAGAGTAAGGCCCGGTATCCACCAAAGCGGAGAGGAGAGGAGATGTGTTTGAATAACCAATCAGATGTCCACTGAAGCTAAGCAGAGAGGAGATGTGGACATCTGATTGGTTATTCAAACATATCTCCTTTCCTCTGCGCTTTGGTGAATACCGGGCCTAACTTTCGTATTATTTTGTACTTGCTCTAACCGTCAACGTTGTCTTTTTAAAATTTTGGTATGGTTGGATAATTATGCTTATTTGTAAATTGTCTCTCGCACATCTCACAACAAAATTAGGCAAAGTACTCTTGTACGGTGCACAATTTATTATAAAAAAATAAAAACTTACTTGAAGCATCTATAAATCTCTCGCGTTGTTATTGTTGCTAATGAACATAAGCTTCGTACAACGTAATGAAATGTGACATTATAAACATATTTTCAGGCAATAGCTCCTATAAGACTTTGTCGTTATAACTGAAGCGCGCCCCAGCGTATGAAATATTCAAATAAAACGACGCCATTTTTGTTATCACCATTATGTGATTTTCGGGAAAAAACCAGGTTAATAAATACATTAAGGAGAGAACGTTTTTATCTAGATGCTAGTTATTTCGAATCAACACAGAATAAACACAATTATAATATAAATATTTATGGATAGTTTATAACCTGGATTAAAACTAGGATAGTTTTAATCCCGATTTTATGTTCCCGTGGGATAAATCTTGAGTTAGAGGCTAAGCCACTGCAAGTAACAGCTAGTTCCACTTCTGTGGCGAACTCACAGTCGTGTGGCTCAATGGTACTCCTTGAGGTAACCGAAGACGATGTTGACTCCATTATCTTGGGTCTGAGGACTGACTGTGCTACTGGTTATGATTGTATTCCATCTAAGATCATAAAAGGCTCGAGAGGAGTATTAGTTCCCATTATTACACATGTTTGTAACCTGTGCATAGGTGCAGGTGTCTTCCCGACGGCGTTTAAAAAAGCACTTGTCCACCCTATTCACAAATCCGGATGCAAAGATGATGTAAATAATTATCGACCCATTTCTATTTTATCAGCAATGTCAAAGATCTTGGAACGAGTACTCAATAAGAATCTGATAAGCTTTCTAGAATCAAACAACATCTTAGCCAAAAACCAATACGGGTTCAGAAGTGGAGTATGTACTGAGGACGCAGTTCTAAGTTTGTCAAATCACGTAGCTAGGACGCTAGACCGAAAACACAAATGCCTGGGAATTTTCCTAGATCTGACAAAGGCATTTGATACGGTATCTGCCCCAAGCTTATTGAGAAAAATGGAAGGAATTGGAATTCGTGGACAACCATTGAAAATCTTTGCAGATTATCTCAAAGATCGTACCCAAATAGTTTAAAAATTGGTCAGCACGAAAGTGACGAACTTCCAATCTCTTTCGGCGTACCGCAAGGCAGCATCCTGGGTCCCACCCTCTTTCTCATTTATATAAATGAACTCTGCACACTGTCTCTCGATAACTGTAAGATCTACACCTATGCGGATGATACTGCTCTTGTCGTAGAGGGAAGTAACTGGACCCAGGCATACCAGAACGCCGAGATTGCGCTCTGCTCCGTGATGAGATGTTTGTCTGATAACTGGCTCACTTTAAATGTTAACAAAACAGTATACGTTCCCTTTGCAATCAGGTCCAACCAGTGTCCCTCAAATTCCCTCACCTTAAAAGCACATGTCTGTGATCCATTAGCGCAATGTAACTGCATCTCCCTCACTAAATCGTCTCATGTAAGATATCTAGGAGTACTTATCGATCAGCATCTTAACTTGCACCCCCACATAGTCAAGGTTACGTCCCGGATACGTAAGCTGATATACGTCTTCAAGAAGCTACGAACTTCTGCTGATCTTGAAACATTTAAAATAGTATATTTTGCTCTATCTATCTTAACGTACTGCTTACCCGTTTGGGGTGGAGCCACACAAAATGTATTCATTCGCCTTGAGAGCCCAGAGAGCTATGCTAAAGGTAATGCTCTCTCTTCCACGTAGGTTTCCCACTTTCCAGCTCTATTCCGACTGCAAGTTACTCACAGTCAGGCAACTTTATGTTCTCCTATCTGTTTTGCGTAAACACTATACACGTCCTTCAAGGGAACCAACTGGCAGATTGAAGCATAATGTTTTCCCTCACGAACGCCATAGAACTGCCTTTGCCAAACGCCAATTCTATGTTATTAGCAGTAAAATGTACAACTTCCTAAACAAAAAGTTGAACATTTACTCATTTCCGAAATATAATTGCAAAAACGTACTTAGAGAATATCTTCATACACTTAATTATGACAATACTGAGGATCTTCTGCTGGGTAAATTATAGTGGTAATTTATTAAAACATCATTCCTAACATCAATATTCCACCCTTTCCTTCCCTCTCACTACACACAAACACGCTTCACCACACATACATACACACCTCATACTTAAGCACTACAATTACACTGCACACAGTTAAACCTTTTTAGTTTGTGGCGCGTTCAACATCAACTTGGACCACCGCCTTTGATTCCGGAGCAAAACCGCTCCGCTTATGAACCTTGCACCACACTCACAAATCATACGATTTTTGTTTGTCTCCGAGTGCGAGTGCACCGTCCCTTACACGCGCCGCGCGCAGCCGCCGGGCGCGTGATAATTGTACCAGGGAAGACGACAACGGCCTTGAGCGGCCGGGCGACGGCGTGCACGCAGGCTACGCGCGAGGGAGCCGAGCACCGAGCAGCAGTCCACCGTTGGCTACCGGCCTATCTACTCGCGCCGCGCTTTGCTTATAATTGTATAGATCTTGCTTTGCTTTTTATCTTGTAATAGTTTAGTTTAATTTTAATAATTTTTATTCAATACATCATTTCATTTCGCTGTAATAATATCATTCATTTTCGTCGCTTTCGCCTTCATTTATCCTGCTTACTTCGCAACCTGTGCCCGCTATTATAACCCATAATAGCTTCACCATACGGGTTAAATTCCTGTGTGGAGTTGGTACGTTAATACCACATAATGTACCACATTGGTGACACCGACGCGCGCATACGGAAGACACAGGTGCAGCTGTTCACAAGAATTACCGGTGAAGAGAAAGAAGAACAGTGATTCAACAGGAATCAAACCCGCAGGCAGTTTGTTACATCGGAGGTTTGTTGTGGTCCGAGCATAAGCGGTGAGCGATTTAATTTTTTTTAATAAGTGAAGATGTCGGATGGCGAAGAATTTTCTGACGCTGACACTAAAGGTGCAGTAGCGGTACCACCTGCAGAGGTAGCTAGAGTGGGTGTACGCTGCCCACCATTTTGCCCAGAAGAACCAGCATTATGGTTCGCCCAGTTGGAAGGTCAATTCGTCCTCTCAAAAGTAACCAGTGATACAACCAAGTATTATTATGTCACCACTCAGCTGGAGACTAAATACGCACTTCAGGTTAAGGACATTATAACAAACCCACCTGAAACCAACAAATATATTAAACTTAAAACAGAACTGATCAGTCGCCTGTCTGCATCTCAGGAAAAGCGGATACAGCAGCTGTTAGTCCATGAGGAGCTCGGTGATAGGAGACCATCACAGTTTCTCAGGCATTTACAAAACTTAGCTGGACCTTCCGGAGCATCAGAGTTCGTGAAGAGCGTATGGACCAACCGTTTACCGCATAACATTCAAACTGTCATTGCTTCACAGATTGCCGATTTGCAGGTGGAAAAACTAGCCGAGATCGCAGACAGAGTGCACGAGATAGCCCCGACGACTCCTCAAGTAGCGTCTACCAGTGCTGATAACACCGAGTTGGTCAAGCAAGTAAGCGAGCTCACGAAGCAAGTAGCCATGCTTACTACGAAGATGTACCGAGGAGGACGATACTCACGTCCACGCTCACGCTCACAGGCTCGATACAGAAGGTATGACCGCTCTAATAGCTCTAGATCACAACAACCGCCATCAAATCACCCGCACTGCTTTTACCACTACAAGTACGGTGATAAGGCGAATAAATGCAAGCAGCCCTGCACGTTTACGACGGAAAACGCCAAGGGCGGTCGCAAGTAGCGGCTAACGACTGCCCCTCTCCAACAGGCCGTCTATTTATAACCGACCGGACAACAAAAGTTCAGTTCTTGGTCGACACAGGCTCGGACTTGTGTGTTTTTCCACGGTCGGCAGTCAAGACTCCAGTAATCCAATCTAGATTTGACTTAGTGGCTGCCAACAACACTGTCATTCACACTTTTGGACCTATACAGCTACAACTAAACTTGGGTCTACGAAGGAACTACACCTGGAAATTTACCATAGCGGACGTGTCGCGAGCAATCATAGGGGTAGACTTCCTTAGTTTTTACAACCTACTAGTTGACTGTCGTAACCAGCGCTTAATTGACAATGTAACGTCACTGTCAGTGTCTGGAGTACATTGCAGGTCATCTGACGACATAGCATCAGTGAAGGCTGTAGTGGGAGACACAGAGTACCACAAAATCCTACGTGAGTACCCCGAGATAACACGGCCTCCAGGAACTCACCTGCCCGGTAAGCATAGCACTATGCATTTCATTAGGACGACGCCTGGCCCACCTGTATCATCCAAACCCCGACGTCTGGATCCCACTCGCACCTTGGCGGCCAAGAAAGAGTTTGAAGATATGCTGGCGAGCGGAGTAGCCAGACGGTCGGAGAGTGCGTGGTCAGCCCCTCTTCATTTAGTAAGGAAAAAGGACGACGGATGGAGACCATGTGGTGACTACAGGGCATTAAACGCAAGAACAATACCAGACAGGTACCCCATCCGTCACATACATGATTTTTCTCACCAGCTGGCAGGGTGCGCAGTCTTTTCTACGATAGATCTGGTTAAGGCATACAATCAGATTGCTATCAATCCTGATGACATTCCAAAGACTGCCATAACAACACCATTCGGCTTATATGAGTTCAGGTACATGACCTTTGGATTGCGAAACGCAGCTCAGACTTTTCAGCGTTTTATCGACGAAGTGTTGCTCGGGCTTGATTTTTGCTATGGATACATTGACGACATTTTAGTATACTCAAGAACTCCCGAGCAGCACAAACAACATTTACGAATACTGTTCGAGAGGCTCAGAGACTACGGTATCGTGGTGAACACAACAAAGTGCAACATTGGACGCACAGAGGTAACCTTTCTTGGATATTGTGTGTCAGCAGCAGGTACGAAGCCTCTTCAATCGAAAATACAGGCCATACAGGATTACCCGGTACCCAAGACAGTCAAGGACCTACGACGATTTCTAGGAATGGTAAATTTTTATCATCGATTCATTCCTCATGCAGCTAAAACTCAAGCACCGTTGAATGCCGTCCTTGCTGGCCCCAAAATAAAAGGAAGCCATCCAGTTGTCATGACTCCAGAGCTACAGAAGGCTTTTGATGAAACCAAAGCTTCACTTTGCAACACAGCTCTACTGGCTCATCCAGATCCATCAGCTGAGTTGGCAATTATCACTGACGCATCAGACACCGCCATAGGTGCCGTGTTACAGCAACGAAACGGTAACGACTACCAACCCTTAGCATTTTATTCTCACAAGCTCAGTCCCGCACAGAAGAAGTACAGTCCGTACGAACGCGAGTTACTAGCGGCGTATGAGGCCGTAAAATACTTTCGCCATATGGTAGAAGCCAGAGTCTTTTCCATATTTACGGACCACAAACCATTGGTGTACGCATTCAAGGCGAACAGGGAGAACTTGCCACCAAGACAGTTCCGGTACCTCGATTACATCGGACAATTTACAACCGACATCAGGTATTTGCCCGGAAGAGAGAATGTGGTCGCTGACGCCTTGTCACGAGTGGAAGAAGTGTCACCAGCCATCAACTACGAAGACCTTGCAAGATTTCAAAATAACGATTCAGAACTGCAAGGCCTCATCAAAAACGGCTCATCCCTCAAGCTGGAGAAGGTTACCACGCTGGGTAACAAGCACATATATTGTGACACCTCCACGACAAATCCTCGCCCATACGTGACACCAGAACTACGGAAGCAAGCCTTCAACTCTCTACACAACTTACACCACCCAGGATGTTCTGCTACAGTGCGACTGGTAACTCAAAACTTTGTTTGGCCTGGGATTCGCAAAAACTGTAGAGAGTGGGCTAGACAATGTCTGCAATGCCAATCTAGCAAAATTACCCGTCATACCGCTTCGCCTCTATCCACATTCCCAACCACATCTTCCAGATTCACCCATATTCACCTCGACATAGTAGGGCCCCTAACCCCTTCTTATGATTTCAGGTACTGCCTCACTGTCATCGACCGATTTACTCGGTGGCCTGAGGCATACCCATTAAAGGAGATCACCGCTGAGGCCTGCGCTGCTGCCTTGGTGTCTGGCTGGATAGCTAGATTTGGCTGTCCCGCACGCGTGACTACGGACCAGGGTCGCCAGTTCGAGAGCCACCTTTTCAAGGCCCTCACTACCCTGGTTGGTGCGCGCCGTCTTCGCACCACTGCCTACCACCCTGCAGCAAATGGCATCGTCGAGCGTCTTCATCGGCAGCTCAAAGCAGCCATTATGTGCCATTCTACGTCACAGTGGACAGAAGCACTACCACTAGTTCTACTCGGCATGAGGAGTTCATGGAAGCAAGATATTCAAGCTACGCCTGCGGATCTGGTATATGGAGAACCCTTAAGACTACCAGGTCAATTTCTATCTCCCACAGAGCAGTTCACCACAGGTGACGTCACGCAGTATGCCACTCGTCTCCGAGCACACATGGCCAAGCTCACCCCGAGGCCAACATCTTGGCACACGACCTCTCCTTTCTACATTCCTCGAGACCTCCATAGCACTTCACACGTCTTCCTTCGCCGTGACCACGTCCGAGGATCGCTGGAGCCACCTTATTCCGGACCATACAAGGTCCTAGAAAGGAAGTCAAAGTATTTCACAATAGAGGTAAAAGGGAAGAGCAAAAATGTTTCTGTTGACAGACTCAAACCAGCCTTTATGATGAAGGAAGAAGAGACGAAACCAGAGGTAGCACCAACACCTACTGCCATCACCACCTCTGAAACAGCAAGTGAAGAAAAGAGAACAAGAAGCGGGCGGCGCGTGAGGTTCCCAGACTACTACCGACCGTAGCAACGGTCTGGCAGGGGGGAACTGTGGCGCGTTCAACATCAACTTGGACCACCGCCTTTGATTCCGGAGCAAAACCGCTCCGCTTATGAACCTTGCACCACACTCACAAATCATACGATTTTTGTTTGTCTCCGAGTGCGAGTGCACCGTCCCTTACACGCGCCGCGCGCAGCCGCCGGGCGCGTGATAATTGTACCAGGGAAGACGACAACGGCCTTGAGCGGCCGGGCGACGGCGTGCACGCAGGCTACGCGCGAGGGAGCCGAGCACCGAGCAGCAGTCCACCGTTGGCTACCGGCCTATCTACTCGCGCCGCGCTTTGCTTATAATTGTATAGATCTTGCTTTGCTTTTTATCTTGTAATAGTTTAGTTTAATTTTAATAATTTTTATTCAATACATCATTTCATTTCGCTGTAATAATATCATTCATTTTCGTCGCTTTCGCCTTCATTTATCCTGCTTACTTCGCAACCTGTGCCCGCTATTATAACCCATAATAGCTTCACCATACGGGTTAAATTCCTGTGTGGAGTTGGTACGTTAATACCACACAACGTACCACAGTTTTGCTTAATTGCTTTTTTTTTCTTTTTCTTTTATATGCTGAACAGCTTAGATCTGTATCTTTATTTTGCCATCATTGTTATTTATTGTAACGTCCTGATCCACAATAATTATAGCTTTCACTGTTGTTTACGGAGAATCACTGACTCCTAAGTCACAGGCACCTACGCCTAGTTTAGGAGCCAGAGTACTATTTATATGACCTAGTAATAAGCCTATAATTAATGTTCATACTTTTACGGATATTGTTTGTATGATGGCTTTTGGTGAAATAAAGAATTTATTTATTTATTATTTATTTATTTAGTTCAAATAATTATATTGCTAAGTTTGCGTCTGGGATAAATCATTTTCAACTATGGAATCCTCAGTCAGTCATCAAATGAGTCCTCCCACCCAGGGCGGCACGGGAGGGACTGTTAGACTCGTACTGACTAAAATCCACGATATCCTTCAATAGCTCTTTACGTTCCAGGGTCACTGTTATCTGATAAGACAATCTCGCGACCCCGGCAAGTTTTGACCCTCTAAGGGGGTCTTGTCAATTGCTGACAACCCTTTGAGGCACGCGTGGAACGCGACTTGCCGTCGACTTGGGCTTGTTCCATGATCGGACGGCGAGTCAGCCATTTCTCGCCATCTAAATGCCCGCGCCTACGCATGTTTTTGTACAAGGTAGGTAATATTTTGCTGGCCAATAAATGTTTATCATAAACAACTACGGCCTAACTACAAAAACATTGAACATTGAGGGTCTTACTACAAAAACTTAAACATCTGTTGAACACTAAACTTGTCTAAAAAAAAGTGTGACTGCACAACGGACCTTATTTCAACGTCATAATCTGACAGTTTTTTAGACAAGTGTTCAACAGACGTTTAAAAGTTTTTGTGGTACCACGGTGATTGTTGAAAACTTGTTTAAAAAAAACTGATAACGTCAAAACGGCATTTGACGTTGATACGAGTATAAGGGTCGTTTTCCAGTTGTACTTTTTTAGACAAGTATTCAACAGTTGCTTATCTTTTTATGGTACGATGGTTGTAGTTTACAAAGGACTATACATATAGTTACTATAGATACAGATTTGATGAAAGTAGCTCTAAATAAACATAAGAAATCTAGAGTAGAATTGTAGTATAAAACACACAATATTGACTAAAACAATATAAACTCTAAAAGAACAGTATTAAGAAGCGGACTTCCATACTTTTACATTGTTATTTTCTTTGCTTAAGAGAAATTCCTTCATGCCTGAAAACAGATAAAAACTTGTTCAAAGCAACAAATTCGAATTGAAAAACTTGGTGATTATATTTTTCAGCATCGTCGCGTAAGTTTGATATTGGCAAATCCCTTATAAGTCCGCGTATGCTCACAGTCCGCACTCCCTAACTTACACGAACCCAAAGTAATCTAAAACAAATAAAGATGAGTGGGACCCCACAGACGTTTCGCGCATATCGAATTCCCCTTTATGTTCATATGAATAATAACAAATTTTGTATTCAGCGTATTGTTTGAGACTTCACTAAGAAAGTTTTGCAGAAGGAAATTGTTTCCCCGTTTGTCGTCGACTTGGAGTTCAATATTAAATCTGCGTTGGGATCAATCATAAGGATGTAATTTTGACGTCGCTTGTCTTTTCGAACGATTTCCCTAAGTGGAACTTTTTGTTAAGTACTTCAAGATTTTTGTTTAGGATTCCAGATTTCAAGTTTCTTTTGTCAAAGTTGCCTTTACTTCTTCACATGATGTAACGTCTCCAATAATATTCAGTGTCAATTGTTATAAGGTTAAACTCTCACTTTAGATGCTTACATAATTATATAGCGGATACATACCGGTTTTTATTCTAAATCAAACTTGAGCCACACAATGCTCAGTGTTGGCCTTTTCCAAATTTTAATCTTGCCACTCTCCACCTTTCTCCTCTGTGTTGAAGCTATCCAGTTTCATCCGTCTACCTAGTTTTCCTATATTCCTCTTTCTGGATCATGCACTTCAATTCAAAAACATTCCTTAGCCATGTTTCATTTAAGTCAGCATATATAGCCCTCACTTGAACTTTATTTTTTTTTTGTCACTCTTGCTATAATAATAATAATCATCCACAACTATCACACAACGCCATCTAGTCCCAAGCTAAGCAGAGCTTGTGTTATGGGTACTAGACAACTGATAAACATACTTATATATTTCTAAATACATACATACTATAGATAAATTACACCTAGACACAGAACAAATGATCGTGCTCATCACACAAACATTTGTCCTGGGTGGGAATCGAAACCACGACCTCCGGCATAGCAGTCAGGGTCACTAACCACTAGACCAACAGGCCTGTGTCGTCTATGTCGTTTCCCCACCGGTCAATAGGTCCATTGCTCCAGACGCAAAGAAAGACGTCCATCATTGTTCTTTCGAAGCTCTCCGAGTGATTTGCAAGCGATGGATAGAATGCCTTGTATGAGTTTAAGTTTTAAACCGGATGCGACGACTGGTAGAACGCACATAAACTCTTAGGCCTTTGTCAAACAGACAGGCGATAGCGAACCGAACCGAATCATGTCATATAAAAATGCGAAAGCGATCCGATAGTCTATGTGACAGGCTTCAAACAATTCCATACATTACAAACAAAAACGCAACGCCACGCATTCGGTTCGTCTGTCAGTTTGACAATAGCTTTATTCCGTCAACGAAAATGAAGGGTCCGTACGAAAGTAACTCGAAACTTTGGAGTGAACCCTAATCCCTATATTAGTTCTGAATTCATAAGTTCTGACAGCACATCGGGAGTCGGGACAACATTCCAAACATGTTGCCACCAATTTTTAGTTCGTGTCATTATCGAATCTAAGGTCCGTAAGCGATAAAGAATACGAAACGAATACGGGTCTCGCGCTTAGATCCCTGGTTGATGAGCACCCGATTCGACTGAAGAAAAAGATAAAGAAGCTGAAATATCTTAATGAGAAAACTTAACCTGTTATGAAGAATTTATAAGTAGTGCTTAAATTATTTATCTATACATACATACATTTAAGTAAAAATGGAGTGTCTGTTTGTAATATTGAAATAACCGTTTTTTTACTACATGCACACGAATATATATTACGGTACATACACCAAAAAATCATTTTTTACAATTTTTGTCAGTCTTTCTGTCTGTCTGTCTGTTTGTAATGGCTAATCTCTGAAATGGCTGGGCCGATTTTGACAGAACTTCAATTGGCAGGTAGCTGATGTAATAAGGAGTACTTTAGGAGGAGGCTACTTTTATTTAAGAAGGCGAACGAAGTCGCGGGCACAGCTAGTATAATAACTATAATTTAAACTAAAGAAACCTGTAATACAAAAAACATGAAAACGTAGGTAAGTACAGTGGTCCCGGGGTAGCCGGCCGTGAAGTTATAATGAAGTTTTTAAATGAACGTACTCGCTTCATAAAGTGGAGGGTGACCTTCCGATGGCCTTTTTTAATTTATAACGTTCAGTATCTTAATTTCCGACAACTTAAGCTTAAAAGAGAGGAACGAACACTTTATTTTAGCATGTGTTTATAGTAACATACATAATTCAATGACAAAGGGCTAACAAAAACGGTGTAGGTAATTAATTGATCTAAAAATCTGATAATCGAACAGTATGAAAACAATTGGAATGTGAGTACTAACTCTTGGCACATCGTAAAAAATGAAAATATTCCGAGTCAAATATTCAGTAATTGTTGGCTATACTATTACAAACAAATCCATAGTATTACAGTACTCAACAATTTGTTGTGGCCCATCAACTATTTTCTAACAAAACAATATTCTTTTTTTTGACGCTCACACATCAATTTATTTCCGTTGTTACCTAAACTAGCTGCAGTTTTTTCAAATAGATGTAACTAGAAAAATATTGGCAAGCATACAATTCAGCTTTTGTGGAACGATTGTTTTTTTTTTTTTGTGTGAATAAAATATTACCAAACGATACTTCTATCTAACGATACTTTAATCCATCTTTTGTTTTGTGCTGTTCGTGGATGAATAATAAAAGCTACATTTTTTATCTAGGAAAATCCATGCATGCTTTTGCCATTCATAACGTCCTAAACAGGTACACCTACTTAGGCTATGTAGTGTATTGTCTGTCTTATTTATTTAGTCCAGTTTTAATTTACTAAACACTTTATTGTTATTGTTAAAGTCACTTACTCACCCCCTTCATTCATTTGATACATAATTATGTTACAGTCAAATAATAAATCTAGTTATTATGCATAATAACTAGTATCTAATAATTATATACATATAATCACTAAACTGACTATTGAAAGTGATTTCACTTTGACTAGTTATTGTGCACAATATTTGGTAAAAAAGAGTGCAGCATCACTCAACCTAATTAATACTACTCGTATTAATAAAACACGTAATTAATGACTGTCTATGTCTAAGCCTCCTGTCTACCTTAAAGTCAAATGTAAACTCAGTTTTAATTAAAACGTCTTTCTTGTTTTTTCTAAAACTATATTAAATGTGAAATTAAAAAGGGGTATATTAAGAACTGAATAAGTGAATAATATGAACTTGCGCTATGGGTTCTGTAGGTCTCGAAAAAAAGGGTTTAAACGAAAAAAAAAACAAAGTTACGTTTCAATGCGTCACAAAAATGTATTGTTATATAAATAACCAAAAGTGTGTACAAAATTGTAGCTACATTCGTTTTGGGAAAAGACTAACAAGGCAACTTAAACACAAGATTTTAGTATACTTAATTATTTGTGTCTGACTTGATACTTCAAATTTAAATTAATCATGTAGAAGTTATAGCAACATGTAGAGGTATTCATTGAAAACAAACTCTATCTGAAGTGCAATTCTTGTAAACTTAGAACTCTGTGTAGTGCAGGCTTAGATTAGACGCCCCTCACAGAATATATAATAGTACTGCGCCCCTTTAACACGGAACCCTAAAAAGGAGTGAAACAAAAGATTGCAAAACAAGTTTGGAAAACAGCTTTAGTTTCTTCTAAAAGAATGCAAGAAGGTACTGAAGATGATAATCCAACTTTGTATCACTGCAGTTTTATGACATCGTCGTAAAACCACAACTGTTTACCTCTTTTGAAATTTAATTTTAAGTTCTTTTCAAGTTCTTTAATACCTGTATTTTTCGATCGTCTTGAGTAGTTGATGCTAAACGCCACTAACGTTAAAACTAACTGAAGCCAACATATTATTATATGTTCACAATTGCGGACAGCTTTAATGCTTTAAATGTTACAAGACATTTACTAGAACTTTGCTACTGTCGCGGCGTTCTCGGTGGCAGAGTAGAAGTTACTTCGACTGAATGTGTTTGGGCAAAGAAGACAGGCAAGCAATTTTGAACTAAAACCAGTTTTGCCCCTCTGTCTAAAATAATAAAAACAACAGTTCAATAAGACATTATTCAAAGAAAAAACCAGTGACAAGTTTACATCACAACAAATTAAACTACAGTAAAACGATAATTACAAACTTTGCGTACAGCTGTTACAAGAAAAATACGAATCGCTCTTATATCTCTTTTTGCTGATACAAACTTTTTGTGAAAGGAAATGAACAAAATGGAGCGCTCATGCATTTCATTTTTTTCGAAGATTTTTATTGGAATCACTTTTTAATGTAATCCATTTTCGTGTCACTCTGCGGGATCCTTAAAATAATGTAAATGTACAATTATGATTTCACTATAAGAATTATTTATTTATTTATTTCTGCTCTCGGCGCTGAGCAAAGTGTTGAGAATAATTAAACAATGTATTTTGTTTGGTTATTTATTTCAGTGTCTTTTGATATCTGTTTTAGTTTCTCTCTTTTAACGATTAATATTTTTTAACTTGACAATCATTTTCAGTTTGTTTCGCGTATCTAATATTTCGATCTGTTGCATAACGTAAATAATAAAGGTGCGAAACCTTTGACGTTACATCAAAATATAGGCATATAAAAAGAAAAGCAAAACATTTTTACTGTGGAATATTTATTATTTTATTCACAAATCATTCGTGTTTGTATCAGTGAATACTAATCATTCACAACGTATTTCCAAAAAGGGGACTGGAAAAATGTTTGCGTAAACATAACCATCGAGTAACGTCGTCCGCTCCCGCACATTATCACTCCATTTTCTCCCTACTTTGTGCTCAAAGCCCTACTTCCACAGTTTAATCAGCGGACTGCCGGACTTAATTTCGTTTTCATGTCTTCTTTTTATTGTCTTAAGCCATCGGCACAATCGTTTAGTTTAAGACCTTATTTTTTTTTTTTTAACTTAAATCATTGAAATAATATCCCTGGCTGGGAATGCTTGAATTATAATTATTCTTAACGTCATGAAAATGCAGTTCTAAAATATTGTTGTTACCTACTAAGTTCAGTAAAATTGCTAACCAAAAAAAAATATGCTTCGCTTGTGTGGAGTACGTTAATTGATCCACGAATCGCACTATCGGTATTTAAAACTATCTACGTAGGTACCAAATTGCATTCAAAACCTTTCTGTAGTTTTTACTTGAAAGAGTAACAAATATCCAGTTATAATAATTACAAACCTTTTCTTTTTATAGTCGTCAGATAACCAATAAAACAACATTTCTATGAATTTAACAAAACTTACAATAAACTTAGTTATTTTGAACGCCTGTTGAAGTTAACGTTATTGACTTACTAAGGTTTTAATATTCCTAACTGATATTTACTTAATATTTCCCAGCCGGGACTATAAAAATGTCTGTAGACGTTTTAATTTTGTTTTCATTTTTAATTAAACATTGAGACTTGTTTACTAAAACCTTAAATTTGGCTTAACGTGTCTGCTTATTAAGCTTCTTGCTGATTTCAATTTTAATAACTTAATACTGAAATGTTATTAACTTGAAAGTTATTAACTTTAAATAGGTTTCAGTGTCTATTTTAGGATAGCAGACAGTTATTAATTTAGTATTTAGTTCATTACAAAACGCAGTAAGTATTCGCTTAGTGTTTATTATGGATTTAAAATTATTATTTTTTGTCTTTTCATGGGAAGATGTCATCTGCATCTTCTGATATCATAATGAATAAGCCGATTCTAAAAACTCCACTCCACACGTCTCTGACATGGCTTTAGAATTAAACGTATATTTATCATAGAAGTCCCGCTTTACTCAATAATTATGTTTTACTTCACAGATTTCAACGGTGTCCAAGATAAAATTAGTAAATACCTATACAAATTAATTGAAAAAGATATATTAGTACAAGTTCGTGTCAAAACATAACGCCGTTCTTGAAAGGCGAGGTGATAAATTTTGGCTAATCGCGTGGTTACTTATACAACATTACTTTGCAAAAGCGTAACATTGTAAGCAAGCTGAAATTCTCCAAATGCTCTAATTTCACATCCTCTCTGACCTAACACAATATATACAGTCTTCTCAGTACTGTAATAGTCATGTTAATTTCATGCAGCTCAGTAGATAATTTCAACATTGAAATGGGATTAGGAAGAAACGACTGGGCGTAGTTAGCATAATTTTCAAATTCTCAACTGTCAAAGGAATTTATGAATGCTCCATGCAAGTTAGCTCGACCACGGGAGCTGCAAAAACATTACTAAGAGGGATAAATGTATAAAATCCGACAAAATGTACGATTTGTTCGTATGAAACGGGGAATTGTACGTAATCCATGTAGTAAAGTGCGTCGGTAAAGCTTTGTTGGGCTTTTACGCAAAATCCTTCTGGAGAATCCTGCACTGTAACTTTCGTACTGAATATTGAACAAATCTTGATTACGTGTTTAGGGACGATTGGATCGCTATGTTTTTGTGGCTTCAAACTTTGGAAGCTGTAATTTTTTTTTATTGGTTGGTTGGTTATTACGAGTCCTTCTACCCTTGTTGGAGTGGCACGGACTGTCTGTGACTTTTACGGACTAAAACGTTACCTTGTTCTTATAAATAGCCCTTTGCCATCTAGGGGTGCCCATAATTCGCAATAACAAAGTTATCATAGGACCAAAAACCTAAAGGTTACCTTTAGGTTTTTGGTCTTAAGCTTTGGTAAGCGTTTGGCTCTATAGAAGCCTCGTCAGTTTGGTGGAAATAGCTGTGTTTTTTCTTTAGTCGTCAAACTGTTTTAATATATTTCGTGATGTTTTTAATACTATTCAGGCCTTGGAGAAAAGAAAATTATAAAATTATAGAATGTTCTTATTTCAATGTTAAGTTCAAGTTTACATATTTTACGTAAATTAACTCTAAAAGCAACCGTTAAAACTTCTGTAATACGATTACAAAACACAGAATTATCATAATTTTGCTAGCAAGGCTCACATTTGGTGCACGCCTGTATTATTAAAGAAAAAAACACTCAAAGAATATAAAATGCTTATGTATTTTATTCCTATTTTTCTGTAGCAAATGTTCAGGAAGCGAACGGCAGGGGCGGAGTGTTTTCGTTTAATTTCCCAGTAAAATGGTGTACCCTCTTCAACATAATTACAGGCGGGCTAACTGAATGTACGTATCGCTTCATCACCGTCTCATCTTTTCACAGAGTGTTTTTGCATTTTAAAAAGCTTCCCTCTTATCTTTTTAGATGGCCATTTTTTGGATATTTTGCTTTCGATGATTATTAGCTGTTATGGTTTTCCTATGTACAGACGACAACCCATCAACTTACTTAAATCTGTCCCATTTCTTTAATAGATTTTCAATCTTATCCCAATAGTAGAAGGTTAATGTTTGATTGGTAAAATTTGAACGATTCGGGTAGGTTGACCTGCTGGCGTCTGTACTTAGCAATTTTAGCATTGATTGTGTTTCAATGAAATACGGAACCTTTAAGCTATTGTCATTGTCAAAGAGACAGGCGAAGCGAATGCGATCCAAAGCGTTTTTATTAGTAATGTATGGAATTGTTTGAATCCAGTCACATAGAAAAGCGAAAGCGATCCGATAGTCTATGTGACTGGCTTCAAACAATTCCATACATTACAAACATAAAATAAATATTAAAAAAAAACAAAAAACCCGACTGCGTAAAAAAACTAAAAAGAAAAAAGAAACAAGCCCAGTAGTTTAGAATTCACTCATTCACACTCATTTATTTTATTTTACTGTTTTTAGTTTTTGTTAGCATTTATCAGTCTTGATAGAATGTGAGAGATTTTAAAAAAATATTTTTAGTTCGCAACCCTTTGCACGCGAGTTCGACTCGCACTTGGCCAGTTTTATGTACCCAGTGACACTCTCACGTTTAAGACGAATCTAACGACACCTTAAAATCCATCAAGCCGTGTAGGCTGCAGAGCAACACAAAGAAACATACACACATACATACATACACTCGAAAAACATAACCCTCCTGGCGCAGTCGGGTAAAAACGCCTCGCTTCGCGTTCGTCGCGCTCTGTCTGTTTGACAATAGCTTTATAAAATCCTTCATGTGTCTTTGACTGTCTTTGTCTGGTTAGACTCTTGAGACCATTTAGTAGTTAGATGACACGGTTGGCGTAGTGACCGAGCGCTCGACTGTAGAGACTGTAGAGTTTGAAAGCATGGTTTAAGCAGTACAACCCGGGCGCAATAACTTGACACCTGGCTCGTAACTCGGTCCCCCTCCCGCTACCCAGAAATGTCTGTAGCGGGAGCGAGATCGAGTTTCGAGCCAGGTGTCAAGTTATTGCGCCCGGGTTGTAGCTGAGTGATTGACTGCTGTGCTACATGTCGCGAGTTCGATTCCCGCACGGAATTACAAGTTGTTGTCGGGTCTAGGTGTTTTTATGGCATTTTAAATGTTTGCAAACGCAACTACGAAACAGGCGAAATTCCTAGTCTGGAATATTTTTTTAAAAAATAAAGAAAACAAAGAAAAATACATGATCATAACATCAGTAGTTCGCAAGGGGAAAACAGACGTGATTTTATACAAAATTATTGAAATGCCAGATTTTGCACAATGTTTTACGCGCACAAATCTATTCAACAATACAATAATATTATTATTGTATACAACGACAAAGACTAATAATAGAATAAATTGTTTTAGACGCCAAAATAGTTTGTAGTAACAAATTAAATGCGCAATTACAAATATCTGTTTATGACACTGTTATTAAGGACCATTAAAATAAATTCAGTCCAGTAAAGATTGCTTACAGTTTATTTATTAACATGGAAATTTAATTCAGTTCGATATAATGTCCTTTGTTTTACTCGTGATTCGTTTTATATGATAATTGAAAGAATATGTTATAATTATTAAAACAGGTGTATTGTATCTTATTTACTTAATAGTTGACTTAAATGCATGCCAAAAGGCCAACAAAGATGTTGGAAAGCGAAAACCAAAGGAAAACGTTTTCGAAATCTAATCGAAATGAGTGCACGTGTTGATTAGTTCTCAGGAGAATATTTGCATGAGGTGGAACACTTCGATCTGACATTATCGTTATTCGCGAATCCCAACGCGGGATTGGCATTATGATTGGCCCTTTTTAATCGTGGTAAAATCATCAAATGAGTCCTCCCACCCTGGGCAGGGCGGGAGGGACTGTCAGACTTGTACTGACTAAAATCCACGGTGTCATTCAATAGCCCTTTATGTTCCAGGGTCACGGTAATTCGTTAGTCCCGTTTAGCTTTATTATTCAGTGGGCCTTTTTATTTAAAAATGTATGTGTGTAAAATAATGAAGTTTAATGTAAACCGTAGGTAGATTTATCTTCTGGGGGGGGCGCCGAGGATGTCGGACGTCAAGACTTTCAGCCGCCGTAGGCGCGGGCTTTCAGACAGCGTATAAGGGGATCAAGGACCATGCCCGGATTGACGGCGCGTCATGGTCCACGCGCGCCCCAACGAGCTGTCAACAAACTGACAGGCTAAACGTCTGCCGGGCATCATCACCATCAACGGCACAATCGATGTTATTTCTGGCATGAAAAGCAGCTTTATTCAGATTCTAGGTAAGGTATCCGGTTTTCAGATACAGCTGATCAAACAAACATAACATTGAATGCTGACCAACAAGATGCTTTTGAATAATACCAAATATTAAAAACAATGTTCATAATGTGCCTATATTTGTGTCAACTAAATAGTTGACACAAATATAGGCAGTGGACCCATAAATATGGGTCCACTTCCAGTCGGACCAGATACAGCTACATGGAGCGACTGCAAATCTAGATAAGACTGCTTGTCAGACTTCCGAGCTTCTGTACAACAGTAACAACTGTCAAAGATCTGCTAATGACCGCCAGGGCCAACAGCTTTACATGCTTTCCAAGGCGCGAAGGAAACTCGCTCTGATTGGTGATGATGGACACCCATTCACAGACTAAACTTGGCAAGCGCGGCTTAACCTTAAAGAAGACGTCTCATTAAAAAAATAAAAATACAGCGATAACGCAATAAAACATTTTATCTCCACTTCACGTCAAATAAACGTCTCATTCAGAAAATCGCAAAAACAAAAAACAAATGCAACCAAATTTATTCTCAACTTTCACCCGTTTAATTAGTAACGAATCTCAGATATTCTAAAATGGGGTAAAAGCGACGACGGGAAGCCTAATTGAGTTTGCACGACACATTTTCTTAGTAACTGGTAATTGAGATTCAACCCCAGGTAAAAAAAAAAACAGTGAATAATAAAATACAAAGTGCTGCCATAGTCTTGGAGCGACTTTTGATAAAGTTTTTCGTTTGGTTAACCTTTTTTAGAATTGTGAGTGGGAACTTTACTTTATGTTATAATTCTTAAAGGTTACTATGCATTGTTAAGCGTTTCATGAAAGGTCATTGAGTTTTGGAAGACAAATGAGAACTGTTTTTCTTTGCGTACTAGTTATTATTACTTAACTCTTATAACACTTTATACTCCTTTAACCTATTATAACCTAAGCCAGTGACGCATTTTTTGACTTATTAAAATATCTCGATGCTGCCTGGACTGATTTGCAAAATTCTCCTTTGTTAGAAAGGGAAATACTTTTTTTTTTTTTTTTTAGCGTGGTAAAATCATCAAATGAGTCCTCCAACCCCGGGCAGGGCGGGAGGGACTGTCAGACTTCTACTGACTAAAATCCACGGTGTCCTTCATAGCCTGTTAAGTTCCGGGGTTGCGGTAAGGGAATAATCCCGCAGGCCCCCGGCAGGCTTTGGCCCTCTGAGAGGGGGGCCCCGTCATTATGCTGACGCTCTTTGAGGCGCGCGTGGGACACAACGCGCCGTCGACCCGGGCATGGTCCTTGGTCGGGCAGCGAGTTGCCCTTTACTCGCTGCCCGCATGCCCGCGCCTACGGTGGCCGGAGATCATCAAGCGACGTCCGTCGCCGTGGGCGCCTACCACTGCGGCTGGGGCGGAGGGAGGACGCTGTCCTCTCTCGCTCGCGGCCTGCCTCCTCCTTTACGAGCATTACTGCCTCGCAGAAGGAGCTGACCGCTTCCCACTCCGTCTCGCCCCGCAGCATGGCCGCAACCAATGCCGGGCGCGAGAGGTCTCCGCCTATCGCAGCCGTGAGGACACGTCGGTGCTCCGCCCAAGCTGGGCAGTCTTGCACCGTATGCTCCACCGTGTCCTCCGGGCGATCTTCGCAGTGGTGACACCCAGGCGTCTCCTCCTTTCGCATCAGACACAGGTACCTCCCGAAACTTCCGTGTCCGGTGAGGACCTGCGTCAAGCGGTAGGTCAGGACGCCATGACTTCTCTCCAGCAACTCCTCAAAGAGGGGTCTTACCGCCGCAATTGCGGCGTGCCCGAGAAAGGGAAATACTTCACAGATGATTCCATGGTAATCAGGTCAGCATCGGAGGAAGGGATGCCAGCAAACTATAGGCGATTACGCCTGTACCCACAAAAAGGGTACAGGCGTAATCGCCGATAATTTTTTTCTTTTATTTCCAAAGTTGATGGCAAAAAAGTAAAGTCACCGACTTCGGAAAGTAAAGTGATTTTACACTTTTTGTGTTTTTTTCATTTTTTCTTTCTGTTGGTCTAGTGGTTAGTGACCCTGACTGCTATGCTGGGGGTCGTGGGTTGGATTCCCACCCAGGACAAATGTTTGTGTGATGAGCACGATCATTTATTCTGTGTCTGGGTGTAATTTATCTATAATATGTATGTATTTAGAAAGATATAAGTATGTTTATCAGTTGTCTAGTACCCATAACACCACAAGCTCTGCTTAGCTTGGGACTAGATGGCGTTGTGTGATAGTTGTGGAATATTATTATTATTTATTTTTTTCAAAAGTTTTTTATAATATAAGCCTTTTCACTACATATTAAATGAAAAGCAAAAGTGTGAAAACATCACTTACATTTTAAGGCAGATGCTGACCGGCGTTACGAGGTGTAATGTAACGTGTTACACAGCGAGCGTCTATGAAGTCAGTATGGGGAAATTAGGCGCTCGCAACGAGACACAAATGGTTTGTTGCTCACTGTGAATGGTAAGAAACGAGGAAATATTAACCAACAGGATTGTACTAAATCTCCGCCCCTCTTCAATGGTTCAATCCTATTGATTAATATTTCCTCGTTTCTCCGCTTAGCCAGCTCGCTCCACATCAATGGATAGGCAGCCTAACTCCGCTCAGTACACAGCATTATACTTTGCAACCACCTACGATTACTTGGAAGGGTCGTTAGTATCATTAAAAATAAATCAAGCAAAACATTAGCCAACAGGTTGAAAAGCATTTAAAAAGTGGCGTTTGATTTTATTTCCCTGTATTGTTATTAACTTGATAGTTATAATTATGCAAACTAGCAGAAATGGGTAGGAGGCAGTACAGGTCTGTGGTAACGGCTCCAACTAATGAGTTGGAGGTTGTGGATTCGAAGCCAGGAAAATCCTTAATTTTTTATGTTATTTCTTTCTGCTCTCATAATTGAAGAAGGTATCAAGGAAAATTTCGTGAGGAAACTGACATGTACTAGAATTATAAATTCAAAAACATGCAGCATCTATCAACCCGCACCGAATCCTTGTGGTAGATCGTAGTCCATTCCTCTTCACAGAGAGAAAACCTGTCCCCCAATAGTATAAACATTCAGTATTGCAGTAAAAATGAAATGTTTACAAAACGGTAACTGCAATATGTCGGCCATGAGCCAATTTCACTTATTATAATAAGTAAATAAAAACTCTATTCACTATTTTAGATGGGTTGAAGGCGTCGAACACGCGAACAGTCGATCAGTCGCCAATAGGTCGCGTCGAGTGCCGGAGTCAATCGAATTTATTCAGTAATTTCCTCCAACGAACGGCCTTCTCGAATCACTAACTTCTACAAATGTGTTTCGCCAAACGGAAACTTTGTACACACTCTCTGTCGAACACGTCTCAAGAAAAACCCTCTTATAAGCCTTTCAAGTGAAATAAACCATAGAATTATAATGTATGAATATTTTAGTTCATACAAAATAGCCCCGTCGACTAAATGGGTTTACCAAACGGAAAGTTTTTACACAACGTGTGTCGTATAAAACCTTTCATGTTAAGGTGGCCGCACTTTTGAAGGGTGGAATTATAATGGGGAAATATTTTTTGCGAAAACCTCGTAAAGACTTGAAACGCCAGACTTGTGTTGACTTTGAATTAAGTTTGGTGAATTAATATTCTTGTGATAGTGGTTGAAATGGGTTGGCATATAAACTTTATGTTGGTTATTTTTTTAATATTTATGTTTTGAATTATGTTTTAATATTTGTTTTATTATAAATACAAAGAAAGGTATAAAAAATTACTTATTTCTTGTTAAATGTGCAGTCGTAGTACTGGAGATTTGAGCACGCTGTAATAGCGGCTTTAAGGCCCCTGTGTGAGGAGTGGCTGGAAAGATGACACGGCTGCTACCTTCCTCCTGACGCAGGTCCTCGGACACGTTTATTTTGAGAGGTTCTTTATCGGCAGGATACGCCCGGCTGTTACCGCCTCTCCGGGCATACGCTGTAAGTCACTTCGCTTGGCTGGAGCACCGCCGTGTTCTAATATAGGCGATAGACGGTGGCGACTTCTCGTATCATGGCATGGGAAACGGTCATTTCCTTCTGTGAAGTAGCATTGTAAAGGGAGAGGAGGAGCCAGAATCGCAAAGATATTTTAAGATGTCACTGCACCCCTGGAATTCCAAGGGCAAAGGTCAATTTGTTTTTTAGTCTGTCAGACTCAGCCACTCAGAGGAACTAAAAATGACTCGTCCTCATTTGTGGACTACAGATTAGGTACTGGAGATTTAAATAGATTTAACTAGGACTAAAAAAAAAAAACTTGCTTACTCTGAAAATCTGATACTCCACTGTTATCCCGTTCAAGTAATTCAATCAATGGGCCAATGCTAAAAAGGAATCGAAAACAAGCGTTTGACTATTTCCTTGAGCCGTTACTTTTATTGTTATTTTATATCTGTTAGCTATTGGCTGTTAGATTTTTTTCAAATTAAAGCTATTTTCCTAAAAATGCTAAAAAAAAACAACCTCTTTGAAAATGTATGGTACTAAATATAGTTGGCGCACTTAATTAGTTCAACAATTAATCTAAAAAGGGATTCTAAGATATATTGTTAAAATAAGGTCCATTTTCAGTGTTTTAGGTCTTAAAATAAAAATAAATGATATTACTACAAAACTGCTACGCAATGCCTACGGCGTAGCACTGCTACGACGGCTACGCGTTCGTGCTACTCGTATATTTGCAACCCGAAAATTACTAATTAGAAACTTCTTTTCTTGACCCACACTAATAATTTCTCCTGAATTTTCGTTGTTCTTACAAAACATTGAAACCCACATAAACACCCTGACCCGGAACAACTACTTGTTAATCATACAATAATATTTCCCGTGCGGGAATCGAATCCGCGTCACGTATTGGTCAGTCAATCAGTCGAGTAGCTTCAAATGAGTACGGCGTAGTAGCAGTCGACAAGCTCAGCCCTTATCAACCTAAGTTCATTGTTCCTGCCAATAATAACCATCCTTCAAACTGTTCATTCAACTGTCGATCTTCTCTACGTAGAAAACTAACACGTATTATATTATACGTAACGTAAATACGAGTACAAAAGTGTTACTAATACTTGCCTAGTTATTATCCCTCGTCATTCGCAAGAAGGGGTTGTGACAGCTGATATCGTATAACAGAATATCTAAAAGCTTATACATTTGAAGTTGCTTAGTAAACAAAAGGTTGTTTAACATAGCCCCACGCCTTTGCTATTGTGGTGGATGAGGCATGGAGTTTCATGTTTTGCGAATTTAGTAGGTAGTTCACTTGTTTTTTACTCTATATTGAGTCGTCTTATTTGTTGAAGATGATATGGAGTGACTCGGGTGTACCTACTACATTATAATAATTCTTTTATACCAATGTTTCTCGTTTGTTTTTTACCACTGATATTTGTATGATTGTCAAATTATATCTCTATTTGTATTTGGATAATGTTGCTATTGGATTGTAGTGTAGCTCTCACAGGTAAAAAATAATGATAGACCATGACGTTCATTTCATCGAGTTACAAATAAATAAATTATTTAATACATCGAACAAATTCATAAATTAATATTTGCTATACGATTAGAATATTATTAGTCTTTAAATTGGTCTAGACAAAACAAATATTTTCTCACGAAAAAAACTCCCAGTTTTAACACGAATGTTATAAGTCGAGTAATTTTAAAAAAAATGTAAGCAGTATTATCTAAAGTGTTTACACAAGAACATACTGTAATCTATAAACTAAGCTTGGTAAAAATTGGTGGAAATTTTCTGATTTTTTGCCGTACAGAGTGTAATATTATATCAGTTGCCGAAGTCCTCGAAAAATAACATGTGTTTTTTTTAACCCTACTATTTAGACTCTAATAGAGTATCTAGACATCTAGACCCAAATATTTAGGGGCTAGCTTCCATTCAAATCGAATGTAACACAACGATCATCATCCATAAAAATTCCAAACAGATTCTCTAATTATAATAAAGCTGTTACAACCAATTCTATCTCCATCTATCCCACCAAACATGAACAGAAGCCGTTTCCACATTAAAACCGTAAGCAAACAATTACAAAGCCCGTGTTTAAGAACAAAAAGTATTTTAATCGTTGTATCGCGTGTCGTGGGTACCGGGCTGTGGTCTTAACTTGCGTGGTTACTCGATAAGAAGGCGTAGTTAGCTGAACCTGTGGCACTGCTATTTATGTTTTTAATCTACCCTAAGAGGTGCGATGGCTGTTCCCAAAGTGCCGATGCCGGTAATAGAGGCCCTTTTCGAGCCTTTTACATCCACGTTTCTGTGTAGGATTGGGGTTATATTTTCATGTGTATTTTCCGTGTACCATATGAAATCTGTGGGCGTTTCCATTTGTAGAAAATATAGTAGGTAACCATATTGATTTTGGGAAAGTTAGCAGAGTATTAATTTTAAAACTAGTCCTATAACCTTTAAGCCGCTTCATACCTCCTGGCGGTCGATACTTATTTAAAATTGAGTTATCCAAACTTCGCATCGCATCCGAAAAGTTAAATTGAAAACCATTAAAAGCCAATCATTGGTGAACTTTTTGGGCTTCCATCAAATTACTTTGAATCTGCGACTATCCATTACAGGGAATAGCGTTTTCAAAAAAACGTCAAGGAGGTGAAACTGAAGCAATATATCAAGCGTTCGTGCCTCGCGACCACGTCCCGGGTGACTGATGTCCCCCCACTCATTTATAAATTGACCTCACTTTGGCTTCGAGGCAGTTAAAGATCGAACCCATACGCCGAAATATTTTCCATCTTACCATCGACATAATAAAGTTATTGCTTCGTTTATGAACACTGAAATCGACCTGAATAGGTAGTAAAAGTACCTGTATTTGCAGTTCCAGACGAGTTGCCATTCTGTTTTTACAAACTAAGAAAACTCTAGTGAACAAGTATTGTGTTAATGCAGGTGTAACGAAACATTTCAAACAAAGGGAGCTTGGACGTTTGCTCACTGAAAGAGAACTGTATTTACATTTCAATTTTATCAAAACCTTTTCTTTGAAACACGAGTCTTTTTGAACATAACCATATCAGCTTAATGATCTGAAACACTGACAATTTTTTCTTTGTATTTCGGTAAAAAACTTCTATAAATAGTCGCTATGTAAATTTACTCATCCATGAAATTATTATCTCCACATTCAACAATCAATTTCCCAGGACATACCAGTAATGTTGATTAGATAGCTATTGAAATGTTGATCTCATCCTTTCCCTTTAGAAAATTCGTACCAAATCGCGCGTATCGTTCAGTTATAAATTGCCATTACATCGCAGACGACAAAGCATTGAAATTCTGCCAATAAACTTGACTGAACGGGATCCGCCGCCAAGTCCCCTGTCGATACGCCGATAGATCCCTCGGGACTGAAAGATGTGTTCCACTTATTTCAGAATTGACTTCGTTTTATTTCCCCCTTCCTTTTATTCGACGTCACTCTGTTGTTTTACACTGCGAACGGCTATCTAAATAGTCGAAATTTTTTGTTCCCTCATAATAAATTCGTAGTCTAAAAAATTGAAATTTATTGCTAGCATTTGTGCCTAAATACAGCAAGCTACACAGTTAATGGTGCCATCAATCATAAAATATAGCTTTGTGTGTGGTCAGCTCGGCGTACGTAGATGGATATTTATAACTACAACAAATCAGTTGGCAACGTGGATCACAATAATTCAAAATTATTATTTGGAGAGGAAATTATTAAGGTGTGTAATTATTATTGTGGTGATTAGAGCTTGTAATTAATTGCTTGCGCTGAGGATTGATAGTCCTGCCTAGCGTAATTGTTCATCTATTTTGCCTCAAAATACAATATTGTATTGGTTGGCCTTGTGATATACAAGTATAGTTTATGTTTTAGTTTTAATGGAATAGGTACTAAGACACTTATTAATTAAATGTAAATAATTGAAAAGCAACTGAGAGAGTAAATACATTTTAATGAAGCTCTCACTTTTGAAAACAACTGATATACCTATTCGGTCTTAGAAGAAAATAATTGTCGTTATTGTAAAAATAATGCACTTATTACATTATTTTATCAGTGGGTGTTGAAAAGCCTACGATGTTGCCACCAAATGACAAAAGAAATACAACATAATAACGATTTTGCAGGATGGGTATATTTTGTCAAAAATAAACTTCCTTTTATGAAATTATTCTGTATTGTATCAGCCCAATATGTCCCACTGTTGGGAAAAGACCTCCCTCCCCTTTTTTATTATTGCGGCGGCCCACAGCCGTGATTCAGTACTTCATGAAGCAGGACAACTCATTTCTCTACCTTTGCCTGAGCCTTCGACATCGAGTTCTGTTCTGAAAATAAATTGCAGTTAAATACCGCAGTCAAATTAATAATTTACTGGTGTTATAACAAATTCAGCCTAAAGCGCGGGCCAGATTTTTTTTTTAACGTGGTAAAATTATCAAATGAGTCCTCCCACCCCGGGCAGGGCGGGAGGGACTGTCAGACTTGTACTGACTAAAATCCACGGCGTCCTTCAATAGCCCTTTATGTTCCGGGGTCACGGTAATAAAATAAGTCCCGCAACCCCGGCAGGCTTTGGCCCTCTAGAGGGGGGGCCCCGTCATTATGCTGACGCTCTTTGAGGCGCGCGTGGAACACAACGCGCCGTCGACCCGGGCATGGTCCATGGTCAGACAGCGAGTTGCCCTTTACTCGCTGCTCGCATGCCCGCGCCTACGGTGACCGGAGATCGTCTGCTGACGTCCGACACCGTGGGCGTCCACCACTGCGGCTGGGGTGGAGGGAGGATGCTGTCCTCTCCCTCACGCGGCGTGGCTCCTCCTTTGCGAGCATTACTGCTTCGCAGAAGGAGGCGACCGCTTCCCACTCCGTCTCGCCCCGCAGCATGGCCTCGACCAATGCCAGGCGCGAGAGGTCTCCACCTATCGCCGTCGTGAGGACACGGCGGTGCTCTGCCCAAGCGGAGCAGTCCTGCACCGTATGCTCCACCGTGTCCTCCGGGCGATCCTCCCAGTGGTGACACCCAGACGTTTCCTCCTTTCTCCTCAGACACAGGTACCTCCCGAAACACCCGTGTCCGGTGAGGACCTGCGTCAGGCGGAATGTTAGGATGCCGTGACGTCTATCCAGCCACTCCGCGTCGCATACATTTTCGCCCGTCCGCGACGCGTCCTCGTCTTACGTCTTTTCTATGTGGCCCCCACCTAAATGTTCCCACTTCTGATCTAAAGGCCTCCTCGCTGTAAAAAAGAAAGGCATGTTTCATAATTATGCTTAAATTATTGACTAAATATTAGAAAACATTATTTAATATCGCATCTACGAGTACTAACCCACTGTTGAGGAGATTGTGGACTGTATAAATGACGACGCTGATGATTTTGAACAATGCTGGTTTATTACCAAGAATTATAATGTTACAATAAAATCTGGACGGTGCGCGACGCGTACAGTGCTTAGCTGATCGATTAGGTGGTTCGAGTGAGTAGCGAGTAGTGCGCTCCGGTCCGCGGTTGCGTCTTATATAGGTGTCTCCCCGCGCCGCGCCGTGCCCCCGCTGACGCCTGCCGCCGGTGCCGCCTCCGTCGTCGACGTCATCGGTCTCTTCGAGACGTTTCCGAACATCCTGCCCGGGTTGAAGCATTGTCTTCAATAGGTAAAGGACATATGTTGTTGAACGCCCTTGTAATGTTGCCCTTCTTGGTTTTGATCTCTGCTACCCTTGTGATGCCATCAGGACCGGGAAACACCTTGATGATACGGCCCAGTCGCCATTGTAGTGGTGGTTGCGTTTTCTCTCTGATCAGAACTAATTGATTTAATTTTAGTTCACCTGTGGACGCATGCCATCTGGTTCTCTGCTGCAACATGACAACATATTCATAACTGAATCGGTTCCAAAAGTGTTGTCGGAGATGCTCGATTCTTTTGTAGCGATCCAATCGCGTGATGTTGATGGAGTGTACCTGTGGCTGAGAAACGGATATTAGCGGTCGTCCAATTAGGAAGTGAGAAGGAGTGAGAGCGGTAAAGTCGTCAGGTGACGAAGAAAGAGCAACAAGGGGACGGGAATTTAATATAGCCTCAATTTGGACTAAGTATGTGTTCATTTCTTCATATGTTAAATGAGAAGAATGAACAATAGTTTTCAAATGTTTTTTAGTAGATTTGACTGCGGCCTCTGTTATACCATTGAAGTGTGGACTGTAAGGTGGAGTAAAGCTGAACTTTATACCGTCTTGTGCAAGATCGGTCTCTAAATTTGAATTAGATAAGAACTGTGCAAGCTCATTAAATACTCCTACAAACGCCGTGCCATTATCAGAGAGGATGCTGTGTGGTTTACCCCGACGAGCAACGAATCTTTTTAACGCGGCCAGATAAGCGTCTTTGGTGAGATCCGTCACAAGCTCCAGATGGACAGCCTTTACTGCCAAGCAGACAAACACACAGATATAAGACTTAATAAGTCTGGTACCTCTACCTTTACGGTCAGCTATAAGCATTGGTCCGGCGTAGTCGACACTACAATTATAAAATGGAAATTCAAGTTGTGTCCTCGTACATGGTAGCTGACCCATGACTGGTTGCACCGCTTGAGTTCTAAATCTGAAACATTTGACACATTCTCTGAATATACCTTTAGATAGATTTCTGCCTCCTAAAGGCCAGTAAGTTTGACGAATGTGTGATAAAAGAAGTTGTGGCCCTGCGTGCATCAGTTTAAGATGTTCACAGCGAAATAATATTTTTGTTATGTGATGTTTACTATCTAGCAGTATCGGATGTTTAATGTCGTAACTGTAGTTAGCGTTATCTAATCTGACACCTACGCGAATTACACCTTGATCATCTAAAAAAGGAGATAATGAAACAAGTCTATTTTTCCTAGATAACGGCTTTTTTAAACTAAGTGTTTTGTATTCGTCAGGAAACATTTCCATTTGACTAATACGTAGCATAACCGTAAATGCTTTCTGTAATTCATCACATGATAAATGACCACACAACTTGCCATTAGGATTTTTTAAATTAAAAATGAACCTAAGTATGTAGGCAATAATACGTTTTAATTTGTTTATGTTTGATTTGTTACTAATCAAACGACTGATTACTGATTGAGTTGATTGATAGTTATCTAGTAAATGAACTTTAACTTCAGGTATGTTGGAATTTGAACCTATATTTGGCATTTTAGGCCAACGGTCTTCACCAAATTTTAAAAACTCAGGGCCCGACCACCACAATGAACAAGTGCCGATTTGATCGGCCCTCAGCCCGCGAGATACTAAGTCCGCCGGGTTCTCCTTAGACGACACGTATCTCCATGAATGTTCCCCGGTACTTTCTTGTATCTCACTGACACGGTTGCGGACAAATGGTTTTAATTTATTTGGTGATGTAGATAACCAACAGAGAACTATCGTAGAATCACACCAATAATAGAATTTATTTATTTTAGTAGTTAATGAGGCTACTACCTTTCCACACAGTCTTGCTCCCAATAGGGCCCCACATAGTTCAAGGCGGGGTATGGTTGTATGTTTAATAGGAGCGACCTTATTCTTGGAAGTTAAAAGGTGAATGGTCGTTGTACCATCATTATTTAGGCAACGAACATATACACATGCCCCATACGCACATTCACATGCATCTGTAAAAATGTGCAACTCAATTAATTTGTAGTCAAAGTTAAACGCATGCCGTGGTACATTTAAATTATTCAAACACGGTAACGTAGTAACGAACGACAACCAACGTTCTTGAGTGTCATTAGAAACCGGTTCGTCCCACGAACATTTCTCTAACCATAATTTTTGCATTGTTATTTTTGCCAATACGACACATGGCCCCACTAGGCCTAAAGGGTCAAATATTTGGCTAATGCAAGATAAAATATAACGTTTAGTTATTTTATTAGTTGGAGGTAGATTTATAAAAAAAGTTAATTTATCTGAATCGCAAACCCAGTTTAAACCTAATATTTTAGAAGTGGTGGAATGTTGGTTACGATTTAAATCGAGTATATTATTATCATTCTGATCAAGAGATGATAATATAACCTTCATCACCTGTGGGCTATTAGATTGCCATTTTCTTAATTTGAATTGAGCTGATGCGAGAATCGAACTCACCTCCTTGCATAATTGTATCGTGGCGGACTCAGTGTCACTGCCCCCGAGATAATCGTCTACGTACATGTCTCGTTGTATAGCTTGCTTTACGCCGTCATTTGAGGCTTCAGAAGCGAGACTTACGAGTGACTTCGTTGCTAAATATGGAGCCGAAGCTGTACCATAAGTAACTGTGTTAAGAACATATGTTTTAAGCGGTTCAAATTGATTAAATCTAAATAGGATTTTTTGTAAAGAGCGTTGAGATTTATTTAATTCTATAGCTCTGTACATTTTCTCAATATCCGCGGATACTACGTATCGATGTTGTCGAAAACGTAACAAAATAGAATAAAGATCGTCCTGCACAGTGGGACCGATCATTTGTAGGTGATTCAAAGAAATACCTGAAGTTGTCACAGCTGACGCGTCAAACACAACTCTTAATTTAGTTGTAGTACTTTGCTCGCGCATAACACCGTGATGTGGTAAATAATAACTTATGTTATCATTTGAATTAATATCTTCAGACATGTGCCCTAATTGTAGGTACTCGCGCATAAATTCTAAATACCGACTTTTAAATAAGGGATCACGATCAAACCTACGTTCTAGCGAAAGAAATCGAACTTTCGCCATCTGGTATGAGTCACCTAATGCTTCGAGTGACTGTTTAAATGGCATTTTTACAATAAAACGCCCGTCTTTGCCACGAGTAGTAGTGCGTAAAAAATGTTCCTCACATGCACGTTCCTCGGCTGATAATGAATGTTTTTCTGATATTGAATCTAGTTCCCAGAACCGAGTGAGTTCAGGTTTTATTTCCTGAACGAAATTACACACTGGTTGGTCGCGTGATGGACTAGGTTGTGCAATATACCCAGAGATAAGCCATCCTAATTTAGATTCGTATAATCTAGGTTGATATTTACCCAAATTGATTGTGTTAGTACCCAAAATATTCCAAAACTGTTCAGCACCTAGTAGTATGTCTACGCTTGACGGTTTATAATAATGAGGATCAGCTAGACAGATGCCTGATGGCAGTGGAATAGTACTAATATCAATTAATGTTGATGGTAATGATTTAGTTATCTCAGGTAATACTAAACAATCTATTGTTGTTTTATAATTACCCGAGTAAGATTCTAATGTTAAGGAACAAGACTGTGTGCTTTTACAAGTTTGCTGGTTAATACCCGTTATTTTGGAGTTTACGTTACGTTTAAGTGAACCCAGCTTACCGCACAGCTCCTTAGTTATGAAATTTGCGGTACTACCGTTGTCCAGGAGTACCCTCGCCACGTGACTGCGGCCACTGCTGTCTCGCACCTTCACCCTCGCTGTGGAAAGCAATACGGTGGAAGAAGTAGTATTCTGTATGGCTTTGGCTGTTAAAGTAACATTATCCGTTATTTGATTGCTGGTAGGCGGCTCATTGTCTTTGTCCACGTGTAACAGTGTGTTATGTTTTGCCTTGCAATACTTGCACCGAGCCCACAATTTACATTTATTCTCGGAATGGCCCGGGTTTAAACAATTAAGGCAAACTTTAAATTCTTTAGCCTTCTGATTACGTAAGTCTGAAGACAGTTTACGAAAATTATCACATTTAAATAAAACATGACTTTGTTTACACATTGGACAGTTTGAACTCGAACCTTTATTACAATCATTTGATGTTACTGCAAAGCTTTTTTGTTTATTTGATTTATTGGTTGAGGTTTTGTTTTTATTAATTTCTGATTCCTCAACTGACTCTAACAAGTCTGCCCTATTATTTAAAAATGTTAAAAATTGAGACAATGTAGGTGCCTCGGATAAAGTATTTCTGAATTCTTCCCAATGAATATAAGTTTTAGTATCTAACTTCTGAGCCATTATATAAATAATTAAAATATCCCAGTGTTGCGTCGGTTGTCCTAGAATTGTTAAAGCTCTCAGATTTTTCGTAGTAATATCGACTAAATGACGTACTGATTTACTGGACTCTTTTTCTATTTGATCGACATTAAATAATGATTGAACATGATTATTCACCAAAAGACGATTATTATTATAACGTTTCGTCAATAGATCCCAAGCGATGCTATAGTTACCAGAATTAAAATCCAAGCTTCTAATAATTAAAGCAGCAGCACCTTTTAACGAGGACCTAAGGTAGTGAAATTTACTTATGTCGTCCAACAATGTGTTCCTGTGTATTAATGAATCAAACGTGTCTCTAAACTCAAGCCAATGCTGATAGCTTCCATCAAAATGCGGTAGACTAATCTGAGGTAGTTTCACAACACTATGTTTAGAATGTGTGACGTCATTAATATCTGAAGCCTGTACGGAACTCACCAAAACGCTGGCTCTTCGCTCGCTATGATGACGTTGCACCTCGCGCGCCGAGGACACCAAGGAGAAGTATTGGTTTTGAAATGTTTCGCGATCACCAAAGGCCTCGGCGGGGTCCTCCATCAGCAGCTCGATCTCCCCCTGTATTTTGTCATAGTCACTATATAATAAATCCATTTTATCAAGTCGGGTTTCTAGTTCCGTTATTTGTAGATCACTTAATCGTGCACAAGAAAGGACTACATTTAAATAATTGCTGAAAAGCGTAAGCTTAGCCTTACAGCTTGCACGTTTCTTAATTAATTCTTTAACTTTAGTCTCCATAATTAAAGTAAAGATTGATTACGTTAAATCTGTAAAAATATCAAGCAAGCAACGCGGTGACTAATGATTCAATGAGTGCAAAGCTACAGCTGTTGACCTTGAATGAATGAGCGGTCAAGCTACCACGTGCTCGTGCAAAACCTGTTTCTTATTTTTTGCTCTGCGACTAATTATGCAGCGAAGTATAATAGGTTTGAGCAATAACTAGGCTTGAAATGAATGAATCGAAATGAATGCGATGACTAAAAAATATGGGAAAGAGAATGGAACAGATTAAATGGCCAAAGAAAGCAGGGAAAATTTTAGAAAGTATGAAGGGACAGAAATGATTAATTGGAACGACACACTATTTACCGATCTGTAGCCACAGTTGTCCGTTCTCGAAGGTTTTTTCTCTCGAAGACGTGTGTGCGCCACGTTGATTTTTTCTGCACTGCAAGTACCCGCGCCCGCGCCGCCGCACGCCTGCCGCCGCTGTGTTCGTCTTGTTTTTTCTTGCGAAGGACCAATTTTGTTGAGGAGATTGTGGACTGTATAATGACGACGCTGATGATTTCGGAAATACTGGTTTATTACAAAATTAAATATAACAGTAAAAAATCTGGACGGTGCGCGACGCGTACAATGCTTAGCTGATCGATTAGGTGGTTCGAGTGAGTAGCGAGTAGTGCGCTCCGGTCCGCGGTTGCGTCAGTAGTATATTATTGGGCATTCTACCCCACCTGCCGTTCCTACGGCTCACTCCGTTCGCCTTCGTCACTGGTGGGGTAGAATGCCCAATAATATTTCTGATATCGATGGTTGTGGAATAGAATAGAATGTGCAAAAATACTGGTTCGGCGCCTATTCCACCTTTCATTTCTAAAATTCAATGCCCAATCGTTCCTATTCCAAATTCGCGTTTTAAAACTAGTCTTACTCTTGTCGTTCCTTCGTTCACCCTCTGTTTCACTACACTACTTTACTGTCATTCTTTCATAGTTTCACTACACATTTCACCACTACTGAATTTATTCCTAATTTAAATCTACATAAAACGTGGTAAGCTAAACTTCAGGACAGATTGTCTCATGTCTCTCCACAAAGTTTGAGATAGCGCATTACCGCAAAGGTTCAACGCACACTCAGTTTTTGCAGCCAGAGTGGCACCAAGGACATCTGAACTTTAGGATACCGTAAACCATTAAACTAAAATTTGGGACAGATTGTCTCATGTCTCTTCACAGAGCAAGAAATATCATGTACCTAAAGGCACACACATTCTATTTCTATGGTCCCAGATTGGAACACCAAGGACATCCAAATTTTAATTTAATTAACTCATACAGTCGACACTAGTTTACATGTTGACGCTCGTTGATGAACCATTAGCCTAAAATTCAGGACAGATTGTCTCATGTCTCTTCACAGAACAAGAAATAGCATCAACAGACACAAACATTCTTTTTCTATGACTCCAGATTGGGCACCAAGAACATCTGAACTCTAGGCTATCGTAAACATTAAACTAAAATTTGGGACAGATTGTCTCATGTCTCTTCACAGAGCAAGAAATACCATGTACCAAAAGGCACACACATTCTATTTCTATGGTCCCAGATTGGACACCAAGGACATCCAAATATTAATTTAATTAATTCACACAGCTAGCACTACCATACACGTTAACAAACAACTTTACTACTGGTTGGTCGATCTACTGTTACTCTGCGTTGCGCTTAAATAACGGACTTGTACAATTGCCTTCGAAACGGTTCGTGCACCGTCCCGCGGTTATTTATTGTGCTATACTCTTTGTAAACTGCCTGATGACGGCGTCGGATCGACGATCGTGTTAAGCTTTCACAGTATAAGGTGTAAGTGACTTTAGAAAGAAAAAGATTGCAATATTGCATTATGTAAATAAAATTTGCAGTGTTCGAACTTTGTTACACAAGGTATTTGTATGAGTATCTAATTTCCATGTATTCAACAATTACACTGTAAGATGATTGCTGTGCATGTTGCAGTCTCTAATTAAAATTGGATTTTTATAAGAACATCCTCTAACTGGTAACAGTTTTGATAAGTTTGCGTATTATTTAATAATGTTTCATAATAAATTCTTAGTTCTATCAATCTAGGAATTATTTGAAAGATGAATCTTAATATCAGTACCTACTGAACCTTTGCATGAAATGATTATAAAAACTTCGTTTTAGTCGTTAGATGATATTATTATACTAATGTCAAGTTTTACTGCAGCATATTAGTGAACTAACTTTTTGACGCGCGTTCGTTTACATGGATTATTTCTGCATAAAAAATGTTTTCAGGATATTAAAACTTCGTTTTAGTCATTAGATGATTATTAATAAACTAATGTCAAGTTTTACTGCAGCATATTATCTAACTTTTTGATGCGAGTTCATTTACTTACATGGATTATTCTGCACAAAAAATGTTTTCAGGATATAAAAACTTCGTTTTAGTCGTTAGATGATATTATTATACTAATGTCAAGTTTTACTGCAGCATATTAGTCAACATACTTTTTGGCGTGAGTTCATTTACATGGATTATTCTGCAGAAAAAATAAATGTTTTCAGGATATTTTTCTTTCAGCTCGTCTTAACTTGCGTCTTTGAAAAAATGATTTTTATTTTTTGAGTTAACATGTGTGATGTCATGCGGAGTTTCACATCAAGGTTTATTAAACAAACAAACATACTTTATTATTATAATACATAATGTATTAATCATAAGTGTCGTGTATCGTCTTCACCTTTGTCGGCGAGCGTAAAAAGCTGGTTTTATATTTCATTTCTCACGATAAAATTGCAATTTGACAGAAACGATTTTCAATCACTACGATTTAATTAGACGTAAGTAACATAAATATTCATACAACCTGTGAGGACATGTAGTTAAGGTTTAATTTGTAATGGGATAAATATTGCTGAAATAGTATTTTTTATGAATAAAATCAATCAATTTTGAACATAATATTACATTCGCTCCAGTATCTTCCAGTGATAAACACCGGTTATCATCGTTTTATAAGTAATTACTTGAACAGTGAACAACCTTCATCTTTATAAAATGTAAGTAAGTACTACTAACTTTACTGAATTATCTAATATATTTATTTAATCGCTACCCAGCTACGGACCTGGTTTCTGCCTGCCGGCTGGTGTATCAGAAGTCTTAATTAACTCACAGTTATAACTTATAAGTTACAAAATTAATCTTTATTTGTTCTATTTCAGGTCTGACTCCGATTCAGAATTCCAGACACAGTCTGCAGCTTTAGCCGAGGTTGTGAAAGTGCAACCAAAGAAGAAGGTGTCGAAGCGCAAAGCTTCCGAGAGCACCACCACGCCATCAGAATCGAAATCAAGGTAATTTTGTGTTACTGCTTTTACTTTTAGGTGTTTTTTGTGTATGTTGTTATGTACAGATATACATTGGTTAGTTAGTGGATTTAGAACTGTAACGCAGAGAGCGCTGAAATCAATTTCCAATAATTATATTCCTTGCAAGTATGTTTACAGTTAATTCATGAGGTATTGTTATTGAAATTATTATAACATAACGTCATGCTTTCTATCCGCATGGGGTTCGACAGAGGAGTATGCACCCTCAATTCATCAATTTAAAAAATAAATGAAATGTAATGTGTGGTGTAAATTATTATAAATAAAATGTTATATTGTTTACAGTAAAAGACGCAGTTCGGGCTCGGACCTCTTTGGCTTGGTGGACTACGTTCCGGCGTCAACCTCAATTGGTGACTTCGGTTCGACCCTCTCCAGCCGTGTCGCCAACGGTAAAGTGTGGCGAAAGGCGAACTTAACCGGGGACTTCTATGTGGAGGTAAAGGTCTACAACAAGGCTGAAGTTGCCTCCACACCTAAACAGGATAGGTGGAAGAAAGCCTCGGTGGACCTAAAAGTGCAGCTAAACCGCAACACGCCGCAGTGGGATGGGCTCCAAGTTTTTATGAGACGGACTCATGAATTATTTGATGATTCTGAGCCCGTCTTTTATAGTGATAATATAAAATAAATATTTAAGCTGTTGGGACTGGAGCCTCCAAGAAATAATCTATAATCATAATAATAAGAATAAGAATATATTGCAACATCTAATAGTAAGTTTAAACTATTTTATAGCAATAATATAAATATAAAATAAATATTTAAGCTGTTGGGGCTAGTGCCTCCAAGAAATATTCTATAATCGTAATAATAAGAATATATTGCAACACCTAATAGTAAGTTCAAACTATTTTAATCTAAAATGCCTTTCTGTACTGTTTGTAACACATCTGTTGAGCGCAGTCACTGGACAGGTCACCTACGTAGTACTAATCATAAAAACAAAACTATTTCACATTTTTGCGAAGGTGTTGAAATAATACATTCTGCATTTCGTAATCGTATAGCTTCTTATAGAATTGTCGATCCGTCTGAGAATTGTTCTCTAGATCCATTTCTTAACAATATTTGGAGCAAAATTAAAACGTTAATTGACATGTCTCTAAAAGAACATACTTCTCTAAAAGTTAATTTCGAATATTTTGCTTTGTTTTTAATGTTAAAAAATGATTCTCAAGAGATGAAATCATTTGTCACAAAAAACTTTACTATACATCAGAATTATGAATTTGATTCATTATTGTCTCAAGTAAAAAACACTTTAACAAAAAAGATAGAAGAATTTCAGGACCGAGACAGTGGATGGACGTTCTTGAGCAGTTCTCATTTGGAAATAAATGTTAACAAATATCAGCCTTTGCGCGGTTCAGGCTTTATCGAATTGCCGGCTGCAATAAAATCGAAAAAAGCATGTGTTAATATCCACAATAATGACGAGTATTGTTTTTTATGGTCTGTTGTTGCTGCCCTATATCCAGCTAAGTGTCATCCTGAAAGAGTATCTTCTTACCCTGATTTTCGTAACGTGTTAAATGTAAAGGATATATCATTTCCAGTGAATTTCTCAGATATTGCGCGGTTCGAAGTGAATAACCCCGAAATTTGCATTTACATTTATGGTTTCAAAAATAATACCGTCATAGGACCGCTTTACAAACCAAAAGCCTTGAATGGAAAGGTGATTCATTTACTTTATTTAGAAAGAGATGATTTATCACATTACTGTCTCATTAAAGACTTGTCGCGACTTGTTAAAAATCAAATAACAAAACACCACAGTAAACTGTACTTTTGTGACATTTGTTTAATGTTTTTTAATTCATGCGATGATCTTAGTTCGCATAGTTGTGGAGGTATCGCCACTGAACTACCTCCAAAGGGTTCTTTTATACAGTTTAAAAATTATAATAGAAAGCAAATTGTACCATTTGTTATATACGCAGATTTTGAAACAATGCTAGAACGGTATGAATCTTGTGACCCTGACCCTACTAAGGCGAGTACTGTAACGCGACAGCGACATGTACCTGTAGCTTTCGCTTATCATATTACGTGTACGCTAGACGAAAGCCACAATCGTTTCGTTTCTTATCGCGGTTCGGATTGTGTATCAAATTTTGTGAAGTCTATCTATACAGATGCACAAAAAATTTACGATATTTTAAAAAATAATGCTCCTATGATTTACTCAAATGATAATGCTCACGACTTTGAAAACGCGATAACATGTTATATTTGTGAGCAGTTCTTGTTCGGCGATAGGGTTCGCGATCATTGTCACTTGACTGGTAAATATCGTGGCGCAGCTCATAGTTATTGTAACTTACAATACAAATTACCAACATTTTTGCCAGTATTTTTTCATAATTTGTCCGGATACGATTGCCACCTTTTCATAAAAGAATTAGGTGAAGCTCCTGGATCTATTAAAGTGATACCTAAAACAAAAGAAAACTATATTTCATTCACTAAATTTATTCCCACTTCTACCGGGGAAAGCATCCAGGTCCGGTTTGTAGATTCTTTCAAGTTTTTAGGAACTAGCTTAGAAAAGTTGGTTAGTACCATGAAAAAACAAGACTTTAAACAATTAAAATCTTATTTTCCTAATAAAAAACAATTTAACCTATTGACTCGTAAAGGAGTGTATCCATATGACTATATGTCTCAATGGGAACGTTATGAAGATATGTGTTTACCATCTAAAAAATATTTTTTTAACTCCATAACTAATGAGACAGTGACCGATGAAGACTATGAACACGCTCGGTCTGTTTGGTCAGTATTTAATATTCAAAACATTGGTATGTACACAGATTTGTATCTCAAAACAGATGTTTTATTGCTAACAGACGTATTTGAAAATTTTCGAAAAACTTGTAAATTACATTACAATCTCGATCCCGCGTTCTATCTCACAGCACCAAGTCTATCTTTTGATGCAATGCTTTTAAAAACAGGAGTTAAATTAGAATTGATTAGTGATGTTGAAATTTTTAGAATGATACAAAAAGGTATTCGAGGAGGTGTTTGTATGTGTTCTAAAAGACATGTCAAAGCCAATCATAAATATTTAGATACTTACGATCCAACACGTCCAAGTTCATTTATCATATATTTAGATTGTAACAACTTATATGGTTATAGCATGTGTCAATCCCTACCCTATTCCGATTTTAGATTTATGAATAGACAAGAAATTGATTTTTTACAATTGAACTTAGCAAATATCAGCGATACTGCGGAAAACGGTTACATTCTTGAAGTTGATTTAATATATCCGGAGAATTTGCACATGCAACACAATGACTTTCCCTTTTGTCCAGAAAAATGCTTGCCACCTGGTGGTAAGAATAAAAAGCTAATACCAAATTTGTACGATAAATATCACTATGTTATTCATTACGTACATTTAAAAAAATGTTTACAGCACGGTTTAGTATTAAGAAGGATCCATCGCGCTATTATATTTAAGCAAAGTCGTTTTTTAAAGCAGTATATTGATATTAACACCCAGTTACGTCAAAAAGCAGAGTCAACGTTTGAACAAGACTTTTTCAAATTATTAAACAATAGTATTTTCGGAAAGACCTTGGAAAATAATGAACATCGAATAAACGTAAAGTTAGTAAACAAGTGGTGTGACTCAAACAATAAAACAAAAAAGACTACTTGTGCTGAAAAATTGATAGCCAGCCCATATTTTCACAGCGCCTCTGTGTTTTCTGATGATCTAGTAGCAATCCAAATGAAGCCTGTGCGTATTATACTTAATAAACCAATTTACATAGGGTTTGCAGTATTAGAATTGTCTAAGACTCACATGTACGACTTTCACTACTCTATCATAAAACCTTTTTATGGTAACCGAATTGAATTGTGCTATACTGACACAGATAGTCTAGTATATGATGTACAGAGTAATGATGTTTATAATGACTTCAAGCTCCATTTTCTAAAATATTTAGATACCAGCAATTATGACTGTAGCAATGAGTATAACTTACCAATTATTAATAAGAAGGTTCCAGGATTATTTAAGGATGAAATGGGTGGCAACATTATCAAAGAATTCGTAGGACTGCGCTCAAAGCTTTATTGTATTAAAACGTTAAACAAAACAATTCAAAAGGCAAAAGGTACAAAAAATGTATTACCAAAAAATTAAATATGTTAGATTATAAAAATGTTTTGTACAATTGCAATGTTATTCGCAAAAAAAATGTATTGTTTAGATCAATAAAACATGAAATATTCACTCAGGACGTAAATAAAATAGCACTTTCGAGCAATGATGATAAACGATTGCTATCGTTTGATAAAGTTTCTACTTTAGCCTATATTTATGTAATGCATTACCACAATTTAAATATAATTACAGTAGTTACACTTTTCATATGTATTTTATTGATTGTTAATGATAAAACTTATTACGTCCTGAATGGATAGTTAGATAATCTTTCAACCTACCTACTGTGTTACCAACTATTATAAAATGTTTGTTATTCTTAAGTGTAAGAGTAACTATAGTCTATACGACCTCTGATAATTACTTACCTTTATAGGTCTTATATAAGTTTACTTTTATTGGTACTTATGTATCTACTAAATATAATTATACTTAAATAAATAATATTTTATGTTCATAAATCTGTTTCATTTCTATTCCTAAATGATGACAAAGCATCTAAGGTGCATCAACATTATTATGTTTTGATCCAGGCTCATATTTAATATAATAATAATATTTCACAACTATCACACAACGCCATCTAGTCCCAAGCTAAGCAGAGCTTGTGTTATGGGTACTAGACAACTGATAAACATACTTATATATTTCTAAATACATACATATTATAGATAAAAATATATTTGCAATTTTTTCAGACTATTATTTTTATATTCAATAAAATAATGATGAAAAATAAAGCATAAAAACAAAATCCAGACCGGAACAAATACTTAATGTTCCGTGCGGGAATCGAACCCGCGACACTGAATTTGGCGCATTTATTATATACTAATACTTACCTGACGCGATGACCAATGCGCCAAATGTGTCGTCGAAATTGTGACAAAATACTGGATCGCTTTGAAGATGCATGCGCGGTGTAGAATTTGACACCAAACAGGTGCTTGGCGCTTGAGCACAAGTTCAAACATGTTGAAACATGAAATTGTATCACAGCGAGGCTTTAAGGAGTTTAATTGCATATTAGTCACGTTCCACAGTAATATTATTGAGTAGAACATCCATTATTATTAGACAGCCACCTGGAGCGGTCGTATCACGTCGAATAAAAACGGAACGAATTGTAAGTATTGTACAAGCACCCATCTACTTATAATGTTTTTTCATCATGTTGTTTTATGTAATTATAATTAATATTATTATTCCGTTGTTTCAGATCATTGAAAATGTGTGATTCTCCAGATATTATCGACTACTCACAATACGCTCAAGGTTTCCCGACCCCGAGTTTAAGCTGGCATATCCCAGATTTCTCAGAACAACAAACAACGGAGTCTAGGGCAAGACAAGACTACAGACCTGTCAACAAAAAGCCTCGAACAAGGCGGGAGTGTCTAAAACAGAAGTCATCTCTACCTATAAGTCAATCATTCCTCATAAACAATGAGAAGAAAAAAGGTTTACGACTGATCCAGGTACAAGTGTTGGATATCAGCGAACAACAAGAACCTACAAGTGACAATCATGACGTGGTAATGTTAAGTGCTCAATATGTAGTAACTGAATCGGTGGACCATGTTATGGACGAGACGCACGCGTTAATTAATAAAATATCAAAAAATCTTTGTGGGGACAGATGTTATTATTAATCAGTAAGAAAAGTATCATTGTTTTTTAAGTGTCTACTTTATAAGTTGTTGTATTTAATTTGTAGGAATGAGCAAAAATAAATTATGTAAGTAATATCATAATTATTAATGGGTATATTATTGTTATGAATGTATGTACAAGTATAAGTTTATATAAGTTTTAAATATATAAATATTAAATATAAGTTTTACTTTAACTAGCTTTTGTATTTTATCCTGTACCTACATATTATTTTTAGGTAATTGTAATTAATTTGTAACAAATGTAAATAATGCAATAAAAATATATTCTTTCTAATTTAAATTGTTTTTTGTATTATTTTTAATTTATTAATACTCGAACTCTAAATTAGCTCTAGTGTAATGATATAATTATAGGTTATTTGCTTTCAGTATTTTTATTAGAACAATTCGTTTAAAATCGTGTTATTGCATTTTTATCAGAAAATTCATAAGAAATATCATTTTGCTGCAGCTAATTTAAAGTTTGTTATGTAGGTTACCCTGATTATAATAAACAAAACACTCAAGTAGATACACATTTTTATTAAACACAATAATAATTAAAACAAATTAAATACAGACATATTATTATAAAAATACCATTTCCTTATGCAGATAGCATTATTCAATGTACAATGCATTTTATGATTCACACAATTAAAATCATTTTCATTTTTACAAAACTTTCTTTTTAATTCTGAAAAATTAGGACATCCCTTCTCACCTATGTCGATCACTTTACAGTTTGTACATAACTCTTTAATCCACTTAATCTTTTCCAAACCCTTCGTGATAATTTTTTTGTTTTCTAAGTATGGTAAAATAACGCGTTGAAACTCTTTGTAGTCTATGTAGCCCTCGCTCCAGTAAATTCCTCGATTTCTTTCTAGCCACCTCACCTGTTTTTTTTCTTCTTGTGTTAGGTAATGGAATGAATATGGTGGTTTTACCAAGAACGTCTGTGTATGATCCTGACTCGCAATGGTCAATTCTTTGACAATAAAATTATTTATAGAATCTTTAAATCCTTGGAGTTCCACTATAATAGTATCCGCCTTCATGATATCTTCTTAACAGTGTTACTTAATGGTTTGTATTCAACAATGCAATCGTTCAGAATGAGACAGTATGCTGAAGTTTGATCTGGTATCTCTGAATCACTCTCAATTTCAACTCTCACATCTACAACCGGACCTGTCTTTAGATTATCCGCTTGTCTAGAGCAATCAATGACAAACAGCGGTGCTAAATCTCTAAACTGTTTTTCGCTTAATATGGGCTCCGGACGACGTCCGTAATACGACTGTTGAAATCTGGTGTATTGCTCGTATAATAAAGCGATTCTGTTATTAGCAAAATTCACATTTAAGTTTTCATACGGAAAATAAGTTGAATTGAGATATACTCTAACGTTTCGAACATGACAGTGATCGAATTGAGACATGTCCGAACTTGCATTGCTTTTCCTATTTGTCTGTAGTCCGATAATAATGTATCTTGGTTTTTCTATTTGAGATGAAGTTTTGATAGACCAGGTATGTTTTGTAGTTTTAGGTAAAGCTGGATATTCGTACAGATCCCAATTTCTGTATATCATTTGAAGTGGACGATCTTTTTCTAATACTTTTAACAAACCAATTTTTTCTTTGTCTGATACTTTAACATGCGGTACGCGCCAAATGATTTTGTTGATCTGTACATCATCTACTACTTCGCCAGTATTAAGTTTTACAGCGTTCAAATTAGTATTACTTCGTAACAATATCAGTTCATGTCCACTATTTATTACAACTTTTTTAAAATCTTCAGCAAAACCAAGGAGGTTACGAAGTGGTATAGAAGCTGAAAATCTTCCTCCATCAATATTTTTTATGCCATCAATATTCCACCCCCAAGCATTAGACGTTTTTGATTCACTTTCGTTCATTGAAATTAGTGATTTCATGGTTGTTGTTATACCAGCATTTTTTATTTTATCAATCTCCACTCCATTTAGCTCATACCTAATGTCTTGGAACAAGTAGAGTAGAGCATTGTTCGTGAAATTAACACTAGTGGCTTTGTCTTTCGAATCTTTTTTGCTTACGATTACAGTTCCTTCCAAATATAGGGTGCTAGCTGATGGTAATATGTATAAGTCCTGTTGATTGATGGGTATGCGGATTTCATCGTTCCTGTTGAAACTCGTTACATAGGGTTTGTAGGAATGAAATTCGATTCCTTCTATAGTATTATCAAAGGTCGGAGCTGATAAAACGTCTAAGATATTCATTTTAACAATCCGATCGCTCTAAGAAATGCTTTATTGTCTTTTGTTAATTTTATTTTCTTCTTATTTCCTATCTTCTTAGATAGAGGTCTTATTTGATAGGTAGCTAGAGCAGAACTGATATTCTTTACTTGTTGAGACACATTTTTATTGTAATCAATCATTTTTTTCTTCTAAGATGTAGATACACCTGCACTTCTTCACCACGTAAATTGATTAATTTTTTGTTTATATCTAACAACCTGATATGTATACAGCTTATGTTGTTTTGATTGATTGGAAAGTATATTGCGTTCTTCGGGATTTCGATGATCCTGTATCCAGGTGGCACATTAAGTGCAAATTCGTGAATAATGTGACTTGGTTCACCGTTCACATATGAACCGCTTACAATATCACATTCAATCCTGACTACGGTCGTAGGTAGAATGTTGACTGGAGACTGTGACACATGCAATTTATTTGCTTTCAAGATTTGTTTGTTAAATCCTAATAGTCTTCCAAAAGAGTCTTCTTTGATAAAATTAATGTCTTTTGTACAGAATATTGTAGTTTTTAAAGTATTATTATTACACCGTAGTTGGATTGTTGCATTTTTTATTTCGGATTTTAAATAATCACCAATATCTTGTAATTCATAAGTGCCCTCTGGTATTTCAATAACTTCATTAAAGCCATAATAGAATTTATTATTACTTTTATCAATGTTTGGAATAGAATTAAATGTTGAAAAGTGCAATAAAGCACACTCATACTCTCCATCTAGTTGCAACGTATTAGGATAGTATGTAGTTAACACTGACGAGTCTCCAGTTACTGACAAAGTGAACGACATCTTGTAAATGATTGAAATGAAAGAAAAACATACATTTTATAATACATTTTTATTCCAAAAAGTCCTCAAATAATTTAAACATAAATGACCACAATTGACCGCGTTAAATTTTTGATATCTTGTGTAGTTATAAAACACATTACATTTTTTGAAATATTGCATCAATTCCATGGGAGGTTTTAAATTTCCATAGCTATCAAAGTATTCACAGTGATTGTATACTTTAGCATAAGCTACCCAATGGGTTCCTTTGTTCTTAGAATCATCCAAGTTAACGATACCACATTCAATGCGTTTCGGCTTCCGAGGTAGTCGATCCTTCATGTAGACCCCACGAAAATATGGGATGTCTCTTGAAAACTTTCGAATGTCTACATTACTTAGAGGGCGATTGGGTAGCATATTTTTCAGTTTTTTGAAGATGTTATAAACAATCCTTTGCCGCTTTTATATGGTTTAATGTATAAACCCTTGCCCAACTTTAAAGCCTCCATAGCTTTATTGTGTCGTTCTGTTTCTTGCAAATATTGTTTGTTTGCTTTGTAATCATTGACGGTCTTTGCAATGCCAGCTGCACCACCAGCTAAAGTTCCTAAAGCCGATAAACCAGCGAAAATTGGAATTAAAGGTAGAACTCCTCCAGTCTTTGGTATGGGTATTACTCGGGGTAATCGGATCCGATGACGATTGTTTGGAAATATTTTTTTTGCGGTCAAGTAAGCTGCTTTTATTAAAGTCTTATTATCGCTGCATTTGAGTTTCTTAATTTTCGATTTTATTTTAGAAACTAAGTTTTTAAACGTTTTAATGCCGGATCCAGACTTTATTTTCGCTTTCATAACTTTGTTCACTATCCAAGAGCTCAGTTTTTCACCTTTCCCTGCATCTTTTGATTTAAGTCTTTGTTTAGCCATGTTAAGTAGTTGTAAATCGGCTTTGTGGCGATTTGATAAGTCTGTATGATTTGTATACGCAATATCGTGTTGCATACAAGCTTCATCCAGCTTATTTATACCTCGATCACCTCGCGCTAAGCGTTTGCGAAGTTTGGTTCCTGGTCCGCAATAATTGTATCCGGGCAAATGAACTTCGAACGGAAGATTATTAATTATACTGTTCACTAGTCCACCCCCTTGCATTACTCAAATTATAATGATACGATTTCAAATAAAAAATGGTTATATATTATTATATCTTAGTCCATTACTGCAGCTTTTTCAATCCAACTGTTTTCTGCTCTATTTAGACCTAACCATTTGACATACAATTTATTTCCTTTCTTCTTCAAAACCTTTTCTATCAAATAAACATCAGGATAATTAGATCTTTGCAGTTCTTGTTCATAAAAAGCTCCTAATATCTTTTGTTTTCGTTGATCTTCTATGTGATATGTCACTGGTAAGGTTTTATTTACCTTTTTTATAGTAAATAATTCCGTTGACCAATTAGGAGTGTAACCTTTCTCAAAATTATGTTTGTATTTACTTATACGAACACAATCACCAACTTTGAATTTAGGCTTCCACTGAACTAACTCATGTTTGTTTATTTTTTTTATATTTTCTTTGATTACTTGTTCATTACATTTATTCACATCAGCCGGTTTAAATTGAATAGTGCGATGTTTTGTGTTGTTATATCTTTTCAATGTATCTTCCAATGGTAAACCTAACCACTTGTAGTTTCCATTGAGACTAAAATATTTATATAATTTATTTTTTATAGTTCTAATCAGTCTCTCCACAATTGATGCTTTTTTAGTAGAAAATGACGAGTAATGGTTAATGTTGTGCTTTGTCATAAGCGTTTGAAAAGTGGTGTTATAAAATTCTGTCCCCATATCAGTTTGTAAGTTAACGGGATGATTACGACTACGTAGCAGTATATGTTCGAATGCACGAGTAACATCAAATTTATTTTTCGATTTTAACGGTTCAACCCAGGCATACTTTGAGAAGCAGTCAATCACCACTAAGATGAAATTGTAACCTTTGTTATATTTTTTCAGGTTTTGCATGTCCATCAAGTCTGCTTGCCATAAGTCATGGATTCCTTTCAGAATAACAGAACGTCGAAGGAAATTTCTTCGTGCCGCTTTGTGTATTTCATTTACAATTTGCTGTTTTACCATTACGGAGTTTTTTGAAGTAATTTATCAACCTCTGCTTTAGTATAAAACTTATCTTGCAAATGAGTTGAAACCTCAAGTATCCTCGCTTTTAAAGTAGCTTCAACTGTACCCTTTGCATCTTTAATGATTTGAGAACGCAATTTTCCAATCATATTATTACACTCTTTAAGCATATTAGCATTCAATCGATCTACATAATCCTTGGTCACAACCAGATTATTTAATTCTTTTAATGTGTTAGCATTCAATCGATCGACATAATCCTTGTTCACAGCATCGTCTGCTTCTACTGGAGATCTAATTCCTCTCAGTCCTGATGTTTTTAAATCAAAATCTCCGGTTTCAGATTTTAACAATGCTTTCTCATTAAACTCAAATAACTCTGATAAACGCATTCTTTTGTGAATGTAGTGTCCAAATTTGTCTACGTTCATGTTAAGGTGTATTGTATCGAAAGGCTGATAGTAAAATAAACACATTTATAAATATTTATTAATTTATAACTTTACTTTCACGCAATTCTTCAATGATAGATATAATTTCATTATCTAATCCTGTGTTGCCAGCATCTCTAGACGCAATTAGTAATTTCAACCTTTCCACTAATTCATTAGGATTATCCCAGTACACAAAATCTACGTTTTTTCTCCACTTTTTTAGTAACGGTAGACCTTTTCCCTGAACTGCATTCTTCAGTTTAAAAAGTGGTTTAATAACTTGCATATATTTTTGTCCTTTATTACTTTTTATTGGCTTATTTGGGTCATAGTCTCGACGATGTGCGTTTGTATCAAGTAGCATCGACTTATAATTTTGCATATCACTATCTGTAACCAAGCTTAAGTCTACATCTTTCTTAAGCAACAACTGTTTTAAACCAGGTGTATTTCGGTATTTACATCCAGCCACGGTGATGTATTGATCGTTGATCGTTATGCAAGCAGAACCTAACATCAGTTTCCCGCGGTCTGCTCTAACCCCAAATGGAATATCTACCAATGCTTCTGAAGATATTGACCAGGATGACGTATCATAATCTTGGTTTTTTTCAACTACTGATTCATAAGATGAGTCACTGTTGATATCGGATTCATATTTGTTTTCATCGTCATTATTATCATCACTTCCTACGCTACCAGTTCCTTCTTTCTGGCAAGTTTTGTTAATAAACGGAACATCTGCAAAATCATCACTAGCACGAATGAAAGGAGTTTGCTTATTAGCATTAGCAATTAGGTTGAGAGGTTCCGTTACAGGCTTGAAAACAGATTCCAGTGCTTGTTTATTGTTAATATCATCATCTCTCATTTTTCGTACTTTTATCTTTACAGCTTCTGCCGCATCAACAATTTGTCGTTTCAATGATTTTTCCATATTGATAAAATTACGTCGTAATTGATTTAGCGTCAAAAAGTGAATAATAATGTCAGACAGATTATAGCCTTATATATGTATTCGTGTTCTTAGTCAAAGACTACAAACGTGTCAAATTTACTTCTATAACATCCTTTGTTTTTAGAACAATCTTTATTAATGCACTTATATGGTAATTTATTATGGAAGACATTTTGAAAATATTCTGTGATTAAGCTAAACTATATAAATATAAAATACTAAATTAAAGTAAAACTAAACTAAACTATTACAGAGCATCGAAAAATTCATCCTCAACGCTGTCAGCTGGTAATGTGCCCAAGAGACTGGCGGCGTTGCCCCTTTGAATAGCAATACTTAGCCTCTGGCCAAAGTAAAAGCCAGCTCTTGGGTCACGGGAAGCGTCAACAAGTCTTTTTGCGATATCTTTGTAGAGGCTGTGAGCACTCGGACCCCATGGCCCTAAAGTTTCAACCCCAAACGGCTCAAATATATAGTTACCACTAAGGTTGCTATATTTACGCCGCTTGAGGTTCTCAGCAACCGCAGCAGCAGAGCCAGCAGAGCACGATGAACTTGGAAGATGGGATGGCGCAAGAGTATCGACACAGGTAGCGTCCCATACTAAAGGCCTACCCATCTTCCAAGGAAACAAAGACATACCGTCCGGTCTCCTGCCATCGTCGCGTGCCAAGCCGTTGGGTTCTAAAACAGCTGGAACGCCGACGGTAACAAGAGCTCGTCGAATAATGTCGTTTATGTTCGCGTGGCGCGCAAAACGGCCCGCGCTGCGGCCGCAAGACAGGCCATGATGTCCGAGGCTGTTGACGGCTTCACCGCAGTGACAGCGATGAGGAGAGCAGAGTGGGGATCCCAAGCGGAGAGCAACAGCGAGCCGGAAGGTGGTATCGTCGAGTGAGGTACCAATGCTCGACGACGGCAGTGCATGAAGCCAAAGACCCGACTCCCACTTACCCACAGCCAGTAGGCGCGCACGCTCAGCAGTAGTAGCAGATGTGTTCAGTAAGTTATTCTGAACTACACCGCAGAGCGGCTCATCCCACTGTCTCTGGGAAGATGGATTGCCGGGTAAATCGGTATTCGGGCAAGCAATTTTCCAAGCGTCCAAAGCCTCCAAGAAGCACGGCACATCAAAATCAGTTAGTGTGGAAGCCAGGATATTCCTAACTAATTTTTCAGTGCCGTGGACCGAAGAAATGAACGCCGGTAAGCTGATACTGGAAATTTTGCGAACGCCGAGACCACCCATGCGAATGGGAAGGGTAGCTTGGATCCAAGCTCGGTCGTCCAAAGCCACATTTAAAATGGATGAAAGTGTTTCTCTGATAATGACGTCAATTTTGTCCAAAAGATGATTGAACTTCCATAAATGGGAAGCACGAAGGAAATATATCAATTTAGGGCCGAAACAACAATAGCGAATTAGAGTAATGGCCGAATGCATGTTAATTTCGAGCAATCTACCTGAAATATCAAGAAAATTTTGAATTTTTTCGACAATGAAGTCAGGAAAAGAATTTTCGAAAATTGGTGACCCCAGGAGGCGAAGAGACATTTTGTCAATAATTTTGATGTCTGGGGCTATTGAGTTAAATTTGGGAATTGTTAATTGTCTGTCGGTGCTGTCCGTTAAAAAAAGTTCACATTTCGAAAGGTTGAGGTCTAAGCCAATGGAAAGAAGTTCATTCTTCAAAAAAATTAGGTCATTCAAAACGGAGTCAACATCGCCACCCAAGGTCCCATCATCGAGGTACCAAACGTTGAATTTAGAATTTAGCTGTCGAACAATGGGATGAATAGCCAAGCTGAAAATCACTGGCCCGAGGGGGTCACCTTGTTGACAACCAACAGCAGATTCTAAAAGGTTGTCCCGATACAGTAATTTAGATGGGTGCCTATAACACTGCCAAAGAAAACTATAAATTTGGGGTAATTCTTTTTTAGTTTCAGCCAACAAGGTGTCCCTGTTAACCGAATTGAAAGCATTCTTAATGTCAACCTTCAAGATGACCTCACCTTTGCCAGAATTTAGGTAGGTCGACAAAGCGTGTACGGCAGCCTCACAGCCCCCTTTAGAGCCGTAACCTAGCTGCAGGGGCTGAAATTTTTCCGAAACAGCCTCACCAATCAATTTGCAGCAAATCTTGGCTGCCATACGACGGTAGGTTGTTCCCACGGCAATGGGGCGAATACCGCCATCCCTCTTGCGCAGGGCACATAAATTTGCCCCATACAGAACGTCGATGACAGATTCGCTCACATTGCCGGAGAGCATGAGGTTAATCAGAGCCGTAAGCTCACCCAACAACGACTCACCAGCTTCCCCGGCGCCCAAGCAGATAAGGTCCTTAAGATGTTGGGGACTTAGGCCGTCGAGGCCGCCGGCGGAGCCGCTCCGGAAGGAGCAAACGGCTGAGATCACCTCTCGACCTGTAATGGTGAGGCAGTGAATGTCCGGGTCAGGAGGGTCGGGAAAAGAAAGGTCATCAGCTGGGGCAGGGTGTTTAGATTCCAGGGCTGCCAGTGTATCTGGAGAACACGGTGCCAGCACATCGCTGCTGAAGAGAATCCTGGCTGCACCACTTATGTCACCTTCCCCTAACTTAGATTCCACCAAGTGGGATATGTTTCTAGCGTTATTAAAATTCTGAGTCAGTAATTTGGGGTCGAAATGAGCCGAAACGTTACAATTTTCTTTAATTTGAGAAGTTAAAGTTTTTTTGGTTGCCAAATTCTTTTGAACGTGGAGAATTCTATAAGGGAAGGTGAGCAGTTTTACCCAAGCACTAAGCGAGTTCTCCCGGACCGCAAGGCGGACACAACCAGCCAAATTTTGTGCAACAAGAGGTCTGGCGCCTCGGGGAACTCGCTTTAATATAGGGACAGAATTTTTGAATTTTGAAAGTATTTTCCAAAGTGGGTCAGAACAAGGTAATGTTTGTGTTGTAGGAGGAGAGGGTAAGACAGGGTCTGAAGTTGGTACATTTTGCGGTTTGTGCGCTTTACCTATATGAACATTCAGACCCCGCTTACCTTTAAAAAATCGTGCCTGGGAACAAAGTGGGCATCTCTCCAGGGAGGTCAGCGATGTTGAAGATTGACATGCACTATCACCTACCACATCACTGCCGCTACAACTCATGAGTTATTGAAAAGAAAAGGGCTTAAAAATAAATATAATTAATTAAGATACTTATAAAAACTAAATTTAAATAAACACACGAAAGTAACTGGAATATAAAGGAACTAAAACAAAAATGAACACTAAAACGGTAGTCAGGAGCAGTATCACTGTTTGATTCACAAAGACACGGCTGCAGGTGTCGCACTCCGGAGCACGGCGCGGCGCTGCGAACTCAGCGACACACGGCACCGGCTGCACACGTCACACTTAAAGACGCGAGCTGGCCGACTACCAGCCCCTGCTTCATGCAAACGGTGCTTCGTCGAGCTTTTTCTTACTTCGAGTAGTAGTACACGAAGTGCGTACAGAGGCGGTCACCATCGTTTTATTTATCTCGCGTGTGGCCAAAGCGCATACTCCATCTTTATAGATGGCACCAGCTCAAATTATGGAATATATTTAGAAGCCATTTATATCGGAATATTATCATGATCACAAAAATAATTTTGGGATTGAAAAAATTTTAGTGTCATGCCGTTGACATGACACATGTCAAACATGTCTTTATTAATTACAACGTAATTAAAAGGTACACTCCATATTTTTGAACACATTTCACGGAATTCAATCCATGTCATGTCAGTGTTGACGTGTTCTTCATAAACATGTCTCATATTTCTTTCATCTTGTTTAAAAAGTACGATTAGGTTTGCATTGTCTCTTATTAACTGCTTAGGGATTTTACTATACGACTGATTTAGATAAAAACAATCGATGAACTTGTGTCTCCCCATAGCAAAATAATCACGCATACTACTTTGATTTTCACAAGCAACATCATCAAATACAATTACAGAATTCGGTTTTGCGGTTTGAACACTCAGCACTTGCTCATTTTCATGATATTTCTGAAATGAAATGTCTGGTACACGTTGCAAGACTTTTTCTAAAAAAACATACTTGGGTTGTTGCAAGGTTTTCGAATAAACATAAACATTTTGGAATCTTAAACCATTCTCGTGTATAAGAAGACCAATTAATAAATTCGTTTTTCCACAATTTGACGGCCCGCAAATGATGCATCGTATAGATTTAGGTAGTAGTTCTCCATGGCGAAAATCAGTTTCCTGAGAATGAACAGAAAGTTTGTCTAGATGTAACGAGTGTGGTTGTTTTACAAATTTCATGACGAGTGCGTGAAACGGTTATATCAATAATGAGTTAATTAATGTATTACATCGACATTTATAACTCATACACATAACTCATTGTCGCTAACCCGAACAAATGTACGAGCAACCTCGCTATGGTTGTCCTTCAATATAAGATAAGTGAGTGTTTTCTAAATTAGATTTCACCGAATCTTGCATCTGTCGCATTGTGTTTCTTAAAACGAATCGTCAAAACGTACCCTCCTATTTTTAGCTGAAATCGACAGAGGTGAACGAAGGAACGACAGGTAAGCCTAGTTTTAAATTGCGAATTTGGAATAGGAACGATTGGGCATTGAACTGAAAGGTGGAATAGGCGCCGAACCAGTATTTTGCATATTCTATTCTATTCCACAACCATCGATATCAAAAATATTATTGGGCATTCTACCCCACCAGTGACGAAGGCGAACGGAGTGAGCCGTAGGAACGGCAGGTGGGGTAGAATGCCCAATAATATACTACTTGCGTCTTATATAGGTGTCTCCCCGCGCCGCGCCGTGCCCCCGCTGACGCCTGCCGCCGGTGCCGCCTCCGTCGTCGACGTCATCGGTCTCTTCGAGACGTTTCCGAACACCCACATTGAACACGCGGGCATGCGGGCGGCGAGTAATGGGCGACTCGCTGGCCGACCATGGACCATGGGGTCGACGGCGCGTTGTGGTCCACGCGCGCCTCAAAGAGTCCCAGCAAGATGACGGGCCTTTTAGAGGGCCAAAGCCTATCGTGGTCGCGGGACTGATCAAATTACCGTGACCCTGGAACGTAAAGGGCTATTGAAGGACACCATGGATTTTTGTCAGTACTAGTCTGACAGTCTTTCCCGCCCTGCCCTGGGAGGGTGGTTCACCACGATTTTACCACGATAAAATAAAAAAACTACCTAGCTCTTTTTCATTTTCTTTTTTCTTTAAAAAAAAAAAAAATTAACTCAAAGCGCGGTTGTCAAAAACGTTTATAATTTTTTTCTCCTCAAACGCAAACGTTGGACACAGTTGTCTCGTGTCAGATACAAGCTACCGATAAATATTTGAAGAACCTGTATGAAATCATCCACTTTCTAAGCATACGTAAACAAACTTGTATCCAGTGTGCTTAGTGCGAGTTTTTTTACGTAGACGCGAAAGTAACGTTTAACCGCGTTTGGCGCTCTCATTGGCCCGCTCCAAGATCGTGAGAACTTTCAACCAATGAGAGCGCCAAATGCGGTTAAACGTTACTATTGCGTCAACGTAAAAAAACTCGGACTAAGCACACAGTTGAATTCACTTTGCACGTACTCATGAACAACGTTTCCCTGTAATGGTGTGATGGTGTGTTGTGACAGAAACTAAGTGTCTACGTTTGCGCAGCGCCTATAAATGTAGACTCCTATAAATGTACGAGACGGAAAGTCCCATTGGGTAATCTAACTATTCTAGAAATAAGGATCTTAACTTAATAAATACAAACCAGCTCCTTTTGGAATAAAGTTATCTAGCCTCTGTCAAAGATGAAATTATCATGTAAAACCAGAAAATGGCTAGCACCTTTCAAATTTTGTGTAAATATATAAGCGGACACCCCATTATTTACAAGTTTTAGCTTTTATTGTTTCAAAAAAGTGTGGTCCTTAGAGGCAAAACAACAATGTTTGTAACATCCAAAAGTTTGTTTAGCCACCGAGGAAATTCGCCGAAATACATTTACTGGATCCGAGAGTAAATGGAAAGTAACCCACTGAGGAATACTGTGCATTGCCCATGATAATATATATCTACTTAAATGGGGTAAATTGTACTATTATTCATAGGAAATGGGCGTTATGGGTTTAATATGACCAAAGTAATTATCACCAACAATTTTCGTGTCTATTGAGATATACAGATACATTAACACAGACGACATTTTGTTAACTATTAATTAATATACAAAGTGATTCATAAGTGAAGAAAAATTAATGTTGTAACCGTCTTTAAATTTCCATAATTACGCGAACGGTGTGGTACAATAAAAGTGTATAATGGAGGAATCAGTGTAGAAAGGTATTTTTTTAACCCAATTAGGGGCGACCATTAGTTTTTTTAAAGACATGTTTTTGTTCCGTTTGTCTGTCCGAGTATAAATGTGATTTTGAACATTGTAAACGCAGCCACGATACTAGATAGGTCCTCGAGAGAAAAAAAAAATATTTTCTCCTGTGTGGTGGATGCGTTAACAAATATAGAAACTCACATACACAAATACCCAGACCCAGAAAAACTACATAAAGGTCATACAAATCTTTGTATAGTGCGGGAATCGAACCCGCGACACACTGCGCAGCAGTCGATCGCTCGACCACTGCGCCAACAGTACCGTCATTATGCTGAAAAATTACTCAGATCTACTCAGGGGTAGGATGCGTGTTTGTATCCCAGTAGTGGGAATGACTGACAACATTAAGGGCGCATAACCAGAAAGTTGGCAACGTCGCTTATAGTTGTCAAATATTTACAAGTTTTAATTAATTTGGCCATTGCCAAATTAATTAAAACTTGTAAAATTTTACGGTATGGAAATAAGAAATATGGCTTTGTAGTGCACTAGAAAATTGACATACGAGTAGCAATGCAATTAAAACACTGAATTTGATGTTGTGACCGTTTCAGGTGTATAATTTAATGTTTCATTTGCAAAGTTTCCAAATGCTTTTTTTACGTCTAAAGCTTTATATCCGGTGTTACGATATTAATTATTGCATTCCCTAATCATTTTTTTAGTGCACTACTATTTCATATTTTCATACAGTTTTGTAAAATTAATTAAATCTTGTAAATATTTGACAACCATTTGCGACGTTGCCAACTTTCAGAATAAGCGCTCTTAAGGATTAACTCTACACAATGGTAAAGACCACTCAACACAATATTCTTTTGACATGAAAATATTGACTCATAGACCACGCTTTTCTTTTAAATAAATAGGTAACAATTTATCTGAGATCTCTCAGAAAATTAATGACGCACCCAGTAATTACTGGTTATAAGTGGTAAAGGGGCTGTGCGGGTATAATAAATATCGATCTGATTGGTATTAGACCTTCATTCGCCACTGATAATACATCTGATACCCTTACAATATGTGAAGGGTTTACTAATGAAAAGGTTACACGAACGGAGAGATTATCTTAGCCAAATACTGGCCCAACAAAAAACCAATGATACGTGAATATTTACTTGAGCAAATTGTGACCGGATTTTAGGAAAATAGTTATAGTAATTTATACCTTTATTTCAGGCAACTGTGGTCCATAACATAGAATACATACCATTTAATACTACTAAACTAACACATTATGAATCACCCACTTATTAGCTATTTCACACGCCGGCGTCGTGTTTCGCTGACTGGTGCCGCGCAGCTGCTCACGAAATCGCCACGCATACCTTTCGGCCAGAACTCATCCTTGAGGAATCTCACGATACAATGAGTCGTACTCGCACCACAAAAGACTTGAAGTTGCTTTCATGGCGCAGCTCAAACCTACAAATAAACAAATACTCTACGACCTCCTCTACCTTCGTGGAGTAATATAGCCGGAACAGATACAAAAGCGTCGTCGGTAGTGCAGGACGCAGCAGCATGTTTGGCCCAACCAGCGTGGAACCACACTGGTTCTGACTCTTCTGAGGCTTCTTCTTCTCGACCTCGATAAACCGATCCTCGTTGGCGCTGCTTCAATTCCTTATTGGAAACTGAGCGGCTCTGCTTACGTTTAGGAATCGACGAACCTACGTGAGCAATCCGATCTACCTATGACGTAGTCTCCATCGCTCATGCGGGTCGATCGACGATGTGACGCAATGCATTTTTTTCGATTCGTGCAGGTGACGACACATCCATATGAGCCGACTCAAAACTGCTGATGGACGCGTATTGCTATGCTATAATGTACTAGTGGCCCGTCACGGCTTCACACAGGTGGCGTATTACTGAGGGTGAATGTACGAGTAGCTTTCTTATGAAGAAAAAATAATTGAAATTGGCACAGTACTTTTTGAGTTTTGGCCGCAAGTAGTTTCGACAGGTCGTAAGTAATTTTGATTCATTTTAAATTTTGACCTTGACATAAACTCCATAAAGTCGTGACTCGGATTTACAGACAGACAGACTTGCTACGATTCTCTAACTATATTTATTGGCGAAACCTAAGCCTAACCTTCCATAAGCTTCCTGCGATACACACTTACATAACTGTGGGCGATGACCTTTATTTATCGATAGGTACGTGTTTCAGACATAACCTTAAACAATTTTCTCGACTACCCACACGCTCTCATGAATCATAATGATGTCAAAACATAGAATATACAAAATCAGAAACTTCACTGTCGTATAGGTATTACTGAGCAGTATTCGGTGTGATAGGTAGGTATTTTAAAAATAATTTACATTACCGCTCGTGTAGTCACAAGCCGGAATCAAGTCAAGTAGGTTTATATTTTGCTCGCTTGATCTGATACTGTCTTTTACTTGAGATAGTCCCAAATATAAAAAAAAAATACTTTTTAGTGCGATTTGTTGAGAAACATGGAGAACTAGCATGTAATCGCGCTTAGACTGGTGTAAAAGAAATAGCCGCTAAATGCAGAGATCAGGGAAAAGATCCCTTGATTCCCCATTTTGTTTAGTGTCGAAACGCCTTCAGAGTAAAAGTTAGAAAACTTCTAGGTTTTAGGAAAAATCATAATATATTTTAATCATCACCATCCATCCTCCTGCTCTCTCTCATCCCTATATTATAATTGTCACCTCAGCATAATTTTCTTCAGCCGTACGTCATTCAATACGACTATTATCACTCATAGTATACCCCATACGACCGTTATAAACCCGTTGCAACCACAAGGTTTCAGAGATAGATGAAGCTTTCGTTTTAATAATAGCACCATGGCCCCATGCAATAACTCAGGGTGTAAGGCCCCATCGTCGGCCCCATGTCAACATGTGATCCGCCCTGATTGGATCATCGACCCACTGATAAATTTATCACCCGTCAGACGGCTTTAAGCAGTCACATAGTCTACCATGTAATTTTAGCGGTCAATCTAGTAATCATTGGGTTTCAAGTTTTTACCTAAATTGGGTTTGTCGGTATAAGATAAAATTGGATTGGTAATGGATTTGATTGTGTTGGAGATCTGTTCAGGGGATGGAAATTAATTTTGAACTCATCATCCGTATTTTTGCAATCGGACATCACTGACGGACAGACTGACGGTGGAGGAAAACATTGTGAAGAAATCTGAATTTACAAAATAAATGTAGGTAGCTATGGGGGTTCCCAGAGGCGATACCAGAGTGTGGTCATAATATGGTCACACGGGAACGAAAAAATAAATTGTTATCAGTACCTAACTACTAAATTTGTAGCAGAAACACAAAACACTCAACATTTCATTTTATTATTATTTATTCCTTTATGTTTTTTTTTTAGATAAGTATTGATCTTATTTTTAGTTTTAATTTAGTATCTTTTGTAAATGTTTCGTTTGCCATTTTTTTTTCATTTTAAGTAGTTCTGTAAATATTTCAATCACTATTAACATTATTAAAGAATAGCTGTTGCCAGCGGTTTCACCGGCTAAAACTCGAAAATTATCCCACGGGAAAATCGGGATAAGAACTATCCCATGTGTTAATCCAGATTATAAATTATCTGTGTACCAAATTTCATCCAAATCCGTTCAGTAGTTTTTGTGTGAAAAAGTTACAAACATCCATTTTCAAGTTTACAATATTCGTCGGATATCCTCATTATTACATTTTATGTAACAAGCCAATTGTGTCAAGAATTTAATCCAATATTTTTAAAAGCTCATTTATAAGTATATTCGAATATGAGAATGTTTTGCAAAAGATCAATAAATTATAATACATTATTTTGTTAAAACAATAAAAAGAGGTGGCCTACCATGACGTGTTCAAGCGTGAGTTGTTCCGCTCAGGAAACGAGCTGGCGCTAGACGACTTGTATAGCTCTGTCTCTTTCCTACAGCCTAAAGACTGTACATTTCAAAATGAATTTAAGTGAATATCCAATAACAAAACAAACAGGAATGCTAATAGTATTAAATGTACAAGATGTACTTACATTGAAACCACTTTCACAGTACAATAAGTTTAGCACTACCCTTTGTGGTGTACACCGTGATTGTATTTTGGGAATTCTGGTTAATTATCAACTCATTGTTTCATTGCAATACCTACTATATGCCAACCAACCCAACCCGCACTGGGCCCGCGTGGTGGATTATGGCCCACTCCCTCTCACAGAGAGGAGGCCTGTGTCTCAACAGTGGGAACATTATAGGCTGATGATGATGATGATGATGATGATGACCTACTATATGATATACATAGATAAAATGGCACTCTCATGAGGGAAAGAAAAGAGATTAAGGGCAAGTTACTTGATTAGCTCAACTGATGGTAAAACTTAAAAAAAAAACATTACTACACATTTACTAGAAATTTTCCCTGTATCGTGGGTGCGTTTACAAATATAGAAACTCACATACATAAACTCCCAGACCCAGAACAACTACTTGCAGATCATACAAATATTATTTTTTCCGTCGGGACTCGAGCCCGCGGCACATTAACGCAGCAGTCAATTGCTCAGTCACTGTGCCAACCGTAACCTTACTTTGTTTAACTGTTGTTTAATAAAAAACCGGCCAAGTGCGAGTCGGACTCGCCCATAAAGGGTTCCGTAGCAGCAAGTATCATAATATAAAAGTTCTTGTAGTTGGTTGTAACTTTGAAAGGTAAATTGCGGTTTACGATTTATGACGATTAAAAAAAACTAATTACTCGATCTCGTTCAAACCAATTTTCAATTGGATTTTACATGGTAATGTACATCATATATTTTTTTTAGTTTTATCATTCTCTTATTTTAGAAGTTACAGGGGGGGGACACACATTTTACCACTTTGGAAGCGTTTCTCGCGCAAACCGTTCAGATTAGAAAAAAATGATGTGAGTAACCTCAATATCATTTTTCAAGGCCTATTCATAGATACCCCACACGTATGGGTCAGGCAAAAAAAAATGTTTTGAGTTTCAATTCTAAGTACGGGGGGTACCCCCAAATTTGGTTTTTGTTTTATTTTTGTGTGAAAATCCTAATGCGGTTTACATAATACATCTACTTACCAAGTTTCAACAGGATAGCTCTTATACTTTCGTCAAAAAGGGCTGTGACATGGGACGGACAGACAGACAGACAGACAGACATTACGAATCTTTATGGGTTCCGTTTTTTGCCATTTCGCTACGGAACCCTAATAAAAACGAGTGTGCAGCTTTTTTCAGCCCGGAAAGAGGTGTCGGGATGATCTAAATGCGTACCACACGAGGTTAAGTTTTTGAGAAGGCACTGGATACTTTTATCCAGTGCCTCCTCCAACCGTCCTCCTCCTTCTGTAGCTTTCTATTTGCAGGAGACCTTTGCCCAGCAGTGAGACAGCATTTAAGATAATTAAAATAAAAATGCATAGTTCAAATATGGAAATCGAAGGATCAAAGTTTGTTGATGTTTGCCAATGTCAATTTTTTTTACGTTAAGGTAAATATTTTGGTCTGGCTATTGGTCTTTTTTTGGTACAATGGGCTATTTCACTCAAAAATAATTATTAGCCTGAAAAATAGATGTTCAAAAAAAAATTTTCGTGTATTTTTAGGGTTCCGTAGTCAACAAGGAACCCTTATAGTTTCGCCATGTCCGTCCGTCCGTCCGTCCGTCCGTCCGTCTGTCCGCAGCTTAGCTCAGAGACGCCTAGTACTAGAAAGCTGTAATTTGGTGTAAATATACGGATTTGTTGCGCCGAAAAAGTGGTAAAATAAAATCTCGTAAAATATTTTTTTTTTAGGGTACCTCCAGTACACGTAAAGTGGGGATGTTTTTTTTTTCTCGCGTACCCCTTAGTGTGGGGTATCATTAAATAGGCCTTTAAAAAATATTGATAGTTTCCATTAACAATTTTTTGATAAAAAGTTTCGTTTGTTAAATATTAAGCTTTAAAGTGCTAATTTTTGCTCGACCCGAGTGTCCCCCCCTCTACCAGCTAAACGGTTATGTTTGGGGGTGTGAAAAAATTCAAAATAGTAGTAATAACGAAGTTTAAAAGAAAATCATCAGGACTAAGTAGGCTTTACAAGTTTACGAGGAATAGTCGACCAACTTATAAAACGTACTTGTATAACATATTTTCCTAAACAAAATGTATCGGAGGGTTACCTATCATAAGATCGAAAAACGGTTGACCGAATTTCATTTGCCCTAAAACTTTTCAACTATTACCTTTTGGTTTTTTTTTACTTCATCGAAGTCACGTTTGCCACTGTTTCAGTTAACCTGTTATCTATTCATCTTTTTTCGTTTCTCCAGCATTTCATTTGGCCGACAAACTTTTTACCGATGTTACACTTACTCGAAGTGACGGTTGTCCGAAGTATTATGTTTCCAAACATTCATTATACCACTGTTTTAATTGCCATATTTTTATTTCACCGAACGCCTAGAAAATTTTGCACACTAATTATTGCTGTTACATTTTTAGCAGACGCCATTGAAATGTAGGTAGACAACACAAAATAATTGTGCAAATGTCGTATACGATAATATAATTCTGAAGGGTATTGTATTATAATTAATGACATTTGCTGTTAATTACATAGTTGAACACAACAAAACACAAAAACGAAAAAAGAACAAAATACGTCGTTAAAGAAACAAAAATTAAAAAACTTCTTGAAATTAAACAAAATTTGAGCAAAATTAAATATTTAATAGAACTTTCAAAACTTATGTAGGTAATTTATACCGGTGTTATAGGTTTATTCAAAAGGAGCTAATTTCAGATTAGTTTTACCTATTTGTTAAATTATTTTTAAAATGTAATGGCACTTAATAAAACAGTTGATTATGAACAAAGCGTTTTTTAATGGTCCCAGTAAAAAGTTACTTATAAGCATGTAAGCATGCAAGGCATACAGCATACAAACAGACATGCAACATGCAAGCAAGCATGCAGCATGCAAGCATGCAGCATGCAAGCGAGCATGCAGCATGCAGCATGCAGCATGCAAGCGAGCATGCAGCATGCAAGCGAGCATGCAGCGTGCAAGCAAGCACGCAGAATGCAACATGCAGCAAACACGCAGCGTTCCAGCAAGCATGCAACATGCAACAAGCATTGTTTCTGTCATGGCTCCGGCGCTGCAGGGTTTTGGGTGGCCCCACGCGAGCTTATCGTCGCAGATGATTTGAACGCTCACCACCTGCTCCTCAGCTCGCGGGCCACCCCACCCCTCCGCGCCTACGCGATTTTAAATAACACTCTAGGGGTAGGGCAGACAAGACTACGTAAAGTCGGCTTTGCAGCATTTCGTTTCCGCCACAATGTTTTGTAGCACAATATATTGAATTTTTATGACAGTAATTTAATTTTTCGGTAAAATGTTGTTTCGGTATGGTGAAAATATGGCAAATAAATCAGTTGGCAATTGAAAAAAGTTTAAAAGAGGCTTCGGTCAATAGTAAAAAGTTATTTTGTTAATCGGCGGAACATACTTCGGTATAATAATACTTATGGCTAATGATACTTCGATGATGTGAAAATATGGCAAATGATGCATATAGCAAACGAGATGTCGGTCAATAGTTTTCGGTATAATGAAATTCGAACAAACAAAATTCGGTAAATTGATCGGTTCCCGTATCGGAGAACAGGTTCTTCAACTGCAAATGTAAGTTTGTCAACTTTATTTTTACACCTATAGTAGGTGGGTATGTTTTGGGGATAGGTAGGTTTTTATTGTCAACTATTTTTAACTAACTTCAAAAAAAGGAGGAGGTTCTCATGTCGTCGTAACCTTTTTTTTTAATGTATTTTCCCCGATTTCTCAAAGACGCCTGGACCGATTTTGGTAATTCTTCTTTTTAAAATTAAATTCAGCAAATCAGTTTAGTTAGTTCGCATAAGTATTTTGATGGGCAACTACGGAACCCTACACTGTGCGTGGTCCGACACGCACTTGGTCGGTTTTTTTCTTTTGTTGCAAAAACCAAGATTGATGCAGATACAACGCTTCTAAAAATCTCAAAACGTCACTCATAATTTTACAGGCGTTATGACGAAAAAAAAGGCCCCTCTCTCGAATCGTGAAGCGTTTTATTTTTGTAAATATTCATTGATTAAAAAAAAAACGAAAAATACGTGTTCACTATTTTTCAATAATAATTACTCTAATTGACGTATAAACAGATTTTCAATTTATGTGTACAGTAAACTAGGTAATTCAGTTCCAATTACGTCCAAAGTCCCTTAAATCACACACATTGATGAACTTACAAACAGAACCAACATGAAACAGAATGATGACGTCACAGATACAAAACCTCAAGCGTGTCAGGACCTAGTAAACCACAGAAACCTATTTCCATTCCATCTGCCTTGGTAACACTGCATGATGGAGATAAACCATACCACTCATGACACTCAACGAATAATTACGTACATTCTGTTCAAGAAAATTATGTTAATTAATTGGTAAAAATGCGTCACATTTAGGGTTGCCAGCCGTCCGGGTTTCCCTGGATTTGTCCTAGTTTAGAGCGATCCGAGGAGCGGCCGGGGGGAGTTTCATTTGTAGTCCGAGATTAAAAATTTAAAGTCTTGGGCCGCCCACGACACACACACACTTCATCGTCCCCCCACCCCTCCCGACGCAGTTGCCACAATGCACACTTCAACTCATGTCCATTCTAGACTCTAAAATCCGGGGTTTTCACGCGTCTTATCCTGGTTTCCAGATTTTAGAGATGGCAACCCTAATCACATTGGTTACTAGTATTTTGTTTAAAAAAATTAAATGTTATGAAAAATATCTAGTTTTAATTCCGCGACAAAAAACCAGGCTTTTTGCAGGATGCAATCCCACCCTATGCAATCATGCATATGCACATGCAGCAAAGGACCCACCCTCCCGCCCATATGCATAATATGCACACGTACAAGAAACGGAAAAAACATGCCATGTAATCAAACCTATACTCGACACGTGCTTCGCCCCTCCACGGGGCATCCCCAGGAGACGTTGACTCAACAAGCGCTCGGCGCTTGTCGAGTCAACGTCTTTGCGCAACGCCTTTGCTGCATGTGCATAATTATGCATGATTGCATAAGGTGGGATTGCATCCAGCAAAAGCCTGAATTTTTGTCGCGGAATTAAAACTAGATATTTTTCATAACATTTAATGTCATGGATTTCCGCAAAGTAACGCCTGGTTCCATAATTTAGTATTTTGCTTGTATCGATGTCATCAAAGCCTCAAATCTACTATTACAATAGTCAGAATGGTCTATCATTGATTTCTAACTGATGATTATGACAATTCTGGTACCTAATCTACTAATATACTAGCGTCATTATGGCTTTCCAATGGTCAACCATTGACACTCCATTGAAAGAAATGGCATCGAATGGTAATCTTGTACTAATGTCTTTTGCTATTTACGAACTTCTTACACTTACAGATCTAGACACGCGGGAGCGTGTCAAGCCAAGCAGGCGCGCAGCTCACAGTGTGTAATATTACACGAACCATTTGGAGCCATTGCTTATAACATTAATAAATGACTTGACGGCACGGTTGGCGCAGTAGCTGAGCGATCGGACTGCTATGCTAAATGTCGCGGGTTATGGTAGCCATAAACCATCCTGCCTATCGAACGATCGATTTGACGCTTGCAATTGTTTCAAATTGGCAGTTAGTCCATATACACCATACACCATACTGCCTATCGTACGATCGATTTGACACAACTTCAAATCTGCATCAGCGATGCCAACTTAGCAACTTTATAGCTAGATCTAGCTATTATTCGGTGACCGATAGCTACAAATTTATAAAATTGTAGCTGTCGTCACCGAATAATAGCCAAATGCATCACTGCTGCCGATTTGACGTTGTGTCAAATCGATTTGATGACCTATCAAATTGGCATGTCATGCCATCAAATTGGTATTTTTAAACAATTTCAATTTGAAACAATTGCAAGCGTCAAATCGATCGTCGATAGGCAGGATGGTGTATGGCTACTATTAGATTCCCGCACGGAGCAAATATTTGTATGCATGTACAAGTAGGTAGTTGTTCCAGGTCTGGTCAGACTTGGGCTGTACTGATACACAATCAATAAAACAATCATTTAGTATGTATTTTCCGTATTTTATGAAAGTTCACTTTCCAACCGTTTCCTTTAGAAATAGTTCTCTCTTATTTGGGAAGGAAGACACTGCCAGATTTGTCTAAAAACCGACCTGTTACCTCAGTTTCCCTTAGCATTTTAGCCGCTGTTACCTTTTAAGACAGGCCCGCGATTCTTAAAAAGTTTTTTTACCGTTTTTGGCAATTTTCTGGCTGAATAGTTAACTGTCAAAAGTTCGATTGTGATTGCTACCGCACCTTAGGTGCTCTAATGGTTCCCGATTGAGAAACTTGTTAAAATATTGATAGGTGCTCAAACGGGAATACAATTGTTACTCTAAACATAGGTACTCTAAAATCCTTGCTCATACGGAAATACATCTACGTTTTGAACACTGTTATTACAATATTGGCTCGTAAGTAGCCACACCACACCATACCAATATCCTGAACTTTAACAGTTCCTAAAATTACCTACCTACCTAGTTTAACCCTACAATGACGGGCACATCAGACTCAAATCAGTCGTGACAGATAATTATCCAGGCATCCCCCGACTCGCTCCGCACTAGTGATTGCAGTGTTAACTGTAACTGTGATAGTTCGATTCTACCAAAACAGTGTGCGGCAGCGGCACATTTGCTCGCGCACATTTTGTGCAGAGCTTCATCAGTGCGCGTACTAAGCTGCGAGATTAACCTGTGTCCACCCTGCGAACAACTTTTCGCTGCTTAAATTCAAAACGGCCACAAATCGAAAAGTCACTTTTTTACAGGAGAGCCCGTCAAAGTTTTCATTTCGGTTTTTGTTTATTATTTTTATTAATCAACGTTGTATATCTATGTGTTATATATCATCGGATGTGTATTTCAAGCCTCTATTTGTTTGTAATTTGATATTTTCTGTAAGATTACCCAGTCAATAAAAAAATCACATAAGTCCCTTTTGATTATAATAAAAATATTTAATGTTTATGAATTTTCTATATAAAGCAGCCATATTGCCACTTTGGAAGTGTCTCTCGCGCAAACTGTTCAGTCTAGACAAAAATGATGTCAGTAACCTCAATATCATTTTTAAAGACCTATCCATAGACACCCCACACGTATGGGTTTGGTGAAAAAAAAAAATTTTGAGTTTCAATTGTAAGTATGGGGGGAACCCCCAAAAATAGCCTTATTTTTATTTTTCTATGAAAATCCTAATGCATTTCACATTATACATCTACTTACCAAGTTTCAACAGGATAGCTCTTATACTTTCGTAAAAAAGTGGCTGTGACATACGGACGGACATGACGAATCTATAAGGTTTCCGTTTTTTGCCATTTCGCTACGGAACCCTAAAAAGGGTGATACACATTGTTGAAGAATTATAGAACAATCTCACTTCTGTCCCATGCATACAAACAAGCTGTTCTCGAGAGTCAAACGAACCGTCGCGAACGCAGGTTTGGTGACTTCCAGCCCCCGTACAAGCCGGTTTACAAAAAGGTTTTAGTATCATAGTTCATACACCACATACACACCCTCCACCAGATTATAAAGAAGACAGAGGAGTATAATCGGAGTTTAACGTTTGTGGACTATAGGAAAGCCTTTGATTCAATCGAAACCTGGGCAGTATTGCAGTCCAACGATGTCATTTCGACTATTTTTATATCGAAGAGTTGGAGTGTTTATTTAGAAACGGCACCATGTCCATCTTAGTTCAGGAAGAGAGCACGTAACCAATCCAATTGCAGAAAGGGGTGAGACAGGGAGACATTGTTTCTCCGAAACTGCTCACGAACGTTTCCCAACAGGTGGGCCTTAAAATGAACATGGACAAGACAAAATTCATGTCAAATGTCCATGTGGCACCCTTACCGATTGTTGTTGGGAATGATACTCTTGAAAATGTAGGCCATTATATTACTTACCTTGGACAGATTGTTCAGTTAGGTAGGTCCAACTTCGACCTTAGGTCGAAGTTGGACCTATCTAACGAGAGGACCTATACCTAAGAGGTCGCCCGAAGAATCCGACTCCGGCAGTGTTTGGGAACTACGTGATATCTTCTCGTCGAGTATCTCACAGTGTCTCAAGACAAGGGTGTTTAAAAAGCGTGTGTTGCCAGTGAAGACATACGGCTCTGGAAAGTGGTAGTTGGCTGCACGCCTCTTAGAGAGACTAAGAGTCACTTAACGAGCAGTGGAAAGAGCTAGGCTCGGAGTATCTTTACAGAATAAAATCCGGAACAAGGATATTCGGCAAAGAATCAGAGTCATCGAAATAGCTCGTAAAATTTGGAAGTTGAAGTAGCAATGGGTATAATGGGTAAGCCACATTGGTTATAGAACTGATAGCCTATAACGAATAAAAGATCTCCAGTGGCGACCATCACGGATCAGAAGACGTCTAATAACTTACAATAATGATATTTTCACATTTTATAATAATTCAAAAGTAAGTTCGTTGTTTATATTTCACTAATACAACTAATTCTTGATTATTTCCTACATGCGCAGATCGATTACAATATGATTCAAAAGGATACAAAGGTTTTACGAGTAGACATAGACCAAACACTTACCACCAAAATCGTTAAAATATCTCAACAAACAAGTTGCTCTCGTAATACTAAAAAAATAATTTCATTAATACAAACAAAGAGTTAATAGTGTTGGTATCAACAAAGAAACTAACTAGAATATTAATATTATGAAGACTGTGAGTACGTGCGTCACTCACTGGGACAGAATATAGCACGGCTCGTCCTTTCTCCATCGCCTACTCGGGTGGATCCATGGCGCTTAGATATGTTTTTATACCGGGAGTGAGACAGGCCTGGTTTAGGTTGTAATTATTAAATTTAAATATTATTTGTAGATTTGTTTAAATAAATACTGGTACAATCACCATAATTTCATATGCAAAACAGAAGCATTTCAAAATAATGCACTTTTACATAAAAGAATAATAATAAAACACGTTTTATTCAAACTCAAAACGGACATATCACAAAATACGGCACTTTTCCTTAAAAGATTATGATATACTTACATACAATTTTAAAACAATACGGTTGTATTTTGAAATGTGGCCCTTTTTCCCATAACAAACGTGCGCACCCACTGACTGCAGGGTCGTAACCCGGAATATGGCGGCTTTGATCTGAAGTTACCCACCAAAGTGACAAAATCGAAAAAGGGCGGTTTTGCGATTTGCTCATTTCTAATGCGAAAATACTGGGTGTCTTTTTGGAATATAAAAATATAGGCTGAATTGATACGATTTTTGCTATAAAAACGATTTCGAAAATTTTTGAATTGTGGCCGTTTGAATTTAAGCAGCGTTTTGTTCGCGCACAGTTAGAACTTTTGTGCGTGAACATTTTTACTGAACATTGCCGCACACATTGGTGGAATCCGGTTACTGGCAAGAGATTCAGCCCTCATGGAATTAAAACAAAACTGATGAAGGACCTCTGCGCAGTGGCGGATTAACGTATAAGCACTACAAGCACGTGTTTGGGCCCCTGTTCTCCAGGGGCCTCCATCCTTTGCTGGCGTTTCATTTTTTACCTACATTTTTTCGAGATTCATCTACATTTCCAAAAACACAATGCGAAAGCGGTCCGGGAGTGACCCTTCATACACCCCCGCAGGGCCCTGCGGCTGCCCATAATTTTTACCTTCCCCATTTAAGCAATAGAGGGCCTACACAGGTTCTGTGCTTAGGGCCTCGGTAACTCTTAATCCGCCACTGCCTCTGCGTAACCATTCAGGAGTTCAGGGATTAAATGCGAACGTCTATAGCGGTGAACGTTGCAGACTCTGACTACAACGCTGAGTGTTTTACAGATTATTGTAACCTCACCTAGGTTACAATATAATCTGTTTTCCTCAAGAACGGTGCGTAGCCTTTACATGAGAGTGGTATCAGGAATATATAGCCTATAATATAATTTGGGTATTATTTAATCTAGTTTTAACAAAGGTATTACTTAGTAAAACTAGTTCTAACTAGGGAAAACGCGTAGGAACTCTGAAATGGTTTTTAACTGTAGCATTATGTATGTAAAGTGGAAGGAGTCAATCAAAAATGTATCTTTTAACATTTTAGTTAAAGCGGAGGCTCAAGCCGATTACATAATACCACTAAGTAAGCAAATTAAATTGCTTTGAATCTTTTCAATATTAAGCAACCCTAAATACTTATACTTTTGGGACATGGTCTCTCTGAATGAAAGCACTCCGCTTCCAATATGAGGCATTTGTAATGTTTTAAATTAGGTACTGTCAATTTATCATTTTAGGTTCGTTTTTGTCAGTCATTAAATTATCCAAAAATTAGTGTTTCAATTTAAACATGAACCTTGCTAATTCGAAATCAAAGCAATTTTTCAACTACACTTATTAGCCACCGGCTCGGTAGGCCTTTCGGATGTTCTAAAATTAAGTAATATAAGTTATTAATTTATCATTATTGTAAAATAATATCTTAAGGCTTTAACAAAAACTAAAAAAAAAAAATTAACCGACTTCAAAAACAACCACAAAAAAGGGTAAAATAACCTACAAAATAACTTTTCTTTCGGAAGTCGGTGGCTTTGTTTTTTTATTTCGTTGTCTTTTTGCCACCGACTTCCGAAAGAAAAGTTATTTTGTAGGTTATTTTACCCTTTTTTGTGGTTGTTTTTGAAGTCGGTTAAATTTTTTTAAAAAGTTTTTTATTTTACTCGTTTTAGTTTAAATATTCAACCCAAATTCTTGTCAAATACATCATTTTCTTACAAGTGCACTAGAATTTTGTAATCCGTGGCACCGGTATTAACATCGCTCATGTACAGCACACATGCTAATAAATTTCCCTATCTCAAAAACTGCTGAACAGATTTTGATGAAACTTGCAGTATTCCCTAAGGTGAACGATCCCTAGTACAACAAAAAAAGAATTTTGAAAATCGGTCCACAATTGGTGGAGTAATCGCGTAACAAACACGCAAAAAGTGATCCAAGTAGCCGAAATCAATAAAAATGCTCACAAAATAAAAAGTACTGAAGCAAATTGGATGAAAATTTTATGGGACCACGCTGCAAGTATACTGCATCGAACAAAAAAAGAATCGCACTAATCGGACTAGAAACCTCGGAGTAATCGATGTACATACATAAAAAAAATAAAAAAAAAACATACCGACCGAATTGAGAACCTCCTCCTTTTTTTGAAGTCGGTTAAAGATAGGAGTGTTGTAACCAAGGTGTGTACTTTCTAAGTCCATCAACGAAAACACGGGATCGGATACAGATGTACGACCCGCGACCGCAACTAACGTCAAAATCAAATTGCGGACAGCTGATGGGTAGCGAGCCCGTGGCGTGTTTCCTACAGTGTGACTATCGCACCGCGCTTACGCCCCGCCGGCCTCGGGTCGCGCCATCACCTCGCCCGCACCGCCCGCCGCGCTACTTTGCCTCCTAGCCAGTCTTCTTTCTATAAAACTGTTGTTTTTGTTATCGATAACATTATTATAGATCCCATCACTACAAGCTGCCCGGTAGTTGCTCTAATGGGAATAGATTTGAATTATATTTTCATTCCCGAGCAACTCGTCAAAATTTTGACAAATTGCTCAAACGGGAATAAAAAGTTGCCCTTAAAAAAGGTGCTCTGGAAAAAGTTGCTCAAATGGGAATACCTCGATAATACCGCCAGAACTAATGTCATTTTTTGATTTTTTATTTGAAAAATAAATGTAGTACCACTTTCGCAGGTGAATGGTGGCACGGCCTCTAAGGAGCTAACTGTCAAATCGTAATAATCATTCATTCTTAGTTCAGGCTCATTGTCAAAACGTCTCGCACTAAGGCCGAAACCACGGGTTTCGTGCATAGAGATTAGACCCCCTAGTTTGGGGTTTTTGGGAAGTGGCTGCCTCAAAGACCTGCGAGCGAACTGACGGGGCCCGATGGGGCTAAATGTCTGCCCTGGAAAGTAAAAGTGAACTGAAAGAAGAGATTAGATTTTAAGTCAGTCAAATCTTACAGATCCATCAGCTCCACACTGGGAGAGGAAACCCAATTGATGAGTTTACAACTGAAAAAAAATATACCTTTTAATTTACCATTAAACTCTATCATGATATACTACAAATGTTTGTTTTTGGTAATTAGAAAAAATAACAATGTAAATAGTTCTTTATTGTATCAACAACACATAAATCAAGACTTGAAACTTCCATAGCCTTCATGCGTTCATTCATTCATAGAAAAATGTAGTTTTAAAAATGACGGTTATTTATACGAGTACTGCATTTGCTACTGCCATTCATGAACAAAAGTTTGTTATTTTTCCTGTACTGTATCCCTCTTGGTGTACATAAACTTATTATGCTGAGTTTTATTCGAGTTCGTACAATATTAGCGCTTTTTTAATGACATAACCTTTCAGTAGTAAAAAAAATACTGTTGCTACTGCGCACACATGCTTGGTTTCATCAGGATTCATTTTTGCGATGACTTACTCATAAAATAATTAATACATGCATCTAGTGGCGCTATTTCATGTAAAAGAAATTCCACGTGACTGTTGTTTGCCTCGAGGAATGCTTGAGATAGTCTGCGCCGCAACACAGATCGGTCACTACTAACGCAACGGTTTGGTCTATCCAATTTAATGGAAATCCAATCAAAGAGCAAAGTCGACAAATCCCGAGAAACAAAACAATCAGTCGGTTCATTGCCAATGTCATGTGTAAAAAATTAAGTATACCAAAATGTTAAAACCTTCATATCTCTTTATTCCCGTAAGTAACAGAAAAAAGAAATACACGGTATTAAAGGTGGTAATAGTATCTACCATCTGTGATAGGTTTCATTTGTGTCCGCCTCTTTTGGAAAAGCGGGGCAAAAACTTCCCAATGTCATTTAAGATTTTTTAATGGTTTGACTTAAAAAAAAAAACTATTATCAGGGTCATTTCACGCAGGCTCAATCCTTTACTAATTTCGGTGTATTTTTTTATTTGTAGGTTTTTGGATGAAAAAATAAACTTGTTTTATTCTGGAACACATTAGTATTCTTAGTATGAAATAAACAACTGTAGTTGTTTTGAAAATAAGACAGCCACCGAAATTGCCATCCCACCGAAATTAGTAAAGGATTGAGCCTGCGTGAAATGACCCATCAGTCATCATCATCATCAGCCTATAATGTTCCCACTGCTGGGACACAGGCCTCCTCTCTTGTGAGAGGGAGTGGGCCATAATCCACCACGCAGGCCCAGTGCGGGTTGGCAGATGTCACATATCTTCGAATTTTTGGTTCTAGGACATGCCGGTTTCCTCACGATGTTTTCCTTCACCGTTTTGAGAGCAGTGGTGATGAAACAAATTACACAAAGTAATGCGCCTGGCGGGGTTCGAACCCACGACCTACAACTCGTAAGTCGGGACCGATACCACTGGGCCACCACTGCTCTCACCCATCAGTAGGCCTGCATTAATTTTGGAACGAACCTTTTATACTATACTATTGGCCCGTCCCGGCTTTGCACGGGTGGACTTAAATATCATTTCAAGCAATAAATATAGCCTATGTTTTTTTTTAGCGTGGTATTATCATCAAATGAGCCCTCCCACCCAGGACCCAGGAGGGACTGTCAGACTTGTACTGACTAAAATCCACGATGTCCTTCAATAGCCCTTTACATTACGGGGTCACGGTAATGCGTGTTACTTAGCGTGTATATAGCTTTCTAATAGTGAAAAGATTTTTTGAAATCGGCACAGTAGATTTTGAATTTATTCATTACAAACATACACACACACAAAAATACAAATCTTTCCTCTTTATAATTATTAGTGTTGAATTGTAGATGCCTATGAACGCCTGTACTACTAGGGGTATCGCCAGCGCGCTGTTAGATTCGCATGCAGCTACTGCATAAAATGATTGGCATTCAATGCAGAGAGAACTTCTTCCATAAAACAAGCATTCCATTAACCCAAAATCCGAAAACGAATATCTTTTCTAGATACACAACTACGAGGCACACGCTTCAAACCGATAGACTTGCAGCTTTGCACAACAAGATACATCAAAGTAATTTAACGATGGAGATGAATGAAACCCGAATTGATTCCTGTATAGTGTGGTGCAGTTAATAAATATTTGTACTGCGAAGTGGGTTGGTCCAGCAAGCGAGCGTTTGTTCATTGAAGAGTGGTTTGCAAAATGTGGTTGTGCATTATGAAATTATTGTTGGGTGACTTGCTTCAGAGTAGTTTTTATTTGAAATTTGCTGTTGCCCGTTGCCCGCGCTTTTGATCCCACTCTCCTATAAATAGCCCAGGGGTTCTCAAACATTTTCAGCTCGCGACGCACATACAGGATTACTCAGAATTTTTCTCGGCGCCCTAGCTAGTCGATACCAGGTGAATAATAAAACAACAATACCTGGCCCTGCAGTCTCGACAAATATTACGAAAAAAATCGGTCGTTAAGTCTAATCGATGTCCAATTTCTTTAATAGATTTTCAACCTTATGCTTTCGAAATAAAGTTGAAAATCTATTAAAGAAATTTGATAACGATACGACTTAGCGACCGATTTTTGTCGCTGTCTAATGTCGAGACTGCAGGGGCTGGTCCCGAACTCCACGACATCAGAGTACGTGAATCTGGGTTTGTAGCTGCAAAAGAGATCAATGAAGCTATGCTCTTCTTTCTGGTGGATATTTTATACATATAGAATCTTAGTTCCACGCAATTTTAATCCGGAGAATGGTCGACCGTCGCGTCTCACAACGCACCGCTGTACTCTCTACGACGCACAGTTTGGGAACCCCTGATTACGATATAGCCTTTAAGTGTCTTAGGCACTGACTAGGGTCTTTTGTATCTGTACCCGTTTTTTTATCATCACTTCTAATCTCACTGCCGACCCATGCAGACAGATGGCAATTATTATTGCAAAATTATTATGCCATCGATCTATTTGGGTCGGATCCATCATGGATCTAGCCAATGGATCTTCTGAGATTGAACCGGCTTTTCAACGTTCAAAAGGAATAAGAAAATGTCCCATAAAGGCCAGAACTAAATTTTTGTATGGGAAACTCGAAAAACGCTTTCACTTTATTATCTACTCTCACCTTGAAACCTGAACCTGTACTGATAATAAATATCTTTAGCGTTTACTTTGATCATAAGCCCCTATATGTCAGTTCTTCTCTAAGGAAAACGATATTATTGAAGATACAGACGTGACCTTTAAAAAAGAACATTGTATTACGGGGTGGAACTCAAAGAATTCCCTCTAAATGTTTTTGTACCTTACAGGAAAATGTCAAGGACCTTATTTTGAGATATTTCAACAAATTGCCCAACGTAATGAAGACCAAAACTTACCTATATGTTACTCATTTATCCCGTAGGATTTCGAAGACTGTACACGTACAGTGTACATTTCACACTTTTAGAGCTAAAAATAGTTATAACGTAATCTCAAAAATATTTTATTCATTTAATAAACATTATTAATGTTACCTTGCCAGACCAGAAACGAAATTTCATTGCAGGACTCTATTAAAACGCGCACAACTCAAAAATTAACATAAACCAGCAATAAATTATTAAATAAACTTAATTAAAACCTGAGTATCTCTAAAAATGGTTGGTATTGCGCTGCTCGGCTGCATATTCAGAAGTTGGTAACTCGGCACAATAACGTGGGGAAAGTTTAAAGTGGCGTGTTTTTCTAGTGGCCGGGTAGTGCGAATAACACAAACTTTAGCCGACCATGCCACCACAACAACACCCACTCTGTGCCAGCTGCCCCTATCCACTGACTGGGACTAATGGGATATTATATATTTAGAAATGGCGAACAAAACGGGTGCATAGTAAAGTTTTCTAAAAAGCGCAACATATCACTGGCATTTAATCCTCACAAACAAAATGCAACATTAGAGTTATTTTACAAGCACCACAAAATAATTATTCCAGTGTTATTAATTCGTTTATTCACGACCGCTCCTGCGTGTGAACACCAACAAGAGTTATATCACAACATATTCATGCAAACTAAATTGAAATGCATAAAAAAGATCAACGTTTTAAAACTGTTAACAAAAAGTTGTACTTTCATCATTAAAAACAACAACAATTGCCTGCAATTTATAGTAAGCATTAATTAAAATTTTAATAAGATTCCGCAGAAAGCGTGTTTTAGAACAAAGACTACCTTACAATGTGATGAAATAAGTCAAACAATAATTTCGAAGAGAAATGTGGTTTGCGCCTTTGTTTTAATTAAATTTAATTAAGGGCAATTATATTTCATCTTTTACGTCTTCCGAGTAATCTGTGGACGATGGACTCTATGAAATTGAATTTAGTTGGATTGGCTTGTTGTCTTGAAATGCGAGGACAGAGAATTGTAGTACATTTAAGAGTCATTTTTCCTTAACTTTATTTGAGCTTTAATCGATTCAAGTCTTCGAATAAATGGAACTGAATATCATCATATCAGCCCGGGATCACCCACTGCTGGGTATAGGCCTCCCCCTTTTTATGCCATATCTCTCTGTTCTGTGCGTGTCTTATCCATCCATTCCCCGCGATCCTAACGATATCGTCAACCCAGCGAGCTTTTGGGCGGCCCTGGTTTCTTTGGCCGAACCTTGGCCACCATTCGGTCAAAACCTTACTCCATCTGCCATCTCTGCGTCTAGCCAGATGCCCTGCCCAACTCCACTTGAGGCGTATCGCCCTATCCCCGACGTCATAGACTTTCGTCCGACGACGGATTTCGGTGTTACGCACTCGGTCTAGAATAGTAATGCCGAGCATGGCTCGCTCCATGGCCCTTTGTGCAACTCGTATTCGGTGCACAGTCTCCTTTGTAAGCGTCCATGTCTCGGCACCGTAAGTCATAGTTGGCAGGACACATTGGTTAAAAAGACGAGTTTTGAGACATTGGGGTATCTTCCTAGATCGAAATACATGTTCGAGCTTACCAAATGCCGCCCACCCGAGCTGTATTCTCCTAGAAAGCTCTTTGTTTGAATGCTCCTTTTCAAAAGAAAGAACATGTCCCAGATAAACGTAATGGTCAACCAACTCCAAACGCTCGTTTTCAACCATCACAGCAGAGTGAGTGTCGTCTGGAATTCGTGACATCACCTTCGTCTTGGACATGTTCATTCTCAAGCCAACTTTTAAGGAAGCATCATTCAGTTCTTTAAGCATGTGTTGCAGGTCTTCCATGCATTCAGCAAACAAAATTAAGTCATCCGCGAAACGAAGATGCGACAAGTAGACACCATTGATGTTAATACCACGTTGGTCCCATTTAAGTGTTTTCATCACGTCTTCCAAAGCAGCAGTGAAAAGTTTAGGTGAAATAGTGTCTCCTTGTCGCACTCCCCTCCTGATCGGTATTGGAGAGGTAAGATCATGCAGCCTGACTTGCATTGTTGCCGTTTCGTACAATTCCTTAAGTACATCCACATATTGAGCATCGATCTGGCAGCGATGGAGAGAGTTGAACACGGCCCAGTGCTCGACACTGTCGAATGCCTTCTCATAATCGACGAAAGCTAAACACAGAGGCCGATTGTACTCTGAACTCTTCTCCATCAACTGTTTCACGGTGTGGATATGGTCAATCGTGGAGAATCCGCTCCGGAAACCTGCTTGTTCAACGGGCTGGCTTTCATCCAACTGGCGGGTCAGACGGTTACACATAACTTTGGCAAACAGCTTATAAATTTGAGGTAGGAGAGATATAGGACGGTAGTTGCTAAGGTTTGCATGGTCTCCTTTCTTATGGAGGATAGCTACTACCGCTTTCTTCCAAGCTTGTGGTGACTTAGCACTAATTAAGACTTCGCTATAAAGTTTTACGAGAACTTGTATCACAGGTTGACCACCAGCGCGCAATAATTCCACCGTAATACCGTCCTCACCAGGTGTTTTATCACTCTGCATTTGCGAAAGTGCCTTTTCTACCTCGCAAGCCATGATGTTAGGTAGGCGATCTGGGCTTCGGTTCTCTATGGGTGGTGCTCTAGGGTCGTGACTCGGCAATGATGGCTCTACCGATTTTGTTGCATAAAGTTCTCCGTAGAACTTCTCCACAACACTTAATAATTTATTACGGTCTGTAACAATCTGACCATCTTCAGCTCTAAGTTTGAGGATTTGTTGTGTGCTTGTATTTATTGAATATCAGTAGTGCAAATTCATGAGAAAAACATCTATTTAAACTGGAAGTTTGTCCAGCTCATTAAGTTTTAAAAGCGCGCCAATCCATTAAATACGAGTAGAGACGTGTATTTTATTTTTCTCTGTGAAAAGCATTCTGCACTCATTTATGTATATCGAAATTCTTTGTTGGTGATCTAAAGTTAGTTGGAAATCTGCTTCGCTTTTCCTATAAATATCTTGAAATAAATACGTATTTTTAAAGTAAAAACTTACCGTACCCATTTTTACGGCGTTGCGAAGCGATTTCCAGATATTCGGACGGCGGACAATGGGAGACTCGCCGTCCGATCATGGACCATGCTCGGGTCGACGGCGCGTCGCGGTCCACGCGCGCCTCAAAGAGTGTTAGCATTATGACGGTGGCCCCCTTTAGAGCCTATGCACACCACGGTTTTTTGAACGCGTGCGGCACGTTTGACGCGATGCAGACGTGATACGCACGAAAGTCAGACGCAGGCGCAGCCTAGAACATATGACAACAAACTGTGATGAAAACGCGCCGTCGACGCGCCAATGCAGCGCGTTTCTAAGGCCCTTCGTCCACTATGCGACGCAAGTTTCCGATACCTTACGACTTCAGTATCCAGGCGACTCTCGCAATAGAAATCCATATACGTTCGTACACAGGCACGCGACGCGCGACGCCAATCGCGCGCTACCTATCTGTTGACATCGCCGCTACTTGAGTTTCCGCGACTTTCAAGATGGCGGAACAATTTTTTTACCGTTATTAATTTTATTCACGGAATAAAGGGTTCCGTAACATATTCTTGAATCATTTTTGGAAAGTAATTATTTTAAAATGATAAAAAAATATTTATAATCCTCATAACAAATCTTAATTTGGTATGCAGTTTTATTAAAAAGTTGGGAGAGATGGTTTTTTTTTTTCTATTTTATTGAATAAAATTTTAAAATTAATTACGAACAAAGTATTTGGATTTGGATTAATGTTAGGTTCGCAGGAAATTATCTGTGAAGGGCGGACTGTCACACGACTGATCTTATAAAGATTCCGTTTTTTTTTGAACCTACGTAACCCTAAAAAATATACTTGGATCATCACAGTCATAATTATGTCAGACATTTTATAAATTCATATTCTTGACCACCCATCATGACCTTTTGACGCGGCGCTAGTGTCTATGTCGTTACATCAAATTGCATTATAAAAATTTAGTACCTCGAATTTTCCGCAGGTCATGAGTAGTGACGAAACTCTAGTATCGGAAACTTGCGTCGCGCTGTGTACGAGGGTTCGTACACGAGGCGACGCAAGTTTCCGATACCTTACGATTTTGGTTTCCAGAAGACTATCGCAATACAAATCCATAGAGGCTCGTACACAGGTCGCGTCGCCGACATTTTGGTGATGCGTCGCCGACTCTAGTCGCTCGCTACCTCATCTATCAAGATCGCCGATACCCAAGTCTCCGCGATTTTAAACCGACGAAAAATTTGTCTCTATTATTTTAAAATTTATTATTAAACATCTTTGTATCTGAAGTAGAAATATATCCTTGTTTGTATCATTACAATTAATAATAATAATATTCCACAACTATCACACAACACCATCTAGTCCCAAGCTAAGCAGAGCTTGTGTTATGGGTACTAGACAACTGATAAACATACTTATATATTTCTAAATACATAAATATAATAGATAAATTACACCCAGACACAGAACAAATGATCGTGCTCATCACACAAACATTTGTCCTGGGTGGGAATCGAACCCACGACCTTCGGCATAGCAGTCAGGGTCACTAACCACTAGACCAACAGGCTTGTCAAATTCAAAAGAATATTCTATTATATATACTATTACTAGGGAATAAGATTTTTTTTACGTAGTATATGAGTCCTCCCACCCCGGGCAGGGCGGGAGGGACTATCAGACTCGAACTAACTAAAATCCACGGTGTCCTTCAATAGAACCTAACAAAACGATAGCGCGATCTAACTCGACGACAACGCCATCTATCGAGCATGGTGTCAAACTTTTTGCATTTATAATGATTTCGTTACAAAATACAAACATTACTACTTTAACCCAGCTTCGTCATGTACTTGCACATACGGCAAAAATAAAGTAGATAATAAAGAAAACGAAAACATTAAAAAAAAACTATTCAAATCTGAAATTTGAAACCACGGTCATCATCATAGCAGTAAGGGCGTCAGCGTTCCGGTGCAAATAAAAGAAAACTATAAAAAAAAAACCTAGAAAAAAAAAATGGAATGAAACTCGAAAAAACAACAGAAACACGAAAAAAGAAAAATTCTATGTTTACTTGGGGATTGAACCCATGGTCACCACCATGAAAGTCAAAGCTTGAACAAATCGAGCTACCTTGTAGCCGGCTCGCGCGGCGAAATTATGAACCATATTCTTTCTCTAAATTTTTTTGCGTGAAAATACGGAGAAAACGAATTTTCCCAGGGGCTGCGTTTAAATCAATGGGCATTGTTCATTTTTTTTAATATGCTGTAATTGAAAAACCATTTCGAGGAATAGCGTTACTGATCATTATGTACTAATTAAAAATGAAAAATAATCATATTTCATTGATATTTTTAATAAAATACGTTTGACCTTCCTTGCCCTTCAAATGTTTAACACCTTCTTCAAACCTTTGGCTGTACACAGTTTTGTATATTTGCCTCAGAAAACAGAAAATATAAAAAATATAAAACCGGCCAAGTGCGAGTCGGACTCGCCCATAAAGGGTTCCGTAGCAGCAAGTAAAGTTCTTGTAGTTGGTTGTAACTTTGCAAGGTAAATTGCGGTTTACGATTTCTTAAAAAAAAAAAAAAAAACTAATAACTCGATCTCTTTCAAAACAATTTTCAATTGAAGTTTGCATGGTAATGCACATCAAATATTTTTTTTGTTTTATCATTCTCTTAGTTTAGAAGTTATAGAGGGGGGGGGACACATTTTACCACTTTGGAAGTGTCTCTCGAGCAAACTGTTCAGTTTAGAAAAAATTATGTTTGTAACCTCAATCACAGAATAATAGTACTACCTCAATATAATTTTTCAAGACCTATTCATAGATATCCCACACGAATGGATAAGGCGAAAAAAATATATTTTGAGTTTCAATTCTAAGTATGGGAGGTACCCCCAAAATTGGTTTTGGTTTTATTTTTGTGTGAAAGTCCTAACGCGGTTCACATAATACATCTACTTACAAAGTTTCAACTTTTTGTCGAAATTATAAGAGCTATCTCTTGTAATTTCGACAAAAAGTGGCTGTGACATACGGACGAACAGACAGACAGACAGACATGACGAATCTATAAGGGTTCCGTTTTCTGCCATTGGCTACGGAACCCTAAAAAATAAGTGACAAGTATTTTCCAGGGATGTCAGGCTTAAGTACAGACGCCAGCAGGTCAACCTACCCGAATCTGTCAGATTTTACCAATCGAACATTAACCTTCTACTCTTGTGATAAGGTTGAAATTCTATTAAAGAAATCTGACAACTTGTGGTAGCTGGATGTGCTGGCGTCTGTACCAATTTCTTGGTATACATACCAGTTTTCAGTGTCACGTACCATGTATGTACCAAGATTATTACTCGAGAAAAAAAAACCAAGATTGGACGTTGACCAACAATACAGAATAAACGACAAATTTTAGGGCGCAATCGAGTATTATTATTATTATTAATAGCCTTTATTTAACAATCTTACAAAACAAAAATATTAAAAGTAAGTTTACGTTTTTTTCCCCTCTCTTTTATATATCTATTTATGTATTATTAGACACCGATATTGAGATTGCCTTGCGATTTCGCAAAGGCCTCCCCTGTAGCTTGCCACTCCTTCCGATTATGGGTCATCCTCCTCCAAGTAGCACCAGCCATCTTTCGAAAGTCGTCTTCCCATCTTAGGCGTTGCCTTCCTTTCTTTCTTTTGTTATATCTTGGACACCATTTGGTTACGTCCTTAGCCCATTTATTATTAGTACTCCTCAACATATGACCTGCCCATCTCCATTTCATTTTCCTTATGCAATGTGTGATTTCGTTGATTTTAGTTTGGTTTCGTAATGTTTCTAGTTTGATTTTGTCTTTTAACTTGTCGTTGAGCATGCTACGCTCCATGCTATGTTGACAGGTCTCTAGATTTCGCATATTTTGTTTAGTAATGCTCCAAGTTTGACATCCATACGTCATTATAGGTAAAATGAAGGAATCAAATATTTTCTTAGATTTGGGAGGAACCCGAGGATTTTTGACAACCTTGTGTGGCCAATATCTCTTCCACGCAATCGAGTATTGCTTACTAAAAAATCTTTTTTTTTTTGAACATGAATTCAAATATAGCACGGACAAAATCGCAGTCGGTTGTTAGTATTTATCCACTATACGGTTGGTAAAACTGTGTGTTTAGTGTTTACTGCCCTCTATTAACAGTAAAAGAAAAAAAAAAAGATTTTTCATTCGTATTTGATTTTCGACACATTTTACCGATGTACAGTCGGCCAAGAAAGTGGTGTACCACCCTAAGGTTGAATATCGCTTGCAGATTCATAGGTGATAAAGATTAGTTTCGCTTGCAGATCGATCTGACAACTTCTATTGCTGTCTTTATCTGATTATTGATAACGACTATTACTGTTTGTAACGTGACAGCTGTTCTTAGTTTGAACTTGATGGAACCAATGACGTCGTAAAATCAACGGCGGGGGGCTGTAGATTTTGATGACAAAATTGTATCTACAAATTCAGAATTGTAATCAACAAGTTACATAAAATTGTAAAGGCACAAGGCGAATCCACAAACCTACAATTTCTGTAAACTTGTAATTACAATATCAATAAAAAACAAGCTAAAAATAGATTTATCCTTTTATTAAATTTCTACAATCAATTTTAAAATACTTATAACAAACAAAAACATAGCATATATAGTAAAATTTAGAAGATATTGAAAATTTTTAAAAATTAGAAACGGGTGTAACCGCCGTTGGCCTCTATAACCTCTAAAAGACGAGACCTCATTGAACCAACAAGCCGTGAGCAAATATCGGTTCCCCGCATTTCCTCCCAAATATAATTACAGTGACTAATAAGAGCTTATTTGGTTCTTTCATTTTGATGCGACCATCGTTGGACCATAAGGCCCCAAAGATTTTCTATAGGGTTGAGGTCCGGTGATCTTGAGGGCCACTGAATTACCCTTACGTCAGTGTGTGAACGAAACCAGGCTCTTACGATCCTCGCATTATGAATTGAACAATTATCTTGAACAAAATCAAATTGTGGCACTTCGTTCTCCGGGTAAACATTACGGACTGTCGGTAGCATTGCATTCTGAAGCACGTCGATATAATTTACAGCCGTCGCTCGAGGAGGTAGAGAACACAATTCTCCTACACCATCCGCACTCATCCAGCCCCAAATATTTACGGAAATTCGACCTGATTCTCTATTTGGAATTACATGATCATCTTTATACCGTGTTGAATTATATCGCCAAAGGTGAAGACGTCCATGCTGACTGGATTTAAACGTTTTTTCATCACAAAACACTGTATTAGACCAATCAAACTCTAAGTGCTCTCTGGCGAAGTTCAGACGAGCAAGTCTGTGAGCATCCGTCAAATATATTTTCTTGGCGTAATGCCTGTGGTGCAACCCCATGTAATGTAGATGATTCCTTATTGTTTGGGCACTCACATCGAACATCTCCGCAAAATGTTTTGTGGGCTTAAAACCATTGATTTCATATTCCCGTCTCATGAATTCTCTATCGTTATTGGAGAGTGCAGGCCGGCGACCACTTCTTCTGTGATCCAACAAACTTCCCTCCTCTCCTTCACGACGAATCCAAAAGCGGACAGAACGCCTCGATATATTCAAATTCCGGGATATCGCACTGATACTGCTTCCCTCATTAAATTGGGCAATTATTTGTGCTCTTTCGGCAATGGTCAAGTTGGCAGGCATTGAGATGATTTTATATGCAGTTGATTGAAAAATAACACGGAAAATATATCGATTTTTTGCATATATTTGACAAAATGTCAATTGTCAGTTTTCTTTTTCAAATGGAATTCGGTTGTCTATTTAAATAGTTTTTATTACTTTTGTTTGGAAACATTTCAATTGCTTTGTAGAAACTAATGTCCTTTTCATTTATACTAAAGGTTAAAATGTCATGTACTTATGTGTGACATATTATGACGTATGAATACTAAATACATAGGTTTACGTCATGATAATGTTGTCTCTTTCAGTAATATCTTTTTATAACGAACCTTGTTGTAATTTTCGATGACCGGGAAACTAAATCAAAACTGGTACACCACTTTCTTGGCTGACCGTACCAATATTTCATATTGGTACATCACAGTGGCAGTCTGACATCCCTGATTTTCTCAAGTGTCAATTTGTAAATGTCAAAGATGTAAACAAACAAGTTTTTATTGTAGCTGCAAATTGCTTCATTATCTCGGTTAAATCTGTTAAATCGGCATCGGCAATATAACATAAACTACAAGTAAAATAGAATACAGGAAGTGCTTTGTCCCAACTTGCAACAATAATACTAATAATAATCAAAACAACATTTTGTTCGTAATAAAGAAGATTTGCGAGAAAAGTGGTGTCGTGATGACGGCGTGGAATGTTGCAAGGTTTATACAATGTACTGTTGCGAAGATCACTTTGATGTTAGTATTTCAGAAGCCTTAGATTCCTTTGTATGTTCATCTAGGAGTAATTTTGTTTTGTAAATAATAACCTAGCGGGATGTAAGTGACGTTTAGACAGTTAACGTTGTGTTGACAGTTTTTTAATTTTGCTCTAGTAAGGAAACGGCACAACTTTTAGGCCAATGGTGACGTCACCTACCTCAAAAATTAAAATATTAAAAAAAAAAAACTATTGAGCCAATCATTAAAATATTCAAATTAGTTTCTCAAAATGCTCTATATTTGCAGAAAATAAAATAAAATCGAATGTTTAAAAAATTAAGACAATCCCCATTATCCAGTTTAAATTTATACTGAATAAATGTCAAACACCCCGTTCAAGCACACCGAGAGGTGAAAAATTAAACTAACTAAAATTTAATCTGCCCCGTTTACGGTCGTCCGCTGGTATAAGTTTTAACTAAATGGAATAAATTTTTGTGACCTTTTTACCTCGCAAAATTTTATCCTGCTGTCAGATTGACATTAAGTTTTGTTGTTTTGCTCGATTCGCGCCGTAAAAACGAAATATTTTATTTTTATTTTAGAGAGTGAATATTATTTGTGGATTATGGATTTATAATATTACACCGGAAAATTGATTATTTGTTCAATAAACTGAGCTGTCAATTGAATTTGACAGCTAACATTGACGGAAACTTGTGACTCCGTTCAGCGAACCCTCGCTAGTTTAATTTTTATCCGGCGAAATATCGCCGGCTGATTTAAACGCACCCCAGACATGGGACCTATCTAGATTGATTTTTCTCCTCTATTGAGAACGTGCACGACATCAGCGCCACCTAGCGTTCGCAACTTTAGGGGCTCTGACCGTTCTAATTGAAATCAGATTCTTTAACAAATCACTTGATTTTGGATTCCATGGCGATTCATTGTTTAAGTCGGTTCCCTTTTTTTTAAAAAGTTTTTTATTTTTCCCTTTTTAGTTGAGATAATCAACAAAAATCTTGATAAAATCGGCGTCTTTGAAAATCTACAATCCTATTAAGCAAAACGGATCTATGTGAGCAACTTCACGAGATAACCATTATTGTTATATACTAAAACCTTCCCCAGAATGTAACAAATACTTTTCTGAAAACTGTATCAAAATCGATTCAGCCAAACGCGAGATAATTGCGGACAAACATGCAATCGTCCCTTAAAATCTACGATCCAAGTAAGCAAATCGGATCCACGCGGGCAACGTCACGGGATATCTATTAGTGTTATATACTAAAACCTTCTCCAGAATGTAATGAACACTTTCCTGAAAACTGCATCAAAATCCGTTCAGCCAAACGCGAGATAATCGCGGACAAACATACATACATACATACATACATACATACAGGTCGAACTGAGAACCTACTTTTTTTTTTGAAGTCGGTTAAAAATATCAATTAAACGATTAAAATTAGGGTTATGATGTTATTCACTTTTTCTCTTCACGGCAGCTAACCATCTCCTGCATTGTTCATCTTTCCAAGAACCGCTTGGGAATCAATATAACTTAAATTTACTATTTCTGCTAGTATTCTTGCAGTTTACAACACAACAACTATCTATTTTTTCCAGCGGAATAATGCGATTATAAAAAAATACGTACAGACGACAGAGCTGAATGACAGAGCCGTCTATTCCGACTGCGCCCCAACACCTGCCGTTGAAGAAACTACGATATCACGTTAGATATTCATTGAAATCAAATGATGTCAAGGTAATTTTGTTTAAAATTAAATGCTTGTAATGATTAACGCATTTTATGGATATGGATCAATACTATATTCATTAAAACATTGTCGCAAGAAATGTATTATTTTAAAACCAATTTGATTTCCAAAAGAAAGGTTATGGTGAGTTAATCTTAAAAGATAGACATATAATAATAATAATAATAATAATATCTCACAACTATGACACAACGCCATCTAGTCCCAAGCTAAGCAAAGCTTGTGTTATGGGTACTAGACATCTGATAAACATACTTATATATTTCTAAATACATACATATTATAGATAAATTACACCCAGACACAGAACAAATGATCGTGCTCATCACACAAACATTTGTCCTGGGTGGGAATCGAACCCACGACCTCCGGTATAGCAGTCAGGGTCACTAACCACTAGACCAACAGGCCAGTCAATATGCTGTCGCGGACTTTATTTTAGAACGTTCCGTGAGGAACAATTCCGTCATACATCATTTTTGCGTAATATAAACCGTTTACGCAGCGTACGCAAGGGAAGCTCTCAAGAAGAATTTCCCGATTTGACAACATTTTTCATTGCTGCTCTGCTCCTATTGGTCATAGCGTGATGCTAAATAGGCTATAGCCTTCCTTGATAAATGAACTATCTAACACAAAAAGAATTATTCAATTCGAACCAGAAGTTCCTGAGATTAGCGCGTTTTTAGCAGTTGGCAAAACTGAATGTCCTCTGAGATAATCCCTCATTAGTTCTACTTTTCGCCACCATGAGCGCTGCAATCGAATAGTAGCTGGAGAGCTACTGAACCCTGCGACTAACGGTCTTCCTGTAAGGTTAGAAATTTGTACACGTAATATTTATAGCATGCTAAGAGCAATAGCGACGACCTGGCAGGCGTCAGCAGTGCACATCATTAGACAATTTAATTTTCAAAGTGTAAAAAAAAATTGAAAAAAAAAACTTGTTCCTGTAAGCTTAAAAATTTAACAGGATGTAGTTTATTTGTTGTAAATCTTGGAAAAAAAATGACAGGCGATTACAAGGTGCACAAGTATGTGACAGGCGAATTGAAAAGTGCAAAGTTGATGAGCAAAAATAAACTTTCTCTGTAAGATCAAAATTATCTCGCGTTTGGCTGAACTGATTTTGATGCCGTTTTCAGAAAAGTGTGCGTTACATTCCGAAAAAGGTTTTAATATACAGGGTGAATTTTTCAACTGGGCGTGGATGGCTATCTCCGAAACAATGAGGAATATCGAAAAACGTTGAAAGGAATCTCGAGGCTGATTTTGACGAAAATAAAACTGCATCGTTGGATTTTAGAAAAATCAATAATCCTGGCCAGGAATCGAACCCGCTGATTTTGGAAAAAAAATACAGCCTGTATTATTACACCATTCGATAGTGTTGCTAATAAGGATCAAATGGGAAGTGATCATATAAGGCAAACTTAAGGAAATAGCAGATTTTCATGAAATTGCTTAATTTCTATGTTACTATGTTCTACTGAGCCATAATTTATTTATAATTGTGTTCAATAATTCAGTGGATTTGATGTCTCAACAATCCCAGTGTATTCAGCAATGCGAAATTATTGAGTTGAACAAAAATAAGCGTTATTTCAAAGAAGAAACGGTTAACTTATGTTCCGAATACAGTTATCGTCTTGATCATTCATCAGTTTCTTTTTTCAATTATACGTTTTCCTAAAGTTTGCCGTATATGATTACTTCCCAGAATTTGATCCTTATTAGCAACACTATCGAATGGTGTAATAATACAGGCTGTGATTTTTTTTCCAAAATCAGCGGGTTCGATTCCTGGCCAGGATTATTGATTTTTCTAAAATCCAACGATGCAGTTTTATTTTCGTCAAAATCAGCCTCGAGATTCCTTTCAACGTTTTTCGATATTCCTCATTGTTTCGGAGATAGCCATCCACGCCCAGTTGAAAAAATCACCCTGTATGTTAAAACCTTTCTCGGAATGTAACGCACACTTTTTTGAAAAAGGCATCAAAATCAGTTCAGCCAAACGCGAGATAATTTTGATCTTACAGGAGAAAGTTTATTTTTCCTCATCAACTTTGCACTTTTCAATTCGCCTGACACATACTTGTGCACCTTGTAATCGCCTGTCATTTTTTTTCTAAGATTTACAATAAATTAACTACATCCTGTTAAATTTTTAAGCTTACAGGAACAAGTTTTTTTTTCAATTTTTTTTACACATTGAAAATTAAATTGTCTAATGATGTGCACGGCTGACGCCTGCCAGGTCGTCGCTATTGCTCTTAGCATGCTATAAATATTACGTGTACAAATTTCTAACCTTACAGGAAGACCGTTAGTCGCAGGGTTCAGTAGCTCTTGGACTATAGTACTACTGCCACCGCCGTCGTGCACGTTCTCAATACGCGCCAATTTTTAATTCCAAAAATTTGAAATAGGAATGCACTCGCCATTTTTTAAATAGAAGCATTTTAATTTATGTTATGAGATGTACATTTTGTGTTCTGTACAATGTATTATTAAGGTTGAATATAGAATGGTGGCCGAATAGACGATTTGAGTCTTACGACTCGAGTCGCCGCTGTGTACGGATCGTGCGCGACTGGAGTCGCACGACTTAGGTATGCGACTGGAGTATCGGATACCGGAGTCGCCTAGTGTACGAAGGGCCTAAAACGCGCTGCACTGGCGCGTTTAAAAAGCGTGGTGTGCATAGGCTCTTAGAGGGCCTGCCGGGATCGTGGGACTGTATCATCAGGTATCCGTGACCCTGAAACGTAAAGGGTTATTGAAGGATCACCGTGGATTTTAGCTAGTACCAGTCTGACAGTTCCTCCCGTCCCGCTCCTGAGAGGACTCATTTGATGATTACCACGATAAAAAAAACAAATCCCGTTTTTATGGAGGGGTATTTTTTAACGTGGTAAATTCATCAATTAATGTTCTTAATTTATCTTAAATTACTTGTGTAATAATTTGGTTTTTTAATATGCTTTTTGTTTTGTAAAAAAAAAATAATTTAAAAATAATTTGACTTTCCACTTATTTGCCAATGTTCTATTAATAAGATATATAAGATTTATTATCATCAACTTACCTTCCTTTACTTTATAACCTATACATTTTATTTTCTCTTAAAATTGTATCTAATCCATATTATTTTAGTCACCTACTATTTAGTTAAGCTTTAGAACCATCACCACCCACTAACTTTCATGTTTACAGCTGTTTATACGTCGTCCTGTATTGACTAAGCTAAACATGTAAAGTTACACAAGTTGTAGTCAGTTCCTTTGCGATGCCGTCTATCAAAACATTGTACAAGTACATCTAACTCAGTAACACGGTACAGGAATTAATTAGTACTGGTTTTTTTATATCATAGTAAATCATCAAGGGCGGGAGGGACTGTCACACTCGAACTGACTAGAATACACGGTGTCCTTCAATAGCCCTTTACGTTCCAGGGTCAGGTTTACCTTATGAGACAGTCCCGCGACCCCGGCAACTGGGATACGATTATTATATTTGGTATAAATTGGTGTATAGGTATAGGTATCCATACAAAACACTTATAACTTTGAGCTGATGCATGCATTATTTAAAAGGTTCGTACATTAAAACCAACTACATTACTGTACTGAACAGGCTCCGAAACAACTAGAGCATTTTTAGATTTTCCAAAAGTAACTACATTTATTTTAACTACTTTCGATACAACTACGGTCAAAAGACCTACTGTTTGGTAGAACTAAATAGTGCTTTCACATTAGTTTATAATAACTAACGTACGAAATACCTAATGGATAATTCACCTACGGTTAATTCAATTACGGTCTTTTTAGCTACGAGTAATATCACCGTTACGGTATGTGTGATATCATACAAAACGTCTACGGAGCATTGTTTCGCGGAACTCCTAACTTTTGAGCGGTTTAAAAAACGTAACCAGGAAGGGACGTCCACGAGTCGTTTTTACTACATTTTTTTTGTCAGTGCCCCGTTACGTACTCCTGCCTTAATACCAGCTGAACAACTTTGTGCTTTTGAACGAGAAGAAGACGGTCAACTTCATAGGTACCCTGAGGTTCGGTTTGGTTAGGTTCCTTTAAACCCTGCAGACAGAAAAAAGAACCCCGCCAGGCGGGTCCATCGACCTTACCTCGAAAGCCACTTTAGAAACAAAACGAGCGCGTTTTATTTATAAAAAAAAATGTTGTAGGCGACTCATCCATTAGGTATTTCAAACGTAGCTAAAACAACTAACATCTTAGAAGAACATTAGATGAATCGTTTGTTAGTTCAATCAAAATTATGTCAATTGAACAGTATAGTAGAATCGTCGAATCGTCTTGAACTTATGTGAATCAACCGCAGCGATATCGAAAGTAGTAAAAATGAATGTAGATATTTTGATACGAGCCTTAGCACAGGTTCTCTGTAATTTACTAACAGCGTAGTTGAAGTACTCTTATTTACGGCGTTTACGAGTATTGTATGGAAAATGGAAAAAGAACTCTAGTGTACGAACCAGACAAGTTTTCATCAAAACGACAATGTTTCCGTTCACTTAACTCTCTTATCCATCAATCAAATATATTAAAAATACTTTAAAAATATCAAAATAGGGGACAGTTTTGCTTTCAATTTTATTAATTACGCAAGCATCATTTAAATAATATCTGTAATAGGATTACGCGCTTTAATAACCGAGAAGCGATTTAGTAAACCCTATTCACGAGAAGTACTCTCAATAAACAAAGTCCTTACGAGCCTTTATTTCTCCTGAGGTATTTCTGAGAAGTGAGAATACAAGAAAGGGCAAATTACCTTGATATTTATGTAGGCTTTCATAGCACTCAGCACTATAAGTCTGAAGTGTAATTTGTAATCGTATCGGCAGCAATCGTAACTTGGCTCTCTCTCACTGCTAAACTAGATTCATTTTTACGATTACATTTGCTGTTATTATTACAGTAAACGAGGCCCTAGCATGAATATTAGGTACGTACTTGACCATACAGTGGTACTTGTATTGTATAACGGGCTGGTATCCGCAACTCCACGTCATATGCGCGTATTTTGCGGGCGGGTGGGAAAGAAGTCATTCGATCCAACCCAGCTCCCCGAAGAAAGCCAGCAGCGCCTTCGTGTTGCCGACGATCTCGTGGAGAGTACCTGGGCTACCGAAGTACTTTGCCCTGTAAGAAGCAATCTCTGGGCAGTGTAGGAGCATATGAGCTGCTGTCTCTACAACGGCACTTGAAGTAATAATATGATAAATTCAACGACGATATAATACTAGACTACGCATTGCACGATCTAACGAACAAAACTATTCTGCCAACTCGCTGAGGTACTACGTAAGCGAGGGAGGCGGGGTACTGCGTTGTGATTGGCTAACTCAAGGTCGGTTCTGTCTCAACGTATGTTTACGGCTCACAGGATTGGTCGAAATGAGACGGATATAAGACTTTTTTGCCTAATGTGTTGGCAGACATCGGTCGCCTGTTATTACGAGTCTAGTATTATATCGTCGTTGGATAAATTATATGGAGGATGAAAAAGCGCCTCCAGTGTACGATCGAGGAAGTAATGTTTTCCATCAAATTAAGCCCCTTCGTACACTAGGCGACGCAAGTCTCCGATACCTTACGATTTTGGTATTCATTGACGCGTGCTTGTGTTCGAACCTCTATGGGCTTGTATTGCGATAGCCGCTTGGATACCGAAGTCGTATCGGAAACTTGAGTTGCGTTGTGTACGAAGGGCCTAAGGTCACACAAACACGATAAAAATCGTGATACTGTCTCTGTTCTTATTAAGAGGTGTCCAAGTTTCTTACTGTTTTTCACAATATAATTACACTTCTAATGGAATTTTTTTTTTAGCGTCGTAAAATCATCAAATGAGTCCTCTCAACCAGGGCAGAGCGGGAAGGACTGTCAGACTCGTACTGACTAAAATCCACGGTGTCCTTTAATAGCCCTTTACGTTCCGGAGTCACGGTAATTCGTGAGACCCGCGAACCCGTTCTGATGGACAGCTAAAACACTTTTACAGACTTGACTGTTAAAGTGACTTGACTTGAACTGTAGCTTAATTTTATATTTTTGATATTTCAAACGTGCAATTATAATAATATGTTGCAGTTTTTTTTTAAATACATGCTTTGATCTAAGTTCTGTATAATTTCAGTGCAGTATTATAGAGAAAGCAAAATAATTAATTGTCTAGAAATCTACATAATGTTATAATGTTTGGTTGTTTGTTGATTTTAGGTGGTGAAACGCGAAAAACTTGAGAACTACGGGCGAGTGGCAGTACTACTGGTTCGAATTTAAAAACATAATTATATTGTGTTGGTTAGTCCATTTTTTTGAGGAATACCACAGGCTTTATAACCTCACCCTACGACCAGTAGCAGTCGAGCTGCGGAGGTAAAGCCGGGGGAAAGAGCTAGTGTTAAGTAAAAAACTGTTGACGGCTGTTATTTCTTTGACTTTGTAACAATATTACTTCTCATGCAACGTCACGACGTAACGCACTTTCTATCTGAACCACCATGCTATAATGAGCCCATCTCTTTGAAATGGTGTGGACTGAAATCTACCAGTACTGGTTGGTAGACACAATCTTCGAATTTTTGGTTCTAGGATTTTCAAACAACGATATACATTAACATAATTATAATATGCTCAGTTAAGCGTCTCATGCTAAGCAAAGCTGTACCTAGAAGTCACCTATTCCTCTCGACTGAATTACCTTTTTCAGATTGTAATATTATTTAAGTTTTGTAAAGAAAGAATGTAAATTTTATTTGGCAAGCCACACAATAACAATTAAAAATTACAAGAATACAAAGTACGGGCTAAAAGCCATCGTGTTCCTTCTATTTTGCACGTGTGTCGTGTTCCACGCATGCCTCAAAGAGCGCGTAGAACACGACGTGCCCTAAACCCTTAATTACATAAAGTAATGCGCCAAATATCACCACAAATAATTTACAAATCTGAGATCTCTTATTCTGCATCTTTTTGTCAATAATAGATTGATGCTCGTCATTGGCTTTAAACCGGGCCAACGCGCAACGGGACGGGCCTCGTATGAGTTAATTGCATTCCCAATTCTGGCATGCGAACTTGATACCCACCACTTACTATAATAACATAATCAGTTTATTAACGAAAACAACTAATAAAAATCAATTCAGTCCATCAAATTAATATTAAATTTGGTATCCCGTTTTAAAATTTTATTACCGCATAATTATAACGGGCTTGCATAAATAAAACGCTACTCGTTTTCCAACTAATTGTTTATTAATGTGGCACAATTTTGTCAGATCATTAATCATGGGCGGCACCTGGTTACAATGAAGCTTCTGACACATCGCATGTTACTAGATTAATCGTTCGGTCATCTGGTGACCGGAGATGTGGGCTAGTGTAAGTGGATGATGATGAGACGTTGTTGTGATAAGGATGTGATAATTATTTGATAGCAGTATGTTAAAGTAGGCTTTTATTTGTTTGTTAAACATTAACAACCTTTCATGGGCTGAAAGTACTTTTAAAAATCATGTGTTTAATACATCGTCAAATAATAATAATATTCTTCAACTATCACACAACGCCATCTAGTCCCAAGCTAAGCAGAGCTTGTGTTATGGGTACTAGACAACTGATAAACATACTTATATATTTCTAAATACATACATACTATAGATAAATGACACCCAGACACAGAACAAATGATCATGCTCATCACACAAACATTTGTCCTGGGTGGGAATCGAACCCACGACCCCCGGCATAGCAGTCAGAGTCACTAACCACTAGACCAACAGGCCAGTCCATAATGGGCCATAATGGGGTATATAATCGTAGATTTTTATATAAAATTTATTAAATCATAAACATAAAATATATTTTATTTAATTAAAATTTCAATATACCATTTTTGGGGGACGACGGGACGACCTACCATTTTCGTCACAGATTGGCCGGAGAAAGCCGCAGACGAAAGATTGGAAGATTATGGGGGAGACCTTTGCCCAGCAGTGGGACAATAAAGGTTAGTAAAAAAAAGACCATTTTTGATATTTCAGAGTTTCTCTTTCTTTTGACATCGACTGTTAGTCACATTCACATATACAGGGAAACAGCAGTTATATCATCATCAGCCTATTAATGTTCCCACTGCTGGGACACAGGCCTCTCTGTGAGAGGGAGTGGGCCATAATCCACCACGCGGGCCCCGTGTGGGTTGGTGGATGTCACATGTCTTCGAATTTTTGGTTCTAGGACATGCCGGTTTCCTCACGATGTTTTCCTTCACCGTTTTGAGAGCAGTGGTGATGAAATAAATTACACAAAGTAATGCGCCTGGCGGGGTTCGAACCCACGACCTACAACTCGTAAGTCGGGGCCGATACCACTGGGCCACCACTGCGCTCCAGTAGCAGCAGCAGTTATATGATCCAAATATAATTAAAAATATCTCACTTTTAACTCTATTTCTTGGTAAAATAAAAAGTAAATAATCTCACGTTGACCAAGATTCAAATAAATACTTTGTAATATGAAAGCGACTTAAAGTGCTGTCAGCAATCTGACGGGGTCCCTTTTAGAGGACCAAAGCCTGCCGGGGTCGCGGGGCTGTCTCCTCAGGTAACTGTGACCCCGGAACGTAAACTGCTATTGGAGGACGCCATGTATTTTAGTCAGTACGAGTCTTACAGTCCCTCACGAGCGGCCCTGTGTGCGAGCACTCATGTAATGATTTTAATTTTAATTCGATGAACTATATTACCTGAGAAACAAAGAATTAGAAGCCTTCAAAACTACCTGTTGGTCTACTGGGTGTCGAGTCTGCTAATTATTAGTCAGAATGGCGCCACAATGGCGTTTCAATTGTAGTGCTTATTCGAACCATTTTTTACTGCTGAGTAAAAAATTGATCGAAAATTGAAACGCCATTGTGGCGCCATTCTGACTAATAATTAGCAGACTCGACACCCTGGTTAGTGAACCTGACCGCTATGCCGGAGGTCGTGGGTTCGATTCCCACCCAGGACAAATGTTTGTGTGATGAGCACGATCATTTGTTCTGTGTCTGGGTGTAATTTATCTATAATTATGTATGTATTTAGAAATATATAAGTATGTATATCAGTTGTCTAGAACCCATAACACAAGCTCTGCTTAGCTTGGGACTAGATGGCGTTGTGTGATAGTCGTGGAATATTATTATTATTATTAAAATAATCTGCATTGATCGTTATTTTCAAGTATCAAATTAATACGTTTATACGTTTATCATAGTTTAATTTTGATTAATGTGATATAATCGAAACTTAGCACATAATTTGATACTTAATTGTATGTTAAAAACACTAAGGCTTTAATAGTACATCACTGTTATGTACAATTACATTATATGCATCAATGTTTCTCGCCCAAACATTATCCTGTATGGCTTCACGGCTGTCGAGAAATAAATGTGGTCTCAAGTGTTTTACTACCACTCCGGGATAAAAGGATTCGCCGTAAATAGAAACATAGACCTACTTAAACATAATATTTATATGTAGGTAGATACGTTTTATAGGAAGTTGAGGAGCTTTTTGAAAGATATGATTACTTCCCATTAATCCTTATTAGCAACACTATCAAATGGTGTAATACTCGTAATACAGGTTGTGATTTTTTTTTAAATCAGCGGGTTCGATTCTGGTCAGGATAATTGGATTTTTTAAAATCGAATGATGCAGTTTTAGTTTTCGTCAAAATCGGCCTCGGGACTCCTTTCAACGTTTTTCGATATTCCTCATAGATTCGGATATACCTAGCCATCCACGCCCAGTTGAAAAATTCAACCTGTGTTTAGGATTAAAATGTTGATAGAATTCACAATATCGAAACCGATAGCAATTCTAACACAATTCACAATTTTTTTCTGAAAAATTGAGCTAGAACAAAAATATCGGGTGTCGCCATATTGCCAGTAAAATAAAAATTTACACTAAACTGCCTAGTATGTGCAGTAGGGCGACAGTGATTTGAACTGGGGTCATTGAGTTCGTGAGCAGACAAAGGATTGAGCATTCTATTAATAAATAACTTCAGACTATTTTCCCACGAACTATTCCAATTTTTATTTACAACGTAATTGGACGGTTGGCTTAGTTTTTAGTTCTTTTTTTAGTGATTTGACTACTGCACTGCGTGTCGTAGTTTGATTCCCTCACGCTGCTAATATTTGTATGTTCTACAGGTAGTTTTTACGGGTCTAGGCGTATGAGTATATGAGTTTTTATATTTGTGAACGCACCTACGATACAGGATATTTTTAGTGAGTGGCAGGGTTAAAAAAATCCGCCCATCTGTGATTACCAAACTCAATAAGTTCACGTATAATTTTCACCAGTTATGATTACAGTCCCATGTTTTAAGAGCGACCCTATTACCGCTTGTACACAGTAGTGTAATTCCTGATAGAAAAACCTAATACCACTTTATTCAACCTAGGAATCGAATCTAGAACCTTTCACTCAATATTCAAACTTGCGACCAATTTACTTAACACTTAAAATTTACGGAAATTGCCCGAAAACTTGACAATGCTTTTAACCAAGGGATATCGTATTATAAGTAGGATCTAGAATAATTATGATTATGTAGTAAAGGTAAGAATTCATACTATTCAAATACCTAATTTAGGATTCGGCAGCATGCAAAAAAAGCATCTTCCATAAGCTTCAAGTAATTAATAAAAACCACGTGAGACACTAACAAAATGAATTACCGCTCTACGTGAGAACTATAACATAACTGGAGGAAGCAACTCCAAACGTACCTTTTTTTCAAAGAGCGTGTTCATTAATTACGAGGGCGTATTTTTGTCCCTGTCCATTAGAGATACGTCAGCCCACCTTTAACCTGAGATTAATGACGTGGCTAGCTAAATTCCAACGCTATTTTAAACATTTTAACCATCACAGACTGAAAATTTTAGCAGTTTTTGATCTGATCAAAGTTTAATTTAGAAATCTAGTTAGGCGTTTGGTTGGGGTCGGTCGTATGAGCTTAATGATTAACTTTGTTTGAAACATTGCTTTATTATAACTACATAGTTCATTGTTATATCCCAAAAATGTTTTGATTGTTCAATGTGGTGGTCGCTAATGGGTACCCGGTCAACTTTGGACGTTGATGAGCTAGTTGCAGATTAACATATTTGGGATGCCTAATAATAGCAACAGTGGAGTCTATTTAAGTTTTTTGAATAAACAGATTTGCACGAATGACGGGTTTATTAGTTCTGTTTTCTAAAGAGCTTCTTAAATATGAGATTGATTACATAATTCTTACAGCATTGGATTTTTCGTTGGTATGAAAGTCATCACATCTAAAGAAAACTTGACTCCTCCCACAACAAAAGAAAACATTGTGAGGAAACTGTTATGACGTGGAACGTACAAATAAAATATCTACTAAACCAACTTGCAGTTTGAATCGCTTAGGTGTAGCATGAGGTAAGAGAATACATTGATGATGTCTCTTTCCCCCTTCTCCTCATAATGATGAGACCTAAGTGCCGCCCGTAGGATGTAATACTAGGTTGAAAATGCAATACTGGCAAAAAAAGCTTCACCAAAATTAAAACTCCAAAACAAAACAATTCTATTCTAAATTCAAAACAATAGAAGTCTCAATACTTCCAATGATATCAATTCTAAACCACACAATCTGAGAGCATCCGATATTGAAACAAAACTGCTGGGAGTGAAAGAGATGAAGCACCCACTTCAGAACACATCTCGTTAGCCATCCAATTAGTGTTCGGATCGACAGTTGAATATTTTATACTTCACAGTTACATTACCGTTATGACTTTTTTTCTTGTCTATACTTTGAGTACGATGAAATGAAAATCTGTTGTTTTTTGTAATGTTAAGTTTGATTTGTTTGTCCCTTTGTCTTCGGAATGAATTATTGAGTTAATTTATGGGAGCGCATTGTACGAGTTTGAATATGAACCATATATTATGTGGTTTTTTAAGTGCATTATTGATTTTTTTCCAATGAGACAACACATCAACTGTGCAGATTGTGCTCGCTTCCGAAAAGCTTAATATTAGTTTTTAGGTGGATCGCTATTTCAGACACGCTGCAATCGCGGCGGGAAGACTCTTTGACGAGTGTCTGGAGAGGTGCCACGGCGTCCTTACCTCCGCTTGGACACGGATGTTTCGGGAAGTTCCTGTGTGTGTGTCGTGTCCTCCGAAGCGAACCCGTCATTGGTCGAAGCCATGCTGCAGGTCGAGACGGAATGGGATGCGGTCGCCTCCTTCTGTGAAGCAGTCATGCTGGCGAAGGAGGAGGTGGCACGCGTGAGGGAGAGGACAGCCACCACCTCACAACTCAACCGCCGCTGGAGACGCCCACGGCAACGGATGTCGTCGCGAAGCAATTTCCGGCAAACGTAGGCGCCCACGGGCGGCGAGTAATGGGTAACTCGCCGTCCGAACTTGGAACAACGAAAGATATGGGTGAAGCCATTGCTCGGCAGTAGAATAGGACAGTATGAAAAAAAACACAGTAATTAAATCCAGAAGGTATGTGAACTTTTACGTAACAGCTTCAGAAAATATACCTATTTTGATGCGCAATAGCATTTGTTGGGAGCTCGAATATTTTTACAGCAGGTTGTTAATAAAAAAGAGAAAATGTTGTTTATACCTTATTAATAAATAAATAAAAACCGCAATCGCACGCAACCGAACATGTATTGGTGCAGTGTCTACTGAAGTTCATACACTATTGCAAATAGTCGATTGTGGCTTTAAAATCAGCAGTTTGTAAAGAAATCAAAATCAAAGCATTTATTTCAAGTAGGCCAGTTACAGGCACTTATGAATTGACATAGACAAATAAAAATGTAATTAAACATTAAAGATGACTGCTGCTTACATGCTTGCGAAAATTTTACATATTTGTAATATGACTGCCCCTTTTAATATAAAATCTAATTTAAAATACTACACCAGCTCAAACGTCGCAAGTTATTAGTGTCAAAGGGAAAATCAATTGTTTTTACTGCCAAACCTTTGGCAGATTAACAACGATATCCATCATAAACACACAAATAATTTGAAACTTTAAAACCTACCAAATGCTACGAAAATTAAAATTGTACAACCCAGACCGCAAGTTTCGACCGGCGACAACAAAATGGTCCTTAACATTTTATAGAATCGTAACTCCGCTACGAATGGACTTACATAAATAAAACTATGAAAAATGAATGGCTCAATTCCTTTATCCCTATTTTTTCCTCCATCGGACTCCAAATAACGTGCTCGTTTGCCATCCAGGGTCATAAATTCGGCGTCTCTCTGGCCCCACGACCCATTTGCAATTGAAAGCGTTCTTTATAACAGGATATGTCCGGTCTCACTTTTACGATCGAGTGTACATGCAAGCCTGCTCGTACTAACGTAATACACTCGCCACTTTCCTATCGAGTACATTCGCTGATATTTTTCTTTGTTAGTTGGCTGTCGGTTTTTTTTTATAGCCTGTTGAAGGTTTTTCAAATAGCGTTGCAGGTAAAGTTTATTCGATTGTTACATTATCAATAAGGTAATAAAATATAAAAAATAACTCTCTTTCATTAGAAAAAGTCGTCAGAATGTTAATTGTTCACAAAGAGGTGAGTGCTTTCTAAATTGGTGTTTCTCAATACCTACGTATTGGAAAAAGGTAAGCAGTTAGACTAGACCGGTAAGGTGCGTGAATTCCTTAATGCACAAAGTTTTCCTTAATACAACTGTTGTAATTATGAAAAATATTTGCTATGGAATTAACAAACTGCAAGGTTTCATTCCCTCAAAACCTCATTCTAAGATTATATCTCCACCTTTTTATGGCAGAACCTTAAACAGGCGAAATTGAATCTCCAACGATTGGGCATTCTAATCATACTAAACCAGATAAACAGCTTAATCTCTCGCTTATCTCTCTAAAACCGCTATAAACAATCGTATTTCGCGTGAACATTATGGTATAATTATCTGAAAATCCAATCGCTTGAAATCTATACATATAATAAAACTGTAGAAAAGTAATTTTTGTACATTAAAAAAAAACTCAAAAAATAAAGCCAGGTTATTAAAGGACAACCAATAGAACCCATTTCTAGCATTTTTAGAATTTTTGTCTGTTTGTCTGTTTGTCTGTTTGTCTGTTTGTATGTTTGTCTGTATGTCTGTTTGTATGTTTATTTGTTCGGGCATCACTTAAAATGTACGAAAGCTCTGTAGATAACTTTAATACACAACGAGTGACCGTACCTTGAAGTAACGTTTAGTTTTTGTTTCATCGGAATCGGTTCAGTCTATCAAAAGATATTTGAATTTAAAGTGTTCCAGAAGTAAAATTACGGTCAGTTCACACCGAGACGCGTAGGTCAGTAGCGCGATCTAGCTTCGAATGGAAAAACTACTTATTCAATTAATAAACTTAAACATAATTATTTCAACGCACGGCAGATGGCGTTTTAAGAAAACCTGGAAACGAGGTGTTATTGAAGTAACGTTTATGTACGGTATTTTGTTTCATCGTAATCAATTCAATTGAGAGCAGTGGTGGCCCAGTGGTATCGGTCCCGACTTACGAGTTGTAGGTCGTGGGTTCGAACCCCGCCAGGCGCATTACTTTGCGTAATTTATTTCATCACCACTGCTCTCAAAACGGTGAAGGAAAACATCGTGAGGAAACCGGCATGTCCTAGAACCATAAAATCGAAGACATGTGATATCTGCCAACCCGCACTGGGCCCGTCTCACAGAGAAGAGGCCTGTGTCCCAGCAGTGGGAACATTATAGGCTGATGATGATGATGAATCATTTCACCCGAAATTAATTAAAGCGATTTAAAGGAATCGAACATAATGGAATGGAATGCACTGGACTGGACTGGAATAGAATGGACTGGACTGGACTGGACTGGAATGTAGTGGAGTGGAGGAATGGACCGGAATGGAATGGAATGGAATGGAATGGAATGGAGTGGAGTGGAGTGGAGTGGAGTAGAGTGGAGTGGAGGAATGGAATGGAATGGAGTGGAGTGGAGTGGAGTGTAGTGGACTGAAAAGGAGTGGAGTTGACTGGAGTGAACTGGACTGGAGTGGAGTGGAGTGGAGCGGGTGGAGTTGAGTGGAGAGGGTGAACCCGTAGAGCGGGTGGAGTGGAGCGGGTGGAGTGGTGTGGAGCGGGTAGAGTGGAGTGGAGCGGGTGGAGGGGAGTGGAGCGGTTGGAGTGGAGTGGAGTGGAGTGGGAGGAGTGGAGTGGAGTGGGAGGAGTGGAGTGGAGTGGGAGGAGTGGAGTGGAGTGGGAGGAGTGGAGTGGAGTGGGAGGAGTGGAGTGGAGTGGGAGAAGTGGAGTGGAGAGGGTAGAGAGGAGTGGAGAGGGTAGAGTGGAGTGGAGCGGGTGGAGTGGAGTGGAGCGGGTGGAGTGGAGTGGAGCGGGAGGAGTGGAGTGGAGAGGGTAGAGTGGAGTGGAGCGGGTGGAGTGGAGTGGAGTGGACAAGTTTATAAAATTGTTCCAGCAACCTTTTCAAAATCTAAATCTTACCTACATAATAATATAAGCTGAGCCCAAATCCTTATTTTTTGTTAATCTTTTTGTATGTCCGTTGTAGGTAAGTAGCACATGTTTCTTTGACAAAAAATCTAAGAATTTTATTTGTTTTGGAGTTTTAACTCTTTTTGTCGCTTTACGTTCACGCGCGCTGAAATAGGATTTAGAGTAGGTTCCATCAATTTTTTTTCGATACCAACATTAATTTAATTCATTAAACAATACCGAATTCAAATCGATATACAAACTACTCTAATCCAATAGCAATTGAATGGTACTGCCTTTGAACAACAGAGGGCGTTTATTACAAACACGTTAAATATTCTTGAATTCGAAATACAGGGTTTATAAATGAAAAACGTGGCGAGAATTAAACGGTTCACACTAAAAAATACATTGTTAAATTCCGACATCCACGGGAACGAAGTCGCGGGCACAGCTAGTGCTATAAATAAAAAACAAAACCGGGCAAAACCGGATTGGATTTAGTCACACCGCATGGATCTATGCAAGAGGGAAGGATGGAATACAAATAGCAAATCAATTCGATTGCATACATCTAATTGTTTGCTAATCCGTCATGGAAGCTGATTGGTCAAAGGGTTCGGTTAGTAGAGGATCTGATTTACAATTTTCAATAATAATCAAAAGTACGCATAATCAGTATGTCTGTCGATTTAGAACTATGTTGAAGTACTGAAACGAAAACGAGTGATTATCATTTTAAATACATGGAGTTATGCATGTCATGTTTTGAGTCTAATCACATCTACTTGGTACTAGGTAGGTCCTAATTTCATGCAGTATTACTATGATTGTGTGAGTGATAGAAACACTATAAAATTAATGTAAATAATTATAAAAGGTGTACAGCCAAGATGCTGGTCTACGTTCAGCTTCAGACATAATATTGGATGAAAAATGAAAGCAAATGTCAATTTGTAAACAAACTCTTTCTCTTTACGGACTAAAATGATACTGAAGAAGACGCCATCAATGAAAGCAAGAAAAACAAAAGACTGTCGTCGAATACACTTTGTACATGAGATCATGACATCTAGACTTTTATGATGTCCATAACAGTCACTTTCAGGGGCTTTAAAATACAACTTGTCTTTAAAAAATTGTTGAGTCTAAATTCAATCATTCACTAACAATACAGGGTGGTCCAGGCCAGATGGATATAAAATTTTATTTAGGTAGTCGGCTTAGGGACCTATTTGTACGCGCCAGGTTTTTTTATTAATTTTTAATTGTATTTCACGAAAAATCTGTCGATTTAAAGGAAAGTAATTATTCTTGCATATATATATATATAAGTAGCACCTAAAATTAAGATAATAGAATTTTTCATTTTGAAGGTAAATTAAAAATTATGATACCATTAAAATTGTGATATTTCTAAAATTAAAAAAAAAAACATATCTTGTAAGCGGGTGACAAATGGTTTTTTTCCTGGCGGGTACAAATAGGTCCTTAAACCGACTAGGTACCTAAAAAAAAATTTATATCCATCTGGCCTGGACCACCCTGTATAAACTAAGATGTGCCCAAACTTGTTGTGCTGAAAAGTTCTAGCAGACAAAAGGCTCAAAAGTCTCAACATTATTTTGTGAAAGATTAATTTATTTATTAGTCTTTAGTTTCTAAACATTTCAAAAGACGATTGTTCTAGTTTTATGAATAATGTTATAAATTAATTAATATTGAACAATGTTTATTCAGAAAAGTTTGCAATTAGTGACGGACCGTACAATCTTCTAACCTCGTGTGACATTTATAGGGTACGCGCATTGCATAAGCCATCCAAACGAAACCATTGTGCCATACATATTTACTTGTAGGTACCGATACGTTCCGAAGTTTGTCGGGTTCATAAATAGAGCTCCTCTGAGTTATCTTTGCAAATAGTTGGACGTTTGGACCTAGCTGGCTATTATAAACCGGCGAAAGCTCGTGAATAATCGATCTTTACTATGCCCGTAGCCTTTGTACAGCTGCCTCTCTACAGTAGGCATTAATTCTGGACACAACGAATTTTGCCCGTAACGTATTCGGGTTACACGCTTACTGCGTATCACAAGTAGGTACGACGTGTGAATGCTACGCTGCTTTCTACGCTTGTTGCGTATTACGCATACGCCAAATAAACGCTACGCTGACAAATTTAGCTCAAAACGCCAGTCCAACGCGGACGTCAAACCAGCCAATAACATATTACGTATACATGAGTTTCATGTTAATTTTGTTACAATATTCATAAAAATTAACCGCTGTTGTGATTGAAAATACTGATTTTCGTTTTAATTTTAATTATTAAACATTTTGGGATAATATCGCGCTTATGGTCCTTAATTAGTTTAACACATTTATAATTAGTGCGAAATACACACATCAAAAGTGTCTAGGGATCAACATATATTTTTGCAATAACTTTTCTCCTGATTGATATTAATTAAAATGTTCTTTAAGGATTCATCAAATAAAGTGTTATCGTTTGTCACAGTAACGATAAACCAAGTCACCTTTGCATTCATAAAGAAATTTGCCATTTTCCTAATAAAGGGATTTTTGACATTTGAACCACTAACATTAAAGTTCGAAAAAAAGACTGAAATAACAGTTTTCTTTAAAATTTTATTGGGTAACTTAAACAATTAATAATCCGTGTTTCTACCGCGAACACTAACAACACAAGAACATCGGTTTGGCATACTCAAAATGAGTTCATCCAAATCACGCTGTGGAATGGCCGCCCATGTTCGTTGCAACAACAAAAAAAGGTCTTCTTGCGACTGGATACCCTCCATATTCGGCAGAGCTCTTCTCTGTAGCATATCCCATGCATGCTCAATCGGGTTCAAGTCTGGCGACTGAGCAGGCCAGAGCAGGACATTGATGTTAGCTGCGGCGAGAGTCTGTCTTACAACTCTTGCGGTGTGCGGTCGTGCATTATCATGCATTAACTGAAATAAGGGACCGATTTGCACTTGTAGAGGAACGATGACGTCTGATACAATCGTCTCAGCATAAATTTGAGCGTTGAGGTTGCCTCTGATCCAAATCAACTCAGTTCTTCCGCCGATCCAAATACCCGCCCATACCATGATGGTTCCACCACTATAAGGATGGACTTCCTGGCAGGATTTTAATCGCTGTTGGCGTCCAGGGGTTCTCCAGTGTCGTATACGTCTTGTATCCGGTCTCATACCAAAACGAGACTCACCAGAAAAGCACACGAAACGCCATTGTTCTTCTGCCCAATTTCTGTGTTCAAGAGCCCATTGATATCGAATCCTACGATTGTGCATTGCTATAGGTGGTACCCGTAGCGGTCTTCGGGAATGAAGGTTCACTTCATGCAAGCGGTTTCTGACTGTTTGGTCGCTAATTAAGTTCCCTGAAGAGTGATGAAGCCTCACGGATAACATCATGGCGGTTATTGTTGGAGCTCTTCGAGTTAAGATTTGAATGTATCGGTCTTGTCTCCGTGTGGTGCAGCGATACCGTCCTCCATGGCGCTCAGCCACGGTACCAGTGCTTCGGTAACGTGTCCAAAGTCGACTGATAACACTCTGACTTGTATTCAGAGCTAAAGCCACAGTACGTTGCCGGGAACCAGCTTCTATCATTCCCACGGCTCTGAGCATTTCTTCCCTGCTTAAATGACGTCGCCGCTCCATAATAACGTTGGTTTTAATCAGTAGTAGGGAAACAGTAGCACTAATAATGTCTTCAATGCGTTGTATGTTTTTATAGGGAAAATATTGACAGCTGATTTTCATCTTTTACTCGAATTTGATTTACAGTTCCTGATTCAAATTATGAAATGCACCAAAAAGGATCCATATAAATTTATAAAATCATAAATTTATTACAAAGCCACATCTCAATCTCAAGAAATCCGCATAAAAATGCTTGATCCCTAGACACTTTTGATGTGTTTATGTACAGTCTACATCGAGCTCAAAAATATAGTGTTGGATCACAGATTTATCAGCCATTTGATAAATTATATTTTTGATTGGACGTAAATTTTGGTTACTGTACTGCATAATTGTGTTCCCTATTAAAAGATTATAATTATTATTTTTGAATGAAACATGATTTGAAAATCTTTAAGTAAACGTGGCAAGGTTTTCGAATCTGAAATTAAAGTCTCTAAATAAAAGAAAAACTCTTTTGGACCCTCTTTAGAATACCTAATATCGAATTATACCCAAAGTTCCCTAACTTTATTTAATTTATTCTGTATCAAAGGACTCAATATTTCTTCGTTTTTTTTTATTTGAACGATACAACAATTCAGACCCTCATGTTTGGGCGAAAATGAAAAATAGGAAATAGTTTATCCGCTTAAAGATGTCTACATAACATCGTTTTAAGTCTTTTATCGTTATTCTGCAGTACTGTCCGAGTGTAATACGATTCATGCTGTGGGTGTTGATATCAGATGGTATTTAACCGACTTCAAAAAAAGGAGGAGGTTATCAATTCGACTGTATTTTTTTTAAGTTATTTTTTATTTACATTTTCCTTGTTAGTTTGAAAAACTAGAAAATATTTTTTTGAATACAGTACGAGTACTTATTCAAATCATGACTCATGTATTTGATAGTAGTACTCGTATGTTTCTATATCACGACAAATTAACAAGCCTATTTTTCCTAACATTTAAAACTAAGCGTGTTAAAAGGTTAAAATATCTGTTTATTCTGCTTTCCCTGATGATATAATTATGCTTACTAATATATTATGAGACCATACAAACCATAAACTACAGGGTCAAAACCACCTCTCTGTGTGCCCGTCTCCACAAGCGAGAGAATCGCAACGAGCGATTAGGCCTTTGTCAAACAGACAGGCGATAGTGAACCGAACCGAATCATGTCATATAAAAATGCGAAAGCGATCCGATATCTACTCTATGTGACAGGCTTCAAACAATTCCATACAATACAAACAAACGCTACGCCACGCATTCGGTTCTTCTGTCAGTTTGACAAAGGCATTATTCTATCTCGGTTTCTTATCGCGGCGTTCGCGTCGTCGTCGTCGGGACTCGTAAAGAAATCGCCGTGTTTCCGAGGCGTCAATAGTTTTGTTAAAATTAAAATAGGTACTTGTCACAACGACACGTTCTAAGTAAGTGTATACGTATAGAATACGAGTCACAATGATAAACGGTCCTTTATAGGTATTCTGATAATATCATCAGAGTTAATTAAGTCACTTCTGGAAACCCTTTGACATGGAATTTCAGTCGGTGTTTGCCACAATTTCCATAATTTATAATTGATTTCTAAATATAGATTGCTTTTCTATAAACTCGAGTTCCTGTTAGAAACAAATATTAAATTTCAATGTTGAGTGAAGTTTTCGTACAATAATAGGTACTAGTAACTTGGAAAAAGTAATACCTGATAATCAGACTGCTTCAGGATAAGGTGCGGCGATGAAAAATTCCCGGAAAGTACATAAAAGCTCAACTAAGCCACAAAGAATCTCTTGTTATCGGAAGCTGAGAAATTTTCTTCGTAGTCAACAATTTAAGACACTATTGTATCAATTGGCTAAGTTTAAGTACAATGGACGGAACGCTTGATATGTAATTATGTATTGTTATGAAAATTCCGTACCAAGATTAAAGTTAGTTGTAAGGGAATCGGGCACGCCGAAATCGCGGTGGTAAGACCCCTCTTTGAGGAGCGGCTGGGGAGGCGCCACGGCGTCCTCACCTTCCGCCTGACGTACGTCCCCGGACACGGGTGTTTGGGTGGTTCCTGTGTCAGATTTGGTGAGAAGAAATGCCTGGATGTCACCACTGTGAGGGTCGCCCGGAGGACACGGTGGTACATACGCTTGTCAGAGCACCGCCGCGGCGCCGTGTCCTCATCGAGGTGATAGGCATCGACCTCTCGCGCCCGTCATTCTTCGAGGCCATGCTGCGGAGCAATGGAAAGAGAATGCTGCCCTGTAATGTAAAAGGCAAAAGAAGAAACAGATTGAAGAAACATTTATAATCAGTCAAATAATAGTACAGTATATTCCGCTCCTCCATTAGGTAGATGATTTTCCAACCCAAAGAAAAATAGTAAGTAAGTATTTGGTCCCTTTACAATAAAATTGTTGTTGTTTTTCCTGTAAATTGGGCCGTGAAACACAGAACAAGTGATTAAGCTGGAAAGTGTAAACGATAAATACCCAAAATAATTAACATTTTCAGTACCATTTTACTTACAATTTAGCAATTTGAGTGAGACAAGACAAACCTTGTTTTAAAAAATAAAAGCAAAAGTTTCATGAATACAAAATAGTTTTGTTTGGGCGACGACGATTTATTAGGGTTTATCTTCAGTTGAAGTGACAAATAAAAAGGGTGAGTACAAGGTAGATAAAGTATTGTATGATTGAGGTTTGCTGTTTACATTTTTTCTAAATAAAACTTTTAAAATTTAAAGAAAAGAAAGAAAAGATTTCTTTTTTTAATATTCAAATTCTGAAAGTAGGTCTGAACATGGCTGATGAGCGGGTTGAAAGTTAGACTTTGAAACCCTAGGGAGAATCGTTTTCAACATTTTTTACTTTTGGCATCTGCCAAATTAAAAAAATAGAACTAGATCTATTTGGACATTTCTATTGAACCTTGTTCTAATTTCATAAACAGCCACTAAATTACAGCGCGATGTCAAATTAAAATTTACAATAAAGTTACTATTAAGAATATTTATTATGTTTTTATTACATTTTAACTATTCAAAACCTTCTTTAAAAACCCAAGTACATAAACTTATTTTCATCACCATTGATTAAAAACTCCCTCATTATTATATATCACTTCACTAAATTCGTTGCCACTAAACCCAGTTATTACCTTAAAACACAGTTAAATATTGAATAAGAGACTAAAGAACAGTGCAGTCGAGATAAGAGGCATAATTAATTAATATCATTAACTCTACGGCAGGTTAACACGGAAAGTTCGCAGTAACAACGGGCAATGAATCTTAATAAGGAACGTACGATGTCGCTTACTCGGTCCTTCAAGCTATTAGTTACAAGTAATGGGGAATAACTCGGAAACAAAGACATACACTGCCTTTGTTATAAAATTATCTGTGACAATTTTATACGACGTTTTTCCAACAAATAGCCAGCTTTCTGAGTAACTTGTTATGTTTTTCATTGTTAAACAGGGTTAACGCTTGATGGTACCTGTTTCACTGTTAACGAAGAGGTCACTAGAGCTACTAACTATTTTATAGTTTTCAAAGCAAAAGAAACAAAAAATAAATATAGGTAGGTATAAACATAATAATATTTGTGTCATGTCAAATTTTTCATGTTTATTCAACTTACTTATCAAAACGGTTTTAGTTAAATTATCATCATCAGCCTCTATTCGTTCACTCCTGGACGTAGGCCTCTCCTAATTTACGTCGCTGAGCCTATTTCTGAGCTTTCTTCTTCCAATCTCTGCCGGCTGCCTTTCGTAGGTTATCGCTCCAACTGGTCCGCGTGCGCTCCACGCTGTGTTTGCCTTGACGGGGTCTCCACTCAAGGACACGTCTACTTCAACGGTTGTCTCTCCTACGAGAAATGTAGCTAGAACATTACCACAAATTCTTTGACAAATTATGTCCGCAATTTTGGTTCTCTGACGGATTGTCTCATTCCGGATTCTATCCATCAGAGTTACTCCGATGTTCAGTATCTAGTTCCTAGGTGGAATGCCAAAGATTCTAGAACGTTCGTTTGCCTATTTGCAAATCGACTCGCTAGTCTAGGCGATGACTCGCTGCGCTTTACTCGATCTCGTTAAGGCCTTTGTCAAACAGACAGGCGATAGCGAACCGAACCGAATCATGTCATATAAAAATGTGAAAGCGATCCGATACTCTATGTGACAGGCTTCAAACAATTGCATACATTACAAACAAAAACGCTACGCCACGCATTCGGTTCGTCTGTCAGTTTGACAATAGCTTAACCGCTTTCAGTGGAACCTGTTCCTATAACGGGGTTATCGCTTTGAGTCGCACATTGACAAACAAAACCATGTAAATTTTGTTGCATGTAGTGTTTTGATAAAAGTTGTGGAGCTTCTTGCCCTGGTTTGTGTTTTAAATTATAATGTATACCATCTGATGACAGTTTCAAATGGTGGACACTGGACACGTTCTTGTGTGTTAAGACTAGTTACAACGAAACATGCAAGGTATTATGAAGTGAAAATGGTACAAGATTATGTTAGTAGCATAATAATATTGCCCGTTTATGACGCCATGAAAGTGGCGAGGTTTTGGGTCGATTATATTTTATAAAGTGTATGGCAACTTTTCATGCAAAAAAGGAAGGAGTATTGTAGCAGCATGCTTGCGTAAAGTGGGTCGTTGTTGATTTTGAACTTATATTTTAAGTTCAGTTTTTTGAAGTTCAGATTCCTTCACTAATATGGTGTCCGGGTAGTATTTTGACTTATTTCAAAATGTAATTACCTATTTCCTAGTTCCTAAAAGTAGAAAAACTTATGTGTAAAATAGTTAATGTTTTGAAATAAATCAAAATATTGAGGGTTTTTTTTTTTCTTAGGTGGTAAAATCATCAAATGAGTCCTCCCGCCCTGGGTGGGGCGGAAGGGACTGTCAGACTCTTACTGACTAAAATCCACCCGTGTTCTTTCGGATGCCCTTTACGTTCCGGGGCCACGGTATCTTGGGTTAAGAAAAAACCCGGGACCCCAGCAGGCATTTGGCGCGAAACACGACGCGCCACCGACCCGGGCTTGGTCCTTGGTTGGACGGCGAGCTACCCATTAGTCACCGTCCGCAAGCCCGCTCCGCCGCTGTGCCCTCTGCTGATCAGAAGGACACGCGTTGGAGCGTCCACACGACAGGCTATTCGCATACGGGCAAAGAGACCCCTTAGGCACACAGTGCCTAAGGAAGAGTTTTTGCCCGCATCCCAGGGTGCACCGGCCCGAAAAACTGGTCTTCCCCCGGACGTATCCGAGAGGGAACTCCAGTCCACGGGCGCACGTGGAGGTTTCCTGTCTTAGAACCCCAATATTGTGGGATAGCAGATATTAATGTAATGTGTTCACTACAATCACGTGCCGATACAAATAGACATTATTTGGGACATTTACAATTTTTTATTGCCAGGTAGGTACCCAAGAACCCAACACCATCTACCCGTTAACTACCCTGACCGTGTGTAAAAGCCCTAAGGCCGTCAATTCCTACACAAGACCGTCCCGATCAAGTAACATTACAAAAAGAAAAAAATATAAAAATAATTAAGGTTTTATTCAGCGAGTATTGTCTCGGTTATATAAAGGAAATATGCAAATAAAAGCTTGGAATTGAATTTAGCGCATCAACTCAAATTACATTCGGAGTGAGGTCAGCCGGGGTCAGCTTGTTATCGAGTGAAACACAATCGCTCGAGCCTGGCCTGGATCCATACCGAGTACCTATCTCAATAGGTACCTAAATAACTTACGTAAAAATAACTTAATTTAATGTCACTTAGTTATTGGGAATAACAGTTAGATAAAGCCTTTTCATGTCTTTAGCGATCTATGTGTTTGTGATTTACTAGAAAAAACTGTTAAATGTGCCAATTATCAACCTAGGTTTATGGGCGAGTGTATAAGATAAAATAGACCCATTATTTTTCCTACATTGCATGACCACGTAACCAGTATCGACCTATTTGGACCGATAACCTGCTTAAAAAAAAAAACCTGCTAATTTATAAAGACACCATAAATGCATCTTTTTTTTCATGATAAAATCATCAAATGAGTCCTCCCACCCAGGGCAGAGCGGGAGGAACTGTCAGACTCGTACTAACTAAGATCCACAGTGTTCTTCAATAGCCCTTCACGTTCCAGGGCCACGTTAATTCGTAAGACCCGCGGCCCCGGCAGGACCATAATGTACCCTTTGGTAAAATAATTTCTGACTTCAGTAATCTGTTAAAAATTACGTATCATAGACGTAACCAACCGCTCAATGTTCCTGTTGTGTGTTATTTGTCACCCAACCGTATATCAGCCTCGGCAAGCGCAGTTTAACCTTTGGCAATAATTTACTCGCGATCCTTCAAAAAATATAGCCAAAACATTTCATGTGAATCAACATCAATTAAAACAAAATGATTATATAACTTTGGTTGTAGACCGCACCTCAGCTCTTAATGCTACAATTTCATTAGACGGGATTATTCACCCATGCTAATAGGATGTTTTATAATAGTTCGGCCAGACACGGAATCATCCGATTGGCGGCGAACTAATAGGATTACTAATAAAACTTTCACTTTGCCACGTCATAATACGGATTCTAGTGTGTTTGCCTTTGTCTTCGTTTGTGCGATAGAATCTACGCAAATGAGTCGTGAATTTTTGCATTGTACAGTCACGAGCAAGTTTACTGTAAACCAGTAGTTCCCAAACTTATTTTTCTCGTGGACCACTTTCAAAATTTTACTGGTTTCGGTGGTGCTTAGTTCGAGCAGCACCTCTTGTAATAGTTGTATTTAAATCCATTTGATGAAACGGAAGTGGTCAATGTTGATTGAGCACTTCCGTTTCATAAAATGGATTTATGATCCATGGTGGTATATCCATCGTCAGCATATCTTCAAACCTGGTTTTGAAGTCATCATGCAGGGCACTTAAATGTTGACTGTAGTTATGGATATCCTCATCAATACATTCTACCTGCGACAAGTTTGGAAATTGAGAGAATTCCTTAGTGGCCTTTCTTTCTTTAGTTTCCTTAGTAGAGCAGGCCCTTATAAAAACTAAGCTTACATTTTTGCTCATTACTATCAAAAGCAGATAAATTTTCGTGGACCCCCATTACCATCTTATGGACCCCCATTCTTTGTTCACGCCTACGTAGACCCCCAGCAAGTCTCCCGTGGACCCCTGGGGGTCCACCTGGACTACTTTGGGAATCACTGTTGTAGACCCTCTGTAACATGAGGCTAAGCTGGAATGCGTGTTTGTTTGTGTTTGTGATTACTTCCAAGAGATTGATCATTATTATAGTATGTGCCATTTAACACGGCAATAGCAGTCATTGCTCCGACTTTCATCCCGATATCTCAATATTAGCGATACTTCCTCTTCACCCGTACAAATCTGTCGCAAACAGTCGCAAAACTGACATCGCTTGAGTCTCATAATACATAAAAAATTACCACAAAAACAACACAATGCACAACCCAAAATAATAGAAAATCTAGCAAACGTACCCTACGAAATATTTCTTTTTAAATATTGTATTTTCGTTTTTACACAAGTTTATCACACTGAGACAATTTAAAAAAAGTAAATATATTATTATGCATCATATAATTTTGCATTAACGTATAATACAATACTGAGTAAATATAAAGTTAGTGCATATTGTATGGATATAAGTGTATTAATATTCTTTTGATATCAGGATGGTAAAAACACCTTATTTTTTCTAAAATAAATTACAAAAACTATTTCATCACAGAAAATGCTAATTTTGATCTTATGTCGTTTTTGTTTTACGAGGTCATCGCGTCAGGGGTGCAGCACCCCCGGCAGCAGCCGCCATTTAGATTTGACATTCCGTGTGGAAGTTCGCTTGCGTTCGGTCTGTGCAAAGACATTAAACTAAATACGAGCAATAGACGGGACATCACGAAGAAAGTTGTGATCCAAAACTTTTTACCACTAGGTAAAAAGTCGCTCGGTATAGTAGTCGCGTTGCTATGCAACGCTAGATTGTGCTACTGACACACGGCATCAATAATTTTGTATGACAATTTTCCCAATGCCCGCTCTATAGGTTCTTTTAAATCTCTTTGGGTCTGTGCTATAATTTCTTTGCTTTTAATGCTATCGTTTTTGAGTTTGTTACAGTTTTGTTTTTGTGTTCTGTGTTGTTATTGTTACTTCATTTGTTGCTTGTAAAGAAGCATGTAACCAGAAGCTGGAACATCTACTGGTGAAACCAGTAAACGCCGTCGTCGTCCAAACATATTCCAACCTCAAGAAGGTTCGGAATCGATACCGTTCACATCGCCGCCAGCAAAAAGACAGAAGATGATTCTCACCAGCGGAGAACGTTTTATGATTATTAATATTTTTAAATATGTCCAAAACACAAAGCCCGAGGATAAATATTTAAGTAACCATGATCTTGTCCGTCAGAAATATGTGGGGTGAGTGAGAGATCGATATATCGTGAATACAGAAATACTCATAAAATAACGCAACCTGAAGGTAAAAGGAGTAGACCAAACGTTCTCCAAAAAGTTGATGATTTTAATAAATCGGCAATTACTAAACTTTTGGAAAAAAAAAATAAAAAAAAAAGATTTTTCATTCAAAATGAGAAATTGATCGAGCCCATCAGTATGAAAAACCATTTTTTTTTTTATTTTAATTTTTCCGAAAGTTTTTGAACAAACATTGATAAGTAACATGGGCTGAGTTACTCCACGAGAGGTTTTGCGCTATTAACGTTACACGTTGTATATACATAATTACCTATAAACATTTGATTGATTGATTTGATGCCGCGCATTCCACATTTTTTTATGATGATTCTTTCACAGTCCAGGCTGTCGTTTGTGGAATGCATTGCTTGTATCAGTAAGACAAGCCAAGTCACTGGTTTCTTTTAAAAGCTTAGTCTTAAATCATTTCCTTTCTCTCTAATAATACATAATTATTTATATATATTTATGTATGTATGTGTATTTTATTTTATTATTAATGTTTGTGTGTATTGTATTTATATTATCGGTTATCTATTATTTGATGTGCACCACTGTCTACCCTCATTTTTTTTTTAAGATTCTTCAAGTCCATCATAATTGTCTGGAAGATATCGCTATTAGCGATAAGACCGCCGTTGTACCCTTAGTATTAATAAAACTTTTTTTTTTAAAGTACCGACTTCAAAGACAAATACAAAAAAGTGTAAAATAACTTTTCTTTCGGAAGTCGGTGGCTTTTTTTTATGTCATTGACTATTGCCACCGACTTCCGAAAGAAAAGTTATTTTACACTTTTTTGTATTTGTTTTTGAAGTCGGTACTTTTTTTAAAAAGTTTTTATTTTACCCTTTTTAGTTCAGACATTCAACAAAAGTCTTCGTATAATCGGCAACTTTAGAAATTTATATCCAAGCGAGCAACAAAAACGGATCTATGCGGGCAACGTCACAAGACATCCATTATTATTGTATATTAAAACCTTCCCTAGACTGTAATAAACATTTTTCCGTAAACCGCATGAAAATCGGTTCAGACAAACGCGAGATAATCGTGAACAAACATACAATCGACTTTGAAAATGTACTATGATCCGCGCGCGGACGAAAATACATATGACGGGAAAAGGGCCGTTACCTATCACTACATCCATTAAATCCGTCACACACAGTGGAACATTTTTTACGACACGCGTAAATTTATAAGCACACAATTTGATTTCTAGAAATAAAAAATAATAATTTTGAATTAGAGCAACACAAGATTCACAACCTCTGTATGTCAAGCAGGCTGGTACCACGATACTGTAGCGATAGAAGCAACTATCGCTTATTAGTAGTTTTAGGTAACAATAAGTGTCATTATCGCTTAGTGATGAAAAACTTGGTAGGAGGGAGTGAATGACCTCTATTGCCATGTTAAATGGTACATACTATAGCAACACTATCGAATAATGTACCTAATAATACAGGATGTATTTTTTTCCAAAATCAGTGGCTTTCATTCCTGGCCAGGATTATTGATTTTTCTAAAATCCAATGATGCAGTTTTAGTTTTCGTCAAAATCGGCCCCGAGACTCCTTTCAACGTTTTTCGATATTTCTCATAGTTTTGGATATAGCCATCCCCGCCCAGTTGAATAATTCAACCTGTATAGGTTGCTTTTCTTTCCGAAAAAAGGTAGTAAAGTAGTGTTCCCGAGGAAAAATAACAATAATTACTTTTTTTAAACATTGCCCCACACTAAGAATTTCTCCTGTGTCGTGAGTATGTTTACAATTATAGAAACTCACATCCACAAATACCCAGACCCCAACTACTTGTAGGTCATACAAAATATTTGTTCCGAGCAGGGATCAAACCCACGACACGCTGCGCAGCAGTCAATCTCTCAACCACTACGTATCTTCACTAGACAAATTCAGGTAACCACAGGTGCGGCTTGACGTCATACGAGACTTAATATACCATTGACTGACAACATTCAACAAAGTGAGACACAAGTAGGGTTCCCAGATCGAAAAATCGAAATTCCGGAGTAAATTCCGGACATCGGATGAAATTTCCGGATTTCTTCGCAATAAATCGAGCCACAAAATTTTTGAATTATTTACGCGGGCGCGCCAACAAACTGTCATTTTATTTTTACTATGGTTGGATTGTAGAAATTCCTGGCGGCTTAGGATTACCCCCGCATTCCGGACAAAGCACTATATTACCGGACATGTCCGGAAAATTCCGGACGTATGGCAACCCTAGACAAAAGTGTCCTCGCTGCTGCTGCCTAGACTTTGTAGCAAAAAGCTTAAATAGGACAGGCATTTTCCCTTGACAGTCAAAAATATGGCACAGATTTTGCACATAAGGCACTTTGCAAAGTACTTCTTCTTCTCAATCGTTCTCTCACTGCTCAGAACCGTGACTCCGTTTCAATTTATCAATCCGACTTCTCCATTTGTTGCGGTCAGTGGCCTAATGGAGTGCAGTGCTGATAGGCATGTCGAGTTCTGCCGAGATTTTGATCAGACAATTATTGTAAAACAAAGTGCCTTATTTATTGCCAAAGAATTATAATAACCCACCATAAGCATATAGGTACACCACTACTGAATTTGTGTAAATATACATATCCATGGTAAATTTGATCTTTGTTATTAACCGACTTCAAAAAAATAAAAGTAGGTTTCGGATTCAGGTTTCGGTCATGTTCGTCCGCGATTATCTCGCGTTTGGCTGAACCGATTTTTTTGATGGATTGAAACGATTTATTGTCAAAACGGCTCATGAGTCGATTGCACATAGAAAGCATTCTTTGTTTACAGTGAATGCTGAATACACTGTTAGTTAAAATGTTCCATAAAAATGTTAAATAAAGTAGCTCAGTACGTAATAGTATTTGATGACTATACCACGATTAAGGGCTGATTTTTCAATAGTCAGTTAACTTTTATCTGAGGAATAAAAATGGCGGTTTGAGAAAAATATGTCAAACCGCTATTTTTATTCCTCAGATAAAAATCAGCCCTAAGAACAAAAAAAAAGCTGACCTCAACATGGGAAAAGGCTAGGTATATTACCTTAAACAAGTTTTTACAGGCAAATTATCTATACACATTGGATCCATACATGGATTCACACAATACACCATAGCCGATCATTTTTTTTAGCTAGGTAATATCATCAAATGTGTCCTCCTACCCAGGGCAGAGCGGGAGGGACTGTCAGACTCGTACTGACTAAAATCCACGGTGTCCTTAAATAGCCCTTTACGTTCTGGGGTCACGGTAATTTGTTAGTCCCGCTATCACCTGATTATAGAAAATTTATAATGATACAAAAACAGCTCAAAATGTCTTGTATGATACAGATTTTTAAACCATTAGGGAGTCGGTGTCCATTCAAACTTGTGTGCTATTTTAGTGTTATTAATAATAAAGCCATAAAGTCACAAATGTTACGACAAATAGCTGAATAAAAATTTACAAATTTCTTTGAATGTCCGCAACCCTTGTTCCCCTTTAACCGTAAAAGTTCGATCGGAGCAGACACTTTAAAAAACAAAGTTGCTCATTGCACGTATTTAAATATATAGAGAATTCATTGCTTATTCAAAAAAAAAACATACCTAATCCTTAATCGTGTAGAACGGTATTTTGACCGTCTCACTTCTATGACATTTGAATAGAAACAAGAATGTTCACAAAGGAATTCTTTTCGTCATAAAAAGTGTTTCACAAATAATTACTGAGAATTGAATTTTAACTAACAAGCATTGAGAGAAAGGTATGCTGATACAACTTTATTTATAAATCGTCTGAGATTTTCTAGTTTTACTTTTAGAAAAAGATAAGTTTCCAAAAAATATCAGCCATCATTCAACTCTCTTGAAAGTCAAAATCAAAAGCTCCTTTAATCATTTAAAATTCAGAAAATAAAGTACAGAAAATTTGTTGTTTCATAACATCAAAAAGCAATATCCGAGCGCAGTGCTTCCAATTACCGGAGTTTGTGGTGGCGGCTCGGTGCTACAGTAGCCGAGATGGAATTGCCCGAACCTACCGCTTGCCCACAAACTACACGCTGCAACTTCTGCAACAACAGATAAAATAAAAGGAAGAAATTGCATAATGTTATCTTTGACAGCAGCATATTACCTTATTGTGAAAGAAATAAAGATCACAATTGATTTTTACTGAATTATGGCAGTGGTAACAAACCAACGGCACGGTTACTGTTACGACAATATAGACTACGGTGGTTTTAACAGTAGTTATTAAAAGTTTATGTCGGAGACAAAATAAATAAGTGTAAATAATTAGATGAAATTAAAAAAAAAACTGTAGAGCATGCCACGAGTCAATTTGGGATGTTAGCGTTACTTATTTAAAAGAAACGAGTGACACATTTATGTCGATAACGCTAGTCGCATCGCCTATGGTCGTGGACAGGGCAGTAGGAGCACCTACGATTGGTGAACTAACATATCGGCAATGCTAATTTACATTATGTGCGCACATTAACAGTTAGATGTACCTAAATGATGATTTTGACTAGGCCTATGTATGGCTCGTTGATTTTATAACCTAGTTTTAGGCTGTGGTAAAAATTGGTTCACTAATTAATTTTGGAAAATAGGAAGAGTTATATACCTAATTTAATAATTATTTGAGGTAATTTTATTATGTTTTGACGTAACGCATTTTAATCTTTCAATTCACACCTTTTTGCATGGGGAGCGTCATCTGCTACGATCTTCACATATTCCTTTCTTCTTGTCCACATTCATATAAATCTGGTTATACAAGTTCGCCAAACTTTTTGAATCACTTCGCCAATAAAATGAGCGTCCCTATACTTAAAAAAAAGAAACTAACCGCCTTCAAAAAGTCGAGGCTTTGTTGCCAATATCTTCTGAAAGAAAAGTTATTTTAGGGTGCTTTATTTCAACCCAAATTCAACCCAAATTCTTGTCAAATACGTTAAAGTACCGGTAATAACATCTTCCAAGTGTACAATAAACGGAAAATGCTCATAAAATAATAACTAATAAACATTAAACAAGAAATATAGAACTAAATGACATTGAATAAAAAAAGAATCATCAAAATCGGTTCAACGCCTGAGGAGGAGGTGGCCCTTTGTTGAAACCGGTTAAAAACTTTCGATTTCTTTTTTAATAAAATGAGAAATTAATGTGCCAATAATAATATATCCTGTTTATTTCCATTACAAAATACTTGAACCGTATTTTACGTATTTACGAGTATTTCCACATTAGTCTCATTGAATACTCGTCAAATTTCGGGTTGCGTAACGTGCACATACTTCCGACTCACTGATTCATTTATGGCAGAGAATATTTAGGATTCACTCTTGAAAATAAGAGAGAATAAAACATTAGAGTTTGTTTGTATACGAAGCAAAATGTACTCAACGTGCGTGAAATTGGGTTTTACATTTTTTCAAAATATTGCTATTAGAATCGTATCATTTATATTTTTTCATTTTTTTTTACTTTTCCCTAAAATTAGATTTTCTACCGTATAGTTTTTACAAAATTCAAACTCACATACACAAATAGCCAGACCCGGAACAACTAGTTATAGATCATACAAATATTTGTACCGTACGAGAATCGAATCTACGATATGTAGTACAGCAGTCGATCGCCCAGCCACTACTCTGCCGTAATTTTTCCATCACGATTATTTTACTGCTCCCACTTCTAGCCAATGTAGTTTTTTTTCTTCATACATGAATTGAAAGGCCCATTCACAACATTATCATCGTCTTTTTGTTTTAACACAGCTAAATACCACATTACCATTTCCATGGAGCTTGTGCCCATCTGACTTCTAGAACCGACAATGCCCTTGGCAACCATCGTAGTCAAACTTTTTCCCCTCATGTGTGTGCTTACCAAAATATTTGCCTTCTGATAATCCCAAGATCAGCTTGTAATAATAAAAGAAAATGACTCTTTAATATTAAACGAATTATCTTAGTGTTTTGAAAACAATTTAGATAAAATTGTACACACAATGAAAGTCAACGTCTAAATGTCAGCCAGCTTTGTTTGAGTTCATACTCGCACAAGTCAAACAAAGCTGTGCGATATTTCTTCTGTTTGTTTTCCTTTAGGTACTATTAAAATAAAGTTCCAAAACAATTGTTATTTTAACAACAAGCTATAAATGTCTAATGACTCAATAATTAAGACCTTCAGAGAAATTGCCGAAGATTTTATCAAAGAAAATTGGAGGAATAGTAACTTTTATATAGTCACATATCTACAACTAACTTCGACATGCTTGCAATCGTCGAAGTCGGTACAAAAAGTGTAGCAAGTGAACTTTGCTGCGAAAACTTGCGAAGTTGTAAAGGCGGTAAAAACTCGTTACGCCAAATCGGCCACTAAAACTCGCGAAGCGAAAGTTCTATCCAACTTCAATTTACTTTTATTGTTCTTACTCTTCCTATTCTACGAAGCAAAAAAGTTTTTTTTTCTTACGTTTTAGAGACCCTCTAAACACATTTTTTTATTCCGATTCAAACGAACACAGCGTCAAAATTTCACGTTTGAAATTTTCCTTGTTACGGTGTATCAAAGGAAATGGCAGAATCTCATTCCCACTGTAATGTAAATAATCTTTATTTGAATTTTCGCTTTCTCCCTTCCCTTGCAAGTACTACAGGGCGGTATCTTCAGACATGTTAAAACCATTTACTTAAATATTGAAATTTTAAGTTTTTGCTCGTGAAATATTTTCCATTTTATCCCATCAATAATCGTCAATCATCTTTTGAATTTCTTCTTCATGTAATTGTTTTCAAAACGCATTAACATCAAACGTTTTAGATGGAATAAAAGGACATAAAGGAATGAATACTTCAAATATTGTTAAAACTTAGAAAAACACGAGATATAATATACAGTATTATACTCGTATATAATAAATTAGAAATACAGTAGGTATACTATATTTATTTTAATACCACCTCCCTAAGAAATATTCTCCTTCACGGTTCGTTTCCCAAACGCGTGATAGGAATTCTCTTTCAGAATTGCATTTGGGTGATGTATTATTATCCATTTTGCGTACAAATCTGCGCTTCAACGTAATCAATCAGGCTTTTACGAGACATAAATAAACCGGGATGTGTGCTGTTTAGTTGACACATGTATACAAACGGTAGCAGCAACTAAATCGTGAATTAAGCACAGTTTTTTACTTAGATTGAGAACTTGCGTGTTTAATTAATTTAATGTAAGCAGGTCGTCTAAAATCAACTGACACTTATGACCTTTGTTTTTAAAATTGTAGAAGCCTAATTAATATTAATAGGAGTATTAATAATTCAGTTAACAGTCTTGTGATTGTTTTAAGGGGTATTCATTAGAAGTCTCTCTTTATTTATATAATTATTTATTAGACAGCGATATTTCTTTGCTTATGAGTTTCATAATCTACTTCTTAGTAGTACATCTAAAAATCTTGCATCACGAGTGGCCCAGCGGCTGAGCGATTGGTGCTCTGAGTGTCGTCACAAACAAATTTTTGTACAGCTTACGAGAAAAGTTTATATACCTACATCCACAATTAATGTGATACATACGGAATGATATTACTAAAAAAAAACACTTAATCTAGTCCAAAAGCAATTGAGAATTTATCTGAAGATCTACACAAAACACGACACGGAAAAATTACTAGAAATAAAAGCTAACAGTAATTCACTACGTTATTTAGACCCATGACAAATTACCGTCTTATACACCAAAAATAACCACACAACTAATTTAATACAACGTTTTTTTTATTAAAATTTATATATGACGTGACTCTCGTACATTAATCACGCCCCATTGATCGTCGATCGATCGAATAAGCTTAAGCATGCATTTAATAAGTGGCTAATCGTGCTATCGCGTGTTTTCCTTAATAACCCCTAGGTCGGTTTTACATTATATTGCGTACATTGTAACAAAACGTTGAATTATAACCTCGTGTATTCGTTTAATCTAGGTGTAACATTTGAATAGGTTAATTACATTTGTCAAGGACTAATGAAACGAATGCCTTTTATATGATACTAGTTTGTGTCCGTGACTTTGCTGGTGTGGAGTAAAAAGTACTCAAAGCATTAAAGCTATTGTCAAACAGACAGGCGAAGCTAATGCGATCCGAATCGTTTTTATTTGTAATGTATGGGATTGTTTGAATCCAGTCACATAGAAAAGCGAAAGCGATCCGATAGTCTATGTGACTGGCTTCAAACAATTCCGTACATTAAAAACAAAAACGCCTCGCTTCGCGTTCGCCACGCCTGTCTGTTTGACAATAGCTTTATAGTTTACTTAGTTATTTTTGGAAGGGATCGGCAAAGATCCATCCATCCATCTTCAGAAATGTTTGCATTAACTCTAGGTGAAGGTATGGATGTTTTAGTTAATTGTAACTAGTTGTAATTTTCATCCACGGACTAACTTTTCTTTATACCAAGAACATTAATGTAATGGTCATTTAATTAACTGTTGATTGCGTGTTCCTGAAAGATATTGAATATTGTGTATAACTTATAACAGGTTCTACGAAACAATATAATGAACATGATTTTGTGGTGTGGTTAAAAAGGAGAATATTTTATGTTTTTCCAACGGACTGATGGTAAAAATTATCACAGATATTTATAAATTCTAACTCTTCAAAAAGAGACAAAGATATTGGGTGATAAATGAAATTTATTTTGTAAGGAGTTTATAAAAAAACAGTTTTACACGTCAACCAATATTATAAAGCTAGATGAGGCCGGTGTTTCATCCCTTACTCTGAGAAAAAACAGCCGAAACAAACTCAGAGGTCACAGTCTCTTTTAAAGTCCAGGACATTGTTTTGCTCAGGTCATATGAGGACCATGCGGCTGTCTGAGATGGTCTTTTGAGGAAAGAACCACACAGATTTTAGTGAATCTGTCCAGTCAATGCAAGCATTTGTCGGTTATAGTGTAGCTCGACTCAGAACACAAGGAGCTCAACGGGGGTTAAATTTGCGCCCTACAGTACGAGTCATACCGCAGCGATGCCAACTCTGCCACATCAGAAGAGATAAAACCAGTGACGGGGGACCTACCGATGGCAGCGACCCTTCAACTGCGGAATCGACTACTTTGGGCCAATGACAGTGACAGTAGTAATGTTTTTTTAACGTGGTAAATTCATCAAATGAGTCCTCCCACCCAGGGCAGAGTGGAAGGTACTGTCATACTCGTACTGACTAAAATCCACGGTGCCCTTCAATAGCCCTTTACGTTCCGGGGTCACGGTAATTCGTGAGTCACAGTAGTCATAGGAAGAAGACACGAAAAGCGCTGGGGAGCTATTTACATGCCTAGTGACTAGGGTAGTGCATTTGGAACTGGTGGCGAGTCTGTCCACCGATTCGGCCAGTATGCAACCATAAAATATTTTGATAAGAGGTAAACAAACACGACTGAAATCACTGCACAATCACTGAAAATCACACGGGCTCAGCCGCGGGAGTATTCTTATTGTCTTCACAAAAAATCTACAAGTAAGGCAAAGTGTAGGTCACTAGATTTTTGTGATCTTATCCTTTGTCTTTGCTTATTTACATACCTATACAGGGTGAATTTGAATTGAAAAATTCACCCTGATATCCGAAACTATGAGGAATATCGAAAAACTTCCCAGAATTTGATCCTTATTAGCAACACTATCGAATGGTGTAATAATCCAGGGTGTGGTTTATTTTTTTCAAATCAGCGGGTTCTGTTCCTGACCAGGATAATTGATTTTTTTAAATTCCAATTATGCAGTTTTAATTTTTGTCGAAATCGGCCTCGAGACTCCTTTCAACGTTTTTCGATATTCCTCATAGTTTCAGATATAGCCATTCAGTCCCAGTTGAAAAAATCAGCCCGTATAAAAGTTCATACAAAACATAATAATATATTAACAGAAAACTTGTATCGGAATGTTTATTGTTGCATTCCCCGAAACTGTTCGATCGATTTTGATTCGTGTAAACAAATGTTGTATATTAATAAACGTTGTAATTGTTTTTATTTTTGTAAATAATTTGCTTTATAATTATAATCTTATTAATATTTAGCATCGGCGTAGACCACAAAATCTAAGAAACAAAGACACAATGGTAGTCCTATTGATACCCAATCAATAACAAACAAAAAAGTCAGGTTCTTAAAAGCATCTGTCACAGCATTTTCTTATTCACACACCACGGTCTCACTTGACTTTGCATAATAATGCAAACTATATTCACGATGCTACAGATTTATGGTACAGCAGGGTGTTAGGGGACGAATAAATATCTAACAGAGCTTCCAGCTTATATTTACTTTGTAGTTTCAGTGAAAAAAGTGCAGACGTCTCTGTTAACGCCTCGCCTTAGGCCGTTTGTCAATTGTTTTGCTTTATCAGCTTCTCTTCGATAGTAGAATAAACAACGTTTTCTGTTGAGATTTAATACAATTTGTTTCTTAAAAGAAGGTTTGCTGTGTATATTCAATTGACAGTAATGATAACAAGTCAAGTAGTAATTTTTTATTTGCATATTGAATTCATTTTTTTTAATGGAAAGATCTGCGACTTTATAATTATTAGAACTCATCGTTATGAACATTTTTTGCTACGAGACTAGGTCTGAAAACGCAATAAAATACATAAGGTGTCAATAAATGACATAGAACCTAACCTATTTGTTTTATTTGTATTCATGTGAATCGTCGAAATGTAGGCAATATTTTTTAACTCCATAGGAGATTTCTGGTAAAGCAAGTTTAAGTCTTGCATTCTTAGTTAACAACCTAAAGTTACAAGAGATATGTACAACGATAAAAATAGATGACATCAATGATTTACCCCCACAGAATACCCTCGAGCTATAGATGCATTTCATTGTACCCGCACTACCTAGACTCGAGCACGAAGCGGTTTAATTTTAAATTGTTTATTGCAACCCCTCGCTGAATGTCAGCCTAATGTTACTGGGGCAGGTCGAAGGCCAAGAACGGTAACTTTAAGTAACACAAGAACTAACACAAACAACGGGTTAAACTTCCCAGCACTCAATTAAACATTAATCAGATAAACATGAACAACACGACACGACTTATCTACAAACAGAATCTAATTTCCCACTTCGTTTTCAATAGCGGAATTATGTTTATTGCTTGTTTGTTTCAACCCAAATCACAAAAGGGAAATTCATAAAGCATAGCACTGCGGTTTCACTAATAAATGAGCTTTTATAAAAACAAACAAAATGCTGAAGTCGGGACACGAACAAATTGAGGGCGAAGCAATTTGTATCTCTTGTCATACTTTTTAATTTCATCCCGAGGAAAACAAATTAGTTTCGCCCGAACACTTTGCATATTTACAAATCTTGAACGATGAGAGCGGGTTTTCTTTCCTTTGTTGTATTTTTTAATCATTTTTAAAGCTTTATTAAAAATAAGACAATGAAGGAAATCGGCTTAAGACATCGCTAAAATTTAAGACATTTTTTTTACTTTTCACTTTATTTAATTTTCATTTTTGCCACTTATCCTTTGTACAGTATTCTAAAAATAGAGTGCAGTCATACGTTTTTATTAAATTTTTCTTAAACGCTTGATAAATGTAAAACGAGTGTTTTCAATTATGACTAACCCAAGTTATTAAATCTCTACTTCAAGATAATATGAAAAGAATACAGAAACACACAGCCCTGTACAAATATAGATAGCGAATGAATCTTGCATTGTCCTTGAAATGCGAAGCGAAAACGCGGGCGTACTCGCTCCCGATAGCGTACACATAAATTGTCTGTGACAGGAAAGCTTTAGGCTCATTTAGCTCGCCGGGGATAAATGGCAATAAGTGGAATAAACTTTCATCTAGAAATAGAAAATGCTGGGAAGTCAGATAAGATAAATTGAACGCGACATTTTAATACTTTGGAAGTTAGATTGAATACAGTATGCTGTTGACAGCGAAGAAAATAATGGTAAAGCTGTAACTAACAGTTTGACAAAGAGTCGTACCATTTGCTGGAATAATTCACTCAACCACCAGTTTATAGAGCCGAGGAAGTTGCCGACATGCTGGCCTGTTAGTACAGTCAAATTAGCAAAAAGATTGGACGGAACTCGTGTAGTTGTAATTTTTTGTGGAATCATTAGAAGACATGAATATAAGTTTTCTCTTAGTTTGCACTATTCCTGTTATGTACGGAACATCGTTAAATATTAGGTATTATCATAAAAGTCCCAAAATTTTGAAATTTCATTAATAACTTATTTTGGTATGTTTGGATATATGTAGATACCCCGTTGGTGGATAATTACTTTTCACTAAAAAAGTGTAAGGTGTAAGAAACGCGAATAAATTATTATTTTTAATTTGCGCCTCAAGGGAAATTTAGTCTGATGGTGCAAACTAATAATAAGCACCCTTTTTTTTTGCACCCACCTAGTTACATTAGCACCCTTTTGCACCCCTAGGAAACCGGCATTTTACAATATTTCTAATTGTACTTCGGGGTAAATTTTTGTAGTCATGGTTTTTTTTAATATACAATGTATTCTAAATATACTACATTCGCACCTAATAAAAATAAGAAATATATAACTGGAAGTTTATGTAGAGTTAACGTGGATACATACTGCGCCTCGTGGCGTTCGTAAGGCCAACGCGGGGTCGAAGCGGGAGGCGGCGCGGTGGGGCGGGGGCGAGGGCATGCATGTTCAATTGTTCATCATTGTTGTGGCAAGAAGCGATCCGTGCTCTACGCAAATTCATTTCCTACTATCATCTCCTCTTTTTTATTTTATTTAGCAGACTTTTTAAGTAGCTGTGTTCAATAAATGTGAAAAATGGATTATGAAGTACATTGCATTGTTTGTTGTGAAGTTTTACTGAGTGGAGAAGATACTGGTGGGCTGCGTTTAAATCAATTATCCAGTTTAAATTTATACTGACTAGGGCATGCAACCGGGAAATCCCGGTACCGAAAATACCGGGAAATCCCGGGAATTTTTAAAGCAATCCTGTACCGGTATTATGATATGGCTTAAGCTGGCAATTATAAATACAAACAAATTAATAAATCATTTAATAATATACAGGGTGAATTTGAATTAATGCGACAAAATGAGCTGGGAGCTTTATTTACAGTAACATAGTCATTATAAACTGTTTTTTCTATAATCTGAAGCGTTACTAAAAATTACGCGATTATCGTTTTCAAAAGATCCATTGATGTTATTAACTTTATTTGATACGAATCATCGGTATTCCAACATTTAATTTCTGTTTATTTATTTTTCATATTAAATGCTGGAATACCGATAATATTCGTACTTAATAAAGATAATAACATCAATAGACCTTTTGAAAACGATAATCGCATAATTTTTTTAACGATTCAGATTTTAGCAAAAACAGTTTATAATGACTATGTTACTGTAATTGATGATCTCATTTCATTTTGTCGCATTAATTAAAAATCACCCTGTATAAACCTTTTATTTATCTTTAGGGTAAGATATTTCTTTTGTCATTTATAAGTTCGTAAAATATTTTTTTTTTTACCAGTAATGTAATAAAAATAAAAAAACTGCACAATCTAGCCGGTCAGCGTATTGCCAAACTGTATACTAACCCAGACAGGGGTTGCTCTGAGTTCGATCTCAGTTTGCCTTTGTTGTTAAAGAGCAAACTGTATACGCATTCAGAGAGTGTCTGAATCAAAATACATTTTGCTTTAAAATACTAGAGCAAAATACGAGTCCAGACGTCCAGCATCTGGTGTACTTAGTATGTAATATGGCATTGATAATTTAGAGCAAAATGCATGCGATTGCAGACACGTTTCATCTCTTTTACTCTCGCGCGGCGCGCTATCATGTCTGCCTTGTCTTCTAAAACTTTAAACTTCGACAGTGACCGTGACTTCACTAGCAATGAACACACGTGTTTAGATTATTCTTTCACAAATAAAACAAATTATTTGCCATTCGAGTGTTCAACCTTTTTGATCATAACGCTTTTGTCCCTAAACTTGCTTCAAGCTGCTTTGGTATGTCTTTCATTCACAGAAACAAGTCGATGGAGCCCCGCTTCGCGGGGCTCCTACTTCTGCGTGGTTTAAAAAAAATAACCACGAAGAGGATGGCGGGGACTTCCAGCCCCCGCCATCCTCTTCTAACCTAAATTGTCCGAGTCGGGGTGCCGGCTAGCATCGAGGTTAGACCTAGTCCTAAAATAACGGGAAATTATGAAACACGTTTTATAGTCAGTTACAGATATTCGCGTGTCACAGTTTGCTTTACATACAAGCGAGCAAAGTGCATACAATCTCAGAATGCTCTGAGCTCGTATGTAGTTTGCTCCTATTTGTTTGTGATTTCAATGAGCACGACGTAGTTCAGTACAGACTATGGGTGTCTGTGTCAGTATACAGTTTGGCAATACGCTGCCGGTTATGGGTAGAAAATAGGACTGTAATAGTCTTACAATGCTCCCGTCCTCCCATTCTTCACAGAGGGACCTGTATTACGTATCTTATCTAATAAGAAAATGATAACCATTTCACTTTTCTGTTGATTACAATGGAGATGTAGCTGACAGATAATACCATATTTTTTACTCCGTATTTTTTTATACTAAAATGTTAGTTGTAGTTGTGTAGGATAATGACTGCTATCACATGGTCTAAAGCTCCAAAGACAATCGAAATAATATGTATAATTAATTTAAGTATTTGAAATAAGTCAAGGACATGCTTGAAGCCTTGGAGGTAGGGCATGCAACCGGGAAATCCCGGTACCGAAAATACCGGGAAATCGCGGGAATTTTTTAAGTAATCTGGTACCGGTTCTTCAACCCGTAGTCCCGGTACTTTCGATACTTTCGGTACTTTATTATTTTAATTTTCTTCTTGTTTTCAATATATAGTAACGTATCATATTCAATAAACTATTCTTTTGCAATATTGTTGATATAAAACATTTTATTTGAAAATAATGAGAATTTCAAAAATAAAACTAATCAGCAATGTAAGTAAGGGGTCAGTTATGATGAAACAAATCAAAAATTTACTTATAGATATCAGTAGATTTTTGATTTGTTACATTTATTGCATTACTTTCATTTTAAAGAGAATAACTTTAATCATGCTCAGATTTTGTGTATTTTATAATTATTTGGTTTATCAATCTGTAAAAAGCTTTTACTTTTTTATGATACTACCTTTATTTTAAAGGAAATAGCGTTTGTTACATTAGTTTCTTGAGTTTTATATTTTTTTTATCTCGAAAAGGCATTATACTATAATTATTTGTTTAGCTACTGTTTGTTTAATGATATTTATTTATAGTAGATGGAACAAAGTCACTATGTGATGTTAGACTTATTGTAATATGTATGTTAAAGACTTATAGGCTTATTCCTAATTCAAAATTTAGTAGGAATTTCCAAATATAGTCCTGATATATTTTAACTCTTAAAAAATATACATGTGGCACTCGGAAATTGCCGCGGTGAAGCTACCTTTTTTGCCACCTCACATGCTCGGAAAGATTCTATTCCCCATTAAAAATTTGAGAGCAAAACTCCATTTTGCACGCTAGAGCGCAGTGTTGTTCAAAATTCTTGTAGTGAATTATTTTCTTCACAGGCAGGCGAGTCTCGGAGCCGCCCGCCCCCACAGCATTTCCTCGCTTAGTGAGGTGAAAAGTTCATTCAGCAGCAAAGTTTTTCTGCATCTCGTACCTTTGAAAATTTTCCTACCCTCAGTTTTCAATCCAAGTACTCGCACCAAAAATCAACTTTGCAGCCTTGCATAACAAATAACTATTTTATTTTAAAAGAAAATGAAATGTTTGTGATGCACTACTGTATTATAGAACTTCTTTGTTGCAGGAGAATTTTATAAGTAGGTTTCATTGTGAAAACACCTTTTGTAGCTAGTCGTCTAGAACCAGTAAGATAAAGCGAATTGTTTTTATGACGGATATTTTTATGATTGCCGAAGTCTTCCGAACTGAAAAGACGTTATACGATGCGTGGTTTTAGGTATTTTCTTTAGGTTTTTGTTGGGAATGTCTTGATTTGGTCGCCGCGATCAGAGCCCGCGATAAAAGCTATGCAACAGCTTAAAATAGTAGATTGTATGACAAGGGAGCAAAGTAATATTTTTACGGCGAGGGCGCTATTTTGAATCCAGAGCGAAGTGAGGGATTCTTTAGTAGAATCCTGAACGTAGCGAGGAATTCAAAGTACGCCGCCCGAGCCAAAAATATATTTTGCACCCGAGTGATACACTCTACTTTTCATCACCCACTATGAGAAAATAAAAAGCGCCTCATATTTTATTGTAATATTATTATTTAATAAAACATAGAGGAAGCTAGTCTAATAATAAAACAACTAAAAACGAGACATTTTCGCAATTATGAAAATTATATAGAAGATTCCATTGAGAACGAGGCGAAAACATGTGAACGCATCGTGGAAAACATTAAATTACAACCTACAGTTAATACACCCATGCCACTGTCCGAAAAAAAAGTACTTTTAAAAATATAACTGTCCCTTGTCATACAATCCACAATTTTTATTCAGCCAGCGACGCGGCGTGACTATGGGCCGTCATTCCAGCCAGTCTTTATTCAAACACTATTTGCGTTCGATTTCTTTGGCGCCGAGCACTAAGATGTTCCAAATTCAAAAAGTGCGCGGCAAAGTTCTTTGCGGCGCACTTATAAAGAGGATTAAAAACTCATTACTGCCCGCTAAAAGCTTCCTATCAAAATTGCGCGGCAAAATTCTTTGCGGCGCACTTATAAAGAGGATTAAAAACTCATTACTGCCCGCTAAAAGTTCCCTATAGAAAACACTAGTTTTGGGCGCACTTAAAGGCGAACCAAGTCGTCCTTTTCGAATAGGTGGGATGAAAAAGCATTTGAATTCGGTTCCTTGAGATTGTGTTCTGATGATTATTGTCAATTATAGATTTACGAATAAAAAAATGATTTATGAACTACCTACACCATCCCACCCACATTTGTAATGAGTTCATTTTTCAACCGATTTAGATAATTAGTTAGTGTACACGCTTGTGCCTTTCATACAATAAGTTAATAGCGACATTAATTTGTACGTGAGTACCGAAAGTACCGAATTTCCCGGGAAATCCCGGTTCGTTGTCCAGTACCGAAACTTCGGTACCGGTTTTTAAAAAGAACCGGGTTTTGCAAGCCCTACTTGGAGGCCACTGCCGTTTTTTTTTTTCGTTTAACAAGCTGCTTTTTTATTATAAAAAAATCTTTTGGTTTATTTACTATTACTTACTAACAGAGCATTCACAATCAGAAAGTACTCCTTCCTCATAAAACACATCCCACAACGCGCATACGTTACGACGACGCTTTTCTCTTCTTGTCAGTTTATTATTATTCCGTGTCGCGCGCTTGTCACTTCCATAGCATAATTGCTCTTTGACTATCACTAAAATACTAGAAAAATGTATGTTCCTTAAAAAAATGCTAATTTTTTATAGGGTGCAAATATAAAGGAAACCAAATTAATATGATTGTGATGATTTTGAAGCAATCAAAATTTCCCCCGAAGTACAGCGGCAGAAAAGCGTGAAAAACTAATTTCCATAAATGTCTCACTAGGGTTCAAAATCAATAATGAATTTAGGTCTAAATGTAAATCCCTTTCCTCAGTTTACAAAACTACACAGTTTTCCCCGAGGCCGCAATGACCAAAAAAAAATATTCTTAGTTTTTCTTTTTTTTCTGGTACTGCGTTGGTCCGATTAAAATAAATAAAATGTAATCATGTAGATTGAGGTGTACTAAAGCATGTAAAAAATTACGCTGAGTACACCTGTATTCTCTGGTAAGTTATGACCAAACAAAAAAAAAATCAGTTTTCACCCCCTTCCGTAGGGGGGGTAAATGAAATTAGTTTTTTAAACTTGATCTTTGACTCATACAAAATCATCAGAAATGTTTTTGTCTCTCCAGAGAATTTATTCCAATCTTTATTAAAAAATGACCTAATTTGACTGTACTATGTTTAACAGCTTAGCACATTACATAGGTGTGTGAAGCAAGAGTTACGCGTTCTAAACTGACGTCAGTTTCCTGTCAACACGCCACCCTGTCGTACTTACACATCCGACATTAACAAAAACAATGTGAACTGAAGACCAGTGAAGCTCCGTTTACACGTCAAGTAAAATGAAGCTAGTGGCTTGAACTGGGAGTGAAATGCCTTAGTTTGAAGTTAGTTTATTATGTGATTAGCTAGGGAACCGATCAATTTACCGAATTTTGTTTGTTCGAATTTCACTATACCGAAAACTATTGACCGACATCTCTTTTGCTATATGCATTATTTGACATATTTTCAGATCATCGAAGTATCATTAGCCATAAGTATTATTTTACCGAAGTATGTTCCGCCGATTAACAAAATAACTTTTTACTATTGACCGAAGCCTCTTTTAAACTTTTTTCAGTTGCCAAATGATTTATTTGCCATATTTTCACCATACCGAAACAACGTTTTACCGAAAATTTAATTACTGTGATAAAAATTCAATATATTGTGCTACAAAACATTGTGGCGGAAACGAAATGCTGCAAAGCCGACTTTACGTAGTCTTGTCTGCCCTACCCCTAGAGTGTAATTTAAAATCGCGTAGGCGCGGAGGGGTGGAGTGGCCCGCGAGCTGAGGAGCAGGTGGTTAGAACGGCCGCTACCGTGGCTGAGGCTGGCCGGCTTGAATGCTGCGTGTTTGCTGCATGTTGCATGCTGCGTGCTTGCTGCTTGTTGCATGCTGCATGCTTGCTTGCATGCCGCATGCTTGCTTGCATACTGCATGCTTGCTTGCATGATTTTGTGGTGCTTGTTTGCATGTTGCATGTCTGTTTGTATGCTGTATGCAAGTATATCACAATATAAACCTTTTTACAAACACAAGAACCACACAATATAAAATAACAAGTCACAAATGAGTATCAAGAATCACACAAAATGCGCAAAAAGGTTCGAATACACGCTAGCCAGAACACCCCTAATAGTCCAACTATGTAATTAACAGCAAATGTCATTAATGATAATACAATACCCGTCAGAGTTATATTATAATATATGACATTTGCACCATTATTTTGTATTGTCTACCTACATTTCAATGGCGCCTACAAATTTCTAGGCATTTGGTGAAATGAAAATATGGCAATTAAAACAGTGGTATACTGAATGTTTGGAAACATAATACTTCGAGCAACCGTCGTTTCGAGTAAGTGTAACATCGGTTAAAAGTTTTTCGGCCAAATGAAGTGTTGGAGTAACGAAAAAAAACGAATAGATAATAGGTTAACTGAAACAGTGGCAAACGTGACTTCGATGAAGTAAAAAAAAACCAAAATAATGATAATAGTTGAAAAGTTTTCGGTCAAATGAAATTCGGTCAAACGCTTTTCGATCTTATGATAGGTAACCGATTAGCTAATATCTGTTTGGACGAAACAAATTAATAATCTAGCTTTTTGTGTATGTTAGTATCAATGTTTTGTAAGTGCACCCACAGTACAAGAGATATTGCTAAGGTGAGGAAGCATTCCTAAAAAAATACAGTATCACGTTTCACTTAGTCTGTCTATTGTTTCTTAAATCTCTGTCGTCCACATCTATACTTAAAACTTTCTTCAGGATATTTTACCTAATTTTCTTTTGACAAGAATAAAATAACATTATTGTAATAACAAGTCCACGTGCGTGTAGCCGTGTATAAATAAACAGAATAAAGCCAGACTCTCTTCTATATACAGGAAGCGTGTAAACGAGGCTTGGTTAGGGTTTGGTAAAGAACAAGTAAAGCCACTGTGTTAGCTAGAGTAGCGTTTCGATGCGGTTTTGTGAAAGCAAACGTTTGTGGTTACTTCTGACTAGTTTTGACACTTAGTCGAGAATCCCCTTTGAACGTTGTTAGGATATCCTATGGTGGAATTTAATTCAGACCATTAATAAATTTAAAGTTAAAACATAAAACATTAAAGGCGATATTAAAAAGGTGATTATTAGGTGTATGTGAACTTAATTAGGTCTTAAACTGGTGATAAGAAAAGTAGCCAGCCTGTTAAAATAACACAGAACTTCCTAAAAATCTAAATAATAAAATATTAGACAACAATTACACCGCATTTTTCCTAAAAGTCGAGAGCACTAAACGTACAATACCGACAGATATGACCAGCACTCAGGCTCGGGGCTCTAAAAATTAACAGTGCATTACACTTTGAATGGCGGGTCATTCATCTCAGCGTAATGGGTGAATGACGTCTTCTAATGGAGCGGAACAAAGAGGGGCTCCTGTTACTAATTATTAATGCATTAATGTCAGCCACTGGCAAAGTGCAGGGAATCACGTCGATAATTTTGTGGCGATTATGGCGTTTGGAAGGTATTTTAGTCTATAAAAATGTTTGTCCTGAAGTAAGTCAACATTTTATAAGCTGCCAGTAAGTATGAAAATATTGTCATGATTTGAATTGTGTTATTATTATTTTGAGAGGTAAATGGCTTGTAGTTACATAATTTAAATTTTAAAACTTGTACTGTTAGATAGGTACGAGTGCAAAATCCAATAGGTAGATACCAACGACGATATATTACTAGACTCCTAATAACAGGCGACCGATGTCTATCAACACATTAGGCAAAAAAGTCTTATATCCGTCTCATTTCGACCACTCCTGTGAGCCGTAAACATACGTTGAGACAGAACAGACCTTGAGTTAGCCAATCACAACGCAGTACCCCGTCCCCCTCGCTTACGTAGTACCTCAGCGAGTTGACAGAATAGTAATATAATAATATTCCACAACTATCACACAACGCCATCCCAGTCCCAAGCTAAGCAGAGCTTGTGTTATGGGTACTAGACAACTGAAAAACATACTTATATATTTCTAAATACATACATATTATAGATAAATTACACCCAGACACAGAACAAACGATCGTGCTCATCACACAAACATTTGTCCTGGGCGGGAATCGAACCCACGACCTCCGGTGTAGCAGTCAGGTTCACTAACCACTAGACCAACAGGCCAGTCAAAATAGTTTTTGTTCCTTAGATCGTGCATGCGGAGTCTAGTATTATATCGTCGTTGGTAGATACAGTAGGTAGGTATCGTAGGTATATATTTTGTCCCAATGGTCTAAAGTAAAAAGTTTTTTCTTGCTGAGCTGAGTTGAGCTATATTTTTAACTCTTTTTTTTAGCTTGGTAAAATCATCAAATGAGTCCTCTAGGTGGGGCGGAAGGGACTGTCAGACTCGTACTGACTAAAATCCACGGTGTCCTTCAATAGTCCCTTACGTTCCGGGGTCACGGTAATTCGCTAGTCCCGCGACCAGGCCAAGAACTCTTAGTAATTAAAAATCTAAGTTCTGCCTTTAAAAGCCACCGCATTTTCGGAAGTCGGTGGATTTTTTTTTAAATTATTTTTTGAAAAAAAAAAAACTTACACGTTCGTGGACAGTACTATCTTACAGGTTGCAGCTACTGAGACACTTCTTTTTTTCATACATTGCCCAGAGGCGTAGTGTCACAACGCATGGTTAAAAAACCATATGATATGACAGAACGGATATAGGCGTAAACTTCGTAAGGCGGTCTAAGGTCTAATGTCTAAGGTCTTGACTCGATTCAGGAGTAGAAGCTGATCAAATAGGTCTTGAAGTCGTTTTTGTTCTTTTTCGAACGAGTCTCTAGACGCCATCTGCAAAAATATTCGTTACTTACACCAAAATTTACTTAAAACAAAATCGTGTTCACAACAAACAATAGCAACATAAATATGTTGTTTACATAAGCAACTAGACTTGAATTAGTATATTCAGTGTGCGTAAAACAATAAAATTACGTTAGAAACAAAATACTCACTTTCTAAACAACAATTGCGCGCGAAAACATGCAGCGACACGCGGGATCACCACAGCGGCGCAGTACTCGACTGATCGTATGCAAACATGACGCCCACGGGCGTAGTGTGCGTGGGGAGAGGGGTATAAAAATATGAATGTGTGCGTGGAAGTACCTTCCTTTGACGAATTTTTGTAAAAATTGCAGTGACAGTACAAAAGTCGTAATTATACCTGTGATGACAGTACAACATGCCGTTCCTTATGATAGTATGAAAAATCGGACGTCGTGTGGCGTACTGATTTTATGCAAGTAAAAACTGATACGTCGACAGGCGTACTGTCGTATCACTTTTAGCTAGCTAGACGCCTGTGGTCGTTACTGTCCACGAACGTGGTCGTTACTGTCCACGAACGATACGCAATTGTAATAACAGCGTCCAAGTACAAAGCGAAAATTGTTCATAAAATAAAAATGAACCAAACTGATAGAAATTATGGGACCAAATAATGACAAATGTACTGCATCGAAAAAATTATCAAAATCGGTTCACCCAGTCGTTAGTTATGAGGCAACAAACATTTAAAAACTCGTCAGTGCCAGTGGTATTGAGACCCTCCTCCTTTATTTTAAATCAATTAAAAAAGGACATGTTTCCTAGATGGCATTGCCCGTCAGGAAATCGAAGAAAATTACCATCACAACATTTTTTCCCAGTCTATCTGTTCACAGATGCGCTACAAGAGTGTCCTCTGTATCACTAATTTTTTTCTTCAGCGTATAATGATCCCACTGCTGGGACACAGGCCTCCTCTCTTGTGAGAGGGAGTGGGCCCAGGGAGTGGGCCATCCACCACGCGGACCCAGTGCGGGTAGTGCGTAATCTAATCCTGACATTACCTTTGCTAAATTGATACTAATTGCTTTGTCTTCCAGTTACATTCTATGTTTAAACGTACGTTGTAAGCTATTACAAGAGATATACAAGTCAAGTACCGCTATTGTAAGATCGCATTTCAGTTACTAATTAATGATTCAGCTGGTTTGAACTATATTTGGACCAGCCGTTTGATTGATTTCATTGCAGAGCTTACGAAGTAATCTAATGAATTCACTGAAATGTGTCGTAGTTTAAATACATTTGTATATTGTTAAATGGGCTTAAGGCGGTCTTTCATAGTGTTTTATAATGGTTATTTACGTAAAAAATCATTATTAAAGTCCAAAATAATGCAAACTGTGTGAAACAGTAGGCGATAGCCAGAATTTTATAATTTTAAAAGATTTGAGTTCCAACACTCGTAAAACATAAGTCATAATCGTAAATGCAATGTACTACAACACTTTGCACTTACTAAGTGCCAATAAAACCCTCCTTACTCCTTCGCACAGAATGCGACATTCTCAAAGCGATACTTAGAATATACAGCCACGTCTTGTTATACAACAGTAGTAATTGCATTTTCTTTGTAATACCTACCAGAAAATAGTTTGTGATACTTTTTCAAAAGGATCTTCGCAAGACCGTTGTATTCTAGAACGTTCTATTCTTAAAGGGATACCGTTTTACGTAGATTAAGAGGTAGATTGTGCAAGATATTGCATTTTGTTTTATATTTCACTTCGGGTCTTTGGAAATCGGAGAACTTAACGCTTGGAGACTACTTCAAAGCAGCCTGTGTAATAAAGATACTTTGTTTGCAGTAAGGTTTGTTTTTGCTTGATTTACAAATAGTCTAGAACAATGAAAGATACGATAAGTAATTTTCTTAGTGATTTCCCATTGAAGGCTATATACGCATGGTCTACGTTAGTGCTACGCTTTTACTACGAAAGTGCTACGAGTTACATACAAACCGTATTTACACTTAAGTAATACAACATACTGTTTGTGTATTTATCCTAGCTTTTATAATAACTCAAACATTACATATTACCAAGAGGAATTATTTTCAGTCAAAATTAGTTCTTGGAAAACATTAATCAGTATCCTAACTTGAAGCAATTTACATATTTATTCACATCCTCTCTGCTTTTGTAATATAACACTTCATGTTTATTTAAATGGAAGCAATGAATCTCACTTGCATATAAATAAAACAGAAGCGTGAAATTCAATTACAAATAATGTTTACTAAACCCAGCTTTACTTTGACTGCGCCAACGGATTTGTGTGGTGAAAATTTCGTACTAAAATTATGGAGAATATCAGGAATCGCAAAATATAAATTCGTATTTCGGTTATATTGAGCAAATCGGTGGGTGTATATTTTTATTCCTTTTTGGTGCATCAGCGAGCATCGAGATACGTGTTTGAAATACCGACGATTAGTGTTTTGATCTTTGTAAAGTATTTTTGTTTGTGTACTGAAATCTTTACAGCGCTTATCTTAATGGAGATAATTATGCTAATGTTATGTTTGACTCAACCCCTCTGCTACAGTGTGATTAGGTTTCTACACACGTTAGTGATGTTATGAATGTTTTATTTTTGAATGCGGATGCGAATAAACTTCTTTTGATGGTAAACATTGAATCAGGAATCTATCAAAACTTTTCACGCGCCTTTTTATAAGGCAGTCAAGAAATCACGTATTATTCAATTCCAATTATTCGCGAGTGGGAATGCGAATATTCAGTTTTAAATAAATACTAGCTGTTGCCCGCGACTTCGTCCGCATTGTATTTGGTTTAAAGGCACCTAAACTAATACTCTTTTTTAATTTGTTGAGAAAGTGAGGGTACCTGATGTCCCACTTTAAAGTTTGTTATAGAATCTATAACAAACTTTAAATCAAATGAAATGAAAACTTCCAGACACAACACTTTATATACGACATTGGTAGTTTTTCCCTCTGGTGCTAAAATAAAGAGGTGGTCAGCATTACTGACAGGCGAGCATGTGTTATATAGTTGGCCGTGGGAAAAACAGTTGGACCTTAGGTCGACATCAGCTTCCTTCAGGGTCTGTCCTTGGGACTTTTTTATGGTCATCGCGAAGTAAGCGGCTACCGGGAATTGTGTGAGTTTGAACTGGAAAGGGAAATTGTTGGAGATGAGTGGTATTCACGGTATCAATGCAGTTTCCCCTGAGCCACATCCGGTGAGAATTTCAGCTTCGCTTAAATTTCTGTGTAAAGGTGCGTACAGACCATGTAACATGTTATATAACATGTGTTATACAACATTACAACTCTATGTAGAATGTTACCATGAAAAATGAAATAACAATGTTATATAACATGTTATGTTATAAAGTCTGTACGCACCGTAATGCAGTAACTATTAGTCGCGTTCCATTGCACAATTTTGGTGGAGTTAGATTTCTTAGAAGCATTATTATTACTTTTAGGTTATTTTATGAGCTCGAGGACCACAGGCAGTTGATGAATTTAAAATCTCGAGTGGGTAGTTGCTGGCATCACCCTAATTGACGACGTTATTGTATGATGTGTAAACCACATCATTCCCAACAATTTCGGCTAATATGTTTTCAATTATTGCAGCGGTTCGGTCATTTTTTTAGTATCGCACGATCACATAGCCAAGAGTTTTCCTGAAGTGTTATACTTGACGGGACTCCGAATACGTAACTTATCAATTCTTCTTACAACGGGCAGTGTCTGTCTGTATTTTACAGAGAACAGTACCTACCGTGATATTGTCCATGGGTCTATCATCATGGCGAATGTCTCAAAGTGTTCTGTCCGCGGCCTCGACGGCTTTTTTTTTCGACATGGTACATTCAGACGATTACATTTTTTTAGCGTGGTAATACATCACGTGGAACACAACGTGCACTTTTACTCGCCGCCCGCATGGCCGCGCCTGCAGTGGCTGGAGATCGTGTAGCGACGTCTGTCGCCATCGGCGTCTACCGCTGCGGCTGGGCTGGAGGTGGACATTGTCCTTTTCCTCATGCGTCCCGCCTCTTCCTTCGCTAGCATGACTGCTTCGCAGAAGGAGGCGACTGCTTCCCATTCTGTCTTGCCCCGCAGCTTGGCCTCGACCAACACTAAGCACAAGAGGTCACCGATTATCGTCGTAGTGAGGACACGGCGGTGCTCTGCCCAAGCGGGTAGTCCTGCACCGTATGCTCCACCGTGTCTTCCAAGCGATCCACGCAGTGGTGACACCCAGGCGATTCTTCTTTCCCTATCAGACACAGCTACCTCCCGAAACTTTCGTGTCCGGTGAGGACCTACGTCATGTGGTAGGTCAGGCGGGACGCCGTGACGGACGCCTATCCAGCAACTCCTTAAAGAGGGGTCTTACCGCCGGTACAACAGAGACTGCTCATCAGGCTAAACAACTTTGCTAAGACGTCATTCCTTTTTATGTTATAGTGTAGCTGGGCTCTTGGAGTTCCACAACAGGTGTTCCAGTTCTTCAATTTTTATAGGTCAACAGAGAGTGCTCATCAGGCTGAGCAACTCTTGCTAAGACGTCATTCCTATATATGTTATAGTTTAGCTGGGCTTTTGGTGTTCCACATTAGGTGTTCCAGATCTTAAATTTTTATACGTCAACAGAGAGTGCTGATCAGGCTGAATAACTTTGCAAAGACGTCATTCCTACATAATGTTATTGTGTAGCTGGGCTCTTGGTGTTCCACATCAGGTGTTCCAGTTCTTCAATTTTTATACGTCAACAGAGAGTGCTCATCAGGCTGAGCAACTCTTGCTAAGACTTCATTCCTATACATATATGCTATAGTTTAGATGGGCTTTTGGTGTACCACATCAGTTGTTCCAGAGATCTTCAATTTTAGTATGTCAACAGAGAGTGCTCGTCAGGCTGAACAACTTTGCAAAGACGTCATTCCTGTATTTGTTATAGTGTAGCTGGGCTCTTGGTGTTCCACATCAGGTGTTCCAGATCTTCAATTTTTATACGTCAACAGAGAGTGCTCATCAGGCTGATCAACTCTTGCTAAGACGTCATTCCTATATATGTTATAGTGTAGCTGTGCTCTTGGTGTTCCACATCAGGTGTTCATGATTGTCAATTTTTATACGTCAACAGAGACAGCTCATCAGGCTGAACAACTTTGCTAGGACGTCATTCCTTTATATGTTATTGTGTAGCTGGGCTTTTGGTGTTCCACATCAGGTGTTCCAGATCTTCAATTTTTAAACGACAACAGAGACTGCTCATCGGGCTGAACAACTTTGCTAAGACGTCATTCCTTTACATGTTATAGTGTAGCTGGGCTCTTGGTGTTCCACATCAGGTGTTCCAGTTCTTCAATTTTTATACGTCAACAGAGAGTGCTCATCAGGCTGAGCAACTCTTGCTATGACTTCATTCCTATACATATATGCTATAGTTTAGATGGGCTTTTGGTGTTCCACATCAGGTGTTCCAGAGATCTTCAATTTTTGTATGTCAACAGAGAGTGCTCGTTAGGCTGAACAACTTTGTAAAGACGTCATTCCTGTATTTGTTATAGTGTAGCTGGGCTCTTGGTGTTCCACATCAGGTGTTCCAGATCTTCAATTTTTATACGTCAACAGAGAGTGCTCATCAGGCTGATCAACTCTTGCTAAGACGTCATTCCTATATATGTTATAGTGTAGCTGTGCTCTTGGTGTTCCACATCAGGTGTTCATGATTGTCAATTTTTATACGTCAACAGAGACAGCTCATCAGGCTGAACAACTTTGCTAGGACGTCATTCCTTTATATGTTATAGTGTAGCTGGGCTTTTGGTGTTCCACATCAGGTGTTCCAGATCTTCGATTTTTAAACGTCAACAGAGACTGCTCATCGGGCTGAACAACTTTGCTAAGACGTCATTCCTTTACATGTTATAGTGTAGCTGGGCTCTTGGAGTTCCACAACAGGTGTTCCAGATCTTCAATTTTTATAAGTCAACAGAGAGTGCTCATCAGGTGGAACAATTTTTGCTAACGCACCATTTTTGTATCTCTTATAGTTTAGCTGGTCCGTTGTGGTTCTGCACCAGGTGTTCAAGTTTCCAAGATAAATTATAGCCTATGTGTTGGCCAGACTTAATACCTATACAACAAAAAAAAAAATCATTCAAATCCGTCCAGTACTTTTTGAGTTTATCCCGGACATACATACAGACAAACAGACAAACAGACAAACAGACAAAAATTCTAAAAACTATATTTTTGGCTTCGGTATCGATTGTAGATCACACCCCCAGTATTCTTTTCAAAAAATATTCAATGTACAGTTTTGACTTTCCTACTATTTTATTATACACCGTGTTCCGGACGATATACATAAACTTCGACCAGATGTTCAGACCACGGAAGTAAGCATTTTTCATTATGGACACATTAATAAATTCTTATTTTTTATTTTTTGTTAATTTTCATACAAACTAAATACCTAGACGTAAATAACCCGATATGCATGCCTCTTTATCCGAATTGGCAACGTCGTATTTTCATTCATAACATTTGGCGGGCTGAAACTTGTCAAAACAGTTTCTTTGATTTTTTATCTCGTTCCTCATAGCACTGTCAATGTACTATACTTATCTAAAGAGAACGTATAAGGCTACCAAGCAGGTAGATACGTATTTCGAATTGTCTTTTTAATTGAGGAATAAAAAAAAAACAAAATTCCATAACCAAATCATGATAACCTCTTCCCACGACATGCAGCCTTCGCAAAACGTTTCTGCAGTCCTTATTTTTAGTCTAGGCTTAAAGCAACGCCGGACCTCCAACGACGGGAAGGGGAGTAGGCTACCATAATTATCTTCCCATTCTGCCGTTTCGGCTTAAGTAACGAACATTCAATCTCAAAATTATTGACTAAAAGAGGGGCAGCTCAACACGCAATCTGGGGACCACGCTTAGAGCTCACGTACATTCGTAAAAATACTCTCAAAAGATAGGTCTCGGTCAAATTAAGATAAATGGTAATCACAGCATATTTTTTTTATGCATTTGAGTAGAATAATTATAATTTATAAGCACACTTGTTGCGTGGGCAACATCAGAACTAACGCCACCATCTTATTTTTCAATACATTTCACAAATGAGCGCTCTCCTGTCAACCTCAATGGAGTGTCCAAAGATCCATATAACACTGTACAGCTCGACATAAAAATGTAGAAAACCGGAAGTCGTCACTGTCTTCGCGCTACCAGCACTTTGAATGATTTTATTTCATTTTTTTTCACTTATTGCGTTAGTTTTATGGCACAATAATAAATCTAACAAACCTGCGGTCTTTGTTTACATCAAATATCAAAGATTTTAAAACGCTGTCAGAAATAAAAATTTTAGTTCCGTTTCAATCCGTTCTGGCCAAGCTGTAGGTTAGACAACTACGTCAGCCGTAATGTCATTCAAAAATATTTTTATTAATAAAAAATAAACTCTAAAAAGCAAAAAATAAATTTAATGTAAAAAGTTTTCGAAATGACCACCTTCTTTTTCGACACAAATATTCAAACGAGTCCTAATTTGGCCATTTAAATTTACAGACATTTGTCTTATTTGTTCAGCAGCCTGAGATATTCTATCTAAGAGCTGTTCACGGTTCTGAATTTGTACGGAGTACACCTTCTCCTTTAAGGTTCCCCAGACATAAAAATCTAAAGGAGTCAGATCTGGGGACCTAGCTGGCCATGCGATATTTGTGCTACCTCGTCCAATCCAACGGCCAGGAAACGTTGCATTTAAATATTCACGCACTTGTGTGCCATAATGTGCAGGGGCCCCATCATGTTGGAGCCACATGGTTCGCAGAGTTTGAAGATCCACTTGTTCGAAAAATTCGAAGCTAGTGACGTTTCTTAGGAACTCTAAGTAATTGTCAGCATTTAGGCGGTGGGGAATCTCAATAGGGCCGATCAGCTGATTGTTAAAAACACCAGCCCACATGTTTACAGAGAATTCAGTTTGATGTGACGCCTGCCAATGTAAATTCGGGTTGCTCTCATGCCACTGCACTTGATTTTTGGAATTGAATACTCCCGCTCTTGTAAACTGGGCTTCATCCATCCAAAGAATTTTTTGAAGCAGTATTGGATTATTTATCAGTTCTTGATTCATTCTCTGGCAAAAAACAATTCTTGAGAAGTGATCAGGTGGTATTATGCCTTGGGATTTTCTGTAGTGGTAGGCATGCAAACCATATCTTTTCCACAGTTTCCACACTAGCTTATGAGATACACCCACGATTCTCCCAACGCGTCTCGTTGAGAGTGTAGGATCATGAATAATAAGGTTCATTATTCTGTTTTCTTGAGCGACGCTCAAATTGATTGCTCGTTCAGGGCGGCGTGGTCTAATTCCGATCTCACAAAATCTCCTGTGTATGTTAATAAATGTTCGTATAACAGGAACGCGCCGACCAGGGAATCGCCGTTGGTACTCTCGCACAGCTGCTGTAGCATTTCCGTCACAGAAACCGTAGACGAAGTGAATATCAGCTTGGTGTTGAGCAGAATATTCGTGCGGCATAGTGAAAGTTGTAATCAAAATGATTGATTAAATTAGTCGGAAACCCAAAAGCAAATTACAATAAACAATAATCCTGACAGTTAAAATCATGCATGACAAACAATGACAAATAACAACTTACCTAGGTATCCATAGCGACCAGTTTAATCTCTTTGAAAGATTCGTTATCGCAAATGATCGTATTTCTTCGCTAACTCTCGGGTTCCTCTCGTACGTGCAAATGAAATGCAAATAGTATTTGATAGATTTATCATTTTAATTGCACTAAGCGGCAACATAGGCCAAATTAAGATACTTTCTCACTGCATAGCTCAATTAAATTTCATTAAATGAAATTACAAATATCTTTGTAACGAAGCCTTTTTAAGTACTACTTCCTTTGTTGGATTTGATTTGTAAAAGCCATAGAAGTATTTGCTAAAGTTTATGGATAACGTGAAGAACACGGTGTATGTATAGATTGTTTGATAATTTAGAAAATACAATAAAAGCACTTTTTAATGGCCGAACATTACAACGTTTTTACATTAAAAAAAAAAAATAAAAAAAAAATTCTGTCTGTAACGAGAATGGAAAAAGTATATGTAACAGCTCTAAGACTGGCGTCAGTAAAAGAATCACAGAAAGAAACACGTTTATCTTGCAAAGCATGGTCACATTAATTATGATTGATGTTTGTGATTGATTTGATGAAAATTAATAATTATTGATTAATGGCGCGAAAAATGCAGACTGAATTTTATTCAGTGAATGGAGAAGAAGACGAAAGATAAGAATAAATAAAGTGTGTGGAAGAAAGAGTATCAAATGTTGGTATTTTTTCAGTCCTTCGTATTCGCATGACTTTTGCTAATGCGAATAATAATAATATTCCACAACTACCACACAACACCATCTAGTCCCAAGCTGAGCAGAGCTTGTGTTATAGGTACTAGACAATTGATAAACATACTTATATATTTCTAAATACATAAATATTATTGATAAATTACACCCAGACACAGAACAAATGGTCGTGTTCATTTTGTGTAATGAGCATTTGTCCTGGGTAGGAATCGAACCCACGACCTCCGGCGTAGCAGTCAGGGTCACTAACCACTGGACCAACAGGCCTGTTGCATGTTGAATGCGAATGTCTAAAAGTATGCAAATATATGCGGATGCGAATCCGAATACACATAATCGGGGCGGCATTTATCGGCACAGCCGGTAAAACTGAATGTATGCACTGCATGTATTTTAAAAACTGGAAAGATTTTGCATACTATGCAGAATCACAATTCACTTGGCTGCCACATGTAACTATTCGGCATTTTTTTTTTTTTTTTTTTTTTTTTTTTTTTTTTTTTTTTTTTATACGTGGCCAAATCATCAAATGAGTCCTCCAACCCCGGGCAGGGCGGGAGGGACTGTCAGACTTGTACTGACTAAAATCCACGGTGTCCTTCGGTAGCCCTTTGTGTGCCGGAGTCGCGGTATACGTATGTCCCGCAACCCCGGCAGGACTGTGGCCCTCTATAGGGGGGCCCCGTCACTATGCTGACGCTCCTTGAGGCGCGCGTGGGACACAACGCGCCGTCGACCCGGGCATGGTCCATGGTCGGGCAGCGAGTTGCCCTTTACTCGCCGCCCGCATGCCCGCGCCTACGGTGGCCGGAGATCATCCCGCGACATCCGTCGCCGTGGGCGTCTACCACTGCGTCTCGGGCGGAGGGAGGACGGTATCCTCTCCCTCAAGCGGCCCGCCTCCTCCTTCGCGAGCATGACTGCTTCGCAGAAGGAGGCGATGGCCTCCCACTCCGTCTCGCCCCGCAGCATGGCCGCAACCAATGCCGGGCGCGAGAGGTCTCCGCCTATCGCCGCAGTGAGGACACGGCGGTGCTCCGCCCAAGCTGGGCAGTCCTGCACCGTATGCTCCACCGTGTCCTCCGGGCGATCCTCGCAGTGGTGACACCCGGGCGTTTCCTCCTTTTTTATCATGCACAGGTACCTCCCGAAGCTGCCATGTCCGGTGAGGACCTGTGTCATGCGGTAGGTGAGGACGCCGTGGGACCTGTCCAGCCACTCCTCAAAGAGGGGTCTTACAGCCGCGATTGCGGCTAGCCCGTACCTCGGTTGCAATAGTCGTTCTCTCCAAACTGCCCTGAGATCGCGCCGGAGCTCTTCCCGCCGCGCCTCGACTTCTCGAGGCAGCGGGGATACACCCCGACGCTGCGCCTCCACGCGCCACTCATAGACGCGCAGGAGGGCAGTCGCCTCCAGATCCCAGGGCAGTGATCCGGCAAGAAGGTTGGCCGATTCGCCGGCGATCGTGCGGTATCCTCGGATCATTCGGATTGCCATGACCCTCTGGCATGCGACCAGCTTTGCCGGCCGCGTCCGAATGCTCAGGGCCCACACGGGGGCCCCGTAGAGGGCCATGGACCGCACGACGCCGGCGTGCAACCTCCGGCAGGGGGCGTTTGGCCCGCCGATATTGGGCAGGAGCCGCCCGAGGGCGGCTGATGCCCGGTTCAGCCTTGGGGCCAAACGCGAGAAATGCTCCCCGAAGTTCCATCGGCTGTCGAGGACGAGTCCCAGGTACTTCATCGTACCCCCGACGCCGATGCGAACACGCGCCACTGACAGAGTCCCACATAACGGTGGGGGGGGGCCCCCACCGTTATGTGGGACTCTGTCAGTGGCGCATTCAGATGGCCATGAAAACACATGGCCTCTGTCTTGTGCAGCGCCACTTCGAGTCCCAACTGCCGGATCCTTTCGACGACTATCGCAACCGCCCGCGTCGCCAAGTCGGCCGCCGCCTGGTGCGACACTCCCTCCGCCAGGACGAGCGAGTCGTCAGCGTAACATATTACGCTGACGTCTAGAGGGAGGTCGCCGCGCAGCACCCAGTCGAAACCGATGTCCCACAGGTGCGGTCCCAAGACCGATCCCTGTGGGACACCGCACGACATCTTTCGCCGGTTCCACTCTCCCCGGTGACCGGGGTAGATGACGGTAACTATTCGGCATGACATCTGCCTACTTATCGGCTTCTTCGTTCCACAAATATGTGCCAACCCGAATGATCTACCTCATTGGCATAAATCGATTGTAGCCGAACAAGAAGTTGCTTCGGGTCGGCTCAACCACTGCCGAACCGACAATGCCTATAAAAACAGCAAAAAATATTATTTCAAATCGGTTTTTAAGTATTTGTAGTTTTTTAGGCAACAGAATACAATCATCATCGATTTATTATGAATTTTTTAACTTTCTGACTATAAGGATTCATGAGATACAGTCTAGTGACAGACGGACATACGGACAAACAGCGGAGTTTTAGTAATGGGTCCTGTTTTACCCTTTGGGTACAGAACCCTAAAAATAATTTGGAGATGTACCGACATTTGTGTGCTTAGTGGAAAAGGCAAAGATCCTGCTCTCCTGGGGATAAAATTCCTGGTACATTAATTTAATAGTCACTCGGGTTTTAAGTTTTATAGTCAAAGCAAGTGTCACTCCCTCTCACAGAGAGGAGGCCTGTGTCCCAGCAGTGGGAACATTATAGGCTTATGATTAAAAAATGTCCAGATTGATTAGCCACTGAGAATTGAAGCCAAAACACGGGGTAAAAATTTCTCGCGTCATTCGATTTCTACGTAAAACAAGTGAACATCACGTTATTTAAACGCGCCGGTGCAGCGCGTTTGACGCGATACAGACACAATACACATGCGTGGGGCATGTCAGACGCAGCCTAAAACAAACGACAACAAACTGCTCTGATGAAAACGCGCCGTCGACGCGCGTTTCTAAAACGCGCTGCACCGGCGCGTAGTAATACGCCTGGCGGGGTTCGAACCCACGACCTACAACTCGTAAGTCGGGACCGATACCACTGGGCCACCACTGCTCTCAATATTTGTTATGTATTTGTCGCAGTGAGATAGATAAAGCCGTAATATAGTTATATCCCTAGGGATATAACTATATACCGTAACATAGTTATATTACTAGATTAAGTTTAGTGAAATAGCTTTCGGAGTGTGCGGCGCAGGCGGGGCGCGCGCAATGTTGACGGAGCACCGCTTCGCGGTGCTCCTACTTCTGGGTGGTTTAAAGAATCGTTTTGCCAGAAAATGTCGACGGAGCACCGCTTCGCGGTGCTCCTACTTCTAGGTGGTTTAAAAAAAATAACCACGAAGGGGATGGCGGGGTCTGGAAGACCCCGCCATCCCCTTCGTGGATAACCTGTCCGAGTCAGGGTGCCCCGTGGTACGAAACGGGGACTGACAAATAAAAAATGTCGTAGAAACGATTGGGGGCACCCCGACTCGGACAGGTTAGGTTAGAAGGGGATGGCGGGGTCTGGAAGACCCCGCCATCCCCTTCGTGGTTATTTTTTTTTAACCACCCAGAAGTAGGAGCACCGCGAAGCGGTGCTCCGTCGACATTTTCTGTGGCCGACTCACTGCGGCGCACACTCAGAAAGCTATTTCACTAAACTTAATCTAGTAATATAAGTATATCACTAAACTTAATCTAGTAATATAACTATGTTACGGTATATAATTATATCCCTAGGGATATAACTATATTACGGCTTTATCTATCTCACTGCGACATATTCATTAATCTTTTACATTCAATTTTGGTTTTTATTTTTGTTACTTCTCCACTACCTTTGGATGACTGGTAGAGAATGCCTCAGGCAATTAGTCTTTCTATGTAGGTACTTTTATGTTGCCTGAACTTTTAAATAAATGACTTTACATAACAACCCTTCACCAAATACAAGCATGATGTTCTCCTATGTTGGTTTTAGTACTCTTGTAAGAAATGCAATACATGAAGTTTCCTAGTCTAAGAGATGCCTTAACAAATACAACCTCGTCTTAAGCTGAACTTGCGTAACTCCGCTCGAAGTTGAACTGAAACAATATTTTATAGAATTCGTTTTACATTTATAATGTTTCCCCTTTGTATAGAGAAACTCTATTTAAAACAAGACTGCGTTTCTTAAGTAAGTCACTTGTACGTTTATATTTAACTTTCCATCGAGATAATGTAAGCGTTTGTCTTTCGTTTTCTTATGTGAATACACAAGGCATTTCTAAATTAGATAAATCATACTATACAACAATGTTTGTCTGTCTGACTATCTAGCAAATTAGTAGTTGTTAAGCAACATTCCTCGTTCAGTCAATATGATTGTGATTTAGGTAACAAATTAATTAATACAACATATAATTATGTTCATAGGAAGCGAAAACGTAAGATACGTAGAAAACAATATAAAAACAAAAATGAATTATTTAGTACGCTGCAAAATTAAGTAATCCAAAAAATAAAAAGCTTCCGAACAAAAGACGTTATGATCGCATTTTAGCGTAAAATTGCAAACGTTTCCTTTCTAACGATCCGTCTCATTACCTTCGTCTTATTTAGCCAATTATTTTCCAACAAATCACGTTGAAAGTTACCCCACAATCGATCATCATTACCCTGCCCTCAACACATTTATTCACTGCATATATTTTTTCGACATGATTTATCCGATACAACTTTGACAGCGGCTGTCAAAATCATAACGTATTGTAAGTAGCATTGGTAGCATCTTGTTACACGTGAAAATGGCTGCCTTGTTATATCTGTATTATTATTTTAAAGGAGTTAAGAACATTTTATTATTGGTTTATGTTTTTTACTTGATTATTAAGTCGTGGTCTTTAACATGAATTATGTTTATTATAACATTTGTAACATGTACGAACTATTCAAAATACTTTTTGGTATTAGAGATCACACTATTGAATCAAATATACAAGCTCTTTGACTACATTGACATCGTGAGCTCAATAAAACTTTTTAAATCATGTATAATAAAGAATCACAACTGTACATTTGCAAACCCTTGTATTAACTTGCAATAACTACTAACTCGTACCTTATAAATTTAATATTATTTATATACTTAACGACGTAGATAAAAGTAACATTATCTAACTAATACTTTCATCACGATGTCTTTACGAAACTAAGCCGGATTATAGGACTAAGTGGCCACTAAGTAGTCACACGTCGCAGAAAACACTTATAGTACATTAATACGGCTTAATGTATACTGTTTTCTTTATATAAAATACAACATATATGTATATGGCTAAGGATATTAGGAGGTTTCTTCGTCTTATATAAAAGAAATATTCAGTACTTTCGTGTTTACCTGCCCGATTCCTTATTACTGTTTTCGGTTATTGATTACTAGTTAACGGCGTATGGCAAAGCGAAAGCATCGTTTGATGAGTCGGAAAAGTTGCCACGCACCGCCACCAGTAGGCGCCAGTATCGCGAAATTAACGCAATCCAAAGTTTTATGTATTTCATTTCGTCAACTTCGACATTTCATAAATTAGTGTTCCCTTTACGCAAAATACAAGTATTACTCTAGTAGAAATATTTTGATATAAAGATATTGAAACATTTACTAAAACAAAATGATAGAAATACTTATTGATGTGGATAAATATTTTGCAAATATTTTCATCATTCACAGTCTTAAATTTATTTTATAACACTTGGACACAGATTTTGACGTCCCGAGATAACGAAAAAAACTACTATTTGGTAGAAAATTAATAAAATTGGCACACTTTGCGAAAGTGACAATTCCCAATTATCTAAAGCCCCAAACACATGCGCGCACGGGCAAAGGCATGTGAGCATAATGACGTCGCTCCCCCTTAGAGGGCCTACCAGGGTCCCGGGACTAACGAATACCGTGACCCCAGAACGTAAAGGTCTATTGAAAGACATCGTAGATTTTAGTATATACCCGCCCTGCCCTGGGTAGGAGGACTCATTTGATTATTTTACCACACTAAAAAAAGCCCCAAACACACGCTTCTTTTATTAACGTCCGTTCAGAAAGCTAGTTGCGTGTGATGCATTTTGTTATAATGACAGACACTAGCGCCGCGTAAAAGGGACGTAATAGTTTTTACTCGTATATTATGAGGTACAGGTACACAGATTATTGTAGTACAACAATTTTATTGTCTGTAACTTCTTTATAATTGAATCTTCATTCTATAATATCCTATCAATTTTTTTTGGGACAAGGTCTTAATATCACTTTTCTGATAAATGAAACCTTTGAGAGATATCTATCGGCTCCAAAAGAATGAGCCCAGTGCTAATCATTTTTTTTTGCCTCCAAAGCAATTACTAGTGCGAGAGCAACTTGTACCGAACACGCGGTGAGACAGCAATGACCACAAATTTTTCATCGTAGTCGCAGCATTATACCACAATACTATAGGCGATATTTAACAGGGTGGTGGGTGCTATGCCTTAAATGTAGTTGACATTTAATTTTGAAGTATTCAAAATTTTGACAATACCAGTTTTCATTTAATTTATTTTAATCCTGTTTCTTCGAAATTGTTATAAATCTGTGACGAAACTAAATAAATAATAATAAGAGTGAAGTGTTTCTTATCCTATATCGCAGTTTGATACGATTAGAAGTTGTTTTCAGTTACATATTGTCTCAAATTGTTGACTGCAAATCAGTGCATTTATCATTAGTTCATGTGAAATGGTATTTGGATGCATAAAGATTAGATGGAAGGAGGATGGACACAGAGGAACCATCCGACAACAATAGTACGATATCACGATAGCATTGATATAATTATCACTGTGAGTAATTTATTATATTGATAGGAACAATTCGTAATGTATAGTATCATACGTATTCTAAACATTTCCCTTGTTTGCTCTGTAGGGGTCGTCAGGAATTTCCTGCGATGATATTCAGTATGTTTAGTTTATTTTAATACTTCATTTATTAATGAAAATAAAGTGTTATTGAAAAATGAAAGTTTACGTGACTTATTTACAGTCATGTCCGTTTAATCACGTCCCATTGAACACATCGAAACATAGTTTTGAATAATCTATAAGCCTACGTATCATTCGTTTTTATTTTCTCGATCTTTTTATACATTTCCAATTTTTTTATTACGAAAATCTGACAGCCGCGATCTGAAAAAAAGTGTCACAGGTCTAGCCTGTAAGAGCCACGCTGGCTGACTGATGTGTCAAGGAACGAAAGTGATGACACTACTTTTAAAAGGCAAAAGATGAGAGGACGATAGTGAATGTGTGCTCAGAATAAAATGGCGTATGTGCCCAAACATATTGACGCCTTTTTATGAATTAAAATTGTTATTAATTGAAAAACTGTCTTTACAGAATTTAGATACTAGTATTTTCTACAATTTAAAACAACATCCTTTCAATAACTCATAGTAGTTACGTCGTAAAGTCCAAAAAATAAAAAACATAGACTGAACTTTGCATTTTTTTTGTATCGAGAAAATTTAATTGAATCGTGTTTTCAACTTTGTTAGAATTTAGATCATATAGTTAATAACTGTATTCCAAGTTGTAAGATCTGTAGTCCAGTCATGTACGACAGAAAGTAAAATATAAAAACCGTATAAGTACTGACTTAGCCCCTTAAGTACAGCGGCTTTGCCCGCTCGTTCCCCTTCGCACTTTGCCTATGTCACTCAGGACTAAAGCAGACTTCAACTTGTGAAAGAGTAATTGACAACGGTCTAGTAGTTTTGGAGCCGATTCAATACAAAAAATATTAAACCTTTCCTCTTTATAATAATTATTAGTGTAGACTGTGTCTACATTTATTCTATCCTAAATATTGTCGGATTCCAGAATTCACTTTTCCTGTCATAGTTTTTATTTGCAAAAAAAAAAAAACAATTTAAGTATAGACATTATAACAGTGTCACATAAGTTACTTACGCACTGGGAGGTGCCGTGCTTATATAGTGTTAAGCAGCGAGTCTCCATGCAAGTTGCGAAATGAACCGAATTTTCTGGAAGTTTCGCATCCAGGATCTCTGTGGGCCTAAATTCTTCACGAATCGCCTTCTAGTTTATTGACTGTGTATTCTTAACAAGTAAACTCTGACTTTGAGTCAAAATAAATACGTTCAGCTGCATAAAATTCATGCGAAATGATGGGCTACCTAAAGGTGCATTCACACTCATCAGTCACCGTCATGACACGTCACCGGCCCGGTTTAAAAAACAAAATGTTCCTATACTCCTAGTGTGACTTTGTTTCCGCACGTCAGTCACCGGCCATGCACCGGCACGTGATCTATCAGTCACGACACCGGTCAGGCACGTCAAATAATATTTCTATACAAGTTTTATACTTTTATCCCCATAAACGGCACGTCTCACTTCAGTCAGTGTATGTGTTCAATGATTCAGCCAAACCGGAGACGTGACTGACGAACGACATAACGGTGACTGGTGACTAGACAAACCGTCACCGATCTGTTGTCGGTGACGTGACGGTGACGCGACGTGACTGATGTGTGTGAATGCACATTTAATCCCATTTTCAAATCAAATGAAAATGCGTGCCTTTCCGCCACTATTTTATTCTTCTCGTATAAGGGCTATAAATATATAATATATTGAAAAACAACACTTTGGATGAGTTCTCCCTCTGGAGGGACTGTCAGAATTGACTGATCCTAAAAACACGAGGACAGGTGGAAAGTTCTTCATTCGCGGTTGAAAAACAATGATCCTCCAACTAATATAGGAGCAATTGCTTATCGCTTCCTGATGATGAGACATTAATGAAAACAATGGAATCGTGAAGAACATTCGAGTAACTCTTTAAGGCCCTTCGTACACTAGGCGACGCAAGTCTCCGATACCTGACGCCTTTGGTATCCAGGTGACTATCACAATACAAATCCATAGAGACTTGCGACTTGCGTACGAGTATCAGAGACTTGCGTCGCCTAGTATACGAAGTGGCTAATGTACCTATGTTCGACCTAATAGGTATGTACCCTGGCTATAAACAACACGGTCTGCTTAACGATACCAATGATGGACATTAAAGTACCTCCAACATGAGCAATTTTGTTCAAGAGCTATAAAAAATATTTTTAATGGCTCTGCCCACATTTTAGTGGTCATTAAGTTCTCAATGTACTTTATTTACTTTGTGACATTTTTCAACTGAAATCTATTTCTGATTTCTATTTGGCGAATACATTCGTTATGTTCACATCAAAGATTTAAAATTGTTTAATGGCTCGTTACTGTACCCGCTTACAATGTAACTTATTTATAATGAGATGACAAGACTAAGCTAGCAAATACTAAATTGGTTGACTTTCGGTAATTTAAATGTGAGCGAGGGATTACAATCCTAATGTTAGTTTAAACTTTTTTTTTTTTTTAGCGTGGTAAAATCATCAAATAAGTCCTCCCACCCCGGGCAGGGCGGGAGGGACTGTCAGACTTCTACTGACTAAAATCCACGGTGTCCTTCAGTAGCCTGTTATGTTCCGGGGTCAGGGTAAGGAAATAATCCCGCGACCCCGGCAGGCTTTGGCCCTCTGAGAGGGGGCCCCGTCATTATGCTGACGCTCTTTGAGGCGCGCGAGGGACACAACGCGCCGTCGACCCGGGCATGGTCCATGGTCAGGCAGCGAGTTGCCCTTTACTCGCTGCCCGCATGCCCGCGCCTACGGTGGCCGCCCAAGTAACACAAACAGCATTATAACAAACGAATATTAAACTTATGTAGAGCTTATGCTCCTTATAGACTCGTATATAAGTTCACCGAGCGTCTTTACGCTTTATATTGGCATTTTTAAATTATTATAATGCTTTACACTGTATAACGGTTGCATAATGGCATATCAGAATCCTGTTATAAAACCTGAAGTTTTAGTGCAGCAAGCTACAACGAAGCTGTACAGCTTTCAGCTGTTGTTAGTGCTTTTAGATGTACAATAGCATTTTAAGAAGTAAATAAAGGCCTTATGCTTTTTTATAGCATCAACGTGAACCATTATAATGCTAGTTAAATCAGTTATACAGCTTTTGGGTATTTAAAGTGCCTTAGTAATATAGACCATATTGGCATTTTTAAATGCTAATTAAAAGCCTAGGGCCAATGAAAGGTGTCAACCTGAATCAATGTAATGCCTGCATTTTTAAAGATCAACTGAGTTCTTTTGTATGGCTAGCAGCTGTCACGTGAGTTATTGTAACGCGTAAAGCTGTATAAACATTCATATTACGGCTGCTATAAACCGACACCATTTTGGAAATATTTTCTAACCTAAAAATATTATCATTCGGACCTATTTATAAAAGAAATAACCCTTTATAATATGAATACAACTTAAATTGTGTCGCTTAACTTCAAACTCGGATAAATCCAATTCTGAGATTTTTTAAGATTTTGGTGTCAAACGAAAGGGAAAAAGAAATGCTTTTAATTTTTTTTATCAGTTCTGTATAAATCCGCACGGTTCTTGAGAAATAAACCGTCAAAGTTATAAAATTTTGTCTAAGTCAGATAGATCCATGAGACAGTTTTTTTCAAATGTAGTTAAGTCCATGGGAGCCAATCAGGTAATTGCATTTTTTCAACATGGCCGTCAGTCAACGTAACTCTGCGACAGCAACACCATACATTCACACTCTGATTTTTTTCAAAGATAGATAAATCGCATTCCATTCTACCAAATGAAGGTAAATCCAATCTAAATATTGAATTTTTGAAAGGATGAGTGATTTAAATACTGAATTGGCTAAACAGGATCGTTTCCTTCAATAGTGTTGCCATATTAAAATAAAAACTGTGTTTTAATTCATGAAAATAAGACTTTTATCACTTTTTTTTGAATATCTCGTAACGGGGTAAAGTGGATTTATCCGAGTTTGAATAATTAATTTTTCCGTTTGGGCAGTATTAATTAATACTGCCCAAACTATACTATTATGTTAATTATTCAAAATTTGTTCTTTATTCGAAATACATTATTGTTTTGGTTATTTCACACATATCTTAAAACAACATTTTTTATCTAAATCACAAAATATCGAAGGCGCGTGAAAAATATCCATAAAACTTATATAGATATTAACAGTAAACCACACTGCGCAGTAAAATTTGAAGGCAGAAAGTAACTTCAGAGTCTAAAACTTATATTAATTTTGATTTAATGTAAACAAATATGGTGTCATCAGTTACTCTAGTTTGTCCATGTTCGTCCATAATAAAAAGGCAAAGTAGTTAAGTTTAACGATAATTGTATTATAAAATTTATACCATAGCATTAGAGATGTTTTTGCAATGATGTGGGGTTTACTAACTGTGAACACTTAAATGGCTACAATCATACTTTTACTTCACTTTTATGCTCCTCTAATGCATTTGTAATGCTATTAACATATTCAGTATCAAAAATAATGACAGTATAATGCTTTTACAATGCGATTGGCATCTTCAGTGACCGTAATAATGCTTTTAAAATGCGATTGGCATCTTCCTTGACCGTAATAATGCTTCTATAATGCGATTGGCAACTCCTTGACCACAATAATGCTTATATAATGCTTATATAATGCAATTAAACAACTATGTGAACCCATTTAGGATCTAAAGCCGTATAATTTGTGCCCAAATAAGAGTTATATCAGCCGTACAAACGTTTGTAGGGCTAATATAGGGCTACCTTCAAAATGCTTAAACGCTACAGAAATGATGTAAGACTGCCGTTATAATGCTTTGATGTGTTACTTGGGCGGAGATCGTCTGCTGACGTCCGACGCCGCGGGCGCCTACTACTGCTGTTGGGGCGGAGGGAGGACGCTGTCCTCTCTCTCTCGCGGCTCGCCTCCTCCTTCACGAGCATTACTGCTTCGCAGAAGGAGGATGTTAGTTTAAACTTAATGTTATTTTTATAGAAGACTTAAAAAAAAAAACTTCAAAAAAGGAATTAACGTCAAAAACAAGGAAGTCTTTCTTCGGAAGTCGGTGGCTGCGTTTTTTATAACATTGACTTTTTCCACCGACTTCCAAAAGTCCAAAGTTATTTAACACTTTTTGTGTTTATTTTTTATTTTACATTTATACAAATGCAATACAAAAAAAATACAAAAATAATTATTAGGGTTACATAAGTGGGTGGTTGTGTTTGGTGTCCCTTTAAGAAAATCAAGCCTGTGTTGGGAGACCCCGCTCTTCTACAGAAAGTACTTAACAATAACAAAAATGTGGGTAATGAATTTATTTCTATGATTATAGTATAGTAGAATAAAAAATAAAACTAAGCAAGAAAGAAGAAAAAAACGAAAATTAACGTGTGCGTGTGTGTATGTGTGTGTGCTTGTGTGTGTGTGTGTGTGTGTGTGCGAGTGTATAAGAGAATGTGGGTGCATGTTTCAATTTGATATTTGAGATGCATTTTTAAGAGATTGTATGTTGTTATTTTGTCCCAAAAGACTGATATTTCAACATATAATTCTAAGACGATTCGATTAATTTGATTGCTAACGCTAATAGTGCAGAAACTGGCAAATAGTTACTTCAGTGGCTCATTAGCTGCTTATCGATCCGAACGTATCAATTAGTCAGAGAGGAGCGCTCTGCAGAAGACATGTACAGGGAAAACTATTGTGTAACTGCTTTACCCAACTACGGACGGTACTAATTAAATCATTTTTTTTTCTGTTTTTTAAAAACTTTGCCCCACACTAGGAATTTTACCTGTAGCGTGGGTGCGTTTACAATTTAACAAAAACATCCATCCATCCATCCTCATTTTGATAGTTTATGAGGATGGATGGATGGATGAATGGAGGATGGATGTTTGGTACCTACTCTTTCACACACAAACTACAGAACGGATTTGACCAAATTTGAGATCAGTATTATCTTAATATATATAAATTTCGTGTCACAATGTTTGTCCTCAATGGACTCCTAAACCACTTAACCGATTATAATAAAATTCGCACACCATGTGCAGTTCGATCCAACTTGAGAGATAGGATAGTTTAAATCTCAAATTATAGTCGCAATTTTAATAATATTATAAAGACTGCACCCGTGCGGAGCCGGGGCGGGTCGCTAGTGTACCTATAGTTTTAACCTTTATAGGATAGTATTTTTTTCATCCCAGTATTGCATTCTAGTGGGATAGTTTTCGAGTTACACACGAGCAAACCGCTGGAAACAGCTAATATATTATTATAAGATACGGCTGCATCATCACAACAACATGACAAATGTATCCGATCCATAGATGATTTGCGACCGTACTAATGTCTGGCAGAATGCGATAGTACATACATACCACATGGTACATCGTAACTTTAATAATCTGGAGCAGTAGGGCGGTCATTAAGATATAAATTAGCTCGGGCTAATAATTATACGTTGGCTTATATTTTGGTGGCTACATTACTTTTGTGACGTGTAATAAGTAATGCGTCATGTTTGTGTTGATGAAGGTTTTATAATAGGCTTGTTTACTGAAAAAAATCAAATAAGTTAAGCAAAATTGTTGAAAAATGTTTGATACCTGTAGCTAGCGAGCAGATACGTAGCTTTCGAAATTCACTCATGCCGTGGGTGGTGGCATTTTAGTGCATCTTGACGTCACAAGTTCTCACTCTCGACTTTTGATCAAAAGAAAAAGTATGTGTCCGTTATTTTTCAGAACTCTAAAGTTTGGTTTTTAATCTCGTAGACCAAATTGACAAATGATAATGTCAAAACTGACATAAATTCTATTGAAATTCGTGTCAGTTCGCCATTTGCACCTGTCAATTCAGTCTACGAGATTAAAAAACGAGGTATAAGTGACTGACGAATAAGATTTGATATTTATTGATGCTGTAAACTAGCACATTAAGAAAGCTTTTGAAGTTTTTAAAAATATTGAAAACTAGCTGCTGCCCGCGATGCTTGAATGCGTTGAAGAAATAAAGGTTCGCTGCTCGTTCCCCGTAGGTGATAGAGTAATAATATGTAAGCCTGTATTTTATGTTGACCCAACTTCTTAATAATATTCGTACCAAATTTGAAGTAAATCCATGCATTACTTTTTGAGTTTACCCGAGACATACATACAGACAAACAGACAATAATTACACGCAGAGAAATGTATACGAGAACTTCTGGTTGCAACCGTGACAGCAAGACGCACTAGTTGACTTTACAAAATTTCTAGTAATAAATACTAAGTCCTTGTTATCTCTACTGCTTACTTAGTATGTATTACTAAGTCCTTGCTATCTCTACTACTTACTTAATACACACATCAAAAGTGTCTAGGGATCAACATATATTTTTGCAATAACTTTTCTCCTGATTGATATTATTTAAAATGTTCTTTAAGGATTCATCAAATAAAGTGTTATCGTTTGTCACAGTAACGATAAACCAAGTCACGGGAACCGATCAATTTACCGAATTTTGTTTGTTCGAATTTCATTATACCGAAAACTATTGACCGACATCTCTTTTGCTATATGCATCATTTGCCATATTTTCAGATCATCGAAGTATCATTAGCCATAAGTATTATTATACCGAAGTATGTTCCGCCGATTAACAAAATAACTTTTTACTATTGACCGAAGCCTCTTTTAAACTTTTTTCAATTGCCAACTGATTTATTTGCCATATTTTCACCATACCGAAACAACATTTTACCGAAAAATTAAATTACTGTCATAAAAATTCAATATATTTTGCTACAAAACATTGTGGCGGAAACGAAATGCTGCAAAGCCGACTTTACGTAGTCTTGTCTGCCCTACCCCTAGAGTGTAATTTAAAATCGCGTAGGCGCGGAGGGGTGGGGTGGCCCGCGAGCTGAGGAGCAGGAGGTTGGAACGACCGCCGCCGCGGCTGAGGCTGGCCGGCGAAGCCGGCCAGTAAGCCGAAGCTGCGGTGGTGAGCGTTCAAATCATCTGCGACGATAAGCTCGCGTGGGGCCACCCAAAACCCTGCAGCGCCGGAGCCATGACAGAAACAATGCTTGTTGCATGTTGCATGCTTGCTGGAACGCTGCGTGTTTGCTGCATGTTGCATTCTGCGTACTTGCTTGCACGCTGCATGCTCGCTTGCATGCTGCATGCTTGCTTGCATGCTGCATGCTGCATGCTTGCTTGCATGCTGCATGCTGCATGTATTAACAGCAAATGTCATTAATTATAATACAATACCCTTCAGAATTATATTATCGTATACGACGTTTGCACAATTATTTTGTGTTGTCTACCTACATTTCAATGGCGCCTGCTAAAAATGTAACAGCAATAATTAAGTGTGCAAAATTTTCTAGGCGTTCGGTGAAATAAAAATATCGACGCAAGAAAGCAATCTTGTAGTATCTCGAAAAGTGGAACTTTACACCAGAGCCAAAAAACTATTTAAAAAATTCATAACTCGTAAACTAGCTGAAATCGAGAGGTAATTTTTGGAACATATATTTCTTATAACGAAATTTATTAGATAACACTGAAGTTAGTGGTCTTAAGTTGGTATAACATGAGTTTTTGCTAGTTACAGCAATTGGTTTTTCAATTTGAGTCATCAATATTGCTGTATCTTGGTCATAGACATAGTAATCATATCGACGCCAGAAAGCAATCTTGTAGTATCTCGAAAAGTGGAACTTTAAACCAGAGCCAAAAAACTATTTAAAAAATCATAACTCGTAAACTAGCTGAAATAGAGAGGTAATTTTTGAAACACATATTTCTTATACTGTTTATTAGATAACACTAAAGATAGTGTTCTAAAGTTGCGAGTTACAGCAATTGGTATTTCAATTTGAAGCATCAATATTGCTGTATCTTGAAAAAATAAAATAAAAATTTAGACAACAATTATGATGTTGATTTTGTTGTATCTATTTCTTTTTGTAAAATAGCTGATTTTATGGTACTTACAGCATTTTGAAGTATGATTTCATAAAAAAGTTAAAAAAATTCCACGTCGTATCTAAAAAAAAAAACCTCCTAGGAAAACATGGATCAGACTGTCCGACGCAGTATTTTTTTCTGAATTCAAATATGCAATAAAAAAAAATCCCATTTTGCGAGATACGACAAAATCGCTTTCTAGCGTCGATATGGAAATTAAAACAGTGGTATAATGAATGTTTGGAAACATAATACTTCGGACAACCGTCACTTCGAGTAAGTGTAACATCGGTAAAAAGTTTGTCGGCCAAATGAAATGCTGGAGAAACGAAAAAAGATGAATAGATAACAGGTTAACTGAAACAGTGGCAAACGTGACTTCGATGAAGTAAAAAAAAACCAAAAGGTAATAGTTGAAAAGTTTTAGGGCAAATGAAATTCGGTCAACCGTTTTTCGATCTTATGATAGGTAACCAATGATTCTATTTATTTTTGTTCGCGTAAGTATTTGAAAGTATTTCTGTGTTGTGTGGCAGTTTTAGGAAGTGAAAAGTTGTGGGTTAAAAACGAATGTGTTAAATAAAACTAGGTAGGTAAATTGAACATTACTTTTTGTTGCTTTTGAACTAAAAGAAAACAAATTGAGGTTTTCAGTCATAGTATTGTAAATGCACCTTAAACAACAATTTCTACCTTTCGTCAGAAATATTTCTACTGACTGTTTATGACTAAGGCAATCGTTATATTAAAATTAAAATTAAATTACTGTCATAAAAATTCAATATATTTTGCTACAAAACATTGTGGCGGAAACGAAATGCTGCAAAGCCGACTTTACGTAGTCTTGTCTGCCCTACCCCTAGAGTGTAATTTAAAATCGCGTAGGCGCGGAGGGGTGGGGTGGCCCGCGAGCTGAGGAGCAGGAGGTTGGAACGACCGCCGCCGCGGCTGAGGCTGGCCGGCGAAGCCGGCCAGTAAGCCGAAGCTGCGGTGGTGAGCGTTCAAATCATCTGCGACGATAAGCTCGCGTGGGGCCACCCAAAACCCTGCAGCGCCGGAGCCATGACAGAAACAATGCTTGTTGCATGTTGCATGCTTGCTGGAACGCTGCGTGTTTGCTGCATGTTGCATTCTGCGTGCTTGCTTGCACGCTGCATGCTCGCTTGCATGCTGCATGCTGCATGCTTGCTTGCATGCTGCATGCTGCATGCTTGCTTGCATGCTGCATGCGCTACGACGCACATCAACTATGTAATTAACAGCAAATGTCATTAATTATAATACAATACCCTTCAGAATTAGTAGTATATTATTGGGCATTCTGTCCCACCTGTCGCGCAGTCGAACTAGTTCGACTACGCTCCGTTGGGACAGAATGCCCAATAGAATTCGGGATCTGATAAGTTTAAGCATTCTAAATCCGCCTATCGTTCGGCGAAGTAAATTCGCTATACAAAGAGTAACCAAGTACATTTACACCGTTTGAATATGGTGGAGCGGGAAAAGCGAAATAATCGGAAGGCTGCACAATACCTTGAGATTCTCGTCATGGTCTTCAGGAGCGATGTAGGCAGTCAGCACCACGAAAATACATCAAATTGATATCGATTTTTGTCTGGAGCACGGAATGCACTCGAGCACACGTTGTCAACCATATTTTTCTACATTGTCTTCTTCTCGCTCGAACGAATGTGTTGGGTATGTGAAGGGAGATGGGAATAGGAAACACGGTATCAACCAAACAAGTAAAACAATACTAAAGTCATTTAGATTTTTTTTATTTATCAATAAAAAACCTTGGATCTTCTTCAAACAATTTGTCAACCGAACTCACGAAATCTTGTAATTTACGCCACTGCGATGTATCCGTATTGGTTTGGAACTTGATACGGACAAGTGCCTTCTTCCACAACGCCATGGAATCGGTATCACGCGCATCACCTGTTTTGTAAACTTTACAGTCAACATAATATTCACCATCGGTGTCCGCATTTCGTCGCTCGCTGCCATTTGCCACCCGGTTTACGAAGAATGATGATAAAACCGATCGATTGCTCGATGACCCATAATTGACTTCTGGATCAGTTTCATTATTCCGACTGATACCGAATACATCGATGGAACCACCTGATTTTTTGTTACTGAAACAACATAGAAAACAAAGTGGTTAATCACATTATCTATCTATTCAGAATTAGTGTCTGAACCCTGGAATGGAACACAGTCGACAAACGCGATGCAGCGTTGAAGCGATCGACCGCAGCAATTTAGTAAAACATGATCAACAGTCGCTGATGCTGAATATAGCATGCTCGACTCTAAATTTAAAATTAATTTAACACTCGCACTGAGTTATCAAAATATCACGATGAAGTATTTTACTCAAGATTGAAGACACATTAAATTTTGATTGGGTACCTTGGATGTGATGAGTTCGTTAATGAGCCTGACTTGCGCTTCCTGCTGCTGTTGTTGGCGGGCTGTTTGTGTGTGGGCCTAGCTTTCTTTTCAATGACCGCAGTTGGGTGATAGGCCTCGCACTCAGATTCAGACCTGAAATAAAGACATAATAATATTTTATTAAAAATATTCCATACCTACACGATCATTCTCCAAATGTTTTTTTATCCTATACACGATACAAAATATAACATACACATAGGTACACTGTTTTACATGAAAAAATGCATAAAATTATGATTTCTTTAAATGCATAATAAAATTATGAACAATGATTAGTCAAGACGATTTCTTTCAGACAACCTTAACATGGACAACAAAATATTATAGACAAGTAAAAGAAGGATAGCACAAAGTTTAAAAACATAATTACACTTACATTTCTTAATATACTTACATTGTTTAAATTGGCGATTGTTTCCACGAGAAGCGAAGTTGACGACAGCAGGCGCAGGTTAAGATGTCAGCAGGCAATCAACACCAAAAGCAACAACAACTGGTACTAATAACTTCTGCGTTCACAATATACTTCTTGAAGACTGTCTCCACAATAAAATTCAACTGTGTTTAGTTCTCCTATAGCATTATGTTTTAAGTCAAAATCGTGTGATAATCCGCTATATTATAAAATGATCGCAAACCGTTAAAGTAATAATAAATAAATCAACTGTTTTTCTTATACGTATTATATCAAAGCAAAAATGTTGATTCAAGGAATTAATGCACAAACAGTTTCAACACGAATAGTATCAATTACTGTTAATGTAGCGAAAATACTTAGGGCTGGCAAACTATCGCGGGACTGTTACAGTTACGTCGGTCCTGGAACGTAAATGGCGTATTATGATATGAACACAGTAGGGTTTTTCAGAACAGGTCTGATAGTACCTTCTCTTCCACCCAAGGATCCCAGATCTCATTGGATGATTTCCAGATTTAAAAAAGTGATGACAAACTGGATTATGATAGTAAAATGATACGTTCTAAGTAGAGTGTTGCTTTCTTGGACTAATTTTAGACTATTTTGAAGTTATCGTTTTATAATAAAGTATTTGCAGAGCCGCTTTTACTTTTAGGATTTAGGATTCATACAAATATACATACATACATTCGGTTAAATAGGTATCATAACCCTCTTTTTTGCTTTTCCGTAGTCGGATGATGAACAAACATCTATAAGTTAATTGTGCATGCATGCCATCTTGAACCAAGATAGCTGTTCACGCGCGAACGCAGGGACGCGAGAGGTACGGTGTGGGACAACACTACGCATTCGCACCACATGCCGCCGACCGGTCGGCGGCGTGTCTTCAGCATAATAATAATAAATCTATCATCAATAAAATCACAACCGTCTTTTTTTCTGCGCCGTAGTCGGGTAATGAACGAACATCCGTACGGTAAATATGTGTATGCGTGCCATCCTTACCTAAGATAGCTGATTTATGCGAATGTGACTTTGCTGACTGAAAAAAAATAATAAGTATGATCAAAGTCCAATAAAACATATAAGTTTGAAACCGAAAAATATTTAATTGCTTGTTATTCTTAAACATTTAGGTACGTTTTCATTATTCACGCGAAATAGACGTCAATAATTTGGAAAATAAAGGTAAATATTTTAATATTTTATCACGCGCGTTAAGCGTATATTCTTAAGTACCTATTTACTTTAATTATAACTATGTATATTTTCTTTCAGGAAGCGTTATTTACATATTGGAATTATGTGGAAAACTATGGTTTGAAATTTGTTCTGCACTAGATGATCAAGCGAAATTATTATCAAATAATTTAAAGAAAAATAAAAGGTAAAAGTACTTACTAATCACGAGTGATAATAATATTATGTTTTATAGTTAGTTTAATCGTACATTGTGTTTGATATTTTCAGAAAACGTTAAAACTTTTGGAACCAACCTTACGAAATTGAATTCCATACAAGGATAATTATCGTACAATAATGCGTTGACAAGTTTGGCTTTGAAATCAGTGTCAATAATTTAGAAAAACAAAATATATGAAAAAAGGTAAATATAAATACTTAGCACTTTTTTCACAAGAGCTAAGCTGAGGAAAATAGTATGATACCAGGACAGACTTAATAAACTACACTTTTTTTTCAGGAGGCGTCGGATTGACTTCGGTAATGATTTTTACCTGAGATCAGACAAGTACAACCCAACGAGCTATGCTGGAAAATTGAACACAAATACTATAACTTGTAATATATTGATATTTAAGGTATTTATTCTTCTGTACCAATTGAAAGTGTTGATAATCTAAAGGAACCGTGCTATTTTTGATTTTTAGACTTGACTTGTAGGTACATGGAACGTTTAGTTTTTTAAACCTTTCAGTAATTTCATACCAAATTCATTTAATATTCGTACTTTTATGTTTGTAAATTTATAATTTCATCAAAATGCCTCATTGCTCGGTTTGCGATATTTATGTAGTTAGTCGTTGCTGGACCAGTCACTTACGAACTAATAAACACAAAAATAATAGTACAATGCCTATTCTTGAAAACGTTGAAATCATACGTTCATCTTTTAAAGGACGTATTATTAGTTACCGAGTTATTGCATCCAAAGATGAAGCAAATAATCTTCCGGAAACATTTTTTAGCAATATTCGCGAACAGGTCAAATCTTTAGTCGATGACTCACTTAAAAGACATATCGCAGTAAAAGTTAATTTTGAACTTTTTTCTTTATTTCTATTGTATAAAAACGATTTACAAGAAATCAAATCTTTTGCCACCAAAAATTTTGTTATACATTTGAATTATAATTTTAATACTATTTATGACACAGTTGTCACGTCGTTGTTGAAAAAAATTGAGGAATTTGAAGAGAGAGACAGCGGATGGACATTCTTGAGTAATTTACATTTAGAAGTCAATGTTAATAAGTATCAGCCACTAAGTGGATCTCATTTTATAGATTTACCTAAGATTATAAAAAACAAAAAAGCATGTTTGAATATTCACAATAATGATAATTATTGTTTTATGTGGTGCATTGTAGCTGCCTTGTACCCTGCAAATCGACACCCAGAGCGAGTAAACTCTTATCCTCACTTTCGCGATGTTTTAAATGTTAAGGACATTTCTTTTCCCATGTCTTTTTCAGATATAGCAATTTTTGAAAGAAATAATCCTTTTCTAAATATATTCGTTTACGGTTTAAAAAACAATAAGCAAATAACAGGTCCCTTATACAGACCTGACTCGTGTAAGGGTAAAACTAAGAGTATTCATCTACTGTTCTTAGAAACTGATAGTTCATCCCATTATTGTCTTATTAAAGATTTACCTCGTCTTGTTAAAACTCAAATCACGAAACATCATAGTAAATTATATTTTTGCGATAGTTGCTTATTGTTTTTTCCTACTCCTAAACAATTCGAAGATCATCTGTGTGAGGGAACCGTCACTATTTTACCTGAAAGGGGGTCTATATTACAGTTTAAAAATTTTGATAGAAAACAAAACATTCCATTCGTCATATACGCCGATTTCGAAACATTGCTGGAACCAACATCCGCTAGTGAACCCGACACTGCTAACACATCATTTTTACAACGACACGTGCCTGCAGCATTCGCCTATAATATTGTTTCTTCGGTAAATTGTACTTTTGATGATGATACATTTAAAACTTATCGCGGTGTTGACTGTGTTTCAAAATTTATAGACTTTCTTTCGAGTGATGTTAAAAAAATTTACAAAATATTAACCGAAACCCGAGTCATGACTTTTACAAAAGACGATGCACGAGATTTTCAACAAGCCTATAAATGTTACATATGTGGAAACCTACTTTGGACTAATAAAGTTAGAGATCATTGTCATATAACTGGACGATACCGTGGTGCTGCCCATAGACATTGTAATCTACAGTATAAAATACCTAAATTCATACCATTATTTTTCCACAATTTATCAGGATACGATTGCCATTTATTCATAAAAAAATTAGGTGAAATGCCAGGAAAGTTGAGAATTATTCCCAAGACAAAAGAAAGGTATATTTCATTTTCCAAATTCATACAGGTAGATGATAATGAATACGTTCAAGTAAGATTTTTAGATTCATTTAATTTTTTAGGAGCTAGCTTAGACAAACTTGCGAAAACTATGCATAATGATGATTTCATTGCTCTACGTTCTCATTTTCCCAACAAGAACCAATTTAATTTGCTTACAAGGAAGGGAGTTTATCCTTATGATTACATGACTAACTGGAAATGTTATAAACAAACAAGGTTACCATCGAGACAAAACTTTTTCAGCGTTCTAACTAACCAAGCTATTTCAGATGAAGATTATAGACATGCTTGTTTGGTTTGGAATGAATTCAATATAAAAGATTTAGGTGATTATACTGATTTATATTTGAAAACAGATGTCCTTTTACTAACTGACATATTCCAGAATTTTAGAAAAACTTGTAAACAGCATTATAAACTAGACCCTGCATTTTACCTAACCGCACCTAGTTTATCATTTGATGCAATGCTATTAAAAACAGGCGTCCAACTTGAACTCGTTTCAGACTTAGCCATTGTACGAATGATTCAAAAAGGTATTAGAGGTGGTTTGTGTATGTGCTCTCATCGCTATGCAAAAGCTAATAATAAGTATTTATCAAATTGCGATGCATCAAAACCACAATGTTTCATAGTTTATTTGGATTGTAATAACCTTTACGGTTACAGTATGTGTCAATATTTACCCTATTCAGATTTTAGATTTTTAAATGAAAATGAAATAAACCAATTACAAGTTGAATGTATTGAGGATAATGCGACATGGGGTTTCATACTAGAAGTCGATCTATTTTACCCTGAATCCTTACACAGCGATCATAATGACTTACCTTTTTGTTCTGAAAAGTGCATACCGCCTGGAGGAAAAACTAAAAAACTTGTTTCAAATTTATATAATAAGTATAACTATGTCATTCATTACGTGCATTTAAAAAAATGTTTGGAACACGGTTTGTTACTGCGTAAAATTCATAGAGTTATCACGTTTAGACAAAGTCCTTATTTAAAGCAATACATTGAATTAAATACACAACTACGTCAAAAAGCAATCAGCACATTTGAACAAGATTTCTTCAAGTTGTTAAATAATAGCGTTTTTGGAAAAACTTTGGAAAACACTGAAAAAAGAGTGTCTGTTCATTTGGTTAATCAGTGGAACCATATAAATAATAAAACCAAAAAGTCCATCTACGCTGAGAGAGTCGTGAACAACCCTTATTTTCATAGCGCATCAGTTCTATCCGAGAACTTAGTAGCGATACAAATGAAACCAGATCAGATAATTTTAGACAAGCCTATTTATATTGGTTTTACTGTTTTAGAACTGTCCAAATCACACATGTACTGGTTTCACTATAATATAATCAAACCTTTTTATAAGGAAAGAGTAAAATTATGTTATACAGACACGGATTCTTTTATTTACGAAATAAATACGAATGATTTTTATCGCGACATTAAACATAGTTTTTTGCAATACTTTGACACCAGTAATTATGATATAGAAAATGAATTTATGTTACCTCAGATGAATAAGAAAATTCCTGGTCTTTTCAAAGATGAAATGGGTGGAAAAGTTATAACAGATTTCATTGGTTTAAGGTCTAAACTTTATTCAATAAAAACAGAGGACAAAATAATTAAAAAAGCAAAAGGAGTTAAATCTTCTGTAGTTCGTGATCTAAGTATCACAGATTACGAAAACGTTTTATTTAATAGTGAAGTCATTCGTAGAAAAAATATTGTGTTTAAATCTATTAAACATGAAATATTTACTCAAAGTGTAAACAAAATTGCATTATCTAGTAACGATGATAAACGCGCGATATCTAGTTGTAAGATCGCAACCCAAGCATGGGGTCATTGCTCTATTTTTAAATAAGTTATATTGTTATTAATAAGTTATGTTACTGTTAGGCTTAATTATATTGTATGTGAATTTAAGGGCTTAATAACTAGAATAATATAAATTAAAATAGCAATAAGAACATGGCACTCAACTATGAATTTGTTAATAATGTTTTATTAGATATAGTATATTTTGTATAGTTCTGTAGATTATATAAGTACATAAGTGTAATTAATGTTTATTAAACATTGTAAAATATTTTTTATTGTTTTATTTCTAATCATAATATTTAATTAATTATTGCTAACCCTTAAAATTATGAGCGAATTAGGCTCATATCAATAATTCATAGGTAACGTCACAGGGCGATGCTAGTTTACTATAGCGAAATGTGATAAATTGCATGTTAATATAAATGCAAGCTTGCTATTTGTTGAGGTTCAAGTTTATACATGCTTCCACAGAGCTTCACCTTTATTGATATGTAGATAAGATTTACTTTCAACAATAATCATTGTTACGATCATAATGTGCTACATATACAATATTATAATTAAAACCATAAGAATACATAATTATTTAGGTTATTTACAAAATCTTACTCACACCGAGTACTTGTGTACAATATTATAGTTTTTTTGGTCGATCAGTGAACGTCATAATCATGGCATCGGTAAGTAAAATAAATGTTAAAACTAATATAAAATCTGAATGTAGATGCTGAATATTGTTTCACTGATTAAGATGTTAATCATTTTGTTTCAGATTTGCGACTCAGAAGTTCAGTTCAGCCAGTACGCTCAGGATCCTTACGAAGGACTTTCTGAGATGATTTGCAACGAACCCCCTCACTGCAGTCAAATAACAAAAGAAAAGAAGTCCCGGCGACAACGTCGTGAAAAGCCTTCCCATAAGAAACAACCTACAAAATCTTTCGTGATGAGTAAACTGCATCGACGCGGGATAAAACTGATTAAAATATCAGTTGTTGATCTTTGCAATAACAATACTAGTGACAGTGATAGTGAGAGTGAAAACGTGATAATAAATGCACAATACATTGTTAAAGATGCTATGGATAGTGTTATGGACGATACGGAATCGTTAGTTAAAAAAATTTCAAAAACTTTGATAGATAGTGATTTTTAATTTTATATTTTTTGGGTTTATTGATTGTTATAAGTATTTTTTAATTCTATGTGTATAAATTTATGCTGAATCTTTATAGTTATGTAATTCAAGTTATTTTTGATAAGCTCTTTTCATGTTTCTATTTTATTTTGGAACAATGTAATTAGACAGGTTAACTAATGAAATAAACACATATTTAAGATTTAATATTTTTTTATTTAATGAACCTAAAATACATTATCATTACAAATCCATTTTTTAAATACACAATACACATTTTTAGAACACAATGCTTTAAAAAGGTTACTACAATTTATATATTTTTCCTTCACAGTACTTGTTATACAGCACAGAGAAACATTTTTTAATTAAAAAACCATCAACAACTTTTTTATGTTAGTTACATATTAATTTCCATTACCACTCTAAATATTTTTTTAAACATAATACATTTTTAAGTGCACATTGCTTTAAATGATTATTACAATTTAAATTCGAATCTATATTACAGTAATTTTTATGCAAAATAGATAAATTAGGACATAGACTCTCATCAAGTTCTGTTACTTTACAATTTTCACATAGCTCCTTTATCCACTGCGCCTTCTCCAAGCCTTTGACAATAATTTCTTTATTTTGTAAGTATGGAACGATTATGCGATGGAATTCCCTATAGTCGACATTTCCCTCATTCCAATAAATACCTCTGTTTCTTTCTAACCATTTGACTTGTTTCTGTTCATTGCTTGTTAAGTATCTGAACAAGTATGGAGGCTTAACTAAGAAGGTTTGGGTGTAATCACGAGTGGCCAAAGCTATTTCTTTTACTATAAAAGTGTTGAAGAGGACCTTAAAGCCTTGAACGTCTACTATTACAGTTTCAGGATTCATGATATTTTCCTTACGGTATTGCTTAACGGTTTATACTCAATTATGCAGTCGTTTAATATAAGGCAGTATGCCGAAGTTTGATCAGGTATAACCGAATCAGTTTCGATTTCCACTCTTACATCCACAACAGGGCCTGCTTTCAAGTTATCTGCTTGCCTGGAGCAGTCAATAACGAAGAGCGGAGCCAAGTCCTTAAATTGTTTTTCGCTTAACAAAGGCTCCGCGCGGCGTCCGTAATATGACTGTTGAAATCTAGTATATTGCTCGTATAATAAAGCAATTCTGTTATCAGCAAAATTCACATTAAGATTTTCATATGGGAAGTAGTTTGAATTTAGGTATACTTTAACATCACGAATATGACAGTGATCGAACAGAGACATATCTGAGTTTGCATTGTTTTTTCTATTGGTCTGTAAACCGATAATGACATATCTCGGTTTCTCTATTTGCGATGAAGTTTTAATCGACCAAGTATGTTTCGTTGTTTTAGGTAAAGTGGGATATTCGTACAGATCCCAATTTCTAAAAATCATCTGAAGCGGTCGGTCTTTCTCTAATAGTTTTAACAAACTTATTTTCTCTTTATCTGACACTTTAACATGCGGTACACGCCAAACAATTTTATTTATCTGAACATCATCTACGACTTCACCGGTATTCAGTTTTACAGCGTTGAGGTTAGTATTGCTTCGTAACAATATCAATTCGTGTCTACTATTTATCACTACTTTCTTGAAATCTTCTGCAAATCCGAGAATGTTACAAAGTGGTATGGAAGCAGAAAAATTACCTCCATTAATATTTTTTATCCCATCGATATTCCAACCCCATGCATAAGATATCTTCGATTCACTCTCATTCATAGACACTAATGATTTCATCGTAGTAGTCACACCCGCGTTTTTTATTTTGTCAATTTCCACTCCATTTAATTCGTATCTTATATCTTGAAACAAGTAGAGTAGAAAATTATTTGTTAAAGAAACACTACTCGCTTTATCTTTTGAGTCTTTTTTGCTAACGATTATAGTTCCTTCCAAATACAAAGTGCTTGCTGACGGTAATATATACAGATCCTGTTGATTAATAGGTATACGGATTTCATCGTTCCTGTTGAAGCTTGTTACGTAGGGTTTGTAAGAATGAAATTCAATTCCCTCAACAGTGCTGTCGTAAGTTGGAGCAGATCATCTAAGATATTCATTTTAGCAAACCAATTGCTTTAAGAAATTCCTTATTGTCTCTTGTTAATTTTATTTTTTTCTTAGACCGAGGTCTTATTTGCTTGATCACTTTAGTTGAACTGGCGTTCCCAATTTGTTGATGTACATATTTATTGTAGTCAATCATTTTTTCTTCTAAGATGTAAATATAGCTGTACTTCTTCACCACGTAAGTTTATTAATCGATTGTTTATATCTAATAGCCTGATATGTATACAGCTTATGTTGTTTTGGTTGATCGGAAAGTATATGGCGTTTTTCGGAATTTCTATAATTCTATATCCAGGTGGCACATTGAGTGCGAATTCGTGTACAATGTGACTGGGTTTTCCGTTTATGTACGAACCACTTACAATATCACATTCTATCCTGATCACAGTCGTAGGCAAAATGTTGACTGGTAACTCAGACACATGCCATTTATTGGCTTTTAAAATCTGTTTATTAAACCCTAATAATCTCCTAAAAGTTCCTTCTTTAGTAAAATTTATATCTTTAGTACAGTATATCAAAGTTTTTAGGGTATTGTTATTACACTGTACTTTTATTGAACAATCTTTTATTTCCGATTTTAAATAATCGCTGATATCTTGTAATTCATAAGTGCCTTCAGGTATTTCAAGAACTTCGTTAGAGCCGTAATATAACTTATTATTCGTTTCGTCAATGTTTGGAATTGAATTAAATGTTGAGAAATGCAGTAAGGCACACTCATAAGATCCATAAAGTTGTAATGTATTAGGATAATATGTACATAAATCGGACGAGTTTGCAGTTATCGACAAGGTGAGTGACATGATGAAAATGATTGAAATAAAAGAAATACATAATATTTATACGTATTTATTCCAAAATTTGCGTAGATATTCTAAACATAAGTGTCCACAGTTCACTGTATTAAATTGTTGAAATCTAGTATAGTTATAAAAAACATTACAATTTTTAAAGTACTGCATTAATTCCATCGGAGGTTTCAAATCCCCAAAGCTATCAAAGTATTCACAATAATTGTTTATTTTAGCATAAGCTACCCAATGCGTTCCTTCATTTCGTGAATCGTCTAAGTTGACGATAGAACATTCAATGCGTTTTGGTGTTCTTGGTAACCGATCCTTCATATAGACTCCTCGAAAGTATGGGATGTCACGTGCATGTTCAGTGATATCGATATTAGTTAAAGGACGATTAGGCAGCTTTTTACTTAGTTTTTTGAACATTTTATAAACAACCCTTTACCGTTTTTATGAGGCTTGATATACAACCCTTTGCCCAACGCTAAAGCTTCCATGGTCTTATTATGTCGTTCTGATTCTTGCAAGCTTTTTTGAGCTGCCTTGTATTCGTTTACGGTTTTTGCAATACCAGCTGCACCGCCTGCTAAACTTCCTAAAGCCGATAATCCAGCGAAAATTGGAATTAAAGGTAAAACTCCTCCTGTCTTTGGTATGGGTATAACTCGTGGTATGCGAATCTTCTGAATGTCTGGAAATATCTTTTTCGCAGCTGAGTAAGCAATGTTGATTAATGTTTTACTATTTTTAGGTTTTAGTTTCTTAATTTTTGACTTAATTTTTGACACAAAAGCATTGAATGTTTTAATTCCAGCACCTGACTTTAGTTTGGCTTTCATTACTTTACTCACTATCCATGAGCTAAGTTTTTCACCTTTCCCTGCATCTTTTGATTTTAGTCTTTGTTTAGCCATGTTTAAAAGTTGTAAATCCGCTTTGTGACGATTAGATAAGTCTGTGTGATTTGCATATGCAATGTCGTGATGCATACAAGCTTCGTCTAGTTTATTCACACCTTGATCGCCTCGCAACAATCGCTTTTCAAGTTTTGTTCCCGGTCCGCAATAGTTATAACCAGGCAAATGAAGTTCGAACGGCAGATTATTAATCACACTATTAACTAGTCCACCGCCTTGCATAGTGAAAAGTGTAATGAATGAAAAAATCCTTACAAACACGGTTTTATATTCATAATCCTAATCCATAATTGCATCTTTATCAATCCAACTGTTTTCTTTGTTGCTTAAGCCAAGCCATTTCACGTAAACTTTATTTCCTTTCCTTCTAAGAACTTTTTCTATCAAATAGGTACCTGGATAGCTAGTTTTTTGAAGTTCTTGTTCGTAGAAACAACCTCTAATGGATTGCTTTCGATGATCTTCTAAATGATATGTTACTGGTATGGTTTTATTAATCTTTTTTACAGTAAATATTTCAGTTGACCAATTAGGAGTGTAACCTTTATCAAAAATATGTTTGTATTTACTAATCCGAACATTTTCACCTACTTTAAACTTAGGTGCACATCGGCGTGATGTAAGTTTCTGAGTTTTTTGAATATTTTCTCTTATCTTTGACTCGTTCAACTTATTGACCTCGAATGGTTTAAATTTGATTGTTCGATGTTTTGTACTATTATAGGTTTTCAGAACAACTTCTAATGGTAAACCTAACCATTTGTAATTCCCAATGAAACTAAAGTACTTATACAATTTATTTTTAATCGTTTTAATAACCCGTTCTACAATCGAAGCTTTCTTGGTAGAATAGGAAGAGTAGTGGTTAATATTATAGCTCTTCATAAGCTTTTGGAATGTTACGTTATAGAATTCTGTCCCAGAATCTGTTTGTAAATGATCAGGTTTTCGATTACTCGTAGTTAGTATTCGCTCAAATGCACGAGTAACATCAAGTTTACATTTGGATTTTAGTGGTTCTGTCCAGGTATACTTTGAGAAACAATCAATTACCACTAAAATATAATTATATCCTTTATTAAACTTTTTGAGATTTTGCATATCTATCAGATCAGCTTGCCATAAGTCATCAATGCCTTTTAAAATAACTGAACGTCTAACAAAGTTTCTTCGTGCTGCTTTGTGAAGTTCATTAACAATTTGTTGCTTCGCCATCACGAAGTTTTTTCAAGTAATTTTTGGACTTCTGCTTTGTTATAAAACTTATCTTCCAACTGAACTAAAACTTCAGGTATCTTCGCTTTTAAAGTGGCTTGGACTGTTATTTGTACATCTTTTATGATTTGAGCACGCAACAATCCAATCATTCTATTCTGTTCCTTTATTATCTGATCGTGCAATCGATCGACGTAATCCTTGTTTACAGCATCATCTATGTCTAAAGGAGATCTAATTCCTCTTAATCTAGATTGTTTCAAATCAAAATCACCACTTTCAGACTTTAGCAATGCATTTTCATTGAACTCTAATAATTCAGAGAAACGCATTCTCTTATGAATATGGTGTCCAAATTTATCTACATTCATATTTAAGGTGTATTATATTTAAAGGTTGATAATTAAATGAACGATGAAAAATGTATACCAATTATTTATTACTTAATAATTTTACTTTCACGCAGTTCTTCAATAATAGATATAATTTCGTTGTCTAATCCAGTGTTACCAGCGTCTCGAGATGCAATTAATAATTTTAACCTATCCACAAGTTCATTAGGATCATCCCAATATACAAAATCTATATTTTTTTTCCACATTTTTGTCAAGGGTAGCCCTTTCCCCTTTGCTTGACTGCTTTGAATAATATTCGGCAGTTTGAAAAGAGGTTTTATAACTTGCAAATATTTTTGTCCCTTATTACTTTTTATTGGTTTGTTTGAATCAAAGTCTCGACGATGTGCGTTTGTAGCAATCAACATCAGTTTATAATTCTGCATATCAGACTCTGTAACTGTGCTTAAATCTACGTCCTTTTTCAATAATAATTGTTTCAGTCCTGGAGTACTTCGATATTTCCGTCCACTAACGGTGATGTAATCATCGCTGATCGTTATGACAGCAGAACCTAACATCAATTGTCCTCGCTCCGCTCGAACACCAAACGGAATATCTGTTAGTGCTTCTGTAGATACTGACCAGGATGATGTATTACGCTCTTGATTATTATCTCCTAATGATTGATACGACTCATCACTGTCGGAATCACATTCATTTTCTTCTACATTACTATCTTCTTCGGTATTAGAACTGTCTTTCTGTAAAGTATTGTTTCTAAACGGAACTTCTGTTTCGTCAACCTCTTTAGATCGCAAGAGGTCAGTTTGCTTATTGGTGTCAGCTAAAAAATTAAGAGACTCTGTTACAGGTCTAAAAACTGATTCCAATGCTTGCTTATTTTCAGTCTCCAAATCTCGCATCTTTCGTACTTTTTTCTTTACAGCTTCTGCAGCATCAACAATTTGTCTTTTCAGTGATTTTTCCATTACTACGATTTGCGGACTATAATAGTTATCGATGAAGAGTTGACCAAGGAATAATGATATCATGTAGGTACCATATCTTAAATATTCTATTTCTAATCAAAGACTACGAAAGTGTCAAATTTATTTCTATAGCATCCATTATTTTTGTTGCAATCTTTATTAATTACAACATAATTAAAGGGCTCACTCCATATTTTAGAACACATTTCACGAAATTCAATCCATGTCATATCAGTGTTAACATGTTCTTCATAAACATGCCTCAAGTTAATATCATCTTGTTTGAATAATATAATTAAGTTAGCATTATCTCTTACTAACTGTTTAGGGATTTTGCTATATGTTTGATTGAGATAAAAACAGTCGATGTGTTTGTGCCTTCCCATTGCAAAATAATCACGCATGTTAGTTTGATTCTCGCAAGCAACGTCATCAAATATAATCACAGAGTTGGGTTTAGCGTCCTGAACGCTTATAACTTCCTCATTCCCTTGATATTTCTGGAATGAGATAATTGGTACCCGTTGTAAAACTCTTTCTAAAAAAATGTACTTTGGTTGGTGGAGGGTTTTGGAGTAGACATAAACATTTTGAAACCGTAAACCATTTTCATGTATAAGAAGTCCAATAAGTAAATTTGTTTTTCCACAATTCGATGGTCCGCAAATGATACATCGTACTGAATTAGGTAACAATTCTCCATGACGAGATCTAGTTTTACAAAAATCATCGCAAATAGTGCTTACATGCAGCGATTGTGGTTGTTTTACAAATTTCATGATTACTGTTGTCAACAAACTGATTAACAATGAGTGCATGTGTTTATTACAACATTATTTATAAACAGATTTCGCGTTTTTTTTTAAATCCGAAATTAGAAACAACTCGAACGATCATCGGTCGAGAGCGCTCTAAACCACTGTTTACTTCGCCGAACGATAGGTGGATTTAGAATGCTTAAACTTATCAGATCCCGAATTCTATTGGGCATTCTGTCCCAACGGAGCGTAGTCGAACTAGTTCGACTGCGCGACAGGTGGGACAGAATGCCCAATAATATACTACTAGAATTATATTATCGTATACGACATTTGCACAATTATTTTGTGTTGTCTACCTACATTTCAATGGCGCCTGCTAAAAATGTAACAGCAATAATTAGTGTGCAAAATTTTCTAGGCGTTCGGTGAAATAAAAATATGGCAATTAAAACAGTGGTATAATGAATGTTTGGAAACATAATACTTCGGACAACCGTCACTTCGAGTAAGTGTAACATCGGTAAAAAGTTTGTCGGCCAAATGAAATGCTGGAGGAACGAAAAAAGATGAATAGATAACAGGTTAACTGAAACAGTGGCAAACGTGACTTCGATGAAGTAAAAAAAAACCAAAAGGTAATAGTTGAAAAGTTTTAGGGCAAATGAAATTCGGTCAACCGTTTTTCGAACTTATGATAGGTAACCCCAAGTCACCTTTGCATTCATAAAGAAATTTGCCATTTTCCTAATAAAGGGATTTTTGACATTTGAACCACTAACATTAAAGTTCGAAAAAAAGACTGAAATAACAGTTTTCTTTAAAATTTTATTGGGTAACTTAAACAATTAATAATCCGTGTTTCTACCGCGAACACTAACAACACAAGAACATCGGTTTGGCATACTCAAAATGAGTTCATCCAAATCACGCTGTGGAATGGCCGCCCATGTTCGTTGCAACAACAAAAAAAGGTCTTCTTGCGACTGGATACCCTCCATATTCGGCAGAGCTCTTCTCTGTAGCATATCCCATGCATGCTCAATCGGGTTCAAGTCTGGCGACTGAGCAGGCCAGGGCAGGACATTGATGTTAGCTGCGGCGAGAGTCTGTCTTACAACTCTTGCGGTGTGCGGTCGTGCATTATCATGCATTAACTGAAATAAGGGACCGATTTGCACTTGTAGAGGAACGATGACGTCTGATACAATCGTCTCAGCATAAATTTGAGCGTTGAGGTTGCCTCTGATCCAAATCAACTCAGTTCTTCCGCCGATCCAAATACCCGCCCATACCATGATGGTTCCACCACTATAAGGATGGACTTCCTGGCAGGATTTTAATCGCTGTGGGCGTCCAGGGGTTTTCCAGTGTCGTATACGTCTTGTATCCGGTCTCATACCAAAACGAGACTCATCAGAAAAGCACACGAAACGCCATTGTTCTTCTGCCCAATTTCTGTGTTCAAGAGCCCATTGATATCGAATCCTACGATTGTGCATTGCTATAGGTGGTACCCGTAGCGGTCTTCGGGAATGAAGGTTCACTTCATGCAAGCGGTTTCTGACTGTTTGGTCGCTAATTAAGTTCCCTGAAGAGTGATGAAGCCTCACGGCTAACATCATGGCGGTTATTGTTGGAGCTCTTCGAGTTAAGATTTGAATGTATCGGTCTTGTCTCCGTGTGGTGCAGCGATACCGTCCTCCATGGCGCTCAGCCACGGTACCAGTGCTTCGGTAACGTGTCCAAAGTCGACTGATAACACTCTGACTTGTATTCAGAGCTAAAGCCACAGTACGTTGCCGGGAACCAGCTTCTATCATTCCCACGGCTCTGAGCATTTCTTCCCTGCTTAAATGACGTCGCCGCTCCATAATAACGTTGGTTTTAATCAGTAGTAGGGAAACAGTAGCACTAATAATGTCTTCAATGCGTTGTATGTTTTTATAGGGAAAATATTGACAGCTGATTTTCATCTTTTACTCGAATTTGATTTACAGTTCCTGATTCAAATTATGAAATGCACCAAAAAGGATCCATATAAATTTATAAAATCATAAATTTATTACAAAGCCACATCTCAATCTCAAGAAATCCGCATAAAAATGCTTGATCCCTAGACACTTTTGATGTGTGTATTTATTACTAGAAATGTAAAGTCAACTAGTGAGTCTTGCTGTCACGGTTGCAACCAGAAGTTCTCGCACAGGTAGCTAGACATTTCTCTGCGTGATATAAATACTATATTTTTGGCTTCGGTATCGATTGTAGATCGCACCCCAAGTATTCCTTAAAAAGAAAACTGTACTTTTTGACTTTCCTACCAATTTATTATTATGTATAGATAACCATCATCATCGTCCTGTCTATGTTGTGTTATTTCATGTAATTTGTGATCATTGAAATCCATTCTATTTTAAATTTCTCTCCTGTCAACCGTCACTAAAATCTATAAGATCATATTGCAGTAAATGTAAATTCGCTTTATTTCGAACACCATTTATAAATTCGAGAAATAAAATATTGGTGGAAATAAAGAAGGAAAATTTAAAAAATGTTACACAATATTCACAAATTCTTTCTATACTTGCTGTAGATAGGTACCGCAAAATCTTTTACATTTTGACGCAGTTTCTGAGGGGTTGACTACTGCGCTGTATGTGGCGGGTTCGATCCCCGCACAGAACAAATATTTATTTTATCTGCAAGAAGTTGTTTTAGGTTTGGATGTTTTTGTTTCTTCCTAACGAAATTATTCCACTTACTAATTGTCGTACTAAATTAGGGTTCACAAATTCAGTACATAAGTCAGGACTTTAGACCTTTAAAAAACTGTTAATTTATTCCGATAAAAATTGATGATATAAACGTTACAAAATCAGCTTTAAAAATAAAAGGGCAGTGACAGACGAAGAGACCTACAGTACTTTTAATGTTCCTTTTTTGCATTCAGACGTACTGAGCCCTGATAAATCAGCGAATATAATATAATAATGACTCAAATATAATATAATAATCACTCAAATCAGCGAATATAATATAATAATGACTCATTAATACAAAATAGCCTAGTGTTTTATTCTATCCAGTATTAGATCTGTTATTTCTAAAGTAAGCCCTAGTGCTTAGGAATTCGGCAGGAAGGTCTGCAGTGCAACAACATCTTCTACTCGCTATAAGGATATCATAAATATCAACAGAACCTATTATCCAATCATCACAATGTTATCTGACCGGTTCAAAATATAAATTGACAAAACAATGCTACAAAATACACAATCTTATTCAAATCTCATTGAACTTAAACCATCAATATTTATGGAGAACAATGACTATAAATTACTGGCAAAACTCCCAAAGTTGAAGCCACAAAACTCTTACAGGGTTAAAGGCATAACAATAAAAATCATTCCTAATCTTGACGTCAATTTTTAACAATTCATCTTGAGTGGAGCGACGTTGAAGTGGCCGGATTTCAAAAGTCATTTTTCAACCGTTATGACGTAATCGCTTAAAAAGTCTTAGCTTTTTTATTTAGAGAGTAGGGAAATTTTCATATTCAACGTTTTATAAGCTTATCCGAGAGAGGTGGAGACCGCCGTTGTTCCTCGACTTTTTGATTACCTGAGTATAGAAAGTTATTATACTTTTTTTTTAGCTTGGTATAATCATCAAATTCGCACCCCCAGATCAACAAAGACGTAAGTGCAGATACGTCAAATTTTTTTTATTGCTGTTTTGGATAGCATACGTAAAGATACATGTGCTCAATTTTTTCCGTGCAATTTAGACTTAAAATGGAGGTTTTATAACAAAAAAAAAATTTTTGGCGTCATTTAACTTTAATATTTTTTCAAATAATAAAGTCGATAAACCAACATAAGCACGTAAAATTTCATTAAAATACACCTAATCATGCTTAGGTTTTTGTTCCATCAAAAAAAGCAAAAAACGTATAATTATATCTCGTATTATGCTTTTTAATGCCTAATAAAAAAACGATTTTCTTAAAATAATACAGATTACATCCCATCACAAATAAAAATAATCAAACAAAAAAAGCCGTATTTCTATGTTCACGGGTGCACGCGCACACAGTTTCGAAATAATCATGCTTACGCCTTTTTTCTTTCGCCTTTCTTGATCTAGTTGGCGGAAGTAATCATGAACTCGTCACATAAACAAATCGAAAGGTCTGGGTACTTACCCTTACATCGCATGCGCGGGTGTGGATTATTTGTTTAGTTTTCATAACTCACGCGCCGCTCAGAGACAACTGCACGTAACGATTTGTATTTCCGAGTTAAAAAGAAGTTTAAAGAAGTGTTTAGGTACTGATCGGAATTAAGTATCCCTTTTTTTTCAGTCTACACTATCTCACTGCTGGGCAAAGGCCTCCTCCAAGTTTTTCCAAGTTTTCTTGTCCAGCGCCACTTCGAACCAGTCCTCACGGTGTGAATCTAGCTCGTCTCGCCACCTTTTTCTAGGCCGGCCTCGGCGGCGCCGTCCATCTTCAGGCACCCACTGTGTGGCGGCCTTCGCCCAGCGGTCAATGTTCATGCGGCTGACGTGACCCGCCCAGTCCCACTTCAGCTTGGCAGCGGGCCTTCTTGCCGACGTCCAGAATGCCCGTTTTGGAACGTATCGTGGTGTTGCGAACTCTGTCCTGTCGTTTGATGCCCAGAATGCTGCGTTCCATTGCCCTTTGGCAGACTCCAAGGCGGAACCTCTGCGACTCGGTAAGCGATCAGGTTTGAGCACCGTAGGTTAGGACGGGCAGGATGCACATGTCGATGAGTTTGCGCTTTAGGGAGATTGGTAAATCACCCTTCATAAGCGCCTTCTTGGACCAGTAGCTTTTCCAGGCGTTTTCGATTCGGCGATCGATTTCTCTTTCTTGCCTGTTTTCGAAAGATACTAACTGGCCCAAGTAGATATACTCATCGACATATTTAATATCCTGACCATCTACCTCGACCCTACGCTTAGTGCTGTTTGTCATTATTTGTGTTTTAGACCGATTCATCGCAAGTCCCACCAAGGAGTTAGCCGTGCTCAGTTCTTGGAGCATGGTTTGTAGTTCAAAAGCTGTAGGGGCAAAAAGAACAATGTCATCGGCAAAACGGAGGTTTGTCAGCCTCTTATTGCCGATTTCTATACCTTTAGTCGCCCAAAAGGCTGCCAGAGTTTTAAATATCTCCTCAAGTGTGCTGGTGACGGGCACGCCGCGATTGCGGCGGTAAGACTCCTCTTTGAGGAGTGGCTGGAGAGACTTCATGGCGTCCTTACTTTCAGCCTGACGCAGGTCCTCACCGGGCACGGATGCTTCGGGAGGTACCTATGTTTGATACGGAAGGAGGAAACGCCTGGGTGATGTCACCACTGCGAAGATCGCCCGGAGGACACGGTGGAGCATACGGTGCAGGACTGCCCCGCTTGGGCAGAGCACCGACGTGTCCTCACGGTGGCGATAGGCGGAGACCTCTCGCGCCCAGCATTGGTCGCGGCCATGCTGCGGGGCAAGACGGAGTGGGAAGCGGTCGCCTCCTTCTGCGAAGCAGTAATGCTCGCGAAGGAGGAGGCGGGCCGCGTGAGAGAGAGGACAGTGTCCTCCCTCCGCCCCACCCGCGGTGGTGGACGTCCACAGCGACGGACGTCGCAAGACGATCTCCAGCCACCGTAGGCGCGGGCATGCGGGCAGCGAGTAAAGGGCAACTCGCTGCCCGACCATGAATCATGCCCGGGTCGACGGCGCGTTGTGTCCCATGCGCGCCTCAAAGAGCGTCAGCATACTGACGGGGCCCCCTCTCAGAGGGCCAAAGCCTGCCGGGGTCGCGGGATTATTTCCTTACCGTGACCCCGGAACATAAAGGGCTACTGAAGGACACCGCCGATTTTAGTCAGTACAAGTCTGACAGTCCCTCCCACCCTGCCCGGAGTGGGAGGACTCATTTGATGATTTTACCACGTTATTCGGAGAGAGCGGATCACCCTGCGTGACTCCCTTTTGAATTTGAAATGTGGGTCCTTCATTACTGAGTTTGATGTTTTCGGTGCTGTTCTAGTAAATACTTCTGAGGTGGTCAATATACTGCGATTCTAATTCTTGGTTTTCAAGAGCTTTAAATATTGAGGAGTGTTTAATACTGTCAAAGGCTTTAGAATAATCTACGAAGGCTAAGTAGAGAGGTTTATTAAATTCTGAGTATTTTTCTAGAAGTTGGTTCGAAGTCTGCAGGTGGTCGGTTGTTGAGAAACTGGGGCGAAATCCAGCTTGTTCAGGTGGTTGATGTTTATCCAATTTGTCATCAATACGGTTATGTATTACTTTAATGAAAGTCTTGTAGATGTGAGAATGATGTTAAACTTATTGGACGATAATTGCCGATGTCACTTTTGTCGCCCTTTTTATGCAGAAGGAATATGTTTGAATGGCACATTGTTTTTGGAACTTTTCCGGACCGTAAAATGGTGAGTAAGGTGGGGCAACAGAGTGGAAGATCCTATTTTGAGTGTTTCTGTGGTAATTCCATCTTCTCCAGGACTTTTATTGTAGCGCATAGTAGCAAGCGCTTTGTGCAATTCATAACCATTTATGGGGGGATGGAATCGGATAGATTATATTCAGTATAGTTATCGTATGATGGATGCTCGGAATATAATGATTTATAATATTTTGTGGCAATTTCCATGATTTTACAGGTATTTACAGATTTATTGATTATATTTTACAGGTACATATTTTGTAGGTGTTGTTTGTTCCGGTAACTATTGCATTGTATTGATTTTCTGCGTCTGTTTCATCGATTTCAAGTTCCTTAAAATAATTAGACAGTTCCTGGTTGAAATGTTGGAAGTTATTAACGCGGGTCTCTTTAGACAGTCTTTTAATTTGTTTTATAAATAATTTGGCTCGATGGATTTTAAAATCTAGTCTGATTTTAACACGAATGGGTGTCTGAATATGGTCTGAACTATATTAAAATTTGATCCTGTTTATGACATTAATATTTTTAATAATATATCTATCGGATGACAAGATGTAGTCGATTTCGTTGTGCGTGATGCCATCTGGTGACACCCAGGTCCATCGTCTTTGCGGTTTCTTCATATAGAAACTGTTGACTATGTGCATGCTCTGTCCAAAGGCAAATTGAGTGAGTCGAGCGCCTCGCTCGTTTCGATCTCCTAACCCAAAACTACCAACTGTGTCATCACAGTCCAGTTCTTGCCTTCGTCCCACTTTTGCATTAAAGTCACCAATAACCATGTTCCAGGTGCCTTTATTTTCGTCGCATGCTCTATTAACAAGATCGTAAACATCTTCTACATCTTCATCTGAATATGCAGATGTTGGTGCATATACCTGAACAAGAGTTAGAGTTTTGGTAGGTGTTAGTTGGAACTTGAGCACAGCGACACGTTCAGAGTATCCTAAAAATTCAGTTATGTTGTCCTTCCACTTCTTTGCCACCATGAAGCCTACTCCGTGTTGGCCACTGGTTTCACCGAAGTGGAAGAACACGGCATCGTCTCTTTCCTCTGTTTGCTCACCTTCTCGTCTCACTTCTGAAAGTCCCAAAATGTCCCAACTAATATCCTTTAGGGCATTTACAAGCTCAATCAACCGCTCATCTTTCAGCAGTGTCCGAACATTGTATGTAAGAATGTTGAGTGTACCGGAGTCCTTTATGTAATTTGCCGTAATTGTCGTTTGACGGTTAGTCGAATATCTCGCCGGAGATTCTTAGCTCCCCTGACACCAGGGCTGTGCTTGCGCCCGTCTACGCCAGAACAACTGCTGGAGTCGCCGGGCACTTGGGGTTTTTTTTCAATACTAATATGATTAATATTCTTTTGTGTGAATGTTTAGTAATTGGAATAATAAATAATTTTAAGATTTTTGTTGTGATTATTAATTTTAATATTTTGAGGTCTTAATAAGAATTTCTATTTAGTTACCGTTCTGATTTAATTACAAAATTAAAATTATAATTCACTGTTAATTTGATTATCTTTTATCACTATTATTCTGTTCTGTTATGACTATTATTATAATAAAGTGCAATTTTCTAAAAACCTTTTTTATTACACCACTGAAATATATTTTACCTAGAAACTTAATATTACTTACAGTTATGGTTTAATTGAACATACTGTTATAAAAAGGCCGTATTTAGACTTAAAACTATATTTTACTTTTATTTTTTAACAAACAAAGCTGTAAATGCATCTTAAAATTCGATAAGTAAAATAAAATTAAGCAAAAAAGGGCTTAAGCAGTACTTAGCCTCTCTATTTTATCATAGTATAGAACTTCGTAACAGACGTAAGCATGAGTAGTTACAGTATTAAAAATATTTAGAAAGCGATGATTAGAATAAAAAACATTACATTTGAGGATTGGTCTTAAATAAATAAGGAAAACGTCTGTAAAACTTTAAACATTAAATATTGATTACCAATTTAATTTAAGGTGTTTCGAATGTAAACAAAAAAAAAGGTTGTTTTTTTTACTATTTTTTGATATATAACAATAGATCATAGAGTCAAAAACAAAGTAGATATACCTGGTTAAACAGTTTTTTGCTCCCCTGTAAAGTTAGTGAATTCCACTTACGCCTTTATTGGCCTGGGTGTGCGAAATGAGTTCTCCCGACCCGGGCAGGGCGGGAGGGACTGTCAGTACTGACTAAAATCCACGGTGTCCTTCAATAGCCCTTTATGTTCCAGGGTCACGGTGATGGATGGAATAAGTCCCGCGACCCCGGCAGGCTTTGGCCCTCTGAGAGGGGGCCCCGTCATTATTCTGACGCTCTTTGAGGGGCGCGTGGGACACAGCGCCCTTTACTCGCTGCCCGCATGCCCGCGCCTACGGTGGCCGGAGATCGTCTGCTGACGTCCGACGCCGCGGGCGTTTACCACTGCGGTTGGGGCGAAGGGAGGACGCTCTGCCGTCCTTTAACAAGAATGCCGTTATGTGACATTTAGGTATTTTTGACTTTCTGAGGCCATTTTTATCAGAAAAAAAAGCTCTATCGATCTGTCTAATTACGGTTTCAATAGCTTTTATAGTTTTCGAGATATGAAAAAAAGAAATGCCGTTAAAAGCACAAATTATATAGTAAGCCTACGCTAAAACGTAGTTATGTGACATTGCAAAGCTAAAACGCAGCTAAGGCTTCATAACTACAGATTTTAACAATAAATTTGTGATTTGTTACCTAGCTAAATTGCCGTTATTTAAGATTCCTATTCATAAATGCCGCTAAAAGCCCTTTGCTGCATTTTAAGCATTGTATAGTACAGTTAGAATTCATATTAGCGGCAGTTATTTAAAAATCTAGCAAAATATTTGAATTATTGTAAAATACTAAATTGCCGCTATCCAACATAACTAATCTAAAATGCCGCTAAGTATACTTGCGTCGTTGCACAAGAGGGTTTTGGAGTTAGTCTTTTAAGAGGTCCAGGCTTCTCCCTCCTTGTGCTGATGGTGATCACCGGGGTTTTAGTGAGGTACAAATTCCACACTTCCCGGTCTTATCCCCAAAAACCGGGCGCCTTGTGAAGATTTCCTCCCAAAACAAAAAAAAAGTGTTCTTGCGAGAGTAAAAGTTTGGGTGCTTCTGCTCCCACGGCAGCAGAGCGGGGACCGGGGTCCTGTGCGGGATTGACGCGCGGCACTCTGCACTCCGTTCCCACGTCGTTGGAAGACGGAGAAACAGGTCCTCATCAAAAAGCACGGGCGCCCTGCTTAATCTCGGCCCATAGTGCTGCTCGAATAGGTGGCTAAGCTTTTTGAAAGAGTGATTGCGGATAGCCTTGTCGGGTTCTAATGCATGAGAGCCAGTTTGATTTCAGGAGCGCTCGACTGTGGACGCCATCATTCGCGTAAGAACCCTCACGACGGGGACAGTATCCCTGAGCAGAGTTGTCTTGGCGGTGTCACTAAACATCACCAACGCCTTTAACACCTTGCCATGGAGTTACACCAGGTCCGTCAGGTATGCCTTGCCAACGCGATTGAGGTAGCTCAATCGCGTTGGCAAGGCTTACCTGACGGACAGAGCCGTCAGCTACTCCAGTCATCGAGGAGAGTGGAACCGGCGAGAAATATCGTGTGGTGTCCCACAGAGATCGGCCCTGGGCCGCTCTTGTGGAACATCGGGTACAACTGGGTGCTGCAAGTGATCTATCTAGTGACCTCAGCGTGTGCTACGTTGACCAGACGCTTGTCCTAGCGCCGGGATAATCACATCAGGTGACCGACGACCTGGCAATGCAGGATCCAGCAGTTGGGGCTTGAGCTAGCGCTGCACAAGACAGAGAACGTGTGCTTTTATGGCCGTCTGAACGTGTCACTTTACGGTGTCTTGGTGGTGCTTTACGGAGTCCCAAATACGGTAGAAAGGGTTGACATCGGCGTTGAATTGACGATGAAGTACCTAGGACTCGTCCTCGACAGCCGATGGAACTTCAAGGAGCATTTCGTTTAGCTCCAAAACGGAATCAGGCTGAGGCCGCCTCCAAGTGACTCCTGCCCAATCTCGATGAGCCAAATGCCTCCTGCCGTAGACTGTACGCCGGTATCGTACGGTTCATGGCCCTCCACGGGGCTCCTGTCGACCGGCACGGCTGGTCTGAGGGTCATTGCCATCCGGACGATCTGGGGATACCGCACGATCGCCGGCGAATCAGTCAACCTCATGAATGAAATGGGAAGCAGTTGCCTGTGGCGGGACACGTGAGGGAGAGAACCGTCTCCACTTTATGAACCAACCAAGGCGGAAACGCCCATGGCAACTGACGTCGTGACTGATTTCCGTCCACCGCAGACGCGTACGATAATTAATGGGTATCTCGCAGACGGCGAGTGTCTCATGGACCAATGTCCGGGTCGATGGCGCGTCGTGTTTCACGCGCGCTTCAAAGAGCTGTCAGCAATCTGACGGGGCCCTTAGAGGGCCAAGGCCTGCCACCTGTCGCAGGACTCTCTCTCCAGGTAACCGCGACCTTGGAACGTAAATTGCTATTGAAAAATCACCGTGGATTTCAGTCAGTACAAGTCTGACAGTCCCTTGCGTCCCGTTTGACTTCAATTTTGTTGATTCTCTATCAATTTATGAAACGTAATCCAAATCTAAAATGCCGTTATCATGAAATGTTTTGTATTTAGCGACACTTAAGTTATGTAATAAACAAAAAAAAAATCTACGGCAAAAAATAGATTAAATAATTATTGAAATTTACTTCTCTTGATTGCCGTTAAGGTGTCTTAGCGGCAATATAGCATGGTACGAGTCTACTTGTTTAGGCATTTAATGCTAACCTACATTGACATTAAGCGTATTTAGCGGCTTTTAAAGTTAGTATTATTATAACTTTTTTAAGTCTGGTACATAACTAAATTATTAGTTCAAAACCATTAGCAAAAATGCCGTTAAGGTTTGCATTACGGCATAGTTATGATTCTAGGGCTAGATATTTTAAAGATTACTTTAACAAAATGATAAATGTTTATTTTCTCTAATTTACGGAAACGTTTTTGACTGTCAGTCGCACTGTCTAAAAGAGCCTTTTAAAATATATTTTTTGGTATTTAAAAGTTTCGATTATGACTTCTGGTTAGGAAGTAGCATCAATTTAAATTTTTTCTACAGTTTTCCCCCCGTATCTCAAAATGTGTTTTTTGTACTTAACGGCACTCTAGTAAAAGGACGGCAGCGCTGTCCTCTCTCTCAAGCGTCCCGCCTCCTCCTATATTCAGTACTTACTTGGAGTAGATTAGAATAGAGACAGTTAAAGTGAAAAGTCTTTTGCATCTACATTATTTTAAGGAAACTAATGCAATCCCGGCAGGATTATGTTGGAGTACATGTTAACAGACAGTTCCAGAATTAATTAATTTGTCAAAACAAAATTAACCGTGGTACCACAAAAACTTTTAAACGTCTGTTGAACACTTGTCTAAAAAATAAAAAATGTCAGATTATGACGTTGAAATAAGGTCCGTTTTGCAGTCACACTTTTTTTAGACAAGTGTGTGAAGACAGACAAGACAGTGTTCAACAGATGTTTAAGTTTTTGTAGTAAGGCTGTAAGAGTTTAATCTGTTGCTATCAAAAGGACACAGTTCAAAACATTGCGTCCTTTTAATAGCAACAGATGAACCTAACTGGTGAACTAATTTTATTATTAGGTTATCAGTTAGGCTATCAAGAAACCAAAATTTAGGTTCTGACGTGACGAGATCCTCACTCTCGAGTTTTCATTAGTTTTTATCGAGGTATTTAATTCCACAAAGGCACCTGAGTAGGTATTATGTGGAATGAAATGCTAGATGAAAAACTAGGTATTCCACGTAGGGCATCTGTGAAAAAAATAGATGAGTGCCGTATGAGGAATATCTGAGGTGCCATTTCAGCGGGAGCCCAATGTGGAGTAGGTAATATTCATTGATTTTACAAAAGCAAACATACGAGCCCATTATTTTTCAAAACTCTGACTCACAGAAAATACTTCTTTCCTCCAATAAAATCTAAATATAATTATATATTTAGATTGTATTGGAGGAAAAATACAAATTTCAGGCTCCTGTCTATTTATAAATATACTAGATGCTCTTGATTATTATTGTAGGCCAGAGGTGACAGAGATTAAATTGTTTATTTGATTTAAGCTTTTTATATTTTAAAAAACAATTAACTTTATTTCGTGTTTAACTTAATAAGGTAGGTAGGTAGATAACCAAATTAAGTTTATCGTTAACATTCCATTGCTCCAGAACAATAAAGTGTACTTCTCAAAGTAAGTATCCAAGTCTTTACTTTCATCTTAATTGTTGTCGACTAATTCCGATGTTGCCTTGCAAGAATTTCTAAAAACAAAGATTTTCTGGATCTGAATACATTTCAAATGGTATCCTATTACGATAAGATTATAACTAGAACAATTAGATTTTATAACCCTTTGTTCTTTGTTAAGTCATGTTTAACTTGTATTTTGTTTGTAATACTTTTATTAAATGTCGTTCTTTCTTCTTTTTTGCGTCGACTAATTTTATTGCGTGATAAAAAGGTGTTTTATCGCTCTGTATTTCATCACTCAAACAATTTCTAAGCAGTCGTCCACAAACTGAAATAAACAATTAGACAATGTTTCCATAATAATCCTTATCATCTTTTCAGAATTCTCTCTTCATCTCATTCACTTACTTAGGCAGGAAGATTAATTTAACACGGTTCTAATTCACTATAATCAAACTTAGCTTTCTGACTCCTCAGCAATATACACCGAAAAGTAATTCATAAGATTTGTTTTAAAAGGATGTTATTCGAAATGGATAAAGTTTTAAGTGGGTCGCAGGAGCATAACAGAGCTCGGCATGAGGTTAATGCTAAGATTAACTGCGCTACGTGATAATACGTAACTTTTATACCAGAAACTATATTTTATCAGCACCACAACGGATTTATTATCACAATATACGTTAATACGGCAATTGTGGAAAGTTGGCTGCTATAAATTTTCTTTCTAAGCCATAAAACTTCGCCTTTTTGCATCCCCCACACTAGAATCTGGAGCAGTGGATGCTATTACAAATACAAATCACATGCACAACCCTCTACAACTGAGAACAACTTTGAGGATCTCTTAGAACGTATAAAACGAGATCGTGATATTTCTGTAAGAGAGAACTTCAAGGCGGATAAATATCCTGTCTTTGTATTTTCTCGCGATAAAATAGAACTTGTATTTGAAGAGGGCACTTCACTACCTGCTATTTTCGTAGCCTGGCTTTTCTCTCAATAAATAGGTACCTAAGTTTCATATCATACAAAAGTGCTGATTTCAAAAATCAGAAAACGACCTCCTTTTATCATGCTCAAATAAAAGTATCACCACATTTCTTCCTTTCATCGTCTATTGGCCTCATTCAGTTTCTGAGGAAATATTTCTTTCACTTGATTATATTTCTATAGATCTTTCAGAGTTGGCAAAAATACTCAAGAGTCATCGTTACTAATGAAAATTACAGCGATTCGTATTGAAGGTAAAGTGCAAACGTTACCAAATGAGTCGGAACGGGAGCGGCAAGGTGCCGATAATTCAGCTTGAGTTCTCTCCTCTGACTCGACGAAATTCATTCTCACGACGCAATCTGATTTAGGTCATAGATATCTACTAGTGTTATTAAATAAAATTTATGCTTTTGAAATGCCTTCTCCTTTGGTGTTCCAATTTATGTCTGTCGGCGGTGTTAAAGTGTGTAATTTGGGAAGTATTCCAATTTTATTTTATGGCGCTGATTCTCGGGTAAGGAAAGACATGGTAAGACCCCGAATGGAATTCATTTAAGACTGAAATACAAGGTGATTCTGTTTAACAATATTAGTTTAACTGTAATGTTCTATTCTTAAAATTCTTTACATTTTATTAGAGCTTCATTTTAATTTTCATGAATCAAAATACTTTGTCATCGCAGTTTCTCAAAGCAGAGACGAGACTCTTAGATTTAACGAATAGCAGACAGTTATTAGTAAGTTTAGTACAATAGTGCCTAATTTATTCTTGGATTTCAGTAGTGTAATACAATTAATTACAGTCTGATTTCACCAATGAAACTGAACAGACGAAACACACTTAAACCTCGTAGCGTCAATATTCCATGACATTACTATCAGCAACTGTGATGGTACCGTGACATCGTACAAGTGAGATACTTGGGGAGTCACGATTTCGAATCCAGACAGGTGCATCCCGGGGTTGCGGGACTGCCCCGTGCTATTGAAGGATCAACGAGTCTGACAGTCCCTCCCGTTTCGCAAGGAGGACTCATTTGATCATTTTACTGCGTTTTAAAAGACAGGTGTACTTAGAGTAATTTATTTTCACTGTTCGCAAAATTGTGAAGAAAAACATCGTAACAAAACCAGCATGTCTTAGAACCAACAGTTTCAAAGATATGATATTTACAACCCGTATAGTGGATAACAGCCCCCCTTCCCTCTTATAGAGAGAAGGCATGTGTCGCAGTAGTGGGAAGACATCTTTTATGTTGTTATAAGGGAAAGTCCGGTCACAAAACAGGAGGAATTTCCTACATTGACCTATTATTACCCGTCTCTTTCATTACCGCGTAAATATAATGAGTCTCGCTTGCACAGATGGTGGCCATTGCATCAGGCCATTGGGCAGAGATAAGTAATAATAGGTCAATGAACGAAATTCCTCCTGTTTTGTGAGTTTTCATGATCAATTTCACTGAAATGTTGAAATTGGCCCTTATACAAAATCATTTCAAGCTGATTAAGAACAGTATTACAGATAATTTGTTTAGTACTACTACTTACGTTAACGTACCCGTTGGATTATATCCATTTGATATAATTATGTAGATGAGCCCAATCTGAACGTGTCTCAAGCAACTTCATGCCTACACGAGGTAACTCCTAAATATGTTAACGATGTCATATAATATACATATATGAATGTGAATCTTGGATAAGTTGCTGCTACTTTTACTTGTATGAATGACATTTCTCATTTTGATGCGCGTCTAGCTGAGAAGGCTTGAGTTTCTCGAGTAGAAGATCACGTGGGAATAGTAATGTTTTTTGTGAATAGTATGTGGAAGAAATGTTTAGTAGAATTGAAGACGTTTTTGTATGTCGCGTAAACCTGGAACGTAAAGAACGAAAAAAATGACAATTTGGTAAAAAGGCTGTCCGCAGAAATTACAACTACACTGTTTTAATTATTGGCTGTTTCAGACGACTCGCAAAATAAATTAATGTTAACCTACTTTTATATTATAAATAATTTGTGTAAGTTCTCAGAAGGTCTTAGGCCCGTATTACAGAACGTCACTCAATACTCAAGTATTACTTAAAACTAGATTTAAGGCATTTGATTGGTTGAAACTAGTTTTAAGTAACAACTTGAGTTTTGAGGTGCGTTCTGTAATATTGGCCTTAGTATATTTAGATTGAGCCCATGAAAAGTACCTAGGCAATAAATACAATGTATAATTATTATTATAAACATATCCAAAAATAATTAAGATGGAAAAGTCTAAGCTGTACTTATTTCATTGTGCGTTGGCTGTCGAAAGCTTTTAATTATATTTAATTTTATTCGTTGTTCATGTATGAAGCGTTCTAAAATTGATTGCTTTTTCATACCCTCTCTTATTATAGCTACATATTTGACATTAGCACCCCACTTTGACTTCGCACAAGTATCTACAAAGAATTTTCAAAATCGGATAAGTAGTTGTGGACACAATGTAATATTTAGATTGCTTATTTCTAATTAAGAGTTGCTGTTGGTATTACTAACAGTAAATAATTAATATACCTTCCGTAAAGGCAAACCTTATCTAAATCCATGCTAAAACAATGTGTCACAAACTAACTGTATGTGCTGAACTTTCTGCCTATACAATGTCAGTGTTGTAAACCAACTGATTTACATGTAGCCGGATACATACCGCGACATATGTCACGTTTGTATCCGACCCACGACAAAGGGTAACAAAGAGCGACCATAGAGTATCGAAAGGACAACCATAATATTAGTTTATGGTATGTTGCACCCCGGTTGTTAATCCTTAACTAACTTTTCACGAACCGATCAATATGACGGTTTAATTTATTCAAAGTCGACAGTCCTCTTATGGTAGCCATACACCATCCTGCCTATCGTATGACGCTTGCAATTGTTTCAAATTGGCAGTTTGTCCATATACACCATACACCATACTGCCTATCGTACGATCGATTTGACACAACTTCAATTCTGCAGCAGCGATGCCAACTTAGCAATTTTATAGCTAGATCTAGCTATTATTCGGTGACCGATAGCTACAAATTTATAAAATTGTAGCTGTCGTCACCGAATAATAGCCAAATGCATCACTGCTGCCCACTGATGACCTATCAAATTGGCATGTCATGCCATCAAATACAACAAAACAATTGCAAGCGTCAAATCGATCGTCGATAGGCAGGATGGTGTATGGCTACTATTAGAGTAACAAAGTTTGTTTTGGAGTCGATATCTATTTCGCGCTACATTTGTTCACATGTTTTCTCTCGAATTAAAAGATGAGTGCTTTCAAGAACTATTTGAGGTACCTACTTCTTCTAAGGAGCACTTAAGAAATCAAATACATAGTAAATCTTCAAGCACTTTGTATTGGTTATGTTTATATCCTTTGAGATTTAGATATTCTTTCTTTCCTTCTTCATTTTTCTCTTTTTAAAAACGTTGCCCCACACTAGGAATTTCTCCTGTATCGTGGGTGAATTAACAATCATAGAAACTCACATACACAAACAGACAAACACCCAGAACCCGAAACAACTATCTGCAGGTCATACAAATATTTGTTCCGTGCGGGGGTCAAACCCGCGACACGCAGCACAGCCAGTCGTTCACTCAGCTACTGCGCCAATTGTGCCGTACTTACTGTCGTACATTACTGTTACAGAGCCATGAAACAAATTTCTTAGCCTAGTTTAACCATTACCAACATTCTCTTAATCCAAATCAACTCGCAAAGTGGCACATATTATACTCGTACCAATAAATTTTACATGATGTTACAAATTCTAGTGGTCTTGGTCTACCTCAGCCAACTTACGAACTCGAGAACATAACTCAATTCCATTATTTAAAGCAAAGAGCGTCATTCAACAGTATGGGTCTCGCAGTCGATGTGATCGGTGTGACTGCAAGCCGAGTACCTACGGCTACGTTATTCCCGGAATCCGCAAGAGAGCAATATTTTCACAGATAAGCAAGATGTGTGGAGCAATGCACTTGAGCAAATACGAGATGGATTTTAGATAGTTTGCTATATATTCTCACATAAAATGCCCCATACTGAGAGTTACGAGATTTGAAAAGGCAAACTTTATGGAGAATTTTCGTGCGGAGATTCAGATGGTATTAAGTGTCACAGAAATACGATAAATAACAGCTGTTATCATCAGTTTAGTAGCGTATGTTAATAGGTAGTCGGAATTATGAAAGTCTGACAACCAATCTCAAGGGAAACCTACCTACTAACTGGATATAGCGATCAGATCAGATAGGCAGTCTTTGAAGCCAATAAATCAACCTTGTTGGGAAAAGGGCACATACATAATTATATTATGACAGAAAAAAACCTTGTTTTTTTTGAAAAGGAACAGTGTTCAAAAACAAAAATATGTAAAATAAGTATCTTTTTTATTCGGAAGTCGGTAGCAAAAGTCAATGAAATAAAAAAAAAAGTCACCGAGTTTACTTTTTTTATTTTAACCTTTTAGTTTAGATTTTCAACAAAATTTTTCGAATAATCAGTTTCTTTAAAAATAAGATGTGCATCTGGACTGAGAGCCCGTTTTTTTTTTATTGTTGGATCAACTTGAAACTTACAGGGGTTTTAGTTAAAAATAGTAAAAATTCGATGCCGCAAAGCATAAATTTCTTAAACGTGAAACAAAGCTGTTATAGGCAAATATCTATGGCCCTCAGTTCAGACGCTCGCTAAAAACGGCTTAACATAAATCTCAGAAAGTACTACCTCTGTGATAATAATTTTTATTTTAAATTTTAGTTAAGAATTTCTTAAAGATTTTAAGAAATTTTCAAATTCCTAGAATATAGCATTACTGATTTATAGCAGTTTTACTTAGGGCTCTCAGTCCAGACGTTTATGAACTGAGAGCCCCACTGAAACATAGCTTTAAATGAAGAAATACATACATTTGCTTCTTTTACCATATAGTTAAACACCCCAATGAATTTCTTAAAAAGAAATAACGACATAGGAAGTAACGGTTGAAAGGTAAATTGTAATCGAATTTTCGCATAACGTCTGGACTGAGAGCCCTTATATTTTCGGTTTTATCGGCTATGTGCGGGCTCCGAGTTTGAAATAAATTAGCTGAAAAGTTTTAAGAAATTTTTAAGTAAAACTTAACATACGGTTTTTTTTTTTAAATGCTGTACTTTACGAGAAAAACCATTTTTTAGTTTTTCATGCGAACAAGTTTTGTAGGGTAACCATGATTCAAAAGTCTCAAACGTCAGTTAGTTTCAAAGATGGCAGCACATGTGGGGTTGCGTTCGGAAATTTAATCTTTATAAAATTATGTGTGACGTCTTAGACTAAAACCGAGACTACAAATATATTTTCCTAATCATCTTCTGACAATGCAACGACAAGAATAATATTACAGTCGAACTTCAGTTACGGTTAAGGTCGATTGAGTATTCAGATTATGTTACGACTCTACTACATGATTCGAGCCTATTCTTGTCATAACCCCTTTATTTTTTTTACTTGGTAATAATCATCTAATGAGTCCTCCCAACCAGGGAGGGACGCGGGAGAGACTGTCAGACTTGTACTGACTTAATCCACGTTATCTTTCATTAGCCCTTTACGTTCCGGGGCTACGGTTACCTAATAAGACAGTCCCGCGACTCCGGTAGGCAGTAATGGGATCAATGTACGATCATGGACCATATGCATGGCCGGGTCGATGACACGTCGTGTTTCACGCGCGCTTCAAATAACTGTCAGCAATATGACAGGGCCTCCCTTAGAGGGCCCATTCCTGTGGTACTGGACTCGGTTACACAGCAGCGGCTCCAATGACCTATGCTATCTGAAATTGACCTCGTGGATTTTGTAAATGACAAAATCAACGAACAAATATTTTACTATTTTGATTATTATTTGTAAGTATATAATGTTTATTTATTTATTTATTTAAGGAGAACCAACAGCTATATCAAATGAATAACAGTGGTAACATGCAACGCAGAGCCAATAACAGGTTCCCACGGATAGAAATAGGAAAAGTATTAGAAAACTTAGGATCTAACAAGCACGTAATATATAAAGATAAATTTAACTAAAGTGAATAAAGATATGGCCCTTTGAAAAAGCTCGTATTCAACTGACTGCGTACAGAGTGGGATTTAGTAATAAACGGGTTGAGGGAGAACTCTTTAACTAACTTAACTATCAAAATATGTAATTAGGGTAAAGTACCCAACTGCTGACCTCCCACCAACTGTTGACCGCATAACAGTTTTTATCAAAAATAATAATAAATCTTCTTGCAGTCCTGCTTATAGAATACAGAAAATGAAATATTATTTATCTTGTAATATATTGGCGTCACAGTAAGTTTAAATAAAGCAATATTGCGTCCGTAAACCTATGATAACAAAATACCCTCCTAAAATCATCAAGAAATTTAACAATTTGCTAAGCTGACGGTTGTTTTCAATGTCATTTTATTTCAGTTTTACACTATAGATTCCTTTGAGTTTGGTATTTTTTGGTTATTTAAGACAGACACAATGCTTTTCCACATGATTTTCAAGTTTTAATGAGCTTTAACTTGTTAAAATGATGAGGTCAATATCTGGTACACTCAAATGTATGAATAACCATTTTTTTAACATGGCATGTCAATAGCTGGCAATTAACCAAATGTACGAGAATACCAGTTACTGACACCACGGTGTGTACGTATAGTTCATTTTTAATGGTGAGGTAGCTTAACTTTAATGCATTTCAGTGAGGTACTTACATTTTCGGTCTACTGTCACATTCTGGATCCTCTTGAATATTTGGGCGACAGTCGCGCGACAGACGCTGCTTATGCGCGGCTGTTCATATAAAATGTGAAGAAATGTGCTTCTGCCGCGCTACTGTCGCGCTGCTAACGCCCTAATGTGAAAGCGGCCTTAGACTTTTAGACTTACTAATATTATAGGAAAAGTGAACGGCTGAATGGATTTTGACACAATTTGGCAAGCAGATTATTTTAAAACCTGGTTAAGTGGGTGTACCTGGACGCAGGATACTTTTCATGTCGGTATATGATCCCGTGGGACAATTGCAGAATATAACACGAGCAATGCCTCAGCCACAGGTTGGTTTAATGCATAAAATGACAAAATATACCCTAACCTGCATGTTTGAACAAACTGACTTAAATCATCTCCGAAGCAAAGTGTGAGCTAGTTTTTTATTTGTATCTATGTTCTCTTCATTTGTGAGGTCTTTTACATAAGTTTAAAAAGTTAAAACCGTCTTATGTAATTAGGAAAATATTAATTCAAAGGTTTTTAAACTCACTTTGTAGAACTAAAGCCGTGTTCTTTCAATTTATATTTTGCCGTCGAGTATGTTAATATCTGCTGCATAATACAGAACAGTGAAATAACTACTAATAAAGAAGAAAAATTGGACAAAAAGTGATAAAAACTACAACAAAAAGTGATAAAAACTACAAAATTTCAAAAATAAGTGCAAGAATGTTATTGACGGCGTTTGAAGACTGAAGACCTAAATAGTGTGAAAAAAGAAAATGAGAAGGGCTATAAGACTAGCTTTGTTTGTTTTTTATCAAATAAAACCTCGTATCACATTCATAATAAATAATATTTGAGTTTATTCTTATACCACAGGAGGTCAAAAAATTGGTCATTTGCATGATGAAAATTTGGTACAAGCATGTTGATAACTGGTCAAATGGCCTGTTCTTGCTAAACTCGAGAAAAAAAACACTTTTTACCTTTGTATGACTGGAAATAATGTTTTAGTTACATTCTCCAATGTTTATTTTATCTTCCAAAAACATTCATTTCCACTTGCAACTCGTACATTAGTTTATTTTGCGAAAGAAGCAAGGAAAACCGCTTAAGGGGTCAATAGTTGGGTGTTTTACCCTACTTTTATTAATCTGACATTATTAATTTTATGTAATGTTACTAACATAGATATAAGTACATATTATATTACTCCGGTCCGAAATAAATAATTAATAATAATCAAACCCTGCCGGAGTCGCGGGACTGTCTTATCAGGTAACCGTGGACCCAGAACGTAAAGGGCTATTGAAGGACACCGTGGGTTTTTGTCAGTACAAGTCTGAAACAGACTTTTGAGATTTTTAAATCATGGTTACCCTACAAAACTTGTTCGAATGAAAAATTAAAAAATGGTTTTTCTCGGTAAGTATAGCATTTAGAAGAAAAAGCCGTATGTTAAGTTTTACTTAAAAATTTCTTAAAACTTTTCAGCTAATTTATTTCAAACTCGGAGCCCGCACATAGCCGATAAAACCGAAAATATAAGGGCTCTCAGTCCAGACGTTATGCGAAAATTCGATTGCAATTTACCTTTCAACCGTTACTTCCTATGTCGTTATTTCTTTTTAAGAAATTCATTGGGGTGTTTAACTATATGGTAAAAGAAGCAAATGTATGTATTTCTTCACTTAAAACTATGTTTCAGTGGGGCTCTCAGTTCATAAACGTCTGGACTGAGAGCCCTAAGTAAAACTGCTATAAATCAGTAATGCTATATTCTAGGAAATTGAAAATTTCTTAAAATCTTTAAGAAATTCTTTACTAAAATTTAAAATAAAAATTATTATCACAGAGGTAGTACTTTCTGAGATTTATGTTAAGCCGTTTTTAGCGAGCGTCTGAACTGAGGGCCATAGATATTTGCCTATAACAGCTTTGTTTCACGTTTAAGAAATTTATGCTTTGCGGCATCGAATTTTTACTATTTTTAACTAAAACCCCTGTAAGTTTCAAGTTGATCGAACAATAAAAAAAAAAACGGGCTCTCAGTCCAGATGCACATAAAAATAAGCCATCCAAGTAAGCAACAACGGATACATGTGGAAAACGTCGCGGGATATCCAATATTTTTTTCCAGAGTCTAACGAATACTATTCTGAAAACCGCATTAAAATCGGCCTAGCCAAACGCGAGATAATCGCTGACAAAGGTGCATACATACAAATACAAACCTTTTTGTAAGTCGGTTAAAAATTTAATTTTATTTGGATTACGACTCTTATTTTATACGTTTTTTTTTTTAATTACAAATCTAAAGATAGTATATGGACAACTTGTATAATTATATACATACAGTATTACGGATAAACAGACTACAAACACTCCACCACATTAACATGACCAAAACAGTGCCCATTCACTTGCGAAATTTGCCCAATAAATGTTTATTAACAGGACCCGTGGTACAATTTATGACGTCTCCATAAATGCCCGATGTGACTAGATATTACCCACTAGGAAACTAACAAACGCAATAACCTTATAATAAGAACGAATGCGGTGACATGCCTGAGATTATTCTTTACCACGAACATACCGCACTGCGGGTTACTCATAATTTCACTAAAGTCTCAACATAAATTCAACATAAAAACCTTTAAATGGTAACTCCAGTAGATAGCTTGCGAACTTGAAACGTGGAAACCATAATTTTGTATTTTTGCCCACTAATATTATGGGGGCATAAAAATGTATTCCGTTGAATTTGCCTCGTGATTACGACTTTGACTCGGTTGCCAAAGGGCGGGAATATCCGTACGCAACGGGGCGCGGGAATTCGGCTTTATGTAAAATATGCTGCATATGTAAACGAGCCGTCTAACCTTCTGTTTCGCATGTTTATAAAATAAGTTCTCGACTCTCGTGACGTCATCTGGTTTTCAGCTACGTCGCGCTTTTGATTTCGTCCGACAGCTTTTGGCAAATTGTGTAGTAACTCAATTTATGCTACTGTTTTTTTTTTAAATCTACTGCTATTATTAGTACACGTGGATTCAATTTGACATTAATAGAGTAACTTAACATTAAGTTAAATAGTGCTTTAGCTAATTACTATTGACTCATCTTACAAAAAGTGATAATGACTGTAACTTATTTAATTAGTAGTTAAACTGTGTCTATGCACACCACGTTTTTTAAACGCGCCGTTGACGCGCGTTTGTAGCGATACAGACGCGATGCGCACGCAAGTCAAACGCAGCCTGTCTGCTCTGTTTGATAAAAACGCGCCGTCGACGCGCGTTTCTGAAACGCGCGTCGACGGCGATTGAACTGTCCCTTAAATTGATTTTGTCCGTTTTAAAGGACACAGTATTTCCACGCGCACAGATCCTGTTGTAACACTCCTAAATATCGCTGTGCGTGGGTGGAATGGCAGGGTCCTAGCTATGTCTTTCGCACGGGTGCATGTTCCATTGACGAAGCGATGAACGGTCACGAATAGTGATCATTTGAAAAAGTGCAACGATCAGATTTGTTAACGCTTCTGTTTCAATTGATAATAACTGTAAGTATTATGGTTGTTTTGATTTTAATGTTATATTATTAGTTAGAATATGGTTAAAGGTGTAGTATTTTGACAGAACTTTTTTAAATATATCTGTATTCAGAATAAAAAACCGAGTTCATTTATAGTGTCCCACAAAACGGACCTTGCCAACTTGAAGTATAAACTAGTGTATTCTTTGACTGTCCCATGTAACGGACATTGTCATTTAGGCCTTCTTGCAAGAATTCTTTTTTCTTGTCCTATACAACGGACGACGCCAATTATTTGTCACTTTTAACTTCATTGTTATAATTACATTTTTTAGTTTTTCATCATATACATTTATATCAGGAACATGGCTTGGCGATCAAAGAAAATCTCCTCACTATTACCTCGGGTGGAATCTGAAAAGTGCACGCAAAATACGCGCATATGACGTGGAGTTGCGGATACCAGCCCGTCATACAATACAATACAATCTGAAAAGTGTAACATTGAGTCTTAATGACGATTTGGAAAGCAACTTTGAACGACGTGAGTATTTTCACGATGATGACAGTTGCAGATCTTGACTCCGTACCATATCTCCGGCATTGTAGGGTGTATTGGCTGATCTCAGTGACTTGAAAATCACGAAACATTATAAATGCTGCAGAACAGCCATCGCAGACCGCGCCAGATGAATCTTCTCCACTCCCTGGTAAGCCTTCAGTCTCATCATGTTATATACGTATAAGACAATTGTCAATTAGGTATGGGGATCAGAAGTAAAAATTGTGTTGCTCTGTAAAGAAAGTTTTATTTAAACAAAATAATACATTAAGACAACCAATACAGGTACATTATTAAACTAAAAGGTGACTCACCTGTAAAGAAACGACAATTAAAGTTTCTTCCTTTCCCCTTTTATAAAATATTTTTACAATTCATTTTTAATTCGTAGGTATGTCAAACAGCTTCATAGACAAATTGTAACACATAACTTAAAAGGAGAAACCGATCAAAAAGGTTTCTTACATCTCCCTCCCCCAAAAATTTTTTTTTTATTGAACATATAAAAAAAATGTTCATTTAACAAAACTTATTCTAATTAAAAAAAATGTTATACATAGGTATATTATTCACTAAACTAAACACTTTCAAACGAATTAAGTAATTATACATCAACATAAAACTAAATCCTAAAATATTACTATATTAAATCTGCCTTTATTTTGGTACAGGTACAAGTTTTGTGATATGAAATAGATTTGACTCTGATTTTTTATAACCTGTATCAATTTTATAAATAGAATTTGATAATTTCTCAATAATTTTATATGGACCAATTCTTAGTTCATCTAATTTATGCCTATTTAATTTGTTCCCATTCTCTACATAAACCATATCTCCTGCATTAAAATCAAACTGTATCCTATTTTTATCAAATATTTGTTTATTGTAATTATGTGATTTAATTGAATTTTCATGGGCAATTTTTTTATCTCTAATCCATTCATCTATTGTTTTATGGCTTTTTAATTCATTTGGAAGAAAAGAAACATCAGTACCGTCCAATAGGTATTTTGGTGCAAAGCTAGTAACTGTATGCTCAGTATTGTTATATTTATCTACACAATTATGTGCAATGGTCGTCCATGCTTTTTTATTATTACTTGTTTCGTTTATTTTACATCTGATTTTGTTTACCAGTGTTTGATTAAGTCTCTCATTTAATCCATTAGAAAATGGGGCATTTACTGCAGTAAAAATTATGGGTATTGATTTTCTATTTAAAAATAATTTAAATTCTTTTGAGTTTATACCCGGGTATTGATCACTGAAAATCATTCCAATTGTGTATGACTCGGTTACTTTATTTATTAGTTTTATAAAATCGTTGGCATTTTGTGTTTTTGACGTAACAATAAAAGCGTACCGTGTAAAATGGTCCACTAAAAGGTGCAAATATCTTTTTGTGGATCGTGAGCCTCCAAAACCTCCGATAGTGTCTATTGAGACTATTTCAAAAGGTTTTGTGGCTGGGCCTAAATGTGACATTAAACCATATTTATCCTGTCCTCTTGTTTTATTTTTTATACACACTTTACAATGTTTACAATGTTTTTCAATATTGGTTGTTAAATTATTTGCCGCATACAATGAACTTATTTTATTAAGCATTTGTTTTATACCTAAATGGAACATGTTTTCATGTACATGTTCAATAAGTTTTTTACTATAATCTTCTGTTAAAATATTTTTTTCTCGTTTTCCTACTTTTTTATAGTAAACATTATGTCTTGATATTAATTTTTGATTGAAAAAAAAAAAAAAAAAAAAACACCTTCAACAATAGTTGGTACATCACCATCCTCCAGTTTTTCCAGACCAACATTACCTACTTTCAAATACGGCAATATGTCACACCAGGCAAACCGCCATCATATACTCTTCGTCTATGCCTCCACCAACAATAACAACACCACTGTAGCTAAGAAGCGTATAATGAATACTAATATTTAAAAAAGATTATATATTATACCGGAACTGTATCACACAATACATCAGACTATATAGTACCCCAACTGCAAAGGAGCATCATGACATTCTTAGCCCCAAGCAATATTTCCAAAAAAAAATCCTCGATATCATAGGCCTGGTCCAGACTGGTGTTACGTGTAATGTAATCCACCGTGTAATGTAATGCGAATTCTATGTGTGGACGGCACTTCGAGCATTGCATGTAACACGGTTGATTACATTATGCGTTACACCAGCCTGGACCCGGCTATAGTTGAAATGACGAATAGAAATTCCGTACAAACTACCAGAAAATTTCTATGTGTGATGTGACCCAAAAAGAAAGGAATTATTATTAGGCATTGATGACTGATTGATGGGTATTGTAGACTTACCGGCAGTTGTATAGAGTGCTCTCAAATATATGTATGTACGTAATGTATTCGTAAGCAGAGCTTGAAGACAGAAGAAGAACGTTCCTTCGCCATCGATGACTAAAAGCTGGCAGCAGAAGGCAATTTATGCCAAAAAAACCTAACAAATGTGTTTTGAATTTCTTTGGTGTATAATTTCCTTGCTTACGATGGCACAAACACATTTGAAGGTGTCCAATTTAATTTAATATTAATTTTGAATTGTTACAAATGTTCAAAATGTTTATTTTGTTCATGTACCACAACTTCACATATAATACGCGATGTCCGTTTTATGTGACGTAGTTTCATATACCATAACTGCACTTATAATTGACAATGTCCGTTTTATGGGACATTGTAAAAACAATAAAAAAAATACAAAAATTTAGTATTTTTTTTCTTGGTCCTCTTTTTTATCCTTATTTCAACCCGTATTCGCAATTTCAACATTATACACACTAGAAATCTAAGGGTGACAATTTAAGGGTTAAGGCTCCCATATTGTGCAAAATCGTCGTTCGATGAGCGGTGAAAGTTTGACGACTTCGCCGCAACTGGCGCCACTATCGCGGAAACCAAAGTTTTATGTATTTCATTTCTTCAACTTTAATATTTCTTACAGTGTTCCCTTTACGCAATATATATTCATTACTCTAGTAGAAATATTTTATCACAAGGATGTAAATAAATTTACGAATAAAAAAAGATATAAATACCTGTTGATGCAGACAAATGTTTTACAAATATTTTTTTTCCATTCAGAGACCTAAATATATTTTATAACATTTTGACACAGATTCTGACGTCCCCAGTTAACAAAAAAAAACTACTAATTTGTAGAAAATTCATTAGCATTGGCATACCGTGCCAAAATGACAATACCCAATTATCTATTAAGCCCCAAGCACACAAGCGTTTTATTAACATGCGTATACAAAGCGGGTCGCCCTTCAGCATCTGGTGGTGTGTACCAGTACAAATTTTTGATGCATTTTGATATAAATGACGGACACTAGCGCCGTGTAAAAGGGACATCAGTAGTAGTAATAAATAAATAAAAAAATGCTAATAAATAATAATAAAACATTTACGTAATTGAATTTAAAAACATATTATTCATCTCTTTTTTTATCATCAATTCATCACCATCATGATCATACGATGTTTTTTGTATAATTTAAGTACAATTTTTTCACTGATGCATGGAAAAACATTAATTGATAAACAAAGAATATGGAATTTATATTTGTATAATTTTGAAAACATTCTAAGTTTTATGCATTTAAATTACAACACCAAATTATTCAAATATAAACACCAAAATTGCAGGTTTTTTGTTCGATCGCCATAAAAAGACTTCCTAACGTTTCTGGTGGTAAAATCAGAACAAGATCGACAACTTCTGTTACTGCAGCACTTTAGCAGCTGACTAAATGAAGTGAACGATGGTAGTGCCATCCTCCTCTGTTCGTTCTATTAGAGCAACCAAAATTATAAATTTCCCGCGAACGCGCCTTTCTCATCTTTTCTAGGAATAAATATCACACTAAATGTAAAAGTAAAATTGTCATTATTTAGAAAAACTATTACTAAATACAATTAAAAATAGTAATTTCTATCAAACTATTATAGTTTCGTTTAAGCGATGCTAATTCCTAGTAAAACAGATTGTGGACGCGCCACAAAACTTAGAATAACGATATATACTAGACAAGTGCGTCTACCTTCTTTAAAAAATAAACTGTATTGTAAGTTTGGTTTAAGATATGATTTTCAACCACGTCGTAATTTTTTTCAAATAGAGCGACAAACAACTTGTACTGAACACAATATGGTGAGACAACAACAACCACCGATTTTTCATCGTAGTCGCAGTGTACTTTGTGGTCATTTGCATGGTGGATGCTACGCCTTATTTTTGTAGGTGACATGTAATTTTGAAGTATTCAAAATATTGACAAGCAGTTTTCATTTAATTTATTTTAATTCTGTTTTTTCGAAATTGTTATAAATCTGTGACGAAATGAAATAAATAATAATAAAAGTGAAGTGCTTCTTATCCTATATTGCAATTCGATACGATTAGTGGTTGTTTTCATTTACATTTATTGTCACAAATTATTGTTGACTGAAATTCAGTGCTATTATCTTAGTTCAATGAAATGTTATAAAGATCCAAAAGTATTGGACGATGGATAATGCAAAATATTGCAGAACGATGAACAAGAACCGTATCAAGATATCACGATAACATTGATATAGGTATCTGCATGTGAGTAATTTACTATATTGATAGAAACAATTCGTAATGGATATATATATACGATACGTATTCTAAAATTCTCATTCTCTCAAATCCATTATTTGCTCTGTAGGGGTCGTCAGGAATTTCCTGCGATGAAATTCAGTAAGTTCGGTTTCTTTTTCTTATTTATTAATGAAAATAATTATATTATGTTATTGAAAATAGAAAGTTTATATGTCTTTTTTACAGCCATGTCCGTTTAATCAGGTCCCATTAAACACAGCGTATATATGCCTAAACATATTTTGAATAATCTATAAGCCTACGCATCATTCGTTTTTATTTTCTCGATCTTTTTCTCAATTTCCAATTTTCCTATTACGAAAATCTGACAGCCCCGATCAGAAAAAAAGTGTCATAGGTCTAGTCTGTAAGAGCCACGCTGGCTGACTGATTCGTCAACGAACGACAGTGATGACACTACTTTTGAAAGGCAAAAGATGAGAGGACGATAGTGAATGTGTGCTTAGACTAAAACGGCGTATGTGCCCAAACACATTGACGTCTTTTTATAAATTAAAATTGTTATTAAATGAAAAAGTAACCAGGTAAAGTTCTGACAAACATCATTACCTATTTATTGATATATTCCTCAGGACCAAAATTTTGATCTACTTCAAGTACCACACAAAAAACGTTAAAAAAATCTCTATTTTCGCGATTTTTTTTGATCAATTCAAGTTATAAATATCGCGTTTTCAACCAGAAAATAACATAGATAATTTATTGAACTATAACATATATTTTTTTCAGATCGAAAAAAGGTATATTTGATTGTTTACCGTTGAATCAAAAATAGGTCGATTCCGAGATACCTGGCCTTAATTGGTTTGAAAGATGAAGAAATCATAATTTTTGTCATTTAAAATCAACCGTAACAAAAAAGATTTCGATTATTTACAGTAATCGCATGCTTTTTTGATGTGTGTATTCATTATAACAGGAAATTATGCCGATAATTTTCGCGATATAACTTTAAATATGAGAATAAACGTCCAACATCGCTACACTTAATATGTCGTGGTATAACGTCAGTGTGTCCCCAGCATTAGCCGATAACACGCCTCGAACATCACCATGAAATTCAATTCTGTCTTGAAAGACATTTTCTCCAAATCTTATGTTTGCTATTTGCACAAAATCGTTTACATTGAGCTCCTGAAAGAAGTCCAAATAGTCCTAAACGTCTAGTTCGTTGCTAAGAGGATTTCGAAGCCGGAGTCTTTCTTGCAACGTGGTGGAAGCACCCGCTTATTAGGTAACAAATTGTGTGAGAGCGAATTTAGAAGGAGTGAACGCCGCTTTAGAGGTGATCTGCGATGTGGATTTTCTGAGAGACAGTAAATGATTTTTATATACAAATAAATTGGAATCAAGAGACTCTGCTAGTCAGAAATTATGATAATAATATTCTTCGAAACATTAAAAACATGCCACATTTCCATTAATTCTACGAAAAAAATATTTCATTATATCAATATTTCATTTCATAACAAAAATTTGTAGGAAATAGCATGTAAACATCCTTTAAAACATAATTATTATAAAGATGTTGGAGTGAAAAGTACGAGTTCTTCTTATCATGTTAATTCGCGGAATGTATCTTGGATAGGATTCCGCAAAATATGTTATAGAAGCTGCATCACTTCATAGTATAAAACAAAGTCGCTTCCCGGTGTCTTGTCTTCCCGCTACACGCAATGGATTTTGATGCGTATTTTTTTTTAATAGATGCATAAATATAAGAAATTGCACCCGTGCGGAGCCGGGTCGGGTCGCTAGTCTATTTATATAATACCAAGAACCCAAGAAACCCAAGAAGTTATCGGAAGATTCTGCCAACAATATAATTCTTACAAGGTATCTTTTTCAACGAAACGTATATCAAATTTTCTTTTAGTAAGCTTCCAGAGTCTTGGTAACAACGGTGAAAATAAAAATAAAGCATCTGTACAAAAGAAATGGCACCATGGGTTCCGTTCTACGGATTTTACAGTTTACTATTTTCATTCCTATTGTTAAATACCTATAAGAAGCATTGCAAATCCACGAAGTTTTTCACATTTTCGTATTTTTGTCTTGCCTGGCCTGCCTGCCTGGCCAGAAGGTTTAACACCACGGTTCTCATGCATGAGGTTGAGAGTTCAAACCCAGGCAAGTACAAATGTGTCTTATCCAATTCATAAATGTACATTCTAAATTAATATTTGACAACACTGACATCGGTTACGGAAAACATCCACCGTGAGGAAACCTAAAACTTATAATAATAAATATACATAATTATAAGTCCGAAATCATGTCAGAGGCCTCTGGTGTCTCATGGAGGAGCCCGAGGATGACCACATCTTTACAAGAAAAAGAAAGAAAGAGGGTCAAGAAAAAAGTGTTATTTGTGGAGGTTTCTGCACTGAAAATCCGCTTTCGGAAATCGCTTAATATGAGCTGGCGGCCATATGGGGGAGGCGAGTGGTGGGTGACTTGCCGTCAGATCATGGACCATGCATGGGTCGACGCCGGCGCGTCGTGTGCCCCTCGCGCCTTAAAGAGCTGTCAGCAATATGACAGCCCCCCCTTAGAGGGCCAATCAAAGCCTGCCGTAGTTGCTGGACAGTTCTTATCAGGTAACCGTGACCCTGGAACATAAAGGGCTATTGAAGGACACCATTCATTCATTTAGTCAGTACGAGTCTGACAATCCCCCCCCCCGGGTGGGAGGACCCATTTGATGATTTTACCACGATAAAAATGCAGCCATTTAATAGTCACACTTGTCCTGTTCCGTGTTTCAAACTTGAACTATGGTTCAATGTGGGCCAAGGTATGCTTTGACGTCATTTGGTAAAAGAACCCTAAAACCAGTCGCTGCAGGAATATTCGTGAAAACTTTTGAACTAGTATTGAAAGAAAATAACGATGTTTGACATATAATACGCTTGTACGATTTACTGGAGTTGTCTGGTCGGTAAACAAATGGAAGAAGTTTAAAGCAGCGCTCCACAGCAGTCTGAGGCTAAGCTACGAATTTATCCTTCGACACACGATTACACTACGATCCGCGGTTAAGCCATTCATGTCAAAAAAAATACGTGTGGCACTCGGGGACTGCCGCGGAAAAGCATAGCATTTTTTATAAACTTATGCATTTTTTTTTCTTTTTTTTTAGGCTATGGTCAGCCACGTCAGTCAAGTGAAACGTCAAGAAAAACAAACACCGAGCCGAAGTCTGCCGAACTGAAACGACGGACGTTAGACGATGCGGGGTGTTAGGTTTATTTGCGTTACGGAATTTCTTGATTCAGTCTCCGCGCTCAGAGCCCGCGATAAAATAGCTATGCAATAGCTTAAAAATTAAACAAATGGAATTGTCTAATGCAACCCATGACCACGCAAGCACTAATCTGGTGGTCATGAGTACCTACGCTTCACACTCAAGTACCGTGTGTATAGGGACAGTGATGTAAAAAAGTTGTATAAAGCGTGCCGTCACGATAATTGAGGAGCAACGGCTTTCACGAAAACAAAATAAGGTTACATGCGGTCGTATCATGACCGTCTTGATCATGGCCCAGAACAGTACCACGACCTTAGCGGTGAGCGGAACGGCGGGCGGTGCGAACAAGACATTATTTACTTTTTAAGTACGCGAATTCGGCACTGGCGGGCGTGTCGTGGAGTATGTCAAACATTTTACCGCTCGCTGCCCCGCGTTGTGAACGGGCCGTACGCCCCGGGGTGGCATGTTTAGTGTTTTTTTTTTTTTGGGACAAACCCACCACACTATTCCCAAACCACTGCAACTCCTGAAAGCCAGAAGCTCGACGTGTCCCGGAGAATGAATTTACCTGTCTTGGATCCTGCAACGACTATTATTATTAATGGGTCCTAAATTGTGAGCTGCTTATTTGATTCCAATAATAGGTAATTATGCTTATTGTGTTGAAAAGTGGTATAAACTGTGCTGACGAACACAGGTGCTTGCAACTGGTTTTTTGAGGATAGATATAAAACTTTACAGTATATCTGAGGACACGCTATGTATAAATATACTCGTATTATGCAGATGCTTGGTTGACGAATAAATGAATCGCGCAACGAACGCATATCTTTCTTAACAATGGACAGTCATCCTTAAAGTGTCCCGTATACAGTACAAACTATTGTCACGAGGCTTACGTCCTCATTAAGCTTTTGTGTTTTACAATGTTCACGTTTTGTTTATTTCTGTTTGTGACGACTGAGACGTGACGGACTAACAAAGTTGTGTGGTTTTTATTAGCGACAAGTAGGGCGGTCTGAAATACGTGGGTTCTCAGCTTCGACAATTTTTCATCTGGATTTTTTTCGTTGAAGAATTGGGCCAGGATTATGGATTTTCCGCAGACATCTGGCACCAATCAAATAAAATGTCGCTCCACTATTGTATAATTTTAGTTTTCGCGTGAAATTACTATCAAAAATATTAATTAAAAAATCGATCGCGTAGGTCGCTGTAGGTAGGCTAATAGTGATCCCTAGTTATTAATACCTACCTACCTACTGCGCCGGTGCCGTGTGTATGTAATTTATATAGGTGTGCAAAGGTCTACATACAGTACCCATACCATGAGTTGTCATTACGATACTCGATCATCGATATCGACCGCGTTTGGCGCTCTCATTGGCCCGCTCCAAGGTATGCGTATGATCGAGTATCGTAATAACAACTCATGGTATGGGTACAGGCTTTTTTTTTTTTTTTTTTTTTTTAGCGTGGTAAAATCATCAAATGAGTCCTCCAACCCCGGGCAGGGCGGGAGGGACTGTCAGACTTCTACTGACTAAAATCCACGGTGTCCTTCAATAGCCTGTTACGTTCCGGGGTCACGGTAAGGAAATAATCCCGCGACCCCGGCAGGCTTTGGCCCTCTGAGAGGGTGGCCCCGTCATTATGCTGACGCTCTTTGAGGCGCGCGTGGGACACAACGCGCCGTCGACCCGGGCATGGTCCTTGGTCGGGCAGCGAGTTGCCCTTTACTCGCTGCCCGCATGCCCGCGCCTACGGTGGCCGGAGATCATCTGGTGACGTCCGACGCCGCGGGCGCCTACCACTGCGGTTGGGGCGGAGGGAGGACGCTGTCCTCTCTCGCTCGCGGCCCGCCTCCTCCTTCACGAGCATTACTGCCTCGCAGAAGGAGCAGACCGCTTCCCACTCCGTCTCGCCCCGCAGCATGGCCGCAACCAATGCCGGGCGCGAGAGGTCTCCGCCTATCGCCGCCGTGAGGACACGTCGGTGCTCCGCCCAAGCTGGGCAGTCCTGCACCGTATGCTCTACTGTGTCCTCCGGGCGATCTTCGCAGTGGTGGCACCCGGGCGTTTCCTCCTTCCCTATCAGGCACAGGTACCTCCCGAAACTTCCGTGTCCGGTGAGGACCTGCGTCATCCGATAGGTCAGGACGCCGTGACGTCTCTCCAGCCACTCCTCAAAGAGGGGTCTTACCGCCGCAATTGCGGCGTGCCCGGCCTTCGGTCGCGACAGTCGTCCCCTCCATACTGCCCTGAGATCGCGCCGGAGCTCTTCCCGCCGCGCCTCGACTTCACGAGGCAGCGGGGTCACGCCCCGGCGCTGCGCCTCCACGCGCCACTCATAGACGCGCTGGAGGGCAGTCGCCTCCAGATCCCAGGGCAGTAATCCGGCAAGGAGGTTGGCCGCTTCGCCGGCAATCGTGCGGTATCCCCGGATCATCCGGATAGCCATGACCCTCTGGCATGCGACCAACTTCAGTGGTCGCGTCCGGATGCTCAGGGCCCACACAGGGGCCCCGTAGAGGGCCATGGACCGCACGACGCCGGCGTACAGCCTACGGCAGGAAGCGTTTGGCCCGCCGACATTGGGCAGCAGACGCCTGAGGGCGCCCGACGCCCATGGGTACAGGCTGCGTCTGACTTGCGTGCGTATCGCGTCTGTATCGCTGCAAGCGCGCGTCAACGGCGCGTTTAAAGAACGTGGTGTGCATAAGCTCTATAGTGTAATGTAAAAGCGCCCAATGTGACTTCAAATATGCCCCAAAAAGAAAGCCTAAAAATACTCCACTCAGGTAGTCAAAAGCCGTGACACAGTAGTTGTGTTGTACTGAAAAACGAAAATAATATCAGCGAACGCGTCAAAAACATGAAGATATCACTTACGCGCCATTACCTCGAATGTAAGGCGATATTCATACATAAAAGAACGCCGACGGAGATGACTATAATTGTATACTCGAGTAATAAGAGACGAGTACTTCTGGAGTTCCGTAAGATGATGATGAAACACTTAATGGCGTTGACAGTTCATGTCTCGGTAATATGTCATTATCACCTTCATAGTCTTTATTTCCTTAGCAATATCAACAATATCAATATCTCGATGTACTGTCTAAATGACATGTGTGCGGGCGCATAGTAGGTATTTGTATTGAAAAACTAGAGAAGAATTTATATGGACCAAATTATGATTAAGAGATTACGAGATGAGAGCAACGACATATTGTTGAACGAGTACTCTAAATGAAATTTTATCTTATACATAATTTTAAAGAACCTTTGGAGAGCTATTAGAAAATATTTTTTTGCATTACTGAGGCAAACATGGCTTTTGTCTTTTGCGAGCACACTTTCACTTTCAAAGAAAAGCACTTTACATTACTAATACATTACAAGGCAAAACCATACTAAACCATACATAACTAGTTAGCTAATTTAATGAAGATTCCATTGATATAACTGCCAGCGGGCTAACTAACGGAATTTCGGAGATATCGTCGTTTTAATCAGACGCGCCGAAATTGCATTCGTCCCCCCAGAATGACCCCACAAAGATGGCGCTGGGGTCATTTTTTCGAGCCACAGAACGAGGGATATGATTGTATTGATGGTCGCGAGACTGTCTGAACAGATAACAGTGACACAGGATGTAAAGGGCTATTCAAAGACCACCGTGGATTTTAGTTAGTAGGTACGAGTCTGACAGTCCCTTCCGATCCACTCAGGAGAGGAGGACTCTTTTGATGAGATAGCGTCGCGACGCTTAAAAAAATCGGGTAATACTAACCGCATTGCAGCCACGTGGAAACCACCCACGATGCCATAAAATAGACTCGCAAGCAGCGGCAAGCAAGAATAATAACCACATCCCCATGATATTATGAAGAAAGATACGCCATGTTCATACTGAATGGCGTTCAGATATTGTTGCGTTCTTAGTATAGTAATTTAAAACTACGACAGCGATAGATAATGCGCAACGTATTAAGATAGAAAGAGATAGCTTAAAGCAAAGAGCAACAATTGTCTTACTTTGTCCTCAACAATTTGTGCGTGCTAGTGCGATATCTACCTCTTTTTATTTATAATATCATTGCCACATCCACATTTTGCTGGTACCACACTTACCCATTGTCACTGCAATGTGATGTGTTTGTGATACGTGTAACAAGCCTAAATAATACGTACAAAGCGTATCTAAAAATCTGTAACAAAATAAGAGCGTACAATGACAGTGATTCTTAGAAGACGGTTCAAATAACTAAAAGGAATTTTACTCAGGAATGTCTTTACTTGATTGTACGAGAAACAAGCGATAAATTACAATGGAACCTTTCATTACCGCACATCACACGCTTGCCACATTTCTTTATTACATTCATATTTTGTGCTCAAAAATAACATCGATAAACGAAAATGATCGTAATAAAACATTGTTTGGTACAAAAACATGATTATTGAACATGCTCTCTAATTCAATAACATACAGTAATTGGAAAATTAGTTTTGAATACGGTACGCAATGCAGTTACGTTAATTGGTAGATGCACGTGATTTTAACAATTAACACATATATATGTTTCTGATGACAGTCTAGTTGGTTTAGTATGATTCATTGGTGAAAATTGACAGTTGATGTTTTCATTATATTCACTGTCTATTTGTTGGTTTACGGCATTGAGACTTCTAGACATCTTCTTCATCTCAATCGTTCTCTCACTGCTGAGACTGGTGACTCCGTTTCAATTTATCAATCCGACTTCCCAATCTGTTGCGGTCAGCTGTGGCCTGATAGAGTGCAGTGCTGATAGGCATGTCGAGTTCTCCCTAGACATGTATACTTTCCATAAGAATGTTACTCGTTATAGTTGGCACAGTGTGTGAGTGATCGACAGCCGCGCAGCGTGTCGCGGGTTCGATACCTGCACGGAACAAGTATTTGTATGATCTGCAAGCAGTTGGACCAGGTCTGGGTGTGTTTCTATGTTTGTAAGCGCACCCACGACACAGGAGAAATTCTTAGAGTGGGGCATAGCATTTTTATTTTTTTTTAATTCTTTGTTTCTTTGGTTGAACGCGCTAATATCAGGAACTGTTGTTCGAATAGAAAAAATTTTTTTTTTGGGTAAATCTAACACAAATCTTTTTATCAAGGAAGAATTTACAACTTTATTTTTTGTTTATGCAAAACCCGATACACCTGACCAATATTTTTTGTAAAGAATCTATGCACAAAATTTCAAAACCATATCATAAAAAATCACAAAGTTATAAGCTTGTACCTACTAGATATATTACCTGGTTTTCCGTTCAAAAACATGCTCAATTGCTCATTTCGCAGTACACCCGCGTAAACCGCGTCTCCTGTGTTATACACTCGTGATAATAGTTTGGCAATAGGTACCTAACCGTACGGTGATTGTTTTGTATTTAACTGGTAATAAAAACAATTAAAATATTCTTAGAAAAAAAAATATAACATGGTGTAAAAAATATTGTAATCGAATCAATTACTGAGTTTTGTACTAGTTTTTATCCCGATTTTATGTTCCCGTGGGATAATTTTCGAGTTGTAGCGGGTGTAGCCGCTGGCAAAGTAATACATAAAGACGTATTATGCCGTACCTATGTAAACATTGTATACAGAAACATGTATACTTTCTTAACCAAGAGCCTAATTGATGATCCTACAAAGACACAGAGTCTACGTTTCTTCATTAAAATGCCCACGTTTGTTCAAAAAGAGTTTTGAAGTGGGATCTCAAGGTGAAAACTAAAACATAAATATTCTTAAAGAACAAAATTCTAAAAATAGCCATGAATTTAAATTAGAGAGTTACTTTTTAAGTGTAACTACAGTGAATATATTTTTAAGTTATCAAATCTAATTTATCAGAGATCTGTGGAATAAGAAAGATTGAAATTAAATCCCCTTAGAAAATCTACAGGGGACACTAGCGCTACCCACCAACTACCAACGTCCTAGCATGTGACAGAAAATAAACAAACGTCATAATTTTGACAGATTTGTACTGACAAATCAATCAAAATCATTGCTATCTAGACGTAACAAGAAATTTGTTTCACGCTAATTTATGGCTCCCCCCCTCTTAGCGCGTGAAGTTATCCTAGATAAAGAGGGGTTTACACAAAAATCAAATAATGTAGCGTATTGAACTCGATATTTTTGTCACAAATTAAATACTTTTGGTTATTCATATAAATGAAATTTAATTTAACTTATTAGCGAGAGCCTCCCTGCCTAGGGCCATGATGTTATCATTGAATAGGAAACCTGAACCACATCCTTAATGCTACGACATAAAGGTCATAGTGATTTTTTCAGTTATGTAAGGGTAAAGGTAAAAGTAACACAGAAAGGTCTGTAGTGTAAAATATTAGTTTTAGATACGTGTCAGTTGTTCAGAAAATGGATTGTCGCGGCCCGAAGTGATTGATATGCGGCCCACACGATGACACACGATTTATCTTGTGAAATTACAACAAAACCTGAAGGTAATGCAGTGACGATTACGTGCATATTTTTAGCTTTTGTGAAGTTATTTTCTAGTTCAAGTGTAAGGTAGCCGCGGACGGCGAGTAAAGCGTAACTTGCCGCCCGATTATGGACTATGCCTGAGACGACTCGTCTTGATCCACACACGCTGAGCGACGTAGTGTTCATAGGGCTGTCAGCCATCTGTTGGGCCCCCCTTAGAGGGCCAAAGCCTGCCGGGGTCGCGGGACTGTCTCTTCAGGTAGTCCGTGACCTTAGAACGTAACAATAACATCGCATACTTGAAAAAATTTAGATATTGTTATGTATTATTATTGTATTTAAAAATGAAAATATTTGTTTTTATTATTAAATCGTTATGTATAATTTTTATTGTATTCAAGTGTAACAAATCAAAAGTGCATTCAGAAAAACCAAGCATGCCATTTTTTAACACATTCATACCCTAACAATAATTAGGTCACAATAAGCACTAGTGATATTAAAAAATATAGTAGACACAATAGGTACTAAGACGAACGTCTAAATAAAGTTCTTGAATTGTAACATCACATTTTAACCATTATTTTCTTGCTGCGACAGTGGGCACTTTAAGTTTAACTTGCTAAGCCGGATACGCTATGTAAGTTCTTGCAATATCTAGGCTTTTACAACTGTTTTTAATATCCAACTTCCATTTCGGCATAAACATTTACGACAATATTTATGTCACCACTGCGCTAGATTACAAAACGTTTTATATTTTTCATAAGCAGCAGAAAAATCCAGATGTACTTATAATTTGTAAAATTAGTAATTACCTAAGCATTTTTAATCTTCTTGAGCATTCTTAAATACAAAAAAAAAACAAGGAAAGCAACCTAACCGCCATTGTTCTTCTAAAAAGTATAAAAGAAAAGGCAATCTTTATAACAAGAAACTGAAATGGCACTCAGTGCATGGTAGAAGTGAAGTGAGCAAATATACGAATAAATTTTGAGACTCAGAAACGGTAACGGCGGGATTACTCCTCTTGAAGCCGTTACAATATTATAAATCAAATATTTTGCATTAAATCTATATTTTCAACTAGTCATGGCAAAATATGAAATAAAATGAAGAGTTTTTAATATAAAATTTGACATTAACTGTTTGAACTAAGGATTTCAATTGCTCCAAAATCCCTGCAATCCATCAAAAAGCTTTTGGTAATCGGATTGACGAAATCCATCCAATCTATTTTCATTTGATATAAAAATTAAAATAAATCACTCAACTATAATATAGGTAGCATTTTTACGACCTTTCATTTTTCTCCGTCATTTCACAAGGTGAATCGCTGAAATTTTTCGTCGAACTGAAAAATCTGGTGCAAAAGTTCGTGTAGAATTTTGTGGGTTCGTGGTTCCGTGATTATATTTAAAGGCAGGGTTCGGGTTGCAAGTGGAATAATACAACCGTAAAGTGTCCCCTTACAAACATTCCAAGAATCTCATTTAAAGTTCAGCATACTCCAAAAGTCAGAGTCAAGAGTATTATGTGCACGTTCACATACTAACTTTAGCTCTTCACATAATGCAAACAGCTTTAGTGCCTACATTAAGGCCTTACTGCCTCAGTATTGCACATTATACACTTAGTTAGGGTGCATTAGACGCTTGCTTACATCGCTTTTTGTTGAGCGGCTGTGAATGTGGGGATTAAGTGACCGATACTTTCCGTTTGTAGTGTAATTACTATAGCGTCTAAAGTTCGTTCGTTCAACTGCACTTACCTTTTTCAAAGGAAAAGTTATGACAGGATCTCTCAAAGAAAAGGAAGCACGCATGCCATTTTTACTTTTGTATGTCTACTTTTTGATGGTTTCTTACTATGGAGTCCAGATGTTTTCAGAAAGTGTTATTCAATAAAAACGACTGGTGAATAAAATTAACTAAATAATCCCGATTACGATCCCTTGAATAACAATTTACTGACATTTTAAAATAACTATTTGGAAATTTTAAGCGCCTCGTCCACGATAGATTAAAATAACGTAGAGCGAGTCTCATAGGGCAATCTACGACGTGTACACATTAGCGAGACTACCCTAGCTAGAGTATCACTACAGTCTACGTAGACACGCTCGGCTACTCTCGGAAGGCGTCGTGGACGCAGGTGCGAGACCGAGACAAGCGATATGAATAGAGAGCTCTCGAATTGTCTACCCGCCTTAATCAGTCTAGCTAGGGCTTGAGTAGCAAAACACGTGTTTTGTTATATTTAATGTAGAATTCTGCATTGCTTTATTACCTTGAAGAATGTCGAAACGTGTTTGGTCAAAAGACGAAACCATTAAAATGATACAATCATGTATGAAGGCTTTCCAGATTTATGGAATCTATATCTCATAATGATTATAAACATCGTAACGAAAAAATCATTGTTTAACAATTATTAGTGAAGCATTTAAGGTCTAGTATCCATTGTTTAACCCAGCAGCTTCTTTTAACATTTTTCTTTTTTTTTTCTTTTTCATTAACAAAGAAACCACAATCGCAGCAGTAAAGCGTGACCGCGACATGTTTTCAACTGAGAGAGCTATGATTGAGAGTGTATATCGTGACCGAATATATTTAGTCTACGAGTAGTGTAGTGTACGCAGGCCAAAATTTCTCTATGATAGAGCTAGCCTACGATAGAGCAAAAAATGCAATAGGGTGCTCTAATGATCTCTACATGTACGTAGAAATGAGAGTATAGATTAGATTAGTCTCCAAGCTGTCTAGCTCTATTCTCTCTCCGTGGACGAGGCGCTTTATAGTGGTATCTAACGAGGGGGGCCTACTGCTTCCCCTGGAACACAAAGGGCACTGAAGGAACAGGGAGGTTTTTATTGGGTACTATTCTGACAGTAGGTATTTGATTTATTAGTACTCAAGCAAAAGCTTGACTATAGTCAAGCTTTTGCTTGAGGCTTTGCCAGCGCGAAGGTCAAAAATTATCACAACAGGGTTATTTTTATAGTTCGCCGAAATTCACTCATACAGCATTAATAGGCAGACGGAGTAACTTTACAAATATCTTTGTTTGGATCAGTTAAACATTTATTAAGATCATAATTTATTTTTTAATCGATCAAATTCCAAGGTGTTCTAAAGTCACCTCCAAGCCTATAATTATACAATTCACCGAACATTATTTATTTATTAGTATTTACTAAAGCCCTTCATTTACCCTTTATGAATTTTAGAATGAGGCTTCGTCTAGGCCTAAACCAATTCTAGTCTAGACGATTTTCTGTCCACATATCAATCTAAATTAGTTACCTGGAGCTGGCAGTGGTAACATTGTGTCTACCACCAAGTTATTTGTTGAAACCACACAAATGTTTGTTGTACAAGCGAATGACAATTGTAGTTACTGTTTTGAATTTAAGATACCTAGCTTCGTTCATGTTTGTTAAACTCTTTATAACAATATAATAAATTGCTTTTAGGGGTTCGCTGGTTCGACTTATTTTTTACTGAGTAATTAAACATGGAGCCGTCTACGGCCTTTATTTTTGGGGGGCTAAAACGTTCAAAAGGTGTCGAGATACGACAGGGGAGTTTGTCACCATGGTGGGGGGTAATTTGGGACCTCTAATAGGACAACTCCCCTGTGCAACGCCTGTTAAGGCACATCCTTAGGAAGACGGTAAAAAGGCTGTGAATAATTTATCATGAACCCCGTGCTTAGTAACTAAGATCTTATACTAAGATCGGCATGAAAATGATAACATTTTATAACATAAAATACCATCTACAGATCCAATAGATAATGAGAGTACTGGTATAATTTATGTCGTCTATCGGATCTATATTATATCGTCATCAATTTATTTATTTTGTTTTATATTGAATTTATGAAATTAATAATTGAATAGATAACAGTGACAGCTGGTTTTGATGAATGGATGTGAGCATTTATTATATTGAAAATAGATAAAATATTGATACAAATTGTAACAAATGCGTTCTAAAAAACTCCAAACTGATCTTAACTTTTTTTTTCATAATTTAAGTGCTTTGACTTATACATAATTATTTGAAATTTAGATTCTTTCTCAATCCCGCAGTTATTGATATTTGTGTATTATTGGCATCAGGCACCTTGTGGCCTGACTTTTAGTTGAACTATTTTGACACAGTCGTGAGACATAGCTACTTTTTATGCTTTTCCTATTTATTTATTTTGTATTTTTGAAACAACATTGTGTGCCATGCCCGTTTTTCTTTCTTTAGTGCCAACATCAGTCTTGGAAATTAGTTCGAAGGTGTCATTTTTTCAGTCTATCATTTTCCCAACCGTATTGAGAGCTTCGAATCTCGTGCGGAGATTCGGGGCTCGTGGCTAGATAATTACAGCCGTACAGGCCAATCTTCCGGCCGTATCCCAGTAGTTCCATTGAGTAGTTCCATTATGGAACTACTGGGATTTTTTTCTCCCAGTTGTTCCATGGAACTGGCATGCTGTTTCTTCTGAAAGAATATTACTTACCAAAATATAAGGGTTCCGTTTTTTGCCATTTGGCTACGGAACCCTAAATTTTTTATCCCAGTAGTTCCACGGAACTGTCATTCTGTTTTTTCTGAAAGAATATTACTTACCAAAAAAGTACTAAGCTGGCATAAGTGCGAGGTTGTATGTTTTTTGCATATACATATAATTCCGAATGAAAAGCTTATCAACAAAAATCTTAGGTTACCATAAGTGCAAAAGGGTATGTATCTAAACTACTTAATGGAAGTAATGGATTAAGCTCAAGCAACAGTTCCGTTTATGAAACAACAAGTTACCGTGACCCTGAAACGGACAAACACAGTAGATTTTAATCGATAAGAGTCAGTCCTCTCCAGTCCACCCAGAGCTCACGATTCATATTTTGATAACTTATTACCTAAAACAAAAGCTACAATTATTCCGCGTCCCGTATACTGGTGTAAGTATTTCCCTTATCAGTGTACTATCTAATCAATACTTTCTTACAAATGCTGGCGGCAATGAAAATAACTTGAAGGGCACCCACCAAGTAGACTAATCCCTAATACTAAGCTCGCGTGACCAGCAGACCGCGCCACGTGTTATTTAATAACCAACCTTATATTTAGGAAACAATTATTTACGTACTTTTGTTTATATAACGACTTTATGTCAAATTATTTCGTAATTATAATGTCCTTGTCCATATTAAGTGGTTTGTTAAATTATAATCTTGAAACCAGCAAATTATTAGTAAATTGTTCAATCCGTCATTTTAAGGTATTATTTTTAGTAATGGTATACTAGCTTCTGTCCGCAACTTCCATTGCGTTCATTAAAAAAATGACAATCAATTCAAATCATGCATGTAGCGCCATCTATTATCACATGACGATAACGTTGTTTTTTCTAGTTTAGTCAAAAAAGGTAACAAACAAACTTACTTTCGCATTTATAATAATATTAAACCAAGATTTATAAAAAGAAAGTGTTAAACATCGTGCCCACGCCATTTCTAAGTAGTAATTGAAAATTGCCAATTATTAACGACAGGAGCGAACCTTTCCGTCAAACTTTTTTATTACCTTAATTATGACTGAGAGCTACCTAATAATATATAAAATTACTTCGCAGACTATTACCGGTAATAAACCGAAGCTTATAAAGTTTTTCTGAAGCCGAAAATTCACTAATTACTAGTTTCTAACTAGGGTTGAAAAAAAAAAACAGTTTTTTTATTGTTTAAAACAAACAGTTCAAATTGTTTTAAACAAGTGGTTTTTGTAGTTTTTTTTTTTAGTTTAAAGCTTTATTTTAAATTCAACCTACAGGTCGAATTAGTTTGGATATGTTTTATAATTTGTCATAGTAAGTTAAATTATGTACAAAAACGAACAATGGTTAAACATAAACTGCCTTATCATAAAAAATAAACATCATTCTGTTGAACACTTGTCTTAAAAAAGTTTGACTGCAAAACAACCCCTATATCAACGTGAAATGTCGTTTTGACGCCTACAGTTTTTTAAGACATGTGTTTAACAGCTGTTATTTTCTTGTGGTAAGACGGCCAATCTTTTTATTATCCGATTGAAGGAGGGTTATGTTTTTTTAGTTTTACTTTAATTACGATGCCAAAAAGTTCTAAAATGTAACAGATCAATAGTATTTATAGACTCAGATGGTTTTACGACAAGCTATTTATGTTGATTTGGGAAAATGATAAAGACTTCTTGATCTTCAATGTTTAATTGCAGTCAGACATATATACAGGATAATAAGTAATCCACGGACGGGGTTACACAGTGCAGTGACGGACTGAACTCGGACCACAGATTATATATCGTAGACAGTTAATAGTGAGGTGAATGAAGCTATATTACTAATAATTAGTGATGTTACAACATCCCCCCTGTTGAGTTCTAATTGGACCCCTGACAAACAATTAAAAGATATATTATGCTATGCAACTATACAATGAAAAGATACTTAAAGATACTTATAGTTACACTTATTTAACATTCTTATTTATGACATTTATTATTATTTATGACATAGCAACTAAGTTAATCTATTTCATCTATTAACCTTCTAGTAGGTTTTACAATACGACCTGACTTTGTTGTTACACTTGAGGATTTTTGAGATGAGGAATCTTGTTGCCTAGACGACTCCTGTCTGTCACCTTCCTCTCTCCCCTGTGACGAGTTGGATTGCATAGGAGGGTTTGAAAAATTATTTGAATACTTATGTCTTAAGTGAATTCTATTCCTCCTATATCTTACACCATGGACATCCTCAACAACATATGACCTATTATTTAACAATCTTTGTTTAACAATAGCTTGTTCCCAGTCACTTTTAGGATTTCTCTTGAAATAGACATGATCATTATAATACAATGTTGACAAAGGCTTTGTATTTCTGTCATAATACTTTGTTTTATTTTCATTATTTTTCTTGACTGACTCTTTATAATCCTTAAAAGTTACTACTTTTGGTTTTAATCTTTTGTATGACACTGGGATGTTATCTCTTAAGTTTCTAGACATTAGTAATTGTGCTGGTGATGACAAATTATTTTTAGGTGTATTTCTATATTGTAATAAAGCTATATAAGGATCTGATTTGTTTTCTTTACATTTCTTTAACATATTTTTTATGATTTTGACTGAGCTTTCTGCTTGACCATTCGACTGTGAATGATATGGACTAGTAACAATATGTTCTATGTCCCATTCTAACATAAATTTTTTAAATTCAATTGACTGAAAAGGAGGTCCACCATCTGACACTAATGACAATGGTATTCCATGACGAGCAAAAATAGACTTTAAATGAGTGATAACATTTTGAGATGTACTGTTTTTATTTAATAAAGCAATTTCTATGTATTTTGAGTAATAATCTGTGACAATTAAATAAACTAAGTTATCAAAATGCATTAAATCTATACCGACTTGTTGCCATGGATATTTACATATTTCAAAATTTTGTAGTGGTTCCTTTTGATTGCATGGTTTGAATTTTGCACATACAAGACATTGTTCTACTACATTCTTTATATCACTTGACATATTTGGCCAATACAAAGATTCTTTTGCTAATTTTAAACATTTATTTATACCTTGATGACCTTTGTGAATCTTATCTAACATTTCTTTGTACATTGACTGTGGTACTATTAATTTTGAACCTTTGAAAACTAAATCTTTAATTACATGGATTTCTCCTTGAATATTCCAAAATGGTTTTACCAATGGACTGACATGGTTTTTGCTTTTTGGCCAACCTTCATTATAATATTTTTTCAATAACTGCAAGGATTCATCAACTTTGGTTTCCTTTGCTAATTTTGTGCTGTATTCTTTTGTGACTGCTAAATTAGAATACATTAAATTGACATGACAAGACATTTGTGATTCATTTTCAGGTATATAATGGTCTTTTAAAGCTGCTCTTGACAATGTATCTGATATATACATTTCTTTTCACCTCACACGCTCGGAAAGATTCTATTTCTCATTCAAAATCTGAGCGCAAAACTCCATTTTGTGCTCTAGAGCACAAAGTGTTGTTTAAAATTCGAACACGTCTTGTATTCAATTGTTTTCTACACTGCCAGGCGAGCCGCCCCCTGTATAGGTCAATGCCCCCACTTCATTTCCTCGCTGTGTGAGGTGAAAAGTTGTGTGTTGCACTCGGCAGCAAAGTTTTTTTGCGTCTCGTACCTTTGAAAACTTCGCATCGCTCAGGATTCTATATTTGAACCGCTCGTTTCTCTCGCGGTTCAATCTTAGAATCCTTCGCTCGCTCAGTTTTCAATTCAAGTACTCGCGCCAAAAATCAACTTTGCAGCCTTGCATAACAAATAACTATTACCTGGGACATGTGTGACTTCTAAATCATATTTCTGTAAAGTTAACATCATACGCTGTAATCTAGCTGGTACATCATGTAATGGTTTTTTAAATAAATAGACTAATGGTTTATGATCAGTATGTACTGTGACTCTATTACCATATACATATTGGTGAAATTTTTCACAACCAAATTGAATAGCTAGTAGCTCCTTTTCAATTTGAGCATATCTTTCCTGGGTTTCAGTTAAAGTTTTTGAACTATATGCAATAGGTTTATTTTCCTGCAAAATGACTGCACCTAAAGCTGACTTTGACGAATCGACTGACAAGACTAATGGAATCTTGGGATTATAATGCGCTAAAACTGGTGAGTTAGTGATCTCATCTTTCAGTTTTTTAAGACATTGACTATGATTCTCATCCCAAGTCCAGACTGAATCTTTTTTCAAAAGATTTCTTAATATTTGAGTTTTTTCTGACAAGTTACTGATAAAAGGTCCTAAATAATTAATCATACCCAGTATTCTCTGTAATTCTTTGATATTTTTTGGTGTGGGCATATTGACAATGGCTTTGACTTTCTCTTCGTCTGCCCTTGCACCATCTTTACTGAAGACATAACCCAAAAAACAGACTTCTGAGACTAAGAATTTACATTTTGACTTGTTAAACTTTAAGTTAACTTGACGTGCTCTTTGCATAACTTTATGTAATCTTTCATTATGTACTGACTCATTTGGTCCATAAACTAAAATATCGTCTATGAAAATTAAGACTCCTTCTATATCACCAAATAAATTCATCATAACTCTTTGAAATATTTCAGATGAGGCATTTATGCCGTAAGGTAATCTTAAATACTTATATCTACCAAATGGTGTTTGAAAAGTACATAATTCAGAACTATATTCATCCAGACGTAGCATCCAAAATCCAGAGAATGCATCCAAATGAGAAAAACATACAGCTCCTTCAAGCTGAGACCTAATCTCATCAATTGACTTTAATGGATAAAATTCTCTCATAATGTTCTTGTTTAAATTTCTAGGATCTAGACAAATTCTTAACTGACCTGAACTTTTTACAGTTATGACGACTGAGTTAACCCACTCTGTAGGTTTTGTAACCTTGACAATGACTTTCATTTCCTCCATGCGATCCAACTCCTCACGTAGCTTCTTTAGTAAAGCAAATGGAACTTTCCTTGGAGGATCCACGCATGGTACTGCATCAGGCTTGAGATTAAGATGACAGACTGGAGGTAGACACCCAAGACCCTGAAAAACATCATTATATTGTGTAAGAATTTGTTTACAAAAGTTTTGTTTGGATACTGAAAAGACACGATTTATTATACCTAACTTTTCGCAAGTTGGTAGACCAAGAACATTTGGACAATCTAATTTAGTTACTATGAACGTTATTGATTCGACGACTTTATGATTATTTATGCACAAATTGCAATTTATATTGACTTTGCCTAAAATCGGAATGGATTTTCCACCAAATCCTGTGACATTGACATGACATTTGACAAGTGACACTGACAGTTTGTTTTGACGTTTGACATAATTAAATGTTTGTTTCGACATTATGTTGACATCTGCACCAGAGTCTATGATGCATGTAATTTGTTTATTTCCTAATGACAAGTTAATTTCCCATGACTTCTTTGAAAAATTATTTTGCAAAGTGTTGACATGATATTTTACTTCTGAGTGACTGACTGTTGCTTTGTTGGGTGACTGTTTATACTGACTGTTGTATGTTTGACTGCAATTTCTGTGATGATGATCCTATGTATGTTTTAATCCCTCAGACTTATGACAATATTCATCTTTGAGATGTTTTTTATTATGACTATTTGACTGAACTATTTGACTGCGACATCTCTCAGATACGTGACTAATCTCATCACAGAGATTTTCATATCTCTCAGAATGATTGCCACTGATTTCATCACAGAGATAATTATATGAATGAGGAATTTGACTGACTGATCTCTCAGACATGTGACTGTTTTCATCACTGAGATCTACACAATGAATTTTGGATCTCTCAGATTTGTCACTGATTTCATCACAGAGATAATATGAATTGGAAAACTGACTATTATGTCTCTCAGAATAACTGTCACTTTTTTCATCACTGGGATTTGGTGACTGCCTTGTCCCCATCCGTGGATTACTGTGTGCCCTGTAAATATTGTGTGACTGACTGCTATGTGTACCCAATGTACCCAACAGATCATACTGATATGAACGACTTTTATGACTTTGACTCGACTTTAATTGACTGTTTATCATACCAACAAAATAATCTTGACTTTTATCTGAATTAAACGATTGTAACTGACTGACTTTTTTATTCTTGAGACAATATTTAGCAAAATGACCAAAAGATTTACATGACCTGCATTGGACTGCTTTGGCTGGACACTTGAACCGATGAGACTGCCCACAGCGACCACACGTCCTCGAGCTGCTGTGTTCGCTGTTAGAAGCTGACGTTGACTTGCGACTGCTCGATGCTGACTGGCGACTGTTTGAAGCTGACCTGCGACTGGAAGCTCGCTGTCGACCGTCTCCTCGACCACGGCTCCTCCGACTGATATGCATGACATTTTCACCAGGGACACTGCTGTCTTTGACGATTCTTTCAGCATCCTGCTGAGCGACTATGAGCGTTTTTGTTAGCTCTTGCATCCTCTGATATGTCAGATCAGGTTCTTGCAGTAATCTTTGACGAACATGTGCTAAGTCATTATTTAAATTTGCGATAAAAATATCTTTAATGAGCCCTTCTCTGAGTGTGCCAAACTCACAATTTTTGCTTTTTATCTCCAAATCCGTGAGGAATTCTTCGATGCTTTCAGATTTGTCCTGTCGACGTGTGAAGAATGTATATCTACACATGGTCACATTTTTCCGCGGCTCGAAGTAATTGTCGAATTTAGATTTGACTTCGCTGAGCGTGCTGCCATCGAGTTTTAAGTTGAACGTATTAAATATATTTAATCCACGTTCACCAATTAAATGGAGTAAAATTGCGATTTTTCGTTTTTCGCTAGACTTGTCCAGGCCTGTAGCTAGCAGATACAGTTCTAGCTGCTGCCACCAGCGTTTCCACGACTCGGCATTGTTGTTAGCTGGATCTGATGAAATATTCAGTTGCTTCAGTTGAGAATTCAAATTTTTTTCTCCTTCGCCATCTTGGCTACGTACGACGCCACCAGGTTGATTTTGCATTTTTTCGACGATCTTCAGAGTTTTGATACCAGACTTTCTTCGATTTGTTTTAGTTCACTTCTGACACCATGTTGATTTGGGAAAATGATAAAGACTTCTTGATCTTCAATGTTTAATTGCAGTCAGACATATATACAGGATAATAAGTAATCCACGGACGGGGTTACACAGTGCAGTGACGGACTGAACTCGGACCACAGATTATAGGTATATCGTAGACAGTTAATAGTGAGGTGAATGAAGCTATATTACTAATTAGTGATGTTACAACAATTTAGACTCCTAAATATTAATTTATTTTCATTTTATATCACATACCATTAAAATTAGTTAAAAAGTGTGATAAAAAACGCTTTAAATTCAAACTGTTTTAAACATTTCCTTTAATACTTGTTTTAATCCTGCCAACCCTATTTCTAACGCTGCTATATTATCAAAGTTTTATTTTACAAACTAATAGACTAAACAAACATCTCCGGGCACAAAAAGGATTAATTAATTAAACTGAAATAAGCTCCTTTTTCTTTCTCAGAATAATGAAATAGCTTCTATCTGTGCCTTTGCCGGGTCTAAAAAACCTGTCCGATAACACTTTGTAATAATTATATAATAGAATAGAATAATTTATTTTAATCAAGGAAATATCACAAAGTTATAGCAATGCTCTAAACTAGGTAGTCTTGGGTACCTTAAGGGTTTACCAAAATATACACTATTTTCAATTATGTAACTTTAAAACCTAGTAGTAAACAACTAAGCATGTAGTACACTTAGTATAGATATAAGTATTTTATAAATAATTATGGTTTACTAAATAAACGGGGAATACGTGATGAAATGGACGCGGTGTGAAGCGGACGCTATTGATTTGATTTGATTCATTTGGTCACTGTGTTGAACGAAATGTAAACAAAAAAAAACACAATAATGACAGCTGTCAGATGACATGAAAATTTTCGTTCAAAAACTTTGTTTTCACAGAGTATTTTCACTACGTAATAATCATGACCAAAACGAATTTCATCTATTATGCCAAAAATCAAAGCCTAGTTGAAAACGATTCCACTCTCAACCGCTAACGACCTATATAATACAGAAATGCGGCAACCTCACAATAATTCACCCAAGGAATCTATAACGTTATTTTCCACTTGTTACGTGGTCCCCGGTCTTAACCCAATAATGTACAAACACTGTCCCGCAGGGCCGTTAAGTCAGATTTATGTCCGTAACTTAGGGACGCTCTAGTGAGGACAGCAACGACGGGTTAACTCAACTGGGTTATCATAACCGTGTTTATGGCGGATAAATGACTTATTAACAATGACAACTGGGAATCTATTGTTTGGATTTCAATGGTTGTTGCAGAGAAGAGATATTTTATGAATGGGAGTTTCAATTTTATTGCGTTGACAACCTTAAGAAATACGTTTCTGGGTGCTTTTAAATACATTGGATTTCGACAACATGATACGACTCAGAATATCTTTTAGATTATTAAAAATACTAGTCGTGAGATCAGATTTATAAATCACCGTAATTCTGAATAGTTTCACGAAAGCAGAAGAAATACAACCACATTGACAAATCAAGGATTTTAAGGCTCAGGTCTTGTAAAATTCACTCGCGCCGAATTATTTGCGTAACTTTGTTTGTGATTTTTGAACAAAATAGTGCAATAGCTTGAAATATTATTATTGCACATAAGTAACCATAATATAAGTAACAGATAGTTATTTTTTTAAGTTGATTTAAGTGGATTATATACGGTAAATCAAGCGTTCAAATCAGCTCTTTCCTGCCCAACGTCATTTCGAGTTACGTTGGTGCACTCAATCTGAGACAATGAAGAATTAATTTAAAAATCTGAGCAGCGCATAATGACCGCAATATCCTCGTCTTCAAACTGCGCTGATTAGTTTTTTATATTTATCTTTCATTTTCTAAATTAAGATGGCAGAATATTTTCAAAATTCTCGAATTTTATCTCTCAATAAATAGTTTTTTTCATAAGAACTATGCATCGTAGGTATGTAATATTTAGATTATTTTGATGTCGACAGATCAATAAAGCAAATACAAAAAAAAAATTGTACCTAAAGCACTTTTTTTCAACAATAAAAAATATCTCAAATAACCTCTCAAAAAGTGTTTATAAACGAGAATTGCAAGAGAAATTCCTTAGTGGCCGGTGGACGGCCGGAGCGATCGGACGTGAGGTCCACGACGAATTTTTATTGGTCCCTCTCGCTCGCACCTTCTCTCGCTCTAACGGTGATTACGCACAGTTACGCATCTCAGGTTGCTCTACTTGATTAAATTAAAATATATTTTTTAACCGACGGAAAAAAAGGAGGAGGTTCTCAATTCGACATGTATATATATATATATTTTATTTATGACCATTCATTACTTTTTCTTACGTGGTCCAATTTCAAAAATTCATTTTTTTTTTTTGTTGTACGTAGTGATCTGAAAGTTGGTCCCATTTAAATATCAAAACTAAACGCGGCCTATATGGGTAGAAAAAAAGGAATTAATTGTCAATTTTCCTACAGAATTTTCAGGTTGTGAACCGATTCTGTTGAAATAAAGTTAACATAATGTAGTCCTGAGGACAGTATAATTATACTATATAGCAGAGATATGGAGAAGTAACTAAACAGGTTCGAGCGAATTCCGACCTTAATGACATTTAAAAATTTAGTTTGTTTTTTCTCACATTCACGTTTGCTAACATTGCTCCTTCATTAAAATCCGGTTTTTGCATAAATGTCAGTAAGGTCGAAAATCGTTTGAACATGTTTTTTAAATTGCTTAACGATAGCAAGTTAAAAAAACAGCTTCAAGCGATTTTCGACCTTATTGACATTTAAAATTTAGTTTGTTTATTCTCACATTCACGTTTGCTAACATTGCTCCTTCATTAAAATCCGGTTTTTGAATAAATGTCAGTAAGGTCGAAAATCGTTTGAACCTGTTTTTTAAATTGCTTAACGATAGCAAGTTAAAAAAACAGCTTCAAGCGATTTTCGACCTTATTGACATTTAAAATTTAGTTTGTTTTTTCTCACATTCACGTTTGCTAACATTGCTCCTTCATTAAAATCCGGTTTTTGAATAAATGTCAGTAAGGTCGAAAATCGTTTGAACCTGTTTTTTAAATTGCTTAACGATAGCAAGTTATTGAATCACATTCACGTTCGCTAACATTGCTCCTTCATTAAAATCCAGCAATGAACAAAAGCGTTGGTTACTCTGTCTCCAGGTGGTAATGGACTGTGCCTATGACAAGGAGTGCAGTCCTTGGATGTTACTGTGGTACCCCGGCCAGGGCGGGAGGGTCTGTCAGACTTGTACTGACTAAAATCCACGGTGTCCTTCAAATAACCCTTTCATGTTCCGGGGTCACGGTAATGAGATAAGTACCGCGACGCCAGCAGGCTTTAGCCCTCTAGAGGGGGACCCCGTCATCATGCTGACGCTATTTGAGGCGCTCGTAGAACACAACGCGCCGTCGACCCTGGCATGGCCCCGGACTTTTTATACCCGACTGCGCCAGGAGGGTTACGTTTTTCGAGTGTATGTATGTATGTATATTTCTTTGTGTTGCTCTGCAGCCTAAACGGCTTGATGGAGTTTAACTTGAGAGGTGTCGTTAGATTCGTCTTAAACGTGAGAGTGTCACTGGGTACATAAAACTGGCCAAGTGCGAGTCGAACTCGCGTGCAAAGGGTTCCTAACTAAAAATATTTTTTTAAGATCTCTCACACTCTATCAAGTGGGGTGTCAAATCAAAGGATTTTTAAAATGGTTTACCAAAATGTATATATAACATATGTTTCAATTTAATTTGGACTGATAAATGCTAACAAAAACTAAAAAAAAGTAAAATAAAATAAATATTAAAAAAAACAAAAAACCCAACTGCGTAAAAAAACTAAAAAGAAAGTAACAAGCCCAGTAGTTTAGAATTCACTCATTCACACTCACAGTCGGGGCCCCTTGGGAAGAATTGATTGGTATAATTTGAATGGGCCCCGACTGTGAGTGTGAATGAGTCAATTCTAAACTACTGGGCTTGTTTCTTTCTTTTTAGTTTTTTTACGCAGTTGGGTTTTTTGTTTTTTTAAATATTTATTTTATTTATCATGGTAAAATCATCAAATGAGTCCTCCCACCCCAGGTTAAGCGGAAGGGACTGTCAGACTTGTACTGACTTAAATTCACGGTGTTCTTCAATAGCCTTTTACGTTCTCGGTTTACAAAGGGTATACAAAGCGCCGTCGACTCAGACATGGTCCATGGTCGGACAGCGAGTCGCCCATTACGCGCTTACGATGGCCAGAGATGACCATGACCGAGTCACCGTGGGCGTCTACCACTGTGGCTGGGATGTAAGGTTTACGCTGTCCTCTCTCTCACGCGTCCCGCCTCTTCCTTCACCAGCATCACTGCTGCACTGACCTTTTTTTAGGTTTAATTAGTAAAACACGATTGTTATTATTATTATTAAAACACTTGTGTGATACTCGTATTATTACAAACCAAGTCATATTAAAACTACTTATTAAGCAACAATTTCTATAACTCCTTTTAAATAATCCTTAGTAGAGCAATGTTCTTACCGCATCAAAATTGTTTTATAATAATTCAGTAGGCAGGATGTATGCGGGGGGTTGCGGGAAGGGAGCCCGAAATTTGACGTACGATCGACTGGCCGAACGCGATTCAATTTTGTCAAAAGAAGACGGAAGCCTTAAGAAGATTACGTTTTAGCAGCTGTTTCGAAACTCTTATCAAATAATTGATGAAAGTTAAGTATTCAGTGAATTGAAATTTCCAAAACCCGTAGTAATTCATTCAAATATACCATTTCCTAATTGAAATCACGACACAAACATCGCTGACAATAATATTTCCGGATATAACGATGATCTAAATCTGATTAAGAAGTTGTTTCATCTTCAAGTTATCTCTTTATTAACCTCGAAATGAAAGCAACGAAGTCCTAAATATTATTAAACATCAAATGAATTATTTAGCACTTTCAAATTATCTGGCGGAGTAGAATATCATGGACAAAAGACGGCAGAACGTGAACGAGGTAGCTTAATATAATAAAGGCATTTGGAATTTTGTGTTAAGCTTTTCTCTCGGTACCAAATGTTTTCAAGTCGACTTTCGAGTTAAATTGCCGGGATTCGTCTTAATTCTTCAGCTATTACGACTCTCATGACGTGTACACGGCAGGTGCTTTTGAGATAATTTTGTAGTTAGTTTTGTTCATGATCTCTTGTTGTCGAGTAATTAACTTGCTAAAATCTACTCGCGAACTTACCTCATTTTTTAACCGTGAGACACTGAGAGCTCTTAATGAACTCGAGTAGGCGAGGCTTTTAACGCTTTTATCTATGACACAAGGAAGTAGGAAGAGTTACTTTGAACTTAATATATGATACTATATAATAGTTAGATGTAGTTTATGCCTAGTTTATCGCGTTGTGAGCCCACTGTTTAAACCTGTTTAAAGCCATTTCATGTCACTGCTGACGGGTTAATAGGCTAAATTACGGTTATTGCCGCAGTGACTTCTATACCTGCGCGCCTACGTCCGATTTAACGAATCATAATAATTGTTTTAATATCCAAACTAGATTTTACAGAGCATAAAACTTGGACGGAGCAATAAAAGAATTTTTCATCGTAAAAACGAAAGGTAAGTACCATCATTAATACAAACTTTGTATTTCCATGATTTGTACCTCTTGCTTTGTTGTATTGTAATTTTTACGGTCGGGGATGCCTGCGCTCGCGTGGCTACACTGCGTAATCGTATTTTATATCAACAATGGCCCTTATCTGTAAAAACGTATTTGAAATTCATGGGTCTGCGTCGTTGAAAAATTGTCTACAGTATTTTTATGTTTAAAGCTCTTGCGGTGATGATAAAAAGTCGGGGTTACCTGTTCAGACGCACGGAAAGTTGACGTTTACGTAATTTATATTTGTAATTTATGGATGACCTTTAAGGATATTTACGGTGGTCAAAAAAACTAACTTTGTAAGTAATGTTTTAAGTCGTAGTAGAGACATTGCTTTTCGGTACAGAAGTAACAAGGGAGGGTGAAGTGTTTAAACGTTTTCTTTCTCGCCTTTTACGATATTGGTTTGGAGTAAAATATCGGCGTCCTTAACTTATTTATCTCTGGCAGCCAGCCTAGGACGTGCGTGAAATGCAAAGTTTGCGAAATATCTTTCGAATGTAAAATGAGCTAATTTAAAGAATTTTCACAGAGCGTTTGAGATGATCAGGCTTAATTTAATAAACAGGTATCTAGTTAGTGGATTCTCGGTATTGATCAAAGTTGGCTCGCCGTCTTAAATAAAATATGAAAAGTGAAAATATTTGCCTGTAAGTTACCTGATTTTACTTGAGACATTGCTGGAACTGAATTATGATTAACTGAGTTATTCATACTTAAATTATTCCAAACTTTGTTCATTGAAGGCGTAGTAACTTATATAAATAAAGTTTGGAATATCTTAAGTAAGTAGATAAGGTACGTCATTTAAGCCATGCTATTTGTGTTTCAGGTTTTTTGACATGGAATCTTACAACTATTTATAAATATGAAAGTTTATGAAGATCGATAGATGTTTTGTTTCTCTTTCAGGCAAGTACAGGTTACAGAAAAAAAATCACCTTGAAATATCATCAAATGAGTCTCTGGTTATAACGGAAGGAACAGTTTCAAATGCCTTTTCTGTTCCGGGGCTGCGGTGCCCTTCAATTCCTTTAGAATGATCCTGCGGACAGAGTCATGGGATTTAGGCTAGTTTTCTATGTTGTGTCTAGTTTTTTTTTCAGGTGGCTTCGGTTTTCCAATTACCAAGTACCTACCTGAAATGTTTGGCAGTACATTGTATTACGTAAATGGCCAAAGCTATACCTACCCACTCTGATTGACGGAGTTAATTGATTTACGTCCTGAATTACAGCCCTACATTGTTCCTTTAATGCAATTAACTCGCCAACCTATTCACAGACGTTATTACCTTTAATTAGTTATTTTATTAGGCGTTTATCCGCTTAAAAATGGGTACTAACTATTAGTTAAATGTAAGTACTTACCCACACAGATTATAACATTTGTAAGAACCATTCAGATATTTTCTTAGTCTAGGGGCTGAACTCATCCCCACCGTCGTATCTCCACGTTGTCGTCGTGGTGGGGCTCGTGGTTTCAATGATCTCTGGGCCCCGGCGCTCGGAGGGAGAAACCAAACCAAGAGGGATACACCGCTCCACCACGTGTCCCTCTGAGTAGCAGAGGGCACAGTGGTTTTGGAGTAAGAGCGGGCTCGGCGTGCACTTACCCTGCCGTCGGGCAGGCAGGAGGAGGACTTGCACTTCCGCCTCCTCTTGCCACCGCTATTCTCGTAGCCCCGAAGATTGTCATGATCATGTCTATGACTTTCGACGGGGGTCGAGGGCCTTGGCTTAACCGCCCGGGCCGCGAGGAAGACAACCTCTTTAAAAAATTACCCCAAACCTCCAAGCGGCGGCGCACCGCGAGGGAGGTTGTATGCTTGGCTAATGGGTAGCATAATTAGTCGTTAGTGCGAACCGCACTTATTGGATGGATGGTTGGATATTGTTTTTACTCGTGGGACCAAAAATGTATAATTTTTCAAAAAAAACCCCCCAACAACCGGCAGTCGCCGCAGCGAGCCAAGGTGGCTCACGTGCCCGTGAGGAGGAGTCACTGGACTTGTCCAGTACGTCCGACTCACCGGCACCGAACATCGAGCGGGCACAGAGTGCCGCTCCGACAAAGAAGGGGGCGTTGGTGCTCGAGTCGGAGTCCGACTCGGCATCAGACGCCGTGAGCTTCCAGAGCGTATGCTCTGGAAGCACGACAAGGAGGGACGAGGGGAGCGCCGCCAGCAGGAGGAAGGAATTCCTCAAGCGCTCCCGGGACGACGTCTCTTCATCCGAGGAGGATGCTGCCTCGAGCCGGAAGATCCCCACCAGTGTGCGGGGTAAAGGCCGAGGCAGGACTGGAGGCAGAGGGCTCACGAATGAGCCCTCCTTTGAGAAGACGGTGGAGGAAGCGCTCCGCACCCTGACCCACAATAAGCCCGGCAAAAAGGCCACAAAAGATAGGGCTATTGGTGCGGTCATGGCCACAATCATGGCGGCGGTAAATGATGGCCCCAACCGGCCTCCCCCCACAGCATCGGACGAAATGTCCCAAATGCGGGAGGAGGTCGCGAAGCTTACGGCGGCGATGGATGTTCTCCGGAAGGAGAACATCCAACTTAAGGCGGAGCTGGCCGAGCTGCGGAAGGGGCGCCGGGAGGAGGTCCCACAGCGGCAACCGCAGCCCCAGACGCGGACACAGGCGCAGGCGCGGCAGAAAGAGCCGCCGGCGAAGCCCGCACCACCAGAAGACAGCAGCAACGCTGTCTTAAATCTGGTGCGGCAGGAGCTGGCAGCTTTTAACCAGCGGTTCTCCGTACTGGAGAGCCGCGTGCTGCGCCCCCCGCTGGCGGCGTCCTCGTACGCGGCGGTGGCCGCGTCGAAGCCGCCCCCGACCAAGCAGGCACCTCCGGCGAAGGCGACTGCGGCGAAGACGGCCCCTTCAAAGACGGCCCCGGCAAAGCCTAGCCAGGCGAAGCCGGGTCCGTCCAAGCCGACCTTGACCCCGACACCTGCGGGGCCGGCACGGTCGGCTTCTAAAAAGAAGGGCGCCCAGGCCCAGCCCAACCCAGTCCAGCCTCCTCCAAAAACTCCTCCGGCCAGCGCCGATTGGCAAGTGGCCGGGGAGAAGAGGAAGGCTGCCAGTGCGGCTAGGACGAAGAAAAGGAGGGAGAGGCGACGGCAGCGCAAAGAGCGCAACGCTGCGGCGCGATTGCGCGCCCCTAAGACCGCGGCTGTGGTGATCACACTGCAGCCGGACGCGGTCAAGAGGGGCGTGTCGTACCGCGACGTGCTTGCCAAGGCGCGGGAGGCAGTGAACCTCACGGAGCTCGGCATCGCCGGGGGCCTCCGTCTACGGGTCACCGCAACAGGGGCTCGGATGCTGGAGCTCCCGGGTGCGGCCAGTGGCCCGACCGCTGACGCTCTAGCCGAACGGCTCAGAGCGTCCTTAAACGCGGACGAGGCCCGAGTGTCCAGGCCCACCAAGCGCGCAGACGTGCGCATATTGGGCCTGGATGACTCTGTGACGGTTGAGGAGGTGGTGGCTGCTGTTGCCAGGACTGGGGGGTGCCCTCCCGATCAGGTGAGGGCGGGCGTCCTGCGTCCTGGCTTTGCGGGGCTACAGACCATCACGGTCAGCTGCCCCGTCTCGGCAGCCAAAAAACTGGAGGAGGGCCGAAGGCTCTTGGTTGGGTGGGTTTCCGCGCAGGTGAGACTGCTGGATCCCAGACCTCTGAGGTGCTACCGGTGCCAGGTGGGCAACCACGCGGCGTGCGTGTGCACCTCGGAGGTGGACCGCAGCGACAGCTGTTTCCGCTGCGGTCAGCCCGGTCACAAGGCCGGCTCGTGCACTGCCCCGCCGCACTGTTTCACATGTGCGGCGGCTGGCAAGCCGGCTGATCACCGGGCTGGGGGCAAGTCCTGCGCCCCCCCCCCCCAAAGCCAAGAGCAGAGGTAGGCCCTCTGCCACCGCCGTCACTGCCACTCCCGCCGCCGCCGCCGCCGCTCCCGCCGCCGCCGCCGCCCTGGCCGTACCCCCGCGAGGGGCCCTGGAGGAGGCTCCAATGGATTCCGATTAATGTCTCCATTGCGCTTCCTCCAGGCGAACATCAACCACTGCGCCGCTGCTCAGGATCTTTTGCTCCAGAGCATGGCGCAGTGGTTGATCAACGTCGCCGTGGTCGCCGAGCCGTATTTTGTCCTGCCCAGGAATGACTGGGTAGCGGACCTGGACGGCTCGGTGACCCTAATTTCGTCGGCCGCCGCTGGTACCCCGCCCCTCGATCGTGTCGAGAGAGGGCACGGGATTGTCGCAGCCCGGTTCGGGGAGATCGCCGTGGTAGGCGTTTACTTCTCCCCGAACCGATCTATCGCCGAGTTCCACGACTCCCTAGAGGAGCTGGGAGACATCGTCGTCGCCCTCGGTTCCCTCCCCGCGCTTGTCCTGGGGGACTTCAATGCCAAAAGTCCGGCTTGGGGTTCCCGGAACACGGACTACTCGCGGGGCAGGAAGCTCGAGCGCTGGGCCCGTGCGCATGGCCTGGTGATCGAGAACCGGGGTTCCGTCCCCACGTGCGTGCGGTACACGGGCGAGTCGGTGGTGGACCTTACGTTCGCCACCCCCAGCCTGTCGCCGCGCGTCACTGGTTGGCGCGTTGTGGAGGAGGTGGAGACCTATTCCGACCACCGGTATATCCGGTTCGACGTCTCTACCCAGACCTCAGACGCGCCGGTTTCAAGTGGGCGGAACCTAAGTGGTCCGCGATGGGCGCTGAAGCAGCTGGACCGGGAGCTATTCCTGGAAGCCTCGATCGTGCAGGCCTGGGTGTCACCACCGGACAGGCCTGCCGACATTGACGACGAGGCTCAGTGGTTCCGGGAGGCCATGTCGGAGATCTGCGACGTGGCCATGCCCCGGGTCCGGCAAGGACGCGCCCGGCGTCAGCTGTACTGGTGGTCAAGCGAGTTAGCAGCGCTGCGCGAAGCGTGCGTTGCTGCGCGCCGCCGGTACACCAGATTCCGCAGGCGCCGCACCCGACCTCCGGATGCGGCGACTGTAGAGGCAGAGCTACATGAGGGCTACAGGGCAGCGAAGACCGCCCTCCGCGACGCGATCTGGCGGGCCAAGGAATTGGCCCGCGAGGAGATGCTGGGGACTCTGGACGGGGACCCATGGGGCCGCCCCTACAAGTGGGTGAGAGAAAAGCTCCGCCCCTGGGCTCCCCCGTTGACGCAGAGTCTCCGGCCTCAGTTCGTGGAGGACGTGGTGAGCGCCCTGTTCCCTTCGCGAGGGGACCATGCTCCCCCGCCCATGGCTCCGTCTCCGACGGAATCTGAGGAGGAAGCTGACGCAAACGCGGACCACAGCGACGACGATGTCTACGACGCTCCAGAGGTGACCGAGGTAGACCTGAGAGTGGCGGTACAACGGCTCAAAGCCAAAAATACTGCCCCAGGACCCGACGGCCTGCCAGGAAAAGCCTGGGTCCTGGCCTTCGGGACTCTCGGGCCTCGACTAGGGGGGCTCTTAAGCGCGTGCCTGGAGAGGGGCCGGTTCCCGCTTCCTTGGAAGACGGGGAAACTGGTCCTGATCCAGAAGTCCGGGCGCCCTGCGGACTCTCCGTCCGCATTCCGGCCCATTGTGCTGCTCGACGAGGTGGGCAAGCTCTTTGAGAGAGTAATTGCAGACCGCCTCGCCGGGCACCTGAATCGAGTGGGCCCGAACCTGTCGGAGAGCCAGTTTGGCTTCCGCAGGGGGCGCTCGACGGTGGACGCAATCATGCGCGTGAGAGCCCTCACGACGGGGGATGCAGTGGCCCGGGGCAGGGTCGTCTTGGCGGTGTCTCTGGACATCACCAATGCCTTCAACACCCTGCCCTGGAGTTGCATCAGGGAGGCACTCCGGTATCACCGGGTGCCGACCTACCTCCGCCGAATAGTCGAGGACTACCTGACGGACAGAGCCGTCATCTACCCCGGTCACCTGGGAGAGTGGAACCGGCGAGAAATGTCGTGCGGTGTTCCACAGGGTTCGGTCCTGGGACCGCCCTTGTGGAACATCGGATACGACTGGGTGCTGCGCAGCGACCTCCCTGACGGCGTCAGCGTAATTTGTTACGCTGACGACACGCTCGTCCTTGCACAGGGAGAGTCGCACCAGGCGGCGGCCGACGTGGCGACGGAAGCGGTCGCGACAGTCGTCCATAGGATCCGGCGGTTGGGACTCGACGTGGCGCTGCACAAGACGGAGGCCATGTGTTTTCATGGCAGCCGTAACGCGCCACAGTCGAGTTACAGCATTACGGTGGAAGGAGTTCCAATCGGCGTCAAGGGGACGATGAAGTACCTGGGACTCGTCCTCGACAGCCGGTGGAACTTCAGGGAGCATTTCCTGAGTTTGGCCCCAAAGCTGAACAGTACAGCGGCCGCCCTCAGGCGACTGCTGCCCAATCTCAGCGGGCCAAACGCTTCCTGCCGTAGGCTGTACGCTGGCGTCGTGCGGTCCATGGCCCTCTACGGGGCCCCTGTGTGGGCCCTGAGCATCCGGACGCGACCACAGAAGCTGGTCGCATGCCAGAGGGTCATGGCTATCCGAATGATCCGGGGATACCGCACGATTGCCGGCGAGTCGGCCAACCTCCTTGCCGGACTACTGCCTTGGGATCTGGAGGCGACTGCCCTCCAGCGCGTCTATGAGTGGCGCGTGGAGGCGCAGCGCCGGGGCGTGACCCCGCTGCCTCGCGAAGTCGAGGCGCGGCGCGAAGACCTCCGGCGCGATCTCAGGGCAGTATGGAAGGAACGACTGTCGCGACCGAAGGCCGGGCACGCCGCAATTGCGGCGGTAAGACCCCTCTTTGACGAGTGGCTGGAGAGAAGTCATGGCGTCCTGACCTACCGCTTGACGCAGGTCCTCACCGGACACGGAAGTTTCGGGAGGTACCTGTGTCTGATGCGAAAGGAGGAGACGCCTGGGTGTCACCACTGCGAAGATCGCCCGGAGGACACGGTGGAGCATACGGTGCAAGACTGCCCAGCTTGGGCGGAGCACCGATGTGTCCTCACGGCTGCGATAGGCGGAGACCTCTCGCGCCCGGCATTGGTTGCGGCCATGCTGCGGGGCGAGACGGAGTGGGAAGCGGTCAGCTCCTTCTGCGAGGCAGTAATGCTCGTAAAGGAGGAGGCAGGCCGCGAGCGAGAGAGGACAGCGTCCTCCCTCCGCCCCAGCCGCAGTGGTAGGCGCCCACGGCGACGGACGTCGCTAGATGATCTCCGGCCACCGTAGGCGCGGGCATGCGGGCAGCGAGTAAAGGGCAACTCGCTGCCCGACCAAGGACCATGCCCGGGTCGACGGCGCGTTGTGTCCCACGCGCGCCTCAAAGAGCGTCAGCATAATGACGGGGCCCCCCTCTCAGAGGGCCAAAGCCTGCCGGGGTCGCGGGATTATTCCCTTACCGTAACCCCGGAACCTAACAGGCTATGAAGGACACCGTGGATTTTAGTCAGTAGAAGTCTGACAGTCCCTCCCGCCCTGCCCGGGGTTGGAGGACTCATTTGATGATTTTACCACGCTAAAAAAAAAAAAAAAAAAAAAAGGGGCTGAACTCATTGAGTCAACCTTTTATATTTTTTGGAATCCTATTTTTATTTCCTATATTCATGTAGCTCATTTTGTACTGTCATGAGAACTTCATTTGTGTAGGTAGTTGAAAGTTCTATAAAAATCGGTTCGGTGATATCGGTTAAAAAGTTTCGAGAAGATTTGAAACATGAGTGCGGGGTAAACTAAATGAAAATATTTAAGAAATAATTTTCAGATAGCCTCTAAATGAACACCAGTCTTACATTAGGTTTAACGCTGAAACTCGGGTAAGTAATATATGATATAACTACAAAATCTCTAAAATTTACAAGAGATAACAACTGAATATATAATTTTATTTGATATAACGATCTGTTTATATAATAAACGATTGACGTAATTATATTATGACTAATTTCTTTAAGCATAACAATCAATGAATATAAATTCGTTTTGTATACCACTCAAAAGACATAAAACTTATTTACTCTAATTTTTTTTCTTCCTGGAAAGTAATCTAACACTGATGTGCCTAGTAATAGTACCATCTGCCATGAATGTTGGACGGAGCCCCGCTTCGCGGGGCTCCTATTTCTGCGTACAGGGTTTAAAGTAACCTAACACGAAGGGGATGGCGGGGTCTTTCAGACCCCGCCATCCCCTTCGAACCTAACCTGTCCGTGTCGGGGTGCCCCAAGTCCCGAGCTCGCTTCGCTCGCTCTTGCATCCTAGGTCAAATAACTGATTACTACCTGTCATACTAGCTCGACGGAGCCCCGCTTCGCGGGGCTCCTATTTCTGGGTGCAAGGTTTAAAGTAACCTAACACGAAGGGGATGGCGGGGTCTTTCAGACCCCGCCATCCCCTTCGAACCTAACCTGTCCGTGTCGGGGTGTCCCAAGTCCCGAGCTCGCTTCGCTCGCTCTTGGATACTAAATTTTTCTTATAACAATAGCAATGGTGAAGGCAAACAATCAAAGTTCAAAGGATAAGCCAAAGTCATCAAAGAAAATAGTTTAAACGTTAAATTATATGTTTCAAACGTTATAAGTAATGATCTTCGCTTAAATAAACGTTATATCAAATAAAATTATATGAAATGAGTTTTAGAGTAACACAAACATTATGTGTAAAGAAATTATATCAATCGTTGGTATATCTCACGTTGATTATATCATGTGAACGTTATTGAAATGAAAATATATCAAATAAGTTTATATGAAATGAGACGCACCCCTGAAACTCTATTGAATCAACGACGACCGAAGTAGTTTCGAAAGCATGCGGTTATCGGTCTCTAGCAAACATTCGAAAACCGTTTGTATGACAATAATCTACGTATGCTACTCAAAGTCATAAACTACCATAAAGTAAATATAAACTTTGAATGGTTCTTGTGTGTGTTGATTACACACACAAATAACCATTCAAAGTACCATAATTATCATAAATGTTAATTATATTTAAATTAAAGTTCAAGCCCACAAAAATCCGACGTGAAAACGGAACAATATCAAAATGGCTAGTCTCGCCGAATATATTAAGTGAAAAATTTTCCTGAAAAGCGAATTTAACTTCACGAAGTGAACTAGGAATTCAAAAAGGAATTAATTAAGCTGATGTGTTTAAAACTCTGCACACGAGAGTTATAAATTTTAGTGAGTGAGTCACTGCTCGGTCATTTGTATTTATGTATTCGCAAGAATTTACTGGAACCACTTCAGTCCACACGTGAGCTTCGTATGCTAAATTAGCTTTCTTTGAAAAACGTGGCGGTTTTTCAGGTTCTGAACAAAGGAATGTCGTTTTACTTTGAATTTATAAGATTAGGTTTCGTTCTTTAGTCTGCTTTTCGAAGCAATGGTAACACTTTATTTTATTAGAGCAGTTTGGATGTTGTTAATTACAAATTAAACTTACGTCTCTCCTTCCTTTTCCTCAATTGAATGACTTTGACTTTAGTGAATAATACCGTGCCTTCAATATGTAAATAGGTGAAGTATCTTACATACACATAACGTATATAGGAGATTAGCCTTCCATATACATATATTATGCAAGCTTAGTAGTAAACATAACATGTTTTTATTATCATCCAAGTGCGTACAAAGTTTGAGTAAAATAATGAATGGTATTGAAAATCTTTTTTAAACATGACCTTTTTTTACTAACTTAAACATAAGAAATACAAAATGTTGTACCAAATACTAAATACCTACAAGTTATGAAGCACACAGACATAATGAAATATAAACATTTGCAAATTTCATTTGGTCGCACATTCCTTTTGTCGTTAAATCGCCCACATAATACGTAACACTGCGTTATATAAATTCAGTTTTCGTGAATTGAAATACATTTTCATAAAATATTGTCCTTTCATACAATGAGCTTATTAAATTCAGTTAAATTAGCCTATATTTGGGTTAAACTGTCATGTGGTAACGCTTATTGTTAAATCATTACATTGCTATGTATTTAATAATTATTATTAAATAAAGTAGCGGCTAAATAATTAATAAAGGGTCGTTTGTGCGGTTTAAGTGATTAATTTATAAACCTTTTTTTCTAACCTTAATAAAATTCTTTATGATAATAGGCAACATATTTTTGAGTGATTAAATCTGGAATTAGACATATCAACATAGTTCAAAGAATATGAAAGCAGAAGCGGCAGAGGACCAGCCAAATTTAGCCTACGACCATTGAGGTAGATTTTGTGTACCCGAGGAGCGACGATTTCAAGTAGCAGCTGGATGGAAGTGGTCGAGCATCGATTAAGTGGCTTGCAATTGGCGAAGCCTATGACCTACAATCGATTTCTGTAGGCTGATAATAACCAGATCTGTTTTACTTCACCTCATTTTTCCTGCCTGATCGTGATCCGTGTGAGAAACCTATTGTCATAAAATGGGTTTGTGATGCAAAGAAATAGAAATAGTGCAGTGAGGATTTTGAGTATGAATAAGGCCTGCCGGGTTAGAGGTACTGTCTGTGAACCTAGAACGTGAAGGGCTTTTGAAGAATCACCGTGCATTTTAGTCAGTACAAGTCTAAAAGTCCCTCCTGGTTGGGAGGACTCATTTGATAATTTTACCACGATAAAAAAATACCACACCAGTTCCAAATTAACTGAAATAAGAATAAGCGTGTATGGAAAGAAGCTTCATAGGAAGAAACCCGAGCTGTTCGGATTGAGGTGGTGCTAATCCCATCTAGTACTTTATTATTATTTATTTATTATTAGCCTGAGCTGTCCCACTGCTGGGCAAAAGCCTCCCTCCATTCCTTCCAACGTTCGCGACTTTGCGCCACCTCTGTCCAATTCTCAAGGAAGACATCCTGCTCGTCCCGCCATCTCTATCATCGCCATCTAGTACTTTAGCTTACTTTAAAGGTAAGCGTCCACAGGTCGGCATCGTACGTATCGGACGCATCGCATCAAACGGATTTCTGTATCGGCAGCGATCGGATTGCCGACGCGAGTATCAGCAATCCTATTGCCGATGCCACCTTCATCGCGTCCACTGATCGGCATTCCGTATGACGTCATCGGTACGCATCGCATGTAGGCATTGCCGATGAGCCGTCCGTACGATGCGGATCAGTGGACGCAGTTGTATGAGTTTTAATACAAGGCAAACTAAAATCCGTTACGTACGATACGTGCGATGCGGACCTGTGGACGCTTACCATAATTCTCACTAAAGTACGCGTATTTTAACTCTAAACAGCTGTTTTTATATAGAACTTTTACCAAACTTTGTTTTTTCATAAATATATAGGGCTTCGAACAAAACGGTGATGTTAGTTTAATGTAAAACCGATAAGCGGCTTTTTATTTGTGTGTCACATACAAGCAAGGGAAACTTTCTGTAACACAGTTTCTTATCACAGACCTTCATCAAATAGTTATTTTTGTCAGAAAATCGTTTTAGAAAGGATCGATTATAGATTTGAAAAATGTGTCATTTTATATCACAGTGGTATAAAAAGATATCTTTTTTTTATTGGATATTTGTATAAAGAATTTGATTATGAAATTCGGGTTGACTCGTTGGTGCTTTTACGAGTAGTACTCGTAACATGATTCAATCATACGAGTAATAATTAGAAAGAAACTTGGCATCATTTATCTTGGTGTCATATTTTTTTTTTCTCGATAAATGTACTTTTTAGAGGTTTCGTACGTTTCTGCTAATTAGAATGGTAATCATCTTAGTCATACTATGTATTTAAAAAGCTTAGGACACTTTCATACAAATATGGTACTTATTTTTTCATTAGGTGTTTGATTGTACGTGTACCTATCGGTTAGAGTCAAGTACCTGCACCTGGTTGGCAATTTGTCCGTTCCCTTTTTGAACGAATATTTGTAACACCGTGATCCTGAAACGTAAAGAGCTATTGAAGTATCCCCGTGGATTTTAGTCAGCACAAATCTGACAACCCCCCTCGTCCCGCCCTAGGTGGGAGGACTCATTTGATGATTTTTCCACGATAATAAAAAGCGGAAGCCACCTAAATAAACTCTCGATTTTTCATCGGCATAACTTAGTCATTAAAGTAGATATGGTTGCACCTTTCGAGTGAATGCAGGATAAAATATTAGCGCAGTTTCGAAGCTTTTACGCATATTATTTATTCAAAGTAAGCACAGAAACTACTTAGAGCTGCCCTACATATCTGAAAACGAATAAAATTAAATAATGTATTAAAATATTACTCGTTTTCACGTATTTGATGCACAAAAGTGCATTTAAAGTTCAATGTTAATAATAGATATTTTTGTAGTTTTGACAATGGAAAAATATTGGTTCGTAGAAACGAGGAGTAAATAATTTCAATTTGAAACTGTGAGATATTAAACATAACTCTGACAAAACTATTTACTGTTTTCAGCACAAATGTCTGAATTGGTATTTATTTTCAGTAAAACACTCGAGCGTTTATTTATATAAATCTATAGGTTGCAATTAGGGTGAAATGTCAATGCAAACACGGTTTTTGTTTTTTACTTTCCTTCGTACAAATCTATCTAGACTAGAGATCTAACAACTTGTTACAAACTTATTACAAAAATGAAAAGACGATTACTGTCAATACAAAAAAAAAATGTCTGTTTATGTCAAAAATGGCTAAGAGTTATGGAAAAATGTTACTTTCAATCGTAGAGAATATTATTATCATTTAGAATGACGTTTTACACGCGTTTGTTTGATTTCTAGCGGAGGACACCGCAGTGGACGCTCCACCCAACGCGACACGTGTCCTTAAACGTGACTTTAGGCTGCCTGTCCGAAGGACCGGAGCGATATGGGATTACTATCTTCGCTCCTTTTCAATGGGGCAATCCTATTGGTTAACATTTCTCCATTTCTCCGCTCTGCAGCCTCGCTTTGCTTCTGAGCCTTTTTTTTTGTTTGGTAAAATCATCAAAAAAAATGAGTCCTCCTACCCAGAGCAGGGCAGGAGAGACTATCAGACTTGTACTGAGTAAAATCCACGGTGTCATTCAATAGCCTGTTACGTTCCGGGGTCACGGTAGCTCGTTAGTCCCGCGACCCCAGCAGGTTATGGCCCTCTAAGAAGGCCCCGTCATATTGCTGACAACTCTTTGAGGCTTAGAACTACCTCAGTAAGTTACAAAATTAAATTATATTGAGGTTTCCTGGCTGCTTCCCATAATGTATATTTTTTTTATATAATGTTAAAGTGTTGTTTTTAATAAAGAAAAAATGAATAAAAATGAGTAGAACAAAAAGGAAACGCGATTGAAAACAAAAAAAAAAAAACAGTAGATACGAATGTCTTTCCACATGTAATAATTTCTTGGGCCGTTGCCGCGTTGTAAACTAAATTACTAGTAGAACATTCCAAGTACATAAAACCGGTACATTTTCCCCAGCCGTACCTACACACATATTGGAGTAAATAAATCAAAGCTGTCCCCAGTGGGCTGAAAAACTGTCTGTTTTGAATGTATTTACAGCGCTTCGTAAATGCTCTGTTTTATTTGCTACTTGTTGATTATCTTTACTTCTAATGTATGTCTAGAGATATAGGATTTGTATTATTATACATTTTGAAAAGTAAAGTTGTCCCACACTAGAAATTTCTGCTGTGTCATGGGTGCATTTACGAACATGGAAACTCACACACCAAAATATTCTCTATGTCACACACGCACCCAGACCCAGAACAACTACTTTTTAGGTCATAAAAGTATTTGTTCCATGCGGAAATAAAACCACGACACGCTACGCAACCAAAATCAAAATCAAAGCATTTATTTCAAGTAGGCCAGTAATTACAGCACTTTTGAATTGTCATAGACAAATAAAAATGTAATTAAACACTAAAAAAGTGATGGTCCTACAGCCCCAGTCACAAGATATAAAAACAGTGAAAGTACCATAGATGCTCGTTCCATGAAGTACATCTATATGGAGAAGAACGGGCAAGAAACTCGTATACTTATAACTATAATTTAAAAACTGTATGTATTATAAATATTGGATTGAAGCTATACAAACAAAACTTAGAAGAAACGATCCTCTACTTACATTCATAATTTTCTTACCTACAGCCCAAGCATAAGTTATTAATTACAGTAACTAATGCGTGTTGACGTCACACCACTTTCCAAATTCGCTTAGCAAGGACAATGATAAACCGGATATACGGCCTGAAATATAACCGGGGATAAAACACCCTTTGTTTGAAATAAGGGACGTATAATAACGACCACTAGGTAAGGCCACTCCACCCATTAGAGATAGTAATGAAATTCATCGAGGTAGTAAAATAAATCAGGTAACTTATACGTACAGGGGCTCCATGGTTTTCGCTGGTTTGAAACTATTTTAAAGCATCTCTGAAGCTTCTTGGTAAATATACGGTGTTTAAGAACAACATCTAGTCCAATGTACTGAGACGCGTTCAAACGAGCTTGTGTCTGGATGCTGAAGAAATATTTAAATTGGCAAACAGGAACTTCCTGAATGAGCGTTTAGCAACGCAAACACACTGATGTAGTTTTATTCTCCTGGAGGTATTTCATTAAGAAATGAGGCTGCAAATTCAGCTTAATAAGACCACTGGTCCATTTGCAAAGGTAATTTAATCCAATCAGAATATGTTATAACGCCAATTAAAATGAGCAGCACTTAAATATCACTTCAACAATTAAATCAGTGATCAAGTGTAAAAATCGGGTTAATCTCTAGCACAGTGAAAATTTCAATAAATAATTCAAAAGGAGAGAGAGGAGTGCTATCGAAAATAGCCCTGTAATAAATGGTCTAGCGCTTAATTTACATTGTTTTAATCGTCTTTTGTACTCCGAGGTACATTATCTAAAGACAGCTGCCTACTAAGAAATTTATGTGTGTACCAGTTTTCGGGTGGTTCCTTGATTGTATGATTTTTTTCCATTGAAACTGACGTCGGTGTATAATACTTAATTCTCGATGAAATAGTTTTAGATTGTTGACGTCTTTAATTATATTGAAGCTAAAATACGAGTGGTAGCTAAATAATCATCATTCTGCCTATCCTTTTCCCAACTACACTCGAGAGCAATGAATCCGGGTCACTTAAAGAATCCTAAAAATCTCGGAAACTAAACATGCTAGGTTAATGCAATAAATTGTATTTAATAGACAATGTAATACTCCTTAAATGAAGGTATTAAAACTTCTTAGTTATTGTAAAGTTATATCATAAAAAAATCAAATTTGAAAAAGGGCCACTTTCGAAGATGGAACTACGAAATTACAGCATTTGGTTTTGCTTTTGTTTGTAATCTGTCATTTATGTGGGTACATAAACCATGTTGATAGTGCTCTATATTCATTATTCAAGCTGAAATTATGTCGCTTACGCCTGAAGAATGCACCAGAATACTTACAATGCTGGAAACCGGCCGGAGTCAGCGCGATACAGCCAGGACTGTCGGTGTGTCGCTGTCAACAGTACAAAGAGTTCTCCGACGTTACGACGAAACTGGTTCTAACCTAGGCAGACCAGGAACGGGCAGAACCAGGTGTACCACAGCACGAGAAGACCGATACTTTGTGAACACCATGCTTCGAAATCGCTTTCTCACAGGAACTGAAGTCACCAATCAGTTTCGACGCCTCGACGTCTTACTGTCCATACCCAAGTGTATGGACAGTAAGACGTCGGCTTGCTGAATCTAACTTAAAACCCCTTAGACCTGCAAACGGCCCTAAACTGGAGCGTGGGCATCGTATTTCAAGACTAAGATATGCCCAGAGCCACGTAAATTGGAGTATTGAAGATTGGTCAAAAGTTATGTTCTGCGACGAATCAAAATTTATGCTTTACAAGCACGATGGAAGACACAGAGTGTATCGAAGACCAGGGGAAAGATTCAAGCAAGCATGCATCGAAGAAAAAGTAGCCTACGGTGGTGGGTCTGTACTTGTGTGGGCCGGAATTTCTTCTGAAAGTCGCACAGAGCTGGTGATCATAGAAAACGGCTCTTTAACTAGCGTAAGATATGTGGAAGAAATCCTCAATGATCACGTTGGTCCATTTATGGTCAATTTAGGATAGGATGCTATATTTATGCATGACAATGCCCGACCTCATACAGGTAGGATTGTGAATGACTACCTTCAAGAGATGAACATTACTCGTATGGAGTGGCCAGCGCGCAGCCCGGATATCAACCCGATCGAGCATGCTTGGGACGAGCTAGGCAGATGCGTAAAACAACGAAACCCTCCCCCAATCACGCTTCGTGAGCTCAAAATTGCTCTCACAGAGGAATGGGAGAATATTCCCCAAAATCGTATAAGGAGCTTTGTGTACAGCATGCCAAACCGCGTAAACGCAGTAATGGAAGCACGAGGAGGCAATACGAAGTATTAAAATTCAAGAAAATCGTAATAAAGTTCAAAAATTTCATGTTTCCTATTTTTGTTTTAAGGAGAGATCAGCAGTTTTTTTCTTTATGTAATTTTGTGTTAATAAAATGTATGGTGACTCATATTTTTTTTACTTTCATTTAAGGAGTATTATATTGTCTATTAAATACAATTTATTGCATTAACCTATCACTTTTAGCTTCCGAGATTTTTAACATTCTTTAAATGACCCGGATTCATTGCTCTCGAGTGTATATTAGGGTCGGCCTCCAGTTGAACCAGATGCAAATATCAGTCTTTTACATGGAGCGACTGCCTATTAGACCTCCACAATCCAGTAACTGGGTAATACGATACCCATGGTAAGACTGGTTGTCAGACTTTCGAGCTTTTGACTGTGAATAACGACTGTCAAAGATCTACAAAAAACAGCTGGGACCAACGGCTTGTGACGTGCTTTCCGAGGCAAGGAGGAAACTCGCTATAACAGATGGTCACCCATCCACAGACCAACTTCGGCAAGCGTGGCTTAACCCCAAAGATCGGCCTGTGCGGCTGTAATTAAATGGTAACAGTATTTAAATAATAACAGTATAAAATCTTAAAAGTTAACCCGCACTTGCCTAGGTTGATCTGGCGATGGATCAGCATTCGTTACATAATAATATTATTGTTTCAGGTAGTCATTGGTGTCAGCTATAGACTTAAAGTATAGACTGAGCAATAGCTGCCTAAAATTGACCCCATACTCACTAGAAGGAGCGATAAACAACTGGCGGCCTCTACCTATCTCTTTTCTGTAAGACATAGATAAATAATGTCTATGGTAATGTCCAAAGCGGGGTTTTGAATAATTCTGATTATATACTGTTTATTACAATGATTAAAATAATTATAAATAGCTTTTAATCAAGATATTTTATTAGTAAGGAGAAAATCTCTTTAAAAAAAAAACAAATAAAACCATAGACATGTAGACTAAAGAGAGTGACAAAGTGGCACTACCTATCTCTTTTCTGTTACAGGAAAGAGATAGGTAGTGGCCTCTGGTTTTTTATCTCTCTTTCTAGAGTACGGCAAATTTAATTTTCAGTTGGCTAGGGTAGGCGCAGTTCGTAAGTCTATGTCCTAAGTGGCCTGCAACTCTCAAAAAATATCTAGTCTTACCAAAGGTTCACATGTTATCTATACTTATAGTAATATCCAGTGCTATGTGTGTTTTAGAGGTCCAACAGGCAGTGTCTCGAAATAAAATACTGGTGTCTAGCTGCATTGATTTAGTCAGGAAGTCGAACTCAACATAACTGGAATAGGGTTACATTTTTGGAGTTAATTTTTTATTATTGGTTTCATTACAAGTGACTTTTACTGAATAACACCCAATTGATTTTAAATAACCAAAGTTTAAAATTGAGTCACGTACATAATATTAAACAAAACTAACTATTTTAAAAGCTAGAATTAAGTATTTAAAGCCCAAAAGCAAAACTGTATGGTAAGGAATGGTTATATAAACTAAATTAATACGAAACTTCGTTGCGAATATTTTATAAAGAAACATGCACGACATAAATTAGCCTGATGCACGAACATTATGCTAACTTATTAAAGTCAACGCTTCGAATTAAGCACATTCGGGAAAGTAAAACTCTACGTAGTCTATGGCCTTAGATGTATTGTTATTGCATTTGACGGAATGTTATTGAAGGTTATTTAATTGTTAACTGCAAAGAAAAGCAATAAGCTTTGCTATGACATAAATTGATGTTTAGTCGGTACAACTGACCTGGTGGCCTACCATAAACTCTTAACGCGATCCAGTCCAGGCTGTGGAAAAGAGATGGCGCTAGACGATTTGTATTAGCTCTGTCTCTTTCCCACAGCCTAGACTGGATCGCGTGAAGCGCTCGTGGTAAGGGCTCTGAGTTTATGTGATGTTCCAGTTTGTGGCTAAATACGGGAAAAATATAATTCTTTTACGTACCTACATTATTTTGAGGTGATTAATAAAGGTGTAAATAACATTATACGGGATTGTTTGTCAAATATTAACAACTTTCATGAACTAAAAATACAGAAAAAAAGCAGATATATCATACACTATGGAATATTTTTTCCGTTGACGATGTCAGAAATACCTGAATATTTTTTTTAGTTCTTGTATATTAACTCAATTTAAATATTAAATTTTGGTTATAAAATCACTCTTTATCTTTCTCGAGCAGGCTGGAAAATCGATTCGGCACCAACTTATTACAAAGTTGTTGGGCTTTAACAAAGGTCACGTAAAGTTTGCATGGGTCCCTACGAACCCCAAGATGTGGGGTTCGAGAACATCCTAAAGGATTTTCTCTTTTAATATTCCTAAAAATTATTCAATATAAGAAAAAATAAGTTGTGCAAATACATTGCTATACATAAAATGCGCGGCCTGCGCGTTGTGATCTACAGTTACGTGCAAAAAAATGTACTTCTTAATTGACACCCCGAAGCTTAGAAGACTTTTTTGAAGCCCAGCTTAGGAAGTTTTGTCGTTCGTTTCGTTTTAAAAATGATATTTTTTTCGTTCATACAATTTGTATGAAAAAATACTTTATATTTGACCAACTTCCGCCGTCCCGATTTTTTTCTTCCGATACTATGAAATTATCCTTACTTGAAACAGAGTCGAAATGCATTAATAAAAATTGCGTCGTCATCAAGCGTGGCATTAAAAAGTCAACGACCTTATCACGATTTCACGTTTTTAACAGGTAAAGTAAACGGGGAATTTGACGTTAATTTTGTGAATAAAATAAGATCCTATAGTTCGTACACTAGAGTTCATTTTCCATATATGTTTCTCAAAATACTTAAAGTACGCTGTACGGCTAATGATTTCATGCTAAGGCGTCCGGTGGTCTACCTACTATCATTATCTACCTGCAAATTGAAAAGTTCTGAACAAGTGAATTTAAAATGTATTCCCGTAAAATAATCTTTTCTGTGGTCCCATACCCATTTTAACTCCTGTACCAAAATTCATGAAAATCAGTAATTGTGATTTAGGCGCAAAAAAAGGCTTTCGAATTTAAATTATAATTCAGAATTTAAGATTTTTTGTACGGTTACCACGACGTATTTTACATATTTCCAAGTCATAGTAATTACTCATTAATGACTTTAAAAACCACGGACCGGAAGACACAGCGTGGGCAGGCCTCCCCCTAGGCGGACCGACGACATCGTGAGGGTCGCGGGCAACGGATGGATGCAAGTGGCGAATAATTGTCGTTCGGCGTGGCGGTCTAAGGGAGGCCTATGTTCAGCAGTGGACGTCTACCGGCTGATGATGATGTGATGACTTTAAAAAATCTGACGTTTCTGCAAAACCTACATGGTTCAAAATATGTAAATGAGAATTTCTGGGTTGGAGAGTTCGAAATGATTTACTGAATTCATGGCAACCGTATGTGCGTTGAGGACCTTTTGCGTAAAATGTCAAATCTCAAAATCCAGGAAAAAGATTTTACAAAATAATAATATTCTTATTTTCAATAGTTTTTGCTGAACAATCTTTTTCAGTATGTCAATCGGTCATTCAGGCAGAAAATCTATTTAGAAAACAATAAAATAATCAAAAATAAAGTATCAAAGATGTTTATTACAGGCATTTAATATTTCATAGATACAACTAGTTAAAATTACTATGACATTTTAGGCTTATTTGACATTGATTTATTATTCTACAACTACATCACTTTAACTACTCAATTTGTCTAAAATGCGCGAGAAAACCTAACGGATGTCTTGTCTTGTAAGTAATCCGATGCCTAAATTTGCGTACAGACTATATAACATAACATGTTATTTAACATTGTTATATAACATGTTTCAGATGATGTGGACACAAAATGTTATATAACATGTTACAGATGATGTGGACACAGAATGTTATATAACATTGTGGATAGCACTGAAGAACGACAAACGACAATTGTTATATAACATTGTTACACTAATGTGCACGGTATTGTTTTACGTTGCAATGTTATATAACAATGTTACATGGTGTGGACATGTTATATAACAATGTTATATAACAATGTTATATAACATTGTTACATGGTCTGTACGCACCTTCACACGTATGCGGTAAACAAAAGAGATAAATATGTATCCAGACATCAAGTTTTAAAACGGTTTTTCTGTATGCTATGTGCTGTATATAAAATTACTCGTACCTCTTTGGTTGTATGCTACATAAAGCCAAATAGGTTGAAACGCAGACACATTGATAGTGGGTTATGATGGGAAATCACACACTTAAGACAAACCTAACACAATACTAACGTAGCGCAAGCGCCAACAGGACGCCATATTATGTTAATGGCCGCTTGCAAATGACGCGGACGTCCTGTAAGTATGCCTTAAGAGTAAAGACATGTCCCCATTATACCTTGCGTCCCCATCTTAGACACTGTTCCCCTACAATATTGGAGAACCGTTTAAAATTTGATGTGTGGTGATTATCCTCTTTTGTGGACTGTACACCGTCTACTCAGTACATAGTGTAAAATAATTAGGATGATGCTTTCGCCACGCCATCTCTTACAGCCTTGTCAAGAATGGCAGCTCGGCGTTCATTCCGTTTCTTGCAATATGGCATCTCCTTCAATTCTGCCAGCCAAGCTGTTGTTTTCGGACACCTGAATAAAAATTTAAAGAACTGTCACAATTTCAAAAACATCGTGATTATGATCGTGGTACAAGTATTGTGTTGGCCGTGTGTGATGTTCATTACTCATTTAATTAATGAAAATATTAAATGCATTTACCGATAAAGCCAGCATAAATTCTCAAACTCTTAAGCTATTGTCAAACAGACAGGGCGAAGCGAATGCGATCCGAATCCTGTCATATAAAAAAGCGAAAGCGGTCCGATAGTCAATGTGACAGGCTTCAAACAATTCTTTACATTACAAACAAAAACGCTTCGGCACGCTTTTCAGTTTGACAAAGGCATTAAAAAGGACATTTACAGAAAAATCAAAGAATACATGCAAACTTCAATGGTCACTTAACATGGTTTTTTCAAATAAATCAATGAATTAGTAAGGTTCCTAAATCCTAAATAATGTGTGTGTTTTCACTTACTTTTTCGGGTCAATTGGAAGTAAATACTCCATAGTTGTCAGGTTAGCCAAGGCAGCCACATCAGCGATAGTGACGTGATCAGCAGCAAGATATTTTGTTCGGTTCAGGAATGCTTCAAAGAAACCATATGCCTGCTCAATCTCGTCCAAATGTTTTTGATCTATGGATGTCTTGCCTTCTACCACTATGTAATACTGCAAAACAAGAAAGTTGATTAGTAGAAACTAAAAGAATGGTTCACAACTTTATTAACCAATATTTATGAAAATAGAGGAAACGTCACGCAACATGTATAATTCGCTCCTTATAAACAAAAGACACACATTTCAAAAATAAACAAAAATTATTTTACTGCATAAAATGCATCTTAAACGTTTTGTACATAAATTCTTTACACAAATATAAAATTAAACTATTTGGTAATTGTGATTTTTATTACCTAATTAATTGCACTATTTAATTTTAACAAAAAAAATAATATTGCTTTCCATTTAATTTGAAAATTACTACAGTTAATAAGAATCTAAATCAAATTAGATTCTGCTTTACTTACAGTTATATTTCTAATTCGAGGTAAAAGAACGGAAGTGTCGAAGAACAGTTTTTGATTGACCATTGCCCTTTTCTTGACATCTTTGGGATACCAGGAATCGTCTTTTCCGTACACATCAGCAAGATACTGTAGTATAGCATGACTGAAAAAGGAGGAAAAATATAAGAATAGTTAGGTCCTGAAATTTCCACTTTCTACTTTTAAATCAGCTACTGTGTTATCGGTACAAGTTAGACTGCTTTCCCAACTAACTAGTCATTATATCAACCCCTTAGCCGTAGATACTGTCTTCTCTATATGAAAATCTACTTCTCATTACAGTACCCTTAGCACGAATTTTCAGTATTTGAGACGTAAAGTAAACTGGAACTTTGACAATTTCAAGTTGACATTTTTCAAGGAAAAAATTAGTTCCGGGTTCGCGCACCAGAGGCGCTGTTCCATTTTTTCATACAAGAAACGCTGTAAATACTGTACAGTAAAAGAGTGAAAATTCGTGCTAAGGGTACAGATGGCTCCATAAGTTATCCCAGGATGTACAAGAGCATTCTACATTCTTGCTTGTCGTAAACTGGGACTCTCACGCAATTTTGCAAAATGTTATAGGCACCTCAAGATACAATAATTAGCGCTAACTTATACTAGGAATTCTTGTATCACAACAGCCAAGTTTTCGGAGTGGTGATTCTAGGAAGTGCTTCTGGAGTTTGGATTTAATACATAAACGGTTCTATCTAACGGAAATAGCTATGTAAATGGTAAAATAACAAACCTGTCATGGATACGGAAATCACCGTCTTCCATTACTGGTATTTGATGTAAGGGATTTTTATGCAAAAAAAAAAATCGTTGATTAATTTGGGCAATGTGGTCGTTAGGCGACAAAGCCCTTACATAAATAGAAATTAGCGAAAATTGCGTTAATTTCACAAATTTATTTTTAGTCTATGCGAAACCTGAATAAGTATACTCGTAGTTTGTTCAGAGTCAGTGACTCAATAGATTCCAATAATTTTTACACCATGTTGTGTTTTGTTCTATTTTTTTTTATTTTTGTCACTAGTTATTACAATACAATCACCATACGGTTAGATAACTACTGCCTACTGCCAAACTATATCAATGAGTGTACGACACAGTAGAAGGTACCGCGAACCGCCGCTAAATAAGCATGTATTTGAACGGACAACCAGCTTAAACTTTGTGATTTTTCATGATACAGTTTTGGAAGTACATAGATTCTTTATACAAAAATACAAGACAGGTGTCGAGTTTCGCAAAAACAAAAAGTATTGTGTTAGATTATCTAAGCTATAAGACAGTCTAGATTCGCGTTTTTTTTTCTCTTACCTTCAAATACTCTGGTGTTTTATGTTCGAAGGCCTGAAGATTCACTTCAATGTTCTCATAGGGAACGTTAAATATTTCAAAACCCATCATGGCTGACCGCACTGGCGGGCTCAGCTCCATGGTGTACAGTTTGATGACCATCTGGAAATAATTTATTATGGTCTATTAATAAAGTGTGGATGAAATGTTGCATTTACAGGTTTTTGGTTGGATGAGGCTGATACAGGAACGTGGAATTTGGGGTTGTGAACGTCATGTGCTGTACTAGAGGTCCCTCCAGAAAAATCAAAATTTTCGCAAAGACGATGAAGTGATATGAGACTGGCTAGCCCAAATAACCACATAGCGACGAACGACGTGAAGCAAAGACTGAGCATTATAATAAATATAGAGTGTACATAATACCCATGTGTGAGTTAAGTTGAATATGTTTAGAACATAATTACAATTTTACGGTTCTGTAAATACATAATTATTGATTAAAATGGATCTTCTATAAGAAGAATTACTCGTACAATTTAGCATAAAGGAAACTCCAGTAGACTAAAAATATTTTAAGTTCTTTCACCTTTATGTATAGTCTTAACATTGGTGCACATTCTGCAGTCATAAAAAATATATTAATGGTGTTACTGTTTTTTTCTTTAATTTGTGTTTTATCATTTTATTTTAATCTATTTATAATTCTAATAGTCATTTCATAGACGTTGAAGTCAGTAAATTTATTTAACAATAACTTACTTTTTTTTTTTTTGCAGGATTTTTTCAGGAGTCTGTATGTGTAAATCCAACTAGTCGCACACTATGTACCATTAATCAAAGTAGGGTGCTTTTATATGAGGAGTGCTGATATGAGTATTTATCAACTCCTAACTCGTGATAATGGGAATCTAAAATATTATGCAATTAAAGTTCAAAGTCAAAGTCAAAGTCAAAGTCAAATCATTTATTCCAATTAGGCCATCAAAGAGGCACTTTTGAACGTCGATATTTAAATTTAAAGGGAATAGGAAGGGAAGGGATTGATTCTACACCCATTCGCTAAGGTAGGTTGTATGGAGAAGAATGGGCAAGAAACTCCATACTTACTCTTTTTAAAAAAATGTTTTACAATATTTTTTAACAGCGTTTGAAATAATTAATGTCAAAGCAATGCACCTTGAAAATCTAGACCAAAAATAAAAAAATAATAAGAGCAAAAAGGTACATGGCGTTCACATTTTAACAAAATATTGAAATTACACAATTTACAAATATAATTTGTGTGTGAGCATTCAAATTTCAACCAGCTTGACTTTGTTTAAGCCCTACATTGTACTATGGAGCAGGACCAGCATGTTTCCAAACATTTTTATCTTGAATATAATCTTCTAATTTATAATATGCTTGTTTACTAAGTGTGCTTTTTATGTAACTTTTAAATTTTTTTTCATTTAGATTTAAGATTTCACTCGGGATTTTATTGTAACATTTAACACAGAACCCCATAAAAGATTTTTGTACTTTAGACAATCTAAAATATGGTTGATCAATTTTATCTTTATTTCTCGTATTAAAGTTATGTCTGTCGCTTATTTTGTTAAAAAGATGAAGATTTTTCCTAACATGCATTATATTTTCATAAATAAATTGACAAGGCACTGTCATTATATTAATCTTTTTGAATAATTCCCTAAGAGATTCGCGACGACGTAGATTGTAAATTGCTCTGACAGCTCTTTTTTGCAAAATAAAGATAGATTCCGGCAGATTATCACGTACCTAGGTTATAATCAGAGAAACTGATATCAACTTTAGTGACAGTTATAATAAATTGTTCGTATAATCAAATTGTCAGTTTAATTCTTAATCAGTTGTATAAAATTGCTATAACACGACTAATTTAAGATGACTTTAATAAGTTGAAAAAAGATCAATATTGGATAATCATTACACTGATCTTGCACAATAAAGTTGTTAGGTATATTTAATTATTTTTAGTGTGTACGTAAATCGAGATCAACGGATTAAACCTCTTAACAGTCTAAACCGCCTTTTATATCAAAAATCAAATATACGAACAAAGTAAAAACAATTGTACTGCGCCAGTACTATACAATGAATAGAATAGGACATAGGATTTAATATAAAACGGTACTAAAACTTCATACGCGGGGCCAGGCAATCAACAAACTTTTTTACTACACGTTCTGCAGTTAGGGTCACTAGCACTAGATGGTATTACTAAAAGATACTAACAAAATTCTTTATTCCAAATAATATTTGTTTTAGGACTTATTTACACGATGTGATAAATATACGAGTACGTAGCAGTAACGACAACAAATTAGGAGATAGGTTTATGAGGTGCAATATTTTTCCTTCTAAGTCTGTCAGTTTAAGTAGATACTATTTTATTTTTACCAAAGAAAAGAAAAGGATCATGTTGTTTTCTTTGGTAAAAATAAAATATTCTAAGCTTCAAATAAGTTAAAACTCAATCGCTAAGATTTGTTTCAATGCAGATCCAAAATTCACGAAAAGGATTGGTAGGTTTTATATTTTTTGAGCATTTTGGAAAAAATACTTAAAATATCCCGACTTCTATTAACCCTACCTATATTCAGTGAAAACTATTTACACTGGAAAAATCAATGAAAATTTTTAGAGGATATTGATACCCCGATTTCATTCAGGAGTGGTTCACGCAAAAAAAAAATCATTTGAACCAAACTGTGCTCCATACTCCGGAAATAATATCCATTGTGCTAAGCCATAGGCAATATTTTTACAGGCGAATGAAACAATAAAAGACTTCATTGGTTATTTATTCAGTCAGTGTCGTAGAAAATGCAATAAATTCACGCCATTGCACACAATTAATTGAACTGTGTGAGTGTTCCCCACCTATGTTACTCGCTTTGTAAATTATTTACAATGTTGTGGTATTAGTAAACATAATATCTTGCCGTTAAACCAATTAATTTTGGGTCTCCGAAGTTAGTTTTCTTCCATAAATCTGTATTCTACTTAACTAATTTATTACTTAATTAAGTAGGTACCTACTAACCAAATATTCCTGAAAATAAAAATCTACAAAAAATACCTACTAAATGTACCTATACAAAAATTAAAACACATAATTAATATCGTTTTCAAAAATTTAAAAAAAAACTTACAAATTGGACCAGATAGTCGTACCTCGGAATAATCGGTGTTGTGTGTTAACAATATTTCACTTAAAACGCATATTGGGCCTCTGCAAGATGGCTTGGGCTCCTGACACGCCCTCCAAAAATCCGGGATCCCATGATCCCGAGATATTTAAAGATATAGAGAAAAAAAAATAACTTCTTACATTATTTTTTTTTTAATTTTACAGAAATATTTGAAAATGTAAATTATAAATAAATATGGAAAAATTATGAGTAAAGGAATAATAATTAAACATACATAAAAATACCGAGTTGAGATCCTCCTCCTTTTTGAAGTCGGTTAAAAAATATTAATGACTTTCACGTTTAATTTCAATCAAACACGTTCAAACGCGTATTGATGATAATATTATTATTATTACAAAATATATCAAGAATGTGACGTAAAACCTAATTTGATTGATGTTTTAAGATAAAAATACCAATTCGTTATCAAACTTGATTGATTAGCTTTATTCTACGAGTAGGTATGCGTTGTTAAGATAAAAATTAAATGTACTTATCAGACTATTTTTAGCCAAATTTATATAATAAGATAGGAAATAAAATAAAAACATTGAGCACGAAACAAATAGCTGAGGCTACTAATGTTTAAAGAATGGAAAGCGAGAACATTAAAAAAACAACGTAATCCCACACTAAGAATTTCTCCAGTGTCGTGGGTGCGTTTACAAACAGAAACACGTACACAAACACCCACACCCAGAACAACTATAGTTGTTCTGGGTGTGGGTGCTTGTAGATCATAGAAATATTTGTTCCGGGCGAAGATCGAACCATGTAATGCAGCAGAAAAACGGGAATATACTAAGATATCACATGTGTTCAGATTTTCGGTCTCCATGATTTCTTATTTCCTCCACGAGTAAAATGGTGAATTGATAAATGAGATAAAGTAAAACCTACCTAGATTCGAAACCATTACGTAAACGAAACAAAAATAAATCTCACTCAATTAGCTGCTAATCACCAAATTAAATACGTGTAACACACAACGTCAAAATGGCGCTGGTTAACTGTTTAAGGCTATTAGAAGATGCGTTAATAAATACTGGTGTCCAATAAATCTGTGAAAGTAGAGACGTTACGGTGTACGTGAGCGCCGCCGGTGGAATTTAAACGGGAATAAGAAGTTAAGGGGGCTTGTAACAACGTTTAAATTAGTACGTCTTAGTATCACTTTTTGCTTATTTTTACAATTAGTATAGTCGCCAATGACTACTGGTACAAGATTTTCAACTAATTAAATAGGTATTTCAAAAATAAATTAGGTGTAAATTGTCCGTGAATTTAATTTGTTGAATGTGGTTTAAAAATGTGCTTCACGCTAGGAGTTTTTCCTATACCGTGGGTGCGTTTCAATTTGTTGTCACATACACACGCCTGACCCGGAACATCTCAAAATATTTCTTTCGTGCGGGAAACAAACCCGCGAAATAATTATATAATTATTAGCCAGACAAAGTGGCATTTAATCATTAGGTAACAACTAAGAAGTAGCAACCCGGATTTGGACTGATTGGTTGAGGCAGTAAGCTCTCTAACTGCTTATCAAAAGGTATCCATGGATTTTTATGTTATATTGTCATACTATCAAAGATTTCTTTCTTCTGGCATCCTTCTGAAAAGCTGACCTCAGTTGACCTCAAAACGAAGTCACTCGCAAAGTTCCCCAACAATTTATAAAAGGCAATGATGTAAGAAGTTCCATGCATCATCTAGGTGCACATTTGCACAATGTGCTTCTACGTCTCAAGAAGAGCCCTGAGCGATGTCTACCTCAGCGGCAAAAGTTCACGTTCATAAATCGTTTTAATGCTTTAACTTTGTGAGAAGAACCTGGTTAACATTTGCATTGAAGTTAGTTTATAACTAAAGAGGACAATGTAATCATCTAATTAGCTAAAATAGTCTGCATATCGTGCCTCTACTATTCAGAATGTCTTTCAGCAATCGATCGACGATTGATGGTAGAATTGATTCATCAACATAGATCCGATGCACCTGTTGCCTAAGGTCATAGAGCGGGCATTGGGAAAATTGTCATACAAAATTGTTGATGCCGTGCGTCAGTAGCGCTATCTAAGCGTTGCATAGCAACGCGACTACTAGACTGAGGGACTTTTTACCTATTGGTAAAAAGTTTTGGATCACCTTCGTGATGTCCCGTCTTTTGCTCATATACAGTTTAATGTCTTTGCCTAAGGTCTTATGATGTTATAGGTTGCTGTTATAGGTCGATGCCAATCGACACTGGATCGATGGTCAGTAGACCACTTTATTGATCGGCCTGAAACAGCTACCTCATCGATTAATCAAAGTTAATCGATGGCATCGATCTGCAATCGATTGGTGTCTTATCCCCAGACATAGGCCTCCTCAATTTACGCCTTTACTGACAGAGTGTGATCCGTGCCGGCGATACGATCTGATGGCATGCGATCTCTGTAACTTATTCATATCCGGGAATTCAATAATGGCTTATTTTCGAAGTTTTGATTCTAGGAAATGTTTGTTTACAAACGGATTCAGTCGGATACATAAATCTTTATCGAGATACGAGTACTATGGATAATAATATCATAAACTGTAAAGACACGATAAAAGGTACGATTGGTCAAACGTCCGTGGAAACAAAAAACCAGTATAAGCTGATCTCTTATTCTATTGAATAGTCATAATACTCTAGGTCCACTTTAAGTTAGAGTGCTACCACTCTCATGGCGGTAACTGTACTCTTAACTGAAAATTGCGCAATAATTTGCAATAAATAGGCATAATTTTTATAAAATTATATTTTGTCGTGAAGTCGTGATATGGCTTGTTCAGACAAGTATAGACTTGTCGCAGAGTGGTCGATCACACAACCTTGCTTTGACAAAATAATTACGTTATAAACAATAACTTTTAGGTATGCTACAATTAATAAACAAGTATGAAATTTCACTTATCTCATCATTTTAACTACCTAGATATTATGAATAAAATCATATTTTGGATTACTATTACCTTATTACTATTACGTACATCTTATGGCGCTCCCTCACCGGGGTAATGACTGTAACATTATAAGTTCGACTTTGAGCATTACATTACAATACTACCTCCCTGACTGACGAGCATTCGCGTACATTGGATAGATTTGATACAAGGTGCATATTGTGATGCTCGATTATCTTCCTTCACTGATGAAGTGCTCGAATCTGTAACGTTACATTACAGGTGAATGCTCGCGGTAGCGCCTTTAGATGATACTTTTTTTCTTCAAAAAATATTCATCATCATCAGCCTATAAATGTATACCTACGCTGGGACCGACACTTTTTCACACAACTACCGAACGAATTAAATGATGAGTACATAAACAGATACCTAGTTAATAACCTAGATTAACAAGTATGATACTTTTATTTCATTACTATGATCCCGTTGGATAATTACAAAACTTGTTTTTTTTTAAACATTGCCCCTTTTGATTAGGGCAAAGTCGGCCAAAGTCTAAGGCATAAGCATTAATTATGTATTATGCCCCTGACTTTGCCCTCACCATTCTGTACAGGGAGTCCATGAGGAAAGTATAAGTTTATTAACTAGTTAATCAGTTATGTGAAATGTGTAAAATACGAGCTGTGATTTGACTTTGCTGATAATATTTATGTTGCCAAACATTCGAAAAAATGTATAGTATTTCGATAACGGTAGATAAATAACGTAAACATTAATAACTAAACCTTTATCCATTTGTTTGATTAGTAACTACCCAATTTTATAGGAATTGAAATGCCTATCCGCACACAACAGTGTCTACACGTTCCGTACCGTACCGTTCCGTGACGTGCTATTCATATAATACGAGTGAACGAACATCACTGAACGGCACTGCTGTCACTGATCAGTACGGATAGCGTCGTACAAAATGTAGTTATGGTACTATATCATATTTCACTGACACTGATCGATACGGTACTGATCGGCACGTGCCGGCACTGTTGTGTGCGGACAGACAATGAATAAAGTTGAAGTAACATTCAAAATATAATGCGATGAATCGGTAGGTACTAGATACCCCTTTTTTAGTACAATCAGGAAAATGTATCCTCCCGCCCTGGGTGGAGCGGAAGAGACTGTCAGACTCAAATTGACTAAAATCCACCGTGTTCTTTAAATTACCATTTTTGTTTCAGGGTCTCCTGACAGTCCCGCTACCCCAGACAGTCCCGCGACACCAAAAAGTCCCTCAACGCCAGACAGTCCCGTGTCTCCAGACAGACCCGTGACCCCAGACAATCCCGTGACCCTAGACAGTCCCACATCCCCAGACAGACCCACTTCCCCAGACAGTCTTGCGACACCAGACAGTCCCGTGTATTAGTTTCGAATCGAATCGACGCGGCGGCGGCGCGTTGTGTTACACGCTCTCCCCTAGGAAACTGACGCACCCTTCACAGGGCCAAATGCTTGACGTGATGCGGGTGAAACCGCGGGCGGAAGCTAGTCATAGATAAAAAATACAACTAGTGAAAAGGTGGACCTAATCACCTCGGAAAAATAGAGGAGGGGATGTCATAATATAAACGACTCCTATTTAATTTAGGCAATGGGTTTAATTCGAACCTGTAACAAACGAGTATCACAATTACAACGGTGATAGCCGTGATTGCGCAGCAGAAGTAGCCACGATGACGTCATTAATCTTTGTGTAATGTCCACCGAAATGCGGACACGGTCGTCACGGAACATTTGCCAAAGTGAGGCTGAGTTATGGTATGAATTAGCCGTAGAGAACAATGATTTTAATTACGAATTGTACCTGAAAGGTCAGGTGTTTAGTACTTGCAATTAGCAATTATGACTACTTAGATTTAGGAACGTGGACAAGGTGAAAGAAGTATATACGGACCGTACGAGGTGTTTTTGCTCTATCAGGTGCTATTGATTAAAATTGAGTTAGCAATGAGCTTAACTTTTCATGAAAAATAAAAACACCAGTACCAATAGCTTTTTTATCTTGTTAAAATTATGAAATGAGTCCTCCTTTCCGGTGCGGGGTGAGAGGGACTGTCAGACTCGTACTTACTAAAATCGACGATGTTCCTTCAATAGCCCTTCATATTCTGGGGTCACGGCTAAAGACAGACAGTCTCGCGACCCCGGTAGAGTTTGACTCTCTAAGGGGGTTTCAAGCGGTAGATAGAAAGAAGGCTAAAGGCTTCAAGCTATGAGTAGACTACATCAGAAAGTTGTATTACACAGCTTCCTGGACGACAGCTGTTTTTCGTTGTTGGGATAAGTAACAGTAGTCTCCCAAACATAAAGAAAAAAATATGAATTCAGTCATTTCCTTTATAATAAAAACTATTTTATATTTAAGCTTACCCAACATCACGAAGATAAAAAAAAAAAAACAATCTGTTGGCTATAACATGGTGGTAAACATGTCAGCTGGTCACTCAATTTCGCTTTTACGTAAAATCACAGGCAAAATGGCTAGGTATTAAATACACGCTTGACTTGATTGTTTTGCTGAAGTGTTTACCACTATGGTATAGACAGCTGACAGACTGAATTTCCATGTTTGGAAGGCTACCTACTGCTTATCACACCAACGGAACTGCAGCTGACGTCTACGAATCTTTGTGATACAACTCTCTGACGCATTTGATTCTACTAACTATCGATTGAGAGTAAATTGGTCAGCAGGGTTATTGGCTAACTTGATAGTCACTGACCAGCGGTTGTCCACTGAACTTGGATGGCTTGATACCTGTTATAAGGCTAAGTTGAGGAGTGGAGTGCCTCAAGATCGTTAGAATAGTCGATTTTAGTGAACATTTACATTTATTAGTTTCATTGCAAATGCAAAAGCCAATACGAATTTACCTTTTGACAGCTATTTAATGATCACCACACAGTTACCGAGATACGTAATAGCCCCGCTGGTAAATCTGTCATTGCCCCCGGGGCTATCATAGTTCATGGCTTGTCTGTATCATACTCTCGGATAGCTACCTTACATTGTAGGTCGTTGAACGCACCCTGGACGGACAATTCTGGTAGTTCTCTTTGGTAATTACTATACTAATTCTAGTTAGTAATTATATTTTCTTTTCTTAGCCATTAAAATGTATAACAGTTTATTTATTTATGTTAATAGAATTTCTAGGATACGCTAGATCGTTATTTAATTTTTTAGTTACTTTTTTGCCTTGGGAGCCAAGCCAACTGCTAAGGCAATAAATTAACCTAAAAATTGTACCTACACATTTATTAGAGGTCACTGGACTGCTTTGCCAGGTAACCATGACCTCCGAACGTAAAGGGCTATTGAAGGACACCGTGGATTTTAGTCAGTACGAGTCTGACAGTCCTTTCCATCCCGCTCTAAGTGGGAGGACTCATTTGATGATTTTACCTCGTAAAGAAAGGGAAAAAAGGTGTGCGTTTAAGTACCTAACTAAATCTAGTAATCTTTATAAAACATGTTGACGCAGGAGTTGCGCGACTTATTTTCAAGATTGTAAAGATATTCCCAGTTTCTAAACCTTTTTCTACTTGAAATCTTAATATTCAGCGTTACATATTGCTAGGTGCCATGTTTATAGATTGCTGGGGTAGTCTTCATACTTTTATTTAGCCATCTCTTTTATAGAAACCTTTTTCGACATTGTTTCTATTTCACGAATGACTAAAATTAATGGAGCTTAGTTCTCTAACATGTCTTCAGAGTTTGTTATAGAAACGTAAACTTCGGCAGTTAAGCAGGTTAATGGATTAATATACGAATTTTGGTGAGCCTGGTTATAGCAAATGCAAAATATGGTGTGTTTAGAATATAAAGTACATAGCAAAACAAACAAAGGTCTAAGGCCTTATCATGAGTTTTCAGTTATTCTGACGTAAAGTAAACTGGAACTTTGACATTTTCAAATTGACACAAGGAAAAAATTGGTTCCTTCTGCGCACACCAGAGGCGCTGTTCCATTTTTCCATACAAGAAACGCAGTAAATACTGGAAAGACGCTGTAAAGTAAAATTAGTGAAAACTCGGGATAAGGGTACTGTCTATCCTTTTTCCAACTATGAGGTCGGCTTTCAGTTCAAGGATGCGGTTGAAATTTTTTCTACTCACCAGCAAACCCTACGGCATGAACGCATGAAACAATAGAGGGCTTAGACTATACTTAGTATGTCCAGATTCCTAATAAGGCCACTGAAGATTGAAGCCAAAAACACGGAAGAAAAATAACTCCGTTGTTCGATTCATAGGTGAAACAAGTGAACAATATTGCAATTTGCATCAACTTATTGACTATGTGCGAAGTGGGTGGTGGGGAACGGCAAATCGATCGTAGCGCACGACGTGGCAGAAATGTGAATTAATTCTGGGCTGTCATGTGTCAAGTTGCTTTATTTTCATAACTTTCTTTATAATTTAATACGAAAACTTTAACTTTAACTTTTCCCGTTCGTTCTAAGCTCTTCCACTTCTCTCACATGCTGTGCTAATACTAATTTTTTCCCTTTTTGCTCAGTTTGAGGTTGGAAATGTATTTTATGCTTAACCGATTCAAATCCCGTGCGTATTATAATATCCATATTTTCCACGAGGAAGAAAATCGCTAGGTATAATATACACACTCACTTTTTACACTATTTTTTCAATTTCGTTGAAAAACTAGTCGAAATTTAATATCACAAAGATATCTTATCATCTAGTTGACATGATTTGACAGATGACAAGTCCTGAATAGTTGCGGCCACTAGGGGCGCTGTCATCGCGCACACAACGAATAGCGCCTGTGTGAAATGCAGTTTATATGTATATTTTAAGAGCGTGTATTTTAAAAGTTGGCAACTACGCAAATAGTTGTCAAATATTAACAAGTTTTTATTAATTAGGCAATGTTACTATAAGGAAATTAAAAATATGGCTCTGTAGTGCACTAAAAAGTTGATAATGAAATGTTTTGAAATCAATAATTTTTTTTGGGACCAAAAAATTCGCATCTTTAAATACTTACATCTAGCTTCGTTCAAAACCTATTTTTCTGAGCTAGGTCAGCATTTCTGTGTTGAGGAAAAATTGAAAAAGTAATGAGCAAGTTTTCAGAGCGCCTAAAGCAATTTCGAAAAAATGCGGGTATCTCTTCAGTGAAATGTTGAGTTGATGGAGACGATGCCAATAAAGTATGTATTGATCGACCTTTATTTTATACTATCTATTGTTATTGAACAAACCCTGTTGAACAAACAGAAATTATGTAGCAATCTAGCGCTCATGACGCGTCATCTAATGTATGGCCATTTTATTTGCTATTTTAATACCCACATTGCAAACACTCCATCCATTCATGGATCTGTGTCCTTTACGGTGGTCTCTTTTATTGTTTTTTTTTTTCTTAGTTTTGAAGAAATAAAAGATAATTATTGGTCGCACTCCTCCAAGTGGCAACTTATTTAGTTGGCAATATTAAACATCTAGTAATTTCTTAAGAAAGTATATTTTACATAGTTTACGAATTATGTTGTGTTTTTTTTATTTAAAAAAAATGCAATAGCATTCAAGTCTAATCGATCAATAGATCTGACGTAGCGACATCTAGTATACGTTTACTGATAAGACGATTTGTCATTTATCAGTATAAATCACTGAACGTGCTAAGAGAGGGCGCTACTTGTTATTTCTGTACATCAAGTTTTTTTTTAATTCTCACATAGTAAAAAAACCCAATTCCCCTAAGACTGGTTGTCAGACTTTCGAGTTTCTGACCAACAGTAACGGGCGATACCGCGTGTGGGCAAAGGTGGTGTGGGACGCCCTGTGGCACGATGAATCGATGATATGAAGAAGGTGGCTGGCAGTGGATGGATGCGAACTGCCCAGGATGGTCGGCATTTTTTGGGGGAGGCCTGCATCCAATAGTGGATATTAGCAATTGGGTAAAGAGAAAGGTTGATGCGCAGGCGTCTGTATCATAATTAGTTATCATATTTTCATGTCATGGATGTTTACAATTTATTTACCTGTAAAGCGTCGTCCTATTGGGCCATGATCGTACGACCAAACAGTGCGTTCAAGGCCGTGCGATGAAAATGCTCGTTTACCGCATCTATACTGTTCTCGCGTGGTGACTTTGCTATTATTAATTATACACACTAAAGAAATGAGTGTGTTTAACTTCGTCGTGGGACGAGGAACACTCAACGTTTAATGCACATGTATGATCGTTGCAAATAGAATGATTGCCTTAGTAATAAACAGTCAGTAGAAAATTTTCTGACAAAAGTTAGAAACAGTTGTTTGAGGTGCATTTACAATAGTTACTATGACTGAAAACCTCAATTTGTTTTCTTTTAGTTCAAAAGCAACAAAAAATTATGTTCAATTTACCTCCCTAGTTTTATTTAACACATTCATTTTTAACTCACAACTTTTCACTTCCTAAAACTGCCACACAACACAGAAATACTTTCAAATACTTACGCGAACAAAAATAAATAGAATCATTGTATCGAGATAAAAAGGGCCCTTCGAGTTTTAAAAAATCCCTTACCGAGAAATTGTTTAGAAAGTTTAAAATTTTTCGTTACTTTTTACCCTTTGAAATATAGGAACAGCGACTCTGAGGTGGTTTGGGCCCAATTGAAAGACTCATTCACACTTACTCAGTTTGTTTTTATCTTTGCCCCTCACTAGAAATTCCCCTTTATCGTGGGTGCGCTTACAAACATAGAAACTCACATACACAAAACACCCGGAACAACTACTTGCAGATCATTCAAATATTTTTGTTCCGTGCGGGGATCGAACCCGCGATACGCTGCGCAACAGCCGATCACTCAGCCACTGCGCCAACCGTGCCGTCAAACCATGCCGTCAAATGCCGTCAAACCGTGCCGTTTGTCGATCATATTACAGAGTTGCTAGAATCTTTATTAATAAAGCTGAATAGTTTAAACGCGCACATTTCGAGGGTATAGTGTTCAAACCCAATAAGTGCCGAAAAATCAAAAATCGTTTTATTAATACATCTTAATGCATTTTTGACGCTCTTTCCAGTGGTCTAATCCAATAAGTGGAATTCGCAGCAGAAAGAAAGTTACTTATGGTAATAACCCAATAAAGTCACCACATTTGGCCAAGACTTAAAAACTGGTACCCTATAAAGCGTGTTATCTTGTAACATAATATTTTTATTTCACGCTTAAACCACTTATAGCTTTTTATTGGTATTGAGTGTTCAACAATTTTAACTAAAATGACCCAACTGTTTAGAGGCAATAATCACTATTTGTATTTATCGGGTTTTATCTTTAAATACTTAGATTAAAAAAACAAACAAAACCAAAAGTTAAATCAAAACAAACGTATTTGTCGGGTTTTACTGTTCGATTATGTTTCAAAAGTAACAAGTTATGTTTAGTTATATTGTATTAGCTCTCATCGTCAACTAACTTTCTTGACACTTTGTTCGAAGAAGAACCCAATAAATCAATTGAACCTATGAACTTCTAGCATTACTGTTGTCAGTTTGCGAGGAGCATTTGCATCGCGCGTATTGTTATCGAAGTTCTTTTATTTAGTGCGATAATACTCTAAACTAAAGCATAGTTCAGCCTACGCTAGTATTTTTAACCAACTTCAAAAAAAGTAGGTTTTCAGTTCGACCTGTATGTTTGTATGTATGTTTGTCCGTTGATTATATCGGGTTTGGCTGAAACAATTTTGATGCGGTTATCAGAAAATGTGTTCGTTTCATTCTGGAGAAGGTATTAGTATTTAACAAAAGGATATCCCGTGAAGTTGTCCGCATGGATCCGTGTTTGCTCAACTTGGATTGTAGATTTTCATAGTCGATTGTATGTTTGTCCACGATTACCAGAAAAGTGTTTGTGCCCTCTCATTATAAATATCATAGCTTCTTTTTAAATCACACGTAATTCCTTATCCACATCTTAAACAGCTGTTACGATTAGCTTATACAATTTATTTATTGCGTTGTAGGTTGTTCGTCTTGCAAAACACCACTAAAACCTGTACTAAAGCAAAGTGCGAACGATTTTTGGGCAGAAGCGAGAATTTTAGCTACTAAATTACTCGCTACTCAACTAAACTACTAGCGTAGTCTGAACTAAGCTTAAGCGAGTGGAAAATCGTTTTTAAAGCAGCTAGAAAACAATTACAAAAGAGGACGTGAAGGAAACAAAAGAGATTGATAGTTATAAAGTGTAACGGACATGTCATAATTAAAAATATATTTTAAATAAGACATGTCCGAGAACTTTCGTAGCATTGATGTCTGTAAAATGGCCGTTAATACACAAAAAAACTAGAGCTAAATGAAATTCAAACCCGCCTTCAGTTAATGTTTAATTACCAAATGAAATAGAGCACTTATATTCCACTCAATTACCAATTAGCCTTTTTTTTACATGATAAAATCATCAAATGAGTCCTCCCACCCCGGGCAGGACGGGAGGGACTGTCAGACTCGTACTGACTAAAATACACGGCGTCTTTCAATAGCCTTTTATGTTCCGGGGTCACGGTAAAGAGATAAGTCCCGCGACCCCGGCAGGCTTTGGCCCTCTAGAGGGGGGCCCGTCATTATTCTGACGTTCTTAGAGGCGCGCGTGGAACACAACGCGCTGTCGACCCGGAATGGTCCATGGTCGGACAGCGAGTTGCCCTTTACTCGCCGCCCGCATACCAGAGCCTACGATGGCCGGAGATCGTCTGGCGACGTCCGTCGCCGTGGGCGTCCACCACTGCGGGTGGGGCGGAGGGAGGACATTGTCCTCTCCCTCACGCGGCCCGCCTCCTCCTTCGCGAGCATGACTGCTTCGCACCTATCAGACACAGATATCTCCCGAAACTTCCGTGTCCGGCGAGGACCTGCGTCATGCGGTAGGTCTGGACGCCGTGACGCCTATCCTGCAACTCTTCAAAGAGGGGTCTTAATGCCGCGATTGCGGCGTGCCCGGACGTCGGTCGCGACAGTTGTCTCCTCCATATTGCCCTGAGATCGCGCCGGAGCTCTTCCCACCGCACCTCGACTTGTCGAGGCAGCGGGGATACACCCCGGCGCACAGTGTACCGCGTAGAACATGCTAGGTGGACAATATTATTTTATGATATTTAACGATGCTTTTATATATAAGTAGTCATATTGAGGCATCATTAATAGTTTTTGGTATGATTTTGTAGTAAAAAACAAAAAAAAAGATATAAAACAGAAAAAAATATTTAAAAATCATAAACAAACAACAAAATTGCATTAAATAAATAAATGCCTACTTTACAAATTAACTTAACCTAGGTACACCTAATCATCAAAATCTTCTGGTGAATCGTCATCATTTTGTGGCAATGTGCGACAATATGATGACGTTTCCGGTCTTGATGTTGCTATGGTCGGGCTTACAATTAACATTAATACCTTTTTTTTTTACGTGGCAAAATCATCAACCCGCCCACCCAGGGCAGGGCGGGAGGGACTGTTGACTTTAATACCTCTGCACTTCATATCCACGACTCAAAGTTTATTTTGTCTTTAAATGACGATTCCTCGAAATCTCTGCGAGGTCTTCCTGCAGATGTCACAGCCTCACTCGATGTCGAAGGTTGTGGGGCTAAAGAACTCACAGCAAACTGTATTTCTCCTTCATCCAGCCAAGTCTTATTTGTAATTAAAAAACCCTCCTTCGATTTTTCCGAAGCCAACCATTTGGCTCCAATCTTAGTAGAAAAGTTGGATATTTTCAACTTTATTTCACTTTGGCTGCTTTCAGTAATGTTACCAAAGTGAAATTTTGAAGAAAGATAGTCATAAATACGCGACCTTTTATCATTTTTCGTGTGTTTGAACCACTCTTCAGAAAAGGCTACCCTTGAAATAGAGTAAACGTGGTCTGAAAAAAAAAAGAAAAAAAATTATTGTACTGAAGTGTGCTGAACAATATGTGTATTTTTACAAACTACACAGCTACACCTACAATATATCTAAAAACTAGCCCGAATAGAGGCGAATCAATGTACTTCCTGAACGTTCAAAGTGTTCTTTTTGAAAAAAAATACGGTAAAATTTATGCATTAAGTTAAAATAATTCTAAAAATTCATTTTAATAGATTCTGATAAAAATAATATGTTAAATAATAGTACATACCCTAAGTATTAATATACATCACAAAAAACTTTTACAATATCACTATAAACCACCATGAGATGTGCACAAAAGTATCGCTAAATTGCAACTGATTGACCGGAACGCTTGCATTAAACTCGTTATCTGACTTCTGAACTCTATGACTCATCAGTTAAGCATTTGATAACCAACTTTTTCTCGGAATTTGGAGTTTAGGGTTGTTGTTTGTGTTATGCAATTAAGATTTCCTGGAAATGAAAACTTGAATTTTGTCCGCCTAGCATGTTCTAGGCGAAATACCGTGCGGCGCTGCGCCTCCACGCGCCACTCATAGACGCGCTGGAGGGCAGTCGCCTCCAAATCCCAGGGCAGTAATCCGGCAAGGTTGGCCGATTCGCCGGCGATCGTGCGGTATCCCCGGCTCATCCGGATAGCCATGACCCTCTGGCATGCGACCAACTTTAGTGGTCGTGTCCAAATGCTGAGGGCCCACACAGGGGCCCCGTAGATGGCCATGGACCGCACGACACCGGCGTACAGCCTATGGCAGGAGGCGTTTGGCCCGCTGAGATTAGGCAGGAGTCGCCTGAGGGCGGCTGCTGCCCGGTTCAGTTTTGGGGCCAGACGCAGGAAGTGCTCCCTGAAGTTCCACCGGCTGTCGAGGACGCCAGGACGAGCGTGTCGTCAGCGTAACATATTATGCTGACGCCATCGGGGAGGTCGCCGTACCACTTAGCCTTGCTAAAAAAATATATCTCGAAAAACTTATCATACCAGAGGAATTTCATGCACGGATGTGTGGTATGAAGACGTACACCAAACCGACAGCTTTCGAAAGTGACGAAGAGTGATTTCTCCTGTTTTTTTTTTTGTGATTCTTTAAAAAAAACATTTCTCAAAGTACATAATATGTTTAATTTCTCTAGATCTAAAACCCAATAAGTCGGTACCCTTTGTAACTTAAATTTTTATTGTGACAAAATGGACTACCTCAGAAACTCAAAAGTACTGTTTTACACCAATTCAACGTATCCACTTTTACCACAAATACTCATTATAACAACATTATTTGAATAACATAGGTATTTATGTCCTTAAAACTTAAATATTGAATATCTCAAAAGTGTCAATTTCGTACTTATTGGGTTTGAGCACTATACCCTCGATTTCATGTTGGAGCTACCAGTCAGTATATGAACAGTATGCTACGAACCTGCTCATAGCGTGGTAATCAATTGAGATCATTTATCTTTATTGAAACACTAGCTGTTTCTCATGAGTTTTACTCTCGCTGCTCGGCTTCTTTTGGACTCAGCATGATGTTACGAGTATATCTAGCCTTAACCCTTCCTCAATAAATGGACTATCCAACACAAAAATACTTTTTCAATTCGAACTAGCAGTTCCTGAGTTAGGAGCGTTAAAAAAAACACAAATATCTATAAGTATAGATTAAATAATGTAAAGGGGCCAAAAATGTAAAGGCTAGCTGATGCTTTGTACATAAATGAAATAATTGCATACTGACGGGCCCGATCAATTTCTCATTTTGGAAAAAGCAAAATTTTTAATTCGTGAATTTCCAAAAGTCTTGGAACAAACATTGTTCAGTAACATGGGCTGAGTTACCCCACGAGATGTTTTGCGCTATTAACGTTACACGTTGTAGATAAGATCAGTTCATAATCATATTGCAGCAACAGCAGATAGTTTGAGTTTATTTAAATTATTATTCTTTATACTTAGCTAAAGCTAAACCTCACCAGAAATTCTGTGAACTCGGAACAGTTTCCAAACTAGTTGCAATGACACTACAGATTCCTCTCTCACGCTGCGGTTGACACTGTTTAGAGAGGAGCTATAGTAAGCTATCATTTATACATAGGTACCTCTAAAGTAAACGCCTTGACAACTTACTAACTTAGCTCGTTAGTGGCGGAGTAAGTATCTGAAATACTTGTAAAAATTAGATCTCAAAATAACTAAGGAATTTTGGAGAAGCAGTCCAGAATTGCAGTGAGCAATGTTGATGGTGGAGTGGTAAAGACCCCAACTTACGAGTTGACGAGTTGTGGATCGTGGGTTGGTACCCAAGCAGGCGCGTTCATCATCATCAGCCTATAATGTTCCCACTGCTGGGACACAGGCCTCCTCTCTGTGAGAGAGTGGGCCATAATCCACCACGCGGGCCCAGTGCGGGTTGGTAGATGCCACAGTCATGTCTTCAAATTTTTGGTTCTAGGACATGCCGGGTTCCTCACGATGTTTTCCTTCACCATTTTTGAGAGCAGTGGTGTTGAAATAAATTACACAAAGTAATGCGCCTGGCGGTGTTCGAACCCACGACCTACAACTCGTAAGTCGGGACCGATACCACTGAGCCACCACTGCTCTCGGCAAGCGCGTTACTTTGTGTAATTTGTTTCATGAACACGGTAAAGGTAATCATGGAAACCGGCATTTCCTAAAACTAAGAAATAATTGAAGATTATACTATAGGATTACCAGACGATCGCTCAACTTCTGCGCCAACCGTGTTGCCAAAGCTAAAAGCCCACTACCTCTCATAGAGAGGAAGCAAGCAGTTTTTATAATGATAATTATGCTTATACCAACCATACACGATCCAGTTTTGTCGTCAAATATCATGCCAAGTAGTAAACTTGACGGTGTATGGCTACTAGACTCGTCATGCATATCTGATAGCCACACTTACCGCCTGCCACTTCCAGCAAACTTGACAATAAAATAAATCGTACACGACTATTAATATGCTAAGTACTGAATCTGGAACTACGATCCAATTAGTAGACCCATTCCATAGACAAATGTGGGTAGGTACATTAAATGCCCATGGCCCATGCTTTCGTGAAGGTTTAAGCAGAATGCTTAAACTTTCGTGAAAGCATTGGTGATGTGTGCTAATAATAACAATAAAACACTTTCATCGACCGGTAATTGAATCAACGACCCATTGCTTAACGGTCGCGCTTGCAACCACTAGATTTACGCACACAAATAATGTTCCGCCAATCGAAATCACAGACTTATATGTCTGCAACTACCAGGATAACATGAGTCTAGAGGATGTATACGAAAACACATCGAAGTCACGTTCTCGAATAATGTGACACGTAACACGTACTAACGTAACTGGTTTTGGGGAAGGCTCTGTTCCTAATAGTATGACTTGATAGGTTGTTAGACTATCGCCCATAGCCTTCCACTTTGTCTACAGATTTATTTTGACACTGTCAGACTTTTACTGACTAAAATCCACGGTGTCCTTCAATAACCCTTTACGTTCCGGGGTCACGGTATTCGTTAGTCCCGCGACTAAACATAGGATAGCTAAGTTTATGTACAATAATTATTATGTCTTTCACCTCGACATACACCAACCTGCAGTGGATTCTGGCCCACTCCCTCACGCAGAGGGGAGGCCTGTGCCTCGGAAGTAAGATGATGATGATGATGATTACAGAAGAGTCCTGGAGATGGAAGAACAGTGAGGACATTATAGGTTGACAATAATAATGCTTATCTCATTCTTGAAGAAACTATAATCACTCCATTTGTTGCTGCACAAGATTATTATGATAAGACACTTGAATTTGCGTACTTAATATATAATAATCTCATGTTTAATCAACAAAATGATAAGATTAGATTTGACAAGCCACCAGCCAAGAAATTATTGTGATAATAAAAGAAACCAGTCGTGACTCAAAATATTTAATTTAGATTACTTATCAAACAGTCAGTTGGTAGGTACATGATGAATTCCAGTTCCTTCAGTTGCTAAGTTGATATTTAGGCATGCAGGCATGGCATGAGGAGTCATTTGATGCTTTTATCACCTTTTTTTTTTTGAGTTTGAAAATCCTTACGGATACCCTCCGACTAGGGCGAGCGGAGGGTTATGCCGGACTCAAACCGACTAAAAACCCACTATTCCTTCTTGTACCATTGGTCGGGGGCCCGATATTATGAAACATTCGCGCGCACCCCTAACTGGTATCGGCCCGCTATTCACGGCAGACCTATCTCCAAGTGCGATGTGTGCATCACACGTTCTCCTTGAAGCGCACCTCCTGGTACTTCCTCGCAAAATAAAGCGACGGCATACCACGCGTTCCCACTTTCGACCATGGATCTAACCACAGCCGGAAGTGAAATATCGTCCGTACCGATCGTTGAGACTAGGTCACGGCGCTGCTGATGATTTTATCACCTAAAAATAGTCATCATCATCTGTCTAGCCTTTTCCCGGTTTTGCTGAAATCGACTTTCTGTCGAACCAGATGTAACTGAATATCAGTATTTTACATGGGTGACTGTCTGTCTGATCTCCACAACCCAGTGACTGGGAAATACGATAACTCCTGATAGACTGGCTACAAATGACCAACCAGGGCCGGGAAGGAGGCGCGGAGGAAACTTGCCATGGTAGATCGTCACCAATCCACAGATCAATCTTGGCAAGCGCAGCTTAACCTGGAAGATAGGCCTGTGTGGTTGTAATTATTAAGACATCATGAGCCCCCCTAAAAAATAAGTAAGACATAATCCTATTTGAACTGAAGGTCCATCGATTAAGATGTTTTAAAAATCTAATTTTTTATTTCGTTCTGTCTACATATTTCATTTTATCTCACCAACAATTTAATTACAAGTACCTTTATAAGAATATGATGAATGTTTGCCAAGGGACGAGCGAAAGTAAATTAGACTAAAAGAAACTAAAGAAAGCCCCGGGAGATGATGTCAGTTTATAAGTAATTGGTAAGAGTTCCGTACAGAAACGGAAAAAAATATTTACCTTAGTTATTCTTCACCATCATTATTTTCTCCTACGTAATCTTTTCCTTATTATGTCGCGATGGAGTTCTTTTAGCTGGTTTTATCTGCTTTTTTTTTTTTTTTTAGCGTGGTAAAATCATCAAATGAGTCCACCAACCCCGGGCAGGGCGGGAGGGACTGTCAGACTTCTACTGACTAAAATCCACGGTGTCCTTCAGTAGCCTGTTACGTTCCGGGGTCACGGTAAGGAAATAATCCCGCGACCCCGGCAGGCTTTGGCCCTCTGAGAGGGGGGCCCCGTCATTATGCTGACGCTCTTTGAGGCGCGCGTGGGACACAACGCGCCGTCGACCCGGGCATGGTCCTTGGTCGGGCAGCGAGTTGCCCTTTACTCGCTGCCCGCATGCCCGCGCCTACGGTGGCCGGAGATCATCTGCTGACGTCCGACGCCGCGGGCGCCTACCACTGCGGTTGGGGCGGAGGGAGGACGCTGTCCTCTCTCGCTCGCGGCCCGCCTCCTCCTTCACGAGCATTACTGCCTCGCAGAAGGAGCAGACCGCTTCCCACTCCGTCTCGCCCCGCAGCATGGCCGCAACCAATGCCGGGCGCGAGAGGTCTCCGCCTATCGCCGCCGTGAGGACACGTCGGTGCACCGCCCAAGCTGGGCAGTCTTGCACCGTAAGCTCTACTGTGTCCTCCGGGCGATCTTCGCAGTGGTGGCACCCGGGCGTTTCCTCCTTCCCTATCAGGCACAGTTACCTCCCGAAACTTCCGTGTCCGGTGAGGACCTGCGTCATCCGATAGGTCAGGACGCCGTGACGTCTCTCCAGCCACTCCTCAAAGAGGGGTCTTACCGCCGCAATTGCGGCGTGCCCGGCCTTCGGTCGCGACAGTCGTCCCCTCCATACTGCCCTGAGATCGCGCCGGAGCTCTTCCCGCCGCGCCTCGACTTCACGAGGCAGCGGGGTCACGCCCCGGCGCTGCGCCTCCACGCGCCACTCATAGACGCGCTGGAGGGCAGTCGCCTCCAGATCTCAGGGCAGTAATCCGGCAAGGAGGTTGGCCGCTTCGCCGGCAATCGTGCGGTATCCCCGGATCATCCGGATAGCCATGACCCTCTGGCATGCGACCAACTTCAGTGGTCGCGTCCGGATGCTTAGGGCCCACACAGGGGCCCCGTAGAGGGCCATGGACCGCACGACGCCGGCGTACAGCCTACGGCAGGAAGCGTTTGGCCCGCCGACATTGGGCAGCAGACGCCTGAGGGCGCCCGACGCCCGGTTCAGCCTTGGGGCCAAACTCAGGAAATGCTCCCTGAAGTTCCACCGGCTGTCGAGTACGAGTCCCAGGTACTTCATCGTCCTCTTGACGCCGATGCGAACTCCTCCCACCGTTATGTGGGACTCTGACCGCGGCGCATTCAGACGGCCATGAAAACACAAGGCCTCTGACTTGTGCAGCGCCACTTCGAGTCCCAACTGCCGGATCCTATCGACGATTGTCGCAACCGCTTCCGTCGCCACGTCGGCCGCCGCCTGGTGCGACTCTCCCTGTGCCAGGACGAGCGTGTCGTCAGCGTAACATATTACGCTGACGCCGTCAGGGGTCGCTGCGGTTTTATCTGCTTACCAGTATTTAACATAGACTGATTGCCTATATTTTTGTTTATTTGCCCAGCAGTTGGATGATGCAGGCTAGTCGTATCGGAATCATCATCATCAGCCTATGATGTTCCCCTGGCGGGTCACAGGCCGCCTTTCTGTGAGAGGGAGTGGGCCACAATCCACCACGCGAGCCCAGTGCGGGTTAGTAGTATCGGTATGCTTACTTTGTTTTTAAACTTGATTGCAACAATTTTGTCTTCTACATATAACTTGGTCTTATGATACCACAACGATACCGCTGAACATTTTACTAGTTTAAAATAGTACTAGAAAAAAATACATACCTATGTTGTGTAAGCTCAATACTATGGTATACATGGGTATTTTATGAATAGGTAGAACATCTACTGACGTCGGTGAAGGAAAATATCCTGACCTGAAAGAGTAAAATCTTTAGAAGGCTCTGAGGTTCCACGATGAGGCTTAATGAACTCTGACACTAAACTAAACAAGTAAACTGGAACTTTGAAGGTAGTTTGATGGAAAAATTAGTTCCTCGTTCGTACATTGGAGGCGCTTTTTTAGTTATACTTATAACAAACAGAAATTTTGTGATAAGATGACATCACACGAAAATGAAAGAAGATCAAAGCCGGTAGTTGACAACTTTCGCACAATCATATTGCCGCCAACAAGTCCGGTGGCATCATTGTGAAACATCGTTGGTCTCCAGTAGATTGATAAAGTTAAATAAATCTATTTCACAAGAAGTGTCACATCATAGTCTTTCGAGGTTCCCACTGCTGGGACACAGGCCTCCTGCCTAGTTCGGATAAGTGACAAAGTGAAGCGCCACTTAAAAAAACTTTATGGTCTTGAGTGTCTGTTTCTAACATCACAAGGATCTCTACAAGCAATTTCTTGAACAAAAAATATTCGAATAGACTTGGGGCACTTCGTAAACATCATTCTAGATGATTGATAGGCGGCGCACACGCGAGAAACTGCTTTATATTCTATTTGTCTTAGAAACTTTGGTAACTATTCTCGGTTGATAGGAAAATGGAGGTTTGGAAGTGGTTAAGGCAAAGATCTATATTACCGCCCTTTACTTTCTTGCAATTGGAGTTTGCTCGTTGCTTTAGTTACATTTTCAGAAATGCGTTTTCGAAAATGTTTTATAGATGTGTGAAGAATCGAAAATTTCGAAATTTCGAAAAATAACGACTTAAAATTGGGATGAAATGATGTATTTACGGCACACACGGTCTTTATCAAAATTACATTTTCGGACTTTTACCTTAAAATAAAATAGAGTTAAGAATGTTGAAACTCAGGGTCAGTTTGACAGTCAGGACAGACAGACAAATAGACAGACGGACAGGTCTTAGAGGTAGGGTCCCGTTTTTAACCGACTTCAAAAAAAGGAGGAGGTTATCAATTCGATCGTATTTTTTTTTTTTTTTTTATGTTTGTTACCTCATAACTTGCGACTGGGTGAACCGATTTTCATGATTCTTGTTTTATTCGAAAGCTGGTGCTTCCCGTGTGGTCCCATTGTCACCATTTCAGGATCTGATGATTGGATCTTGGAGAAATCGAGGGCAACCCTCAAATTGTATTGGCTGACACATAGTTTTTCGCAAATCTTATGAAGTAATTCAAGTATTTGCGTATGGAAATCATCATCTCATGTACCTGAGCTGATGATGGAAGGTACAACTCCTCAAGTAAGAAAACTATGTTTGTATTCGCATATCTCCGGAACTACAAGTCCGATTTAAGTAATTCTTTTTTTGTTGTACTAGGTATCGTTCAACTTAGGGAATACTGCAAATTTCATCAAAATCGGTTCAGTAGTTTTTGAGATAGGGAATGAATTAAAGAGATGTTAACGATGTTATTACCGGTGCTACGGATTACAAAATTCTAGTGCACATGTAAGCAAAATGATGTATTTGACAAGAATTTTGGTTGAATATTTAAACTAAAAAAACTTTTTCAAAAAAAAATGTAACCGCCTTCAAAAACAACCACAAAAAAAGGGTAAAGTAACCTTCAAAACTTTTCTTTCGGAAGTCGGTGACTTTTTTTATTAATTTCATTGTCTTTTTGCCACCGACTTCCGAAAGAAAAGTTTTGAAGGTTTTTTACCCTTTTTTTGTGGTTGTTTTTGAAGGCGGTTACATTTTTTTTTGAAAAAGTTTTTTTTCTTTATGTACGGAACATTAAAGATCACAGTTCCAGAATAATCACGGAGGAATGTGATACAAACCGGTGTAATCTATACTTCTATACTAATATTATAAAGAGGAAAACTTTGTTTGTTTGTAATGAATGGGCTCAAAAACTACTGGTCCTATTTCAAAATTAATTTATTCACCAGTTGAAAGCTGCTTTGATCCTGAGTGACATAGGCAATAAGGGAGGGGGAGCGAAACCACTTTGAAAAACTAGTTATTAATATAAAACTTAGAGACTATTATACCAGACAACAAAACAGCTCTGAATATTCTTCTTTCTCTTTCATAAAATCGTTTTAAACTGACACTGTTGATAAATCTCGTGAAGCCGTTGTTTTATTATTTATTATTAAGCATTTACGAGTAGTTAGTCACTAAAACTAAACTAATATATCCTGTCACTCTGTTTTCTCACAGAACCGCAAACATTACAACATTATCGTCTTCCATTCATAAGAAAACCTGTCCAATCCAGGGTTGGTCTCCACGAGCGCGTTGAGTATACATATAATAGTCAGCATACTCGGCATAGGGAACGTGGATCGGGCGACAAAATGAGACATTAACCCAGATACGGCGGAAAATCATCTAAAAATTTATAAAAATAGTAAAATGTGTAAGCTAATAATTTTGTTTCAATACTTAGCGATACTCACTTATTTTTGATTGTGTCCTTCTTTGTTTAAGCAATATGTATTGTATCCTTATCCTTGTATGATGTACGTAAATTATTATTATATTGTTAACTGTGGTTGCTAATGACCTTAGATGTTAAAAAGCGACCTAAATTAAACAAATTAAAAATTGTTTTGTTTTTTACATGACAACATGTGAGTGTTGACAGTAAGGAATGCATAGGTAATCATGACCAGGCAAATCTGTTTATAAAAACAACTTAAGTTATACATTAAAAATAAAATACCTACATCATCACTACAACTGATAAGTAATGGTATTTGTATCGATCAGTTTAAACAAATTATGTTGGGTACTCACATGTCAAACAAATAACCAAATGACCATACAATCTTCCTAGACATACAAAACAAAGCTAATTTCAGAGGCCGCGGCTGAAATTTACAGAAACAGGAGCTATGTCGTCTTGTTCGTGAGATTGCGTCTGCTACGTCCAACTTTAAGCATTGTGCTACTGCGTAGTGAACAGGCAAAGCTATCAAAGTTTACAACTGTCTAATACAATGCTATATGCAAACGCAGCGAAACTTTGTCACGAGATATATTACGTTTGAATCATGTACGGGGATCATAATGGAGTGCTCCGATAAAACAAACTAACAGTACCTAGTAAAACCATTTTGAAAATGGTGCTTTTTAGTTTTGATTTTTTTCAAAACTCACCAACCGACTATTAATCTTGCTGTTATTATGTATTTCCTTTCAGTTTATATAAGAAAATTAAAGAACTTGAAAGTGACAAAGTAAACAAATAACCATTTCACCACAACTTTGGCCCAGTTCTGGTTGCTAGATGACATAATTCGAATTTTTGGTTCTAGGACATGCCGATTTCTACACGGTTCTTTCCTCAAAATAGATGAAAGAGGTTACCTTTTTTCATCTATTCTTTGATATATTCCTCTTTGCTGAATTTAAAAAAAAAAACATCACCCCCGATTATGAATCAACGTGAACTTGGTTATCTGTGGAAATTTTTATTTCCGCAGAAGTGCGACAAAGAAAAAACAAGCATTAGTGTGAAAGACACTGCGATAATATGTCAGTTTACGAGGAATTGTATTGTAAAATAAATTACATAAAGTAATGCGCCTGGCTGACTTCGAACCTACGACCCAAAACTCGTGAGTCGGGACCGTTACCACTGAGCCACTACAGCTGCCGGTAAGTATATAATTTCAGCATCTGAAGGTGCTATAAACGAGCACTTTCTTGGTCCAAACTTTAAACAATGATAGATGTCGTTAAAACCATACCGTTTTCGGGTTCACGATTAACATGACTTTGCTCATTATCTCCATCAGCCTACTTAATAAATCTTCCCACTGTTGGGACACAGGCCTCCTCCCTGTGAGAGGGAGAGGTCCATAATATAATCCACCACGCGGACCCAGTGCGGGTTGATGGTAGATGTCACATGTCTTCGAATTTTTGGTTCTAGGACATGCCGACATGCATGACATTTTTTTGGTTTCAGGCCCATATCTCTGGGCCACCACCTGCTCTCTGTGTATTTAATAAGGTATTTTCAAGTCTGTTGCAAAACTTATCACAATGAACTAGTAACACGTAGATTATTTTTACAAAAATCAATATACGAGAGCATTCTGCATAACCTCCATATTGCTCGCCTACGTGCCGCGCAGACTCGAAGGCGCTTCTCCATTTAACTTATCTTGTTCTGTGGCACGTACTTTATCTACATAAATATACGCCAGTCTTCCCGAAAGATTACTCTATATTATTCTTCATCTTTTCAAAATGAAAACGCTGAAAAGTCGGTCAATTTGTCACAAGCGTTGGACGAGCATAGCATACACGGATTCCACGGTTGCGAAAGAATTATGATTTTTAATTTTTAAATATTTTCATATTCCATTAATCTGACTTACCTATATTAAAATGTGGAATGGATGGATATTTGGTAATCAATTACGTCAGAACGTCTGAACGAATCTTAATAAGTTATTTTCAGATATTTGTTAAGTATAGTCTGGAATCTATACTGTATACTCATAAATTATCTCATTATTAAGCGGCTCCGTTACCAAATCGTCACAAAATGGAAGAGGTAGGTAGTGTAAAACATTTCCTAGTCCTATACTCCAGGAAAAGGGCCTTCTCTTTGCAGTTCTGGCAAAACCAATGCAATTCATTCCGTCATCTTCTTTCGTTTCCTCCTCGACCCCGCTTTGTTAAAATGACAAAATTGAAAGAGTTCAAAATCAAATTAAGGTGCTTCTCTTAACAACGCCTCGTGTTCCACTCACGCCTCAAAGAGTTATAAATAATCTGAGAGGAACCTTAGAGGACCATCGTCCCGTTGACAGGACACGAGACTGTCCTATCAAGTAACCGTGATCCTGAAACCCTTCCTATTGAAGAAACACCGTGGATTTTAGTCAATACAAGTCTGCAGTCCCTTCCGTCACGCCCTGGACGGGAAGACTCATTTGATGATTGAATCTGTCCCTTTGAGAGTTTTTTTTTTTAATTCTTGTTATAAGAATTAAAAAAAAAAACTCTCAAAGGGACAGCTTTCCACTGCTACTGATGTCTAAATCCAAGATCTGTTATTCTTTTGTTGGGATGGCAAAAGGATGGAGCGGAAGGTATTGTCAGCTACTCTATAGGCTAAAACCCCACCTTGTACCCTCGCTTCTCTTTGTGTTCCAGAGCGACGGCAACCTGAAAGCCTTTGCGTAGTTGCCATACCATTGTCAAGAAGAAAATTTATTTATTTATTTAAAAAACTCTTATACTAACATTACAGGTTACACACCTAATACGTTAGCAAAGACTATATTACAAACATTATAATTATTACTAATAATTATTAATATCATTATACACTTCTCATCAAAAAAATCGAAACACCTCGCAGTTTATGATTCGATAAGGATTATCAGAAAAATGTGTATATTTAGGAATAAATGTAAAATGTCATTTAATAGTGAGTAGTATGAGGTTTTTAAATCCTAATGTTAATGTTCTAAATTCAAATTAAGTCTTCATAGGTTTCGTATTTTGTATAATGAGTAATTTTTACCCTGTATGGAATATGAAGGAAATGGGTAAAACAACACGCGTAAATGAAAAAAAAATGTAAGAAACGTTTATTTAATAACTTGTATTCCCTCCGCGAGCTCTTATTACTGCTTCCATACGGTTCTTCATCGATCGGATGAGAGTCACGATCACATGTTGTGGTATATTATCCCATTCCTCTTGGATTGCATTTTGCAGCTGGCTAAGTGTTTCTGGGGCTGGATCTCTTGCTCGAATTCGTCTCTTTAATTCATCCCATAGATGTTCAATGGGATTCATGTCCGGGCTTCTTGCTGGCCATACCATAATGGAGATACCGACTTCGGTAAGATAATCTCGTACGACGCCCGCGGTGTGAGCTCTAGCATTGTCGTGCATGAATATGAAGTCTTTGCCAATAAAATGTGCATAGGGCATCACATGAGGTTCAAGACACTGTTCGATGTACCGATGAGAGTTTAGTGCAGGCAGCCGTGGCCCAGACACAAAGGCAAGTTCTGTCTTACCGTCGGCGCTGATTCCTCCCCAAACCGTCCACGAACCGCCACCATAGCTGACCTTTTCTTCAATGCAGCATTGTGCAAAGCGTTCTCCATCTCTTCTGTAGACCTTGTTCCTTCCGTCGTTACCATACAGCATAATTTTACACTCATCAGAAAACAGTACTTTGCTCCACTGAAGGTATGACCAAGTTAGGTGCTCGCGTGCAAAGTTAAGGCGCGCTCTTCGATGGTCTGCAGTTAATTTCGGCCCATTCGCTGGCTTATGCGGTGCCAATCCGCGTTCCTTCAACCTTCTTCTTATTGTAGAGTCACTTACAGCTACTCTTCGTACAACGCGAAGCTGCTGCTGCAGTTGAAAAGCGTTAAGGCGTCGATTTCGTAAAGAAGTTGTTACAATAAATCGATCATCTCGCTCAGAAGTGACCCGATTCCTGCCAGATCCTGAACGGCGCGTGAACGAACCAGTCTCCCGATAGCGTTTGTAGACTCTATGAACAGATGATAAGCTTAGATGCAATCTTGCAGCCACAACACGCTGACTAAGTCCAGAATCCAGCAATGCCACCACTTGGGCGGCTTCTGCGGGCGAAGTATCCATATGTTTTAGAAAAAAAAGTTTTTTCAGACGTCCCAAAGTCACAGTAAATGAAATAAGAAACAGAAAGTTTAAAGACAAGCGCTAATTTTTAGTTTTTAAACGAGAAACGTACTCCAACCCTAAATACACATTTGTCTCAAAACAGTGATTAATTTCATTTATAGGATAAACAAATGAAATTATTTCGAATTTTGATTTTTTTCTTCTTACTGTAATGACCAAACTGCCAGCTACACAGTAATGTTTTTTTTTCATGGAATTAATTCTCTTTTGTAAAAAATTAGGACAAAAACAATAAAAACGAAAGTGTTTCGATTTTTTTGATGAGAAGTGTATTATGTATTAACAAATTACACAATTAAAATTTAAAAAGCAAAACAATAAAAGAAACAATAAACAATAACATAAAATAAACAATAGGTAACATAAAATTACACTAATTGGTGCTCTCGTAACATATTATATTTAAACTTACTTTTGCAAGTTCACTAAAATAACACGAAAAAATGTCCAACCTATTCTGAATTTCGTTAACAGTACGAATTGCTCGCGTGAGAGGTGCTTTAGCCAGCAGGTTGGTCCTGGCAGTTGGCACAGCCAGCAGTGGCGGGCGCCGCCGTCTCCATACGTAGCGGTCTGGAACAGAGAGCCGCAAGCACTGAAGCACTCCTGGGTTGTGCTCCTTGCCCCGGAGTAATTTGATTAAATAGACGACAAGAGTGAACTGTCGTCGCACCCTCAATTCATTGTACCCGACCATGCCCAGTACAAACAGGGTGGGGTACATCAGCGGGTACAATGGATAAACCCCGTACAGTCTGAAGTACAGGTGACGCGTGAACTTGTTTTGTACGCGTTCCAGCATGATAGAGTACTTGGCTTCATGTGGAGCCCATATGACAGCACCATACTCCAAGTGACTCCTGACTAGAGCGTCGTATAATACCCTAATAGTCGTAATGTTAGTGAACCCCTGTGACTGCCTGAGCACAAAGCCAAGGTTTCTGTACGCTTTCTTACATATCTTAACGATATGCTCGCGAAACGTAAGATCTGGAGTGAGATATACCCCTAGATCACGCACTTGCGTTACTCGCTGCATGGGTACCGCCTCTGCTTTGTACTCATAGCGGACAGGGGTGCGCGCACGACTAAAGGATATTACCGAGCATTTGGACACGTTGAAGTACAGCTTGTTGTCATGGCTCCACTTCACCACCCTATCAATGTCACCCTGGAGCCGCTCACAGTCAGACTCGTCCCTTACCTCGAGCAGCAACTTGAGGTCATCTGCGAACAATAGACATGAGCCATGTCTGACTACCTCCGGCAAGCTGTTTATCATTATGATAAATTCAAGAGGCCCCAAATTGCTGCCCTGGCTCACTCCGGACCTGGTGAAGTACGACTTCGACTCGTACCCATTGTAGTCAACGTACTGTTGGCGGTCCCTCATATAGCTGACAAAGAACTGTAGCAAGTGTGGAGTACATCCTATATCTGCCAGCTTCCGTAGTAAGACATCATTGTCCACGGTGTCGAAGGCCTTTTTAAAATCAAAGTACGCCGCGTCTACCTGTACTCCAGCGTCGACTGCCGGTATAACCTGTGCCATGAAGTTCAGCAGGTTGGTGGAAGTGCTGCGTCCCGGACGGAAGCCGTGCTGCGCGTCCGACAGTTGCGCTCGGACTTGCCCCTGTATGCAGCGTTGAATAGCGGCTTCAAAAACTTTTGCCGGCGTCGACAACACTGCAACTGGTCTAAAAGATAAACTGGTCTGCAAAATAAAGATCACTGTGCTAAAATAGACTCCAACAGGGCTTTCCTAAACAAGACGTTTATCTGACTTATTTTTAATAAATTTATGATCTTTTAAAGCACCATCCAGACCAACGCGTTGGTAAGAGTGGCATTCAGCTATTTAATTGTTACTTCTTCCATAACACAGCACCACCGCGTTGTTCCGAATGACAATCAAAGCGTAAGTGTACGTGTGTTATCTAAATAAATACAGGGAGAAAGGAACTTTGGGATACAAACGTTTTCCAACAACCAAACATCAGTCTAATTGTTATGACATTAAATATAACTAAAGATACAGTACATCTACTTTAGGAGTATTTTGGACGTTCTAAAAAAAAACAGGTGTCTCAAACATCGTTCACGGAAAATATTCATTTTTTTTTTATAAATGACGTACTCCCACTTACAAAAGTGGTTTTAACCGTAATATGAATATCTTGATGCGCCATTCAGACCAACGCGATGTTGAGCGTGGTATTTGAGTGTTGTCTTTGATTTAACTATAGATCTACTCTACGTATTTTTTAAGAGACAGCACCCCGTCAACGCGTTGGTCTATTATGTCAAAGTAGCTCAGCGTGACGTGAGCGCTGTCACAGTGCGGTTATGACAAGTGAACTTATATTATTTATACTAGCTTTTGCCCGCGACTTCGTTCGCGGATCCTGTTGCTTATGCCGGCGACGACGGGGTCGTCAAAATCGAAGATCTGAAGCGTCGAATTCTAAGAGCCAGGCTGAACAACTCTTGCCAAGACGTCATTCCTATATATGCTATAGTGTAGCTGGGGTCTTGGAGTTCCACATCAGGTGTTCCAGATCTCAATTTTCATACGTCAACAGAGAGTGCTCATAAGGCTGGACAACTCTTGCTAAGACGTCATTCCTATATATGTTATAAAGTAGCTGGGCTGTTGGAAGTTCTACATCAGATGTACCAGATCTCCAATTTTTTTACGACAACAGAGGTTGCTCATCAGGCTCATCAACTCTTGCTAAGACGTCTTTACTGTATATGTTATAGAGTATCTACTATCTAGGCTCTTGGAGTTCCACACCAGGTGTTCCAGATCTCAATTTTCATACGTCAACAGAGAGTGCTCATTAGGCTGGACAACTCTTGCTAAGACGTCATTCCTATATATGTTATAAAGTAGCTGGGCTGTTGGAGTTCCACATCAGGTGTACCAGATCTTCAAATTTTATACGACAACAGAGGATGCTCATCAGGCTCAACAACTCTTGCTAAGACGTCTTTACTGTAAATGTTATAGTGTAGCTAGGCACTTGGAGTTCCACATCAGGTGTTCCAGTTCTTTAATTTTTATACGTCAACAGAGAGTGCTCATCAGGCTGAACAACTCTTGCTAAGACGTCTTTACTGTATATGTTACAGTGTAGCTGGGCTCTTGAAGTTCCACATCAGGTGTTCCAGATCTTCAATTTTTATACGTTGACAGAGAGTACTCATCAGGTTGAATAACTCTTGCTAAGACGTCATTCACTTATATGTTATAGTGTAAGTGGGCTCTTGGAGTTCCACATCAGGTGTTCTAGATCTTCAAATTTTTATACAGCAACAGAGAGTGCTTATCAGGCTGAACAACTCTTGCTAAGACGTCGTTCCTGTATATGTCATAGTGTAGCTGGGCTCTTGGTGTTCTACATCAGGTGTCCAGGATCTTCAAATTTATTCCCTCAGCAGAAAATGCTCATCACGTGGAACAATTTTTGCTATGGCACCATTTCTGTATCTCTTATAGTTAAGCAGGTCTGTTGCAGTTCTGCATCAAGTCTTCAAGTTTCCAAGATAAATTATAGCCTATATTATGTTAACGGGACTTAATACCTATACAACGAAAAAAAAAATATTCAAATCCGTCCAGTAGTTCCGAAGATTAGCGTGCACAAACACACAGACAAACAGACAAACAGACAAACCGACAAACAGACAAAAAAAATTTCAACTACATTTTCGGGTTCGGCATCGATATAATAACAATCCCTGATACTTTTTTTTATATATCGACGCAAGAAAGCAATCTTGTAGTATCTCGAAAAGTGAAACTTTACACCAGAGCCAAAAAACTATTTAAAAAATTCATAACTCGTAAACCAGCTGAAATAAAGAGGTAATTTTTGGAACATATATTTCTTATAATAATGAAATTCATTAGAGAACACTAAAATTAATGATCTAAAGTTGGTATATCATGAGTTTTTGCTAGTTACAGCAATTGGTTTTTCAATTTGAGTCATCAATATTGCTGTATCTTGGTCATAGACGTAGTAATCATATCGACGCCAGAAAGCAATCTTGTAGTATCTCGAAAAGTGGAACTTTAAATCAGAGCCAAAAAACTATTTAAAAAATTCATAACTCGTAAACTAGCTGAAATCGAGAGGTAATTTTTGAAATACATATTTCTTATACTAAAATTTATTATATAACACTAAAGATAGTGTTCTAAAGTTGCAAGTTACAGCAATTGGTATTTCAATTTGAAGCATCAATATTGCTGTATCTTGAATAAAGAAAAAAAAATTTTAGACAACGATTATGATGTTGATTTTGTTGTATCTATTTTTTTTTTGTAAAATAGCTGATTTTATGGTACTTACAGCATTTTGAAGTATGTTTTCTTAAAAAAGTCAAGAAAATTCCACGTCGTATCATAAAAAAAAAACCTCCTAGGAAAACATGGATCAGACTGTCCGACGCAGTATTTTTTTCTGAATTCAAATATGCAATAAAAAAAAAATCCCATTTTGCGAGTTACGACAAAATCGCTTTCCAGCGTCGATATTTCCATTGTACAGACACCACTTTTCTACAAATTTATTATATGTATAGATTATATTACTATAACTTATATTATTATTACGCTGCGACCGAGTAGAGTGGTGTCCAATGACTGGGAAATGATGATGATTATATCGCTGCGAGATGTACTGACGGGCGGGGATCCCGGACAAGGCTAGCTCAGAAACTTCGAAATAAAAGGAGGCCCATTGATTATAGAAAATAATTGAATACTCTTTACACCATACCACCATACCATACCTCTTTAATAACAGTACAAGTATCATAAACATAGGGTGACACAATGGACGGTCTTATCGCAAAAAGCAATCTTTTTAAGACAGTCTTTGGATGAATTAGAAGAGACGGGAGTAATAATACTACAGTATTGTAGTAGTAGTGTAGTGTCGTGCAGTAGTGTACAGTATTGTAGTATTGACTACCTACAGGTAGTCAATATGTGTGGTAGTGTGGTATACAATATGCTCATAAAAATATACATACTTAAATGAAAACATTATAAATATAATTATGTATTATATAATTATGTATAGAAGACATAAAACATATAAAAATAATATTTCCAGCTTTGGCTGTGGGAAAGAGACAGAGCTAGATAACTTGTCAACGACGATATAATACTAGACTCATAATAACAGGCGACCGATGTCTGCCAACACATTAGGCAAAAAAGTCTTATATCCGTCTCATTTCGACCAATCCTGTGAGCCGTAAACATACGTTGAGACAGAACAGACCGTGAGTTAGCCAATCACAACGCAGTACCCCGCCCCCCTCGCTTACGTAGTACCTCAGCGAGTTGGCAGAATAGTTTTGTTCGTTAGATCGTGCAATGCGTAGTCTAGTATTATATCGTCGTTGTAACTTGTATAGCTCGGTCTCTTTCCCACAGCCAAAACTGCATCGCAATAAGAGCTCGTGGTAGGGCCTCAGGAAACGGCCGAATAAATAACTGAATCCTTATAAGATCATGTTTTTCACCACTGCCATCTACTCTTTTCTCAATATTAATTCAGTCACAGTAATTTATAATCATTAAAATTTACGTATTATTATTGTAAAAACAACATTACCCCACATGAATACAATGACTATAATAATCAAACAACAAACAGGATCTGATGTAATGACGGCAAAAGATTGCGTATGTAAGTATGTTACGGTAAATTACATTAGTATGGTTATTATTAATAATAACCAATAATTAATAATACTTACTTCATGATTTAGTAAATATGATGAAAACTGTGGAATTCAACACTTTTACCGGATTTTATTAATAATTAACTATGTGGTGTGGTAAAAGTAATAAAACAAACAAGAAACAATCTGTGTTGGTTAATCTTGGCTCTGAATATACCTTTTCCACACCACCTACCAAGATAGACAGATGGGGAGACCCGCTTCGCGGGACTCCGTCTTTCTGCATGCAAGGTTTAAAGTAACCTATCACGAAGAGGTCGGCGAGTTCTTTTAGACCCCGCCATCTCCTTGGAACCTAACCTGTCCAGGTCGGGAATCCCCAAGTCGCGAGCTCGCTTCACTGGCTCTTCTCTCCTAAGTCAAATAACTGACTTCTACCTACCAAGTTAGCTCGACAGAGCCCCGCTATTTGTTACATTAAATTTACCAAAAGTAAGGTGTATTAATTATAACCGGTAAAAGTAAATAATTAATTACTTTTACTTTCCATTTTGATAATTATTAAGAATTGTTGGTTATTATTAATATTATATTATTATATATTAATGTTCCATTAATCACTCTTACCGTAACATAAATACTACTAGCAACAAGATAAGTGGGCATTGTATCGTACTAATATTAGTAGGATTATTGAACTTGGTCAATCAGTTGCTGTGAGTGTCGGTGTAGTGGTACTGTCGTGTTTTCGTTGTTGTTACAAAATCATAAAAAAATGTAAGTGTTCCTTGACCACGAGAACTTACTTTTTTCCCGTAGTAACAGTACATTTTTAATACAATATCAATATTTTCTTCCGTAATATCTACGACGACAAAAAATAGACAACTGGAGCACGAGCAACAAACGGTTTTTTGCCTTATGTATAATTTATATTATTTACTAGCTGATGCCAGCGGCTTCACCCGCTACAACTCGAAAATTATCCCACGGAAAAATAAAATCAGGATAAAAACAGTCCTATGTGTTAATCCAGGTTATAAACTACATAATTATCTGTGTAGCAAATTTTAGCCAAATTCGTTCAGTGGTTTTTGCGTGACAGAGTAACAAACATAGGTACCTACATACACAAACATACATCCACACAAACTTTCGCATTTATAATATTAATAGGACATAATTATAAAGACACGGGGCGTCATTTTATTTTTAACTTCAACTAATTATTGTTCGATAAATAGATTCATTATGATTATTAATTGTTCATCATGAAAATGATCGCCATAATGGTATGGAAGCGTATAAAATCCGAACAGCTTCATCGAATTGGATAATGTATTGTGTCTGTTATTGCCAGAACAAGTTTTGTTTAATTACAATATAATAATTATGTAGGTGTGTAAGATATCGGAAAATGGAAACCTCGCAAAGCAGTGTCCGAACTCTTGAGTTAGAATAGCTGAAAATCTGTAAATAGATACCTAAAATACTCTAGTGTTGCATGCTTGTGAATGAATGTAATGTCTTGAACAACTTTACATGCATCTATGCTCGACATCCACACACCCATAATAATGCTGAAACTCTTTCTGACGGACATATTTTTGTAATATAAGTACCTATTGATGCTTTCAGCATGCCTATTTTATTTTCAGATGGTTCTTAAACTGTATGCAGTGCACGGAAGCCCGGCTGCTCGGGCCGTCATGATGATTTGTGAAATATTCCAAATACCTCACGAAAAGGTGGAAATAGACCCTCTTCAGGGTGAAAATTTGAAACCAGAATATTTGAAAGTAAGCAAACAAATTCACGTGAAATAGCTAAGGAGACACCTGTTTTATTTATCAATGAAACTTAAAGCCAAAAGGGCTTTACAATGGAAGAACTTGCGTGCAAGTTTGACTACATTGCTGAATTTTTTTGATCATTGAATTAATTTTCCCTCAATTCAATTTCTTGCATCTCTCATTTAGAATGAGGCTTAAAACGAGATGTTTATCTTAATTTTTTTGAGTGTTTTGGCACTATTGCAAGAGCTATGATCACAGATCAAGTCATGGTAGTGTTAAAAAACTTGTAACTAGGACGTACGTAATTTTGAAGAAACAGTTGACGTACATACTTACGTCAACTGTTTCTTGAAAATTACGTGTAGCAAAAAAAAATACTTTGAGTACATTATTTTGTTATCGTTATTTTTGTATGATAATTATAAGGACTTCGAGGCCAAATCAGTTTTCAGATACCTAAACTGGTCGATCTTCAAGGTTAAGCGCACTTGACGAGAGTGAGTGGTCTGTGTACAATTTCGACAGTAGCGTGGGGTATCGTAATACCCAGTTTCCGGGTTGCGGAGGTCAGAAAAGCAGTTGCTCTATAAAAACACTAATATTCAGCTGCATCGGTTTTAATTGGAAGCCGACCCCAACGTGTTAAATTGGAAAAGGCTTCTGGCTTGGCAAAACTCACTTCAGTCTCCCTTACGAAATCCATACTGAAAATAAAAGTATAACTAACTTAAAGTTGAACTGTATTTTTTACAGCTGAATCCAATGCACACCATTCCTGCACTACAAGACGGTGATATTGTTCTGCATGAAAGGTATTTTTATTGAATATAATATCGTGTGCTTGTGACATACACAGTTACAAAGTCCGGGGCAAATAAGACATCAATGCTTTATCAGCGGCTTGCACCCTATTGTGACTCGAAAATTATCCCACTGGAGCATCGAAATAGCTATCAATTCTATCGCTGAGTTTAATTTTATCACGATCGGTACACAATATGTTCTAACGTGATTGAGTAACTAACATCCATCCATCCAAACTTTTACAAAATCTAACTTTACTATTAGCAATGCAAAAGTTAATTATCTCAAGTTTTTCTAATCCCTTTTTGCAGTCGCGCAATGATGATATATTTGACTGAAACCTATGGAAAAGACGATTCGTGGTATCCAAAAGATGTCAAACAGAGGGCACTGGTCAATCAAAAACTTTTCTTTGACACCTCAATTCTTTTTCCTAGACTGCGAATTTTATCTGTGAGTATTATAAAACAGGATTTATTTTAAAGCAAAACCTACCTTGGACAGCAGTAGCAGCTCCGACTTACATTTGTGAAATATTCCGAGACATTAATTTAGGTGATATTATTATGTTTTATCAGCATATTTAGCTAAACGTTCAAATTACCAAATATTCGCAGATAAGGGTCTACCAACCTGTCCTGGTATAATATGCCGAGTGTACTCATAGTCATCTCAAAGAGAGGACGCCTTTGTCCTGTCATTGCGAAAAATGCAGGCTCATTAGTCATTCCTGATGCAAAACCTAATAAGTGGGACATTTTTATACAAACTTAAAATGTCAAATTCTTGAGAAATAAACTTAGTTCAGAAATAAATATTCGCAAACTTTAAGTTTTTAACCGACTTCAAAAAGAAGGAGCGATTATAATGTACACCGGTTTTTTGATCCAATGTATGTGATTATTTTTTAATTTGGTGCAGTATAACACCCCTAAAACTTGGGGTCAACAAGGTTCAATAAAAAAATCATTCGGATTGGTTCAGTAGTTTTTATTTTACGAGCATTTATTGCTTATTGTTACTTGGACGATGTAATTACCGATGCTTCGGATTATAAAATTCTAGTGCAGATGTGAGAAAATTATGTATTTGAACTATGGGTTTGAGAACTTTGGGTTTGTTTGAATTATGGGTTGAATATTTGAACTAAAACGGGAATTTTGTAAAAGCTCTTCCCAAAAAAAAAAAAGTTGACCGACTTAAAACCTCCAAAAAAGTGTTTTAATTTTTTTTAGGAAGTCGGTGGCAAAAGCGTCTATAAATTAAAAAAAAAAAACTAAGACCACTATTTATTTTTAATTTGTTTGGCAGGTTCCCATAATACTTCATGGACTAAGAGTTATAGAACAATCTCGGTACGATGACATAGAAGAAGCGTATGGTTTTCTTGAAGAGTTCTTGTCCCGAACAAAGTTTCTTGCTGCTGATCATATGACAATTGCAGATGTGGGTGCCTTAAGTACTGTAACTGGACTTGAAATTTTTAAGCCGTTAGATGAGAAAAAGTAAGTGAAATATAGTAATTAGCTTATGCCAGCGGCTTCACTAGACCCTTCCCTTGTTTCTCCTCAGATTCAAATTGTTTGTAAAATTTTGCCTTAACCGTCACCAATGTCCTAATTATCTTTGATTTAGTAAGTACTTTTACGTAAAAGCGAAGCAAACAAATTTTTATGACGTTGTCCACCAATATAATAACATCACCATTCTCCTGCTGTCACAGCCTATCTTAGGCTTCAGTCTTTCTTTAGACTTGAAACTCAACAATGCGAATTTATTCTCTTTGTTACTGTGCAGTAAAGACATTTTAATTTTCAGGTTTCCCAAATCAGTCGCATGGCTGACGTACATGAAAAATACGTCGTTTGCTAAGAAATGTAATGAACCTGGAAACATCATTTTTGCCGAGCTTATAAATGAGGCATTGGCGTCATAGTTTTTTTTTTTAAATCATGTCAAGGCGGCTAGAAGTGGATGGATGTGTAATTCCAAGGACCGGAATGGTTGGCGGTCTTTGGAGAAGGCTTATGTCCAGCAGTGGACGGCACTTGGATAAAGAGAGAGACAACACTAAGTCAGCTAAAAGCCAAAGTATAACCACTGACGTGTTATTGTGTAGTCTATAAATTGAACCGGAATGTATGTATAACCCGGTCCATTGAAGAAAGGAATCATAAATGGCGGCGCTTATCGTATTCTCTCGCTCGCACACTAGTGCCGTCTATACTCACTCCCGCGCGCAGTGTAAGCAGAAAAAAAATTGTCTTAATGTCTTGACGCGCTCAGTGATTTTTTTAAGAATATTTACTAGGTATAGTTTTCTGTTATTTTTCCTTTGTTACCTGTTGATTATTGTTGTTAAATTTTGTTTTATTGCTAGGTTAAGTTTGAGAAGTTATTGTGATCCAGTCTAGTTTTCATAATTAAAAAAAAAAAAATGGACTTGAAATCTTATCTGCTGACTGTACTATCTGTCAACGCAAGTACAAGCCGCCATTTTAGATTCCTTTCTTCAATGAACCAGGTTATATGTCGCAGTATGATAGATAAAGCCATGATACAGTTATATTATAAGGGATAGAATCTAAAAATAAAAAAGTCGTTTTATACACATTTTGTTTCATTTCATTCCCATTTGATCAGTTACCTTGAGAAATCCCTCAACAATTTCTTTTTGATTAAATATTGTAATGTATTGCTATTTTGTAGAATTTCTTTTCTTGGTCTATAAGTCATGTGAAAACCACAATAATAGACAGGTGAAAGACAGATAAGATAAAATATTTACTGAAAATAAAGAAAAGTTAAATAGGGTAGTTTGATAGCTTAAGATATTTACATTATTGATGCTTCTTTTATAGATAGAATTCTCATAGACAAACCGAGAAAACTTTTCTGTATTTTTATGAAGTATGATCTATTGAGGTTGGTCAATATACGTTACGACATGTTGGTGACATAAAAAAAAACCATGACAATGATGCGTGAAAGCACAAAAGGGTCAGGAATTGAGCCCTGCAAACCTCTACATCAGTAACAGTACCTAATAATAATTGTTAAGTAACTTGAGACTGGAGATGCCAATGCACTCTACGAGCTTTTACGACTAATATTTCAGTCGAAGCAGTGCAACTATGGAATACCTTGCCCATGTCAGTAAGGAGCGCACAAAACTTGTCAATTTTTAAAAATCTGCTCAAAAAGCACTACCTCTCTCCTTTATAACCATGTGACTAATAATGCTTCTTTTCTGTTTTTGTGATTATTACACAATACTATGTACACCTATATATAAATATATATTTATAAATGTTTGTATGTATATTAATGTATGTATTTATATCTTTATCTTGTTATTCAATTGATTAATTGTACACCACAGTCCACCAGTACCTTCAATTTTGTCTCTCTTTCTTCCAAATCCACCCAAAGGTTGTCTTGAAACCCGCGGTGGTGGACGCCCACGGCGACGGACGTCGCAAGACGATCTCCGGCCACCGTAGGCGCGGGTATGCGGGCGGCGAGGGCAATTCCGTGAATGACGATGTGCCAACGTTTTATTCTTAACAAAATAAAGCAGTGTTTTATAGCACATAGTGTTCAACTTTACTGGTTCAACTTAAAATGATACAATTATCATGTTACAAATCCGTTGTTTATGGTCTGAATCTGCTGTTAAAAAAATTGATTAAATAATAATTAATTTCCCATCTGATGGTCCGAAAATGTCACTAAAATTGTTAAAAGTGCTGTCTTTTAGATTATTGATGGATATTCACCGGATTTCAAACAAATAAGTGCGCGAAGATCAGATCCAGAATAAAATACCACTTCTTTTTTTAATTACGCTACGACGTCATCTAACTTCAGACAAAGGCAGACTTTTGCACCCGAAACTGTTTTTATCACGTATAATAATCACAAACATGTTGGTACCATATTATGCATAATGACAAGATAAATGGACAAAACATTTTGCAATCATTATCACTACATAGTATAAAACAATGTCGCTTCCCGCTGTCTGTTTGTCTGTCCCTATGTAAGCTTATATCTTTAAAACTACGCAACGGATTTTGATGCGGTTTTTTTTTAATAGATTTATTTATTTATTAACACATCATCACTATCATTACAGGGTTTTCCTAATTCAATAGATAGAGTGATTCAAGAGTAAGGTTAAGAGGAAGGTATATAACATGCATAATATAGTAGAGATTGCACCCGTGCGGAGCCGGGGCGCGTATTTACAAAGGCTATACTATTTTAGTCGCGAGTCAGACTTTACTCGATGAGCTTTTGTTAATACAATACCTAATCTATCTCAGTAATAAAATTGACTCAAACGAAATCGCTTTTTGTTTTGATATTTTCAAAGAAAATGCACGGAAAAAATCTAGTACCATTTTAGTAACGCACGAGTCATACTCTTTGATGAGGTTTTGTTTATGCATGTCGTAGTGAAATGAGGAAATCAGAGATTTCACAGAATATTCTTGTTTAATACCTACGTCTTCTTACTAAAAATATCAAGTGATAAATATGACAAAATACTAATATAAAGTCGACGGCCTACTTCTGGGTGGTTTAAAAAAATAACCACGAAGGTGATGGCCATCAAGTGATCCCAGTCACCAAATGATCAAGGAGCTGTCAGCAAACCGACGAGTCAAACACCTGCCGGGGTTGCGTGATTGTTTTAGCAGATGGCCCTGGTGTGCAACAGCGTGGATTTTTAGTCAATAAAAGTATGGCAGTCCCTTCCTATCCACACCGGGCGGGAGGCATCAATTTTCAAAACCACCAACATGTACTTTGAAAGGAGAATAGGCAGCAATATTTGGGTCTCTGCCCCAACCCCCAATAGCCATATTTTAAGCTATACTTACAGGATTATTCGTAAAACATTAACAACCTTCCATTGGCTAAACGTAAGTACGTACCTAACCTATTGTTAGAAATACTCGTAACTTTTACTATGAAACCAACAAAGAAAGTTAAAAAAAAACAGTTGTCTCATACATTGTCAACGGAAAAATATTCCATTTTATTTACGAATGACGTGCTCCCTCTATACAAAAGTAGCTTTGACCGGAATATGAATATCTTGATGCACCATTCAGACCAACGCGATGTCGAGCGTGGTACATATTTGGGTGATGTCTCTGATTTAACTATAGATCTACATCTTACATGAGACAGCACCCCGTCAACGCGTTGCTATAATTATTATGTCGAACTAGCTCTGTGTGACGTGAGCACTGCCACATGTGCGGGAATAACCAGTGGCGTAGCTAGGCGGGGGCTAAGCGGACCCTAGCCCCCGGCCTCACACTTGAAGGGGCCTCGCGTCAACAGAAAAAAAAATCTTGATAACGGTAATCACATGTTTGTTAATAGTAAAGCAACAAAGCAAAACTTAACTTCTACTAACAAATTAACCTGACATTTAGGTATAGAGCCTCCACTGCTCGCGCGAGGCCCCTTGTTCCAAGATGACTTGGTTACGTTTTATTTCTAACTGAGTACTGATAGAGCCAACGGAGAGGCCGAAGCCTCGCAAAACTGATCACCAACGATCACATTTAGGTCTAGCGCATCATTTGCCCGCGTTAGGCCTCCTTGTTGCAAGATGATTTTGTTCACGTTTTATTTCTAACTGGGAACTAGTCAAAGAGGCCTTGCAAAGCTAATGTCGCTGACAATCACATTTACAATAAGAGGCCTCGCGCGAGCAGCAGAAGCAATTGCGACCGAGTGGTGTCCAAGGACTGGGAAATGATGATGATTGTGTTGCTGTGAGATGTGCTGACGGGCGGGGGATCCTGGATGTGACTAGCTCATAAACTTCGAAATTAAAACACTCATTGTTTTCATGATGATGAGGTATAAACAGGAAATCGTCCGAATAAAAAACTGAACCCTTATAAGATCATTTTTTCACTATACTATATTGTATTATATTATATTGATTATTATTGTAAAAAACAACATTAAGTACCCCACATGAATACAATGATTATAATAATCAAACAACAATCAGGATATTGACAAAGGCAATGACGGCAAATGATTGCGTATTTATGTTACGGTAAATGTGATTACTATGGTTATTATTAATAATAACCAGTAATTATTAAAACTTACTCCATGATTTGGTAAATGTGATGAAAACTGTGAAATTTATCACTTTTACCGATTTTTATTAATTTGAATAAGTGGTGGTGTAAAAGTAATAACACAAACAAGTAACAATCTGTGTTGGTCAATCCTGGCTCTGAATAAATTTAAAGTAACCTAACACGAAGGAGACGTAGACGGCGGGCGGCGGGTTCTTTTAGACCCCGCCATCCCCTTCGAACCTAACTTGTCCGTGTTGAGGTGCCCCAAGTCCCGAGCTCGCTTCGCTCGCTCTTGTCCCCCAAGTCAAATAACTGACTTCCACCTATAAAGTTAGCTCGACGGAGCCTCGCTATTTATTATATTTACCAAAAGTGAGTTGTATTTAGTAATAATAACCGGTAAAAGTTAATAATTCATTACTTTTACCTTCAATTTTGGTAATTATTAATAATTTTCTATAAACCACACTCACCGTAACATGAATACTACACTATAATATAGCAACAAGATAAATGGGCATTATACTAATAATAGTAGGATTTGACCTTGGTTGGTCAATCAGTTGCTGTGTGAGTCGTGTAGTGGTACTGTCGTGTTTTCGTTGTTGTTACGAAATCAAACAAAAATGTAAGTGATTTTTGACCACGAGAGCTCACTTTTACCGTAGTACATTTACGATACAATTCAATACAATTATTTTTCTTTCGTAATACTACGATGAAAATAATTTCCCATGGTACACCTAGGTGAACTCGGCGGGTGGATTACGAGCAACAAACCGTTTTTTTTTTGGCTTAAGTATAATATTAAGTATTTACGTACAAGACACGACTCGAGCTAAAAATTAAAATGACGCCCACGTCATTTTAATTTTTAGCTCAAACTAATTTTGGATAAATAGGTAGGTACAGACTCCCGCACATCAAGCTACCACATCCTGTCAGATTTTTTTGATAGATTTTCATCCTTATAATATCACAATACTGAAAGGTTAATATACGACTGGTAAAATTTGGCAGATTCGGGTAGGTTGACCTGCTGGCGTCTGTACATTATATTTATTGTTTATCATAAAAAGTAAGCGTATTAAATCCGAACAGCTTCATAGAATTGGATAATGTATTGTGTCTGTTATTGCCAGAACAACAGAACAAGTTTTGTTTAATTATACCTTTAGGTATATATATATTATGTAGGTATGTAAAAAATCGGAAAATGGAAACCTCGCAAAGCAATGGCCGAACTCTTGAGTTAGAATAGCTGAAAATATGTAAATAAATACCTAAAATACTCTAGTGTGGCATGCTTGTGAATAAATGTATTGTCTTGAACAACTTTACATGCACCTATGCTGGACATCTACACACCCATAACAATGCTGAAACTCTTACTGACGGACAAATTTTTGTAATTTATTGATGCTTTCAGCATGCCTATTCTTTTCAGATGGTTCTTAAACTGTATGCAGTGGATGGAAGCCCGGCTGCTCGGGCCGTCTTGATGATTTGTGAAATATTCGAAATACCTTACGAAAAGGTGGAACTGGACGTTCTTGGGGGTGAAAATTTGAAACCAGAATATTTGAAAGTAAGCAAACAAATTCACGTGAAAAAGCTAAAGAAGCACCTGTTTTATTTATCAATGAAACTTAAAGACCCTTTTATACAATGGAAGAACTTGCATGCAAGTTTGACTACATTGCGGTATTTGTTTGATCAACTAAATTCATTGTTTCTCAATTTAATTACTTGCATCTTCCAAATGAGGCTTAAAACGGGATATTTACCACAGATTCTTTTAGTATTTTGGCACTGTTGCAAACACCATGATCACCGATAAACTTATGATAGTTTTAGTGACCATATCTGTTTAAAAACTTGTAACTATGCAAGAACGTCAACTGTTTCTTGAAAATTACGTGTAGCAAACAAATACTTTTTTTTATCGTGGTAAGCCTGGCTAACATTAGCTAGTATTGGCTTCTGGCTTGGCAGAACTCTCTTCAGTCTCCCTTACGAAGTCCATACTGAAAATAAACGAGTTTAAAAGTATAACTAACTTAAAATTGAACTGTATTTTTACAGCTGAATCCAATGCACACCATTCCTGCACTACAAGACGGTGATTTTGTTCTGCATGAAAGGTAATTTTATTAAATTTGGATATATTATGTTATATCGTGTGCTTATGACATACATTGTCCGGGGCAAATAAAGCATGTTATAGCAGTGAAATTACAGCGAGCTGTCTCGCTCTCGTGTTTTGTCTTACAAGCACACAAGTTATTGAGCACGAGCCTAAGACTATTGGCATCAATCAATGCTTCATCAACGGCTTTGCACCCTTGAGACTCGAAAATTATCTCACTGGAGCATCGAGATAGATGGCAATAATTCTATGGCTGAGTTTAATTTTATCACGATCGGGACACCCGTTCTAACGTGATTGAGTAACTAACATCCATCCATCCAAACTTTTACAAAATCTAAAGGGCCATTTAGACGGGGAGAGTTTCACGACTCGAACATACGATAATCGAAGGAATATAAAATATTGTCTTCGTCTAAGCATTCACTCTTCTCGCTCGGTGACTTGGGCGATAATTGCCTCGCATAGGAAGATTTCTCGTAAGGGAAAGTGTCCGTCTTAACAGAATTTCGAAGCAATAATCGCATTTCGAGTTTTTATGACAGTTGCTAACATGAGTGCAGTACGTGAGGGTGTTTTGATTATTTCTGCTCATCAGGCATGAAGTAATTAAACGGCAAAAGAAATAAAAGTGTTTGGTTAAAAAATGGATAGCGAGTCAAAATAATTTGGGAGCATCTAACACGTTTTGCCTTGTTTTACAATTGGAATATGAAAAGACATTCAACAATATGTGTCATTTTAAGAACAATGATCTCCGTGAATATCCTAGTAATCACAAAACTCGAATGACAAAACTCGCACTCAAAACGGTTCAAACTGATTTGTACGATACTCGTATGAACGAGAAAAAATGTCATACGAGATCGTGTTTAGACAAGTCGAGATTCTCGTATGCGAGAATCTTCTTACAATAATATCGCCGTGTAAACAAACATAGACATTATCGCCTACGATAGTGTCTTATGCGAATCTCGTATGATATAATCGTAGACGAGATTTTAATTCTTGCCTGTGTGTAAACATTTTAATACGATTATGTTATGGCGATTATTGCTTGCGAAAGTTGCTTCGACATTCTCGAACGGAAACGATCGAGAAACTCTCCCCGTCTATATGGCGCTTTACTTTACTATTATAAATGCACAAGTTATAACAGTTATCTCAAGTTTTTCTAATCCCTTTTTTGCAGTCGCGCAATGATGATATATTTAACTGAAACCTATGGAAAAGACGATTCGTGGTATCCCAAAGATGTCAAACAGAGGGCACTGGTCAATCAAAAACTTTTCTTTGACACTTCAATTCTTTTTCCTAGACTGCGAATTTTAACTGTAAGTATTAAAAAAAAACAGGTACCTGGTGTGTACAATGATAACGGCTCTGACTTAGGTACATTATTTTGTGAAATTTTCCGAGACATTAATTTAGGTGATATTATTATGTTTTATCAGCATATTAATTTAGCTAAACGGTGAAGAAAACCAGCATGTGCTACACCACATGTGTTCAACTTAGCAAATATTCCAAGATAAGCATCTACCAACCTGCCCTGGTATAATATGCCGATGTAAAGAGAGGACGCGTTTGTCCTATCATTGCGAAAAATGCAACCATTCATTATGCAAAACCTAATAAGTTGGAAAATTTTACACAAACTTTTCTCTAAACGGTCAAATTCTTGAGAAATAAACTTGCTTCAAAAATGAAAATTCGAAAACTTTTAATTTTTAACCGACTTCAAAAAGGAGGAGCAATTATAATGTACACCGGTTTTTGATCCAATGTACCTATGTGATTCTTTTTTAAGTTGGTGCAGTATACTTGCAATTAGGTTCAATAAAAACATTCATTCAGTTTATATTGCATGGTTCTGTAGTTTTCATTTTATGAGCTTTTTTTGCTTTGGATTACAAAATTCTAGTGCACATGTTAGAAAATTATGTATTTGACAAGACATTTGACATTTAGGTTCAATAAATTTGAACTAAAACGGGAATAATGTAAAAGCTTTTCCCAAAAAAAATTGACCGACTTGAAAACCTACTAAAAAGTGTTTAATATCTTTCTTTCGGATGTCGGTGGCAATAGCGTCTATAAATTAAAAAAAAAAACTGAGCCCACTCTTTATTTATTTTTAATTTGTTTGGCAGGTTCCCATAATACTTCATGGACTAAGAGTCATAGAACAATCTCGGTATGATGACATAGAAGAAGCGTATGGTTTTCTTGAAGAGTTCTTGTCCCGAACAAAGTTTCTTGCTGCTGATCATATGACAATTGCAGATGTGGGTGCCTTAAGTACTGTAACTGGACTTGAAATTTTTAAGCCGTTAAATGAGACGAAGTAAGTGAAACTAAATAACGAGTGTTTGTAGCTTCTCTTGTTTCTCCAGATTCAAATTGTTTGTACCATTTTGCCTTAATCGTCACCAATATCCTAATTTTCTCAGATTATATTGATCAATAATAATAATAATAATATTCCACAACTATCACACAACGCCATCTGGTCCCAAGCTAAGCAGAGCTTGTGTTATGGGTACTAGACAACTGATAAACATACTTGTATATTTCTAAATACATACATATTATAGATAAATTACACCCAGACACAGAACAAATGATCGTGCTCATCACACAAACATTTGTCCTGGGTGGGAATCGAACCCACGACCTCCGGCATAGCAGTCAGGGTCACTAACCACTAGGCCAACAGGCCAGTCAAATAATATTGATTGATATTTTATATTTTTACGTAAAAGCGTAACAAACTATTTTTTTTTCGTAGCAAAATCATCTTAATAATGAGTCCTCGGGGATGGGAGAGACTGTCGGACTCGCATTGTCTAAATCCACGGTATTCCTTCAATAGCTCTTTACGTTCCAGGGTCGGTTACCTTATAAGACAGTCGTGCGACCCCTGCAGGAAACAAACAATTTTTTTGAAAGACTGTAAGACATCAACCTACATGTCATGTTACAAATTCGGGAAGGAAGGTTTTAGTATATATATTTTCCTAAGATTTCGAGGAAATTGATTAAAATATGATTATAACCGATTTCAATATCGGAAAATGTCCAGCCGTCTCTGAAAAATTTTACCCAAAAACAAAAATAAAATTATGCATAGCTGAGACGGATCCGCCCGTCTTTATAACACTAAACGAGTCCACCAATATAAATTATTATTATCATGCTCTTATAGCCTATGCAGGCTTTTTAGTCTTTCTCTATACTTGAAGCTCAAAAATGCGTTTTGTTTTTTTCATTACAGTAAAGACATTTTATTTTACAGTTTTCCCAAAACAGTCGCATGGCTGACGTACATGAAGAATACGTCGTTTGCTAAGAAATGTAATGAACCAGGACACATCTATTTTGAAGGGCTTATAAAAGAGAAATTGGCGTCATAGTTTTTTTTTTAATCATGTCAAGGCGGCTGGCAGTGGATGGATGTGTATTGTGTACTTCCCAGGACCGGAATGGTTGGCGTTCTTTGGAGGAGGCTTACGTCCAGCAGTGGACGGCAAATGGATAAAGAGAGAGACAACAATAAGTCAGCTAAGGCTCTCCACCCACTGCACCGCGCCCCGTCGCGTAGCGCGGGATGGCAGATTTTCCATTGTATGCAAATATCTCAATTCTGTTCCGCGCTCTCGCGGGATATGATACACCGGGTCCGCAGTCCCGGGCGTATTTTGATACTGTAAAGACAAAAAGAATAAAGAATCTCGACGTAGACTTTATCTAATTATGAAATTGAGCAACGCCCTGCAATTTGAGATATGAAAAGCAAATAATGTAGTGAATTTTTCTTAATAAATATAATCAAAAGATGCAGTTGACATACTCGTACGTGTGTAGTTGAAGAATATATCTTCATATTTTCTGAAGTCTTTGTAAATCAGTGCAAACGATCCATTTATTGATCATGATCGAAAATAGGGATGTATCCAAAATCTTATATGGACACCTGTGTCTTTTAATTCTTGTAGGTATACAAAAAACCAAAATTACAATATAACTGCAACATCTTGAAATTGAATAGGTACGTTCGTTCATTCTCCACGACCATCGACAAAACAGTGAACATTTAACATAGTGGTTTATTTAGCGCGAGGTCGTCGTAATCTGCATCACCGCGCGGGGGAGCAGATTACACCGCTTATTAAGGCAGATCTGCGCCTCCGTCGCCGCGCGCGTTATTTTGTCGCTCCGCGCACCGCGGCGGGACGCATCTTCAGTGGGTGAACCGCCTAAAGGCCAAAGTGTTACCACTGATGTGTTATGTGTATAGTCTATTAATTGTAAGGGAATGTATGTATGTCGCAGTATGATAGATAAATCCATGGTACAGTTATATTTCAACTTCAAGGGATACATAATATTAAAGCGATTCATAACTATCTTGAATGTCTCTGATAAAAAATAAAGCCGTTTTATAACCATTTTGTTTCATTTCATTCCCATTTGATCCTAATTACCCTGAGAAATCCAACAATTTCTTTTTGATCATATTTTGTTATACTGTAGATTTTTTTTATTGATCAATGAGAATGTGATAACCACGTAGTATACAGGTGAAAGACAGATAAGATAAAATATTTACTGAAAATAAAATAAAAGTGATGATGGGTAGTTTTTTAGATTAAAATATTAACATTACCTATTGATGCTTTTTTTATACGGAATTGTCATAGACATGAAACTTGTCTGTATTTTGATAAAGTATTATCTACTGTGGTGGGTCAATACACGTCAGGTCACATTGGTGGTTTCTTTTTTTTTTTGGACTGACTGTCAGACTTGTACTGACTAAAATCCACGGTGTCCTTCATGAGCCCTTTACGTTCCAGGGTCACGGTAATGGAAAAAGTCCCGCGACCCCGGCAGGCTTTGGCCCTCTAGGGGAGGGGCCCGTCATCTTGCTGACGCTCTTTGAGGCGCGCGTGGAACACGACGCGCCGTCGACCCGGGCATGGTCCATGGTCGGGCGGCGAGTTGCCCATTACTCGCCGCCCGCATGCGCCCGCGCCTACGGTGGCCGGAGATCGTCTTGCGACGTCCGTCGCCGTGGGCGTCTACCACTGCGGCTGGGGCGGAGGGAGGACGCTGTCCTCTTTCTCTCACGGCTCGCCGGTGGCTTGAAAAATAAAACCAAGACAATGATGAGTGACAATACAAAAGGGTCAGGAATTGTGCCCTGGAAAATAGTAACAGTATCCGCGTATTGGCGCGTCCACACAAAGAAAGTGAGCTGCCTATTTTAACAAAGTAAAGCAGTGTCTTAGAACTAATCTAAGTGACCAATCGATCATACGAGTATTATTTTAAGGTTCGATATTCGAAACTGCTACACATAAATAAAAGTGAAGACGGGCGCTGATGATTGTCACGTCAAATAGACAGAAATTTATTTTTTTAACATTTGCCCCACACTAGGAATTTCTCCTGTGTCTTGGGTGCGTTTACAAACATAGAAACTCACATACACGAACACCCAGACCCGGAACAACTACTTGTAGGTCATACAAATATTTGTTCCGTGCGGGGATCGAACCCGCGACACGTTGCGCAGCAGTCGATCGCTCAGCCACTGCGCCAACCGCGTCGTCAAAAGCGTATATAGTCCGCCATTATAGTCACCCGAAAAGCTGGCCAACTGCTTGACGATGTTCAAAAAGAATTTTATTTTATTCTCGAGCTCTGTGGCATAATAGTGTTGACCCAAAAATGATACAGTTACGAGGTTGTTTGTGGTCCACCACAGGACGCGGCGCTTGGTAGAAAATGAGATGGTTTAGAGATGTCGAACCAGGTGTACCTACAAAATTTTTGGTTAAATATTATTAATCTTCTACTATCAGATAATCTGAAAATTTCACAAAAATTGGTAAAAGAGCTGTGAAAAACACAGCAAATAAAGCGTAGTTTCGCCGCATTTTTGCGGTTTCTGACAATACAAAAGAACCGGACATAATAATGTATATCTGTCTATTCGGGACAGAGACAAATCCAACAAATCAAAGACCATCAAAATCAGTCTAGAAGTTGAGTTTCTAATATTCATGCATGGGTATTCACCGGATTTCGAACAAATAAATGCTCGAAGATCAGATCCAGAACAGACTTCCTCTTCTTTTTTTAAATTACGCTATGATTTCATCTAATTTCAGACAAAGGAGCACTTTTGCACCCGAAACTGTTTTTGTCACATTATTATGATAACCACGAACATAACTATATCATAATTATTATACCGAATGACAAGATAAATGGACAAAAAATTTCGCAACGAATTATAAGTAAGCATTTTGACCCTGGATAGATCAGTACTTATGTGAGCCGTGTTCTGACGTTTCCAAGTATCGTTTATTAAATTCGATAAAAAAAATGTAAGAGATTCATACATATAAAACTAAAGTATGTTATAGGTACATGTATGGTTTATTCCACTTTGATGTCCTTTGTTCACCTCTAAAAAATATCACCTAGGTGATAAATCACCCAGGTGAATTGAGGACACCAAAGTTGTCCACTTTGTTTACCTTGGAAAAATATGACCTGGGTGAACAAAGGCGACTTTCGTTCTACTATCTTGTGTGTGGTAAGTGTAACCACCTGTATCTTTGGGAACTCAATCAAACTAGATAAAAATGTGTAGATTTCGAACACAAGTTTCTCACCACGAAACATAGTCATGACAAATGATCAAGGAGTTGTCAACAAACTGACGAGTCAAACACCTGCCGATGGGAAACCCGCCGGGATTGCGCGACTGTCTTTGCAAGAGAGTTTCTGGAAACAGGGTGGATTTATTAGTCAATAAAAGTCTGGCAGTCCCTTCCACTCCACACAAGGAGGGAGGAATCAATACCACCCACCTAAAAAAAGGAGGTGACCCATAGATTAGTATAAAGCTAGGCAGTCACAACCCTACCTCAACAGAATAGATACCTCCAATGAACCAGATTGTATCTGCAGCGGCCCAACGTAGCGTTGGTTCAGAGATGTTCATATGGCTGCGGAAGACGTTCAGGGGCTGTGCTGCCTCAAGTTTTTTGGATCTTGGGGAATGAATCTTTTGGGTTTGGATGTAAAATCATCAATTAATCAGAACCGGATGGGACTTTAGGCTCGTACGGAATTAAAACAGTCCTGTTGTTTCGATTTCCCATTGCATTCATAATCAAAATAAGTATTTTTTATGTCCTTTCTCAAGGGCCTTGACCACCTATTTTTCCATGTTTTTTTTTTTTTTGGTTATTATTTTGTGAAAACATTTAAGAATATAAATTAAGAGATTAAATAAAAAATTAACAAACCATTGAAATTCTATAAAGTAAAAGAAATAAAATATTAATTATTAGTCGCCAAAACGCGGTATATCACACAGAAATAACGATCGCCAACATCTCTGAAAGCTGCAGAAAACTAGATTGATAAGAGTAAGGTTCCAATCAAGCATTGCGTCGTTGCAGCGTTGACAACGGTGCTACAGATGATAATGTTCTACTGCTAGGCTAAATGAGATGCTTCGACTGCGACTGCTATGGCCTGATCCATCGCTATGACGCGACGCGCCGCAACGCAACCCACTAATAGGGCTGGGGCCGCACTCTAACCAAGTGCTCAACTGCTCAGTACCATCAGCTATAAAGTGTCCTGACCTCGATCAATGATTTAGTCGTGTGACTGTCACGAGACGTAGTGTTACTAAGTCGGACAACAATGTAAGTTTTTGTTCTATTTTGCTACTAAATAGTATTTCAATTCATCTTTGTCACAAAGTATAATATAAGTAGAATATGTAAAGGTGCCAATAGTTTAAATAAGTCTTATTTATTTCATTATTGAATCCATCACTTGAAACAAAGGGAATGTAAATAACTAATAAATAATAGAATTATATTTTAAATTTTAATTTACAAACCGACTTAACCCTTTACCGCATGTGGGCCCATATATGGAATTACAGTTTTGATTTTGTTTTATTTTCAAATAAAGTATAATGAAATAAGTTTATCTATTTAAATCCATGAAATATATATTTAGCAATAACAAAACGCAAAAAAATTGTCTATGGTTTTTTGATGTTTCGAAATAACCGCACTTTAGTGCATGGTGGCGAAAACGCAGAATTGGAGTGTGAATGACACATTTTCAAAAATCGAAAACGAAGATAAACGTAAGTACTGTTTGACAAAAAAAATATTTTCATGTAGTCGATATATTCGTCTTTGTCTACAAATAATATGTTTTTAGGTTTTCAACTGTTTTCTATTGTTTACAATCAGTTTTTTCTCGATTCCATATTTGGGCTCGTATGCACTAAAACATTTATTCACTTGAACAAATATGGAATCGTATGCACTCAAACAAATTAGCATTTGGTTTTTGCTAAGTTCAAATTGCATACTTTCATTGTTTATATCTTTTGCTTTCTCGCTTCAAACATTTGGCTTTTGTTTGGCAGAATTAACCCTGCAATTTTTTATGGAAAAAACCTTCTCACTAATTCTATTTCTGGTGATGGCAAGCTTAGCGATGATGATGATTTAGATTCCGAAAGCGATGTTCCTTCTATGCCGGTCCCACTCAGGAGACCCAAGAAAAAGAGGGCGTCTATCTTTAGCTGCTTCAAGATCAGAAGAATCACCAACTACTAGTCGTGGGGGGAGTCCAGCAGTGTCAAATCCTGGAACACCTACATCTAAATGGATCAGAAAAAGGCCCGAAAAACATCAAGAGTTTCCCCTAAACTCTGTAAGGGCCCATAATAAAGGAAATTGGCCTGAATGGCAGAAGAATCGTCAGCATTGTCAAGTATGTTCGATGAAAACGTACACTAAATGCTCTGTTCCTATGCTACAACAACAAAAGGAACTGCTTGTTTCAATTTCACGAATAAATAAATACTTTTTTATATAAATACTTTCTGTAATATCACAATAATTTGACACATTTTTTTTTGTTATTTTTCGTTTTACTGCATACAATACCATATATGTCTAGAATAATTTTGGTCGCAGTGCATACGAGCCCATATATGGTTCCGTAAAAAAAAAACTAAAATATTAATGTTTTTCCTTATTTTTCTTTTGATATATCTTATTGATGATAAAATAAAGCTATTTCCACCGTCAAATTTTTTTTTTCCAACTCCTTAATAATTCATGCAGTAGAGGGTTAAAAAAAATTGAGTCTAATTTACATCTAAAGTCCACGTTTACAAAAAATCGTGCCAGCGTGTACCAACTGACAGTCATTATGAACCTGGTACAATTTTTTTATAATGTGATGTACCCATCTAAATTATCTAATTATCTAAAAATGAGGAATACTAAAAAACACTAATCACTGCATGAAAACAAATCTATAAAATGTAGACTCCAGCTGCAGGTCAACCTACCCGAAAAAACAAATATTAAACCTTCCACTATCGTGATAAGGTTGAAAATCTATTTAAAAAAAATTACAGATTGAGGAAGGTTGATGTGATCGTTGTGGTAGTGTGAGTGGACACATCGACGTCATCATTCTAAATAAAAATACCATGGCCTCGGATGGTCAACAGTCACGTTAGTTCGTGCTCTGTTACTAACGTGGTCTAATGTTTATCTTTTCACGTGAATAAAACAATCAATGAGTTTTGCTATATTAGTGTTTGAAACTGCAGAATCTATCTAGATATTACCAATATAGACGTAGTGACAGTGTCGAAGTTTATAATCAACACCTAAAAAAAGTTATTGTAAGTCGAAAACCAAATCTTGTTATTACATTTTGATGTCAGTTTTTCTACTTACCTTATTACGTTTTGCAACCCAAAGCAGTTTTTATAAGAAGGAGATGAAAGGTCTTCTAGACCCCGCCATCCACTTACTGGTTATTTTTTTGAACATCTACCTAGAAGTAGAAATCTCGCAAAAAGGGGCACTATCGACAAAAATACGTAGTTCTCGTCGATGCGCCCAATTGTTTTACTGGTCACATCGTGTAGTAAATTCAACGATCGGCCGATGACAGTAAATTGTTGCATACTTATTTATGTTTTATACATTTGTTTTTACGTTTTTTATCTATCGTTGCTATGCTGGAAGTTTTTTTTTTTTATAGGGAGTACCTTTATGCTCTTATCTGTTTGTTATTTTTTTTTCGTGTGTATATGAATAAACAAATAAATAAATACTCTAATAGAAACTCAAAGCTTATAAAAAGAGTAAACATTCTCGTACATTCTGGTGAGTCCATTAAATTTAGCAATATAATTTTTAAAAGTTAAACTGATATCAAGTATTTACAAATACATTATCATTATGTCAAAAAAATATATAAGACAGTTTGGATTATAAATGCTCATCACGCGATAACCTCGCTAGCTCTTAGCTGAACAAATACCTTATTTATTATGCATAGGTACATAATGTTTGAAAACGTCTATAGCTCATAAATCATTGACGATAGCTATAAAAATAATCATTATTTTGTTTTGAACTGCCCCTTTGGTGTAGTGATCGCAAGCGAGTCAAATGCCAAGTACGACATCCTGGGTACGATTTCCAAAGTGTTATCTTATTGTTTCAGCAAGAATTTCATAGTTACAGCTACAAAATCTAGATATGTGTTTGATTGAATATGGCAACAGCATCACCCTTAATGAATGTTCTAATATAAAATTCTTTTGTCACAGTGTTAGTTACCATACTCCTCTGAAACGGCTTGACCGTACTTATGAAATTTTATTTATGCATATTCAGTAGGTCTAAGAATCGCCTACTATCTATTTTTCATACCCCTAAGTGATACCTAACATTTTTTTTATAATGTTGCACTAGAAATATTCAGTAGGTCTGAGAATCGCCTACTATCTATTTTTCATACCCCTAAGTGATACCTAACATTTTTTTTTTATAATGTTGCACTAGAAATATTCAGTAGGTCTGAGAATCGCCTACTATCTATTTTTCATACCCCTAAGTGATACCTAACATTTTTTTTTATAATGTTGCACTAGAAATATTCAGTAGGTCTGAGAATCGCCTACTATCTATTTTTCATACCCCTAAGTGATACCTAACATTTTTTTTTTTAATAATGTGGCACTTGAAATATTCAGTAGGTCTGAGAATCGGCTACTATCTATTTTTCATAACCCTAAGTTACACCTAACATTTTTTTTAATTTTTTGGACAAAACTTTTTTTTTTAATAATGTGGCACTAGAAATAATTTATTTGGCTAAAAACGTTTGCCGGGTCAGCTAGTAGGACTATATAAATAATGGTAAATCTGGGCTATTAGAAACAGTCTCTGGGATTCCAGTCGTGGTGTTATTTATGTTATTTTGTTTTCAGATGGGTGTGAAACTATATGCCGTAGACTGGAGTCCGCCCGTGCGCGCGACCATGATGACGCTTGAAATATTCAACGTGCCTTTTGAGAAGATCGAAATGAATCTTATGAAACTGGATCATCTGAAACCGGAGTACTTGAAAGTAAGAACTCTTTTGGAGCCTGGTCTTTGGGGATACGACCTGGAAAGGCCGTTTACTTCACTAAATCCACCTCGGTGTTTACCATCAGCACATGAAGAGGAGCTTTAGATCGTTTTAAAAGATCAGCTCCAGATACCTGTAAAATGCCTGCTAGCTCACGTAGAACAACTTTATACATAGAAGTTTCCCCTGATCCTCACTGTGTTAGTGGTCGCGACAGCTGAGCATCAAGTCCCGAGTCGGCCAAAGTGCTACTGTGTTTTCCCAGTAATGATTGTAGCCAGTTGATGGCAAAAGTTTAATGATGTTTTTTTTTTCTGTAAGAACTTACAGCTAGGTACTACAGAATGAGATTAAATTTCTACAATTTTGACTATAAAACCTCTACTTTTTCAGAAAAATCCACTGCACACAGTACCTTTTCTAGAAGATGGCGATTTCGCTTTGTTTGACAGGTTAGTTACTAATTCTGATTCAGTTAATTTAATGGTCATCAGTGCTTATATCCACTAATGTGATCGTACATTCATCAGCATCACACGCGCCGTAAGCGCCGAGTTTATACAACGATACGCAAGTCTCCGATGCCTCACGAATTTTGTATCGACGCGTGTGTACGAACCTCCATGGATTTGTATTGAGATCTACAGCCTGAATACCAAAATCTTAAGGTATCGAAGACTTGCGTCGCATTGTGTACGAAGAGGGCTTATATTTTATGAAATTAAATATAACGATAATTATCATAATATGAAACCTCGCGTACTTATCTGCGACGCGCACCGCACGCGCTTCACTTCGGAAAGTACTCTCAGGTCTCAGCATGCGAATATTGAGGGGGGATGCTGAAGCCTGCTCTACACTACTCGCGAAGTTGCCTCGACGAAGTACTCGTCGAAGTTGATCGAAGTCCGAAGTATGTGACTACACACTCGTGCAACTTCGCGAGGAGCTCATTGACCCCTTTGACTGGGCCGCAAAAACCGACAACAAATGGAAGTCGCCCGAAGCGAGCCGAAGTTGCACAAAGCGAAGCGAAGTGACCTTCTACACTATCGTATTTGCTCAACTTCGACCAACTTCGCGAGTAATGTAGAGCAGGCTTGAAAGTGCTAATAAGGTTGCATAACGCATTAAATGGCGCGTGAGGCGCAAATGGTGCCGATAAATGTGCGACCACCTCAAATTATCCTTTTAATACTTTCAAATCAATTACATACATTTTTATCAACATCCTACCCAGGGTGGAACGGGAGGGACTATCAGACTCGTCCTGACCAAAACCCAAGTTGTTCCTTCAATATCCCTTTACGTTCGGTGGTCGCGGTTACATGATGAGGCTGTTCCGCTACCCTGGCAGGCTTTGGCCCTCTTGGGATCAGGGGCCCGTCAGATTGCTGACAGCTCTTACACACGACGCGCTGTCGACCCGGGCATGGTCCATGGACCATTTGGGCAATGGACGGTAAGTCACCTATTACTCGCCGTCCGCATGCCCACAGATATAACATAACATCACATGTCATCATCATCTGCCTAGCCTTTTCCCAACTATATTGGGGTCGGCTTCCAGTCAAACCAGATTCAGCTATAATAGATATCAGTATTTTACATGGAGCGACTGCCTGTCGGACCTCCACAACCCAGTAACTGGGTAATACGATACCCCATGGTAAGACTGGTTGACTGACTTTAGAGCTTCTGACTAACAGTAACGACTGTCAAAGATCTACAAATGACAGCTGGGACCAACGGCTTTACGTGCTTTCCGAGGCACGGAGGAAACTCGCTATGATAGATGCCACCCATCCACTGACCAACCTCGGCAAGCGCGGCTTAACCCGGAAGATCGGCCAGTGCGGCTGTAATTATTTAGCCACGAGCTCCTCTCAACATAACATCATATGTGCAATCCCAAAATTGTTCTGGAAAGGGACTTGAAATTGACTGAAGTATTCTATCTTTTCAGTCACGCTATTATCATGTACCTCGCTGATACCTACGGAAAGGACGATTCTTGGTACCCAAAGGATATCAAGAAAAGGGCAGCGGTCAACCAAAAACTTTTTTTCAACACATCCATTCTTTTTCCTAGAGCACGTGCTATAACTGTAAGTGTGTTTTGAATATTATAATTTAAAACGTTCGTCTTAGAAATTGAATATTAAGTTAATTTTTAAAATAATAATTATCAAAACTATTGGTACAGTGGCTAAACGAATTGCTGCTGATTGTCGTGTCGCCGGTTCAATTACTTCACGGAACAGTTTTTTTTAATATTTTTTAGTTTTACCCCACACAAGGAATTTCTCTTATATCGTGAGCGCGTTAACAAACATTAAAAAACATATACACAAACACCAAGTCCCGGAAAACTATGTGCAAGTCAAACACTATTATTTGTTCCCTGCAGGAGTCGAAAAAGCGAATTGCTGGCAGCAGTCGAACAGCCAACCATCGCGCCAACCGTGCCGTCGATATTAACTAACCGTTTATTATTCTTTTACAGTTTCCCATTTTAATTGAAGGAAATAAGGTCACACCACAAAATCGTTTAGATGACCTCGCAGAGGCATTCAGTTTCCTTGAAGAGTTTCTGTCCCGAACAACATACGTGGCAGCTGATCACATCACAATTGCAGATGTAGCAGTTTTTGCTAGTGTAACAGCTATGGATATGATTATGCCAATCGATCCGAAAAAGTGAGTATTAGGTACTTTATAGAGTTTAAGACCTGCCGTTGACTACTGTCTTCCCTCATCGTCATCTGCCCTTATCCCATTTTACATGGGGTCAGTGCAAAACTTTTTTTCTTCCATTCTCCCCCTATTAGAAGACACTGTATCATTTACTCCTTTTTCTTTCATTTCACCCTTAATTGACAATCCATCCATCTTTACCGTGGCCTTCATTTACCACTCCATCCACCAACATCCCCACTATCACCTCTGATGGTAAACAATTATGTAGTCGACGACCTACGTCTATGATCCAAAACTATTCACTACTCTGCAGAGATCACCAATACCAAATTGCAGGATCCCAAGTGTTCTAAGGCTCTTTAAATAGCAAGTTGTGTCTTCAGATCCAGCCAAATGTTGTCTTGAAAAGATCGCTTTCAGCGATTAGACCGCCCATTGTGTCATCCTATTTATAAGATCAGCTTTGTTCCTGATGTTCCTGAAAGAATGGTGTGCATATAAAGAGTATTCTATCTATCTAAAATGCTTCATCACTATCAGCTTTTAATGTACCCACAGCTGGGACACAGGCTTCCTCTCTGCGAGAGGGAGTGGGCCATAAAGGCAAGTGGGGTAGATGTCATGTCTCGAATTTTTGTTTCTAAGACATGCCTGTTCCGTCACAATGTTGTTCTTCGCCGTTTTGAGAGCAGTCGTGATAAAATAAATTACACAAAATAATGCGCCTGGTTGGGTTCGAACCCACGACTCGTAACACGAGGTGTACACCACTGCACTATCAGAAAAAAAAATTGAATTCGTTTAATAAAATATTTAATTTTCAGGTTACCGAAAACTCATGCTTGGTTTTCGAAGTTGAAAGACACACCATATGCAAAGAAATACAATGAACCTGGAGCAACTATGTTTAGCCAAATGTTGAAAAAGTGTTTAGAAAAGTGACATAATAAACATGTGAAATTTTTCGTTCCAAGTATGTACCCTACCTAGATGCTAATGTCTCGAAAAGGGCAAATAAAAAAAGTGTTTTTTTTTTAAGATTCATAGACTTTTTAAATATCTATGTATTTAGTAAAATAATAATTATCTAAGCTCTTTATTGAGTTAAATAAACACATCGTTTTATTTATGTTTTATTGGGCGATTATGTATTTAATTTTAATATTTGAAGGATGCCTACATTAGTACGGAGCTCTGAAATCTTTTCTCTTTTCTCATTTAATGCTGAATCTTTCAAAAGGTTTTTTAACGGTAGGTACTTTTAAAATATCTGGATTTTATGTCGTATATATCGTTAAATGTGCTAAATAATAATAAAATAACCCTACGGGGCTGAGAGCCCACTCAAAACGTGGGGGCGTATCTTTGCAAGTTACACCCACGATCTATACACGTCATGTAAATGTATCCCATAATTAATAATCCCTTAAATGATATACGCCCCCACGTTTTGAGTCCAATCTTTACAAAATTTATTTGTCCGATCTTTGGGGTTTTTATTCTTATTATTTATTTGTAATACTATTTTCCACACGGGATTGTGTATTAGAAATTCCGGGAAGATCCATATTAATATCAACATTTCGATTGCAAGTACTATAATAACTCTATCTGCTCTAGGTTTTTTGTTGCTATTATTAATTAATTATCCTGTATTTTGTTTTCTTACTTATAAATAAATTAAAAAAAAAATCCTGATCATTATTCGTTTTTCACAGTAAAACACGTTTGTAGCTGAGCTCGCCTAACCCAGCAACTACTTACCAGCCAAGGTCATGGTGTTTTTATATAAAATGATGACGTCAATGTGTTTACTTATCTACGAGGAGTTTTAGTTATTATCCGTAGCAGTACATAAAATAATATCATATTTTTTTAAAAAAACGTTGCCCCACACTAGGAATTTCTCCTGTATCGTGGGTGCGTTTTACAAACATAGAAACTCACATACACAAACACCCAGACCCGGAACAACTACTTGCAGGTCATACAAATATTTGTTCCGTGCGGGGATCGAACCCGCGACGCACTCAGCGCAGCAGTCCCATTGCTCAGCCACTGCGCCAAACGTGTCGTCTAATATTGATTTGGTTTATCATTTAAAGGTGCGTACAGACCATGTAATGTAACAATGTTTTATAACATTGTTATATAACACTACAAATGTATGTAAAATGTTATATAACAATATTATATAAAATGACCACACTATGAAAAATGTTAAATAACAATGTTATATACAACGACTATATATTACTAGACTACGCATTGCACGATCTACCGAACAAAACTATTCTGCCAACTCGCTGAGGTACTACGTTAGCGAGGGGGACGGGGTACTGCGTTGTGATTGGCTAACTCAAGGTCTGTTCTGTCTCAACGTATATGTTTACGGCTCACAGGATTGGTCGAAATGAGACGGATATAAGACTTTTTTGCCTAATGTGTTGGCAGACATCGGTCGCCTGTTATTAGGAGTCTTAGTATTATATCGTCGTTGGTTATATGTATAACATGTTATGTTACATACTCTGTACGCATCGTAACATTTTATATCTGGCTAGCAGTTTCGTCCATGCTACTCGGCTCTTCTTGCTTGTAGCGTGATGTTTTATAGCCTATAGCCTTCTAAACTAACACTAGATGACTGAGCCTTAGTCCCGGTGCGTACCAAAATGTACGCACCGGGACTAAGGCTTTTAACGTCCGTTATTCCTAATGCGCACAGTGTGGCTACGTACAAACCAATTGAGCTTGGTACTTTGAACTACCTAAGACTCTACTGACCCGACCTAGCCCAATCGCGATACCCTAGCAACCTAATTACCCTAGTTCCCTAACCTACCATACAAACCATACCAATTTACCAGAGGGAAGTCTGTTACAAGGAGACCTACGGTAACAGACGGAATTTGGGTAGGAATAGGGTTTGTGTACGAAGTGCAATGTACACAGGAAATGATTTTCACTGCCAATCCCACAGACTCATAGGATTGATTACGGCTAAGGGTGTCTTGGCCACAGTGAGGGAGTAACGGAAGATGAATCAAACTCGGCTCCAACTTGATGACTAATTTATTATGGTTATTATGCTTATTATATACAGATTTTGGGCTCAATACACATTGATGCCTATTTACATGTGTGTTGTCTGTGTATTGAGCCGATGAGGCGAAGATCTAGTAGGTCACTTCGTAGCGCTGACGGTGTGTTGGTGTTGCCGGTGCTCGGAGCGAATGTATGTCGCTGACGCTGCACTGCTGTTGCTAGTGACCATGTTCAAGGTTGAACAGGAGACTAGTGTTAGTTTAGAAGGCTATAGGCTATAAAACATCACGCTACAAGCAAGAAGAGCCGAGTAGCATGGACGAAACTGCTAGCCAGATATAAAAATGTTACGGTGCGTACAGAGTATGCAACGTGCGTACATCTCCTATAGACTATCCAACACAAAAATATTTTTTAAATTAGAAAAACTATACTTTCATGTTCACATAATTATACATATTGTTTAAGTTTTACTACATTTTTTGCCGTGAAAAAATTATAAATTACTAGCTGAACCCGCAAACGTTGTTTTGCCATATAAATTTAAAAAAAAATAGATAGTAGCCGATTCTCAGACCTACTGAATATGCATACCAAATTTCATAAAAATAGGTCAAGCCGTTTCAGAGGAGTACAGTAACTAACATTGTGACACGGAAATTTTATATATAAGAGAAGATTTCAATTAATTTTTTTTAAATAAAAATTACTTCCATTTCATAATTAAGTATTAGCAATATGATCGTCATAATTATCTCATCTTTTTCTTTTGTATCTGGGAAATCATTACTCATACTGCTTCTGCCTAATTCGAACTTACTAAAATCTGTTTCTTCAAAAGTCCTCTAATTTGCCAGGAACACGGTAAAGTCTTCTGAACATTACCGAAAGCCTATCCTTCAACAAATATCGAATTTGAAAAGTGAGCCAGCCGCTATGTCGTGTGACACACAGTACTTGTTAAATATGGTAGATTATTCGTACAACATAAATAAATAAAAAAAAAATCTGTCTAGTTTGTCAGTTAGAGTCTTGAAAAATAATGAATACGTTAATTTTACCGATTTAAAAAAAAAAAAACTAAATAAATCGCATCTGGTTCAATTCCACTTTTTCTCAGCCAGGTTTACAGCGTGCTTTAAGGTGATTGCTTCGATGTAGCCCGCGAAATTCAAATTTTTTTACGTTTTTTGCAATTTGCAGGCCAGTGACATGTTGTAACTTTATAAATATTTGTGTTGCGCAAATAACAAGTATAATTTTAAATATAAAAAATATCAAAAAACTCGCTCCATCAGCTCTCACATAGAAAAGGTGCATCGTAGTTAGATTTCGGAGATTTTAACATAATGCACCTTTTCTATGTGAGAGCTGATGGAGCGAGTTTTTTGATATTTTTTATATTTAAAATTATACTTGTTATTTGCGCAACACAAATATTTATAAAGTTACAACATGTCACTGGCCTGCAAATTGCAAAAAACGTAAAAAAATTTGAATTTCGCGGGCTGGTTGGAGCATCCCCCTTAAGCACTATCGCAAAAAAGCAGGTAACTTTCCAGAGACCAAATACTCTAAATATTTGTTTTAAAACAGGCCCTAAAAAAATTAGATGTGTGAAATAAAGTAAATACCTTCTAATTTTTAGGTTACCAAAAACACACGCTTGGTTAACGAAGTTGAAGAACACATCATTTGCAAATAATTGCAATGAACCAGTAATATGTTCAGCCAGATGTTTAAAAAGTGTTTAGAGAGTCCTATTTTAATATCATCATCTGCCTAGCATTTTTCCCAACTATATTGGGGTCGGCTTCCAGTCAAACCAGATGCAGCTGAATATCAGTATTTTACATGAAGCGACTGCCTGTCGGACCTCCACAACCCAGTATCTAGGTAATACGATACCCCATGGTAAAACTGGTTGTCAGACTTTAGAGCTTCTGACTAACAGTAACGACTGTTTGACAGTCGTTACTGTTATACAGAAGCTCTACAAGACGATCGACGACAGAAGATCTACAAATGACAGTCGGGACCAACGGCTTTACGTGCTTTCCGAGGCACGGAGGAAACTCGCTATGACAGATGGTCACCCATCCACAGACCAACCTCGGCAAGCGCGGCTTAACCCGGAAGATCGGCCTGTGCGGCTGTAATTATTTAGCCACGAGCTCCTCATCTTCCTAATTTAATAATATGTAGGTATAATTTTAATAATGCATCTCAAGGGGCTTAATACCTGCTAACTTTGTGAAATTCATTTATGTGATGGAACGGTTGGTGGCACAGTGGCTGAGAGATAGGACTGCTGGGCTGCTTGTCGCAGTTTCGATTCCCACGCGGAGCAAAATATTAGTATGATCTACTAGTAGTTGATAAGGATCTTGGGGTTTGTAGTGCATGTGCAGTTTAGATGTTTGTAACCCACCCACGAAATAGGATAAAGTCCTGCGTTGGGTAAAGCTTTATTAAAAAAAAAAACATTTAAAAAATTAATCAAACCTATAAGCTCATCGTTTTGTTTAAATTATAATTATTAATTACTAAGCGATAATAGTTTTGTTTTTCACATAACAACATGTGCGTGTTGACAGTAGGAGATTGCATAGGTAATCATGACGATGCAAATCTGTTTATAAAACTACTTAAGTTATATATTAAAAATAAAATACCTACCTCATCATAACAACTGATAAGCTATGGTATTTATATCGATCAGTTTGAGTAAACTATTTTTCTTATTCATCGTTATAACGTGATTCTTGAAAAAAAAAAAACATTATAACCTCGTGTCATTGGGTTTAAAAGGAGATAGCCCAAGAATTACACTGCATTGACCTCTGCATTAACACTTTTATCTATGTAATGGTGTCGAAGAACTGCTCTAGTTGGACAAAGGACATATTCCATACATATTGGTGATGACTATTCTTTGTAGCATAGTAAAATCATCAAATGAGTCCATTTGATGAAAAAAAAAGAAAGGCCTTATCGACTGGCCTGTTGGTCTAGTGGTTAGTGACCCTGACTGCTATGCCGGGGGTCGTGGGTTCGATTCCCACCCAGGACAAATGTTTGTGTGATGAGCATGATCATTTGTTTCTGTGTCTGGGTGTAATTTATGTATCTATAATATTATGAATGTATTTAGAAATATTTAAGTATGTTTATCAGTTGTCTAGTACCCATAACAAAAGCTCCGCTTAGCTTGGGACTAGATGGCGTTGTGTCATAGCGGTGGAATATTATTATTATTATATTATCTTTATAACGTGATTCTTGAAAAAAAAAACATTATAACCTCGTGTCATTGGGTTTAAAAGGAGATAACCCAAGAATTACACTGCATTGATCTCTGTAAAAAAAAAAGAAAGGCCTTAGATTTCTTCCTTTAGTTTCCCTTTGCGTTTCAGAGCCGCTGAAACCTATTCAGTAGGTACTTACGTAAATGTATACATGTTTAAATTCGTTGCATAGTTAGGTACAGCTGGATAACAAAGACAATACTTAATTATTATTACCTAATTAGTATGAGTTGTTAAAAAATTACAGTCATGTTTATCATTTATAATTATTAATCAAATATCATCTCCAATGAAAAAGGTAAAAATAATCATGACTCTGTCGAAACAAATGGTAAAAATAATCATGACTGTGTCAAAACAAATGTACGGTTACTTATCATAATAACTGCAGTCATTACAACTTTTTCGATATGGCTTTTTCTTTAAGAGCCTATACTACCTCAAATGGCTTAGCAGAAACCTGTGATACGTCGAAAATACTACAGCATTAATTTTGAAATAAATATAATATGGTAAAGTTGAGGATTAATGTTAGGTCTTATGTTTGGCGAAAACATGATTTCATAAGATTTTCTCGATAGAAAAAAATCCCAAAGTTACCTCTAAATTGAACAATAAAACGCTGGCAATCAGAAAATACTTAAAATTAGATCACGAAACTTTTTATACTAACTGAACTAACTATAAAGCAGGTCTTATGTTATTTACTTTTTTGAATTTCCTTTTTTTTCGCCGTAAAATAAATAGATTTGCGTGTAGACAGCTAAAAGAAAGAGCAAGCAATAGTGCGTGGTACGTGCAAGTGCGAGCGAGTAAGATTATACTGAAGTACTATAGACCCTTAAGTGGTGAAATCCCAAACCCACCCATACTTTCAGACTCGTACCGACTAGAATTCACGGTTTCCTTCAATAGCCCTTTACGTTCCAGGGTCACCTGATAAGATAGTCCCGAGACCCCGGTAGGCCGGACTGACCCTTACTGATTTGAAGATAGAAGGTGGTTAACCCCAAAACTGGGGTGGTTAACGCTCTGTAGTCAGATATAACACATTTTGAACTGTAAAAAAATAGTACCTGCGAAGGTATTTTGCAGAAAAATAAAACCTGATTTGAGCGGACCTGTCCAGTCAGTGCAAGGATTTGACAGACATTAAAAATGTCGACTCGGCTCATAAACTCAAGGAGCTCAGTAATACTCGCTTACAGCTGGATAACAGTATCTACTGTGAAAGTAAAATTTGTTTGGTATATTGATCTGATGAATAATCTATGAAAGATGATTGATGCAATCTGAAAAAAAAAAAATTCAACTAATTTTAAGTGCCACTTAAAATAAAATTATTTGAAACAAGTTAGTCATTTTGTTAAAAAAATACTTACGATAGACAAAGTACTCGTCAAGACGAATCAAAAGTCTAAACTCGATCGGTTTACGGCGTTTCATTGCAGAGTTCCTATGGCCAATTGGCCACCTTCCAGCTCCTTCATCAGATCAGCTCCATGTCATCATAATATTGCATTGTCAAGCAAACCAAATCAAAACATTTGTTTCAAATAAGCCAGTTACAGGCACTTTTGAATTGTCAAAAGACAAAAAATAAAAAACCGGCCAAGTGCGTGTCGGGCCACGCACAGTGTAGGGTTCCGTAGTTGCCCATCAAAATACTTATGCGAACTAACTAAACTGATTCGCTGAATTTAATTTTAAAAAGAAGAATTTTCAAAATCGGTCCAGGAGTCTGAGATATCGGGGAAAATACATAAAAAAAAGATTACGATGAATTTAGAACCTCCTCCTTTTTTGAAGTTAGTTAAAAATAGCTGACGATAAAAACCTACCTATCCCTAAAAAACATACCTATTATAGCTGTAAAAATAAAGTTGACAAACTTACATTTGCAGTTGAAGAAGATGTTCTCCGATACATTTTGTTTAAGAAAGTATGTTATCCAAGTAAATTTTACAAGTTGGTCGACTATTACACGTAAAGTTGTAAAGCCTACTTAGTCATGATAATTTTCTTTTAAACTTCGTTATATATACTACTATTGTGAATTTTTTCACACCCCCAAACATAACCGTTTAGCTGGTAGAGGGGGGGGACACTCGAGTCGAGCAAAATTTAGCACTTTAAAGCTTAATATTTCACAAACGAATTTTTTTATCAAAAAATTGTTAATGGAAACTATCAATATTTTTAAAGACCTATTTAATGATACCCCACACTAAGGGGTACGCGAGAAAAAAAAAAAACATCCCCACTTTACGTGTACAGGAGGTACCCTAAAAAAAAATATTTTACGAGATTTTATTTTACCAATTTTTTGGCACAACAAATCCGTATATTTACACCAAATTACAGCTCTCTAGTACTGTGCGTCTCTGAGCTAAACTGCGGACAGACGGACGGACGGACGGACGGACGGACGGACATGGCGAAACTATAAGGGTTCCTTGTTGACTACGGAACCCTAAAAACAGTTCAAAAACGCGATACCTATACAATCATATTCATAAGATGTTGGTTTCCAATGATGATGATGGTTTCTGATTGAGCTGAAATGCACGTGGGAAGTAAATATATACGTGGGAAGTGGATCAAAAACTTGAAATATTAATTATTGATTACGGACAACGGGACAGATGAAAGTAAATACATAAAGCTTGTAACAGTTTGCTTTTTCTTTTTTCACTAAATAAATAAATTAATACTTTGAACAGACCTTCATAGTATTTTTTCCTGTTATTTATTCAAACCACTAGATTACGCCCAGATCTATAATGCTACTCACAGTTATTGTATAATACTTTTTATCAGACAGATAAGAGTTGAAATTATTTGTATACAGTTATATAAATAGTCTGACTGTATGGCCAGTAGTTGAGTGAGACGTGTTGTCTGTTGTAGTGTCCCGCAATAACTCGTTCCTTATCAAAAATTAACAAACGTAAGTCTTGTGATTTGGAAATATTTTTTATTAATTTTTTATTTTAGACGTTTTAAAATGTGAGTTCTATAGTGCAGTTTCGGCCTTAACCCACCACTTTATTCACCGTCTATCAAGTATAAAACTCGTTTCAAACAATCAAAATCGTCTTGAATTTAGTTTTAAGTAATGCTTGGAATACGGGACGTAGATTGCATGACAATAAATTGGTCATAATTAATTTATTAATTTATTTAAGGTTTTTTCTCTTCGTTATATGTTCTTATTTGTGGTGGACTAACTGATTACATTAAAAAAAATCTAATTAAATTCGAATACCTAATTCATTATGTTAACTGTTTTTGAGAGCATTTTACGAATTTTATCGCAACTCAAATTTATCTTGTAATAATTCTGCTAAAGTGGCCTTTTGAGACTCATAACCTGTGTCTAAGTACAAAATAAAACACTTTGGGAAAATAATATTATTATTGACTATTTAAAGACGTAGACTCGTAGCATGGCGGTACCGAAGAAACAAATGTCTACGGAATAAAAGGAAAAAAGTACAGAACGTAGAAAGACTTTTACTGTTTTAAGGATGGCAATTTTTTAAATATAGAAAATAAATGTTTTTATTCTATTTCCTAATACTCACTAGCGTTGGTTGCTACACTCGTGCAAAAATAAAACAGTCGAATCGTATAGAAATATCTATGAAATAACTTCGTATATTCTTAAATAGAGATAGAATTGGTCATCAATAATAATTATTATAAATAAATAATACTTGTACGTAGGGTACTTGACACGCACAATTAAATACTTAAGAATTTAAAATTGATTAAACTCTGCTTTAGAATTCTGAAGGCATCACATTTTTTTTTTTTTGGCGTGGTAAAATCATCAAATGAGTCCTCCAACCCCGGGCAGGGCGGGAGGGACTGTCAGACTTCTACTGACTAAAATCCACGGTGTCCTTCAATAGCCCTTTCTGTTCCGGGGTCACGGTAAGGAAATAATCCCGCGACCCCGGCAGGCTTTGGCCCTCTGAGAGGGGGGCCCCGTCATTATGATGACGCTCTTTGAGGCGCGCGTGGGACACAACGCGCCGTCGACCCGGAAATGGTCCTTGGTCGGGCAGCGAGTTGCCCTTTACTCGCTGCCCGCATGCCCGCGCCTACGATGGCCGGAGATCGTCTCGCGACGTCCGTCGCCGTGGGCGTGTACCACTGCGGGTGGGGCGGAAGGAGGACACTGTCCTCTCTCGCTCGCGGCCCGCCTCCTCCTTAGCGAGCATTACTGCTTCGCAGAAGGAGGCGACCGCTTCCCACTCCGTCTCGCCCCGCAGCATGGCCGCGACCAATGCTGGGCGCGAGAGGTCTCCGCCAATCGCAGCCGTGAGGACACATCGGTGCCCTGCCCAAGCGGGGCAGTCTTGCACCGTATGCTCCACCGTGTCCTCCGGGCGATCTTCGCAGTGGTGACACCCAGGCGTTTCCTCCTTTCGCATCAGACACAGGTACCTCCCGAAACTTCCATGTCCGGTGAGGACCTGCGTCAAGCGGTAGGTCAGGACGCCATGACTTCTCTCCAGCCACTCCTCAAAGAGGGGTCTTATCGCCGCAATTGCGGCGTGCCCGGCCTTCGGTCGTGAATACAATTATCTATTTATAGTACTAAATACTGTTTGGTAGGATAAAGTATAGGATTAGGCGAAACTACGCGGTTGCCATAATTAATATGTCCTTGCCTTGGTAGCGTATAAAGTAAACATTGAAACTGATTTTAGGCATAATGTTATGTGATAATACTCTCATTTTTAACCGACAAAAGTAGATTTTCGATTCAATAAGTGTTTTTTTTCTTAACTAAAACGTTGTACGTTAAACATTGTATCTATATTTTTGCGAATCCGATAATAATACAACACAAATCTTAGACATTAATGTTACTCTACGCTAGTGTGTACTATGTCTTAATGAGAATTGTGGTCTATGGAGATTTTCAACTTGTCCTAATTTTTATGTTTGTACACCGATTACTCCAATGTTTCTGGTACGATTTGTATGATTCTTTTTTTTTAATGCAGTATAGTTGCCATTTCCAAGTACTGAGCGTCTCGGACACGGTCAAATGCTAGATGGCAGTAAATTAATAATGTTTGTATTTATCACCTACTTTATCGTTTTTAGATGGGTATTAAGCTGTACATATTGGAAATGAGCCCGCCGGTGCGCGCGGCCATGATGGCTTTCGAATTATTCAACGTTCCTCATGAAAAAATTGAAGTGGACTTTTTGGCTAACGAACATAAGTCACCAGAGTATTTGAAGGTAAGAAAAGTTTTTTTATACAGGAAAGTCATCTTCATTCTCATGCCCAAAACATGAATTGGTTTATGGTCAGTTCAGTATTCATGATCATCATTATCATTATCAGCCTATATTCGTCTATTGCTGGACTGTTTGGACCAACAAGATTTGGTAGGAGCCGCTTTAAAGGCAGCCCCGGCCTAATCTAGCTTTGGGGCCAACCAAAGGAAGTTTTTCTTAAAGTTCCACTGACTGGACAGGCCTAGCCTTTACTAATGTGCGCCACTGAGCCCTGTCCCGAGCTTACCTCGTCCAGCTCACCTTATTCAGCTCAGCTAATAGCTGCATTTTCGCAGGTCGTCGCTTGGCATCCGCAGACTTATAATTTTGATCCTTAAAGAACTCTAAAAATGGGGGGTCCCCTTTTTAGAGTTCTGTAACCAAATGGAAAAAAACGGAACCTTTTTAAATTCGTTGTCTGTTTGTTCATCTGTCTTTCAGTAGATATATTACAGCCATTTATACCGTAACTATTATATTAGGGCTTAATTGAAACTTGCTACATAAATGCGTTCTGTGAAACGATTTACGATTTTTATGCAAAAAAAAAGATTTAGCACATTTTCAAAATCTAGAAATGTTACTTCGTCATACTTATAATTTTTTTTTACAATGTTTTTTAATCTTAGTGACGGAACCCTTCATTGTGCGGGGTCCGATACGCACTGCGCTAGATTGTTTTTCTCATCTTTCTTTCAAATAATTCATAATTTATTTGTCTTCTCCAGAACAACAGGATTTCTTTATAATTTCTAATGCAAAATTATATTTTTACAGAAAAATCCACTGCACTCAGTACCTGTAATGGAAGATGGTGATTTCATCCTGCATGACAGGTTGGTTTCTTCGTTTGTGTTCTATTCTTTTTTAACTGATAGAAAACAATTGATCTAATAGTTTAGGTATAATAATTATCATTTTTACTCAGATACTGTTGATAACCAGTTGTTTGCTTCAGCCACGCAATATTGGCGTATGTAGCTGAAACCTACGGAAAAGACGATTCGTGGTATCCAAAGGATGTCAAAAAAAGGGCCCTGGTGAATCAAAAACTGTTCTTCAACACAGCGATTCTTTTCCCCCGGTTAAGAACGATTACCGTAAGTTTAAGTTTAAATTACCTATCTATTACTTAATTAAGGTTTATTTACTAATTTAATAAAGTTTGAAAAAGTAAAGTACCTAGAACATTTTAATATTTAATGGACAACAAAATTCATAGCGAGATCCGTACAAAAAGTACACTTTGGATGATGAAGTGTACTTTTTACATGTACACTTTTGTCATGGAGTAAAATACTAAAATTCTTACAATTCTTTTTTTAATAATTCAGATGAATTACAGCTTGACATAAAAATGTAGAAAACCGGAAGTCGCCACTGTCTTCGCGCTACCAGCACTTTGAATGATTTTATTTTATTTTTTTCACTTATTAAGTTAGTTTTATGGCACAATAATAAATCTAACAAACCTGCGGTCTTTGTTTACATCAAATATCAAAGATTTTAAAACGCTGTCAGAAATAAAAATTTTAGTTCCGTTTCAATCCGTTCTGGCCAAGCTGTATATGCTTAAGCCTGCCTTTAATTGAACTGACGAGCGGCAGGGTCCGGGTTATGGTAACTGGTCCCAAGCTGTACCTACTATATGCTACAACGGGCGGCCTTAACGTTTTATTTTCTTTTGCAGTACCCCATAGTAATGGAAGGAAAGAAAACCATTGACCAAAAATCATTAGACGATATCGAAGAAGCTTATGGTTTCTTTGAAGCATTCCTAAACAAAACAACTTATCTTGCTGCGGATCATGCGACTATAGCTGATTTGGCGGCCTTATCCAATATGTCGACCTTGGAATTTTTACTTCCTATAGACTCAAAAAAGTAAGTGATTTTTGTTTTTTCAATTTGTTTAAAGGACATTATGCTATAGCATCTTTGAAATCTACATACGATTCCGCGCCACTGCTCATGACCTGCCGAAAATTCGAGGTACTACATTTTTTTATTTAATGCAATTTGATGTAATGACATAGACACTAGCGCTGCGTCAAAAAGACTTGAGTTGTGGCGTCAGGCGTGGACTATAGTTAGTTTTTCGAGAAAAATGCGTTTGAGAACATTTTTTTTACTTTTTCAGGTATCCTAAAACAACTGCGTGGCTAACAACTATGAAAAAGACATCATATTATAAAAAACAAGCTGAAATTGGAGCAGTTAAACTTGATCAGTTTATAAAGAGTAGTTTAACACCATCTTCTTAAATACGGTACTATGTTTTAATGCTCATTGATAAATGAATGCCCTATGAATATTTGCCTCACTTAAATATCTATGCAAAAACAATCACAAGTTAAGTCTAAAATAACCAATTTAGAAAAATCATACTCGTAAAAATAATAATAATAATATAATAATAATAATATTTGTAAAATTGTCTTTTCTATTTCTTTCGATGTATCAAGTACCTAATAAAATTCATCGTTTTACGAATTTTATTGCAATATTTGCTTTGGCTTTTTAGACCTCCAGAATGTGGTGGATTTTAAACACTGAATACTAATTAAACGGATAAAAACACCTTGACGGTAGCTCGTTTTTATTTATTTTATTTCATGTTCGAGACTGCATATCTGATTGTTGACTAATTTTCTCTTTGAGAGATACTGTAATATAGGCCCACCTACGTAGATGGGACAATGAATTGGGCGAAATAAGGGTCTTGTGGCATGTGACAAAAAAAACTTAGAACTTATCTGAGGCCCTAGCACAAATTCTACGTATTTGAACGTACTTCATACGATGGATGATGCAAATTGTATAGAAGACTTTTTTGGATTGGTAAAATCATCTACCTAATCCTCCTACCCCGGGCAGGGCAGGAGGGACTGTCAGACTTGTACTGACTAAAATCCATGGTGTCCTTCAAAAGTCCGGCTTTGGTCCTCTAAGGGGGGCCTCGTCATTGTGCTGACGGCTTTTTGAGGCGCGTGGAACACAACGCGCCGTCGACCCGGTCATGGTCCATGATCGGCGAGTCATCCATTACTCGCCGTCCGTCCACATGCCCATGTATAGAAGGCCTATGATCAGCAATGGACGTCCTACGGTTAATGTAATGAGAGAAAAGCGCCTGCTAACAATATCATTTCAGTGACATAAGATCCAACATCCTATTGAAAAAACAAGGCGTTCAATTATCACGCACTTTAGCCCAACATTGGTATTTTTACATGTTTGTTCCTCAACGGGTGGCCCTGTGACACAATGGATTGAATGTTTTGACGACGAAGGCTGGCAGCGGATAGATGCACACTGCCTTACAACCCGTTCTTTAGGTGGTGAGCGGTGCGACGGCGGTGAGAATAAGCCCCTTCGTACCCAAGGCGACGGAAGTCTACGATACCTTACGACTTCGGCATCCAAGCGACTATCGCTATACAAATCCATAGAGGTTCGTACACAAGCACGCGTCATTGGATGCCAAAGTCGTAAGGTATCGAAGACTTACTTCGCCTTGTGTACGAAGAGGCTTAGACATTAATTTCTTGGATTTACGCGAAGTAGCCCCAGACAATTCTACGTGGCGTTTTTCAAACAAATGTAAAGAAAAATGAATGTAAGTACAAATGTATAGAAATGTATGGAATTGTAATAAAATGTAGGTATTTATTTGTAGTACATTTTTACTAAGACCATTCCGGGTGGCGCTCTTTGAGGCTTACGATCGTTAAGTGGACGGCAATAATTGGCTTATATATTTAATATTATGCATGGTTATGTATCTTATTTTGTGGCATGTTTGCATGGGCATGGATCATAATTATTATTTTAGACCTCTTTTAATCTAGAAGGTTGAACTATCAAAGTTTTATATTATACCATATATCTGTCAGATTGATTAGGAAGGGAAGTGATGGCTGTCACCGTTCTTGTTTACAAATTGTGCATTGGACAAGAATTGCATAATTTCATTTACTAGAATGATTAGGGATCATTCTAGTAAATGAAATTATGCAATGCATAGTCTAGAATTGGAGCAAGTCACAAAGTTCTAGCTATTAGTATCGTAAGTTCTTCATTTACTAAACTCTTTACTGTTCAAAAAAATATATTCTCGTACGGAAGTTAAGAGTTATGCGCAGAACTCGAAACAAATCCGGGTATAAACCTTGTTTGTTCGTATTTCTATTAATGACTGACTTAGCTTCATCTGTTCGTCTAGTAACTAACCCTAATACTTATTGGGTTTTCTGAGTGCTAGTCAAATGAAGATTTTTGTAAGGCGTGCTAAACACCATGTTAGATCAACACGTGCAGGACAAGCAATAATCTTAGATACTAATGTTTTAAAGCCGAAGAGTGTGTTCGTCTGTTTGGTTGAATGTGCTAATCTCAAGAACTACTAGATCGAATTGAAAAATCTTTTTTTGGTTGGATATATAGCTCATTTATTGAGGAAGGTTATAGGCTATCAAAACATTACGATGTTACTAACAGGAGCCGATCACCGGAAGTAAAACCAGAGGGAACAGCTAATAATATATTATTGAATAATTTTATTGCAATTTTCAAATTCAAATAGAGCCTTTTTAACACTACTCTGAACACTCGTTTCGGCAGAATTAATATTAAAATTAATAAAGCTGACGCGAAGCAAGAACAACGTTATTCAGAGTCTCTTGCCGATCGGCAAACAACTACTACACATTGCTGTTGCATCTTGTCGGGTCGGACACTACCCGAACTTAGCCGAGCGGTTTTCTTAATACACAGTCAATTGACTGACTATGGCAAAACGAATATTTTTGTAGGATGAAGACCCGTCAACTAAACCTCCCTAACCACACCCAGTGCCTCAAGAACGTAACCCATTGGGTACAGAGGCCATAACAGTTTCCTGCAGTTAACTGGTCATTGCTAGCCTCGATGGCAGTGTGTTTACAACCATGTCAGTCAGAGTCTTAATCCTACAGATAATTGTGTTGTAACCTGAGAATAAAACCAGACGTTAAAAACAAGAAGCTCCCATTCGTATGCGTGCGGGCGGCGAGTAAAGGGCAACTCGCTGTCCGACCATGGACCATGCCCGGGTCGACGGCGCGTTGTATTCCACGCGCGCCTCAAAGAGCGTCAGCACGATGACGAGGCCCCCCTCTAGAGGGCCAAAGCCTGCCGGGGTTGCGGGACTTATCTCATTACCGTGACACCAGAACATAAAGGGTTATTGAAGGACCCGTGGATTTTAGTCAGTACGAGTCTGACAGTCCCTCCCGTCCTGCCCGGGGTGGGAGGAAATCATTATTGCGATGATTTTACCACGATAAAAAAAAGCTCCCATTCGCATTGATTTATTATAACCGTGGTGTGCTCTTATCAATCGGGAACATCGTCAGGAAACTGCCGATTCTAGAACCAAAACTTCGAAGATAGAATGTGAGATCTGTCACCCTCTATCCAACCGGGTTGGTTTTACCCGGCCCTGGGTCAACCTGCACTGGGCCCATGCGGGTTGATTAGAGCCTTCTTACTACCTACTATTCTCTCATAGAGAGAGGCCTGTTTAAGTGTGTATACCAGCAGTGGGAACATTTAAACTGAGTTATGATTAGCTCTTATGAACCGAATGCAGATATGTTTTAGCTGTTTCTTCTCAGAGTAGCCAAGTACGAGATATGGCCTCACCTAGCTTTATAAATTTTGGTTATAAAAGTGTTTTTATATTCAACTTACAAAATAAATATCATTTATAACAACCTATCTAGCTAGCTACTATTAGTAGAAAAATCACATCTGATCTGATCCACGTTGAATCTTGGTGCTTAATAATCTCCAATATAAATCATGTTCGTTTCATGAAATTCAATATTTCAGATGGTTGTGAAACTTTACACAACGGAACTGAGTCCTCCAGTGATTGCAGCTCTTATGGCATGTGATATCTTCAATGTAACATATGAGAATATAGCGGTTGATCTTGAAGATAAGCAAAACTTGAACACAGAGTTTTTTCGAGTAAGCTCTTAAGATTTTATAGGTATGTACAGTCAGGATTAACCTATAAATAGCGACGTGTGGTCTCATAGGCCATGAAACTATAATGTTATACTAATACTTCACTCACAGATATTTTATTTCACAGATTTTCTATTATTTCCCGTATGAGATCTTTTGAGTAGCTTTGATTTTAGCTGCGAGATGGAAATAGCTGTGGCCAGGCCGAGTTTATTTAAAATCCATCATTATATTATTATTTAATACCAAATAACCAGAATGAGCTCATCACCATCATCCTCAGGGCGTTAATCCCGGTTGCTTCCTTGGCTTCCACCTCGGTGCCCGGGGTCCGCCAATGTGAGCTATACCTAACAATTTAATTTTAATGCTATATTTCAAATATTATGGCAGCAAATTTTTCTATACTAAATTTCCAACTTTCAGAAAAATCCACTGAAAACAATTCCTGTCCTCGAAGATGATGGTTTGCTAATTCACGATAGGTTTGTAACATTTTATTGAAATAGTTGATAAAATTACATCGTTACGTAGTTAGTGGCTTTTCATTATGCGTACAAGATTGCGAGTTGGAATCCAACTTCATCACACACGGATTAAGTTACATTTTCAATAAATGTGAATTTAATTTGTACAAATATGAAAAACCCTAAACTTATTCGCCTAATACAAGTATATCTACTATAAGCTAAAACCGAACTTTAATTTTGTTAATTTCATCATTCAGTTATATAATTATGGACAAATAGACAATAGTAGGTATACTTCTAATCTAACCTAATGGAATTCACTGTTGACCATTCGAGTTCCTTTTCATTTTTTTTTTTACAACCGACCTTAAATTCTGTCAATATCCGCAATTCAAACAAACCCGTGTTTACTCGTGGTCACGGTACAGCCTCCTAATTTATTACTTTGCAAATTGATTTCCTTTTTTGACCTCTGCCGGATATTTTGCCTCTAAATCATGTTTCAGTATCGTGTAAAATAGTATAGGACCACATCTTCTAAATTAAGATATAAATTGAGAACTACTATCAAAATACTGTATCGCAATATCCGCGATGTTGAGGTTGTCTGCCAGTTAAGTAAAATCTGACAGCAATTTATTCAGGAGTAAGCCTATCAGTTGCTACACCAGTGTGGTCAATGGATCCTTCATTTTCAGTGGAGTATTCAAAAATTTTCACTATGAAACTGACGTGGTCCACACAACCATTAGAACTTCAAACGGCATATCTAAGTGCGGTCAAAGGCCAGCATTAATTGACCTACTTTCCTTCATTCTGTCACATAAATATTACCCATATTATAATTGGCACTGTAGCTACTATATTTATCATTTGTTTGAGTGATTTTGGTACTTACAAGCGACGCGACGTGATCACGAATTAACTAAAAATTAAACATACCAAATAAAATAACACGTTCACAGAATAAGCAAGTTGACCTTACATTGGGCCGGCCCAATTAGTCGTGCGAACGATGGTCGTTGTAGGGTAGATGATGTGTTCTCCAGTGGAGACCGAGAATCGCCAAAAGTAAGGAGGGACGCCCTCAGGCATGGTGGAGTGACGACCTTCACAAGATGGCCGGTAGCAGCTGGATGAGAATAGTCGGTGATCGAGTGAAATGGCGTGCGATTGGGAGAAGCCTATGTCCAGGAGTGGACTGCTACAGGTTAATGAATATAGACTTAAGCACTGTTCTAAATGGTATATTATATGTATACTTCTTTATGTTTTGGTTCGCAGTCATGCTATATTGATGTATTTGGCAGACGCCTATGGAACGGACGAAGTATGGTATCCCAAAGACCATAAAATAAGGGCGCTTGTTAATCAGAAACTATTCTTTGATATTACAGTCCTATTTCCAAGACTGAAGAATATTACTGTAAGTGGTTTTTTATTAGAACTTATGTTCATGATCAGGTAGGAGTCGAACTAATTATTATCTGCCTAGTTTTTTTCATGTTGCAGTCTAGAGGTAGGTACCTACGAGTATTTTACATAAAGCGACTGTCTATCAGGTATTCAATATTTTAAAGTGCGTCACGATTTCCATGCATATTCTTGTTACCTTACCACGAAATATGAAATACTATATGCACCAGTTTAAGATTCTCATAGCAGTTTGAAAATAAATTACCTACAACAGCCCATGTTACTAGCTCATCCTACTACTATTATAAAGGCGAAAGTTTGTAAGTATGGATGTATGGATGTTTGTTACTCTTTCACGCAAAAACCACTGAACGGATTTGGCTAAAATTTGGTATACAGATAGTTTATAACCTGGATTAACACATAGGATAGTTTTTATCCCGATTTTATGTTCCCGTGGGATAATTTTCGAGTTGTAGCGGGTGAAGCCGCTGGCAACAGCTAGTAATTTATAATGTAGCTTCTTAAAATGGGGTGCTAAGACAGGAAACCTCCATGTGCGCCCGTGGACTGGAGTTCCCTCTCGGATATCTGGGGGGAAGATCAGTTTTTCGGGCTGGTACACCCTGGGATGCGGGCAAAAACTCTTCCTTAGGCACTGTGTGCCTAAGGGGTCTCTTTGCCCGTATGCGAATAGCCTGTCAGGTGGACGCTCCAACGCGTGTCCCTCTGAATAGCAGAGGGCACAGCGGTGGCGGCGGAGCGGGCTTGCGGACGGTGAGTACTGGGTAGCTCGCCGTCCGACCAAGGACCAAGCCCGGGTCGGTGGCGTGTCGCGTCGGGTCGTGGGTTTTTTCTTAACCCAGGATACCGTGGCCCCGGAACGTAAAGGGCATCCGAAGGAACACGGGTGGATTTTAGTCAGTAAGAGTCTGACAGTCCCTTCCGCCCCACCCAGGGCGGGAGGACTCATTTGATGATTTTACCACCTAAAAAAAAAAGCTTCTTAAAATCGGTTACGTAAGTACGTAGTTTTTGACTCTATGAATTCCAATACTTATTTAGTAAAGCTGAAGATTTTTTTATTTGATTTAATGCGCTAATTTCTCTGAAACTTCTTGTTACTTTAAACAAAGCCCCTTAGAATTTACTTTTGGCATTCCATAAATTGTTTTTAGAAAAAGACTATTTAACGCTACACAACGTCTTTTTGGAGCCATACAGAGAGTTAATCAGAGTAAAACAAAATTCTAAGCTATTAGTTCATTAAGTAGTAGTTGCAACCTGTATCGAACTAAACAAGCATGCAGCAAGCAGTTTCGTTACGAGCACACTCTGGTCAATTATTTTCTGCAAGGCCGAGTAACAGTTCAACCTTAGGCACCTATTTTGGGGTTTTGGTTTCATTCATTCATGTTGCTTTTAGTATTAACACATCACTAACCTGATTTTTCTTGGTACGAAATTCGTGGTTTAGATGGAATATTCATCATTTTTTTTATTATTTTGTTTATTCATTTACCAATACATTTATGGTGTGTTAAAATAAAAAATGGCTCTAACGACAATCGGCACAATGATAGCCGAGCTCACATTCCAGAAGTCGACATTATTTTTTTGTTAATAAATAAGAAAATAATTGACTGGCCTGTTGGTCTAGTGGTTAGTGACCCTGACTGCTAAGCCGGAGGTTGTGGGTTCGATTCCCACCCAGGACAAATGTTTGTGTGATGAGCATGATCATTTGTTCTGTGTCTGGGTGTAACTTATCTATAATATGTATGTATTTAGAAATATATAAGTATGTTTATCAGTTGTCTAGTACCCATAACACAAGCTCTGCTTAGCTTGGGACTAGATGGCGTTGTGTGATTGTTGTGGAATATTATTATTATATTTTATTATTATTATTAATGAATGATCGGTAATTTGGACTCTATGCACATCGCCGAAATAGCTCAGTTGGGAGAGCGTTAGACTGAAGATCTAAAGGTCCCCGGTTCAATCCCGGGTTTCGGCAGAATACTCTTTTTGTAGCGTAGCTTTATTTAATTTAATAGTCATTACAACCTGGCTGCCACGGCCTGACACATACGATAAAATATGTAGTTATAATTTTATATAAAAATAATATATTAAAGGCAAAATCAGGCAGCTGCTGGAAGTGGTACTTTTGCTCTTGGAAGTTTTACAGGCGTTTTAATCAAAATCAGTTTTTTGTTCAATAAATCGTTATGAATCGCTAATGAACAAATAATCCCTATTATGCGTATCAAAACGCCTGCAAAACTTCAATATCACTTTGGACATTGGATTTAGCGTTATTTTTTTTAGAAAGGAACATACTTACTTACATAAAAATAGATTCTGCAAAATGGAGAACCTCCTCTTTATGTCGAAGTCGGTTAAAAACCATAAAACTTAATTTATATACACTTTTTGAAATACGTTTTACAATTTATTCAGATATTTCTCAATGGATTCTGAATTTCTGTAAGCAATAGTTTACACGTTATTATGATCAAAACAAGTCAACAGTAAAAAAACCTTTTGAATGAATTATTATACAATCCTATGCAATATTTTCGTCGTTATTTTGGGTAAGATAGAACAAGTCTATGTCGTGTTCACAAATGAAGAAACTCTTTAAGCCACAGTCAATCTGGGTTAGACGCCCTGTGTAGAACATGGAGCCACATTGGTCATGAATTCCTCCATTTGGCTGGTTCCACCACCAGGGTAAACTATCGTTTATGGCAGCTCCTGAAATATAAAATCATCAGCCTTGAAAATCTATTGAAGAAATTTGACAGAATGAGGTAGATTAATGTGCTGGCGTGTATACCATGACCAAACCAATCTCACGAAACAATTTTTGTACAATAAAATAATTAATTTGGAATCAATGGTTTTAAAATCATCATGATCATCATCAGCCTATAATGTTTCCACTGCTGGGACACAGGCCTCCTCTCTGTGAGAGGGAGTGGGCCATAATACACCACGCGGGCCCAGTGCGGGTTGGTAGATGTCACATGTCTTCGAATTTTTGGTTCTAGGACATGCCGGTTTCCTCAGACTTTTTTTACATTCTGTGTCTTCTATAAATCTGCTTTTTTGTGCGACTAAGGCGAAATAACCACAAAAACATTAGTGTTAGTATTAATATTTTCACAAAGATATTAATATTACCAAATAAGTGGATTCCTGCTTCTTTGAAACTTAGTTTTTTACTAAATGGCCGTCGCTGAAACAGCTCAGTTGGAAGAACTAAAGGTCTAAAGACGACTGTACGTTTGGTGCAGTGGCTGGGGCACTGACTCCTACGCTGCGTGTCACGGGTTCTATCCCCGCACGGAACAAATACTTGTATTATCTGCAAGTAGTTGTTCCGGCTCTGGGTGTTTGTGTATGTGAGTTTCTATGTTTGTATGTTCCTCATCAGTTTCTGTGTTCCTCATGTGGGGCAAAGTTTATAAAAAAAACGGCGGGTGCAGTCCCTGGTTTCGGCAGATCACTTTTTTTGTTGCGTCAAATCTTAATACACTTACCCTTAACTGTCGTCCATCCATCATTGAATCTGTTATGATAGCCCACGTGGTACATTCCTCTTAAATAACTCCCAGCAACCCAGTCCTTAGATCCAGTTTCCGTAAGCTTCACGATGTCATCCAATTCCACCCAATTGTTGATCACTGCTAGGTAAGATTGTTCTGCACTGCATACGTTGTAAGCTTCGGTCCAGTTTAATGGAGATGAGTGCAACTTGTAACAGCTGCCGCTTTTCTCGTTGTAAGCGTAACCTTAAAAAAGAAACAGTTACAAAGGATCAACGTCACTTTGTCAACCACACGCATATCACAAAATTTGATCAACTCCGGGTGGCGTAGAACTTTGGACAGTGTGCGACACTGCTTGTCCGCACAGTTATTCGGAAATAGCGTCGTGTGAGATTTGCCTATACAAAATACTTAGTAATGGTGGTATTCGCAAGTGTGGCATAGACACCAGTTAGTTGGTGTTAATAGAGCCTTTTTTGTATGAGCAGAAAAACGAGACCAAAGAAAACACTGTCGTTTGTTTTACTGTTAGGCAAAAAGAGAAAAAAGAGGACTGCCATAAAACCCCCCGCGGCCCGAGAATGCAAAAGGCATGATTGTGAATAAAAGGCTAGCTACCTGTCAAACTACTAGAGGTAAAGGACCTATTTGATAATTTTGCAGCTAAAATAGAATATTTCAGTTCGGTTGGTAAACGACGGAGTTATGCGAGAACACACATAAAAAATAAAAAAAAAACGAATTGAGAACCTCCTTCTTTTGGAAAACGGTTAAAAAATGCTAAAGTTTCAAAAAAAAAATTTTGAGCCTCTTCGAATCAGCCTTTCTTGGTGCGCGTCTGCTCGTACAGGTAGTCTCGTCACCATTTTCTGGATACCATTTATGAACAAAATTTGTTTATTACCTGAAAGAATGCTTAATTGCCACGATAAATACAGCTTGAATCAGTTACATTATAATGATGAAGAACTTAGTATTATTTTGCATAAATAAAATACCTAAATCAGGCAAATTGCACTGTTGATTCCATTCCAAAGTCTGGAGCGACTTCTTGCAAATGTATGGGTTCTTTCTTCCACATGGTATATCAACAATTTTTCCACTCGCGTATAGGATTACACAGCCTTCTATTCCTTGGTAATTATTCGGCTCTCCAATGTTCCAATTATGGTACACATCCTCCACTCTTTTTCCTGTAAAAAAATTAGCGATATTTAACAAGAACCATTTGGTACTCATTTTGATCAAAATTACAGATTATAAGAGGATGGAGGCACATCATCATCATCATCAGCCTATAATGTTCCCACTGCTGGGACACAGGCCTCCACTCTGTGAGAGGGAGGGAGTGGGCCATAATCCACCACGCAAGCCCAGTGCGGGTTGGTAGATGTCACATGTCTTCGAACTTTTGGTTCAAGTTCGTTCTTCTTTCTTTCCAGTTCCAGTTCGTTCCCTGCTGCGACCTCGCTTCACTGTATCAGGATACCCGTTTTATAGTAGGGGCGGCGAGGAAGGGATTTGTGTTGTGACTCGAGCGCGTCAGATTATTATAGGGGAGAATCCTTGCACCCTTTAATGTACCTGTACCAAATATCAACCCTTAATATTGTGGGGTTTGTTTGGGAGAACCCGACAGATTAGTAAAAAAAAATCGATCCGCAAAAATACTCGAGCGCGTCAGATTAAGAAAAGGTAGATTAATTACGTTCAGAAGAGTGTATATCTCAATAATCTGACAATTTGAGCATGGCATTTGGAAATGAGCGAGTCCTGAAGTTGTAAAACAAAAACGTAACGCCTGCTCGTTTTTTGTAGCAATCAACGTTCCGTCCAATTAATTTTTATTATTTGTAAGGCGTTTTCGTTTTTGGGTCTTCAACCGCTTGTTACGGACAACCCCCTCGAATTAATCGTCAGATTAATATGTAATGGTAATCAGAAATATAAAGCGCGTTTACACTGTAAATGGCTGACGCGCTCGAGTACTTCTTTACAACTGTTTTTTTTTACAGTTTTAAAAATGTTTACACGCTCTCCCCCCCACTAAAATAGAAAACTTGTCAGAAACTTTTTTCTTTTTAAAACATAATCTTTCAAATCCAATAGATTGCCATGGCGCTCGTGGAACTGCAGATTTAGCATCCTCGGCTCCCCTACTATTATGTAATCTTTGAACTTATTATTTTATTAGGTATCTAAAACAAAAAAATCCTTCAACGAAAAGAGCCGCCATTTAGTGTTTAGGTACGTGGATTTGATCTAGTTTTCCACTCGCTATTTTTCTTCAACGTATTTCACTGATATCCAAAGAAAGTTGCGTTGCATGAATCTGTAATTAACAGCACCACTAGAATAAAAATATTTTAAGCTTACCGTCAACAGTTTCAAATCGTCCTTTCACTAATAAGTCTGATAAACCTACATTAACTTGCCACCATGTGGGCTGAGTACTGTTCCAATAAGATATCACAGCATCAGCTTCATCCTGGTTTTCAGGGTACCACAAAATGGCTCCTTCCAAGGAACACGCACGTTTAGCCTCAGAAAAAGATTTAGGTAAAGGAGATATCTTATAGAAACTATCCGTTGCTTCTAGATATTGATAGTCATTCCGAAAAAACTTTTTGTCCTTTTGTCCATCTGTGAAAAGATTAGGTATTTTTTAAGGAAACCAGTTGTTACATGCGGTAAACAGTTCTATGTTTTGTGTCTAACAAAGGGTTAAATGAGTACGTAGTAGCAACGATGCTTAAAAAAGTAAAACTTACATGAGGGTTTCGACGCAAAATACACTAAAAGAACCACATAACATATTAGTTTATTAAACATTGTAAATTAATGAGGCGACTATCGTCTGTCTGGTCTCAATTACAACTTATTATACTTATGAAATGATTGAGACAAAATGAAGCGAAAGTGTATCTGTCAACACATTAAGATTGTTTTATCAATTTTATTACAATAATAAATATCTCTAATATATGATGTTTACAAGTAGGAATTGCGATCTAAGTAACCTTATTATACATAAATTATTATTTCCGCTACAGTTCATATTCCATTTTCCTGTTGCTTTCTAAATTTTAGATATAGGGATATTCCCAAGTTCTTTATACAGATACGATGATAAACTTCACATTTTAGTTCTATTTACATACATCCAACTGTTTGCAATGTCCATGCCAATAGTACTAATTTTTTTTGTTTAATTTTATATTTTATCGACATTGTAAGGCAAAAGAAAGATGAATGAATTGTGTGAGGAAACTGAGGAATGATTATTTATTAGCTCCAACAGCATACTGAAGATGATTGCAGCTAGGTTGGATTGTAGGTACGTGAATCACTGCTGTGCAGTTTCACATGGGATGGTGTAGTGGTGATTTGCGCATCTTGTCTCAATTATTTATTATTGTTATTTTATAACTTGAATGTATAATTTTATAATATTTTGTTGTATATTTTAATTGTATTTAATGGTATAATTTAATTGTATTTGATTGTATGGTTTTATTGTATTGTTTTTGTTATATTTTAATAATTTTAATGTGATATTTCCTAACATAGTATAAGTTTTTTCTGTTTACTAACAAATATGAGTCATGGTTACTTGTTTCAATAAATGATTATTATATTGAAAGAGAAAGGAGTTAATGATGCTGGGACTTCCTTTCTTTTTTTGTTTCTTCCGCCATTCTCCTCTACGAGACGGCAGGGGAGAATGGAAGAGAAAAACGTCTTTTACCGACCCCAAGGAAATGGGATAGAGGCAGAAAAATGACGATATTTTAATCACTAAGCTTGTATTTTTTTTTCCAGTATGCTTTAATGATTGACCGAAAACCAACTATGAATCCAAAATGGTTCCAAAACCTTGATGAAGGCTATGCTTTGATGGAAGCATTTCTTAGTAAAACGACGTTCATTGCCACTGATTCTATCACGATTGCGGACATTTCAGTTTATAGTAATATGTCTTGTTTAAATCAGGTTGTACCAATAGACGAGAATAAGTAAGTGTATCAATAACATAATTTTATACGTATTTATATAATGGAGCTTTAGTCCATCGGAAATACCCAGAAACTCTTGCGTAGAGAGTTTCTGGGTTTTTCCATCACAAATTCCTCAGTGGGCAGCAGCCACTAAGTCTGGATTTGTACTTCATCATCAGCCTATAATGTTCCCAATGCTGGGAAACAGGCCTCCTCTCTGTGAGAGGGAGTGGGCCATAATCCACCTCGCGGGCCCAGTGCGAGTTGGTAGATGTCACATGTCTTCGATTTTTTTGGTTCTAGGACATGCCGGTTTACTCACGATGTTTTCCTTCATACCGTTTTGAGAGCAATGGTGATGAAATAAATTACACTAAGTAATGCGCCTGGCGGGGTTCGAACCCACGACCTACGACTCTTAAGTCGGGGCTGATACCACTGTGCCACCTCTGCTGGATTTTTACCTAATTGATGGCAATAGGCTCAGCCACAGAAATATTATTAAGATATCTGTGGGCTCAGCCCTCAATAACAGGTGAAATGTACAATTATGTAAGCTTCACTATTTGGTAATTACAGGCATGATGATATTATATACGTATTTTTGTGAAAACCTTCGCTTCCTAGTGCATTACACCAAGAACCACCTTGGTGTTTGAGGCTCAGCGATAAGGGTTCAGTTTTGAACGTACCAATATTGGATTGTCGCAATTCACTTTCGTATTGTATACCAAACTTAGGTTTTTTCAGAGTGTGAATGTAAGGAACTGTTATTTTATTTCAGGTATCCAGGAACAGTTAGATGGTGCAAAGAGATGGAAAAGCAACCTTATTGTGTGAAACACAATAATCCGTCAGTAGCTGTCTTCGGAGACCTACTGAAGCAATGTCAGGCGTCTACATCAGCAAAGACTTAACTGCCATAATTATGGCAGCTAAATGTTCTTATTTTGTAAATATGTAATAGAAACTTTACTTTAAACATACTACATTAAGAACTGTTATTTAAAAAATACCAGCCTGTTACAGTTACATACTGTCAAACTGCACTGTTTCTCCAAGTTGAGAGGGTTTGTGATTTCAGATTGATTCTGTTATAAAAGTCAAGGTTTGCTCATGATGTTTCCTTCATTGATGTCCATCAAAACAGAGAAATTTTTACTTAAAAAAAAAAAAATATTATGAATTTCATTTATGCCCATATCTGAACCCACAACCTCGTCGAGGTCTTAACCGCGGGGTTATTACGACATTTATTAATTAACGCAAGCTAATTAAAAACCAATCAAATTAATTAATTAGTGAATGACCAGAAGCTGATTCAACTCTAATTTTAAAGTTGGTAAGTTGGCTTTTAGGTACGAGTACGATTCCACCAAAATAGTAAGCGGCTGCAGGTATTTTGTTCGCGCACATTTTGTGCAACGTACTAAGCTGGTATAGCGTATAGCCTCTGTGTCCACCGACAAGGCTGTGTCCAACTTTTGGTCGCACACAGTGTAGCACATTATTTGTGCTACACTGTGTGCGACCAAATTATCCAAATCCAAGTCAGTTCAGCAATGTGCGAACAAAAAAACAAATCTAATGCTATGAGAGAAGAGAAGATAGAAATTAAACGATAAAAAGGTTTTTTGTTGGAAATCGGGACCACGAATAAGGGCCGTCCGGGTTCCGGACGAGACACGGTCGAACACTGTCGTGTACTTTTCTAACGTTGTCTACGTGTGCCCGGTGCGGGCTGCAAGCATGAATCATTTCATACAAAAAGTACACCACAATGTTCGACCGTGCCCCATCCGGGACCCGGACGGCGCACAGACGGCGCACGGCCTGATCCCGGCCCGGTGTAGCGTGAATCATCCTTTACGGCAACTTACATTAGGCCACGTCTCTTACGTGTTTTAAGCTTTTGTTTTTTGAAAACGTACAAACAATAATGCCTTTGTCAAACTGAAAGACGAACCGAATGCGTGGCGTAGCGTTTTTGTTTGTAATGTATGGAATTGTTTCAAGCCTGTCACATAGACTATCGGATCGCTTTCGCATTTTTATATGACATGATTCGGTTCGGTTCGCTATCGCCTGTCTGTTTGACAAAGGCCTAAATGTGAGAAATAACTGATGACAAAAGCGGCATAATAATTCAGTCCCAACGAACCCACCTGAATGATAACCGTGTATATTCCGAATAGTTTCATCGCTGCCGCTGCACCGACGAGATTGGATTGAAGTGGCCGCGTGCCAGTACACGTAGTTCGTAGATACACAACCTACAGCATGATATTGTGAATAAATCGTAAGCTGTGTTCTGACCATGATATATGCCGGTACAAATTGGATTTATTTCCCGCTTTCCCTTCCCATTGGTACTGAACAGAAACTGTTATTGCACGTATGAACGATGAGGTGTCATGAATAAAATATTCTGGAGCGAACGCTTCACGCATTCGATCGCGATTTCAATGTGATACTCCAATCACATGACACCTCGTACAAATGATTTATCACCCGTGTACTAGTAAGTATAACCTGTTTTGGCATGTGCTGCAATAGAATTACTATTCCCAAACGTTTTGATTCTGGAATAATTATCCTCAGCGCCTATTAAATCTTACCCCTGGATTTTTGGGGCGCTTTTAAACGCTTGTAATTGTAACTTTGCAAGTTTCAGTAGTCATATTTGATATTTGATAACAGAGTAATAGATATTGTTTAGCATTATCTCTTTTTTTTACTTGTTAATAATAATCCAATGAGTCCTCCCACCAAGGGCAGGATGGGAGGGACTGTCAGACTTGTACTAACTAAAATCGACGGAGATCCTTCAATAGCTCTTTTCAGGGGCCACACTGATAGATAATAAGACAGTCCCGCGTCTCCGGCAGGCTATAGCTCTCTCGGTTTTTACATCTAGCCCATGTTGACACCACTGCTAGGCAAAGGCCTCATTCTCCTTTTCACAACCTTTTGTACTGCGCTCACCTCAAACCAGCCTTGATATTATTGAGTAATAGATGATTATTTTACAGTAATAGAATATTTTTTAGCCTATTCTCTAATGTGATGATTGACAACAGCTCAACAAATTCTATCTTTCTAACATCTAGCCCATCTGCTAGGCGAAAATTTTTCTCCTCCTTTTCACAAACTCTTGTACCGCGCTACCTCAAACCAGCCTTTACGGTGTGCGTCCGTCCAGGTGGCGTCGTTATGTCTTTCCGGGAAAGGATCGGCAGTGCTATCCATCCACTTTGTCTTGTTTTAATAGCCGGAGTAGGAGCAGTTAAAAATGTTAAAATATAGATAACAAAATAAGTTCCTATGTCTAATGTATCTGTGGTTCCAATGTGTTAGTGGCGCCATCTACGTATGCGTGTACTTTGTAAATTTAAAAGTAAAGTTAGTCTATTGCGGAAAACCAACGTGTTTTAATAGGTTATGGGCAAATATCCATAACTTTCGGTTTTTTACTGAGTTTTAGTATAAAACAGTCGAAAGTAGTTGTTTTTCGTAGAAATATGGCTGTGAACTATATTCAAAGTATTCCAAAATTGAAGGGACGAGAAAATTACGATGAGTGGTGTTTCGCCGTCGAAAATCTGTTGGTGCTGGACAACCTCGTGAATTACATCAAGTCGGAGCCAGATGCCGGTTTCGAGAAAAAAGCATCAGATGACGCAAAAGCCAAGGCGAAGTTAGTGCTAACAATTGACCCGGGATTGTACGTGCATATAAAGGAAACAAAAACATCTTTGGAGTTATGGACGAAACTGAGGGCTATGTTCGATGACTCAGGTTTTTCCCGTAAAATAACCCTGCTAAGACATTTAATCTCGTTACGACTAGATAATTGCGAGTCAATGACTTCATACGTAACGCAATTGGTCGAAACTGCGCAGAGACTAAAAGGCACAGGATTTACAATCACCGAGGAGTGGGTCGGATCGCTGTTATTAGCCGGTTTGCCTGAAAAATTCTCGCCGATGATAATGGCTATAGAGCACTCTGGTATGCAGATAACTACAGATGCAATAAAATCAAAATTGATTGATATGGAGGTTTCTAAGAATGATGTGGATATCACCGGCGCCGCATTCGCTGCAAACAATAAAAAGTATCATAAACAGAAAAATGGCGCGAATTCATCGACAAACTCTAAAGTGACAGTGACAGGTGACAAGAACATCACTTGTTATAAGTGCAAACAAACAGGTCATTACAGAAACCAGTGTCCATTATTGCAAAAACAGAAACAATCAAATGCATTTAGTGTTGTATTTTTAAATGGAAAATATAGTTCAAATGAATGGTACGTGGACAGCGGCGCTAGTGCTCATATGACGGTCAACAAAGAGTGGATAAAAAATGCGAATTTTACACCGTATTTATCTGAGATAACCGTCGCGAATAATATGAATGTGCCTGTATTGTGTTCAGGAGACGTACAGATAACAACTAATTATAACTACGACATCATGGTTAAAGATGTGCTGTGCGTGCCAAGCTTAACAACGAACCTCTTATCAGTGAGTGAGTTAATCAAAAACGGAAACAAGGTTGTTTTTGAAGAAAACAAATGCTACATTCGCAACAATAAGAATGTATTGGTGGCTACAGCAATGTCAACAAATGGTGTGTACAAGCTAGATATTACAGTAGCAGATTGTATGCTGGCAGCAGTGGCAGCACCAGCAGTTGCGAGTGCAGAGCTCTGGCACAGGAGGTTAGCACATATTAACAGCAGTGATTTAAATAAAATGAAGCTTGGTATTGTGGATGGATTGTCTTACCCGGATACTAGTGATATGACAATGTCTAAAATGTGTGACCTGTTGCGAAGGTAAACAGAAAAGGTTACCATTTCCTCATGTTGGACAAAGAAGTACAGAAACACTACAAATAATACATGCTGACGAATGTGGTCCAATGGAAACAAAATCCATAGGTGGTGCTCAGTATTTTGTCTTATTCATAGATGATCACAGTCGTATGACTTTCATATACTTCCACAAGCATAAGAATGAAGTTTTCAAGATATTTAGGAATTTTAAAGCAATGGTTGAAAATCAACAGAAGAAAAAGATAAAGACATTGCGCACTGATAATGGTGGTGAGTTTTGTAGTGGTGACATGGAGAACTACTTACTGAAAGAAGGTATTGTTCACCAAAAGACAAATGCGTACACTCCAGAACAAAATGGAGTTTGTGAACGGGCTAACCGAACCATTGTAGAGAAAGCACGATGTTTACTATTTGATGCCAATTTAGAAAAAAAGTTTTGGGCCGAAGCAGCTCATACAGCGGTATATTTAAAAAACAGATCTGTAACTTCAAGTCTAGGAAATAAAACACCCTATGAAGCGTGGTATCTAAAGAAACCAGATCTAGGTCATATACGTCTGTTTGGGAGCCCTGTAATGGCTCACGTTCCCAAGGAGAGAAGATTGAAATGGGACAAGAAGGCTACCATGCACATTTTGGTAGGTTTTTCAGAGACCGTAAAGGGATATCGGTGTATACGATCCAATTAAAAATATTGTAACTATAAAGAGAGATATAATAGTGATGGAAGATAAAACAGTATCATCAGAAATTGTTAAAGAAGACTTAGGAGAATGGATTCAGGATGTTGTTGAAGAGCAGGAATCTCCGGCAACTAATGAAGATGGCAGAGATTCAGTAGGGGAGTCTTCAATGAATGAATCTCTCCATGACTCAGATTCAGATACATCCGTATACACTGATCCACCTAGTGTAAACAATGATGATACTACTATCACAAGCATGGAGACAGATATCTCAATAAATGAGTTACAACCGGTTCCAGAATTAGAACAAAATAAGAGAACACGAAGACCTCCAGAACGTTATGGGTTTGGTAATATTTCGAGGGTATAGTGCTCAAACCCAATAAGTACGAAATTGACACTTTTGAGATATTCAATATTTAAGTTTTAAGGACATTAATACCTATGTTATTCAAATAATGTCGTTATAATGAGTATTTATGGTAAAAGTGGATACGTTGAATTAGTGTTAAATAGTACTTTTGAGTTTCTGAGGTAGCCCATTTTATCATAATAAAAATTAAAGTTACAAAGGGTACCGACTTATTGGGTTTTAGATCTAGAGAAATTAAACATATTATGTACTTTGAAAAATGTTTTTTCTAAAGAATCACAAAAAAAATCAGGAGAAATCACTCTTCGTCACTTTCGAAAGCTGTCGGTTTGGTGTACGTCTTCATACCACACATCCATGCATGAAATTCCTCTGGTATGATAAGTTTTTCGAGATATTTTTTTTTAGCAAGGCTAAGTGGTACGGCGACCTCCCCGATGGCGTCAGCGTAATATGTTACGCTGACGACACGCTCGTCCTGGCGTCCTCGACAGCCGGTGGAACTTCAGGGAGCACTTCCTGCGTCTGGCCCCAAAACTGAACCGGGCAGCAGCCGCCCTCAGGCGACTCCTGCCTATCTCAGCGGGCCAAACGCCTCCTGCCGTAGGCTGTACGCCGGTGTCATGCGGTCCATGGCCATCTACGGGGCCCCTGTGTGGGCCCTGAGCATCCGGACACGACCACTAAAGTTGGTCGCATGCCAGAGGGTCATGGCTATCCGGATGAGCCGGGGATACCGCACGATCGCCGGCGAATCGGCCAACCTTGCCGGATTACTGCCCTGGGATTTGGAGGCGACTGCCCTCCAGCGCGTCTATGGCGCGTGGAGGCGCAGCGCCGGGGTGTATCCCCGCTGCCTCGACAAGTCGAGGCGCGGTGGGGAGAGCTCCGGCGCGATCTCAGGGCAGTATGGAGGGGACGACTGTCGCGACCGACGTCCGGCACGCCGCAATCGCGGCATTTCTGTGTGCTCTTTGAGGAGTTGCAGGATAGGCGTCACGGCGTCCAGACCTAGCGCATGACGCAGGTCTTCGCCGGACACGGAAGTTTCGGGAGGTACCTGTGCCTGATAGGGAAGGAGTAAACGCCCGGGTGTCACCACTGCGAGGATCGCTCGGAGGACACAGTAAAGCATACGTACAGTGCAAGACTGCCCCGCTTGGGCAGAGCACCGACGTGTCCTCACGGCGACGATAGGCGGAGACCTCTCGCGCCCGGCATTGGTCGCGGCCATGCTGCGGGGCGAGACGGAGTGGGAAGCGGTCGCCTCCTTTTGCGAAGCCGTCATGCTTGCGAAAGAGGAGGCGAGCCGCGTGAGGGAGAGGACAATGTCCTCCCTCCGCCCCACTCGCAGTGGTGGACGCCCACGGCGACGGACGTCGCCAGACGATCTCCGACCGTAGGCTCGGGCATGCGGGCGGCGAGTAAAGGGCAACTCGCTGTCCGACCATGGACCATTCCGGGTCGACGACGGCGCGTTGTGTTCCACGCGCGCCTCAAAGAACGTCAGGATAATGACGAGCCCCCCTCTAGAAGGCGAAAGCCTGCCGTGGTCGCGGGACTTATCTCTTTACCGTGACCCCGGCACATAAAAGGCTATATTGAAGGACACCGTGTATTTTAGTGAGTACGCGAGTCTAGTAAAAAAAAGGCTAATTGGTCATTGAGTGGAAAGTGTTCTATTTCGTTTGGTAATTGAACATTAACTGAAGGCGGGTTTCAATTTCATTTAGCTCTAGTTTTTGGTGTATTAACTGCCATTTTACAGACATCAATGCTACGAAAGTTCTCGGACATGTCATAATTAAAATATATTTTTAATTATGACATGTCCGTTACACTTTATAACTATCAAAATGTGTTTCCTTCACGTCCTCTTTTGTAATTGTTTTCTAGCTGCTTTAAAAACGATTTTCCACTCGCTTAAGCTTAGTTCGGACTACGCTAGTAGTTTAGTTGAGTAGAGAGTAATTTAGTAGCTAAAATTCACGCTTCTGCCCAAAATTCGTTCGCACTTTGCTTTAGTACAGGTTATACCTAAGTGAGTGGTGTTTTGCAAGACGAACAACCTACAACGCAATAATATAAATAAATTGTTTAAGCTAATCGTAACAGCTGTTTAAGAAGATGTGGATAAGGAATTACGTGTGATTAAAAAAAGAAGCTATGATATAGGTATATAATGAGAGGGCACAAACACTTTTCTGGTAATCGTGGACGAACATACAATCGACTATGAAAATCTACAATCCAAGTTGAGCAAAAACGGATCAATGCGGACAACTTCACGGGATATCCTTTTGTGTATATACTAATACCTTCTCCAGAATGAAATGAACACCTTTTCTGATAACCGCGTCAAAATTGTTTCAGCCAAACCCGATATAATCAACGGACAAACATACAGGTCGAACTGAAAACCTACTTTTTTTGAAGTTGGTTAAAAATAGTAGCGTAGTCCGAACTATGCTTTAGTTTAGAGTATTATCGCACTAAATAAAAGAACTTCGATAACAATACGCGCGATGCAAATGCGCCTCGCAAACGGACAACAGTAATGCTAGAAGTTCATTCGTCCAATTGATTTATTGGGTTCTTCTTCGAACAAAGTGTCAAGAAAGTTAGTTGACGATGAGAGCTAATACAATATAACTAAACATAACTTGTTACTTTTGAAACATAATCGAACAGTAAAACCCGACAAATACATTTGTTTTGATTTAACCTTTGGATTTGTTTGTTTTTTTAATGTACGTATTTAAAGATAAAACCCGATAAATACAAATAGTGATTATTGCCTCTAAACATTTGGGTCATTTTAGTTAAAATTGTTGAACACTCAATACCAATAAAAAGCTTTATGTGGTTTAAGCGTGAAATAAAAATATTATGTTACAAGATAACACGCTTTATAGGGTACCAGTTTTTAAGTCTTGGCCAAACGTGGTGACTTTATTGGGTTATTACCTTAAGTAACTTTCTTTCTGCTGTGAATTCCACTTATTGGATTAGACCACTGGAAAGAGCGTCAAAAATGCATTAAGATGTACTAATAAAACGATTTTTGATTTTTCGGCACTTATTGGGTTTGAACACTATACCCTCGATTTGTATTTCCAATTCTAGTCCAGACGTTGAACAAGTAGACTTCACAGAAGCAATGAATGGTCCAGAAGCTGAGCAGTGGAGAGAGGCCATGCTGGAGGAGCTGCAGTCGTTCAAGGACAACGATGCCTGGGAAATCGTTGATATGCCAAGCAGTGGATCAATAGTGCAAAACAAGTGGGTGCTAAATAAAAAACTAGATGTGAGTGATAAAGTGCGGTATCGTGCGAGACTCGTAGCTAAAGGTTTTACCCAGCGACGCGGTATAGATTATGAGAACACTTTTTCCCCTGTCGTAAAACATTCCACACTGAGAATGTTATTTGCGTTGAGTGTACAGTGGGATATGGACACATCTAGATGTCACAACAGCTTTCTTAAATGGACATTTAAAAGAAAATATTTACATGTGTATTCCAGAAGGTTTTGTAAATAAGCAAGTAGGAAAGGTTTTGAAATTAAAAAGAGCCATTATATGGGCTGAAACAATCCTCTTTAATATGGTATGAGAAGGTGAAAGATTGTTTGATTAATTTTGGTTTTAAAATAAGTAAATTCGAACCTTGCTTGTTTACATATTTTGATGGGAATGTAAAAGTTATTGTAGCTGTATATGTTGATGATTTTTTATTTTTTTCTAATTGTGTGTCAGAAACTGAAAAATTAAAAAAGGTATTAAGTTCTGAATTCAAGCTGAAAGATTTAGGTCCTGTTAGACGTTACTTAGGTATGAGAATTCATGTAAATAAAGAATGTAAAACTATAACTGTAGATCAACAGGAATATATTGAGCAATTGTTGTTGAAGTTTAATATGTCAAATTGTAAGACTGTAGATACACCCATAGAGAGTAAGTTAAACATAGAAAAGGCTGAAAATATTGCAGCAAACATTCCATATCAAAAGCTCATTGGAAGCCTTATGTACGGTCAGCCAAGAAAGTGGTGTACCAGTTTTGATTTAGTTTCCCGGTCATCGAAAATTACAACAAGGTTCGTTATAAAAAGATATTACTGAAAGAGACAACATTATCATGACGTAAACCTATGTATTTAGTATTCATACGTCATATGTCACATATAAGTACATGACATTTTAACCTTTAGTATAAATGAAAAGGACATTAGTTTCTACAAAGCAATTGAAATGTTTCCAAACAAAAGTAATATATTTAAATAGACAACCGAATTCCATTTGAAAAAGAAAACTGACAATTGACATTTTGTCAAATATATGCAAAAAATCGATATATTTTCCGTGTTATTTTTCAATCAACTGCATATAAAATCATCTCAATGCCTGCCAACTTGACTATTGCCGAAAGAGCACAAATAATTGCCCAATTTAATGAGGGAAGCAGTATCAGTGCGATATCCCGGAATTTGAATATATCGAGGCGTTCTGTCCGCTTTTGGATTCGTCGTGAAGGAGAGGAGGGAAGTTTGTTGGATCACAGAAGAAGTGGTCGCCGGCCTGCACTCTCCAATAACGATAGAGAATTCATGAGACGGGAATATGAAATCAATGGTTTTAAGCCCACAAAATATTTTGCGGAGATGTTCGATGTGAGTGCCCAAACAATAAGGAATCATCTACATTACATGGGGTTGCACCACAGGCATTACGCCAAGAAAATATATTTGACGGATGCTCACAGACTTGCTCGTCTGAACTTCGCCAGAGAGCACTTAGAGTTTGATTGGTCTAATACAGTGTTTTGTGATGAAAAAACGTTTAAATCCAGTCAGCATGGACGTCTTCACCTTTGGCGATATAATTCAACACGGTATAAAGATGATCATGTAATTCCAAATAGAGAATCAGGTCGAATTTCCGTAAATATTTGGGGCTGGATGAGTGCGGATGGTGTAGGAGAATTGTGTTCTCTACCTCCTCGAGCGACGGCTGTAAATTATATCGACGTGCTTCAGAATGCAATGCTACCGACAGTCCGTAATGTTTACCCGGAGAACGAAGTGCCACAATTTGATTTTGTTCAAGATAATTGTTCAATTCATAATGCGAGGATCGTAAGAGCCTGGTTTCGTTCACACACTGACGTAAGGGTAATTCAGTGGCCCTCAAGATCGCCGGACCTCAACCCGATAGAAAATCTTTGGGGCCTTATGGTCCAACGATGGTCGCATCAAAATGAAAGAACCAAACAAGCTCTTATTAGTCACTGCAATTATATTTGGGAGGAAATGCGGGGAACCGATATTTGCTCACGGCTTGTTGGTTCAATGAGGTCTCGTCTTTTAGAGGTTATAGAGGCCAACGGCGGTTACACCCGTTTCTAATTTTTAAAAATTTTCAATATCTTCTAAATATTACTATATATGCTATGTTTTTGTTTGTTATAAGTATTTTAAAATTGATTGTAGAAATTTAATAAAAGGATAAATCTATTTTTAGCTTGTTTTTTATTGATATTGTAATTACAAGTTTACAGAAATTGTAGGTTTGTGGATTCGCCTTGTGCCTTTACAATTTTATGTAACTTGTTGATTACAATTCTGAATTTGTAGATACAATTTTGTCATCAAAATCTACAGCCCCCCGCCGTTGATTTTACGACGTCATTGGTTCCATCAAGTTCAAACTAAGAACAGCTGTCACGTTACAAACAGTAATAGTCGTTATCAATAATCAGATAAAGACAGCAATAGAAGTTGTCAGATCGATCTGCAAGCGAAACTAATCTTTATCACCTATGAATCTGCAAGCGATATTCAACCTTAGGGTGGTACACCACTTTCTTGGCCGACTGTACCTGGCAGTTTTGACAAGACCAGACTTGTCATATTCTCTTAGTTACCTCAGCCAGTTCAATAACTGTTATAATGAGACTCACTTCAATTATGCAAAACGAATACTGAAATATTTACAAAAAACAAAACATTATTGTCTAACATATCATAAGGATAATGTAGAACTGACTGGTTTTGTTGATGCAGACTGGGCTAGTGACAGTCTAGATCGTAAGTCCTATACTGGTTTTTGTTTTTGTAATGAGTGGCTCTGTAATTTCCTGGCAAAGTAAAAAACAAAAGACTGTCTCCTTGTCCAGTACTGAGGCAGAATATGTTGCCCTTTGAGAGGCGTCTAGGGAAGCTGTATATTTAGGAAATCTAATGTATGAGCTTACTGGTCAAAAATGTGCAATTAAATTGAAGTGTGATAATCAAAGTGCATTAAAATTAGCAACAAGTCATCAGTCACATGCTCGATCTAAACATATTGATGTTCGCTTCCATTATGTTAGAGATGCAGTTGAAAATAAATTAATTAGTATTGAATATATTTCAACTCAAGAAATGCCTGCCGACTTATTAACAAAAGGTCTTATGTCAACTAAACATTATAAGTTTATGCACATGCTAGGAATTAAAGCTAAATAAAAGACTTTGTTTTACTCTGTTTAGAATTAGATTTATTTTGTTAAGTAGGGGTGTTAAAATATAGATAACAAAATAAGTTCCTATGTCTAATGTATCTGTGGTTCCAATGTGTTAGTGGCGCCATCTACGTATGCGTGTACTTTGTAAATTTAAAAGTAAAGTTAGGTAGTCTATTGCGGAAAACCAACGTGTTTTAATAAAAAATGCCTTTACAACCGTGTGACAACTCAACAACCAATCAATGACCTCTTATCGCATACTTTAAAGTCAAATGCTAAACTGATAAATTTATTATAATGGGTAACTCAATAAAACTTTACCGGTGCAAATTAACTTCAATTACGACGACTTCATTAAGTAAAAAACGCATTTATCAATGAAACTGGGTTACATAATTGTTAAAAAAAAAAAATACAAAACTATTAGCATTTCAGTGTTAAACTTTTTAGGTGAGTGGGATCCATTTCTTAGCGGTCTACCCTGAGTTACGGTACTACCAGGCTACCTTTAACCTGCGGTGACAGCTGAGCGATCTCAAAGTCGGTGGTAGGCCTCGCCAGGTGGGTAGGCCACCTGGTGAGTCCTACCACCGACTTTTGACACACATGACGTCTTAAAGCGTGATTCCGCTCAGGGAACGAGAGGGCACTATACGAAAAGAAAGAATTAGAAAAAGAAAGAAAAATCTTTTATTTTTATACAGAAGACTTAAGGTGGCGGTTCGCGCGACAGGAGATCGCGACAGGAGATCGCGACAGTACTTAAGAGCCCATACTACCTCAAATGGCTTAGCAGAATCCTGTGATACGTCGGAAATACTGCAGCATTAATTTTGAAATAAATATATGGTAAAGTTGAGGATTAATGTTAGGTCTTATGTTTGGCGAAAACATGATTCCATAAAATTTTCTCAATAGAAAAAAAAAACAAAGTTACCTCTAAATTGAACAATAAAACGCTGGCAATCATAAAATACTTAAAATTAGATCATGAAACTTTTTATACTAACTGAACTAACTTTAAAGCAAGTCTTATGTTATTTATTTTTTTGAATTTGATTTTTTTTTCGCCGTAAAATAAATAGATTTGCGTGTAGACAGCTAAAAGAAAGAGCAAGCAATAGTGCGTGGTACGTGCAAGTGCGAGCGAGTAAGATTATATTGAAGTACTATATGGAGCCTTAACATTAGGCAATGTATGAGCGGCAGTTCGCGAGCGAGACAGCGACAGGAGACAGATACGGTAGTAATCATCGGTTGTCGCGGTCTCCTGTCTCGATCTCCTGTTGCGGTCTCGCGCGCGAGTCGCCACCTTTACATAGATCTGTCTCTTTCCCACAGCCTAAAAACTCACGCTTTAAGACTTCATGGTAGGCCACCAAGGCCTGTTCTGTCGGGTCCTCGTGCCAGTCTTAATTGTAGGTAATTAGGTGCTCAGGAGTTCCAGTTGCTTTTCGGTGAGCTCGTTTCATCTTAGGCCTCATCTTTGCCTCTGGGCTATATTGAGGCCAAGAGCAAACACATTTAAAACTAAAATCTCGATTCTTTGGGTTAAGACTACTAAATTGTCGCGGGACTGTCTTGTCAGGTAACCGCTGCCCAGGAACATAAAGAGCTATTGAAAAACACCTTAGATTTTAGTCAATGCAAGTCTGACATTCCCTCCTGTCCTGCCCTGGACTTTTTTGGACGGGACTGGATTCTACCACGTCAAAAAAAAAAGACTACTGAATTTTTTATTAGAAGTTGACTCGATCCAGATTGTATTTCTAGATCAATATCATTACTGCCTTCCCGGCTAAGAATAACTCCGTAATCACCCAGCCCTCGGTAATACCGCAATGAGTTGTATTCGGTACTTCTGCATGCAAATGCCATTGGTTAGATTTATGCTTCAATGCAAAACAACTCATTCCTATTTCGCTTTGCGTTTTATTCGAGTATTACCGTAATACCCATTTTTGTTGTTTTTCCACTGTTGATCAAATTACGCACACAAATCTAAGCCGTGTCACAGCTCTATACGGTATAATCTCCTTTGCCGATACAAATCCCCGCATCGGTGTATTGTCTTTTGGGACATATATTTCAATAACTCTGCTGTGGTACTGCGTATAAATCGTTCTTTTAGACATTTGACAATAATTTACGTCGATAATTTGCATCCAGACAAAATATGCCTTTATTAACGCATAGTTGAGATATATTTTCAACGGGAACTCATTTATTTATACTTAATGAGTACATTAAGGTTTAATGACTTTTTGGGGTAACATTAATTATCTTGTATTCTGTTTTTTTTTTCGTTTTGTGTGCTCTTATTTTGGTTAAAAAACACTGGCTGCTGCATAAATAATGGAAGGACTGATGTAAAATGGCATTCTAAACCTATTTTCAAATGACCTTTTTTTAAAAAGGGGATGACGTGATGGGTACGTCCGGTGACGCACATTCCATTAGCGGACCTATTGCAGGCGATATTTTGTATAAATAATGGCCACTTTGGCACAACATAGGAAATGTTGGGTCCAATAACTTTGACATGATCCTGACAGCATAGCCGACCTTTTTTGTAAGCACGTACAATGGCTCAAAGGAAGATGGTTTGGCATCCAGTAGATATACATAATTATTTTTCATAACTCTTCTGCGTTTATAACACAAACACTACAAATAGAGCCTTCAAAAACGTTACTTGTTAAGAATATTAAATACATTTTTTGCTTGGAGCGACATAAACCATCCATACGTTAAAATTTTGTAACGGGGCTATCGTGCATAGTCCCTTTATGTAAATGAATTTTCCAACTAGACGTGGATGGCTAAAACCAAAACTATGAGATTTAGCGAGAGTTGTCTCGAGGCCGATTTTGATGAAAACTAAATGTGCATTAATGGATTTCGTAAATACAAATATTCCTAGCCAGGTTCTGGGCTCCTAATCACCCTCGTCGTTCTAAGGCTCGGGTGAGTATCTGGCCTTGCAAGAAATAACAAACTATCACCACTTGTATCCAAATGTACATTTTTGTAATATAAAATAGTGAGATATATGGAATAGAGAAAATAACGCTAGGCGATTATAGATCCTTTCCAAGTAAGTGGGTATACTTAGTACATATTTTAAACCGTATTACACAATGGTGTGACAAAGCATCATATTTGGAAACTGATAATAATGTCTATAGGACGAACATACATATATGTGTAATCTTTCCTTATTTACTAGGGCCATATAAACAGAATGAGGTTAATGTCAAGTCATTTAAAGCTATCATCACACGTACGAGATTATAACCCCAAGGGAAGGATCTCATCGCCGTTGCTTGGCACATTTCCAAAGCTCGTCCAAACTATAGATGGTCGCCTAAACTCAAATCACGAATAAAACTGTGTCATGTCAATTTAATCCTTAGATGGGTGCATTAAAGGTTCAATCAACAAATTTTCATGGAAATTTTTTATTTAATGGGTTTGTTCTAGGCTAGATTGAGGCCAAGAAGCACTAAGAATTAACTGAAACTCTTGCGCACTGACGGAACACAGTAAAAACTATTTGACTCTGACAGGATGCTGATCGCTAGCCATGCGGTCCTTGTTTAGCCTACTACCGCCAGTGGACTCGCTCAGCCGCTACCGTAGGTTAGGTTAGACACAAGACGACGCAAGTATCCGATACCTTATGACTTTGACATCCATTGGCACGTGCCTGTGTACGAACCTTTAAGCTAGTGTCAAACAGACAGGGCGAAGCGAATGCGATCCGAATCCTGTCATATAAAAAAGCGAAAGCGGTCCGATAGTCTATGTGACAGGCTTCAAACAATTCTGTACATTACAAACAAAAACGCTTCGGCACGCTTTTCAGTTTGACAAAGGCATTATGGATTTGTATTGCGAAAGTCACCTGGGTACAAAAGTCGTAAGGTATCGGAGACTTGCGTCGCCTAGTGTACGAAGGGGTTTACAAGTAGTCTGTGATGCCTGCTGGCTGCTGACATTCCTATCATATGGTCTTTCGAAGCTGTATCATGAAAAATCGGGATATAATTATCGTGTTTTTCATCGTATTTTTGCATACCTTCGGGCCTATGCACACCACGTTTTATAAACGCGCCGACGACGGCGCGTTTTTATCAAACAGTACCCTTAGCACGAGTTTTCAGTATTTGAGACATAAACTGGAACTTTGACAATTTCAAATTGACAATTTTTAAGGAAAAAATTAGTTCCTTCTTCGCACACCAGAGGCGCTGTTCCATTTTTTCATACAAGAAACTCTATAAATACTGGAAAGACGCTGTAAAGTAAAAGAGTGAAAACTCGTGCTAAGGGTACAGAGCAGTTTGTTGTCATTTGTAACGCGTCAAACGCGCGTCACCGGCGTGTCTGTATCGATACAAACGCGCGTTTGTAATTTATACAGGGGTGTGCAAAGGTCTACAGGCTGCGTATGACTTGCGTGCGTATCGCGTCTATATCGCCGCAAACGCGCGTCGTTTACGGCGCGTTTAAAAAACGTGGTGAGCGTAGGCTCTTTGTTTATTTCCATACTTTGCATAACCTGAGAATCAAACCCAGGACTGCAAGCATAGCTATGCCTGTGACCACAAAGCTTGCGACACGGACGCAGTCAACAACCCTTTACACAAAACTAAATCTGGCTTTTAGTAGTAATAAAACATTAGTTTTTGGTTCAAAGATTAACATTAAACCCTAGCTTATCGCTAGAGAAATATTTTGCTTACGTCTTTGTTATGACGTCACTGTCACAGCTAGTGTGACGAGGGTCGTTGTCATGTTACAATCCTCTTAAGTAGTGTTACTAAAAGCATTACTAAACCAACCCAATGTTAGAGTAGTATTTTGGTTTTTCACAAAGCTAGACCTTATTCTGTACAGTTTGTAGCTATAATCAAACTTGACGTTGAATTTTAATAATTATGATAATGCTTTGAATGTAACCGTTACTGGTGGATTGTTAAGGTCACACACATCTTGTAACTGTCAATGCACTGCTGAGATAATAAAGATGTTATTCAGAATATGCTATGAGTCACTGCGAGTCGCTCTTCTCACGGGATGGGAACAAATTGATTAGCTCACCGTCTTATCAAGGATCAGACTCGAATCGTAATCGCATCGTGTTACACGAGGGCCTCATTCAGTAAACTAAAGGGTCCGATTTTGATAGGAGCAAATCCCTGCAGCGGTTGCAGGACTTTCTGAAAAGGTTATTTCAGCTCTGGAAAGTAAAATAAAAGTTACCAACCTTAACCAGCTTTTGGGTGGCTTGGCCGATTTGCCGATTTTGCAAGCGTTGACTTTTGCGGGTGAGCGATGACGTGTGTGGGTTCAAAATCCCCGATTTGTTGTTTTCTAATGGTTTACTCGGGTGGCTTGGCCGATTTGCCGATTTTTCAAGCGTTGACTTTTATGATGATGACGTGTGTGGGTTCAAAATCCCCGATTTGTTATTTTTTAATGGTTTACTCAATGGATTTTTTTAAGGGTTTCCTCTATTTACATCCAAGCAGAGCTGGGTCGACCAATTGATTGTACTTACTAATAGCTGCGTAAGTAGGACAGCTAATGGAATGATAACCAACTGAACGTTTCCGCCATTATCATAATGCATTAACATTATTATCATGCCTCAGGGTTATTAACACCGAAAATGCCGATTAACATAATCTCTGCTTTGCAAAAATCAATGAGTGTCTGGTAATTTCATTAAAAAAACGTTCATAATAATATGGTTAGTAATGGTTAATCAGAATATTGCAACTAAAAAATACACTACGAATAAAAAAAAACATAGTTTTATTAAAATCACGTCTTTATAATATTTATTTTTCATTTCATTTCATTTCATTTATTCATAAACAATTTCCATTGTGTTGAACATAATTTCTACATAAAACATCATTTAAATATCAATTAATACAAAAAATTTAGGTACAAACAAAATTCAAGTTATTAGTTTTAACATTATAAGTCACATTCATAATAGTAGGGAGTATTAAATAGGGAGATAAAATGTCAATTTTGAATATGTCAACGAACTTTATTTAAGTTCCTAAGGTATTTCTTTGCCATTTAAGCTAAGCCAAGTTTACTTTAATGTTTATGAGCTTTCATTTTAATATATCTCAAACTTGGAACAAAGAGGAAATTATCTAAATCAAATTCTATCAATAAAAAAAAAATTGTCACAAAAAACTCAACATTCTATTTTTGAATTTCGTAGACAAAATAGAATTTTTTTTTCTTAATATTTCCTCCATTCAAGCTTCATAAATTGAAAGATTTTTAAAAATAGATTTGCTAACTGAGTACTGGCAGTTCTGTGAATTCCATTGCCTAAAAAAGAAACTAGAAATCTTTGCAAAAAAAAAAATGCGTGAGCGGGAAATTGAGAATTCAGTGAGTGATGTAGACTCACTGAATTCGTTTTTCTCGTTTTTCGTCATGAACTTTGCAGAATTTTAATGTTAATTGGTAAGTCAGCTATTTTTAATTTTTGTACACAATATAAAACCTACAACTGCGTACACAGATTTATTTTCAAAGTTTAACTGGCATAGTTCACTGCTAGCGATTTAAACGCTCTTGGCGCGTTTTGTTTTTCACCTATGCGTGAAAATAAAAATGATTATGGATGCAACACATAAATGTCTATGGATACTAAATAATTAAGTTATCGACCGCTGGGCAGCTTGTCTCAGGTTCAATCATAGCACGGAAAAAATATGTTCCGGGTCTGGGTGTTTTTCTTTGTGAGGGGCAACGTTTAAAAAAAAAAATATTGGTCACCTATACAAAGACCGATAGTTGTGCCAGTATAGTCCAGTAGCGCATTTTGTCTGCAACTGTCGCGACTTCCTAATATTCAATTAACAATTTGAGCATAAGATACTAATTATTTTAAATAGCACCACCTGTAACTAAGTACAACTTGTACTTCCACTCGCACGTTGCGGCCTACCTATCAAACTCTGGAACAAAGCCGACTAAGTCTTGTATTATGCAAACAAGCATCATGTAAGGCGAGGATTTATGAGGCAAGTTCGTTGCGAAAATCGCGAGCAACCCCGTGGGAGTACCCTGTACTCACTATGCCTCCATATATTCATATTTAGGTTAGGACTGCTCTATATAGGCGACTGCCCTAGGGAATGTCACGCGCATGAATGACAATAATACGTGAATTGATTGAGCATTATACGATCATACTCAATGGCATAATATATCGTCAAATAGTTTAGTTTCATTTCAAAATAGCTTTGTTAAACATTTGTGTGTAGAACAATAATTTTGAGTTAGTACGAATTTCCAAACAGTGTAAGTTCAAAAAGAATGATAATTTTTCGTTTGCGTTTTGATCAGAAATTTGAATATTTTAATGATAACACTATAAAAACTTGTTTTTTTTTAATGTCGATGTGATGAGCAATGAATATAATTATTCATTGCTCATCACATCAAACGAGTTTTAGTTTTTAGCACACATTTTAAAACCATCGCGTTTTGTGTTTTTTATTACCTTACTATTTATTTATTACCTCGCTTCATTTGATAGTGTTTTTGTGTGAATAGTAAAGTCTTCTTTCGTATATGAATTCGAAAATCCGATTACGTTATATTATTACTTTATCGTTTATAAGCAATTTCATAAGAACATAATAAGTATTAAGATTTACAATGGAGGTTGTCTGTAGGTTATTCTTATTCCCATTCTGAAAATCTAGACGCAAAACGTTTGCCTAAGTTTACAACACGTGCCCATCGTAAATTAAATAGATACTTTTCAAAAACATATTACTGTAATTTATATGAATTTGAAGTTTCGTACGTGTTTTAGAAGTATTACAGTTTTAAATCTAATTTGCTTCTTGTTCTAACTCCATTTGAGAGTTTGATTATACCTACACTAAATCTTAAGTTAGCTAATTACTTTTGTCTTTACTTCGCTTATAAGTCGTATAGGGTGTTATTGCGAAACAGTAAATATATATTTAAGTCATGAGGCTTGCGTCGGTCAACAAAATAATAACTTTCAATTCACGATTGTTTAGAGCATTGAATACAAATCATAACCTTACAGAAGGAAAATGACTATTATTTTAACCGGACTCAAGCAATCAAAATTGTTATTAAAGACCATGACAGTTATTTGCACACAATATTGTCATTCACCGAATTAAAATGTATTTTAATTCTAAAAATCTTATATGTTTTTCGATAACTTGCTAGCCCGTGTTCAACAAGCAAAAAGCACCTAAGTTTCCTCTTTTATTATTTATAAAATCTAACCAACTGATGACGATCTTACAAAAACAAATTCTGAATATTTTTGTTCTGACCTCAAAGCAATGTCAAGCCTTTGCCATTATTGTTCAATCTTGTGTTAATATTTAAAGGTAAAAGGTAGATAAAGCCCGAGGAACATCTCCAACGATGTCGTAAACAGATCTGAAGATGACAAACAAAAGTATTTAGAAGCCTTCAGCATCAGCGGATATTACAATAAGAAAAGGCGATAGAATTGATGGTGAAATCTTTTCTTTAGTATGTTGATTGGATGGAAAAGTTGCCCTTAAAAAAGGGCAACTTTTCCATTATTATCTCTCAAAAATCTATCCAATATTTAATTTTATGATGAATTTTGAATATTTTTTTAACGTTTTACCAGGCCATGCGTCTTGTAATAAGCTACTTTCTCTGAAAGTAGGTCATTACATGTCTGATAGCCGTTTGAAAGTTATCCATTGCAGGCCTCGGGAGAATCGCTTTCAACTGACAGTTGCCCAAATTTAAGAAATAACATAAAGTTAAGTAATAATACGGCTTTATTATAATTTATTTTCCACTATTTCTCTAAAATAACATAGCTTTCGGCAAAATCTTTGCCATTTTTTTTATGACGAACATGAAATATATTGTCTGTATAGCTGGAGGATCACAGACAAAAATAAGAAAAAAAAACAAAGTAAGCGGGATGGCGACAATCCGATCAACACTCATTTTTTCTTGATCTTTCCTACACTAAATTGCAAAACCTGTCTCACATGAAAGCGTAGCTCATGGTCACGAGGCTACAAATTTTGGGTGACACCTTAATTCACTTCTACTTTTCCTTTCTTTTTACCATCGTGTAACAGATAAAGACTATATAATATAGATATAATGTATTCTTTGCTAACCATTCCTTCGAATGCAAATTTAATCAGCCACATTTCAATAACTAAATCTACGGATATCTCATTCTCTGATTAGACGTGACGTCACGTACCTCAATATGACACTCTCCCGAATAATTCGAATCTAACGACTTCTCGTTTACTCAAATCGGCGAAAGCGTTATGCCGTTTGGTCCCTGGCTACTAATAGACCAACCCACCTTTCCCCGAATATCTCATAAACGATGACTTAGGGATTTCACAGCATAGATAACAAAGATTGCCATAATTATAATCAGTTGTATAATAAATTAAAGAGATGAAAGATTGCATTATAATTTGTGTCCAATTTTCAGAGATTCCGGAGCCAATGAAAATCATTTAAAGCTTACCACTAATTTATTCAGGGATGATTGCTGTATTTCATTATTCAACAATAACCAACATTGAAACAATAGCCTTCTTCTTAGCGTGTCAATGGCAAATTATTTCATATACAGGGTGCAATCTTAGTCGTGGGCAATATTTTAATCTAATGCTCTACTAACGATACTGAATGTATAACGCAACTCAAAAGCATTATTAATGCAAGTATGTAAAACCTTAAAAAAATTCATAAGTGTCTCAAAGTATCAACGCGGCGCGTAGACGCGTTATACTGCGCTTTAAAATTTGGATACTTCAAGACTTATTGGGGATTAAGATTTTTTTTATTACTTTAGTGTTTATTTGCAACATTATGCCTTTGCAATGTGACTTAAAACATTTTTAAGGTTTTCCAAACTTGCACTAAAAATATTTTTGTTTTGCGAATTATGAGCCCTAATGCAATCAGTATCGTGACTAGAGTCTTAGATTAAAGTATTGCCCACGACTAAGATTGCACCCTGTATTTTGTTTGGCCTAAAATTCAGCTACGAGAACCCCGCTCACTGATGCAGTCATAAGGTCGTCATGTGTACAGGTGACAGGACTTGCGGTGCAGGAGAGAAGGTGAGTCATTGTCTGTGGGGACACGTCGCATATAAAAAGGTCTGAGCCGTCAGTGAATCCCCATCTGTGGAGATTATCTTTGCTGCAGCCGACCTGCGTTCGCAGTCTATTTAGGGGTGCCTGAAAGGAGCCTCCCCGAGTGACGTACCCTAACTACCTTCTTCTTCGTCCGGCGCACCCTGGGCAACCGACTTCTGTCGGTTGGATAATCCTTTCACCACGATGGCAAACAAAATAGCCTGATGATGCATTGAAGTGAAAATTATAATTTACCTTCTCGTTCACTTCATTTTCGCTTTCCTCGTGGCCACCACTCGCTCTTGATTCTGTCTTTCAGTAGTTGCAGTTGTTTGAATAGAGTAGCGGGCTTCAAATAAGTTTTCAAACAAGGTTCAATTCAAATTGATGGTTTCTGAATCAACTAACCAAACAATACACTTTTTTTAGTAGTTGGTCATGAAGTTACATAACTTCAACTTCCTTTTTTTTGAAAATCTTCAGATCCGCAAGAAAGCCTTTCAAAGAAAATTTTGTAAGTATCTTCAGAAATATCGGAACATAAATCGTAAATATGGTAAAAATGTCGAACATGTCAGCCACAAAAACATTTATTGAGAGTAACCACTAAAATATCCACAAATTATAACTAGTCTTCTTTTTAATAGAAATACACATAAATGCCAAGACGCGATTGTTCCCCAGTGTGGTTGTAAGGCCTGTCAAGTAAAACTTTCGCAATAATAAAAGTAGCGAGATACTCACCAAGTTTTTTCCTGTTTCACAACGAGACGCAACATTTCAGATAACATTCAATTAGCTTTTTGTACGAAACTTTCAAATGGTTGGAACTTCTCTGTGCTTGAAAGTATGTTTTTTTATAATAATAATCAATCATCACAAAACTCTCCCATTTGTTAAAATGCAGAAATTTCATTAAAAAAAAATGTTAATTTAACGCTACGTCTTCTACATTACTGTTAGTTTTACATTATGTTTACAAAAAAATAAAAATACCAAAAGAAAAAAGAACATAGTTATTAATTAACTTCCTTTTCACTCACGTCGTAGAATTATTACAATCAAGAACAGCAATTATCGGAATAGAGACTAAAGTACGATTATTAATTCCAGTCAGTAAAATGACAGTGCAACTGTCACTGATACAAAGAAATTGAATTATTCCCGTTGGATCCCACTTTTGAATCCCACTTGAATATTTTTCCCGTTGGATCCCACGAAAAATTAAAATGTATTCCCGTTGAATCCCATAACAAAAGAAAACATTTTATTCCCGTTGAATCCCAAAAACTATTCCCGTTGGATCCCACATGCTTTAGAAAATCTGAATGCGAGTACTTTCAACGACAAAATTGCTTTTGTTTTAGAACTTTTTTTTGTAAAATTCATAAATTAATACAAGAGAATAAATCTTTAAAATAAAGGTAACACTTTTCTTCTGATATGTACACAATCATGTTGTCATAACGTGGGATTCAACGGGAATTAAAAATGGGATTCATCGGGAATACCTAAAAAATGGGATCCAAAAGTGGGATCCAACGGGAATAAATCAAGAAATTTAGTACATTTCATTCATGTTTTAGTACATTTCATTCATGTACAAATGTCATTTTACTGACTGGAATTAATAATCGTACTTTACAATAATATCTATCCGCTGTTTTGCTGACTGATCTGTAAAAATCCTATACTTTTAACTAACCTACACATTAGGAGGCTCTTAAGTACACGATTTTATAAGACTTTATGAAAAGTAAAAACTCATTTCCGAGTAAAGTTCATGCATACTTCTTGCCTTAGAACCTCTTTTAGCCATGATGCCCTCAATATTGTTTAATCTGATGGAATATCGGAATAGGAAATTATAGCCCCCGCACTAAAGCGCATAAAAATGCTATCGAAATGGTCTGAAAACATGAAAAATGAACCCAGTTGAATAATGAGCAGTACATTTTTTATTTTCATGAAGTCCTACTCGTAAGTAGCATAGAACAAATGTTGCATTAGGTGCCTTTGTTTTTCACTTGCTGAAATTTTCTATTTCATTATGGATTTCAAAAATCATGCTCTATTTTTGTTTTAATCCACTTATAAGTATACGTTATGAGATTTTAGACAAAATATCAGAAACACAAAATCTATACATATAATAAATTTGTAGAAAAGTGGTGTCTGTACAATGGAAATATACAAAAAAAAAGTAGCAGGGGTTGTTATTTTATCGATGCCGAACCCGAAACTGTAATTAGATTTTTTTTTGTCTGTTTGTCTGTTTGTCTGTGTGTTTGTGCACGCTAATCTTCGGAACTACTGGACGGATTTGAATGATTTTTTTTTTGTTGTATAGGTATTAAGTCCCGTTAACATATAGGCTATAATTTATCTTGGAAACTTGAACACCTGATGCAGAACTGCAACAGACCTGCTAAACTATAAGAGATACAAAAATGATACCATAGCAAAAATTGTTCCACGTGATGAGCATTTTCTGCTAAGAGAATAAAATTGAAGATCCTGGACACCTGATGTGGAACTTCAAGAGCCCAGCTACACTATAACATATACAGGAATGACGTCTTAGCAAGAGTTGTTCAGCCTGATGAGCACCTTCTGTTGATGTATAAAAATTGAAGATCTGGAACACCTGATGTGGAACTTCAAGAGCCCAGCTACACTATAACATATACAGGAATGACGTCTTAGCAAGAGTTGTTCAGCCTGATGAGCACCTTCTTTTGATGTATAAAAATTGAAGATCTGGAACACCTGATGTGGAACTTCAAGAGCCCAGCTACACTATAACATATACAGGAATGGCGTCTTAGCAAGAGTTGTTCAGCCTGATGAGCACCTTCTGTTGATGTATAAAAATTGAAGATCTTGGACACCTGATGTGGAACTCCAAGAGCCCAGCTACACTATAACATATAAGGCAATGACGTCTTAGCAAGAGTTATTCAGCCAGATGAGTACTCTTTGTCGACTTATAAAAATTGTAGATCTGGAACACCTGATGTGGAACTTCAAGAGCCCAGCTACACTATAACATATACAGGAATGACGTCTTAGCAAGAGTTGTTCAGCCTGATGAGCACCTTCTTTTGATGTATAAAAATTGAAGATCTGGAACACCTGATGTGGAACTTCAAGAGCCCAGCTACACTATAACATATACAGGAATGGCGTCTTAGCAAGAGTTGTTCAGCCTGATGAGCACCTTCTGTTGATGTATAAAAATTGAAGATCTGGAACACCTGATGTGGAACTCCAAGAGCCCAGCTACACTATAACATATAAGGCAATGACGTCTTAGCAAGAGTTATTCAGCCAGATGAGTACTCTTTGTCAACTTATAAAAATTGTAGATCTGGAACACCTGATGTGGAACTTCAAGAGCCCAGCTACACTATAATATATACAGGAATGACGTCTTAGCAAGAGTTGTTTCGTCTGATGGGCATTTCCTGTTGTCTTACAAAAATGAAAGATCTGGAACGTCTGGAATCGTCTCGCGCATCCCGTTCGTTTCCCGTCCCCAGGCTCCTAGAATTCGACATCAGACGTTTCATATCTTCGATTTTGCCGTCCCCGACTGCTGGCATAAGCAACAGGATCCGCGTACGAAGTCGCGGGCAGAAGCTAGTAAATAATAAACATGGTAAAAATCCCGTTTTATCTTAACAATAGTATAAATAAACGTTACCTAAAAAACAAGGGTACCGATTGAAGCAAACCTATAAGAAAACAGAAAAACTTAATAGCAATTTCTTGCTCAGTGCACCTTTGCTGACCACACAAACTTCAAATAACATTCAAAATACGGCATCCCATATCCTTTAACCGGTCCGTAATCTTCTTAGTTTTCCTACAGTCACAATGTAGTCTCGTTAAAATCAAGTAGATTGCGATACAACACTGAAGGGACAGGATAAAATTGTTTTGGTACAGAAACGGTTGACAGCTTCGCAGCTGGCCGTTGACAACGGTCGTTCAGAGTGACACTGTAATCTATTACGCGGAACACCCGGCTCGGCGTTGTTCCCACTGTTTAGTCGGACAACTAACCATTGCCTATTTCGGTGTAGTAAAAAAGTCATCGCTGTACGCGTGGCCGACAATCGGTGACAAATGATGGATGGATTACCGACCTACGTTCCGCTCGTGACAACTCAACCGCCTTGGCAAAATTATGCGCTTTGGGGCTGACACCAAATAATTGTTCCGGGGCTCCCGTAACAATTAAACAACTGCGTCCTAGACCGGTGGTGGGGAAAAGCAATTTCGAAATATTTGTAGACATTACGTTATTTGGAGTGACAAGAACTACTCTATTACCTTAGAATATCGTGTTTCTCTATTTCTTTTACGGGGCACTCAAGATGACGAGAAGCTAATGCACTGTAAGTTTTTATTTTTGTGTCGGCCTGGAAAAAGCACTCTCATGCTCTCAACTTCCGATTAAATATAACTTCTAACATACTCAAGACATGCGAGAGAATTGATACTAGTGATGTAACATTGCGATGCGCATTTTATAGTGTAATTTATTTTTGAAGTAGAAATTTAGAAAAGAAATAAGTAAAGGGCTTAGCCAAGACATATTCCTTGACGTTCGTATGTAAATTACATTGCTTACGTATTGATTTCCAAAAATATGTAGTCCGTCAGAAAAGGTCTTCCGATCTCCATCTAAGTTATAGTCGTTTCCGCCCCATACCCTTGTTATGTCCGCTTTTATGAGAAAATTTATTCTCACCCAGTTTTTGTTCCGCGAGCTTATACTTACCTAACTATATTTATATTATGTTAAATCTTTCTTATCTAAAGTTTTTATGACACGTATTTTCTTTGAAGATAATAATAGGATAATTGAAATAAAACGTTTTGAGGAAATGGATAGCTTATTAACCTAGGCGCTCGAAGTCAATGGACTGGCAACGTTCCTATTACTGAGCCATTGTAAACTTCAACTAGATTTTTTGTACTACGTGCTTAAAGTTGCATAGTTTCTATTATAAGCTTTGAAGAGAATTATAATTTTATGCTTGAAAAAGTGGGTGGCTTACATTAATACCTACTTTTAGCAGTGAAAAGGAGTTTCATTATAACCTCCACATGAGTAGGATGGTTTAATACAATATTTTTAACGTTGGCTTGTTAGAAATGACCCGACTGTTTATAGGATAAGTCTTATTTCATGAAAAACCTACTATTATTGATAGAGCGGGGGCCAGCAACAGATTTCCATGACCAATTTCCTCTCAAGCGATAATTAGCAGACTACATAAGGGAGTCGTATCATAAAGATTCGTGGAAGTCAGCTGCGGTTCCGTTGGTGGGATAAGCAGCAATCGCCGTTCAAACACGTAGAAAAAATATTTTTTTAGTCATTTCCTCCCAACTGAAACCTGGTTTATATCGAAGATAAAAAAACCCTAAAATCAACTATTCTAACGATCTTGAGACACTCCTCAACTTAGCCTCATAACTGTCGATAAAACATAGAGGTGTCAAGCCATCCAAGTTCAGTTGTCAACTGCTGGTCAGTGACTATCAAGTTAGCCAATAGCCCTGCAGGGCGCAGTCAAACTCGCACTGGGCGCATAAAAGGCTAGTTACGGCACTGGATGCATCTACACATTTTAGAATATTTCAAACGAGCTGTCGCCCGCACCTTATCTCGTTCACGTATACAGCCTATGACCTTCTCTAGGGATCCATCTATCTCTGTATCAACATTCACGAAAATAAATTTCTCCTGTTTTGACATGAAAACGGAACATACATACAAACAAACATAATTACCTACTTTTAGAAGTAGGAAAACCTATTGAAATAATTCTTAAAAATATAGTTTATTTACTCCTGCCAATGACATAATAAATATCAAAATCATTGACCCCAAAAATAACTATTACAATAAACTGTTCTGTTCTATTGAGTTACTTTGCGTAGAATAGGCGACTTACTTCAAAGAACTCTACTTTTTTCAGCTGACTTATACCCAATTTAGATATTCATTCATGAGATAGGTGCTACAAATATCCCTTAGATCGTAAAAATAATACATATCAAACAGTCACATTCGGTTTGGATGTCCCGTGAGAATAAATTCGACACCAGCCCATTGTTTTCCTATAATGGATATTTTATGCACCCGGAGCCTTTTCGCCTCCAATACTAGTGAACTCGTCGTATCAACTGCGTCTATAAAATAGCTGTAATATTTTTATTAGCTTCTTTTATAATTGGTTGTAGATAGTTTTAGAATACATGCATTAAAAGTATTGTATAACGAAGTAAGGCCTTTGTGGTACAGTGGAATATTAAGGGTTTGTTTTAATACAATGATCATGAATCACCAAACGTCCTAGCCTAGGATGAGACCGGAGGGACTGTGAGACTCGTACTGACTAAAATCCACAGTCTTCCCACAATATCCCTTTATATTCCAGGGTCACCGTTATAAGATAAGGCAGACCCGCGGCCCCACCCCCATTTCATATCTAGCTACCATATTTTTTTTAGCGTTGTAAAATCGTCAAATGCGAGTCCTCCCACCCCTTACTGTCAAACTCGTACTGACTATATCTATCTCATCATCAGCAGGAAGACGTCCACTGCTGAACATAGGCCTCCCCGTTAGACCGCCACGCCGAACGACAATTCGCCACTTGCATCCATCGGCTGCCATTATACGAGTATCTATCTACCATTAGTTAATTATTTGCATTGTAAATGATGTACCTATTATGTAATTCGGATTTTTAGTGTCTTTAGAGTAAAGTAAGTATGTAAATCAAGTCGTGCTGATACTTAATAGTGGTCAATTTACCCATGTTATTTTCCCGCAAACGTTTATATCAAGCTAATCGATTAAAAATAATTTCTATTGTACAGTAGTATCAGGTATAATTAGGTCTAAAATTCCTCCAAATTTCCATAGCAACAATGATATTCTAAACAAAATTATTTAATAAAAGGGGCGACAAACTTACAAAGGGTAATACCGCATCTGAAAGATTTATCTAAATTGATTATTTCAGCACCGCGTTGTGACAAAATGACTGCTAGAGGTCAAATAACAATAAAATTTAATCAAAATGTAATTTATGAAGATTAGTGTAACGCGGCGCACAAAAGGATCGTATATTGGAAAGAGAACAATGCTTCTGATGTCGACGGTTCAACCTCGGGAAATAGTTTGTGGCTAGAATGGCTTCGTGGTATAAAAAAAAATCGTATCAAAGTTTAGGCGTTTGCCAAATAGCGTCCATTTTAAATGGGCAAACCCAAAAGCCAAACTTTTTTTGAAAGTACCTCAAAACCTTACTTTAACTTAAAACATTACTTGCAATAAACCGTCGTAATAGATCATGACAAAAACCTCAACTTACGTACTTTAAGCTTTTTCGCACTCATATTTCACAATAACACTCCACACTCATACAGTGACGTAGCACTTTAAAGAACACTACACGGCTCTTTCAAAGCAATTTGTATAGAAGTACTTATCTAGATTCTTTACTTCATTGTATCCAACATTGAATAGGAAAAGTGCGGCCACAAGCTGAATAATAAAGAGTTAAATGGTACCAACGTACAGCAGGCACCGATTTTCAAAAATCAATCACTTATGTGGCTGGTACTGATTGAACGGCAACGACAAAGCGAACCGACACACATAAAGAAAATTAGTAAAGAAGTTTGGAGTAATATAACTTGATATAATTTGGCTACTAAAAGATAACCAGCTCAATAGTATGTTATGATGTTATTAACCATAATACATTAATATGAAAGTTTTATATTCCCCTTTTCATGATTGTTCCTACTTACTGTTTTGGATGTTATACGAGTATGTTTAACCTGTGAACTGCTTGAAAAATTGGAGGAGTTCATGGCTACATAACAATACGTGTCGATATTAAAAAATCTTATTTAAATCATCATCATCATCATCAGCCTATAATGTTCCCACTGCTGGGACACAGGCCTCCTCTCTGTGAGAGGGAGTGGGCCATAATCCACCACGCGGGCCCAGTGCGGGTTGGTGGATGTCACATGTCTTCGAATTTTTGGTTCTAGGACATGCCGGTTTCCTCACGATGTTTTCCTTCACCGTTTGTTGAGCAGTGGTGATGAAATAAATTACACAAAGTAATGCGCCAGGCGGGGTTGGAACCCACGACCTACAACTCGTAAGTCGGGACCGGTACCACTGGGCCACCACTGCTCTTATTTAAATGATGCTTGCCAATAACCCATCCGTGGATAGCACGACAGAGTTTTTGACAGCTGAAATCTGCTATTTGCCAGCCGGGATCAACGGCTTAACGTGCTTTTTGGGCCACGGAGGAAACTCACTAAGTATAATGATAGATAGTAAACCTATCCACGGATGGGTTATTGGCAAGCATCATTTAAATAAGATTTTTAAATATCGACACGTATTGTTATGTAGCCATGAACTCCTTTTTGTTACAGGTAGACAATGGAAGTCTGGCACATCTTGCTAAGGAGCCAAAGAATACATTTTTAAAGAAGCAATCCTACAATTTATACAATAATAGCGACATTGAGAAAACCCACAAAATAGAATATACATATATTATAGTCATATCTAAGGAAAAGTTACAAACCAATTTGTTATTTTCTTTTGATTAGTCCAATATTTGTTCAATCTACTTTTCCGCATTTGTTTAGGATATTGAGTCTGCTTTATTTTCCTATGGGCAATTCAATGTAGCTAAAAAAACAGTTTAGTAGAGAAAGTATTTTGAAGTAGGTAGTAAATATGAAACCACAATGTTAAAAAAATACTTGATTGAATGTTGTTTGGATCAAATGATCAATAATTTCACACTTACCATGTATAAGTGGGAAGTATGTAGTGAACATTCATTAGCCATGCATTGTATAATTTATTTGGATGGTTATTATGTAAATAACTCAATATTTATTCGAAATTTCCGTAGTTTAAACCAAAAATAAAAGTTTTTTTTTGTTATTAGATTGAATGAAAATATATGGATTCATTGACTATATTGCAAAACCATTGCATAGAACTTTAAGCCAGAAAATAGAATCATCATCTTTTTTCCCATATCCCATTCTAATTAGGCGCTGTGCAAACGCAGACACTTTATTTCCGGCACGGCACACCATCACAGGGAACCGTAGTTCATGAGTATCTGTTAAGTGTAAGCAACTGGACACAAAAAAAAATGTTTTAGTATGCGCGGGAGTGGACAATTTGATACTGGTTCTATAGAAACCAAATATTCATCCGTAGCTTATAATATGACAAAAAACACAGATAAGTGTCCAACGTTTGCGCTACCTTAGGGTCAGCACAACACATTTTCTTTTTCCATTCTACACTGTCGGACTTCACGGTACCATTTATTCATTCTTTACTATCATTTCTAGATAATCCATCCATCTCCTGAGACAGATAAGCGATTGTCCATCCCGGGCAGCGCCTTCATGGGCTACTCACAACCTGCGGTAACAGCTGAATATCGGTGGCAAATATATCATGAATATTCTTAGCTTTATTATAGTCACGTCTTATTTAATAAGAAAATATAAATTAATTTTATTCAATGACAAGGATTCGGTTTAAAATAGGAAAGCAATAAATCGTAAAAAATGAAACACAATCTAGAACGCGTCACGTGCTACATACGTAAACCTACTTCTTTATATTTTATCTCTGAATTTCTTACTCCTACGGCTGCATCACAAAATTCAATGCAGATACAAGGCTGTAAGCCATTTAAATAGTTCAACCATTAAGGCTCCAGCAAACTGTCTAGACGTGCACACGCTTGCTCAGTTCTCATGCAAATGGGCATAAAATTTACTGGCATAATTTGTGCCCATCCACCGCCCATATCACAGCTCGACTCACAATTAAAACTTATTATGACAGAGGTAACGGACCCATTATATACCATTATTACTGATTGTAGTTTAAAAATTCTGTATTAAAGATCGTAAATTAACTTTGCGGCGTTTATTTGTGAATTAGTATAAAATTGTTACGAGCAATTTCAGCGGATCTAATCTATGCTGTGATAAATTTTCATTATCAACCTGTTATGAGCATTCAGCCTAAATAATTATTAGGTAAAGCTCCAACGGAGTGATAAATAAGCCGTTTGTAAATACATAATTGGTCTATATCATCAGTTCATCATCCGAATATAATAATTCCAATTTCAGGAACATTTCTCGGAAATCATAGTTTAATTTACCCAACATGTTTAATCTAGTAACTGCATGGTAATAAATGGAATTATAATATCGTTGAATTAATTTACACATCGCCCCGATATTAAAATACCATGAAAGGAAGGTTACCGATTTATGTTATGTATAATAAAATTATGCCATTCAGTTTAACCCGCCATTGGTGACGTCAATTTGACTTACACGTTCGGTGACGCCGGTCTCACGCACCGGGATTTTAAACTTAATTTTTTTCAAGAATTAACTAATAAATGTACTCGTAGTTGACTCAGTGTTAAAATTAGGTATACTTTTGACAATAAAACGCCGGTATATCTTCAATCACAGCTCGTTTATTAGAAGTTATTCATTGGTACTTGCAACACTTAAATTGATCAAGTTTTAATTATAACTTTTCTAAAATGCAAAAACACTAACAATCTTATAGTTTAAAATTTTCGTGTCAGCCTTATCCAGTCTTATGACATTTTGAAATATCCCAAATAATATGAGGAGGTGTCGTTACTTGAAGATTCCAGGTCACTCAGATCCTCTTCGCTCTCCAAGTTTCGTATTTGATCTGGGCGGAATCTTCCGATGTGGAATCACTTTCAGCTTCGCTGTCTGATGACGGTGGTGACCCATCAACTTCACGTAAAAATTGTTCTTGTAAAAGAGCCTCCATGCGTCTCTATTCGCGTTCGTAATTCATTCTGAAACTAAATTATGATTTGATAAACACATGCGCATTTTTGCTATAAAAAATAAAAACCATGTTAAAAACTTACTGATCATAGTATAATACTATAATAGTACACAAGTTCATCAAATGTACATTGAAAGTAAGCACAAAACGCCATCAAAATGTGTAAAAACCAAATATTAAAGTATGACGTTTTAACTTACGTGTTCGGTGACGCACGGTCTCACGCACCGGGTTGGTGTGAAAACTCGGGACGTGTGCACGCTACGACTTAGCGGGGTTAACATACGGCGGGGGGCGTGCAATAAGGCAGCTACTCAAAATCACGGCACGATTCGATGGCGGGTGTTAAAGTTATCATCGTTTTACTAACCACCCGGTCTCACAGACATACAGGTCACCAATGGCGGGTTAAAATTATCATGTAAGTAAATAATAATCTGTTAGTAAATACAAATGAGTATAATCTAACAATTCATGAGAAAAGTTTGTACACTTTATGTCGCGAAGTTTAATGAAGCATACGTATAGTAAATTACCTTACGTTGCTACAGAGTTGAAGTATAATAGTGTTTTATAAGAATTAAAAAGGCAGTATAATAACGGTATAATAACGCTCGGGGCAACGTCATATTGCTTCAACAGCAATTCGTCAAACAGGGTACTATCGATCACGCCAACGCTGTTAATGCACCGACAAATTAATGATTCCTTCAAAACACTGCCTTCGTATTATTACCCTAATGAAATTCCACTATCGAAGCAAATTATCACATAGGTAATGACGCAGCCACGCAATTGTACTGCAAATTACTTTTCAAGACGTAAACTTTAATGTAACCGAAAAATTACTCGTTAAAGATGCAATTAACCGATTTTCAGAATAATAAAAGTTTGGATGGGTAATTATGCCTGACTGGGGTCTTGTTTTAATTAGTTTAATGTTGGCTTTCAAACCAATTTGCAAGAACATTTTCAGTAATAAGAATGCATGAATGGTATTCAGGTTTCAGTTTACAACTAACTGAAATTAATTATTTTCGTTATGTAGCTCAGGATGCTCGATCATAACTACTTAGAATAAAATGATGGTGTAGTTTAAGATTTTTCTTAGAGTAGGTATTTTCTTGAAAATATAAATTCATAAATTTCCTAAGATTTATTATTTTATTTTATTATTTTTTAGATAAACATTACCAATAATCTACATGGCATCCACGTTTATTATAATCTTACATGTTATAAAACGAGTAGTAAAACATTTACTAATCTCTTTACTATAAATATAAATAGTCTGACTAACGATTTCTTTGTCCAGCATTCGAAGTATAATTTGATTTATTTTTTTCATTTCCGTCAGTTCATTTGTTTGATGGAAAACAGAATAATGTTGTAGGGCAATATTGTAGCAAGTTAATGGAAGGCAGCATATGCCTATGGTAGTACGCCCCCTCGATTCATTCCCCATATCTGATTCAAGCACGCGCTTTTTGAATCAACCGCTGCCTCGCTGCACTCGCCTAAAATCACGAGAACTTTTTACACGTAATTTTATTATGTTTTTATGACGAAGGTATAATTTAACGTTTAAAATAATGCTAAGCGACACGATTGCGAAGCAGTTTACATTACAAAAATTCTTTGATATTCTTTTTCAAAATAAGAGCTTCAAAACTATTTTAATTAATAGTTTTAAATTGCTTATTTTTAGAAAACTAAACTGAAAGTGTAATTACAAAAAACCGGCCAAGTGCGTGTCGGGCCACGCACAGTGTAGGGTTCCGTAGTTGCCCATCAAAATACTTATGCGAACTAACTAAACTGATTCGCTGAATTTAATTTTAAAAAGAAGAATTTTCAAAATCGGTCCAGGAGTCTGAGAAATCGGGCAAAATACATTTAAAAAAAAGATTACCTACGACGAATTTAGAACCTTTTTTTTTTTTGAAGTTAGTTAAAAATAGTTGACGATAAAAACCAACCTATCCCCAAAAAACATACCGTAAAACATACCTATTAAAGCTGTAAAAATAAAGTTGACAAACTTACATTTGCAGTTGAATAACATGTTCTCCGATACGTTTTGTTTAAGAAAAATATTATCCAAGTACATTTTATAAGTTGGTCGACTATTACTCGTAAAGTTGTAAAGCCTACTAAGTCATGACAATTTTCTTTTAAACTTCGTTATATATACTACTATTGTGAATTTTTTCATACCCCCACACATAACCGTTTAGCTGGTAGAGGGGGGGGACACTCGAGTCGAGCAAAATTTAGCACTTTAAAGCTTAATATTTCACAAACCAATTTTTTTATCAAAAAATTGTTAATGGAAACTGTCAATATTTTTTAAAGACCTATTTAATGATACCCCACACTATGGGGTACGCGAGAAAAAAAAATAACATCCCCACTTTACGTGTACAGTAGATACCCTAAAAAAAAATATTTTACGAGATTTTATTTTACCACTTTTTCGGCACAACAAATCCATATATTTACACCAAATTACAGCTCTCTAGTACTGTGCGTCTCTGAGCTAAACTGCGGACAGACGGACGGACGGACGGACGGACGGACGGACGGACATGGCGAAACTATAAGGGTTCCTTGTTGACTACGGAACCCTAAAAATGTGTATTTTAAGTGGGCGGGCATTTGTTCAGGGATAGGTTTAGCAAGATTTTGCACGAGAACCTGCTGTTTTAACCACATATCGTTCGGAAACTGTTCACGTAGGCATATTCATCCGTTTTGCACGTCTATATGGGTTAGCTAGCTACCTACCTACCCGCAATTTCCATTAGCTACGTTCGCGTTGAAGCGATTCTGATTGCCGAAATGATTAGTGAGTCACGGTTATACGTAGATTGTTTTCAAATGAATTGATAGGGAGGCGAGCTGAATAGCTAAAGTTTGATTGTGCGTTCCTAATACTGGTCTGCTATATCGCTGTCTGAAATATTGATTAGTTAGGTTAAGAAGAAAACTTGAAGTAATAATATACTAACTTGAAATTATTACATTTGGAAGTAGTTATTACTTTACTTCCTGTAATTGTCAAAACCATGTCTCAACTCGAAACACATCAATGTTCCTGGCGAATTACGGACTTTATTTTTATCTGAGTATTTGACAATCAAAGCAAGAAGACTGTTCTACGTGGCCCGCCAGAATGTCAAAGATAAAAAGGTTTTTGCGGCTTGGACATCCTACGGGAAAGTCTACATTAAGAAGGAAGAAGCATCGTCGCCGGTGCGTATCGACAATGAGTCTGAATTAAACAAACTCACTTTGTGACTGGTTAATATAGTCATTGTTATCTGCCTTTCATTGTTATTATCTGTTTTAAACATAGTCTCAACTAGGATTATATTATTATGTTTCTTATATTTCTTATATTTTTACTTTAATGTCTTACATTTTGGAAAACTAAATTGCGGTCTTTTACAAAGTATACAACCTGCCACAAAATACAATCAACTTACACACGAACCCCTTACAATTTACACATCACACAATTTGAATCAAGCATTGGGAAAAACAGCTATAACCATCATTAGTAACTGTCTATCAATAAATCCGTTTCAAAGAATTATTTCACATCAAAACATGCCAAATATCGCCTTTAAGGGTATATCAGATCTGAGTGTTAACCACCTATTACCATGCTTATTGGGTCACGATGTAAGCGTGATCTGTATATTCTCCAATAATAATAAATTCTCATGATGCAAAACATTGACTTTATACACTCAGATCTGGATTCCTTGGCGGTGACTAGGGTTGTTAGATGTGATGTAGAAGATATAAAAAGCCATGTAAAATATAATTGCCATCTCAACGTTCTCTCACAAAACATCCGAAGTATTTCGTGTAATATGCCAAACTTCACTACACTTCTGCATAGGTCAAATGTATCATGGGACGTGTTAGTTCTTTCGGAATGCTGGCTGCGCTCAAGTAAGGATATACCAATCCTTGAAAATTACAACTATGCTTCAACTACTCTGCATAGAACACAAAACGAAGGTGTCGTGATTTATTACAAGGAACAACTCAAAGTGTCACTTGAAGAACCAGAAATTGTTGACGCAAACTGTTTATTACTGAAATTAAGCCCAGATACCTGTATTCTTGGGATCTACCGTCCTCCAGGCCAACATAACACTATTAATTTTACTAACGCAATGGATCGACTCCTCACCTCCTTAAGTAGCTTCAAAAATATAATACTTTGCGGTGACATCAATATAGACATAGTCATGAACAGCCCAGATAAACGCTCTTATGAATACCTTAATATACTAGCTAGTCACTGCATGCTACCTGGTCACACTATTCCTACTCACGGAAAAACGTGTCTTGATCACATTATGGTTAAGACCAGACTAAACGCTACGTGCATCGTGGTAGAGTCATCAATTACGGATCACGAGAGTGTTGCCATTACCCTTGATCTTGGATCTAAGTCTCACCGAAATTACTCAAACAAAATAAGTCAGTGTATTGATTATGATAGCCTAGATATCACTCTAAGTAAGACAGACTTCCAAATTATCTTAGACTGTAGTGATGTAAATGAAGCAACGGACCTGCTAGTTGACTGTCTCTCTAGGGCCATAAAAGACAACACTAAAGTTATAAAAATACCTAGAAAGAAACTAGTTAGTAAGCCCTGGATTACAAAAGGGCTCTTAAAATGCATGCGCAACAGGGACAATCTGTATAAAAAGCTGAAAAGGGACCCAGACAATGAAGTACTGCAGACTATATACAAGCGCTACAGAAACTTCTGTACTTTGCTTCTAAAAAAGGCTAAAAGAAATTATGAAAGGCAAGAGATTAAGAACGCAAGTGGTAACAAGAAGAAATTATGGGATGTAATAAAACAGATGAGCGGCTCCAGTAGGGTAACAGATCACTCCTCCTGTCTAATCTCTGGTGTTAATCCCGACAAGAACATAAATGAAGTTAATAGTTTCTTTACAAACGTTGGACGCAGCCTAGCTGAGAAAATCCCTGCTCATTCAATACCTTTCAGACATAAACTAGATGACTTCACGGACCCCGCTCCTCTTCATTCTTTGGTCTTGCTTCCTACGGACGACTCTGAAGTCCTTCAACTCATTGAAGGCCTAAGGGACAATTGCGCTGTCGGAAATGACCAGATCCCGGGCCGGTTTCTCAAAAGATATGCCCTCGTTCTCTCCCCCGCCATTACTCATGTCTGTAACCTTGCCATAACAACAGGGAGATTTCCGCAGGCGTTCAAATCTGCAGTCATAAAACCCATACATAAGGGTGGAGACAGGGACTGTGTCAATAATTTTAGACCCATCTCTATTCTTTCAACACTTTCAAAGGTTCTGGAGCGTCTAATAAATAATCGATTAATCAGGTTCCTCGAGTCAAATAACCTTCTTTCAACTTCTCAATTTGGGTTCCGACAAGGAAAATCTACCAATGACCCGGTAAGCCAATTGGTCAACTCGATCATAACGAACCTCGATAAGAAAAAAAAATGTCTCACGTTGTTCCTGGACCTGACAAAGGCCTTTGACACAGTTTCTGTCCCACACCTATTGGGTAAACTGGGAAAAATGGGTATACGCGGGCTTCCCCTAAAATTATTTGAAGACTACCTATCAAATCGCAAGCAGCAAGTCAAAATTGATGGTAGGGTAAGTGATGAACTACCAGTAACTTTTGGAGTGCCTCAGGGTAGCATACTTGGCCCGACCCTCTTTCTGATTTATATCAACGACCTCTGTCAGCTTCGTCTTAGGGGTGGTCAGATTTTTACATTTGCCGATGATACGGCTCTCCTTTTTTCCAGTGACAGTTGGCATGAGGTCTTCGATGTGGCTCAGCGGGGGCTGGATAGGGTCGTTGATTGGTTACATAGCAATGTGTTGACTCTCAACACTACAAAAACTAAATATATAACATTTGCACCTCGTTCAAACGGACTACCCCCACGCTCACTTTCTCTAACGGCCCACACGTGCTCGTCAACCTACCAAGCATGTGCATGTCCCTCTCTCCAAAGAACTGATCACATTAAATATCTTGGAGTTATACTGGACCAATTCCTCTGCTTCAAGCTTCATATTAACACCCTAGTAACGAGACTCCGCAAACTCATTTACATCTTTAAGGGTCTGAAACACGTAGCCGACCTTCGTACCATCAAAATGGTCTACCACGCCCTATGTCAGTCGCTCATCGACTACTGTATTATATCCTGGGGAGGTGCTGCTAAGACGCTCTTGATAGAGGCGGAAAGAGCTCAGCGTGCTATACTAAAGGTTGCTGCGGGCCTCCCCTACCGATTCCCTACAGTCGACCTATACAAAAAGTGGGACTTACTGTCAATACGACAAACCTTCATTCTGCACACAGTCCTCAAAAAGCACTCACAACTAGTTTATGATTCGAATCTACTGAAAGATAAACGAAAAAAGGGTACTGTGTGCAGAACTGAATATTTCCGTTTATGTCTGGCACATAAGTTTTTCTGTTACCTAGGGGACTATCTGTATAATATAATTAATAAAAGCCATAATATTTATCCTCTAAATAAACATAACTGTAAACAAAAAGTATCCCAATTCCTGAAAACCCTTTGTTATGATGACACAGAGAAATTGCTACCACAAACTTAAAAAATAATCTCACTCCTCTTCTGCATCTCTTTTACGGATAATGTTACTACCTAATGCTGTTGCTAAACTTTTCCAATTATTAGCGTTCAAATAGACGCAGTATTCAAATTTTACATTCACCACAACTCACATTTTAGACACACACGCACACACACTCACCACGATTCACCACATACCCTCCGACTGTATAAAAGACTTTCTACTGTTTTTGCTTTTGTTATTTTTGTTTTGTTAATATTATTTTTTCTTGTTTTGTTTTTACTTTAGTACCTACATACGTGTCTTTAAAGATATGTTACCGCTACGTGGGGTCTGGTGACCTGTAACACAGGTTTTCTCTAAACCTTCATCAGGCACCAGCTCTCACAATGTGAACTCACGTGATGTACAAACTGTTAAGTGCTACAAATCCATTGTGAGAGAAAATAAAACTATTATTATTATTATTAATGTAATTGTCATATTTATAATTAATCATTAATATATTTTACTAGCTGTTGCCAGCGATTTCGCTTGCTACAATTCGAAATTTATCCCACGGGAACTTAACGAACGAGATAAAAACTATTTGATGTGTTAATCCAGGTTATAAACTATTACCAAATTCTATCCAAATCCTTTCTGTGGTTTTTGCGTGAAAGAGTAACAAACATCCATCCAAAAAACGTTCTTGTTCAAAAATTAGGAAGAAGGAAGTAGGATTTATGAATGTTTCATACTTTTTCTTGGCAATATCTGTATATATTATCATTACTGATTAATAACGAACCAAAAATATAAGCTAAGAGATGTCCATGTAGGTTCCCGAAGCGTGAGAGCTCGACCAATCTTGCGCTTACACTTTTTAATCTTAACACTATAAATTCACTCTAAGGCTTCGCAGTTCCTTGAACATCAATCAAAGAGCTACCAACTGTGTAATAGCCGGATAGACATAGCACTTCACACAGAAAACACTAACAAGTCGACACGAACCTTAGCTGCACGTCAAAGTGAAGACATGAGGCGAGGAGTCACGTACACTCCCGGACTCCTAAATTGAACCAGACTGCATAATTTGTGTGAAGATTCGATCTATGATTATTAATCTTTTTTTTTAATAGTTCTAATAATCAAAGAGGGGATTGCTCAACACTAGGAATGTCTCCTGTATCGTGGATGCGGTTACAATTAAACTCACATACACAAACTACTTCAAAGCTTTTTCTATGATGCGTTTTATAGGGTGACTGGTAATAATTTAGAGTAGTTTGTAATCATAAATACAATCACGATTTTAAGTATCGATCACTCATTATTAGCCACCCTATTTTGATACGTATTTATAAAAACCTACTTTAAAATTCGGAATTGGGACTGATTGATCATCAGCATTAGCAAGTACAAAGGTAACAAAATAACAAGATCTAGATGAAACGTTCATCATCATCATCATCATCAGTCGGATGAAACGTTGGTTTGATTTAAATGCCCGGCAGTATATTTACCGTACCAGAACTTAAGCCACGATAAATGATTTCGTTTCATGGGAAGTATTCCTGAAACAAAGTGGCAAAGTTTTGGCAGGGCCATTTAGCTACGGTCCATTATTAGAAAACTTTAAAGATAAACGCTTGTACACAAACATAAATATGGATAGCTTTGGACTTTGGTAATGGGCAGGCTGTCAACATGTGTTTTGTTAAAAAGGGTGTGAAAATTTTAGTGTGCGACCTATGTATACCTATACTATACATATACACTAAATCTCATATCCATATAAATATTATTTAAGGTTACTTATCGTAAGTTCACAATAAGAGCGTATTGTTTGTAATCATGACCACGACTCATGCGAAATTCCTTGTGTGGGGCAACGTTTTTTTTTTAATAATAAATCTGTTGATATTGTTATTGTGTATTAACAATTAATTAAACCAAAATACTAATTCGCCTTTGAATAAGGTACATTAAGTTTTGAAAGAATATAGAATAACATACCTCAATCAGTACTTCTTTAATAGATTTTCAACTATTACAAAACACGAGGTTAAAGCCAAAGTAGTCTAGATCAGAGGTGGCAGAGTATAAGCCCACGATGGAGTGAGCTTACTCAGACGAAGCCAGTTCACTCATACTTTGAAGAAATTCGGGTTGCATTGTTTTAGGAATACATACGCAGGCACAGAGTTTCACACTCTTCTGCTGTGCGCATTATGAAGGAATATAGGAAGCGCTTAGTGCAAATTGGTGAAATGTACGAAGCTAGAATAGTAATTAGAATTGAATCATTGACAAAAGCTTGTTCAATCATCATCTGACGAGCTTTTAATTTTAATTGGGGGCCTTCAGCTCTTCCGGCTTCCAGCCTGACCAGTGTTCCAAAGTCAAATTAAGGTTTAGAACATTGAAAGTAAAATCATTATCTTTAAAATACGCTTTTTTTTCCTACTGTTACAAGTACTGATAGATCATCTTTTAATTAGTAAAATTATTTATTTGCACCTTTGAACCCATTTCATACAAATATGAACTGTAAATCTGTTAGTTTACAGTATAATCACTGGTAGTTTTTTAGCAATGCCTAAAATGAGTTGAAGTGGCCATGCCACTTCATGTTACTACCGATTTTATTTTATGAACTATAAACTTTAATCTATTCTAACTGTAAGTTTAATGCCTAACTTCCGCAAATTAAAACTGCTGTGATCGTGGAACTGTTCCTATAAAAGGGGAAATAGATGGCTAATTAACATTAGACTACGTTTAGTGACAATGTGGAAATTACTACCGTTATTAGTCGTTTTGGCTAACTTAGTTTTAACAGTGACTCCAAGTAGGAATCCTTTGAATTAATTTTTCGGTTTTTATTGTGACTAAGTTCGGATTAGAAGGATTTTGTTTGGAGACATGATTTCGACTGATTTTTGGATATTTGTGAACTATGCGACCACAATAATGGTGAAGCTGTGATGGCACCATTATTGTTACGTCATACACGCTTTTCTAACACTTGCACTCTCTACAATGAAAAATAATAATCGTAATAATGAAAATAACAAGATAATACATTTTATTGAAAATTAACATGCACATAACTGTGCTAAACGTAATTTTTAAGGGACAGTTGGCAGATTGAGTTCCGTTTAATTAAAATGTTCGCCATCCTTAGCTTGGTCACTTCAATATAAAAAATAAATAAAACTTGGCAAACGTTTTTTAACAAATTCTTTGGAATTGTAAAGTTAAACTTTATCAACTAAAAGTAGAAGCTAATTAATATTATGATACAGAAATAAAAAACAAAATCCCTGTGCTCACACAATGACAATGTAAACTGTGAACTTCACCTAATGCCATAAGTAACTTTGTATCCCACAAAGAATTCCTTATGGCATTTTGATGGAAATATCAAATAAATAATTGTCAAATTAACCTCAACAGGTAAAGACACACACACTGTAATTAAAGTGACTAATACGGCAGAAGCAGGTGCAGCTGCAGCAACCGATGGAGGTAAGATTTCCCTCATCATCAGCCTATTCTGTTCCTAAGGGACACAGGCCTCTCTGTAAGAGGGAGTGGGCCATAATCCTCCACGAATACAGATTTCTTTATTGACCAATAATTCAAAATCCCATCATCATCATTAGCCTCAATCCTTATACATGACAAAGAGTCGAATAAGATGCAAACTGTCGAATTTCGATTTTTGTAGACAACCCACACTTGGCCAAAAAAATAAATGTGGCTACCAAAATAGTTAATACCAAAAAAGACCATAACCTCCTATCAAAGTTTTTTTGAATCCCATCAAGGATTTGGACTTCCTCGTGTTCGCCAACTTAAAAGAATGTAACCCAGTGTATTTTCCCTTTTTTCAAGGTAATGGTACAGCAGAAGCGTCTGCAGCGGCTGCCAGCAGCACGACTATTATAAAGACTAGTCATCATCACAGTATGTATTTTATTTTACTTATATTTTCTATAACTGTAGGAATCCACACTAATCTAGCCACTTTGCCTATCGCTGCAAATATTGACAGAGGTACAACCACATACAGGGTAAATTTTTCAACTGGGCGTGGATGGCTTGATCCTTATTAGCAACACTATCGAATGGTGTAGATTATACTACAGGCTGTGATATTTTTCCAAAATCAGGCGGTTCGATTCCTGGCCAGGATTATTGATTTTTCTAAAATCCAACGTACATCGTTGGATTTTAGAAAAATCGTCGTTTTAGTTTTCGTCAAAATCGGCCTCGAGATTCCTTTCAACGTTTTTCGATATTCCTCATAGTTTTGGATATAGCCATCCACGCCCAGTTGAAAAAGTCACTCTGTTTTAAGGTTTCCTGTCTATCTAACTGCCATCCATGATATAGACGTGCTTTAACTACATAATAAGTGAATAGATTTAAATTAAAACAAATGAAAATCACTGAAAGAAACTTTCTAATTCTTGAATTGAGAAAATAAATACCGTAGCTTCCATAATATTTTTATGATGTTTATCAGAAAAATGTGCCGCACACGAAAAATACGTAAAGTGTCCGGAGAAACTGTGCGAACCACAGCTTTGTGAGGAGGTTGGGATCCCTCAGTGCTCGTCACACGAAGAGAAGAATGGGAAGGAAGAAAAAAATGACTCTGAAACTGATGCCAAAGAATCTTGCAAAGGACCTGCAGCCTGTGTCTGTAAAGAAGGTTATGTAAGAAATGACGATGGAATCTGCATGCCAGCTACGAAATGCCGTAAGTATTAACAATTTTATTTATGTAGACTATGAGGAAACTCCATTCTTTAATACAGTTATTAAAACCCAAGAAACAAATATAAAGATCACTTCAAGTGAAAGTTGCTCAAAAAAATACTCTAATTATACTTCAAACATTCGCTACTGTTACGGTTACGGCCATATTGTGACATTGAATTAGGTTTCAATCCCTTATTTGCCTTTTTCACATAATTTCTTGCCAATAATAGAATAATTTTACCAGTTATTGTAATTGTAATTTCAATTATACTTATTATTATAGTTAAAACAATAGAAGTGTTTATCGTCACGTCACTGTCGTCATTATCGAAGACGGAGCGTTTTTAATTCACGTACCGTTTCACCGAAATTCGCATTAGGGATGTATTAAAAATATTGTAAGCGTATCTAAGTGTAAGTTTACTACATTGATTGTATTTTATGGTCCAAACATGTTTTAATCTAAAAATTAAAAAAAAAGTTTTAGATTACCTACTCTTTTAAGTTTGGGACAGTTTATCTAATTTTTTACTTGGCTGTGCGTCTTGCTAATTTTCCGATAAAATGTATTCATGCTCAGCTCACATTTTCGTGAAATAGATGCAAGAGATTTATTTAAACACATGCTGTTCCCCTGCTGGGCAAAGCCTCCAACTCTTATGCACCTGAAAGAACACAAAATATTGTATCTTCGTTGTTTCAGCTTCCTGTGGCAATGATAAGAATGCGACGTACGGCTGCGGTGTCAACTGTGGCCGACGATGCTCTAACTACGATAAAGGACCCGTCTCATGCGAAGAAAAGTGCCATGAAAATAGCTGTGATTGTAAAGAAGACTTTGTCTACGACGACATCCTCAAATTTTGTGTTCTGCCTGAAGACTGCAGTAAGTACAATTTGAAATAGACATTTTTCATTGTATTTTTCTTTTGTATAGTATTTATTTTAATTTATAATGAACGATAGCGGGAGAATTTCTCATTCTATGTCTAATTGTTTGATTTAATTTAAATATAAGACCACATGGGGTCGCGGGATTAATGAGCTACCGTGACCACCAGGGTTATTGAAAGGGACGGAAGTCTGAAAGTCCCTCCTGTTTAGCCCTAGCCACCTCTTTTAATAATTTTACCATACCACATGAGACACGATTTGAAGAGCTGCAGCTGTAAATAAAACCTTTCAAATAAATTCCAGCATCAGCTGTTCTTAAAATGAATACTGAAATTATTTTCACTACGCAGCAAATAAATCATCCTAATATGAAAATGATTGATAAACACATGCATCTTAATATTGCAGCGGTACCTAGGTAGGTACATAGTGTTAAGTGCAATTACTGAAGTAGTTTGTGCACTTACATAAATTGCGCATTACACATTAGCGAGCACTGAACGAGCCATAAACAAACCACGGTTCCCATCGAAACCACTTTCACATTTTACAGCTTATTACCTACTAAAGCGGGAAGTACGGTAATACTCTATTGTAATTTCTATATCAAAGGTATTTATAATATAAATATTTGTGCGCGAAGAATACAAGTACCTATATTCTTAATTAGCTTGTGAGCTAAACAAACTCACATAATCAAAGAATATTTGGGTGTATTCGATTAGCGTAAGATAAAAAAATAAAATAAATTATTTTGACCTGGCTGCCAAACAGCTTTAAATGTCTATCTCAGTATCCCCTTTTGTAAGATTCTCCTAATTTGCCTAATTCTGTGTTCTATCTGTCTCAAAAGTTACTCAAAACTCTTCACAATTTCGGGTTGTAGTGTTAATGCCAAAACTTTTTGACATGACTTTCAAATCTTCATCTTTCTTCTTGAAAACTACGATCTAAATTAAAAAACCAATTCATAAAGCACAAAAGGAACATCTCAGTTTACGAAATAACCCAGAAATAGGGAAAACCACTCAAAAACTTCAGTCTGCTTGCAAATAAATTGGCATAATTAATACTCGTAATCTGCATAAAACTTAATTTAAGCAAATACAATCATGAACTACTGCATAGTTTGTTGGATAACTTATAAGCTATAAAGTTATGAAATTCGAAAGCAACTTTTGAATGTTACGAAAGTACTACCTTTTCTAGTTTACTTCCAGAGAGATTATTGAAAGAAAACCCTTCAGATTTCCCGTACGTACGATATAAATTTAAACGAAAACTGCAACGTCCTTATTACAAAAAAATCTAGAACAAAGCAATCAATACTTAATAAGTACCTTCAGACGTAGAATCACTTTCCAAATCGTTAATACCATGAATTTATTTATTTAAACATCTGCGGCCCAACACAGAGGGAAAAGCTATTTTAAAGCTATTTGACCCACTAAAATAAAGTACGTTGGTAAAAAACGACGGCCAAATAAGATTTTCTTTCTTAATTCTTTTGAATTATTTTCACCTTTCATGTTCTATGGATACGCAGAACTTTTTTATTACAATCCGTTTGGCCATAAAACTCTTTAGGGCGAAATCACTAAGTTTATTAAAGTAAGACTTAGTTAATTTTCCAATTTAAAACTAGTTTTCTTTTTTTTTTTTAGCGTGGTAAAATCATCAAATGAGTCCTCCAACCCCGGGCAGGGCGGGAGGGACTGTCAGACTTCTACTGACTAAAATCCACGGTGTCCTTCAATAGCCCTTTCTGTTCCGGGGTCACGGCAAGGAAATAATCCCGCGACCCCGGCAGGCTTTGGCCCTCTGAGAGGGGGGCCCCGTCATTATGCTGACGCTCTTTGAGGCGCGCGTGGGACACAACGCGCCGTCGACCCGGGCATGGTCCTTGGTCGGGCAGCGAGTTGCCCTTTACTCGCTGCCCGCATGCCCGCGCCTACGGTGGCCGGAGATCATCAAGCGACGTCCGTCGCCGTGGGCGTCTACCACAATTTAAAACTAGTTAAGCTTTAATTTTTCTGTCCACTTGTTGCTGATAGGATACCTATCTATGCAAATTCATCGATTATTATAAAAGCAGGGTATACTGAGACAAACATCGGCGATCTCCGGCCACCGTAGGCGCGGGCATGAGGGCGGTGAGTTACGTGTGACTCGCCGTCCGTCATGGACCGTGCCCGGGTCGACGGCGCGTCGTGTTCCACACGCGCCTCAAAGAGTGTCAGCAATCTGACGGGGACCCCCTAAGAGGGCCAAAGCTTGCCGGGGTCGCGGGACTGTCTCACCTGATAACCGTGGTCCTGGTACGTAAAGGGCTATTGAAGGATCACCGTGGATTTTAGTCAGTCAATTCTGATAGTCCCTCCCGTCCCACCCTGGGCGAAATCATTTAATGATTTTACCACGCTAAAAAAAAAAGATACAATATAATTATCTTTTACCTACTTTCACTTTTCAGTGTTATACATAGTGTGTTTTTGGTTCATTGCAATAGTCCTGTTTCTGTTTTGTTCATTTGCACGACCTTTGTTTACAATTTATATTATTATGATTTTGTCCCGAAAATATCTGCATGCGGTTCGTATTGTGGGTTTCCATTGATGCAATCATTGTGTTCATGCACTTTGTAGCAACTGCAAATAATACAATACCAAGTATGACAATGGGTTGGATTACGAGAATAATTTGTGAGCTCTCTTTGTGTTAATAACATGGCTGATATTAGCTTTTACTGCACTGCATTTGAATTCTCTTCCTAACAATTGTATTAATCTACAATTTTCGAACCTGTATCAATACCACAAACATTTTGCCCCCCGGGTTTTTGAAGTGAAAACTTCTTTAGCGGCGTTGTACACTTTTTCTGTAATGGGTAAAAAATTTAAAACTCGCGTCAGGGTCACGTGACCCTGATCGAAAATGAGTAAGACGTCATTCAAATTAGTTAATTTCATATCTGTACTACTCCAGTTTTAAAATAAAACATAGTAACAAAAAAGTTTTCACTTCTACCGGCACTCCTGGAGTGCAACCTTTTTTTTGTCAAACTCGGTGTTGAATAAAAAGGATTCATTTACAAACTCGCTACCAGAACGGCAAGTTAGTCGGTAGCTATTCGTACTCCAACAAGTTTAACCGGGCAGAATGTAATTTTTCCCGGGTTGGTACTGTGTTCACTTTACACACACAACCGACAATTTGGATCTATAGTGGTCAAATAAAAAACTTTATTGTTCGACGCAGTTGGTATATTGGACAGTGTGGAAAATAGAAAAGTGGGAAGATTTGAATAGATGGAAAACATTGAATAACCTATATTAAAAACAGAACCCTTAAAATAAAATGAAACATATCTAGTAGGTAATAAAGGCCCCAACTTTTCTCCGAAGTAAATTAGTAAAAAGAGGGGATATAACTACTTAACATTGCTTTGTTACGTCTCAAAGGGCAGCGGTTTTCATGAAAGCCTTTTCGACATTTTCAATATTTAATTATCGTCATAAAATTTCAGCTAATTTCCACAATGACTTTATACACATAATCCTTCTTCAGGTACGCTTCACAGACGCAATTTCCAACTAATAGGAACGAGATGCTACTTATAATTATTAATGTTAATATTAATTAATAATCTAGAAGATGTCTTCGTATATTTTATCTCAACCGCTTAACTAGTAGGTAATTTCAATAAGAATTAAAATCTATTTGACTTCCAAGCATGTTCTTCAACAATTTAATTAAATAGTTAATTATTTAGACATGAAGTGGAAATAAAATAACGTAAACGCACGCTTATAGAAGGATTTATTAATATTTCACCATCTTCAGTTACCACACAAAGGAGGTATCGTTCACATATTAAAATAACTTGACTCAAAAGATTAAAGAATTTTCTTAGCCCATATCAATCTTTTCTTTTTAGACACCTTCCAGTTGTGGCGATACCAAAAACGTACTAGTTCCAATACGAGAATGATTCTCAGGAATGCCGTAGATCATCATCATCATCATCATCATCATCAGCCGGAAGACGTCCACTGCTGAACATAGGCCTCCCCCTTAGACCGCCACGCCGAACGACAATTCGCCACTTGCATCCATCCGTTGCCCGCGACCCTCACGATGTCGTCGGTCCACCTAGTGGGAGGCCTGCCTACGCTGCGTTTTCCGGTCCGTGGTCGCCACTCGAGAACTTTTTTGCCGTAGATCAAAACAGCCGATCTGAGTATAAACATTATAAACAGGTGATTAAAAGAAACAGGATCAGTTGGCACCCATGGAACTCCCAGAAGTAATACATCGTCAGCAGACTGAGGATTATTCTATTAACTAAATCTCTAATACTCATACCAATCTCATACAGGTCCGGCATCAAGAGAAGATTCGAGTTCAACTACAGAAAAAGCAGAAGGCACAACCGAAAAAAACGACGGTGATGATGAGAGTGAGTCATGAAGTAATAGTTATCCATCATCTAAGTACTTTATATTACACTAGCACTTCGCCCGTGACTTCGTCCGCACGTATTAAAACATAGCCTATGTTACTCGCAGATAATGTAGCTTTCTAATGGTGAAAGAATTTTTAAAATCGGTCCAGTAGTTTTTGAGTTTATCCATTACAAACAAACAATTTTTTCCTCTTTATAATATTATTGTAGATGTAGATGAGACGCGAAGCATAGATTTTACTAGGAAAGAGCTTACTTTATGGAAAATATGACACAACATGTTGGGGAAAATGAATACATTACTTATGTGAGGTGATTAAAGCAGCTTTGCTCTCAAACATCGCTGTGAAAATAAAGAACCTTTAATAACCAACCGATGAATTTGGATATAGATCCGTTCATTTATTGGAAATAAACTATCGAATGCATTTATGTTCCGAGTTATTGAAAAGTTAAAATATACTGAAATTAGTTGGGCACTAGTTAAATTGCAGTATTTTTCTTCCAGATATGACATCGTCCACAGTAAGTTCAGAATCTGGTGAACAACCGACTACTCGGAGACATAAACATAAGACAACCAAGAAACCCATGAAGACATCCACTACTACAAGTGAACAACCAGACGCATCAACCAAAGAATCAGAAATGTCAACTGAGGGGTCTGGATCAGAACCGACAACAGAAGGGTCAGAAACTACTTCTGATGAAGAATCTGAGACATCGTCCTCTACTGAAACAGCAACCACATCTAAAAAAACTAAAAAACCAAGTACAACGCGTCACCCAAAAACAACGAAGAACCCAGATAGCACGCGAAGACCAAAAACAACTAAATCACCAAAAACTACCACAGAATCGGAAGAAGAGACAACCACTAAAGGATCTGATGGTACGATCACTTTTTTTTTTACGTGGTAAAATCATCAAATGAGTCCTCCCACCCAGGGCAAGGCGGGAGGGACTGTCAGACTCGTACTGACTAAAATCCGCGGTGTCCTTCAATAGCCCTTTATGTTCCGGGGTCATGGTAATGAGATAAGTCCCGCGACCCCAGCAGGCTTTGGCCCTCTAGAGGACCCCCGTCATCATGCTGACGCTCTTTGAGGCGCGCGTGGAACATAACGCGCTGTCCGATCATGGGTATGGTCCATGATCGGACAGCGAGTCGCCTATTACTCGCCGCCCGCATGCCTGCACCTAAGGTGGCCGGAGATCGTCTGCTGACGTCCGACGCCGTGGGTGTCTACTACTGCGGCTGGATGGTACGATCACTACATAAGGTTCTAAAATATAACTACAGTTACTGTTACAGATTGATATTTTACTCAGTAGCACGTTCCCGGTCAATATTTTCATGTTCACTTCACAATCACACGAAATAGTAGTATAGTAGACAAATAAAAGCGGCAATGAAAGAAACTAGTATCTCTATAGCCCACCAGACATAACATCAGTCGGGTCAGAAGATGTTTCCTCTTCAAACAGGAACTCTACTCTCATACACTGTAAAGTAGAAAATAATCTATATATTACCTGCAAGAACAAAAAATCTTGTATCTTCCTTGTTACAGATTCCTGTGGCAATGACAAGAATGCGACACGAGGCTGCGGTGTCAACTGTGGCCGACAATGCTCTACCTACAATCAAGGACCCGTCTCTTGCGACGAAGTGTGCCACGAAAATAGCTGTGATTGTAAAGAAGGCTTTGTTTTCGACGATATTCTAAGATTTTGTGTCCTGCCTGAAGACTGCAGTACGTACATTGTTAAATGATTCATGTTATTTTGTCTTTATTCGAGTATGTTATCATTAACAACTTTTAGATCCAAGTGATGTTTCTTATGTGCAAAATATGGCATATAGTGAAATAGGTAGAGACCCTACTTTCTATGCGACCGCGATAAAGGTGAAGCTGTGATAGCGACATATTGAAAACTAGCTGTGCCCGCGACTTCATTCGCGTGGATGTCGGAATACAACAATGTATTTTTTAGTGCGAAGCGCTTAATTCTCGCCACGTTTTTTATAAATCATATCGTTTTCATATGATCCCTATTTTTTTTTTGACTGGCCTGTTGGTCTAGTGGTTAGTGACCCTGACTGCTATGCCAGAGGCCGTGGGTTCGATTCCCACCCAGGACAAATGTTTGTGTGATGAGCACGATCATTTGTTCTGTGTCTGGGTGTAATTTATCTATAATATGTATGTATTTAGATATATAAGTATGTTTATCAGTTGTCTAGTACCCATAACACAAGCTCTGCTTAGCTTGGGACTAGATGGCGTTGTGTGATTGTTGTGGAATATTATTATATTATTATTATTATACTAGCTTCTGCCCGCGACTTCGTACGCGGATCCTGTTGCTTATGCCAGCAGTCGGGGTCGTCAAAATCGGAGATCTGAAACGTCTGATGTCGAATTCTAGGAGCCTGGGGACGGGAAAACAACGGGATGCGCGAGACGATTCCAGACGTTCCAGATCTTTCATTTTTGTAAGATAACAGGAAATGCCCATTAGACTAAACAACTCTTGCTAAGACGTCATTCTTGTATAAATATCATAGTGTAGCTGGGCTCTTAGAGTTCCGCATCAGGTGTTCCAGATCTTCAATTTTTATACGATGACAGAGAGTACTCATCAGGCTGAATAACTCTTGCTAAGACGTCATTCCCTTATATGTTATAGTGTAACTGGGCTCTTGGAGTTCCACATCAGGTGTTCCAGATCTTCAATTTTTATACATCAATAGAAGGTGCTCATCAGGTTGAACAACTCTTGCTAAGACGTCATTCCTGTACATTATGTTATAGTATAGCTGGGCTCTTGAAGTTCCACATCAGGTGTTCCAGATCTTCAATTTTTATACATCAACAGAAGGTGCTCATCAGGCTGAACAGCTCTTGCTAAGACGTCATTCCTGTATTATGTTATAGTGTAGCTGGGCTCTTGAAGTTCCACATCAGGTGTCCAGGATCTTCAATTTTATTCTCTCAACAGAAAATGCTCATCACGTGGAACAATTTTTGCTATGGCATCATTTTTGTATCTCTTATAGTTTAGCAGGTCTGTTGCAGTTCTGCATCAGGTGTTCAAGTTTCCAAGATAAATTATAGCCTATATGTTAATCGAACTTAATACCTATACAACAAAAAAAAAATCATTCAAATCCGTCCAGTAGTTCCGAAGATTAGCGTGCACAAACACACAGACAAACAGACAAACAGACTAACCGACAAACAGACAAAAAAAAAATTAATTACAGTTTCGGGTTCGGCATCGATAAAATAACAACCCCTGCTACTTTTTATTTGTATATTTCCATTGTACAGACACCACTTTTCTACAAATTTATTATATGTATAGACTTCTGCCCGCAACTTCGTACGCGGATCCTGTTGCTTATGCCAGCAGTCGGGGTCGTCAAAATCGAAGATCTGAAACGTCTGATGTCGAATTCTAGGAGCCTGGGGACGGGAAAACAACGGCATGCGCGAGACGATTCCAGACGTTCCAGATCTTTCATTTTTGTAAGACAACAGGAAATGCCCATCAGACTAAACAACTCTTGCTAAGACGTCATTCTTGTATATATCATAGTGTAGCTGGGCTCTTAGAGTTCCGCATCAGGTGTTCCAGATCTTCAATTTTTATACGATGACAGAGAGTACTCATCAGGCTGAATAACTCTTGCTAAGACGTCATTCCCTTATATGTTATAGTGTAACTGGGCTCTTGGAGTTCCACATCAGGTGTTCCAGATCTTCAATTTTTATACATCAACAGAAGGTGCTCATCAGGCTGAACAACTCTTGCTAAGACGTCATTCCTGTATATGTTATAGTGTAGCTGGGCTCTTGAAGTCCCACATCAGGTGTCCAGGATCTTCAATTTTATTCTCTCAACAGAAAATGCTCATCACGTGGAACAATTTTTGCTATGGCATCATTTTTGTATCTCTTATAGTTTAGCAGGTCTGTTACAGTTCTGCATCAGGTGTTCAAGTTTCCAAGATAAATTATAGCCTATATGTTAATCGAACTTAAAACCTATAGAACAAAAAAAAAATCATTCAAATCCGTCCAGTAGTTCCGAAGATTAGCGTGCACAAACACACAGACAAACAGACAAACAGACAAACCGACAAACAGACAAACAGACAAAAAAATTTTTAATTACAGTTTCGGGTTCGGCATCGATAAAATAACAACCCCTGCTACTTTTTTTTTGTACATTTCCATTGTACAGACACCACTTTTCTACAAATTTATTATATGTATAGATTTCGAATTTATTAAGATTTTTCAAGAATATTTGACGTGTTTGTAATAAACGCCCTCTGTCGTACAAAGGCAGTATTCAATTGCTACTGGATTAGAGCACCCAATCCATCTCATTCCATCCCATTCCATCTCACTCCATCCGACTCCATACGACTCCATCCGACTCCATCCGACTCCATCCCACTCCATCCCACTCCGTCCCACACCATCCCACTCCATCCCACTTCATCCCACTCCATCCGACACCAACCGACTCCATCGCACTCCATCCCACTTCATCCCACTCCATCCCACTCCATCCCACTCCATCCCACTCCATCCCACTCCATCCCACTCTATCCGACTCCATCCGGCACCATCCGACTCCATCCCACTCCATCCCACTCCATCCGACTCCATCCAACTCCATCAGGCTCCATCCCACTCCATCCGACTCCATCCCACTCTATCCCACTCCATCCCACTCCATCCCACTCCATCCCACTCTATCCCACTCCATCCCACTCTATCCGACTCCATCCCGTCCCATCCCACTCCATCCCACTCCATACCACTCCATTCCACTTCATCCCACTCCATCCCACTCCATCCCACTCTATCCGACTCCATCCGGCACCATCCGACTCCATCCCGCTCCATCCCACTCCATCCGACTCCATCCAACTCCATCACACTCCATCCCACTCCATCCGACTCCATCCCACTCTATCCCACTCCATCCCACTCCATCCCACTCCTTCCCACTACATCCGACACCAACCGACTCCATCGCACTCCATCCCACTTCATCCTACTCCATCCCACTTCACCCCACTCCATCCCACTCTATCCCACTCCATCCCACTCTATCCGACTCCATCCCGTCCCATCCCACTCCATCCCACTCCATCCCACTCTATCCCACTCCATCCCACTCTATCCGACTCCATCGCGTCCCATCCCACTCCATCCGACTCCATCCCACTCTATCACACTCCATCCCACTCCATCCAACTCCATCCCACTTCATCCCACTCCATCCCACTCTATCCCACTCCATCCCACTCTATTCGACTCCATCGCGTCCCATCCCACTCCATCCCACTCCTTCCCACTCCATCCGACACCAACCGACTCCATCGCACTCCATCCCACTCCTTCCCACTCCATCCGACACCAACCGACTCCATCGCACTCCATCGCACTCCATCCCTCTCCATCCCACTTCATCCCACTCCATCCCACTCCATCCAACTCCATCCCACTTCATCCCACTCCATCCCACTCTATCCCACTCCATCCCACTCTATTCGACTCCATCCCGTCCCATCCCACTCCATCCCACTCCTTCCCACTCCATCCGACACCAACCGACTCCATCGCACTCCATCCCACTCCATCCCACTTCATCCCACTCCATCCCACTCCATCCCACTCCATTCCACTTCATCCCACTCCATCCCACTCTATCCCACTCCATCCCACTCCATCCCACTCCATCCCCTTCAATCCCATTCCATCCCATTCTAGTGTGAGTCTAATATAAACCTTTTCTTTCTTTCCATTCCATCATTCTATTCCATTCCACTCTACTCTACTCCACTCCAAACCACTCCACTACAGTCCACACCTTTGAATAGGTATGTAGTTTTTCTATTCAAAGTAAAACCCCTTCTACACGGTCAGACCTGACCGCCTGACAGAGGTGACCTTGGTCCGGTGTGCGACCAAATATGGGCGGAGTCAGTCGGGAGCGCAGCCGTCCCGACAGGCTGCGTCCGCGGTGGGACCCGACCCCGACCGTCAGCCGACAGCGTTCCAGACGGTGGGGTACTGTTGACACGACCAAGTTCACCTCTGTCAGGCGGTCAGGTCTGACCGTGTAGAAGGGGTTTTAGATCGCGCTACTGAACTGCGCGTCTCGGTGTGAACTGACCGTAATTTTACTTCTCAACAACTCAAACACTTTAAATTCAAATATCTTTTAATAGACTGAACCGATTTCAATGAAACAAAAACTAAATGTTACTTCAAGTTACGGCCAGCCGTTGTGTATTAAAGTTATCTACATAGCTTTCGTACATTTTACGTGATGCCCGAACAAATAAACATACAAACAGACATACAGACAAACAGACAAACAGACAAAAATTCTAAAAATGCTAGAAATGGGTTCTATTGGTTGTCCTTTAACACCCTGGCTATATTTTTTGAGTTTTTTTTTTATGTACAAAAATTGCTTTTCTACAGTTTTATTATATGTATAGATAACATTAACAGTATAATAGCAATAAATATCATTGCAACATAATTTACACAAAGTTATGTTCGCACTGGATGCAAACCGCTTCCAACAGGTTATTTTGAAAATCTATAGGGGACGCCTATATTCAGCAATGGACGTCCTAAGGCTGATAATGATGATGGTGGCGATAAAGTAATCTTAAGATTACTTTGTCTAATACTCATTCAATTTAAAAACAGGTCAAAGGTCAAGTGAAGATTCAAGTTCAACTACAGTACAAACAAAAGGGACAACAGAAAGTAATGAAGACGAAGGTGATGATGAGAGTGAGTGATGAAGTACATACTAGTTATTTAACATTTACTTAATTGCAAGAGCTCCGTACAAACTTTACTGAGTATTGAATACTGTTAACTTTGTTTCCATATGGAAAATAAATGTCACATGTTGGAAAAAGTAAAACATTTCTAACGAAGAATAATTGCTTTCAGAGCGAAACACAACTTTAACCACAACAGTTATTTAATTAGAAATATATTAGCTTTTCTCATTTACGTGTCGAGTGATCCAAGATATCAGGTTATAATTTAATTCTCAGAACACTGGTCAAAGTACTGTATTTTTATTGCAGATATGTCATCATCTACAGAGAGTTCTATGACGAAATCGACAACTCGCCGACAACATCCGAGTACTAAGAAACCCAGTACTCGAAGACCAAAAACAACTAAAACGCCAAGAACTACCACAGATTCAGGAGAAGAGACAACGAGTGAAGGATCTGATGGTACGATCACTACAGAAGATTCTAAAACAACTGCTATGATTTGACTGCACACAATCACGTGACATAGTAGTATGGCAGTCATAATTAAAACGATATTGGAAATCATTAATTGCTAAATAGTGATAGATGAGTTCTCTAATATCAATTTTCAGATAGAAGCCCACCAGATCCTTCCTGTACAACTGGGAACTGTACACTCAAACGCCCAAAATTGTGAAGTAATCTATAATTATGTAGAAACACAAAATATTGTATCTCCGTTGTTACAGATTCCTGTGGCAACGACAAAAATGCAACGCAAGGCTGCGGCGTCAACTGTGGCCGAAAATGTTCCAACTACGAGAAACACGTCTCATGCGGTGAAGTGTGCTATGATAATGGCTGTGATTGCAAAGAAGGTTTTGTTTTTGACGAATTTGTCGGATTTTGTGTCCTGCCTGAAGACTGCAGTAAGTAAATTTTGAAAAGCGTTACACCATCCACTTACTGCTGAGTATTTATGTTAGCTAGGTGATCTTTTTTGTGCAAAAAATAGTATGGAGAGGAATAGGTAGAATTAGTAGTAGTACTTAAGGTATTCCTCTTAGTATCGCATATGGCCATCTATGCTCAGTTGAAAAATTCATCCGGTATTTGCCTATACATCAACAAGGGAACAGATAATGTGTTGATACATATCTAGCAATATTTTGATTTCCAAACCAAATAATTTGATTTTTAGTCTAATAATAATCAAATGTCTCTAAAACTAGTTCAATTCAAAACAGGTCTGACATCAAGTGGAGGATCAAAACACACCACGCGTCAACCAAAAAGTACAAAGAGACCGACTAGCACGCGAAGACCAAAAACAACTAAACCACCTAAGACTACCACAGAATCGGGAGAAGAGACAACCACTGAAGGATCTGATGGTACGATCACTACAGAAGCTTCTAAATATACAACAACTGTTACAGTATGACTGATATTTATATTTTACTTGGTCGTTGTTGTTCCAGATTCCTGTGGCAACGACAAGAATGCGACACGAGGCTGCGGTGTCAACTGTGGCCGACGATGCTCTAACTACGATAAAGGACCCGTCTCATGTGCTGAAGTGTGCTATGAAAATAGCTGTGATTGTAAAGAAGGCTTTGTTTTTGATGATTATGTCGGAATTTGTGTCCTGCCGGAAGACTGCAGTAAGTATATTTTGAAATGAATGTGCCTAAGCTTACAAGGATACATTGATGCCTTTATGATTAAAACTTCTGAGTTTGTTGTTAAATTCTGTGAAATAAAATACTTATATTATATGTGTTCCGACAAGACACCACTTATATTTGAAGAAGCGATCTAAACTTTAGCCTTAGACGCTAGATAAATTAACTTCTTACCTTCTTAAATCCAGTACAAACCCATGAGTCCATCTTTCACCTCTAGGCAGAATGCGCTTAATGCGCCTGTAAGTGTCTCTTTGACAGGTCACGTCATAGCATCTAAATTTTGCCGCGAAACGGACGCAAAGTTTTTTCCTTCCCATTACTTTTAATGAGAAAATTAGTAAAATATCAGTTAAACTTTACAGAAAGTATTTAAAAGTGCTCGGAAAAAGGGTTATATTGTGTTCACTCCGATTGTGATTCAGTGCTAGATCGAAACGAAGATCTAAAGTTCTCAGACATGTCTTGTCGATTCTGATAGCAAGCAAGATTCCTTTCAAGTGACTCTTTATCTTCGAAGGATAAGTGTTTAGATGGCACGGCATGGATGTTTCTCCGCTTATTTACCGAACATAAGGTTTGTGATAACAACGATTTCTAGCGCTCCTCACATTGTTGAGTTGGAACGAGGTGAGTGGTATACCTATTTAATGTTTTACGTCTCTCAACTCGGGGTTGGAGTGTATATAGTAGCAATGGCGCGAGAACAACAAAAAATTTTGTTGAAATTTTCAATGATCCCATAACACGACTGACCCAACTCTGAATCACTTTCAAACGAAGTTCAAAGTAGCGATTTCTGGCTTGTGATTCTAGCAGAATGTTAATGACGTTTGGGTCGCAAAATGGTGAACAAAGCATATTGCTTTTGTGCCTAAGCACCACAGGAGTTTTCAGTGTAAAACATGGTGCTAGTGGGAATTATTCCTCAAGTGATTTCTGAATGTCTGGAGGAACTAAAACTGCTTGACGTACTCCAACATGAAAACTAATTATTGGCTTATCAATAAGGAAACCTTGCATTCTCAGTCACTTAGCTATAGCACAATCAAAAGTGTATAAGTAGTAACACTAAACAAGTATGTATGTGCAATTATACCTCTGCGGAGGGATGTTTTTATCCAGAAACTTAAATAGCTGAGACTAAGCCTATGCCTGTGAGGAAGCCAGTTGCTAAAACATCTGTATTGCCAACTGTGCTAAAAAGCTCCCTACTTATATATAAAGGATGTCTGAATGTACAATTTGGACATCCCGGTGAGAGTTCTATCTATCTATGGATCAAAGAATCCACATGATGTTAATCTTTCTTGAATCCATTGTCTGATAAAGTGACAATTATAACATTTTTATTTACTTTACAAGCTTATAAAAATATGACACATTCATTGAAATATAGAATTAACTAATGTTTTTTGTACTATTTATCTATATCATAACTAGGCCATCGGTGTAACAGTTCCAAATAAGTGAACAAATAATAACAAATTAATTGCTGGCATAAATATAAAACAAAAGGTACCTAAATAATTCAGGGTATCTTTGCAGTTTACTAAAATATTAATTACCAATATACTAAAATACTAATAAAAGCCTAATTCACTAATATGACTCTATGTGACTATAAAGTGTGTTGACACATTGTTGTCTGTGTAACAGACTTCATTTTTGTTCAGTTTTACAAGGCTTACCGTTCACAATCACCGATTACAATGGTGCATTGGTTATAAATTGGATTATAAAAATGTCTTATTAAAATATAGCACACTTCTAATTCCTGAAGGGATAGGCAGTGATGTAAGTATAAGACAATTATCATAGAGTGCATGAACTTTAGTGAAATTGATCTATTTCAAATGTTGTTGTTTATTTATATTCAGTAGAATGAATATTTCATTATTATAATTTTTTTTAACAAACCAGTTTTGTTTATAATGAAAATTATGACAGAAGGTCAAATCTTTTTTATATGAGAGTTCAGTAAAATACCTGTGTTTAGAGCTTTTGTGATGTATGTATTACTTACCTATTTGGGAAATAGGTCATGCCAATCAACTCTTGAGATACCTTTAGGATTAAAAGTATAAAAATTGTCAGCTTGTTAAATATTTACTCCGGTTAACTACTGACAAAGAATCTGTTTGCTTGAGGTATCTGGATTCCAGTTTATTATTTTGGATTGTACCTTACTGTCTTACGTGGAAAGTTTTACCTTTATTAAAATCCTAAGACAGTGAAAATTCTAAGGAACCTAATCTGTGACAGCAGATATGTTGCAAAGTTTTAAGATCTATTTCAAGGATTACTTGTATTGGTCCCCCTATAAACTTATTATCAGTAATATGGTGGCATTAAACAAATAGATCTGAATCAATTATTAAGTAAAAACTAAACCATGTGGCTCTCTTCTGTATTGCCTAGGTGGCGCTACTAGTTTGCCAAGTGGTGTGCTTGTGATACCATGAGGTTATCAATGGACTACTCAATTTCTTGAGATATGGGTAGAGTAACCTACTTTTTGTCCGCACATTGTTTGAAGAAAAGGTGAACCCATAACACCATTTCTCTTCAGAAACATAACAATATCGTAGACCTGTGTCTACAGTAATTCAGCTCAAAATCCAGGTGTCAGAGAATATGTGCATGTTGGAGATTTAAAGGAAAATGTGACGGACACTCTTCTGCCTGTTACTAGTTAGCTAATTGACATGGGCTTTCCAAACGCACAATTCAGCTTATGAAACTTGATATCTAGTACTCTTGAATGTGAGTTGCAAATTGTTGAGGCTAGCAGATTGCTGAATATTACTCTGACAGCGGTTACCCTCCCGGGGAGGGTTAAAAAGTAAACTGAAATCTCTTACCGCCTACCTACTAGGAACAGATAGCCAGATTGGCTCCTGTTGCCTCATGCCCCAGGCCTCGGAGGCTATGTTTTTAAATGGGGTGTCCCAAAGTGACCATGTTCGTGCTAGTCAAGTTGGCCTGTGAGCGACTGCACGTACCAAGGGACTGAACTCATGGATTTTCGAGCTTTACCTATTGAATAGTGGCTAATGATCAGTCATCTCAACTTGTGGGAAAATTATGTATTAATTGTTCCATTCTGAACCGCTATACTTGACCTATCTACTGTAAACAATGCTGGCCCTCGAGTCGAGAGCTCTCGGAGAGTGACAGCCAGAACCTGTACCATAAACCTAACAAACTGCTACCCTTAGGCTAAAAAGTGGGGGGGGGCAGTTCAGGACAGGGGAATCAGTAGAACAAAGAGGTTACAAGGTTTGTTACAAGGAAAATTCTGAGGCTTGTCATGGCATATAGATTACATGACGTTCATCCTCAAATAATGTGAAATAAGTGTATTACTTGTGTCCATCTGTTGAAAAACATGTACAATTTTTACCTTTTTGTCTATGCATGGATAGGCACGGACTATCCAGATACCTGATAACTGGTACCTGTTACCTCAAATTACGGGGCTCGGAGCCAATGTTTTCAAAATGATTTTTTGAGCATCCCAGTGGGACTCCTTGTTGATGATAATTTAATTTACCATTAATTATTTTGACTTGGCTTAACCTACCCGTTGATTGGTAGAGACGTACAATAGTCTAATGTTCTTAGACTATGAACAACTTACATTGCTATAAAGGATGACATAGACCTCGTCAGTGAATTGGGTTGCCTTTTTTAAAAAATCTTCCCTGTTCCTTGATAATTTTATTAATAAGATCAAGGCCAGACTGACCTGGAAAGGTTGTTCCTGTTGTCGTGGATGATTGGAAAATCCATCTTTTAACAGATTAAGAAGCTTAATTCCCTTCTAGCCATCAGGAGGTTATCTGGAGAATAGAATGCTAGATGATAAAAACACTGAAACTGGAAGATCAGTTATTGTACCAAGATAAACACTTTGTACTGATACGCAGTCATCAAAGAGAGAGCTTCGTCAGGATAATTATCCTGTAATATGTCCAATGAAACAGGTGGGAGAAGAATCTTACACAGAGGGGAGCTCATTTAATGAGCAGAAGGATTTCTTTTCTAATTTTTCTACTACATATTAAAATACAAATGTATAATATGTAGTAGAAGTTAACAATGTACAGTGTACAACGAATTTGAAAACTTGAATAATTTAAATTGTGTAGGTGCTACTCGCATCACCTACTATGTTTTCTATGGCTTTTTTTTTTTTTTTTTTTAGCGTGGTAAAATCATCAAATGAGTCCTCCAACCCCGGGCAGGGCGGGAGGGACTGTCAGACTTTTACTGACTAAAATCCACGGTGTCCTTCAATAGCCCTTTCTGTTCCAGGGTCACGGTAAGGAAATAATCCCGCGACCCCGGCAGGCTTTGGCCCTCTGAGAGGGGGGCCCCGTCATTATGCTGACGCTCTTTGAGGCAGGTTTTAATTAACTAAACATTGTAATAGGTCGAATAATAGTTAAGTTCTCAGATAATATTTATTGATTATTCTCACATCTTGATAGTAATGTAAGAGACACATTTATCTAAACTGACTGGTAGTCAGTAATAAAGTAAAATGAATGACCCAGTGATTCTGGCACCATAGTGTTGCTCTCTGAGATCTAAGCGATTCCTTACATTTATGGTAAGGTCATCATCGTTTTTAAATTTAAAGTAATGACCGTTTTAGTAGTTTTTAGATTTGATAAATAATCTGATAAATGAAGCATTTGCTATAAGTTATAACTTCAAATGGGCAATGTGTTAGAGAACTGGTTCCAGATCACCTAATGTTCTATTGTATAACTGCCGATAAACTGTACAGCAGTTTGGCAGAAGATAAATGTTAATTTTAAGTATGTTTTGCTTGATGGAAAAAAAAAAAAAAAAAAAATACGAATTTAGGATAAGAGGATTCGTTTATTCTAAGTTAATTCACATAGCATCTAAATCTTTCACCAGCAGATAACAAACAGGTCTTCAAATATAAGTGGTGTCTTGTCGGAACACATATAATAGAACTGTTTTGCATAAAAACAAAACAGTTATTATGTGTGTGGAGACAAGACACCACTTATGCAAGGTGCTTGCTGGTGTTTGAAGAAGACTATGACGTGACCTGTCAAAGAGACACTTACAGGCGCATTAAGCGCATTCTGCCTAGAGGTGAAAGATGGACTCATGGGTTTGTACTGGATTTAAGAAGGTAAGAAGTTAATTTATCTAGCGTCTAAGGCTAAAGTTTAGATCGCTTCTTCAAATATAAGTGGTGTCTTGTCTCCACACACATAATAACTGTTTTGTTTTTATGCAAAACAGTTCTATTTTTAACAGGTGATTCGTCTAACGAAGTATCAGAAATGACAACTGAGGAATCTGGACATGAAGTAACGACTAAAAGCTCTGGAACGGGATCGAATACTTGCAGACATAAAACAACCAAGAGACCGTGGAAGACTACCACAGCTACAACTGAAGAGCCGGATTCATCTACCGAAGAATCAACAACGACTACGGAGGAAGAAACTACCACAGTTAGAGGTAATTAATATATTTGTTATTAAAGTAATAATAATATATTCAGTGAATTATTTGATCCACTAGTATGTTGCAAATGTTAAACTCTTCCTTATCTATACTTAACAACTTCGCACTTTCGAGCATTAGGTCGTGGTCAACTCAGGTGTGTCATGCGGTTAGAACAGAGTGCAACAAGGTAAAATGCGAAGATGCTAATGATTTATCTATAGCACGCAATAAATTAATGTCTATAACCAAGTCAAGCTACCAAATCCCGGCCAGCCAAAAATCACAAAACGTGTGTATAAAAATTTAACACACAAATTGTGCTCGAGCATGTTTCCAAAACGACAGTTGCAGTTTTCAGGATTAAAACTATTTACTCCCCCACTTTCTATAATCCCTTAAACTGCTTGTCCAAAGTCTTGGTAGAATCGATGCTGTGCCAATCTAGTAGAGGTTGGAACATATCCAACTTTATGTAAGACAACCGCAATACATGGCCGAAAATATAACCAACAAAACATTTGATCTAATAGTGTCTCCATTGCGAACGAACTTCTTGTAAGAACATTCTTCAAATTAACAGAATTGTTGGAAAGGTATTTCGTGATTGTCCGTTACTTAATTGCAACTTGAAGTATTTCCCGTTGTCTAGCAATAGTAGCAAAACTTGTTCAGTGCCAGAATGCGAGTCAGGAAGATGCATGTGTGAACGTTATAAATGTAAGCACCGAGTCAGACAAATGTGTTGCTCTGTAGGTATTAAATTTGTTCAATTGCAATTATTTATAACTTGTATATCTGATAGCTATTGATGACTTGTCATATCTATTTAGATTTTTACTTGTCTACTTTTGTTCATAACTTTGAGAAGTTTATTCTTTCTTTCTTTATTATTCCTTTTTGAAAAAAAATAAGCTTTGCCCCTAAATTTCTCCTGTGTCGTGGGTGTGTTTATAAACATAGAAACACAAATACCCAGACCCCGAACAACTACTTGCAGAAATACAAATATTTGTTCCGTACGGGGATAAACCCGCGACACGCTGCGCAGCAGTCGATCACTCAGTCACTGCACCAACCGTGTAGTCAGCTCATTGATTGTTATGTTGTAAAAATAAATACTGTCTTGTTGGTCTGATTATCTCAAGCAAGTACCTAACACGATTGTTGACGGCCCATTGTTGATTTCCATACAGATATGAATATTGTTCACTAATCATAGGAAAGAATACTACTTGAACGACCTGACATGAGTTGGGAATATTGATAAGTATTAAAAAAGTGGTAGTTTTTGCAACATTAATACCGTAAAAATCCCACAGGAGCACAAAATTGCAGAGGTAAACACGAATCGTATTCCAAGTGTGCACCATCATGCCCACAAATGACATGTGATGATTATCTCAACGGCGTTAAATGCCAAAAGCATTCATCCCACAAAGCACAATGTAAACCCGAATGCCGATGCAAATCCGGATACTACAAGGACGAAGAAGGAAATTGCTTGAGCAAACGAGAGTGCAGTAAGTTGACTTGATTTTTCAATAACTTTGGTCACTAGTGCTACTTGGTTACATGTTTACTTATTTAAATTTCGTTGTTTAGAAAGACGAGCAAAATCAACAACAATGGCTTCATCATCTACAACTGCAAATCCTAACAATCAAGGTAAATTATTAACAAAAATTTTAAGTAAAACCAGCTGTACTGTATTCATAGCAAATTAGCCAAAAAGTTTTTTTAATCTTTGCTTTCAACGATGATCTAGGACTATAACACGACTTTTTATAGCATTAGTTTTCTAACGTTGCTTCAAATAAAGTAAAGAAAAAACTGTACGAACGCTTCATCTCTCCCCATATTGAAATAACATTAGAACAATATCGTGATAATACAGCCCCAGAAGATGAAGAATGAATCTTAAGAATAGTCGCGCACACTTTTTCTTACGGAAACATAGACATTAAACATGATATAATAGAATGAAAACTTATATGAAATACGATGGCAGGTTCTACAACTACAATGATGATCACGACACCGGAAGACCCAAATTGTGAAGACGTAGCAAAGGAATTGTTTGTTAAAGGGAATCTTGTTTACACTACAAAACTACTGACTGTGAGTGCTAAGTTTGCTACTTACTTGAATGCTTTGCCTTGATCTAATAGTCGAAAGACATCACGTTCAAATGTAGAACGAACTCCTAATTCTTTTTTTGCATATATCTCTTATCTCCGGTCAACAAGATGGATTTTGAATGCTTTTTTTTAAGTGTGCTCCGTGTGTATGTGATAAGACGTTTTAACGTTATCTGTGTGCTTAGTGCGAGTTTTTTTACGTTGACGCGATAGTAACGTTTAACCGCGTTTGGCGCTCTCATTGGCCCGCTCCAAGGTCGTGAGAACTTTTAACCAATGAGAGCGCCAAACGCGGTTAAACGTTACTATTGCGTCAACGTAAAAAAACTCGCACTAAGCACACTGGTTATGATAGTTTAGGCGTTATACGTTAACTATTTGTGTTACTGATAATTTTTGTGAAGATAACGGGATTTCTAGTTATTTTTTTCTAAAACCACCAACCTGCAATGAGCTAAGGTCGTGATCAATGCTTGTCTTTTTTTCTACTCTTCTCAATATCTACTAAAGAAAGTAGGTTAGTAAATACGTATTCTTCTTAGAGTTCAATCTCTGTTCGTTAGTTCAAAATAAGCTTACACCTATTCTGTTGCTAAAGTCGATTGTATTCCATACATACTCTAACGTTATATCCTTAAAAACAGCTCTTCTCAACTAGTTTTTTTTTTTTTTTCAGGATCTATCAGAACGTGAGCCTGGAGACAATGTACTAGTTGGAGGAGCATCCATTTTGTTCCTAATTAGTCAACTAGCTGTTAGTTTAACGTCCAAGTCTAGTTTACGGACAGAACTCTTAAATGTATTGAATTTTAAGAATACGGAACAGGTTAGTGTTATTTTCATCATCATTCAAAACAAAAGACACTCTCTTGACAAACGCCCCGTTATGGTAGCCATACACCATACTGCCTATTTGTCAAATCGGCATGATACTGCCAATTTGATCAGTTAGAATTGACCGTGTGTGGGCGTGGAATCCATCAAATCGGCATGACATGCCCATTTGATAGGTCAACAAACCAGCAGTAGGCATAGTAGGTAGGTAGGGCAGCAGTGATGCATTTGGCTATTATTCGGTGACGACAGCTACAATTTTATAAATTTGTAGCTATCGGTCACCGAATAATAGCTAGATCTAGCTATAAAGTTGCTAAGTTGGCATCACTGCTGCAGATTTGAAGTTGTGTCAAATCGATCGTACGATAGGCAGTATGGTGTATGGTGTATATGGACGAACTGCCAATTTGAAACAATTGCAAGCGTCAAATCGATCGTTCGATAGGCAGGATGGTGTATGGCTACCATTAAACATCTGTTGAAAGCTTGTCTAAAAAAAGTGTGACTGCAAAACGAACCTTATTTAAACGTGTGGATGGTGTATGGCTACTTTAACACCACATTGACCCAAGGTTTGTATCATATTCATAACGACATGGTTCAAAATTGATTGAAACTTCACTTGCGTGGCATTCTTCAAGAGTGTCTTTCGAAGAAAGCTTTTTCATTATAGCACTTTGCTCATTCCCGCAGATGTGCCGATGTGGTGGACAGGCCGACCTAAGTTACTTGTTAATGAATGTTTTCAAGCAAGATATTGTTCTCAATCAGGTAGAACATTTTTCATTTGGTTAATTGTTTATGTAGTTTACCCTTCTTCTGATGAGCTAGAGGAATCAAGAGTCAATCAATATTTTTAGGTTTAGGGTTAATATTCCTTTCTGTGACATTGAAACATTAAAGTTACGACTGCTTGTTCTAAGTCCTTTAAGACCTAGAGCCTAGACCGATCTGGGTTCTAAAATAGAAACAGAATAGGAAAAAATCACGTGCTCCTAATTTTTTCACAGATCCGCTGTTACATGCCGAAAATCTCTGCAAATCTGACTGCCACTTATCCGGACATTGACTTCAAGCTATTTTGTAAAATATACGCTAATGAACACTATGCACTAACTGACGAATTTATTGAGAGTACTACAAAAATATTCGGTATGGGACCTGAAAATCTTAATTTCAAGTCCCCGAAAGCTGTTAAAAAGATTAATAGTGACGTAAGTTGGTTCATAAATAAATTTTATTAACTTAACTTCTGATCAGGATCATGAAGAAATTAAAATGTGATTTTTTCTTAGGTGGCCTTAAATACTGAAAATAGTATGCTCCATTACATGAAAGCACGCACATTGAAGTCATTGGATGGATTGTTACTGCTAGATGCTGAAGAATTTGAGGTCAGTTTTCAAATGTACAAAAGACAACACATTGCAATACTTTATTGTAAAACAACAAAATTTAACAAAATAACATCATTCCAGGGAATATGGGAGAAACAGTTTCATCCATCAGCTACACACATGAAAGATTTCTACACTCAGGGCAAAATTATCAAAATTCCTACTATGCATAGTAACGGTATTTTCTTGTTCGCACACAGCAATCGGCTCAACGCAAAGGTACTTGTACAAATGAACGTTTTATAGTTACATTCATTTCTTGAAACTGATATCTCTCGAGCTACGCTCCCGCTTCGCTGTATCTTCACCTTATGTGATCATCGTGATCAATGAATAACGACAAATGCCACTGTAAGAACGAGATGGCGCTACACGACTTGTATAGCTCTGTCTCTTTCCCACAGTGAAACTAGTCACGCTTAAAGACGTCATGGTAGGCCACCTGTTCATTCAATCGAAAAAGGTATTTTGATCCGATCCGATCACCAAACCAGTGTCTAATTAACAGTGTGTGTATAAGAATAATTACGTAATAAGTTTTAAATGTTAAACAAAACGCTAGATATTTTTTAAACATTGCCCTCTATTAGAGATGTGCTATTAACACTGGAAAAAAATTGATGTTGGGGTTTGAAAGCCCAGAATCATGTATTTAATACATGGTCACAGTTTGTGTGTCAATTTAACTTCATTTTTGAAACTCAATAAGCTTTAATAAATACCTGTGTTCATTTCTTTTTTTAGGTTCTGAAACTGAATTTCACAGGTGGGAGATTCTCTTTAGTCATGATCCTGCCAGATGCGCTCGCTGGCATCAAGGACCTGTTTAAGAAAATGGAAAATCCTGAAAACATATTATCAGCACTTGATAGTTTGAAACATGAGTATTTAAAAATTTCGTTGCCAAAATTCAACTTATCAGTTGCTAATAGATTACAGCTTTCTTCAGAGGCGGTAAGCACAGTATTTTATGATCTACTTTTATGCCTTTGTCAAACTGACTGAATGCGTGGCGTAGCGTTTTTGTTTGTAATGTATGGAATTGTTTAAAGCCTGTCACATAGAGTATCGGATCGCTTTCGCATTTTTATATGACATGATTTGGTTCGGTTCGCTCTCGCCTGTCTGTTTGACAAAGGCCTTATTGTTGACCCATTGCAAGGCAATGCCATCATAATGGCCGAGACTCGTAGGTAGAACTGACAAGCATTAATTTGTAAAGCTATTTTAGATTGTAACAAACAATATAGTTCAAAAGTGCTTGATACTTTCCATTGACTAAACTTCCCGAGATTAAGACGGGTATTACCACAATTAGTAGTCCGCAGTACAATTAGTAGTCAGCAGTACAAATAGTAGTCAGCAGTACAATTAGTAGTCAGCAGTACAATTAGTAGTCAGCAGTACAATTAGTAGTCAGCAGTACAATTAGTAGTCAGCAGTACAATTAGTAGTCAGCATTTTCAGATTAGAATGCGATGTGCTGAGGCCTGATGAGGCTGGAATTTTGATTTTCCTCTCGATTTCATAGCAACCAAAACTTACAGTTATCCTGGGTAAGCTCGCTCCATCGTCGACCTTGTCTTAGTCACTCCTGACCTAGACTAAGATCAAGAGCAAACCCATTACACAAAAAAAAACAGAAACTCATAATAACCGTCATGCATAATAATTTTTAGTATCTTGAAAACACTTTGGAAGTAGCGAAATTGTGGGACAACGAAATAAAAAAAAACTGTTTTTGCTAGCGGCATAGTCCATGTCCATTCAAAAATTATCCCACAGAACCTTAATACCGAGATTTGGGTTATTTTAAACTATAATGTATCATCCAGATCCGTTCAACCATTCCCGGCATCCATAAATCAAAACTTTCGCAATTACAAAATATATTGGCTAAATACACCCATGATTTACCACATAATTTCGTTTCACAGGCTAATTTGAAGGAATTATTTAACAAAGCAACTACTGCGCTCAAGGACATAGGTTCCGCTAAACCACCATATGTAGACGATATCTTGCAGAAAATTGAGTTCAAGGTCACCGAATATGGAATGGGAAACAAATCAGACATGGGTAAGTGACGGTTTTACTGAAAAAAAAATCTTCCAAATCTAAGAATTAAAAGCACACGTTATTTTTGTTATTTCACATAGTAACTCATTTACATAATTTATTCTTTTAATTACAGCACAAATAAAAGGAACACTGTAAAATGCGTCATGTAGCATGTTATATTTATTGACACTAGGTAGAAAAATAATTTTCAATGCGTCATGTTTAAACGTTCTGTTATTTTGTTATCGAATGGTAAGCCCAGTCGATGTCGACTATTAATTATGTCGCATCTGTTGTTTTTAATTTACTTTGTGAAAGAATATTGTAAGAAAACAAAATAAAAACATGTGTCTAACTCGACATCGCAACTAATTACTCAAGCAACATACTCTTTGAAAATGTCTTTCTACTGGTAATTGTGAAGATCATTCTAGAAATATTCAATAGAGAAAGAAAGAATAGTTCGAAAGACAGTATAAAAATCCCCGCCCCTAGGGGCGTTTTTATTAGTGTTGTAAGCAATCCGAAGCAGTAAAAAATACCAGATTACCTTTCTATGGCATTTCTTTTAATTGAGAGTCAGTGGTTGACCGTTGAAAAGTCTTGATGACGCCATTTATATTAGTACCTAGATAACCATACTTGCCAAAAACAGCAATTATAAAATCAATAATCATAGACCATTTTGTCACTACACATTATAGCAACAACAGGCCTCAGACTTGAGTGCGGTTGCGATTAGACAGTGTATACTCTCTACTTAGTCTGTGGATTAGACCAAAGAGACAGTCCAACACTCACATTTCTTTCTATTTCCAGATTTTATCAAACCAGAGGAAATTACGCATATATCCAAGTATGGGCACACACATATTTTCAAGGCCGACCATCCTTTCATTTTCTTCCTGTGCTTTGACGATACTCTAGTGGTGCAAGCAGGATTGGTCAATGAGCAGTGACGTTTCAAAAAGTAAAAAAAAAACTGAATCATGAATATATGTTGAAACAACGGATCTTATTGTAATTGATGTTTTGAAGTACCCTTCACTAGATATAAGCTAGAAAATGTGGTGATAATGATAATGTGAATTCATTATGTTCTAAAATCGAATCGACTGAAACGAATAGCGTGCCGAAAATCAAGCAAGTGACTCAAGTTGCACCAAATGAGGACAAAAATCAAGTTGCTTGTTTGCCTTAGATCCTGAGTAAGACTAAAGATTTTCTACTGTGCTATGTTATGTTATGAATTAACGCAAGCATGATTTTGAGAAAAAAATATGCGAAGGAATTGGGTGAAGAAAATTGAAAAAGGTAAATTTTGTCACTCAGTGAAAATATTCTGATTTTATGTAACTCTAAGTAAGCTGCATCAACCATTTCTAATTTAAATGTAAATAGCCATAAAAGATTTTAATGTAATTTGAATGAAATATATTTTATTGATTCTTGTATTGCGTGTTTTATTTGTTCACTAAATCTTATCTCAACTGCCATTAGACGTCTCACTTTGACTGAGTGATCACATGCTGCGCAGCGTGTCACGGGTTCGACCTCGCATGATTATATAGATAGTGTAGATTCGAATTTTGACAGATTGAGGTACGTTGATGTGCTGGCGTCTATACCTATTTTTAAGTTTGACTGGAGTATGATTTGAGTAAAAAACAATCGCTCATCAAAGTCATTAATTAGCATACCTAATTATTTTGAAATCTAATCGAGTCCCATAAACAGCCGTCAAAAAAATGAACAGTGGCGCACGGTTCCAATTTAATATGTTAGTTAAGTAAATTACATAAAGCTAGTACATTTTTATATGTTTGCCTTCAGATCCAGCCTATCCCTTGCTGCTCACCCTCAATGGCGCCCTAACCTGAGGATCATACGCCACAGGGGGTGCCCTTAGCGTGTGGTCATTTTGTTTGAAGCAATTTAGTTGTAAGCCCCTGGCTGGAGGCCATAGGTGCGGGCCACATAGAAAAGACGTAAGACGAGGACGCGTCGTGGACGTGCGAAAATGTATGATAGTCGCGACGGTTCTATACATTTCTTATGAAAGAGACATTATGTCTCCGCCCCGTCTGCGTCTCACGTCTTTTCTATGTGGCCCGCGCTTTAGAGTCATTTAAGGCATTACTCCTCTAGGTTGAACTACCAGAAGTCACACAAAAAAAATACCACATACCAAGTTTATAAATAATGCAAAACTTATCGTTTGAATAACAAATCAAGCAAGAAAAAAAAATAAAAAAATCAGTTTGCAACAGAAATACTGAGCATGAAAATGATTACAGATAAATTATCATTTATTACATTTCCACAACAGTTTTTTTTTTTATTATTCTATGGAAAAATACATACATGTGCTAAACTCACAATGCAAAGACGAAATATATAATAACGTTACAGTGACTGATACATTATTTATTGGTTTAAATGCCTTCTATATTAGAACAAGTGCACGAAGTCGTGCAAGAAGGTATATAAGGTAAAAAGCCTTGAAAAATAGAAACCCTAGACAGTGTTGTTGGTGATAATGTGGAAACCACTCGTGCTAGCCATAGTAGCAAATACGGCTTTGATATCTCTATCAAAAGGTATTTTTTTTTATTATTTTGCTACTAGTGAACTTATTGCTGGTCTACCGTCCAGGCTGCTTTTGAGTCGGTTAGTACTCTTTGAGAACTAGAAGGTGAGACGCCACGGCGCCGGCGGCGGGTTGTTTCGAAGGTTCCTGATTCGGTTGCAGTATACCCCACTCTTTCTAAGCCTCTTTGTCGCCATTGTGTGGAATGTCAAGTGGACACAGTGAACCAGACTCAGCACCGTATCATCATGAAGACGATAATAGGACTCGCGTTCGGTCTGCTGTAGGATTGTCCAGGTGACGGGGGCAAAAAAGCAGTCACTTCCTTCGGCGCAGCAGTGATGCTCGCAAAGGAGGTGGCACAACGCGTGACGTTGAGTGTCCGGCCACCGAAGGCGCGGGCGTGAGTGATGTGTAAACTAACCCGCCGTCCGAACAAGAACTAGGCCCAAGTCAAAAACGCATCGTGTTCCACGCGTGGCTCATAGACCTGCCAGCAAAATGACGGGGCCCGATTTGGCAACATATCTGCCGGGGTTGCAGGGCGGTATTTTAACCGCGGCGGTACTGAAACTAAAACTTTCCATTTTTAACACATTACTATTTTATCCCTACTTTCAGCACAATCTTGTAAAGGAAAGCACGAAATCTACTCTGAATGTTCAAATTTGATTTGTCGACCTTTGAATTGTTCGCAAGTAGGGTTCCCAAGACCATGTCCATTCCCGCCAGATTACGAACCATCATACTGTACGGGAGGGATACCTGCGTGTATTTGTGAGAAAGGTTACGCTAGAAATAGAAACGGAAAATGCATCCCTATTAAAAAATGTCGTAAGTACTTATTTGGTTATAATAATTACGACTGTAAGACTAAGCAAAGATATACATGCTTGTTAGAGCAAATTATCCATTACTTGCTCGTTTAGTTTTAGTGTAACTTTAAAATTAGGGCACTTGGTTTCAAGAATTCTCTTCATTATCTAGAAATGTAAAGGGAATTCATTTCATTATTTGAAATCATTAGATCAGTATCTTCGCTTAGTTTACTTTTCTATTAAAGGGGAAAATTGTACACAGCAGAAATAACTTACTCATTTTTCAGCTTCATGCGGCGGAGATAAGCGTGCGGTATCTGGTTGTGGACTGAATATCGGCCGACGTTGCTCCGATCGCAATAAGACGGAAACTGTAGCATGCAACGAAACATGCAAAGAAAATGGTTGTGATTGTCGTAAAGGCTACGTGTTAGATGATAACACAGGGATGTGTGTTCGTCCTCGTGATTGCAGTAAGTTTTTTTTTTAACATGCATGAAAGCTGTGGGGTACATCTTTCTAGGCCTGTCTCGGTTACAACTTGTGTTGGCACATGGTGACCCACTCACTATGTTATGTCTATGTTAGGGGTTATGGTTTCCGCACTTAGTCCTTCATGTGGACCATTGTACGTGGGCCATAGTGGCCTTTGGTGGCTTATTCCAACCAGCCCATCTCCCTCCAGAAGTTGATCAGGTTCTTTGGTCTGTGGAGAACATCTGTGTAAGTCCTGGGTGTCCCGAGGGTCTCTGTCCTGATCTGGGTGACACCTGTGCACTCGAAGAGCACATGTGTAACGGTTTCCTCAGTCTCCATGCAAGCCCTGCACAGGGGACTGTCCGTTATGCCTATTGTGTGGAAATGTTTGTTTAGGGAGCAGTGTCCCGTAATGGTCCCTGTCCAGACTAAACAATAGTTTAGACCCACTCACTATTGTTTAAACCTTTTTTTTTTTGCTATTAAAAATCATCAGTGGCAATTTTCAAGAATTCAAAACTAATAGGGATTCGGGTTAACTTAAAAGTATTTAGTTATTTTCGTACGGGCCTGTAAATCTTCGTTCATGGACTAAGAACACCCTCTGGTCCTTGATTAAACGGCGAGTTACCCATTACTTGATGTGCAAACGCGCTCCTACAATGACTGGCTAAAAGCCTTGCGATTCCATTTAATCTTAGCCAGGTAACCTCTTTGTCTATGTAAATAATTATACTTAATTAAAAAATTATTCCGGTTTTGAGAGCGTCTGTTTGATCTGTTTACGCCAAGAATCTGCCATACGGTTTTGTGATTTTGAACCAATTTAAAAAAGTATAATTATGTTTTATTAAAATCTTCAAATAAGGCGGTCAATCCGCAAACGATACATTGTCGACGTGATTCAAGTCATATTGCACCCTTATGAATGAACGATACCCTGGAAGGGCTGAAAATTGTAAACCATTACACTAAAAGCCGTTTCCATTAGGCAAGTCTTGCATACAAGTATGATGTCAAATTGGTATACCAGCTGATTGAATGAAACACAAACTACAGTATTCAAACTACATACTTGCAACTTGAGGGTTGGTTTCTTCAAATTGCATAAAATTTGCAACTTGTATACAAGTAACTTGGGGTAATGGAAACGCAGCCTTACCTTGGACGGATTGTTCAGTTAGGTAGGTCCAACTTCGACAAAGAGGTTGCCCAAAGAATTCGATTCGAATGTACAGCGTTCGGGAAGTTATGTGAAATCTTCTCATCGAAAATTTCAAAGTGGTCCAGTGGTTATGGATGGATTAACATAATAACAGATTTCAATACAAAACAAAAATATGACGTGCATAGGTAGGTACACCATAATACTAAGATCGCATTTATAATATTATTAAGGATGATATGAGTGTGTGTGTTTGTTGGTATAAATGTTCCGTTTTGACGTCAGAATGGCTAAACAGATATTGATGAATATTTGGTAGGTACTTAATGGATGGGCCACTAGAGACGGCCGTGGACAACAGTTGGTAACAAATAAATATTTTCGGACAATAATACATAAAAAACTCAATGTAAAAGAAAAATATTTAGAAAACAACACGATACAATGAAATAGAGGACAGCTGCACATCGTGACAGTAAAAGAAAGTTTATTAAAGTAGGTACAAAAAGAAAATAACATTGACACTGTCGCAAGGACATGCATACATTTTGTACAGGGTTATTGGCAAATAAAATATAGATATTAACAGGTGTTTTACGTAAATATGTTTTTATTTAATTTTATTGAAAGGAAATTTTAATATATTGGCCAATAACAAACTCTATTACGTCAACAAAAATAGTTCTTAAATAAATAACAATCCCGTCGTCAACGGCATATTTTTTTTATTATTTAATTAAGGATTTTTTTATTTATAACAAACACTTTTTTTAATCAGCGCCAACATGCGGCAAAGACGAAGTCTATTCATCCTGTACTCAAGGCGACTGTGCACCGAAGACTTGTTTGGAATTAGGATATCCGATATCATGTCCCAGAATTGACCCCAAATATTGTATCAAAGGATGTTTGTGTAAAGAAGGATACGTACGGGCCGAAAATGGCACATGTATACCGAAAGAACAATGTCGTAAGTATGAAGATTAATTTACATTTTTCTAATAATAATATATTTTATACCATTCCCACTTTAAAAAGTTACTTTTTCTCACTGAAAACAGTGAGTAAAAAGCTCTTTTACTCACTGTTTTGGTGTTTGAATTTAGAACACATTGCTGCGGTCCACCCCCGTCAGCCCTCGTGTTGTTAGGATAATGTTACTCTTAATTTAAAACATTGTTCCGAGTTTAATGTCAATTTGTTGGCTTAGTGACCGAGCGATTGGACTACTTCGTTGCGTGCAGTGGGTTCGATTCCCGCACGGAGCAAATTTTCGTATGATCTACAGTTATTTGTTTCGGATCTGGGTGTTTGTGTATGTGAATTCAGATGTTTGTAAACGCACCTTTGTCTCTTTTTTTCGTTAAATACCTATCTATTATCGCTTGATTATTATTTTCTTGTGGTCATGGTATAAAGTATCGTATGTGACTCGTGAATAAAACGGATTTAAATCGAGGGCCTGAATCACTCGCGTCGCTCAGGATTTAAATACTTGAATCACTCGCTTCTCTCGTGATTCAATCATCATGAATCACTCCCTGCGGTCGTGATTCAGTCATTAAAATCCTTCGCTTGCTCTTGATTCATATATATGACCCTCGCTTTAAATCCGCTCTTTATTCACTCGTTGCATAATGTACTATTATACCATTCCCACTTTAAAAAGTTACTTTTTCTCACTGAAAACAGTGAGTAAAAAGCTCTTTTTGTCACTGTTTTGGTGTTTGAATTTAGAACACGTTGCTGCGATCCACCCCCGTCAGCCCTCGTGTTGTTAGGAAAATGACTCTTAATTTAAATCATTGTTCCGATTTGAATGTCAATTTGTTGGCGTAGTGACCGAGCGATTGGACTACTTCGTCGCGTGCAGTGGGTTCGATTCCCGCACGGAGCAAATTTTCGTATGATCTACAGTTATTTGTTTCGGATCTGGGTGTTTGTGTATGTGAATTTAGATGTTTGTAAACGCACCTTTGTCTTTTTTTCTTCGTTAAATACCTATCTATTATCGCTTAATATTATTTTTCTTGTGGTCATGGTATAAAGTATCGTATGTAACTCGTGAATAAAACGGATTTAAATCGAGGGCCTGAATCACTCGCGTCGCTCAGGATTTAAATACTTGAATCACTCGCTTCGCTCGTAATTCAATCATCATGAATCACTCCCTGCGGTCGTGATTCAGTCATTAAAATCCTTCGCTTGCTCTTGATTCATATATATGGCCCTCGCTTTAAATCCGCTCTTTATTCACTCGTTGCATAATGTACTATTATACCATTCCCACTTTAAAAAAAGTTACTTTTTCTCACTGAAAACAGTGAGTAAAAAGCTCTTTTACTCACTGTTTTGGTGTTTGAATTTAGAACACATTGATGCGGTCCACCCCCGTCAGCCCCCGTGTTGTTAGGAAAATGTTACTCTTAATTTAAATCATTGTTCTGATTTTAATGTCAATTTGTTGGCGCAGTGACCGAGCGATTGGACTACTTCGCCGCGTGCATTGGGTTCGATTCCCGCACGGAGCAAATATTCGTATGATCTACAATTATTTGTTTCGGGTCTGGGTGTTTGTGTATGTTAATTTAGATGTTTGTAAACGCACGTTTGTCTTTTTTTTCTTCGCTAAATATCTATTATCGCTTAGTTATTATTTTTCTCGTGGTCATGGTATAAAGTATCGTATGCAACTCGTGAATAAAACGGATTTAAATCGAGGGCCTGAATCACTCGCGACGCTCAGGATTTAACCTCTCGAGCCCCGAGAAAAAATTTTTGCCAACAAACCCTGACCGATTTTAGGACTTATTTTTCCAAAAATACATCTTTAGAATCGGTCGGGGTTTGGTGGCTCAAAATTGTGCCATTGGGGCGCATTGGGGTCCGAGAGGTTAAATACTTGAATCACTCGCTTAGCTCGTGATTCAATCATCATGAATCACTCCCTACGGTCGTGATTCAGTCAAATCCTTCGCTTGCTCTTGATTCATAAATATGGCCCTCGCTTTAAATCCGCTCTTTATTCACTAGTTGCATAATGTACTATTTGGCCAGTTTCGACAGTTTACAGTTATTTTACTCTGACGACTAAAATCTCAAAGGCAACAAAATAACAATCTCTGTGACTTTAATACAGTGCGTCCGCCGGTGAGGTCGTTATGTTTGTCGAGTCATAACCAGAGGTCGGAATCGGTAGAGCTGTTATTTTAGTACTTGCATCGAAATGTTGGTTTAATATGGGTCTTCCCGGAATTTCCGATAGACAGTCTTGTGAGGAAAACAGTCTATTACATTTAAATTTAATAATAATAAAAACATCAGAGATAGATTAGACAAATAAATTGTGTAAAAGTGAGTAACTTTTATTTAATATATCACGGGACTTTTCTGATCTTTAAAAGTAATTCCAGGATTTTGCCATATCCACTTTATTCTTTCGCTGTATGAAATCAGTTTAAGTACATGAAAAACTCTACCTAATTCCGACCTATGGTCATAACACGAAGGATGGTCTTACCCGCTGCATTTCTAATATCGATCTTCACCACAGATTACTACAGATCGGTCTCTATGTGGTGTAGGTACGAGTATTAGTATAGATTATTGCTGTTACGACGAGTACAAGGTAATAGAAATAGGTAGCACAGATTGAACTGTTCATGGGTGTTATGCTAAAGCAATGGAATGAAGAATTGCGACCAATGTCTGGCAGGCGCCGCTGTGTTGCGGGATTAACGCCAGCCGCGATGGCCGCACAGGATTCAGTTATGGTGTTGCCAGCTGCGATTGTCACGTTCGAAAGCGCATACGGCGTCAGCATCTATCCAGCCCTTGTTAGTTTTAATACACCTTTCATGCCGATAATATGGCGAAACTAATTGGTTTCTTTTGACTACAGAACCCTAAAAGTAGCGTTTTGTTTTAAACACGGGGTCTGCACATTATCTAAGACTCAATAACGAACCATAATAGGTACTGTAAAAACATTCTCATTACTTACTAATGGAAAAGTGTTAATTATTTATTAGCATCGACATGTCATTGTGGTGAAAACGAAGTTTATTCAGATTGTATGCAAAACGCCTGCGTACTGAAGACTTGTCTGGAATCGGGATATCCGTTTGGATGTCACCAAGTTGACCCCGAATATTGTATCAAAGGATGTTTGTGCAAAGAAGGATATGTGCGAAACGCAAATGGCACGTGTATACCGAAAGATCAATGTCGTAAGTATGAAAGTTAACTACCTATTTTTTTAACGGTAAGGTAATGTGTGACTCCTCACACCTAAAAGGAAGGTATTTTTTACAGAAAAAAAACATGTGCATTGTACCTACTAAGATTGTTACATTTTTGCCTTGATTGACGGCCGCGTGAGTTCACGATCGTTGTATTATTTTCACCTAATGGGCCTACCACACGCATAAGCTTCAACACAGTTTTGACTGCGCAAGCCTGCATAAACTTACCTGTGGGCTGTGTGCGTGGTTGGGCGTTCAGTGTTGCCGACAATCGGTGCCTAGCTCACGACCAAAAATCTTAAGTGGCCATTTTTCGCGCTCGTATAAATCGGTCTTTTGTTAGTTGGACGTCAGTTTTAATATTAAAACGGTTATTTGTACTGTGGGACGAAGGGGGCACCCTAAGCGGGGGCGTATTTCAATCCATTTGATTTTCCCATGACTAAATGGTTTTTGTGACATCATAACAGGTAGTCGAAAAATGGTACGCTTGGTTTTCATACAGATCGTGATACTTGCGTTATCTAGGTATATCTCGACTCATCCGAAGAATAAAGTCCGATTTGCAAGATTGATGGTTTTCAGTAGAGCTTGTAGAAGTTGTTGACTTGTGTAACTCTGTGTAACTCTAAAACTACGATACTTGAAATTTTGATTTTTTGGTATGTTATTATATTACCCTAGACTAGTTAAATGACAGGTATTGTGTATTTATAATCCTTTTAATACACGATATAGTGAGTTCCATATCAACATAAGACGTTTTATAGTGAAAGAACGAAGAAAAAAGTGGGTCCGTAGTGAATATTAGACGTTGTTTTACGGAAACACCTCAACTTTAGTGACGTTCTATATTAACAAGTGTCTTTTTGTTGGAATGGGACATTCCCTGATGACACCTAATGAGTACTATCTGACTACCTACCTTGAAATATTTAAGTATAATTTTCGATGTGTTAAATAATTACATTTCCTTAGAGTCAATAAAACTGATATTATTATTTCAAAAGTTTATTATATTTAAAAAAATCTTAAAAATGTAGCTTAACATAACCGTTACGCCTCTTTATTAAACCTTCCTCTGCCTGAATTAAAGGAATACCTAATTCAGGCATAGATCATTTTAGTGAACTTGGCTGCGTGCCCTTGTTTAGTCAGAAAGGAGAAACGAGATTTCATATCGCACATTAAAATAAAATTAAACTCTCCATTATTTTCATGACGAAACTTCAGTGCTTGCTTCGAACACCTAGTTGCTTTTCATAACATATGCCTGACAAGAGTTTAAGATGTTTTAATATAATAATGTTGACCTTTGTGCTTTTTTGAACGAGAAGAACCGACTTCAAGGGTGAGGACCGAAAACAGAACCAAATCGTACCAAACCATTTAGTTAGGTTCCTATAAATAATGCAGGCCGACCCCAGATAGTAGTCCCGCCAAGTGAGGCTCCGTTAACTTGATTCAGTCTTGCGAAATAATTGAAGGTGTGTAGTGTGAGGGTTCGGCAGTGTTGGCGGAGGCGGGGACTTTGATGCAGGGTGGTATATGTCAAGTCAACAGAGATGCCTATTACCGTCTTAAATCCTTGGGGTGCCCTGACGTTGACCGTTTTCTTTTGGTTCATACGCGTAAAAAATGGGTTTGTATTATGCAATGTTTAAAATAGAAATGCTGATAGGTATTACCATGGAATTGAAGGAGAGGCAAATCAAAATGGCAAGCATGCAACTTTATGCATGCTTTGCATTCCGATCTACACACGATTAGTCCGTATGCGTACTGGCACTGTATGTTTTGGAGTAGGAAAGTAGCAATAGCAAGGGAGTTTGTGGCGCCTAATGACGAAAAAGGAATCGCAGAGAAATTGTCTACATGAGTTATCGCAGATCGAATGAACAGTGGTAGGAGTTGGCTCTGATAGTTTTAAATAACTGGGGTAGATACTAAATATTATGATGAGAAAATTCTAAGTCCTCATGTTGTATTAATGGTGAAATTTCGAGATTAGAAGGCATTCCAAAGAAAATGTACTAGGTTGATTACTGTAAATATATTCTGCTGTCTGAGTTGACGTGACAACCTGTTTTTAGCTATCACCGATGATTTCTTTGGTGTTATGATCTTCACGTAGAAGTTCTTAATTTAATATTTCTGCTAATTATTGGCTTATTTCTTCTGCATCAGGATGCAAAGGCCACAAAAAGGACTCATTGATATTTCCTTCTAAATTGACATATGAAATAAAATAAAACTGTAAAATAGAATATTCAAGAAATATCATTTATGTGAAGTGCAAGACTTTGCACGTAGGAATTAATTTACCCACTCATAAATACATATTTTTTTATATTTAGCAAACATTTTAAACGAACAACGTCCTAACTGATTTCATTCTACCAGAAACAACGTCCCATCTTAACATGGAACCCATAAATCAAATCACTGATTCCGCACAGAAACGTTCTATTTTAAAATAAAACGCTTAGAAGATTATTTAAATTCGTATAACAGCGTCTTAAAAGTTCATGAGTGCCAGTGAATATTTATAAAAATAATCATACCATCGAAAAAAATGCGTTTCTGAACATTTCCGTCGAAAACCGTTCTATGTAAACATCGATAGTCCACAACTGTTCACTTAGACTAAAAAGTATATAAACGTGATGTGTGACTTAGACTATACAGTGTATAAAAATAAGATCATGCAACGAAAATATTCTCTCTCCAACAAACAATGGCCGATCTGACGAAGAGACGTGGCCCCAGATGCCTGCGTACCGTCACTTATACACTTCGTGCGTTGTTCTGCGGAACGAATTTCAGATGAGACGTTATTCGATTCTATATTTCCGGAACTAAATAAAATATCAAAATTCTAAAAACACACGTTTGTAGAGTTTTAATTGCTTATCTCATTAAGCTATTAAACAGATTTTTGGCCTATGGTCACATCGGACTTTATTCTTCGGATGAGTCGATCTATCTATGTCTGTGGTTGCCGACCGTGTATTGTTTTTTTATGCGAGAAGCTTGCGCAGGCAGAATAATGGTGAAGCTTGTGCGTGTAATAGGCCCATAACTGTGCCATAACACTTTAATTAGGAGAAAAAAAAATACAACGATTAGTGATCTTTGGAGTGAAAGGATTTTTTACGCGGCTTTGGCTGTGCCCAAAAATATTGCAGAACAGGCTTTTTCTATTTTCAAAGATTTGAAAACCTATTAATAGTCATACTCATAGACACTCGAATCTTTCCTGTTTTAGTCTTTTAGTAGTAGGTACTTGAAATATGCGCTTATTCTATAAAATATTTATATACTTCAAAATCTTCACAGCCGCCATTTTTTGTCCCGAAAACGAAGTCAAAACTTCATGCGCAAACGGTGGATGTGGAAAATGGAACTGTTCTCAACTAGGAGAACCCGATCTTTGTGTTGATCCATATATTTGTCTTATTGGCTGTATTTGTAAAGATGGATACTTACGAGCAAAAAACGGCACATGCGTACCAATATCTCAGTGTCCAGGTAAGTTTCATTTTAGTAATAAGGTGGGTGGACCGTAGAAGGCCACACTAACGATTAAACAGTTATTATTCGTTTATTTACTAGATAAATAAAACGACCAAATATTTGAGTAAGTTAACTTTGTTTTATTTAACATTAAACCACTTTTTTGAATTTCAGATTTAATCAATATTGATTGAACTTAATTTTCATTGAACCCTTTCAAATGGCCTTGCTAGGAACAAGGGCTTCTTAGAAGGCCATTTAATAAATCAATCATTTAACACTAAACGTTACTGAATAGCTATTAGATCTACAATAAAAAGAAGTGGTTTATATGTTAGATAGTAAAACAAAATATTTTTTAGTTTCATTTATGCAGTAAATTAACGAATAATAACTGTTTATTTGTTTGAGTGGCCTTCCATGGTACACCACCTTAGTTTAACGTCGTCGATTCTCTATATTAAAGAAACGAGGGCCGGCCGTAGTGCCAAAAATAATAGAAGTGCGAATGATTCGCCGTCGCGTCTGTGGTCCAGTTCGATGGGTGTTTGTGTAAATAAAAGAAATTTCATCACACATGGCAATAACTATGAAATTTTAATAAATGACCTTTGAAGGAGCATAGCCTTCCATGGTCCACCCACCTTACTAGTAAGAGTTGATGATTCACGATGTTCACCCTCAATTTGGCCACCACTTGTGGACAGCGAAATTTTTATGTAAAACTTTCCCTCTATCCACCTCGGGGTGGACAAAAGGAAGAATTAATATAAAATTTCTCCCTGGCCACAAATTTAAGCATGATAATTATTTGTGTCCACCACTGGTGTGATCCATTACTAAACTGGGGATAGCAATTTGTTGGTTATGAGGTCTCGGGATCGATTCTTCGACTCCGGGGTGGACAGAGGGAAAATATACAACGTGTAACGGTAAATGCGCAAAACCTCTCGTGGGGTAACTCAGCCCATGTTACTGAACAATTTTTGTTCTAAGACTTTTGGAAATTAACAAAAAAAAAATGATTTTTCATACTGATGTCCGATCAATTTCTCATTTTGTATGAAAGTGAGCAAATTGGGGGGTCATCGGGAATCACCGATAAGAATCAAACTATGGCGCAACGGAAATCAACGCTCCAACCAGCCTGGGTATTTCAGAATATTATTACTTTGTTGACCTAATCTATTTCGCTGTAACTTCGAACTCAGTGAATTTAATGCCCGGTCTATAAAAGATACTTTTGAAAAATCTAAAAATGGTGTAATAAGTAGTTTCGGAGCCTATTCAATACAAACAAACAATCAAATCTTTCCCCTTTTTGAAATATTAGTGTAGACAAACTGATTTTCCGATGTTTACCCCGCTAGGGGTTGATTTTTGAAATGTAAATAAATACGCATCCTTTATTCGATTGAGAGATAATTTATGCCCAGTTTTGAGTTTTAATTGTAACATATTTCTTTTCTTTCTTGTCTTTAAAAAAAAGACATTGCGTCACGCTATTCCTTGATTTTTCCTGTGTCGTGGGTGCGTTTACAAATATAAAAACTCACATGCAGAGACACCCAGATCTGGAACAACTATTTGTAATTACAAAACTAGCTGTTTCCAGCAGCTTCACCCACTACAACTGAAAATTATCCCACGGGAACATAAAATCGGGATAAAAACTATCCTATGTATTAATCCAGGTTATAAACTATCTGTGTACCAAATTTTAGCCAAATCTGTTCTGTTATTTTTGCGTGCTAGAGTAACAAACATACCTACATACACACATACATCCTCACAAACTTTCGCATTTATAATATTAGTAGGACATTTGTTTCTTACGGTAATCAAACCCACGACACGCTACGCAGCAGTCCAACCACTCAGCCACTACGCCACCATGCCGACATTACATGTCCAAGATTATGTTCAGTTTATTCTCTACAGAATCATCATGCGGGGTTAACGAGAGACTGGAAGAATGCCCGGCTTGGCTGTGCAGACCTCAATACTGCTCCGAAGTAGGCTACCCAATAGCTTGTCCTGCATACCAGGGAGATACTACCGTCAATCCAACCTGTCCGGGAAGTCCTGGCTGTGTCTGTATCGACGGCTTTGCTAGAAATGATTACGAGGAATGTGTTCCTGTTGATCAATGCCGTAAGTATCTTTAGCGCTCTTCGTTAACTTTGATTAAACATAATAACTAGCTTTTGCCCGTGACTTCGTCCGCATTGAGTTCTGTTTAATTGCAATATTGATACAACCCAAACAGGACGCAAAGGTAGACTGGTACATAATGCCTTGTCTTAAGTCCTTATCATATTTTTTCTCGTATTTGTGCGTAAACTGGAACTTTGACGTAATATTTTTAAAAAAGAAATTTATTCCTCCTTCGTACACTTGAGGCGCTTATTCATTTTCCCTTACGGAGCTTACCCATGACGCGATGCAACGCAATGCGACCGATTCCAACTACAAGTGAAAATGAACCTTACCACTGCGACATAAAAAACACGTTGTTATCCACGGGTATAACAAAAACAAAACACGATCGCCACGACGAAGTCAAGTCGAAATTAGAATCGAATCGCATCATTATTTCTTAGTAGCAAGGTCGATTTTATTTTTAGTTAGTAGAAATTGCAAATCACACGAATCGTGCCATGGGAAAGTCCCTTGCAAGAAACGCAGTAAATACTTCAAGTAAGCTGTTAACAATAAACAGAAATCTTGTGATAAGGCCTCTGTATTGAAATTTAATTTTCAGCATCATGTGGTGGAGATAACAACGCGACACAAGGTTGTGGTATAAACTGCGGCAGACTTTGCTCCAACTACAAGGAGGAGAACGTTATTTGTCCGTTAAGACCTTGTTTCTTCAACGGTTGCGATTGCAGGGAAGGCTATGTATATGATAGCAACATTGGGAAATGTGTACTACCTGAAGATTGCAGTAAGTATTATATAACCAATTTTTTTGTGGTAGTAGAATCACCAAAATATGATTCCTCCCACACAGGGAAGTGCGGGAGGTACTGTTAGACTCATACTGATTAAAATACACGATTATGATTAAAATTCAATAACCCGGGTCACAGGGGTCACGGTAATTCCTAAGTCCCGCTACCCCGGCAGGCTTTGGCCCTCTAAAGGGGGGCCCGCCTTTAGAGGGCCAAAGCCTGCCGGGGTCCGTTATTATGCTGACAGTCTTTGAGGCGAGTTCACGAAATAACCATATTTTCTTTAAATATCGCGTTGATCGAATAGTTAGATGCACTTGTGGAGCAAAGTGCTATTGGATTTTTCCATTTAATTTAATTTTTATTTCATTGACTATTGCCACCAACTTCCGAAAGAAAAGCTATTTTTAACTTTTAGTAAGTATTTGTTTTTGAAATAAATATCTTTAACCATATTTTTTGCAGCATTACAATGCACAAAACCATACGAAGTTTATAACCCCTGCCCTCACACTTGTCCGCCGCAAACATGTTACGCTATCACTCTGGGAGTGGTCTACGACTGTGCACCACCACCCGAAGGCGAAGAGTTCTGCCATCCAGCATGTGTATGTGAAGACGGCTACTACAGAAATTCAGCAGATGAATGTATTTCAAAAGAAGACTGTTGTAAGTGTTAAATTGCCTAGGTCTGCAAACCCAACAAAATATTTTAAATCTCAGTGACTGTTTTTACCTCTGTACTTATAATGAACTGGAAATGGTAAAAACTTTTACCAGTAATAACTCAATTAAATCAAATTGTCACAGCATTTAAAAGTTATGGGTATACCTATATCTCTAGATAAGGGGGATTTCCACGCGAAGATCGCCAGAAAGTAATTTTCTTTAATAATCGCTTACTCTGTCCAAAGAATAAAACTCACCATAGCCAGTACAAATAATATCATAAAAGCGAAAGTTTAGTTGTCTAGTAAAATGACCGAATGTTTTTCGATAGGAACGATTGAAGGGATCTTTTTGAAATTTGACTCAGTGATAAAGAGTCTGAAATACCGTTTATATTGCCGTGGGATAATTCCTGACCCTCAAGTGGATGAAGCCGTGGGCAGAGATATAAAATATCCCATTGGAAATCCGTCAATGTCATGTAACTTAACCAAATTTGATATTTTACATTTCGGTAAGTGGAACTTACTCCTCCAGAACTTAGGTATAATTTTTGCAATTAAGGGAAGAACAAGTGCCTTTCGGCTTCTTCAAGGAAGGTTTTAATTATGGTAGGTATCAGGTTAAAAGTGCGTTTTTTTTTTCTTTATTTTTACAGATAAATGTGGAGAAAACGCACACTTTTCATGTGGACCAGAATGCGACAACGAGTGTGCTAGATTATCAACATGGAACCAAACAAATTGTCCGATCCAAAATATACAATGCGTTGAGAAATGCTATTGCGATGAAGGGTATGCTCGAGATGATAACAAAATCTGTATTCCCATAGATCTATGTAATGGTAAGTGCGTTTATGAAAACGGTTTATTTTAAGTTTAGATACGCTCCATTTCTGTGCCCTTTTTTTTTAGCGTAGTTAAATCATCAAATGAGTCCTCCCCCACCCAGGGCGGAGCACGAGGGACTGTCAGACTCGTACTGACTAAAATCCTCGGTGTCCAATAGCCATTTACATTTCGGGATCACGGTAATGCGTGAGTCCCCGGCAGGCTTTGGCCCTCTAAAGGCCCGGCCCCGTCATAATGATTTCATGCCTTAGCATAAGATTTTGAGATTTCGTTCCTCAAGTGTATTTAAAGTATTTATGGCGTTTTTTGTACCGAATTATGAAAAAACACCTCATAGTCGCTGAAAAGTTGTTATAGAGCCGCTGATCATAGGTTTCTCCCATATCTTTCCAAGCGATATTTACGAGCGCCACTCTGACGAAAAAGAATAATCTATGAAATTTGGGCATTACGTCAATAGAATTTAATTTTTTATCTCAAATAGCTCTCATTTAAGACACACATCACTCTTCAACAATAAGTCTCCAAGATCGGAGAACAGAAATAGATGTATTTTGGTTGAATTACCTATAATGTGTATTATTTTTTGTCACCGTGTAATCTTTATTGGACATTGAAATCCTTTCAATCGTCCACTGTTAAGTGCTGCACTGTGCTATACAAACATGGTGGCCTATCAAGACGTCTTAAGGCCAAAAGTAGTTCCAGTGAAGGAAAGAGACAGAACTATACATGTCGTCTAGTGGCATCTCGTTCCCTCACTGGAGCTACTCTGTTATGATTTTGGTCATACCATTTTCAAATGCACGATTTTAACTCAGCTAATAATGTTTTGTAAACCATAGCGCAGGCATCCTCTTCATAAGCCAACTCAAAATATTAAAAAAAAAACTTTTTTATAGTATCATGCAATGGAGATGCAAATGCGACAGCAGGATGCGGTACAAATTGCGGTAGACATTGTTCTGACTACAAGCAAGAAGTGTACGCATGTCCACACTACTGTATAGTAGGTGGCTGCGATTGCAAACCAGGCTACGTTTACGACGACAATTTGGGTATATGTGTGCTACCTGAAAACTGCAGTAAGTGATAAACAAACTTTATTTTTCATAATGAAAGTGTAAACAAAGGTTCGACTGTGCGACTGTGTGACATCTATGGAGCAATAGAAAAACTAAAAGTTAATGTCGATCAAAAAGGCCACGATAAACAACCTAAATACAGTTTTCGCAATAGATAAATAACGTGCTTGACTTTATCATTCAAATAATTCGTTCTAACCATGGACAATTACATTACGGATATGGCAAAAAAAAAAGAAAACTAACTAGACGGTAGTAAATCGATTAAAAAATAAGTTTAGGTTAGTATTAACGTTACGTCTACACCCACGTGCATGAAACACCCTATGTCAACTCACTGCTGGGAATAGACTCCTTTTAATCTCCGAAAAGTATGTAACCAAGGTAGTTTAAATACCATTTTTCTTTTTCGTGGGTCGGTTCAGCCATCATGGTTTACGGATCCTATTTACTTGCAATAATAAAATCATCAATCAAGCAAAAAATTCACACTCATTGGCTGCAAGTGTGGCATTTCTGATTGAAAAACCTAAATATCCCGACCCGGAAAGTGAACCCAGGACCTCTTCTTACGCTTGTGAGCTAGGCCAACGAGGTATACACACTTATACAGCCTAACTACAAAAACTTAAACATCTGTTGAACACGTCTTGTCTAAAAAAAGTGTGACTGCAAAACGGACCTAATTTCAACGCCATTATCTAAAATTTTTTAGACAACTGTTCAACAGACGTTTACAAGTTTTTGTGGTACCACTGATATTGTTTTAAAAATTTCACAGCTCCCGTTTGTCGCCAAAATGAAGTCCTTGATAAATGTTCCAATGGCGGATGCAATAGAAGAAAATGTTCGGAATTAATCGGCCCCGTCGTTTGTAAGGACCCTGAAGAGTGTATCGTAGACTGTGTCTGTATCGCAGGATATTTTCGAAATAAGGACGGAGTTTGTGTACCAGAGAGTGAATGCAAACGTGAGTTCATCAGCTTTCCTATAAGTAGCATTTTGTCATTATCTTTCTAGACTTTTCCACAATTATGTTGGCGTCGGCTTCTAGGTTTGACGGACGCAGCTGTATATCAGTAATTTTACATGTACGGGCGCTGACCTGACCGCCACAACCTTGTTAGATAATACGATACCCCTTGGTAATACTGTCTGTCAGACTTAAGGGTTATCTATAACGACTGTCCTAGGTCAAAAATCTAGAAGTGGACGTAAGTCAAGTTAGACAACCGCCGTAAACTAAATAATACCTATGGGTTGTTGTACATTTGCCACAAAGTTAATTTGCCACAGTTTTTTAAACCATTGAAAGTTAATTCGTCACAGCTTGATTTTGTCATTGTTTTGTCACATATCTTCATTTCACATAATTTTTACTGAAGGCGGCGGCACCAACACCTCCATGATCCTGTTCTCCTAGTACTTTCTGTTCAGATTCCACATTGTTTCCACGTTTTTTGTAGTTTTGTGCTGGAATTTATTATTTAGTTGTTCTGCTATCCATGCGGAAAAAGAAATGGGGTGAATATACACTAAACAAAATACAAAACACAAAATCTATGGCTAATTTACATTTTTTCGTGGCGAATTAACTTTGTGGACAACAGCCCGTACTTAGTGTCGGTTCAATGACAGGTGCAATCGGAAGTGGAATATTACATAATCATTAACTTGATTTTTCATTATTCAGCGACATGTCCCGGACTAAACGAAATTTATGACTGTGGCGTTGCGTGTGACAACGTCTGCTTGACACTGAATGAGCAGAACAGGACCAACTGCCCCATCATCAACATACAGTGCAATAAAATGTGCTACTGTGAAGACGGATACGCCAGGAATGGAAGTAACATCTGTATACCCATCGAAGATTGTCCTCGTAAGATTTTATTTGATTACTAATTCATTATTTAGAGTCTGTGACCTTTACTGAAGTCCTGGGAAAAATTCGTATTATATTTTTTAATGCAATTTGATGTTATCATTTATAGACAATAGCACCGCGTCAAAAGGACTACTCTATTAATCTAGTTCATTTTTGTTTGATGGTTATGATATCTTTTAAAAGAAAGTCTTCCAATTGTCTTTTTAGTCTACTGGTCGCAAATGCAATTGATGAGCATGAAATTGACTTCGAAATCCTGCCCAGGTCAATGTTTTGTGGTTTTTCTCCTAGTTAGAATGTTTGCGTAATAGAGCTACAAACTTATTTCATGCCACGATGATGGCAATAGGTTCGACTTCTTTATCACAAGAAATAAAAAAAATTAAAGTAACTATAACTAGAGTTAGTGAACTCTCAATTTAATTTAGCCATCAGACTGTCCGAATATTGCGTTTCTGATCAACTGTAATGTCTGACAAAGACAGTTTTAAGAGTTCGGCATGGGTCAGCATAAGCAAGCGTGCTTTAAACTTATCAATCGTCCACTGCGCTTTCACTTCTGTTGGCTTTTTTTAACTTATTTCTTTCACTTCAGCACCCAGATGTCGTGACGACGAGAGATGGGAAGAGAATCCTTGCCAAGTCTGCGACCCTCTCACTTGTTGTGAAGTTGGCACGACAAAGGAGTGTCCTCCAATACAAAATGATGGCTGTGATAATACACCAACCTGTGTTTGCAAGTCCGGTCTTGTAAGAAACAAATGTGGTGATTGCGTACCTAGCTCTCAATGTTGAGTGATTTCAGATTTTGTCTAGTTTATTTAGTTAACATTATTTTTCTCACATAATCATGTAGATTGAATTAGTATAATGTCACCAAGATTTTGTAATATTTAATTTAGTTTTTTGTCGCGAGGAATTTTTTGATTTTTCTTCATAAGAATTTACGCTACGGAACAACAATGTTACAACAACAACAATGTTATAATTTATAAGCTGACAACTTGTAAATTATAACATAAAAATGAGTGTTTATTAAGACAATGCAATGACTTAATTATAATTCTTTTCTCCTTTTTTTAAGTTTCACACATTTTAGCAGTAAGATTAATCATTTTATTGAAATAAAATATTTGACTTTATACTACTATTTAAGGCGTTTTACTTAATCCGATCACCTGACTGCATAACTGGGTTTAGAGCTCGTGGCTATATCAATGAAAACATATCAGTGGCAAGTACTGCAACGCTGACGAAATGCTACGCACATAGTGTTGAACATAAACTTCCGGAAAATAATGAAGTTTCTCATTGGTGGTTAATATAATTTTAAGAACCCCTAATTTCGTAGAAACGCATAAATCAAGTTTGTATTAATAGCAACTAAAGATAGAAAAAAAAACACACTCAGTGAAAGTATTCTAAATTGTGTTAGTATTAAGTAAAAGTTTGATACTTTTACTTAATACATAACGTAAAAACCCTTAAAAGAATAAAATTATAGTAGTTTATGAAACTGGTACATAATGAGGGGTATGATACACGAGTGTGTTTTTAAAGTATCACGCGAGTGTATAATACCTAGTTATGTGCAGTTTCATACACTACTTGTCTTTATCTACTCTCTTTGAACACGAACATGTCAAAAAAAAAATTATAAAGATTGCTTCAGTTTATTTATTGGTTATTGTAACTGTTAACATTTTGTATAATTTACAATTAAAGTACTCTTTAGCATTGAATACTTAGACCACAGTGACGAACATTTTTTTAGACAATTTTTAACTAGAAAATATCCCAAATAAAACCTTTTCTGAGAACGAAGTAGCATTTTTATTCATTTTCCATGCTAAAAAGTCTTGATAACATTTGTATTATAATATTATCCACCGAAATACAAACGTATTATGGCGCCAAAATTCTCGCTATCACTGCGGTATTAGGTATCTGTCTAGCCTTTTCCCAACTATATTGGGGTCAGTTTCCAGTCGAATCAGATGCAGCTGAATAACAGTATTTTACATGGAGCGACTGTCTATAGGACCTCCACAACCCAGTAACAGGGTAATACGATACCCCCATGGTAAGACAGTTTTCACTTTCAGTCTGACTAACAGTAACAACTGTCAAAGATCTCGTGCTTTCCGAGGCACGGAGGAAACTCGCTAATTATGACTGATCGTAACCCATCCACGGACCAACCTCTGCAAGCGCGGCTTAACCCGGAAGATCGGCCTGTACGGCTGTAATTACTTAGCCACGAGCTCGCTCGAAAGCTTTGAGATAACAAACATAAAAAAATTTGTCGAATTGAGGACATCTCTTTTTTTGAAGTCGGTTATAAAGAGCATAAAGTTTCATAACAAAGTGTTCTGGTTTCTCTAAGGCCTCGGACTCAAAGTCAATACGCAGCCGCAGTGACATGGCGATTTCAAAAACTACCGGCAAGTCCTTTGAACACTGAAACTGAATTTCCGCCAGTTGATCAACTTAAAATAATCAGTCTGTATTTATTATTTTATTTTTATTTTATTCGGAAGGCTTACAGACAAATAACTATTATAATGACAAGATTAAAAACTAAATTGCTAATTATTATAATTATTATTCAAGCGATTCATGGTTTCCTATTGTAAACTTGTTGTGTATGGTTATTGGAAAAAATGGTTTTAATTTATGTCTCAAATTCAAAGTATGTAATACAATATTAGAACCACGCGCCATTGTTTAATTAACAAAAAACGGTGCGATAATTTTAAGTTATTCGAATTCGTGAATAGCTGTACGTATAGTATCGGTTTTTTATGGGTCACGATTTGTAGATTTCGAAGAATAATTAATGAGCGTTTTGAGCGTTTGTTATTTTTATATTACTCAAATTGGCTTGTTTTTTTCTTATCTTCATAAAATTAAACACTTAATAAAATTAAGTTTTGGTATTTAATCGGGGTTACAATAGACTGTAAAGAAACGCCAGAAACGGTGCCATTTAAATAAGGCCAATTAGAAGTAGATATCAGGTAGATAAAGCTGTCTACCTGGTAACTAGAGAGGTTAAAAAGGTATAACAGTTTTTACACATAAATGTGCATTTTCTCTATATAAATGTTATGAAAAATATATTATGTATAATTCTAATTCCGCGATAAAAATCTAGCCTGGATGCAGGATGCAGTCCCAGCCTCCCGCCCTCGTATTCATGAAAATTTAGCAAAAAGGGAACATGCCATGCAACCAAAGCTATACTGGCTATACTCGACACCTCTTTCTTCCAGATCCATCTAAGGGTTGTCTTGAAAAGATCGCAGTTAGGGATAAGTCCGCTCATTGTGTCATCACCATGTATAAGATATATCTGTAAATATCCTTAATTTGTATAGTGTGCACCGTGTGCATTATAAAGAGTATAAAGGCCCATTTAGATGGGGAGAGTTTCACGACTCGAAGATACGATAAGTAATCGAAGGAATATAAAATATTGTCTTCGGTTAAACATTCAGTCTCGCCCGTTGACTTGGGTGATAATTGCCTCGCGAAGTGTCCGTCTAAGCAATAATCGCATTTCGAGTTTTCATGCCAGTTGCTAACATGAGTGCATTACGTATTTTGATTATTTCTACTCTTCTACGGCCAGAAGTAGTTAAACGGCAAAATAAAAAATGGCAGTCTCGCATGAGTCCGTAATATTAAGCACCGTGAGAAATCTTTACATTTAAATGAAATCACTCCCACAGAAGCGATAGGGATGATGTTACAAATCAAAAATTAAATATCGAGACAAATTAGTTAATTATTTTTAATGGTTTTGCCCCAACTTCACAACCTCAGAATTTTCATTCATTGGTTTGCGTTCTTAAATAGCTTACAATAAAAAAGCAATAGGCACAAAATAAATATTTACATAATTATAATAAATATTTACAATAAATATACTTCAGTTATGGTGACTGAAACATTGTTGGATTATACCTTCCATATGTAAACAAGTGCACGAAGTCGTGTTCAGAGGTACTCGTATATAAAGTAAATAGTCTTGACATGTACCCAAACAGTGTTGTTGGTGATAATGTGGAAGCCACTCGTGGTATTAGCCATAGTGGTGAGTTCGGCTTTGGTATCGGAAAGTACAACCCCTATTAGTGACTGTAAGTTGTATAAGTTTTTGTAACAGAATTTTTAAAATTTGTGTTTTTTTTTTTTTAATTGTTATCATTAACATTTTGAAGTTCATATAGATGACAATCTTTGATGGAAAAATTAATAGAGAGTAATAAATTCTTTGGTTTACCTTTCATGAACGAAATAAACGGTCTAAGTTTTTGGAATGTCATGAAGCGGAAGGTACTGTCCAGACTTGACTGACATAAATAGAAACCGTCAAAGTGCGCGTCGGAACGCAAAAAATGAAGGGTTTCGTAGTCTGGGTTGAATGATAAAAAAACAAACTTACATTTGTAGTCAAAACATGTTATCCAATAAATTGTGTTCTGGAAAACATTATGTTATAAAAGTAGGTTTTTTAAGAGCATGTACCTACGTCGAAGAGCAGACTATGGGGTTTGCGAAAAAAATAAAATATCTCCACTTTAACTGTACTCGTATAGAGAAACCTACCATTAAAACTTTTTGTTGACATGTCTAAAGAGATTGCTCTTTATTCCTGCCAAATTATAGCTTTCTTAAAAATCTTTGAGCTAAGCTGCGGGCAGACGGACGGATGGACCACGGAACCCTAAAACACCTTCCTTCCTTCAGTTGCCGTTTATTTTCCAGGATTGCGGTAACCTGATCAGACATTTATGATTCATGACAGGCCTGTTGGTCTAGTGGTTAGTGGCCCTGACTGCTATGCCGGAGGTCGTGGGTTCGATTCCCACCCAGGACAAATGTTTGTGTGATGAGCACGATCATTTGTTCTGTGTCTGGGTGTAATTTATCTACAATACTTATGTATATAGATATAATTATATAAGTATGTTTATCAGTTGTCTAGTTACAAGCTCTGCTTAGCTTGGGACTAGATAGCGATGTGTGATAGTTGTGGAATATTATTATTATTAGACTCGTAACCCGCACTTATCCAGAAAATAATATATGTGAAAATATCGAGTGCAGTCCATTGCATTCCGTAAAGTGTGGGTGGCATGGGTATGGTCTACGGACCATACCCATGCCAAATATTATAAGGACACTTTATGGAATGCAATAAAGTATTTAGTGTTGGGTATAGGTGAAATATTCACCTTGTAAAATTATTACACTTGTTAAACAGTCAATTGCCATACAATGAAAATGTGCCCCAAAAGAAGATAACATATTTAATGAAAGTGAATTGAAAAGAAAAAAAAAATATTATCGTTCATACCTCTTTCAAAACAAGTTCAATATACTCGTAACCTGTCTACCTAACTAATGCATAAATATTTATCTAATAGACCAGTGAAAAGGCAATCAATTACTTTAAATACAAAGAAAATTATATTAATTTTTGTTTAAGCATTGTGTATCTTTTTTTTTTGCTTCCATAGCGTTTGACAAATGCCAGAAACCAAATGAAATCTATCACAAGTGCCCGAACCCATGTCCTCCAAGGGAATGCGGGATCAACAAAACTCTAATCTATTGTGCTCCTGCACCGACACTTGGATCAAAATACTGCAAACCGGGTTGTATTTGCGCTGACGGATTTCTTAGAAACAAAGCTGGTAATTGCATCCCTGAGAAGGACTGTAGTAAGTATTTATTAATATCAATATTTTGGTAATTCATATTAAACCCCTAAACCAAACTTGAGAATAAGAATAAGAATCATTTATTTGCATAAAATACAGGTACTACCAGTTGTTGTAATGGTGGTTTAGGCACAAACCATATTTTGCCTGTTTAGGGCATGCAAATTTCACATTTAAAAAGGTAGGTACATAATGTTTTAAAATTTAGAGTTACAATAAGGTGTTCTTATGCTAATGTTGAGATTTTTAAAGTAAGTACAACACAAAGTCGTTTAAATCTATGTTGTAAAAATTCCTGTAAACTGTAGAAACAATTCTCAATTAACCGAGTGAAAGAGTAAAAAGAAGAGTAAAAGTAAATTGAGTGAATAGGTTACCTACTTTTATGTAAGCTTGCTTAACCTTCGACCACAGCAATGGCAGCAAATCATCGAGATGGTGTTCAAACGCGAGTCTAATGTAAATTATAAATAAGAAAAGAATTAAAAGTTTTGGATTAATTTTTTTTTTTCAGTAGATATCAATCAATGACAAAAAATCCATTTTATAATCATTTAAAGCAACATCAACAGCTCGAATCAAACTAGATTTTTGTTCGGAATTTGAATATTTCGGGCTTAGTGAACCATTTTGATTAATCTTCACCGAAGAAAACAGACCGAGAAAATCAAAAATAGAAGGACAATGAGCAGTCTGAAAAGGACAAAATTAATATGTAATTTTGTCGGGATTATACTCTAATTTTGAAACGAAGTCTCCAGTAAATACTGTTTATTACAGAATACGAATGTGCCAAGAATGAGACTTTAGACTCGTGTTACTCTGACTGCCCACCCCGCTTCTGCGGTGTGAATATAGCAGCAGTTTCATGTCTTGCAATCAATGAAACTGATTGTAAACCTGGCTGTCGATGCTCTGACGGATACTTACGAAATGCTGAAGGACGGTGTGTACTTGAAAAGGACTGCCGTAAGTATATAACTTAACCCCACATTGTTTAGATAGTTCAGTTAAACACAAACGGAGACATTGTTTAAGAAAAATTTGCTCGCACTCTACTAGATACTATTACTATTAGCGGAATACTAGGTAATACGCGCCGGTTGATAAAACGCCCCGTCATTCTAGCATTCAAACTATACTTCTCGGAACCACACGCGAGTGTGGCCATCGGTGGCATATAACATGGCCGAAGCCGAGGGCTATGGGGCTTTAGTCAACTAGGGCATATCATAGGGCATTTTACCTAGTTTTACCCTATAAGTATTTTTAACGCATTTCCTTCTCTACATCCAGCTACATGTCCGAATCAGAATGAAGTGTACGACGTTTGTCCCGCCTCATGTCCTTCCCGCCAATGCGGTGTAGACGACAGACTGATTTTATGCGGGCCCCAACCAAAACCTGGTGATCCAGACTGTAAGCCAGGGTGTCGATGTACTGATGGATTTGCAAAGAACGCACAAGGCAAATGTATTCCAAGAGATCAGTGCCGTAAGTTATTTCTCTTTGTTTTAATAGCGTCAGTTTTAGTTGATAAATCGTATTATGCACAAAATAAACCACAAGTTTCTTTTTACCAGCTCAAAATCAATGCACGGGAGCCAATGAGACATACAATGAATGCCCCAATCCATGTCCACCGCAACGATGCGATGTAGACCCTCGTGTGATAAGATGCGCGGCCCCTCCAGAACCTGGTGATCCTGCATGTCAGCCAGGTTGTGTTTGTTTAGATGGATATGCAAGAAATAATGACAAGAAATGTATTCTGAGGGATGAATGCCGTAAGTATATAATTTCATTTTAAATCCGGATTTGGTACCGATCCATAGTTATGGATGATTCCGAGACCCACATCGTATTTAAATGCAATCAAAATACTTTTTTTTATTCTCAACCAGCTCAAGAGAAATGCAGGAGCCTCAATGAGACATACAATGAATGTCTCAATCCATGTCCACTTCAACGATGTGATGTAGACCCAAGTTTGATCAAATGCGCGGCCCCTCCAAAACCTGGTGACCCTAAGTGCGTGGCTGGATGCGAATGTTTTGATGGATACGCGAGGAATGATGACGGCAAATGTATTCCGAGAGACCAATGCCGTAAGTTGCTGTGTATTTTTATTTTTTTGTGGTACTTACGCCCTACGCCGTTAAAACCTTTGTGTGTGTTTAGTAAAAACGTCATACGCTTTAGTAGTAGTTTTGGAGACACCCCGAAGTTCGGTTTGGTTAGGTTCCTTTAAACCCTGCAGTTTTAGTTGATAAATCGCACTCGTATTGCAATTTTAATATGCACAAAATAAACCACAAGTTTCTTTTTACCAGCTCAAAATCAATGCACGGGAGCCAATGAGACATACAATGAATGCCCCAATCCATGTCCAGCGCAACGATGCGATGTAGACCCTCGTGTGATCAGATGCGCGGCTCCTCCAAAACCTGGTGATCCTGCATGTCAGCCTGGTTGTGTTTGTTTAGATGGATACGCAAGAAATGATGACAAGAAATGTATTCTGAGGGATGAATGCCGTAAGTATAATTTCATTTTAAAACCGGATTTGGTACCTATCCATAGTTATGGATGATTCTGAGACCCACATCGTAATTATATGCAATGAAAATACTTTTTTTTATTCTTTATCAGCTCAAGAGAAATGCAGGAGCCTCAATGAGACATACAATAAATGTCTCAATCCATGTCCACTTCAACGATGTGATGTAGACCCAAGTCTCATCGACTGCGCGGCCCCTCCAAAACCTGGTGACCCTAAGTGCGTGCCTGGATGCGAATGTTTTGATGGATACGCGAGGAATGATGACGGCAAATGTATTCCGAGAGACCAATGCCGTAAGTTGCTGTGTATTTTTATTTTTTTGTGGTACTTACGCCCTACGCCGTCAAAACCTTTGTGTGTGTTTAGTAAAAACGTCATACGCTTTAGTAGTAGTTTTGGAGACACCCCGAAGTTCGGTTTGGTTAGGTTCCTTTAAACCCTGCAGTTTTAGTTGATAAATCGCACTCGTATTGCAATTTTAATATGCACAAAATAAACCACAAGTTTCTTTTTACCAGCTCAAAATCAATGCACGGGAGCCAATGAGACATACAATGAATGCCCCAATCCATGTCCAGCGCAACGATGCGATGTAGACCCTCGTGTGATCAGATGCGCGGCTCCTCCAAAACCTGGTGATCCTGCATGTCAGCCTGGTTGTGTTTGTTTAGATGGATACGCAAGAAATGATGACAAGAAATGTATTCTGAGGGATGAATGCCGTAAGTATAATTTCATTTTAAAACCGGATTTGGTACCTATCCATAGTTATGGATGATTCTGAGACCCACATCGTAATTATATGCAATGAAAATACTTTTTTTTATTCTTTATCAGCTCAAGAGAAATGCAGGAGCCTCAATGAGACATACAATAAATGTCTCAATCCATGTCCACTTCAACGATGTGATGTAGACCCAAGTCTCATCGACTGCGCGGCCCCTCCAAAACCTGGTGACCCTAAGTGCGTGCCTGGATGCGAATGTTTTGATGGATACGCGAGGAATGATGACGGCAAATGTATTCCGAGAGACCAATGCCGTAAGTTGCTGTGTGTTTTTATTTTTTGTGGTACTTACGCCGTCAAAACCTTTGTGTGTGTTTAGTAAAAACGTCATATGCTTTAGTAGGGTTTTGGAGACACCCCGAAGTTCGGTTTGGTTAGGTTCCTTTAAACCCTGCAAACAGAAGACCCTGCTTAGTTCAAAATTATACTGTTTCAATAACATTATAATATCGCTTCATCTAAGTCTTTCAATCATAGCCATTGTTTAATTTTATTATCCGTATTTTCGCGATATCCTTAGATTTTTTGCAAAAAAATCGTTTCAACAAATTATCCCACGACATATCGACCAAAAGCGTCCTTGTTTGTCGTGTTTCATATTATAGTTATCAATCTATTGTCCTTACTTTCAGCACAAAACTGTAAAAGAAAGCAGGAAGTTTACTCTAAATGTCCAGCTTTCGAATGCCGACCCCAAAATTGTACGGAAGTAGGGTTTCCACAACCATGTCCAGAGCCTGGACCTGATTCGTCTTGTCCTGTGAGACCTGGATGTATTTGTCAAAATGGCTATGTTAGAAATAGTAGCGGAGATTGTATCCCTATAAAACAATGTCGTGAGTACTCAAATTACTGTTACTATTACGACTTATGTTTAAGACTTTAAATAAATATACTAGTTACACTTGACAACGACAACAAAATGGTGATCTACTTGTTTTGTCTAGTGTGTTTACTTCGAAATCAAATGGCATTTTTCTTCAAGGTGCCACTAGTACTATTGCATATTTTTTTTTGGAGTGGTAAAATCATCAAATGACTCCTTCCACCCAGGGCAGGGCAGGAGGGACTGTCAGACTTGTACTGATTAAAATCCACGGTGTTCTTCAATAGCCCTTTACGTTCCAGGGTCACGGTATTCGTGAGTCCCGCGACCCCGGCAGGCTCTGGCCCTCTAAGAGAGGGCCCCGTCATCATGCTGGCACTCTTTGAGGCGCGTGAAACACAAAGTGCCGTGGACCCGGGCATGGTCATTGTAGGACAGCATGTCTATGTTGACCGGAGATCGTCTTGCGACGTCAGTCGCCGTGGGCGTCTTCCACTGCATCTGGACTGTGAGGTGGACGCTGTCCTCTCCCTCACGCGTCACGCCTCCTTCGCTAGCATGACTGCTTCGCAGAAAGAGGCAACCGCTTCCCATTCCGTCTCGTCTCGGAGCATGGCCTCGACCAATGCCAGGCGCGAGAGGTCGCTGCCTATCGCCGTCGTGAGGACATTGCGGTGCACTGCCCAAGCGGGGCAGTCCTGCACCGTATGCTCCACCCACCGTGTCCTCCGGGCGGTCCTCGCAGTGTCTTTAACATTTCTTAAATAATGCTATTGATGTTTTATAAAAAAATAATGTTGTTTTCACAATCATAAAAAAATACTTTAACTGAAATGAAAACTAGATAATGAGCTAAGGACTCAGTATCTAATTTTAAATTCAATGCGCATATAAAAGGAGAAATTCACTGGAATAAACTGGAGAGTAATTCCATATGTTTTGCAGCTTCATGCGGTGGGGATCCTAACGCGACACCGGGATGTGGTGTGAATTGCGGTAAACGTTGCTCCGATCGCAACAAAACAGAGCCTGTAGTATGCACCCAAATATGCAAAGAAAACAGTTGTGATTGCCGCAAAGGCTTCTTGTTAGATGATAACACGGGGATGTGTGTTCTTCCTGATGACTGCAGTAAGTTAGATTTTATAATAAGTGTTTCATAATAAGTCTCATCTGTTTACATTATGAATTTTGGGCAAGGCCAGAAACGGGCGTGGTGGCGATGGCGGGTGTAGTGGCGGACACGATCGGTGTCCATAGTGACGATCGAGCATTTGTTTTTGTGGAGGCACATTAAGGCCTTTGTCAAACAGACAGGCGATAGCGAACCGAACCGAATCATGTCATATAAAAATGCGAAAGCGATCCGATACTCTATGTGACAGGTTTCAAACAATTCCATACATTACAAACAAAAACGCCTCGCTTCGCGTTCGTCACGCCTGTCTGTTTGACAATAGCTTAAGTGTTGCAAACCGAGGGTACTGGGTAGTTCCTATGAACCTTTAAAGAACATAATTTCAATTTTTAAGGTAATTTTGGATTAGGACCTCTTTTACCGTTAAACTTTTTTGGCCAAACATATTATAACTTCAAAAATCACTACAAAGTTTTATTTTTTTTAAGTTTGTTTTACTACAAAACATACATATTATTATATTAATAGTTCTATTCAATTTATTCTCTTACTAAAAGAAAATAGTTATTTGTTATACAAGAGTGCAAAGTTGCTTTTTAACCGCGTGCTCAATTTTGATGACCAAGCAAGCGAATGATTCTAAAATTGAATCACGAGTGCAACGAGTGATTCAAAAATTAGAATCATGAGGCGTAGCGACGGAATCAAAAGAGCACAAGGTGAAAAATCTTTGCACTCGAGTGCAACACGTAACTTTTCATCCCACCTCAGCGAGGAAATTACTAAACGCAAAAAAAAAGATGTACATTGTACGACACAGGATACTTTTATTTCAGTTTAGGTATTGACTACTACATTACTAACAAATATAGTTATGGTATAGGTAGTAGTTTTCAAGTTTCTTATTTTATCTTGGTTTGTCTTATCAACATGACGTGAAAAGAAAACCGCACAAGGCAAATAAAAAAGAAGGTTAAAAAAAGTTCTGAGTCAAGAAGGTTCCGAGTCTGAGATTGTAACAAAATAATAGTACCTAGATACGCATACGCACCAAAGGATTCTGTTTCGGGATTCAAGTTAGCCCAAGGCAACGCAGCTTTACTCCCGAGGTCCGTACTCTGCTTTTCACACCTAATGCGGGGCACCTAATTCTATTTTTGAAATTTGATGTGGTACGACAACCTTCGAACAGTTCGAACGTCAAGTTGGCACCACAGCAAGCGATCAGCTGTTGGGGTCAGCAGCCGCCATTACTGGTACAACTCTTTAGTGCACGTGCCTGTTCTAAATTCAATTTACTTTATCCACTAGAGGATAAAAACGGCTTTTACGCTCAGAAGGCTAATTCACGTAATTTTATGACGCGCCGATGAAGTAGTAGTGCAGTTGCAGTTAAGTTCACGTTCGACTGATAAACGGTATGTAATCTTTGAACTGCGCGTAAGCTGCACGTGAACTGCACGTCAACTGTACGACAACCAAACCAGGAGAGAAAAAATATTGCCCACTGAATAATCGAATGGAATCGATTACATTTCAATGAATATGTCATTAAAACTGCACGTTGATCGAATTGAAACTTGTATACTGTCATTTTGAAACGTCAAACGAATAGTAGAATACCGATCATGTTGCGATCCAAAGATCCAAAACACGCACGCGTGACGCGAACTTGACGCGAGCGTTTATGACAGCGACAGAGAATACGAAAAGCGTTGTTTTGATCGAAACTTAACTGCAACTGCACTGCAACAGCACTTCTTTAGTTACGTGAATTGCCCTACGATATCGAAGAGAAAAAGTAGCCTTTCCGAGATGGGGGGATGAAAAAATGTTTTTATTCACGTGACGTGCATACATAACAAAATGTAATACTGCGACAAGAAAGGTATATTATACACTTAGTACAAAAAGAACATAATGATGATATTGTCCAAGAATATGACGTAAATAATTAAGTAAACAAAAGAAAAACTGAGACTGAAGCAAAAAAATAACACCTGCAGCATGTGTAAACTGATGTTATGTCGTTTATTTATTGCACACACAATTAATACAATAAAAAGATACATAACAAATACAAATTAAATATTAACACAAATATTATGCACAAAGCTTAACAAATAGGTTTTTGGAAAACAGCAACAGAAATTAACAAACAAGTTGGCAGCTGCATGACGTGTTGCGTCCATTAGTTTTTGCACAATAAAATGTCGTTGTAATTATTTCAAGGAGAGAATAGCTTCTGAAGCGTAAAATACAAATATTGGTCTGTCATTGTGTTTAAATTGCATATTATTTTAATTATTTAGTTGAATTAAGCACTTATAATTAAGTACAGAGCTTAATTCTAGTGCCAAACACAAGATCTAACTTTACTAGAACTTTAGTACCACTCAAAGAAATAGATAATATAATCAAAGCAAAAAAAAGAAAAGAAAGTGTTCTTCCGTAGGCCAAATAAAAACTTAATACAAAAGATACACGAGTTTGCCATTTCAGTATCAGGAAATGACTTATTAACAGTTTAATATTAATTAAAAAAAAAAAAAAACTGCTGCTATAATCACAACGAGAGTTCGACAATATTTCATTTTGTTAATGACACAATGGTCGAATAACGAACTCGTGTTACTAAGTGAAAATTATCGTTAAACAATTTTGAACCACAACGTCAACCTCTGGTAATTAATACCATATACGCTCATATTAAATTTTTTTTTTTTTTTTTAAATTTGTTACACAGCACCGACGTGCGGCAAAGATGAAGTCTATTCATCCTGTACTCAAGGCAACTGTGCACCGAAGGCTTGTTCGGAATTAGGATATCCGATACCATGTCCCAGAATTGACCCCAAATATTGTATCAAAGGATGTTTGTGTAAGGAAGGATACGTACGGGCTGAAAATGGCACGTGTATACCGAAAGAACAATGTCGTGAGTATGACGGTTAATTATTTTTTCAATATTTCGGCCCGTTTCACAATATCTAGTGTACGGTTAAATACCATTTCATATATAGCAGTTGCTTAACCGAGACAACAGCAATCATAATTATTTTTATGTCATTACCATAAACACTTTTAATGACACACGTTTTGCTACATCGTACTCCCATATGTACAATCTTTATATGAAAGATGTAGACACAATAACATTATGATTTAAAAGTGTACAGACGCCAGCACATTAAGCTACCACAATCTGTCGGATTTCTTTAATAGAATTTCAACCTTATCACAAGAGTATAAGGTTAATGTTTGATTGGTAAAATCTGACAAATTCGGGTAGGTTGACCTGCTGGCGTCTGTACCTATCCATGTTTTTGTCTTTTCCAAAGAAGTTTAAGCTTTGGAATGGTAAGGGCAGGACAATACTTACACAGATACATAATTATATCTGTTGTGACTGGAACTGCAGCTTAATTTTGTTTTGTTAATATACAACGCTTCAAAAGTGCCTAAATGTTGATTGCAACGTTAAGACCACGGTGATCTCTTTGTAATGATCTCCTGTAATGTAAAATACCTATAAAGGGGCAGATAAAATACTTCAGCGTTTACAAAATACTTCAGCGTTTTTAAAATCACTTGGAGACATAATCAATTCAATATTGAAATAATGTACACAATACTGTACACAGTTTACAACCAGAAACTTCATTTTCAACTTTTTCAGCTTCAGGATGCGGAGGGGATACAAACGCGATTTCAGGTTGTGGAGTGAACTGTGGCAGATATTGCTCCAATTATAACAGTTCAGAACCCGTGGCATGTCCAGAAATATGCAACTTAAACGGCTGTGACTGCAAAGAAGGTTTTGTGGTAAACGACTACACGGGAAAATGTATCCCTCCGAGTGAATGCGGTAAGTTTACTCCCCTATAATCTACGACAGATAAGTCTGGAATAAAATTTGTTGACACCCGTGTACCAATGTATTCCGATATTTCAAAAGGATCAGAAAAAAAGGAAAAGAAGTGTTGACACGATCAAAACAAACGTATCGTGGTAAGAGGCGACCTTGACTTTCTATTTTATTTTGAAATTCGAACAATGCATTATAGGATCAATGACCTTTATAACTCCCTGGTCAAAGACAATCTACTAGATATATAAAAGTCGTAGTCATCATCAGCCTATAAATGTCCCCACTGCTGGGACACAGGCCTCCTCTCTGAGAGAGGGAGTGGGCCATAATCTACCACTCAGGCTCAGTGCGGGTTGGTGGATGTCACATGTCTTCGAATTTTTGGTTCTAGGACATGTCGGTTTCCTCACGATGTTTTCCTTCACCGTTTTGAGAGCAGGGGTGATGAAATAAATCACACAAAGTAATGCCCCTGGCAAGATAAGAACCCATGACCTAGAACTCGTAAGTCGGGGCCGATACCACTGGGCCAGCACTGCTCTCTAATTTTTTTTAAACCACTTTAATTTTAATCTTAAATAATTATTATTACAAGAATCAAGAACTATCCTTAATTTTGATGTGAATTTGTATCGAATTAAAGATTTTTGCGAAGCTGACACGGGTTCAAAGAGAAATAATGTTCAAATTGTAAATATTTATAGGTTCAAAGTGTCCAAACAACGAAGTCCTCTCAAACTGCAGCAACGGTGGATGTGGACCCTGGCGTTGTGCAGATGTAGGAAATCCTACAGGTTGCGTGAAAATGGACCAGAAATATTGCACCGTCGGCTGTGTCTGCCAAGAGGGTTATGTGAGAGACGAAAATGAACGTTGTATTCCAGCAACTGAGTGCCGTAAGTTTTAATAAATTACTTTTTAAAATCTTCAAAAAGGGAAGCTTTTTAAACCATCTCATTACAATATTTTACTCAGAGATAAACATAATTAAAATAATATTTATTATATTCATTTTGAAAATGTTGAAAGCAAAACAGAATACTTAAAAAAATCTATAAAAATATACTCTAGATTAGATATTTCCTCTGTATCGTGGGCGCGTTCTCACATTATATTCAAAAGTTACGTGTAGCGTTAAACTTATTATTTAATCCCAATAACTATAGACAGGCGAAATATGTAACGATATTTCGATGTTATTAGTTACATTAGAAATTAATAAATGATTAAAATTGAAATGTAAAACATTGTTTTTTTCAATCTAGCTGCATGTGGTGGTGATGAAAACGCAATGGCAGGTTGTGGTATAAATTGTGGACGACTTTGTTCAAACTACAAGAATGCAGAAAACGTATCATGCATAGCTGTTTGCTATCAGAACGCCTGCGACTGTAAACCAGGCTTCGTGTTAGACGAAAATACAAATAAATGTGTCGAGCCTGAAAATTGCAGTAAGTATTTGCTAATTAGATCTTTTTTCTCTAAAATCCATCGATCATGACTTTGACTGCCTCGTTAATCTAGTATTTCTAAGCACTCCTGTTGCAAATAAGGTCTCAGGTTCGATGCCTAAGTTGGGCAAAGTATACACAAAATGTTAATGTAAGATTATTCCATCAGTAATTTCTGAGATACTTCTCACAGGCACCAATTGACCAGGCACAAATTTAGTCAGTCGACTACTGTCCACAGACTGAATTTGTGCCTGGTCGATTAAAAATTAGCTCATGGTTCTTTCAAAAATAAATACGAAAGTGTCGGTAAGCTGTTAGTTCTAATTTTGTTAAGCCATTTTGAAATTATGAGCCTACATTCATCATTTCATCTGCTCTTTTAAAGCGCTTATTATTTGATAAGTCAAAAAAATATTGTATCCCAAAAATACACACACAAGAAGATTTAAGTAACATTTTAATTTCCAGCACCAACTTGTAGCGAGAACGAAGTATTCTCTGACTGCGTCAATGGTGGGTGTGAAGCGCGGTACTGCGCACAGTTAGGACAACCCGTCCCTTGTGTTAGACCTGCTCAATGCAAGCCAGGATGCATTTGTTCTGAGGGTTACCTAAGAGACGCCAATGGTAAATGTGTACCAAAAGATCAGTGCCCGAGTAAGTATTTTTACTTATTATCACGTAGCCCTTATCTGGAATGAATTAACAAAATGTATAATTAAAGATGTTACGCCGATAAGAAAAGGAGATCTTCCTGCTAGGCAAAAGCCTTACATTTTTTTGTGGTCAACGGTCAATCCGAAACCCACTAACATGTCTACATAAGTCAAGCTTTTCTTATCCTTAAATCTCGTGAAACAATACTAATAATGATCTGTAAATGCCTAAAAAAATACAAAACAGACTAATAACAAATTATGAATGTCCCACAGAAAATTGCACAGGAGAAAATGAGATCTACGATCCATGTCCACCAGTTTGTCCGCCTCAGACTTGTGAAAGTATCGGAAAAAAATATTTTTGCCCATTACAACCCACTAACTCAACTTGCTTCGGCGCCTGTCGATGCAAACCAAACTACTACAGAAATAAGCTCGGGGAATGTATTTCGAAGGAGAATTGTTGTAAGTCTTTGTCTGGATCTAAACCAATAGCAAAATCATAACTGCTCATCACATATTCTTTATCTTCATAACATATTATTCTTTATCTTCAATCAAGTGAAATCTATTGAAACATTCCTTTGGGCCGATAACAATGAAATTTAAACAAACGATATTATGAGAGATTAAGCGGCTTTGATCGTTGAAACTCCTATTCATTTCTTTATTCCTAGTACTAGGTACTTCTTGACCTATTACAAAAACACTTTTTAAATTCTAGTGAAATGCAACCGTCCTAATGAATACTACTCATGCGGCGGTGCATGTGACAACGTCTGTGCAACAATAAAAGAACAGAACCAGACCAACTGCCCCATCATAAATATTAAGTGCAATGAAATGTGCTACTGTGAAGAGGGATACGCTAGGGATTCAAACAATAGTTGCATTCCCATAGAAAACTGTCCAGGTAATATTTCATCTCATCGAACAAAAAGTATTGACTATTATATCTTTCAGCGTGGAAAGAAACCTTTCTCGTATTAAATCAGTTATTTTCACCAAATCAATATTGAACAAAAAATAATTTTTCGTGTTTAAGGAATATGCGGTAGAAACGAAAGATGGGACAAGTGTCCAGCAAGAATATGTTCTCCGCAGTCGTGCAAAGATTTAGGTTTCAATAAACCTTGTGAATTCGACGAAAATACACCATGTCCCGGTCCACCTGGATGCGTCTGCGACTTTAACTTCGTAAGGGATCATCGTGGGAAATGTATCCCAAAAACAGATTGCCGTAAGTCAAATTGCTTTATGTTACACCATAACGCGATTGAAAAATTGATCATGACCCATTTCAGCAACATAAAAAAAAATAATTATAGCATAATATCTATAGCACGACCACTTCAATGAATCCACGCTCAAGGAGTACAGAGGCGAGGGGGTACGACGACGACAAAAGGGACAGAGAGGGGACTTAATAAAGCGGTCGCTAGAAGCCCGCTAGTGGCAAACGTAGGGTTAGAAGTTCTTAGCAGGGCGGTTTGTAGCAACTAAATGATTAGTTGAAGACTCAGATAAAGTTAAAGAGACTTCTCTTTTTAAATGAACGTTGCCCCACACAAGGAGTATCTCATGTGTTCTGGGTGCGTTTACAAACATAGAAACACACGTATACACAAACAGCCAGACTCGGAACAACTAGTTGTAGTTTTTTTTTGTTGCGTTTACTAACAGAATTAATATAAGAGTTGAATTCTTTGCAGCATCGTGCGGAGGTGATTCGAACGCAAAATCTGGTTGCGGCTTAAACTGTGGCAGACTTTGTTCTAACTATGACAAAGGACCAGTACCTTGTCCAAGAATCTGTTTACCAAATGCTTGTGACTGCAAAGCAGATTACGTTTTTGATGAAAATACAGGAAAATGTGTGCTTCCTCAACAGTGCAGTAAGTATTTATCAAAATGTAACTTGAATACTTTAAGGTCCTAATTTTTACTACTCTATAAAACATGAATAGAATTCATCACCTTCCTATCTTTAAGCTATTTCACTCGAGGTAGGTGCAACACCTTTTCTTCTTCCATTCTTGGGATATCAGACGTTATATTTGTCAGTATTTGCTCTTTCATTTCATTCCTTATACAATTTCATCTTTCTTTGGCCTCTGTCCTATCCATCAATATTATTTATCATCTTTTTTTCATTCGTTTTGTCTTCCAAGTTCCGTTGACTAATTTAACTTGAACCTACTTAATAGATTTTTAATCATCACTTATATTGTTTCCAGCACCAATTTGTAAAGAGAATGAAGTATTTTCCAATTGTACCAACGGTGGATGTGAGGCTAGAAATTGTTCTCAGTTAGGAAAACCAGTACCTTGTATAAAATTGGATCCCAAATCTTGTATAAAAGGCTGTGTCTGTGCAGAAGGATATTTACGTGCAAAGAATGGTACTTGTGTTCCGGTAGATGAATGCGGCAGTAAGTACATTTTAAATACCTACATAAACATTATAATTTGCAAATTCGAGGATTACACAAAGGAAATACTAGAAGCACGGAAAGCATTATATCAATTATTACAGCACTAGAAACGAAAGCAAGGAAACATTGCACACAGAAAGTCACAATATGATTTAAAATAAAGGACCGACAAAACTTAATAAACGCAAAAACTAAAACAAAATTCAAGAGTGTATGTATACTCATCATAAAAATAAATTAAAAGTGAGATGATAAGGACTAGAAACGGAATGGTACCTCCAAGAGGACAAAAGTAACAGCAATAAACAAACTATGAGATTCCCGGAGGATGACATTTGAAATTAGGAAAATATTTGAGATTAAGAAGTACCAAGACACATTATTAATTACTTACAACTTTAAGTTTGAAAAGCATTAGGTTTAACATGGACTAGCAAAGCAAAAGACGGACTGAATGGAAATCTTTAGGGGAGACCTTTGTCGCAAGACAATATGCAGAAGATAAAAAACCGATACCCGATATTTCGCTCGTAAATAAAGCTAATCCTAAATTATTAAAATTCTGACTAGTCTTTGTGTTAATATTGTTTCCAGCAACGGTTTGTAAAAAACATGAAGTATTTTCCAATTGTACCAACCGTGGATGTGAAGCTAGAAATTGTTCTCAGTTAGGAAAACCAGTACCTTGTATAAAATTGGATCCCAAATCTTGTATCAAAGGCTGTGTCTGTGCAGAAGGATATTTACGTGCAAAGAATGGTACTTGCGTTCCAGTAGATAAATGCGACAGTAAGTATATCTTATAATATCCACTTCTTCACTATAATATAAGAATTGTCTATAATCTAGAACAAAAACATCATTGTTTTAAGTCGAAATTGGTTTTCTTTTTGATCTCTCTGTCCACCGATAAGACTTTTAACTCAAACTCAATCCGATCATTTTTAACATTTATGAATTGACAATAATTTGTACTTACTTATTGAGTTACCTACACGTGACTTATTAAATTCCCATATTCATACAGCCATTAATTTTAAGAGGATCCATTAAAAAATTACTATTTCAACTCATTATCTGAATTTGTACCACGTTAAAGGCAATAGCTTCTTCCCTTAGAACATGTTACATCTCTTTAACCATTAATGTACAATATTGTCATGTTATGTTATAAAATAACCCCTTCATCCTAATTATTAACTCTTATCTACTTTCAGATTGCAACAAACCCCATGAATACTACGACTCTTGTGCACCATCGTGTCCACCACAAACATGCGAAAGCATTGGAAGAAAATACAAGTGTCCCATCACTGCCGCAGTTTGTAGAGGAGCCTGCCGATGTAAAAAAGGATACTATCGAAATAAAAAAGGAGAATGTATTCGAGTAAAAGATTGCTGTGAGTATAACTATAGGGGCTATTACAACTTCCTAAATTCAGGATCCGATATTTAGGACGTCCTGAACTCAGGAAAGTGTAAACGCATTTAGGATGAGTAGCATCCTAATTAGGACATGATTTAATACGTGTAATTGCGAGCTTCGGCGACTTTTCTTATCCTAAATCGTATCCTAAATGATTATGACTTCTAGAAACAGTATAATTTTTATGTTATTCTAGTCTGGGAAAGTTCCTCAATAGCAGGACGTATAACTTATCCACGAATTCACAATTTACAATTATGCCAAAAACCAGCAGACAGACCGACTTCTGCGCTGCTACCGACGTCGAAGTGGAGGTGGCAAAGTTTTGGGGTAACAAACAAAAATAACGTCGTACCAACGATTCAAAGAAGAAATGCACTTTTTCTATTTTAATTCTTTTTCAAAATCCGTACTTATTTTACTTGTCTCTTTATTTATAGTGAAATGCAGAGGTCCTCACGAGTACTTCTCTTGCGGCAGTGCATGTGACAACGTATGTAAAACGCTTTACAAACAGAACCAGACCAACTGCCCCATTAAAAACATCAAATGCGTCAATCGGTGCTACTGTGAAGAGGGATACGCTAGAGATAAAAATAATAATTGCATACCCATCAGTGTATGTCCAAGTATGTAAATCTTCTAAACGTTATCATTTCATTTTCTGCCATGTCTTTACAACAACTTTTTTTACATAACGCATCTCTATCAATCGTCCTTTCAATACTAGCTTTTTTTCAATGTTTTCATCGTTAACACAATAATTTATGCATTACTTCTTTTTTGCATTATATGCATTGTGTACTCATCCGTAATACACATCTATATTCTTTCTCAATTTGACATTATTTATTACCCAGTTATGCTCATACAGTATCCGAGCTCTTGCAATATTATCAGGAATACATAACAAATACTCGTAAGAGACATGGTGAATCCTGGTGGCCTAGCATGGAGTCTTAGTGTAAATCTTTAGACTGTGGAAAACTAACTCACGCTTGGTAGGCCACCTGTTTTAAATTCTAACACTATCGTTGTTAGTGTCAGTTTAAATTCCATCTTCCTTCCCTGTCACCTATTCTGAGTTTTTCTTGCACACTTGTTTCTATAGAAATAGTTATTTGTGCAACAAGAGAGCAAAGTCGTTTTTTGCTGCGAGTGCTGATTTTGAATCCTGAGTGTGGCGAGGGATTCAAAGGCACGAGATGCAAAAAACTTTGCTCTCGTGTAACACACATAACTTTTCACTTCAGCAGCGAGAACACTTTAGGAGATAATAAATATTGGTAGGTTAAATATCAGTTTTATTTGCAGTAAATACTTATTTTCGTTTAAATACAACAATAAGTTAAAAAATTAATAAATTACATTAAAAGACATAATTATCTTGTTGCAAAATTTCTTTAGTTAGTATTTTCCGAACGTGTTTGTCTTTAAGGTCGAATTCAAAATCGGAACTTCGAAAGGGCTGGTCTTTGTCTCTCTCTCTTTCTAATGGCGGGAAAGAGATAGAGTGTAAATGTTTCGAATTGTATGATTAACCCCCTTGGGTTAATAATAAGATATTCGCGGCTTTCTGAAAACAAAAATTAAAAGGTTACTTTGTCCCACTCAGTGAGCAAAATGCGATTTTGCTCACTGATTTCAGGCAGCAAAACCTACATGTTTGAGCTACTGAAGTGAAAATGTTATTCTCTATCTTCTTCTTCAGAACCAACCTGTGGTGCAAACGAAAGATTAGAAGAATGCCCATCATCATTATGCACGCCACAGAACTGTTCCCAGCTCGGATATCCCATTGGCTGTCCTGGCTTACCTGAATACGGCTGTCCAGAACCTCCCGGTTGCGTCTGTATTGATGGCCACGTAAGAGATTCCAGAGGAAGGTGTATACCTAGTAACAAATGTCGTAAGTGGAAATTATAATTATAAAGATAAAAAAATATATATAGAGCAGTTTGTAATTGAGCAGTGGGGAATGTAATAGGCACAACTCAGTTGAGAAATTGAGCAGTTTAATTGGCAGTGGGGCAAAAGGGATACAGTCGAATAGAGCGCCCACTATTTTCAGTGTTCCGTGGCTTACTACCCGAGTAAAGCAACGGAATGATGGAAAAACATTGTAAAACAATAAGGGTTCCTTGAAGACTACGGAACCCTTATTAAAGAAACTTACCATCTCATAGCTGAAGTAATTTTTTATTGACATTCATAAACTTCTTTCACTATGTTTTACAACGGAAGTAATGTCACAACGTTCAACGCCATAATTATATTCTCTTCTAGCTTCATGCGGCGGAGATCCTCGCGCTGTCTCCGGTTGTGGGGTGAACTGCCACAAAACCTGTTCCACTTACAACAGAAAAGATATTGTTTGTCTCCCAATTTGTTACCCAAATGCTTGTGATTGCCGAGAGGGATACGTTTTAGATGAAAATCTAGGTAAATGTGTCCGGCCAGAACAATGCAGTAAGTGTTTTTATTAATAATATCTGTTTTATCTTAACTATCTTGCCCTATCTTTTAAACCTATATTGAGCCATTTCTGGAACATCTATCATCCTTCCATTGGTCTTACCTTACTCCCTTCCAATCCAAACATAATTCTTTTTATGCTTACTTGGTAAATATTAAACACCTATAATTCTTCCACAGCACCTATTTGCAAAGAGAACGAAGTCTTCAATTCATGCGCCAACGGTGGATGTGGAAAATGGAATTGTTCTCAGTTAGGACAACCGGATCTTTGTATTGACCCTCTTGTTTGTGTTGGTGGCTGTAATTGTAAAAAAGGTTACTTGCGAGCGAAAAATGGCACTTGCGTACCAATAGATCAATGTCCAGGTAAGTTTTATTCAACTAATATAGACTAGGTGTTCCTATTAGAAAAGTTATTCGTTACACGTTATTCTCTCGCTGTATGAAATCAGTGTAAGTACATGAATAACTCTACCTAATTCCGATCTATGGTTATTATGCGCTCAACTGAATTCGACAACATAAATGTCATAAAACGTAAGACTCCACTTTACTATTTCAGCACCACGTTGCGGCAAGAACGAACGCTTCGAATTTTGCCCAGATTCCGTATGTGAGCCCCAGAAATGCTCAGAGCTTGGCTTCCCAGTACCATGTGCAGCAACAACAGAAGATACCACATATTCAGCAGAACCGGCTTGTATCTGTATTAACGGCTTTGTAAGGAATGATGAGGGAATTTGTATACCTAAGGAGAAATGCCGTGAGTATTTTTTAAACTATTTTAAATGAACTTGAGTAGGCAGAAACTACAGAAGTCACCTCTTCCACTTTCATAATCAGGTGGCCTACCATGAACTCTTAAGAGGATCGTCTACCGAGCGCTCGGTCCATACTAAAAGAGAAAACGTTTTCCTACCCCTAAATCTCAATGATTTTTTACGAGTAGAATGCTTCCTACACAGTAAAAAACTAGGTTTAGAAAGTTTTGAAAGTTACAGGCGCCAAAGAGTTACTTTTGAAAAAAAGCAAACCTATAAACCTAGTTTTTTACTGTGTCAGAAGCATTCTAAAAAATTATTGAGATAGGATAACATTTAGGGGTAGGAAAACGTTTTCTCTTTTAGTATGGACCGAGCGCTCGGTAGACGATCCTCTTAAAGCGTGAGTCTTCAGGCTGTGGGAAAGAGATGGCGCTAGACGACTTGTTTAGCTCTGTCTCTTTCCCACAGCTTAAACTGGATCACGTTAAGAGCTCGTGGTAAGGCCTCTGGTCACCCAAGCCTGTTGTGAGTATTTGCAATTTCGTTTCTGAAAAACTTCATTAACAAGCTTGTTTGAAACGGTGATGAGTGTTAGTGTATGTGAGTTTCTATGTTTATAAACGCACCCACGACAAAGGAGAAATTCCTTGTATGGAGTAGATTAGATTCTAAAATTAAAAAAAAATACTAGATTTTATAGTAACACATAATATGAATTTTGAATGTAAATAACTATTATCAATCTTTATCTTTGCCTACAGCATCGTGTGGTGGAGATTCGAACGCAAAACCAGGTTGTGGTGTCAACTGCGGTAGGCTCTGTTCTAACTACAACAAAGGACCCGTGCCATGTCCTAAAATATGCAAACTTAACGGTTGTGACTGCAAAAAAGACTATGTACTCGATCAAAATACCGGAAAATGCGTACTCCCAAAACAGTGTAGTAAGTACATCTATTTTATTTAATGTAGTACATTATCATAGAAAATCAGTATAAGAAAAACATACAGTAGAAGGACAAAAAGCTATACCAGTTAAATGTGTCCCTGTCTGGTTTATTATTATTTGAATTCCAGATGAATTCTGAGCTGACCCTATCGTCATACGGCAAGCGGTAGTGACCGGAACGATCAAAAAGGCTCTGTAATTTTGAATAGATTTTTAACTTTATGAACAGTTGAAAACCTACTAAATACTCCTGAGCGTTTGGGTTTATCGCTTGCCATTTGGCTATAGGGACTCAGACACTCACCACAAATGCACACAAAAGTTATACCAAAAAGTTAAAAAAAAATTACGTGAAAATTTCGTCTCGCTCTTGTATGGCTGCCTAATTCCGGAACATGGTCGGAAAACTAATGTTCGACGCTTTAATTGCCCCCGGAAAATTATTTTCAATGAGTTTTTTCAAAAGAGTTTAATGTGTAAAAATAAATTTGTCATGAAATAACAGAACCAGACCGTAAAAGCCTGGAACAGATTTAACAATTTCTAATTGTACCCTTTCAGCTCCAACATGTGGAAAGAATGAAATATATTCGGAATGCGTCAACGGTGGATGTGACGCCAGAAATTGTTCTCAATTAGGTCGGCCTGTCCCTTGTGTGAAACTGGATCCTAAATATTGTATAAAGGGATGTATCTGTCAGCCAGGGTATTTACGAGATTCTAATGGTAAATGTGTAGCAGAAGAACAATGTAAAGGTAAGTATTTAATTTTTGCAAATTACTGGTTGTGGCGACCAGTGTTAAAAATAAGCAATCTTCGAAAGTAGACAAGCATCTCTGGTATACAGTGCCTATTTGGCGTTTGTATTTGTCAGATGTATAGTGCTTTGCATCAATGGTAGTCAACTGCTCTAAAATAGCTCTGACATGGTAAGAGTTAACTATCCTTTAGTTCGAGCATTTCAGAATACTAATTCCTACTTTGAGTTCATCTATCTCATTATTTTTAACGCAGACTATACTTTTTTGGGTTGATTAAATCATCAGATTAGTCCTCCTTGAATGAAACGAAAGGGAGTGCCTTTGCTTTCCAGAACTGCAGCTACCTGTTTAGCCAGTCCGTCAAACGCAAACAATATGCAAGTGTTGTCTGCTGTCCACACAAAGCGTAGAGTTATTTTTGACGGACAGAACTAAACCAGTTCCTATTTACAGAATATTGCCCAGGACAAAACGAAGTTTATGACTCCTGCCCACCTACTTTTCCACCACAAACTTGCGAGAGCATCAAGTTCAGTTGTCCAAAAAAGAAAACTGATCTGGCTAATTGCAAACCTGCCTGTCGGTGCAAGGAAGGCTACTTCAGGAACAAAATTGGACAATGTATTTTGAAAGAGGATTGTTGTAAGTAGCACTTAACCTCTTAGCAATGCAATCAAGTAATGCATGTCATGTTTTGTAAAGGAAGCGGATCAAGGAAGTGGTTTAGACTTTAGAGTATGATTAAAGTTCCTGAGACGCGACTTCGAAGCTTTGCACGACAATCCTAAATGAAATAAGTGAAGCACGTCCCTGTCGTTTGATGAAGTCATATAATCCGTTTATAAACGGGGACAGGGGTTTTAAACATACTAAAACCCCTGTACGCGCAGGCGCAAAAGCGATTGGTGTGCAGGCAAAAAGTCGAGTGAGTGTCAACATAATGAACAGACGCGTATTTAAATGCGGTAATGTCAAGAGGAGAGTATCTCATAGCAGTCCGAAGTTAGGACTTGTGCCCAGTCAGTGGTGGTCAGTATAATAAGTCAAATCTGCTGAACTCTTCAGAAATTTCAGAAGTCGTTAATTTATGCAAAACACAATAGAAGCTTAGAGTTAAATCCAAAACGTTTATATGCTAATATAATTTAGGCATGTAATGTTATGTTTTCGAATACTTTTAGTAAAATGCACGGGTAAAAATGAATTCTTCTCTTGCGGTGGTGCATGTGATAACGTATGCGCAACTCTATCGGAACAAAACCAGACGAACTGTCCTATAATCAATATCCAATGCAACCGTAAGTGCTACTGTGAAGAGGGATATGCTAGGAATGATAAGAATATCTGCATTCCTATTGACCAATGTCCACGTAAGTAAATATTGATAATTTTATAATTCTGTAGCATACCACAGCATACAACAGCTTGCAGTGCTAAAAATACAATAAAGTGTTAAATTAAAACCTCCATTCTTTAGCTACAGCACCAGCATGTGGAATGAACGAGAGACTGGAAAATTGTCCAGATTGGCTGTGCACACCGCAAAGCTGCTCCCAAGTAGGCTACCCAATTGCATGTCCTGCGTTCCAGGGTGAATCCACTGACAATCAAACCTGTCCTGAAGGACCTGGCTGTGTCTGTATCGATGGCTATGTAAGGAGTACTTGTGGGCAATGTATTCCTGTTGATCAATGTCGTAAGTTATAACGCCCTTTTGTATAATTTACTTTATTACAGCTTGCGTGGATTACGTATGTTTCTTACGGATTCCAAATCGCGGGTCAGGGAGAAGATATTTATTTCTTAATTTCGGTCTGTATAGTTGAATAATATTGAATCCTACTTTTAGCCCTCTTAAGGTTCCATCAACACCTTTATAATTTCGTCAAGTTCATCTGCATGTCCATTCGTGGCTTAGCTAAGCCTAGGTTTTAATGATGAATTTCTTTTTTTTCTTGTATAAACCTAAAGTAAGCCGTAAAACGCATTTTTTTTTAATATTACCCGAATTTTTATTTATTTTTCTCCTGTTTTTGTTGTTCTTATATTATAATGCCCATCTTACAGCGTCATGTGGTGGGGATCCAAATGCAGTACAAGGTTGTGGTGTAAACTGCGGCAGACTTTGCTCCAATTACAAAAAGAAGAACGTTATTTGTCCGTTATTTTGCAAACTTAACGGTTGCGATTGTAGAAAAGGCTACGTTTATGATAGCAACTTAAACAAATGCGTTCTTCCTAAAGATTGCAGTAAGTATCCTTCCAATTGATACTATCCAATCTTTTCAAGAATGCACAGATTAAAAAACTTTGATATTATGTTTAGCACCCACTTGCGGATTAAATGAAGTATACGATGTTTGTGCCAACGGCCAAAAAAGAAACTGCACGCATGTAGGAGAACCCACAGTTGGTATAGATCCTAAAACATGCTACGGTGGATGTGTTTGTCAAGAGGGATTCCTGCGACACGAGAACGGAACTTGTGTACCTGAAAATCAATGCCCAAGTAAGAATTATTTTTAACCGACAGAAAAAGGAGGTTCTCATTTCGCCCTGAATGTTTGTCAACGAGTATCTCGCGTTTGCTGTAGAGCTGTTTTAATCAAATAATAAATGCACGAGCAGTGAAAACTACTTTAGAAAATAAGGGAACAGTGTGCTTAGTGCGAGTTTTTTAACGTTGACGTGATAGTAACGTTTAACCGCGTTTGGCGCTTCTATTGGCCCGCTGCAAGGACATGAGAACTCTCAACCAATGAGAGCGCCAAACGCGGTTAAACGTTACTATCGCGTCAACGTAAAAAAACTGGCACTAAGCACACAGTGTCTAAGACGGGGACGCGGGGTGTGATGGGAAATCACACACTTGAGGTTTACCTCAAGTGTGTGAGTATTGTGTTAAGTTTACTTAACACAATACTCACGTAGCACAAGTGCCAACAGGACGCCATTTGTTAATGGCCGCTTGCAAATGTCGTCCTAATGGCGTTTGCGCTACGTTAGTGTTGCGATAAGTATGCCTTGTGTGTGTATGTCCCCATTATACCTCGCGTCTCCGTCTTATACAGTGTTCCCCTACGTCTGGTCTAGTCTAAGTAAATTGCTGGTAGATATTGCTGGTACCCAACCAGCAATATCTACCAGCAAGTTACTTACCTAGTTATTTTTAACCGACTTCCAAAAGGAGGAGGTTCTCAATTCGGATGTTTGTATTTTTTTTTATATGTTTGTTCGGACATAACTCCGTCGTTTAACAACCGATTTGAAAAAATCTTTTTTATTTTGACTTTTTGTCAAAGAAATAAAAAAGAAAGTCACCGACTTTCGAAAGAAAAGTTTTTTTGTAGGTTATTTTGAACTTTTTTTGTGGTTGTTTTGAAGTCGGTTACATTTTTTTTTGAAAAAGTTTTTTATTATTAAAATTATTGCTTTTTCACATGAAGTTCGATCAACTTTATGACATACTTTGTCAAAAGGCTTACTGAAATCATGTATTTCAGTAAGCCTTTTGACAAAGTATGTCATAAAGTTCTAATTCAAAAACTCACTGTGTACGGTTTTGCTGGTTTTCTTCTAAAATGGATTCACTCTTATTTAACTGAACAGTCCGTTTATATGGTTGCCAACAGATATAAATTAGAAACCTTATGGTTAATCTTCGGCATTCCACGGAGATCTCACCTTGGTCGTATCATATTTATTATCTTTGTAAAAGATCATCCAAAATTGATTTTTCATCTCCTTGCTAAACTTGTTCGACGATGATTAAAAATAAGTTTGCATAAGTAATCATAATTCGTGATTCTCTAAGATTTCTAGTAAAGAAAAACAAACGATTTATAAGAATTTAATCGAGTTCAAGTTACTCGTATGTTAGCAGTTTGTTAGCTAAATGTTTTGTTTTTTTAAATCACGTTGACATAATGCAGCATAATCATAATCAAACTCCTAAATGTTACAAAAAAAAATAATGACAAAATTAAACCTTTATTAAATTTAATCACAATAGCACAATGCACAAACCCGCACGAAGTTTATAACAGCTGCCCTCCCACTTGTCCGCCACAAACATGCAACGCTATTGGTATTGCCTACCCCTGTGCACCCCCTTGCTTAGGCAAAGAATTCTGCCGCCCAGCTTGTGTGTGTGAAGATGGCTACTACCGGAATTCAGTAGGTGAATGTATTTCAGAAGCAAACTGTTGTAAGTATTTTTTATCATTAATTATTTAACAATCTATTATTCTAATCATTTCTATATCTACTACCTATATAATCTGTCATACTCTAATATTCCCTTTCCCATCTAACCGTGGTCTTTTACCTTTGCTGGTGCTCACCTCTAACATCCAGCAAAACCGGAGATGGTTAACAGTAATACCAGCTTTATTCCAAGAAAAAACATAAGTGGGTTTTCCAAAAAACCCACTTATGTTTTTAACAGTTTAATACACTTATCTACTCAGAGCTATTTTAAGTTATACCACAGCACTCGATTTCCCGTTTACCGCATGCAATTAAACTTAGACATCAATAACTAGTATTCTTCAACGGCCACTTTCTCTTTCTTAACACTAAAACCCACTTTACAAGACAGTATAAAAGGATCAACCCCTCACAGAACTGTCAACCATCATATATTATGTGAACTTTATACAGAGGATAGGTAGGAGGAGAGGATAGGTATTGCAAAAAAACCATCCCAACCTATAGATACTTTTATGCCATTCGATAGTGTCGCTAACACGGATCAAATTCTGAAAAGTACGGCTTTGTCAAAAATCAAATTGTTTTAATAAATTGAATCGAAATCAAAATTTTAGTTTTGGCCTCATTGGTGGCTTTTGCAGTGATCTGCCTCTTTAAAACATTGTGTTCCAATTTCAATTACCTAGGTATTTTTTCTTTACAGTAAAAACGAAATTATTGAATGTAGAACTAAATCTTTTAGTAGACTATACTCATTGACCCACATAATATTCCACTACTAATAATTACCGCAATAACTGAAATAACAAATGCCTTTCGGCACACTCAGAAAAAAACGTCAATGATGTTTTTAATACGGTATCAGAACTGCATGGTAAAACCTATTCATACACAAGGCGACGCAAGACTCTGATACCTCATGACTTTGGTATTCATTCTCATGACTTATCTGATCTGATGTCTATGAACATAAATAAAGATTGTTTTGCGGTAGTCGCCTCGATACCAAAGTCGTAAGGTATTGAAGACTTGCGTCGTCTTGTGTACGAAGGGGCTAACAATTTTTATTGGAGATCGTTTTCATTTTGGCAACTAAGTAAGCTGATATAGACTTTTTTGCCAGTTTCAAATAGTGACGTCAGTGCAGGAGTTGCAGTTTTTATTGCCTTTAAGAACAATGTTTCCTTACAGTAAAATGTAAAGAAAACGAACACTATTCTTGCGGACCAGAATGCGACAACGAGTGTGCTAGATTATCAACATGGAACCAAACAAATTGTCCGATCAAAAATAAACGATGTGTTGAGAAATGCTATTGCGATAAAGGGTATGCTCGAGATGATAACAAAATCTGTATTCCTATAGATCAATGTAATGGTAAGTGCGTTTTAGTCTAGAGAAAAAATATTAAGAGCACGAAATGTTAAAACCATTTTTATTCATTCAAGCAACAATTGTTAAATCAGTACTTCTAAGGGAGCCAACTCATGACGCGACACGACTCGTGCGATATCGAGTCGATTACTGATTCAAGTCGCACGTATTTACTAACTTGACCGTGAACTAAAAAATCCACCTGATCTATAAAAGAAACTAATTTGGAAGTGGGTATCAAAGACCATTAACTTGATTTCTCATTATTCAGCGACATGTCCCGGACCAAACGAATTTTACGATTGTGGCGTTGAGTGTGACAACGTCTGCTTAACACTGAATGAGCAGAGCAGGAAAAATTGCCCCATTATCAACATACAGTGCAACAAAATGTGCTACTGTAAAGACGGATACGCCAGGAATGGAAGTAACATCTGTATACCCATCAAAGATTGTCCTCGTAAGTTTTTATCTGATTACTAGTTCAGTAAATATTTTATATTTAGTCATTGATCGACTGTCTCATTAAATATTACCAAAAGCGCGAATCATGAGTATAAAATCTTGGGTTCGAAGTCAGTTCCAAAGGAAACTGACCGGATTCATGCCCAAGTTAGCACTAGACTCGTCTACTTCACACATAAAACTGGCAAGAATTTAGTACACTTTTGTCTAACCCTTTGGGTTCGATTTTGTTTTTTGAGATGAGTTTATAGAGCGGGAGCCCGCAACAGATGTCCGTGAGCAATTTCTTCTCAAGCGATAATTAGCAGGCTACATGAGGGAGTCGTATCATAAAGATTCGTGGAAGTCAGCTGCGATTCCGTTGGTGGGATAAGCAGCAATCGCCGTTCAAACACGTAGAAAAAATATTTTTTTTAGTCATTTCCTCCCAACTGAAACCTGGTTAATATTGAAGATTACCTTGTAACACGAAGAATAAAACCAATCAGCCGACGATACCATGGTGGAATACACGTCAGCTGGTCACTCGAACATGTAATTTTTTATTTTATTTTCAGTGATTTCCTCTCAACCCAAATTTAACCCAATGAAAGTTTACATGTAGATAAGGCTAAAAACAGACGTCAGCTGGCTGTAGCTCGGTGGAAAGATCGTCAGCTGATGCTTTGAAAATTACAAGTAGGACTACCGCTCTCAGCCTAAATCTGCATTCAGTTCAATGTTTTCAATTCCTCCCTACAGAAAACCTGTTTATATTGAGGCTTACTCAATATCACGATGAAAAAATCCATTCATCTTATGTTTACAGACAGTTATGGATCAAAATACAGAGTTGTTCTTATAAAGCTGGGCATCAGGAACATATGTGATTCCGTAAGAGATACGAAAAAACTTATTTAGATAACTTTAGCTCTTTTTTCAGTATAAACATTTTGGCATTTTTATTTTTTTGGTCAAGTGTGAATTGTCCACTAAAATGAATTCGCTAGGAACAATATTTGGATTATACAAAATGTGCAATACCTTAAAAACTACTTACCCGATTTTCATGAAACAAACTGTACAATAGTTTTTACAACAAGACCAACACATTAAAATAAAGTCCATTACAATAACCCCATAAACAAAAAACTACATTTTCAAGTTACGTAGTTATGATCAACATAATTAGGTATCATAAGATTTATTTTTTAATGCCTTTCGACTCTGTTTCATGTCAATTATTATTTCGATGTATCGGAAGACAAAAATCAGGAAGGCGGAAATTGGATAAAGGACATAACATTCATCACGCTCCATACATTTTTTGGGCTTTTCTGAAAGTGCCGGCCAAAGTAGGTATTAAAAGTCAGCGATGAGACCACCACCGCCCGCTACGATGAGAGGTGCACGTAGTGGGAGGTGCGACAAGATGTACTTAGGTAAATATTGTTTGTAAGGAGATAAGATTATTTTTTGTAATTGTATTAGAATTTTGTATGTTATTTGTTTGTGCTTAATTCTTATTAGAATACTGTATTTTTCTTATTAGAGTTCATTAAAATACATTTCGTATCGAAACTAACTAGAAAATTGTACTAAAGTTTGATAAATATGTTGATCATAATATTACGTAACTTGAAAATGTATTTTTTGGTTTATGGGGTTATTGCAATGGAACTAATTTTAATGTGTTGGTCTTGTTTTAAAAACTATTTTACAGTTTGTTTCATGAAAATCGGTTAAGTAGTTTTTAAGGTATTGCACATTTTGTATAATCCAAATATTGTTCCTAGCGAATTCATTTTAGTGGACAATTCACACACGACCAAAAAAATAAAAATGCCAAAATGTTTATACTGAAAAAAGAGCTAAAGTTATCTAAATAAGGTTTTTCGTATCTCTTACGGAATCACATATGTTCCTGATGCCCAGCTTTATAAGAATAACTCTGTATTTTGACCCATAACTGTCTGTAAACATAAGATGAATGGATTTTTTCATCGTGATATTGAGTAAGCCTAAATATAAACAGGTTTTCTGTAGGGAGGAATTGAAAACATTGAACTGAATGCAGATTTAGGCTGAGAGCGGTAGTCCTACTTGTAATTTTCAAAGCATCAGCTGACGATCTTTCCACCGAGCTACAGCCAGCTGACGTCTGTTTTTAGCCTTATCTACATGTAAACTTTCATTGGGTTAAATTTGGGTTGAGAGGAAATCACTGAAAATAAAATAAAAAATTACATGTTCGAGTGACCAGCTGACGTGTATCCCACCATGGTATCGTCGGCTGATTGGTTTTATTCTTCGTGATACAAGGTAATCTTCAATATTAACCAGGTTTCAGTTGGGAGGAAATGACTAAAAAAAATATTTTTTCTACGTGTTTGAACGGCGATTGCTGCTTATCCCACCAACGGAACAGCAGCTGACTTCCACGAATCTTTATGATATGACTCCCTTATGTAGTCTACTAAGTATGGCTTGAGAAGAAATCACTAACGATATTTTGGCCTGGCTCCCGCTCTATTACTCTTGACTGTAGTTCAGGTTAAAGGCGACTGAAACAAAGCCTACATCTAGTGATGACTATCAAATAACAATTAAATAGCTCCAAGTTTTCCAAGGCACTGAAAAATCTGAAAGAAGGTCACGAAGCATAAGGCACTTACACAAGTCGATTGTTGGTCAATTATGTCGGCCTGCTGTGCGGCGAATATCGACTGTCCAAAATGACAATTCCACTAGTTTTACTACTAATTTTTCGCAGCTATGCGATTGGTGAGCTTGGTATGCCGCACGGCTGAATCGACCGCAAAGTCAATCCCTTACATTCATTGATCAATCAATGCCCTAGTTCTCAACTAAGGGTATAGGAGAGGAAGGGAGAATAAGACTTCCTACCGGCTTCCGTCCCTTATTGACTTTTAAAAACGTAATATAATATAACTTTTTTCACTCTAGCACCCAGATGTCGTGACGACGAAAGATGGGAAGAGAATCCTTGCCAAGTCTGCGACCCTCTCACTTGTAGTGAAGTTGGCAAGACAAAGGAGTGTCCTCCAGTACAAAATGGTGGCTGCGATAATACGCCAACCTGCATCTGTAAAGCCGGTCTTGTGAGAGAAAATGGTGCATGCATACCTAGTTCCAATTGCTTCACCTGATTTGGTTTTATTTTTATTCTGTATAAAAATTGTTTTCATATTAATAAAATTTTTAATCAAGATTTTGTAACAACTTTTTTTATCGATTTTCTTGTTTGTTTTCGCATTGGAATGGGCAATTTTCAACTTTCTGATCAACCTGAAAAATATTTGTAAAATGATTTTATTAAAATATGTATCTCATGTGACTTTGAGTTTTTTTTTTTGTGTTTCGACTGGACGAAAGGCCAACAAACCACAATAACGATTAGAGTCTGAAATTAATATTTTGTTTCAATCCAAATCCTGATTCGCTCTCTTTGGCGATTGCTTGTACTGACGTCTGAAAGTCACCGATTGCCTAATTTAGCCGTTGATTGATTACAGGCAAGGTCTGGATCAAGATACCTAGATAGACGCCCTGTATTTCTTTTTCCATATTTGATACTTCCATATATTTTTGCTAGCATTCTTTTGAGTCTATATAATATACAGGGTGAATTTTTAAACTGAGCGTGGTATATCCGGAACTATGAGAAATATCGAAAAATGCTGAAAGGAGTCTCGAGGCCGATTTTGATGAAAACTATTTCATTTTATTGTATAACAATCAATAATCGTGGCTAGGAATTAATCCCGCTAATTTTGGAAAAAAACTATTAAATTCTGGGAAGAAGTGATATACGGCAAACATGAGGAAAATGGTGTTTTTTTAAATAAATCGTTTAAAAATTTAAATTATTAATGGTGATATTCGCAGCGCTCTACATCTTCCAAACTTTGTGTTCTGATTTCTTTTTGTGATCACTTCACGGTAAAAACACAATAAATTCCGATCATTCAACTCCGAACAAATTTTGTTCGGAGTTTCGTTGATTTCTACTAATACTGTTTACGTTCTGTTTCGTATTTTATAATCTGGTGCATTGAAGAAAGGATTCTAAAATGGCGGCTTGTACTTGCTTTGACAGATAGTACAGTCAGCATATAAGATTTCAAATTAAAGTTTTTTTCAAATTGAAAAAAAAAAAAAAACAAGGCTGGATCACAATAATTTCTCAAACTTAACCTAACAATAAAACAAAATTAAATTAACAATAATCAACAGGTAACAACGAAAAAATAACAAAAACTATAGTAACTATTCTTAAAAAAGATCACTGAGCGCGTCAAAATATCAAGACTAATTTTTTTTCTGCTTACGCTACGCGCAGGAGTGGTATAGACGGCACTAGTGTGCGAGCGAGAGAACACGATAAGCGCCGCCATTTAAGAATCCTTTCTTCAATGAACCGGGTTATACTAAAAATTAGCACTTTCCCGTAGTTTGCCAAAAGTACATCATTACTTTACAGAATTTGACCCTTATTAGCGACACTTTTATAATAAAATTTTCACTTTTATAATTTAATCTATTAATTATTTTATTATTTTTATCTTTGTTCATCGGGTTTGAAGCTACCCTGAAAATTTCAGCCTGCTAGCTTATCGGGAAGTGCCTCAAAGCCTGTCCGCCATCTTGGACGTCCACCATATTGGATTTAAGTCACATGACAATTTTTTTCGTATTTCTGACAGCAAACCCTTTCATTTGGTACCCATATCATGGGGGTGGATTTCAAACAGCCAGTCTGCCATCTTGGGGAGGCCGCCATATTGGATTTGTTATGACGTCTCTTAGCTGGTCATATATTGTCATCAGAACTCAGAGCGTGTGCAAAATTTCAGCCTGCTAGCTTATCGGGAAGTGCCTCATAATTGAGTTGCAAAAGTCCAACCGGAACGACAAACAAACAAACAAGAAAAGTGAGTTTATGAAAACGTGGGAAAAATTAATAGATTTTAAAAAATCTAAAAACCCACGTTTTTAAAAATAAGAAAATAACCCTACGGGGTTGAGAGAGGGGCCAGTCAAAACGTGGGGGCGTAAATTATTTAAGGGATTATTTATGGGATATATTTACAGGAAGTGTATAGATCGTGGGTGTAACTTGAAATGATACGCCCCCACGTTTTGAGTGGCCCCTCTCTCAACCCCGTAGGGTTATTTTCTTATTTTTAGGATATTTAAAAACGTGGGTTTTTAGATTTTTTTAAATCTATTAATTATTTTATTATTTTTATCTTTGTTCATCGGGTTTGAAGCTACCCTGAAAATTTCAGCCTGCTAGCTTATTGGGAAGTGCTTCAAAGCCTGTCCGCCATCTTGGTCGTCCGCCATATTGGATTTAAGTCTCATGACTATATTTTTCGTATTCCTGACAGCAAACCCTTTCATTTGATACCCATATCATGGGGGTGGATTTCAAACAGCCAGTCTGCCATCTTGGACGTCCGCCATATTGGATTTAAGTCACGTGACTATTTTTTTCGTACTCCTGACAGCAAACCCTTTCATTTGATATCCATATCATAGGGGTGCATTTAAAATAGCCTGTCTGCCATCTTGGACGTCCGCCATATTGGATTTAAGTCACGTGACTATTTTTTTCGAATTCCTGACAGCAAACCCTTTCATTTGATACCCATATCATAGGGGTGCATTTCAAATAGCCTGTATGCCATCTTGGACGTCCGCCATATTGGATTTAAGTCACGTGACTATTTTTTTCGTATTTCTGACAGCAAACCCTTTAATTTGATACCCTTATCGTGGGGGTGGGTTTCAAACAGTCAGTCCGCCATCTTGGGGAGGCCGCCATATTAGATTTGTTATGACGTTTGTTAACTAGTCATGTATTGTCATCAGAATTCAGAGCGTGTGCAAAATTTCAGCCTTCTAGCTTATCGGGAAGTGCCTCAAAATTGAGTTGCAGAAGTCCAACCGGAACGACAAACAAACATACAAGAAAAGTGAGTTTATAAAAACGTGGGAAAAATAATGAGTTTCGATTTTTTTGTAAAGTTCGCTGTCGAGTTTATATAACACTACGCCTTTTAACCCGCTCACGATAAATTTAAAAAGCGTCACTTTGCCAAAAATGTGCATAGGTACCTCATTCGCGCTATAGCTGATTTTAGTCTTCTCTCGTACCCCATACACCAGTTTCATTGTGAGCAAAATGCTCTATGCGCGAGTGCCTATGTAACTTTCGAGGGCGCGAGTGCTGCCGGGTTAAGTACATGTTTTATGTAACATTTATGTAATAAATAATAATATGTTGCTATGGGATAGTTGACTACTTATTAGATATGAGCGCCGATGGCCAATTCCACGGCGGCGGCGTGGCCTGTATATTTTCACGGCGGCGGCGGCGTCGCGGCGGCGCGTCGCGTCCGGCCGTGCGCCTTAGTTTTTTTTTTATTAGGGAGAGATTTCTTAAGAAGAAAAATGAAGAAAATCATGTTGTTGTTAGGTACAAAAAAAAAGTTTTATAAAGAAACGTATTTGTTAATTACAATTTTAGTCTTCTATAATTAGAGATTACGTTTACTAAAAAAAATAATTGTTTCAGTATTTTAAGATGCGAGACAGAGTTTTTAATCAAAGCACTATCAATTTTTTTATGTGAAATGGGTTGGCTCTTGACCCTAGTTTTTTTTTATTGTGGTAAAATCATCAAATGAGTCCTCCTACCCCGGGCAGGACAGGAGATACTGTCAGCCTTGTACTAACTTAAATCCACGGTGTCCTTCAGTAGCCCTTTGTGTACCGGAGTCGCGGTATAAGTGTGTCCCACGACCCCGGCAGGCTTTGGCCCTCTAAATGGGAGGCCCCGTCATTGTGCTCCGGGCTGTCCTCATAGTGGTGACAACCAGACGTTTCCTCCCTCCTTATCCGACACAGGTACCTCCCGAAGCATCCGTGTCCACTGTCCGGTGAGGACCTGCGTCAAGCGGTAGGTGAGGACGCCGTGGGACCTATCCAGCCACCCTCAAAGAGGGATCTTACCGCCGCGATTGCGGCGAGCCCGTTGACCCTAGTCTAGGTCACGAATGACTAAGACAAGGTTGACGATACCCAGAAGTAGGAGCCCCGCTAAGCGGGGCTCCGTCGATTTCTCTTGTGAAGGAAGAACTAGTTTTGCCTAGGCCAGACTAGTGTATCCTGAAATCGGGTTTGGCCGGTAATTTATACACTTGACTGTGTAGAGCCGACTATACACGTACCAGTTTACTTGTACAAATCGAGACTTGCACGAACATAAGACAGTGACCATGTTAGGGACTTTAACCATGGCGTGATGTGACGCGATTTGATCGATTCCAACCACAAGTGAAAATAAACCTTGCCACTAAGAAATAATGATGCAATTCGATTGACTTGACGTCGTTGTGTCGTCCCTTAGAAATTTGTGCAAGTATCTTCCCACACACGTTTCAGTATACTTGCGCAAGTCTGGATTACCGCAAGTATACTGTAAGTGCCTTTTCACACGTTCCGGTTGCCGGGTAGCCGGTGCCGGTATGGCAAATTACGCCGGTTCGTATGAAAGCTAGAGTACATGCCATACACTGCGCCGCCGGCCACCCGGCAACGGGAACGTGTGAAAAGGCAGTAAAGTGTGTGGCATAAGCTACGTAGTCAGTGTAGCAAAGAGGCTAGAGCGAACAAACGCCGAATGCCATCAGGACGCGCTTGCGAGCGAGAAAGCAAGTTGCGACTCGTCGTGGCGGCGCGCCGCGCGTTTCTTTCGGCGGCGGCGCGCCGACCGAATTCACGGCGACGGCGGCGCGCCGGCGCGGCGCTCATATATACTACTTATACAGGGTGATTTTTTAGTCACCATCCAAATTTTAATATATTAATCTTTGGCGAAAATCATTGAATACGTGTTTTTTCTTTTTGTATCACTCAATACAAAAATATCGAGATATCACGTCTCAATGTTATCTATAAAAAGTTGATGAATCTGGCCACCGCGCTGTGATGTGTCGCTCAGGTGTAGCGGGGCGGGGCGGGGGGTCGGCGGGGTGCGCTCTGCCCGTTTCATGCGTCGGCAAGTGTATATTATTAACGTTTAGCTTAGTGACCACACAGAGCGGATGAGAAAATGATTTAATATGACAATTTGACGTATCGATTTTTTTTCAAAAATGGGTTTAGTGATTGATACCTAGAATATATTGATGCATAGAAAAATTTTGGACGGTGGTAAAAAAGTCACCCTGTATAGGTAAGTAAATAAAATAACAATAGCAGTGAATAATGTGAACAAAACGAAACTTAAATCCATCCGTAAAGATACAAGGTATATAAATAATAATTATGTATGTGTACACCACCACCAAGGCTGATGCCAATAAATTCAGGGTTCAACAAGAAAAATATTTTTTTTTATAAAAATAGTATTTTATTGGTTTGTCATATTTTGTCTTGGAAAAACAACTTCCATTAGTAATTCCTACGATGCTCGTATATAGATCGACTAGCTGTTACCAGCGGCTTCACCCGCTACAACTCGAAAATTATCCCACGGGAACATAAAATCGGGATAAAAACTATCCTATGTGATATTCCAGGTTATAAACTATCTGTACCAAATTATAGCCAAATCCGTTCAGTGGTTTTTGCGTGAAACAGTAACAAACATACCTACATACACATACACATAGATACATACATCCTCACAAACTTTCGCATTTATAATAATATTAGTAGGATTATGTATTATTATAAATGGGATGCATCTAAATCCATAAAGGAAACCAGAAAACCACAGAGTCTCAATCAGCCTAAACTACAATGTAAATGGGGAGGCTGGTCCTATAGGTTTTTAACGTAAGAAGTTTCTGGTAAAGAAGAATTAAGGTGGTATAGTTCCGTATAATAAGTGCTCCTGCTTGGAATTTTTGGTTTTGGATATACCGGTTTGGTGGCCTCGCGCAGGGAACGAGATGGCGCTAGACGACTTGTATAGCTCTGTCTCTTTCCCACAAACCTACACTGGATCGCGTTAAGAGCTCGTGGTAAGGCACTTGATGTCTTCCTTCAACTTTTAGGCTGCTCCCACATCTATCGACGCGGAATCGGCTTTTTCCGTCGCCCTTTCTCTTTCTGTCGCTTAGAACTGCCATTTGCTAGACCGAGACAATGCGATAGCACGCGGCCGCCTCGAGGATTCCGCCGCGTGCTATCACATTATGCTTTCTGTCTCGGTCTAGCAAATGGCAGTTCTAAGCGACAGAAAGAGAAAGGGCGACGGAAAAAGCCGATTCCGCGTCGATAGATGTGGGAGCACCCTAAGAGACCAATCATCATCATCATTTACCTGCCCTTATCCCATTTTACTTGGGTTCGGCGTAACATGTTTTTTCTTAAATTCTCCCCTATTAGGCGTCACAGTATCATTTACACCTTTTTCTTTCATATCATTCCTTTGACAATCCATCCATCTTTTCTTTCTCTTCCTCATTAGAGAGCAGTGATGATAAAAGTAAATTCATTCAAGCAATGCGCCTTGCTGGGTTTGAACCCACGACCTACAACTCGTAAGTCGGAGCAGATACCAGTGGACATTCTGCGTTTTGAAAATCTTACACAGTATTAATTTATTGCTTTATCACTTTTAATTTGCGAAACTCTACAAAGACAAGGAAGTTTTACTCGGTCAATTTATTACCTATACATATTTCATTTGTACAACATGAAATCTAATATTGAAAATCCAGGGTCGTACGTATGCATGACATTATTTAACACGCGCAGAAATACTGCGTAATCATTCGCGCTCTTCGATAGGTTTCAGTACTGTTCATACCGCAAAGTGTGTATCAAAATGGCCTATTCCCGGCACATTTTAGGAATCAAAAAAATGTTGAGATCCTTATATTTGGTGGTTGCAGTTGTCCTTCTTAATGCTGCGTGTGCAAGTAAATATGTACTCTAATAATTTTTATTTTTAAACCTACACTATTCAATTGATTCCATGACCATTCCGATATGTAAATCAATCTTAAATAGGGTTTCACTCCTTTACTTTAATACCCATTAATTTGTTCTTGTAAAACCGATATCGAAATCTCTAAATTTAGGCCGCGACGTCGCGTGGCAGTCGTTTACGTCTGGCGTCCGCTGAACGCGACATAAACGTCGCGCACATGATACTATTTGAGTACCCGTTCGTACCCACAAGAACAGAGCAAGACGAGGCGTGATTATAAGTTACTAAGCTATTGCCAACAAACGCGACGTTAACGTTGCAAGGCCGTAGCGAACGCTTGCTATTAGAGACCGGCATCGTCGCGCAACGACGCGCCTGCGCAGCGTTGATGTTGCGCAGACGTCGGGGACACGCCAACACTCGTAAAGTGCCAGTGGGATAGTGACCTAAACAACCACAACATAAAATCTCAATGATAAAACTTAAATAATGAGTGCAACGGGCACAATATTCGTACAACATATCAATATTTGTTATCACTCACGATAAAAGACATAGTTTTTGATTTCGAAAACGAATTTTTGATATTTTGCTATCATAAAAAAGGTGGGTGACAGATAGGGCCACCCTCCATATAAAAAATCTTCTATACCTTTATGGGAAAATCAAAGATACGTGCCTCATATACGGGACAACCAGTAACATACGGGACATAATTTGGTAAAGCTAACAATTGATTTGTATAAGACCTTGACAATAGACCGAGATAATTATATTAAAGAACCCGAGTGCGTGTACAATTAATTTGACACGATTACCGTTTACAGTGAAACATAGTTTACTCTGTGAAATTGATTAAGTCTACAATAATATTATATAGCGGAAGAGTTTGGTTCACGCAGAGAAATGTATACGAGAACTTCTGGTTGCAACCGTGACAGCAAAACTCACTAGTTGACTTAACAAAATTTGTAGTAATAAATACTAAGTCCTTGTTATCTCTACTACTTACTTAGTATTTATTACTAAGTCCTTGTTATCTCTACAACTTACTTAGTATTTATTACTAGAAATGTTGTAAAGTCAACTAGTGAGTCTTGCTGTCACGGTTGCAACCAGAAGTTCTCGTACAGGTAGCTAGACTTTTCTCTGCGTGTTGTTTGTTTGAATACACTAATATTAGAGACCACTGTTTCGAATAGTTTTTTTTTGTAATGGATAGTCCATTTATCGAGGAAGGCTTAAGGCAATATAACATTATGCTATGACTAATAGGATCAGAGTAGCAATGAAAAATGTTGCAATCTCGGGAATAAATATTCTTTTTTTTTCATTATTCTCATTTTTGTGTGAGGGCTTCCGTTGCGTTCGCTGCGTCTTTTAAGGTTACCATAACCTTTTTTATGGAAGTTAAATTAGTTGTAAAATCGTGTAATGGGGAGCTGGCTGTCCGACCAAGAGACGGGGTGTGGTCGTCCACACGTTCGCCAAGGAAACTGACCGGGCCTCCATAGGGACAGACGCCTAACATAGCGCAGGTGAAACTACGGGCAGAAACTAGCATATTATAATACTGAAACCAGATCTTTGACCGGTTGATGGAAACAGGCTTGCTCCTTATTAAATGGCACTAACATTACCGTTGAATTGGGGAGTTCTTATTAAACAGTTCTGCGTAATCCGGGACGGAAATGTAACAGGGGTCTACTCTCTTGGTCCGTCAACGAAGATACGGGCCCGTAAGAAAGTATCTCGAAATTGTTGAATGAACCTAAATCCCTGTTAGTTTTTAATTCATACATTTCGTTTGGACAACTATCCAGTCATGTTGTTACTAATTTTTAGTTCGTACCTATGTTTATCACTAATCAAATCTTATGTCTATAAGTGATAAGATAAGGCGTAGAAAACGTCAAAAAATATGGGCGAATCTATTGGTTTCGTGCTTAGATGGAAGTCCCTCCCGTTCTCTCATCGGGGGCTGGACGGGAGGGACAGTCACGGTCGTTCAATAGTCTTTACGTTCCACGGCCAAAAACTGTCCCGCGACCTAAAAGTACCCCCCTTTTATTTTTTTAGCGTCGTAAAATCATCAAATGAGTCCTCCCACCCCGGGCAGGGCGGGAGGGACTGTCAGACTTCTACTGACAAAAATCCACGGTGTCCTTCAATAGCCCTTTATGTTCCGGTAAGGGAATAATCCCGCGACCCCGGCAGGCTTTGGCCCTCTGAGAGGGGGGCCCCGTCATTATGCTGACGCTCTTTGAGGCGCGCGTGGGACACAACGCGCCATCGACCCGGGCATGGTCCATGGTCGGGCAGCGAGTTGTAAAAGTACCCCTAGCAAAACATTATGTTTTCAAATTTAACTTTTTTTCCTTTCTAAAAGTAAACTGGTAATGTTAATTTTATAACCATAACTACCCAGTCTTGCCATAAATATTGTCACAAAGAAAAAATAAATTTTTGTTTTGTAAATAATATTTATTACTTTTACAGTGTGTTAGTTTAATGCATAAATATAAAACAATTTAAAATATAAAAAGCTTATTCGAAGTGGTCTCCATTGGCTGCAATACAGTCCTTTAAACGTTGAGGCCAGTTATCAATAGCAGCACGCACTCTTTCCATGGGAAAATTCTTCACTGCCAATCGTATGGATTGTTTTAGGGACTCCAAATTATCATGGCGTTTAGAGCAAGCCGTACTCTCTAAAACTGACCATAAATCATAATCCAGTGGATTAAGATCGGGGCTAGACGACGGCCAGTCTTCAGCTCTGATGAAGTCAGAAACGTTCGCTTCCAACCAAGACTGCGTGGACCGAGCTTTATGACCCGGCGCTGAGTCTTGTTGGAAGGACCATACTTGGTTATTGAACATGGTGTTGTGAAGGGGCTTAACTACCTTCTCAAGAATGGTATCTTGATACACTTGTGCCGATGTTTTGATACCTTTTTCACAAAAATATGGCTCAGTCACTCCTTCATAGCTGACACCCCACCAAACCATCACTGAAGTCGGATAATGCCCACGTTGCACTCTGCTGACTAATTGGGAAGCTTCCTTAGAGGTTTGAGCATAAATGCGGTCATTTTGTTTGTTAAAACATTGCTCAATTGTAAAGATTTTCTCATCTGTAAACAAAATTTTTCTGTGACCTCCTTTTGCGTACCGCTTCAGTAGTTGTTTTGATTTTACCACCCTTTTCTTTTTTAAATTATCAGTTAAAAAATGACCAGTACGTCTTTTATAGGCTGCAAGTCCTAAGTCATCTTTTAAAATACGTGACATGGTTCTGGGTGCTATCTTCATCTCCCGAGATAAAATCTTTTGCTTTCGGACAGGATTTCTTCGAATTCTTTCCCTTACTGCTTTGACCACCTTTTTCGTACGAACACTACGTGGACGGCCAGATCTTTTTCTGTCACAAACAGAGGACGTTTCATTGTACCTATTAATGGCCCGGTAAACAAACATTTGACTAATACCAAGCTTATGGAGAGTTTTAAAAATTGACTTTGGCTCCATACCAACTTTGTGCAACGCAATCACAGCGATTCGGTTCTCTTTATCACCCCACTCCATTTTAATATCGCAAAATATTGTAAAATGTATTGGCGCCAAAATTAGAAAACCCAATGAGCAATCATATAAAAATGACAGATTCCAAATTCAAACGTAATATCTTTCTCATTTTTCATTGTAACAGTATTTATGGCCAGACTGTGTATATTATATTTTTTTTTACTTTGAATTTTTATCAGCTTCAGATTGCCCGGTACACCTCCCAGAAGCTAATGCTCGACTCGAGCATGGAACCGTTGCTTTAACTGGGCAGTTTTTACAAGTAAGAATGATTCATAATACATTATAAAATCCTTTAAGTTTAACGTAATAGTTATGATCGTACATAAATCATAACTTTTCGATCGTTAACAAATGGCGCTTTCAGGTGCATCTAGAGCGAGCTTCCTCGCGAGGCAAATGCCTGCTCGTTCTGTGTGGACGCGCCTAATGTTTCTCGAACGAGGCACGAAATTACAAAAAAACGAAACGAAATTACGAAGATACGCGAGCAAAACAAAGAGCCGACACTTGATGGCTCGGGTGCTCGGTCGCTCGCCCGCGGTAGCGCGTCCGCTAGTCTCGGCCGAGTCACGTCCACACTAAGGGTGCTTGTACACGGCGCATGTAACCCGCGCAATTAAAGGTGCGGGTTTGCGGTTTACCTGCGCGAGTAACATGCGCAAGCTACTTGATCAAGCTACCCGCGGGGTGGTTGTACACGGCGGCGCATGTAGCTTGAGCATGTTGAGGCACTTGCGCGGGTTACGTGCGCCGTGTATAAGCACCCTAACCGAGCTGCTTCGCGCGTCAAAGGCCTCGCGAGGCTGCTCGCACTGTGTGGACGCACCTAATGACCAATCTTTAAGAAAGGTCTTTGTATAATCGTAAGTTCTAGTTGACGCTTCCCGTCATTTATGGACTTTTCCCTTGACCAAAGGCTAAATGCAAAACATGACAATGCCGCCATTCTCTTGAACACAATATCAGCTGAGAGCAATGATGATGAGTTATATGTGATGCTCGTTTTTTTAAACATTGTGGTACCACAAAAACTTTTAAACGTCTGTTGAACACTTGTCTAAAAACATGTCAGATTATGAAGTTGAAATAAGGTCCGTTTTGCAGTCACACTTTTTTTAGACAAGACGTGTTCAACAGATGTTTAAGTTCTTGTAAGTAGTAAGGCTGTGTGAATTTTGTTTTTTGATAATAATAAAAGATGGGCAATAAATGTGAAATACTCATTCACGTTTTTGAAAATGGGCATTGCCTAGAATCCTAGATCATCGACTTTTGTTCAAAATTAAGTTTTTTTTTTACCTAGTACCTGATTACGGCCAGTCCTGAACAAAACTCCGTAGCATCAGCGGCATCTCTAATGGTACCATTGGCACAACTTACACTGTGGGCCCGAAACGGCCATATTCTAAATGACCTGCTTAGAGTGCTCAATCTCAAGTGTAAAGATGAGGTACGTTACATTTCTAATATTATAATATTAAAAAACTTTACGATAGATCATTTATGTCATAGCGAAACTCATACCTACTCGAAAGCTACTTTTTTAAGCGTGGTAAAAATCAATGAGTTCTACCACCTACGGCAGGACAGGAGCGACTGTCAGACTTGTACTGATTAAATAAAAATCCACGGTGTCTTTTTTTTTTACTTGGTAAAATCATCAAATGAGTCCTCCCACCCCGGGCAGGGCGGGAGGGACTGTCAGACTCATACTGACTAAAATCCACGGTGTCCTTCAATAGCCCTTTATGTTCCGGGGTCACGGTAATGAGATAAGTCCCGCGACCCCGGCAGGCTTTGGCCCTCTAGAGGAGGGCCCCGTTATTATGCTGACGCTCTTTGAGGCGCGCGTGGAACACAACGCGGCGTCGACCCGGGAATGGTCCATGGCCGGACAGCGAGTTCATGCCCGCATGCCCGCGCCTACGGTGGTCGGAGATCATCTTGCGACGTCCGTCGCCGTGGGCGTCTACCACTACGGCTGGGTCGCGAAGTGGACGCTGTCTTCTCCCTCACGCGTCCCGCCTCCTCACGTTCAGTACGTGTTAAAGAAATATTCCTCAAGGCATAGAGATTCCTACCGCGTGGCCGCGTAACAGTGCTACCGCCACATCTCCGCCGAGCTCAGAATAAAATCTCATTAAATATGTATAATATTAGCAAACCTATAGTATACAATATACGTAATATAATGACCAGTAGTGCATGTGCAGCCGAGATCGGGATTATACCTAATGGTCACGTTTCCATTATACAAGTAGCAAACGGTATGCTATTTAAACAAACCTGCATACAAGCTACAAGTAGACAGTTTGAGATTGTATACGTAGATTTGGTGTTTTTCCAATTCAAGCAACTTGTACATAAATGTAACGTCATACTTGTATGCAAGACCAAGACTTACCTCATGGAAACACGCCTTAATAGTCTTACCAAACCTCACCAACTAAACTTAAATTATTTTTTAGATAAGGGTGGTTTTCCGCAATCTTATAGCAGGGTTCAAGAATCTACCACAAGTAGAATTTGAGATGGCTACTAAATATTACGCGAATCAGAACTATCCATTAACAACTGGTTTCAAAAGTGCCTCGAAAGTATACTTCGATGCTGAAGGAGAGAACATCGACTTTAGCCAACCTCAAAATGCTGCTGACACAATAAATACTTGGGTGAGTTTAGAAATCACTGCATATTATTATTTTAACTAGCTGCCTGTTCCATCGTCATATTATTATGGTACGCGTAATTTAATTGGTCATTTATACAACTAAATCTATCTTTTGATTCTAACAGTATTTTTTTTTTAATTAAATCGCTCACTCACTTTTTATACTTTTTTTACTCAATGTTTATTCTTTTTCGTACAATTTGTTTTAACATTTTCTATTATAAAACCTTAATCAGACAATTACAAATATAGCCGCTTCGGAGTATAGTATATAATTTCATTACAAGTGTCATTGCAAAGAGTTCCGACAAATGTCTACCCGAGCCGAGGCGCAGCCGAAGGCGAGGGTCTTCAGTCGGAACAAACGGTTCCGCAAGTGTACTGAACGAATATTTTTAACACAGTTACGAAAAAATGAAGCGTTTTAATAAATGATTAAACATAAGTAATAAACTAAACTCGCAAAGAAAATTTCTGTAAAATGGCGCCAACCGTAGAATATAAGCAGAGTTTATTTTTCTTCACCCATTTTGGTAGGCAAAGGGAACTATGTCCATACAGCTTAATCTTCAGTACTTACTTAGATTTTTTTATTGATATGAAATGAAAAAAAATATGAGATGAAATTAAATAAAACCGAACCTAACTCATTCAATTAAATCATGAAATCTGACATTTAAATAAATTAGTAGCTTCTTTTTAGAAATATTCGTCTTTGTATGAATCATAAAAACTCTTTAGTTAAAACTTCATGGTTGGTTTTCTTTTTATTAGACATTATTTTGACAGTTGGGAAAGAGAACGCACTAGTGCGGGAAAGGTAAAAAAAGCACTAGTGATATACAAAATGTACTCTATTCACTAGTGTGTAAATAGCCCACAGGAGCACGCTATACGTCCCTACAATACGCCACTTTTTGAGCAACTGTATTAAAAACTTACTAACATACGTTCAGATTTTGGCATAAACTCAGACTTTTATTTATTTATATATTGCTAGTTCGATTCCCGGTTCAACCATGTAACTATTTAAAAAACTGTGATTAAGCAGTTTAAATTGTTTTTAAAATTAAAATAATGTGGTCTTTCAGTAAAATGTTCTTCTATCTACAATATTTAAGGTACTTTCCCCCCATGTGGCATAGCCGTGGAACACCCTGTAGATTAGATCGTGATCACGTGAAAATTGAAATAAATTACGACAGCCATTTTAAATAGATGTAGAAACATTTTATTGCAATTTATAATTATAATCATCTTAAAGGGGCCTTTTTAGACCCCCGATTAATAGTGGAATAACCCGAAGCAAAGATTAAATTGATGTTGCATACAAGACAAACTATCGATACTTTCAATATAATCCATATTAAAATATTATCATGAGTCTATTACTAAGACTAAGGGTTAAGCCGCGCTTGCCGAGGTTGGTCTGTGGATGGGTGACCATCTGTCATAGCGAGTTTCCTCCGTGCCTCGGAAAGCACGTAAAGCCGTTGGTCCCGGCTGTCATTTGTAGATCTTTGACAGTCGTTACTGTTAGTCAGAAGCTCTAAAGTCTGACAACCAGTCTTACCATGGGGTATCGTATTACCCAGTTACTGGGTTGTGGAGGTCCGACAGGCAGTCGCTTCATGTAAAATACTGATATTCAGCTGCATCTGGTTCGACTGAAAGCCGACCCCAATATAGTTGGGAAAAGGCTAGGCAGATGATGATGAGTCTATTACTATTTCTTTCAGGTTTTACAACGCACTCGTGGCAAAATCCAAGATCTTGTTAAAGCGCAAATGTTCAATGATCGTACAAGATTAACTTTGGTCAACGCGATTTACTTCCTGGTTGGTATCTTCAATAAGTTTTAGCGTAGTTTATTTGAGACAACAGCCTACAGTCAAAACGTTGTTACTCTTTCCAGGGCACTTGGGTAAATCAATTCCACCCTCTACTTACAAGTTCCAGAAAATTTTATAAGAATAATGGTGAAGTTGTGCCTTTGAAAATGATGTACCAAAGAGAAACATTTAATTACGCTGAAAATGAGAAATTCCAGGTTAGTATTTTTTTTGACGTATTTTCGTTCAGTATGAGGTAACGTGTATATTTATCTAATTCAGGTACCACGTTATCACCAATCTTTCACATTATCTTATACTAGTAATTAAAAACATCCAAATCAGCCGAACCATTCTCAAGTGATACTCCAACATTTTCTAATAATTTATTATGTTAGTACTGGAACTCCATGAATCATCGCACGCCATTTCATTTGATCACCGGCTACTCTCATCACACACATACCTTGCGATGATCGTCGCTCCACCATGAATAATCAAATAAATGGTCTTCTAAATTATTTCAGGTCCTAGAAATGTTTTACGAAGGCAACAATTTCAGTATGGTGGTTGTGCTTCCAAGAAATAAAGAAGACTTATTGTCTACACTTGCGACTGTATCAGACCCTTTTGAGTGGGATAATATTATGCAAAGGCTAAGACCTGAAAGAGTTGATGTTCACTTGCCAAAAATGTTGATAGAAACCAAAATTGATTTAAAACCAATGCTTGCGAGGGTAGGAAACCTTTGATATACTTATTGGAATATTTTTCAGTATTTTGCATTTTAGTACTTTTGATTTATCTACACATAATTATATGCATATAGGAGTATAAATAATTATATTTTTTTTTCCATTTTAGATCGGTCTCGGTAGTATTTTTAACCCTAATTACGGATTTCAAGGAGTCTTAGAGAATGGTGAACCACTCTTTATAACGGATGCAATACAAAAAGCTTACCTACAGGTTGATGAAGCAGGAACTGAGGCAGCTGCTACTTCTGGTGTGTATCAATAAAACAAGATACCAATCACACACATACATGTTGACAGGGATGAATGAGAGAAAAATGTATGTCGAGGTATAAGAAATAAGGCTAGAGGTACATGAATACTCTGTAGTAACATACCTTAAAAACTCCAGTTTTAAGCTATTGTCAAACAGACAGGCGTGACCAACGCGAAGCGAGGCGTTTTTGTTTGTAGTTTATGCAATTGTTGGAAGCCAGTCACATAGACTATCGGATCGCTTTCGCTTTTCTATGTGACTGGATTCAAACAATTCCATACATTACAAATAAAAACGCTTCGGATCGCATTCGCTTCGCCTGATTTTTTAGAATGCTTCTGACACAGTAAAAAACTAGGTTTATAGGTTTTCTTTTTTCCAAAATTTATAATATATTGAAAGTTACAGGCGCCTAAGAGTTACTTTTGAAAAAAAGAAAACCTATAAACCTAGTTTTTTACTGTGTCAGAAGCATTCTAAAAAATCATTGAGATAGGATAACATTTAGGGGCAGGAAAACGTTTTCTCTTTTAGTATGGACGAGCGCCGGAGCAGGCTGGGTTTCGCAAAGGCTATAGTACCGTAGACCACATAAGTGTGTATGTTATGTGCGGCAGGTTATACAGAAGACAGAGGAGTATAACCGGCCGCTGTGTCTAGCCTTTGTGGACTACGAAAAATCCTTCGATTCCGTCGAAACCTGGGCTGTTCTGGAATCCCTGCAGCAATGCCAAATCGATTGGCGGTACATAAAGGTGCTAAGGAGCCTATATAGCATGGCGTCGATGTCAGTCCAAGTACAAACCACCGAACAAAACCCATCCAGCTGCTAAGAGGTGTGAGACAGGGAGATGTTATATCCCCTAAACTGTTTACCAACGCGCTGGAGGATTTGTTCAAGACGCTGGACTGGAACGGACTGGGCATTAATGTCAACGGTGAATATCTAACGCACCTTCGTTTTGCCGACGACATAGTTATTATGGCGGAATCGCTGCAGGACCTGCAAAAAATGCTGAACAGTCTCAATGCTGCCTCGAGACGTGTGGGTCTTGGGATGAACCTGGACAAGACCAAGGTCACGTTCAATGACCATGTCATCCCAGAACCAATTTCCGTCGAAGGCATAACACTCGAAGTTGTCCAAGAATACATCTACCTCGGACAGGTATTACAGCTAGGTAGAGACAACTTCGAGCGGGAAATTGCCAGAAGAGTGCAGCTTGGCTGGGCAACATTTGGGAAAATGCGTCATATCCTCACGTCGCCTCTGCCGCAGTACCTGAAAAGCCGGGTGTTCAATCAGTGCGTCCTTCCAGTTCTAACCTACGGAGCCGAAACGTGGAACATGTCTGTCAAGCTGGCCCACCGACTTCATGTCACGCAGCGTGCTATGGAAAGGTCTATGCTTGGAGTCTCATTAAGGGATAAAATCCGGAATGAGGTCTTACGGCATAAGACCAAAGTTACAGATATTGTCCAAATCTGTAGCAAGCTGAAGTGGCAATGGGCTGGTCATGTCTGCCGCAGAACCGACGATAGGTGGAGTAGGAAGGTTCTCGAATGGAGACCGCGTGTAGGTAAGCGTAGGGTCGGACGCCCCCCGGCAAGATGGACCGATGACTTGAAGAAGGTGGCTGGCAGTGGCTGGATGAAAAAAGCTGGAGAGGCCTATGTCCAGCAGTGGACTGCAATAGGCTGAAATGATGATGAAAATGGAGGAGCGCTCGGTAGACGATAGTTTTAAAACAGAAAATGGATTATAACGTAATAGACAAGTTAAAAACTCTTCTTAAAAGTAAGTAGGTATAATATTTGTCGCGACCATCTATTGTAGAATTGACCGCTTCATGAAATGGTCCTATTTCATACTGTTACTTGTTAAAACGGCTTATACCGTTTAAACGTCAACGTTTAATGTAACGGCCACACACATATATGCCCATATTTTGAATATATAGTTTTCATGATAATCATGTTGGTCCAAGAGCAAGCGAAGCGAGAACAGAAACTTGGAATACCCCTTTTTAACTCTGAACACAAAAATAAATAGAAGCGTTAAGTTAACGCGATCCAGTTTAGACTGTGGGAAAGAGACAGAGCTATACAAGTCGTCAAGCGCCATCTCTTTCCCACAGCCTCAACTGGATCGCGTTGAGATTTTATGGTAGGCCACCTGATCTGAAAATCTGAGGGACTCGAAGATTTGACAACAACTTAAGTGTTAATAGCTCCTCTAACGGTGAAGAATTTAACTGTATTTAATTAACGATATGGTCACTAGATTATGATAAAAACTGGATTTCGCAGTCATTATACCAAAAGTTTTTCAATGCTTAAAAGCGTCAATAGTGATAAAGTCACTATTGACAGCGAAATAATAAAACAAAGCCACCGACTTCCGAAAGAAAAGTTATTTGTAGGTTAGGTTTGGAACAAGGTTTGAGCTTGTCCATAATTGTTTAGCTTCTTGGTTGCGCCCCAAAGTTCTTTTGTTTGCTATTTTTGATGGTGATCGTCAAAAATAGAACCATAAGTTTTGTCTAGTATCTAAAATATTCTGTCGTCTGTTGGTGAGGCACATTGTTTGATTACCAAGGGGTTAACATTTCTACAGCAAAGTTTTTTTTACTAATATAGACATCAGAAAGATACTTAGAGCGTAGTCGTAGTCGTTTTAGTTCGTAGCCGACTGCAGGTAATTGCAGCAGACGACCTTCATCACAACTTTAAAAGGAGCAGCTGCAACTTCTGTTCAATTAGATCCTCCATCATAATCAGCCTATAATGTTCCCACTGCTGGGACACAGGCCTCCTCTCTGTGAGAGGGAGTGGGCCAAAATCCACCACGCGGGCCCAGTACGGGTTGGTAGATGTCACATGTCTTCGAATTTTTGGTTCCAGGTCATGCCGGTTTCCTCACGATGTTTTCCTTCATCGTTTTGATAGCAGTGGTGACGAAATAAATTACACAAAGTATATGCCAGGCTGGGTTCGCACCTACGACCTACAACTCGTAAGTCGAGGCCGATACCACTGGGCCACCACTGCTCACCAGATCCTCCATAGAACTTAGTAATTGATAACACATACTTTACCTTAAATTTACTATTAATCGGTGGCTTTTTTGGGTTAAGGGGCAGTACAAAATTATTCATAATTTTAACCCTGTGAATGGATTCGTGGAGGTATCCCAGGGTAGGATCGTCTTGGTGTCACTTGGCCCTGGAGATACATCAGGGAAACACTCCGGTACCACTGGGTCGGCCTACCACCGTCCCGTATTCGAGGCCTATTGGATGGTTTGGGCGCAAACAAATGCCCGTGTGTAATCACTGTGCAGATCTACCGGAGGATACGGTGGAGATCTGCTCCGCTTGGGCAGATCACCGCCGTGTTCTCACGGAGGCAATAGGGAAGCATTCGCCTCCTTCTGCGTGGTTGCTATGCTAGTGAAGGAGGAGGCGGAATGCGCGAGGGAGACGACAGCCACTGTTGGTGCTTACCTTACTACTCAGCCATCGCGGGAGACGCCCAAGCCACTGTTGGTGCTTGCCGTCGATTAGGGAACATGCAGGGGTCGACGGCGCGTCGTGGTCTACGCGCCGTAGAGGGCCAAAAGCCTGCTGGAATCACGGTAACCGTGACCCGTACCGACCGAACCGTTGGACATAAATAGTAATTGAAAGACAAGGTGGATTTTAGTCAGTAGGAGACCTTCCGCTCCACACATGGCGGAAGGACTCGTAAGATGGTTTAACCACCTAAAAATGCTGTTTGAGAATCATATACGAGTACTTTTATAATAATGTCTGTTAAATAATTCAATCTTATTTTACTTTTTTTCAGTCGTGTTCCCGGTGTCTGCTACATTTCATCCCCAACCCCCTAAAGATTTTAATGCCGACCACCCTTACCTATACTTTTTAGTATCCAATAAGATACCATTATTTAGCGGGACTTTTGTTGGAGCAAAGTAGATTGATTGGAATTCCTGCTTGGTAATAATTAACTTTAATTTGGTACTAAAACAATTAATGTTCTGCAATCTGTCAATACTTTTTATAATAATATTCCATTTAGATCCTTAAAATTCATTTTTTCACCTTAATGTTTCTTTGGAACTTTCAAATCTGGTGTTCTTTGTTTTTTTTTTAACATTGCTCCACACTTTTCTCTATCTTTCACCCCGGGAACGACGCAATTGCAGCTTTAAGACCCCTGTGTGAGGAGTGGCTGGAGAGGCGCCACAGCGTCTTGACCTACCACCTGGCACAGGTCCTTACCGGACACGTATATTTCGGGAGGTTCCTGTGCCTTATTGGAAAGGAAGAAACGCCTGGGTGTCACCACAGTGGGGATAGCCTAGGGGACACGGTCGAGGAAACGGTGCAAGACTGCCTCGCTTGGGCAGAGCACCGCCATCTCCTCACGAGAGCGATAGGCGGCGACCTCTCGTATCCGGCATTGGTTGAGGCCATGCTGTGGGGCGAGACTCATTGGGAAGCAGTCGCCTCCTTCTGCGAAGCAGTCATGCTAGCGAAGGAGGAGGCGGGACCCGTGAGGGAGAGGTCAACCGCCATCTCACCTCACAGCCGCCGCGGGAGACGCCACGGCACCAGACGTAGTGAAGCGATTTACGGCCACCGTTGGTACGGTAAGCGGACGGCAAATAACGGCCGATTTGCCGACCGATCATGGACGATGCCCGGGTCAAAGGCACGTCGTGTTCCCCGGGCGCCTCAAATAGCTGACAGCAATCTGACGAGGCTCCGCAAAGAAGGCCAAAACCTGACAGCCTTGTCAAGTAGCCGTGACCCTGGAACGTAAAGGGCTTTTGAAAGCCACGGTGGATTTTATTCAGTAGGAGGCCTTCCGCTCCACCCATGGCGGGAGGACTCGTTTCATGATTTAACCACCTAAAAAAATCTGTTACACGCTTCATTCTTTCTCACAAATGATTCATATATCTAGAATAACACAAATAGGTACAATGATTTGCATTAACATAATTAAACTTATCATAATTTACTTTGTTGTCTATTATAATATAGGGTGACTGGTAATTAGTGAACGATACTTAAACACGTGATTGTGCTCATGATAACCAACAACTTTTACTATGGGAACAAACCTGAAAACGCGAAAAAAAAATCAGCTGTGCAGTACATTTATGTTTGCTTAATGTACTGAACAGCTGATATTTTTTTCACGATTTCGGCTTTGTTCCCATAGTAAAAGTTGTTGGTTATCATGAGCACAATCACGTGTTTAAGTATCGTTCACTAATTACCAGTCACCCTATATGTCAGACGTCATAATTATTTGATTTTTTTTACAAATACTTTCTTTTACACCGCTCTCTCATCCTATAAAATCATCATCACTATAAAATCTTATTTCCTTTTCAGCAGTTATTGTTTTTGGCACAAATCCCGCAATGCTACGGGACCCATAGACTTTAATGCAGACCACTCTTACCTTTAATACTTCATTACATCTAATAAGATACCTGTACAGTATTTAGCGGGTCATTTGTTGGGGCTACATAAAATCGAAAATCCTGCTTGATACAAAGCGTAAATACCAAGCAATCATTTCATTAACTAAAACTTTCGTTTACTCAGAAAACCCATGTTCCGAGTTTTCAAAATAGTGCGTCCACTTCCGGCTAACATGTTTTTGATTTTTAATAATGATAATACGTGTACTAGGACTATCTTCACTTTTTTATAACGCTGTCCCACTATGTACAGTGGATGCGTTTTAAAAAAAATCTCATAAACAGAGACATAGACCAATCGCATCAGTAATGCATCAACAAGACCAAATGGATCTTTTACTTTTGTATTCTAAAATTTGGTAAATAAAGCTTCTAAATCAGAGTGCTGTTTTAGCTTGCGGGTTTCAATAACTAAATTGCTGTGTAATTTTTGTAAATACGCGATCAAGTTTAGTCTGTGGGAAAGAGATGGCGCTAGACGACTTGTATAGCTCTGTCTCTTTGCCACAGCCTAAACTGGATCGCGTTTAGAGCTGATGGTAAGGCCTCTGATATATAGAATTAATTTGTAATCCTCATAGTGCAAAATTAACAAACATTGTTTTATTTTTTCAGATATATCACAGGAATTCTACAAAGTGTTATTTCAAAATAAAATTTTGGTGGATGAAACATGTATTTCTTATTTTAAACCCGATAAAGTTACGAGAAATCTTTCACAATATTCTTCATATTTTTTTAAATAATTTAGTTGTCTAATCGCCTCCATTAGTTATTAACAACACTTAGAACACTTATTCAGGCTTTCATAAAAATATATTATCACTATGCAATTTGAATACAAATTAAACAAAAGTACGAGTAATTAGGACATCCTATAGTATAGTTTTTGCGGGACTGTCTCATCAGGTACTCATGACCCTGGAGCGTAAAGGGCTATTGAAGGATCACCGTCGATCAGTACAAGTCTGACAATCCCTTCCGTCCCGCGCGGACTCATTTGATGATTTTATGTAATATCACGATAAAAAACTCCTATAAAGTTGTTGCTACCCAATGTTTGTAACCAGCAAAAACAAATAATACTATATTATGACGGTTACCAAGAACAGACCATTGAGGGACTAGATTCCAATTAACAGGTATTATTGGAACTCCCTCGGGGATGAGAATATCGACAGGACGGGATCAAATGAAATTACGACTTAGATCTCACTTATCCAGGCGAAATCCCTGATAATCTTCTGAAGAAAATGTTGTTATGGCCTCTGTTAAAGTCCTGGTTAAAATTAAACATTTATTTCACCTCTTACATAACTATTTGAGAGTTTAATTCTCATTCAATTTGTTCGTTTCCAATTTAAATTCTGAATGATCATTCTTAGATGAAGGAATCTAATCGGATCACAATATGCTTCTGAATTAGAGTCAGACACAAAAGGATCAAATTAGAATTAAACATTCACAGTTAAAAATTTAAAGAAGACATTTTTATAATGTCATCAAAGCACACAACATTATTTTATTTGTCATAGAATCGTCCAGTTCGAAGCCCAAGTAGCCGGGATTACTGCCAGCAAGAAAGTCATACGCAAACACAATACCAATGATATTATTTTCTACAAAATTATAACATGAAGCCATTAAGTGTAAGTCATCAGCAAGTAAAACGAGCAAGCAATACATCACTCGGGCACGGACCGTGGTACCCCTAGAGACTTCTATATTGATGATTTAATTAAGCAGTTGCCCTCAAACTTGTGTATTGGGATGCTTCAGTTCGCGACCGACCGAGGATCCTGTCCGTTACATCGGAATCTGTAATTAAGAAACAACGTCAAGACGATGTTCCAAGGAACAAAATCTGTTTACGAAGTCAGCCAAAGTATTTTATCTTGTTCACCACGGTTTAGCGTAAACATCCACACAGGATATGTGGTAAAGTAAAATAGTTCGCGTTGTTGGTCCTCCGCTGTTGAATGATTTCTTATTGAATGAACTTTGCTTGAACGCATCAGTATTCGTTCGCAAAGGATTAACACAAAATTGATGTTCAGGAAGTTTGGTTCTAGGTTATTACTTGAAGAATTCACTTAGTTTTACCATATGTGTTAAAGGTTAGCTATAATGACCAAAACTGAAACTAAAGTACTGTATATGTAAGTAATTTAGAATAGGTTGCTATCGTTACCGTGTTTCCGAACCAAATGTTCATACTTCAGGACCACTGACGACTGACGATCAGTCTGATACCTGAGGGTCTGTCCCTTAACATTGAATGGTCATCTATATAAGCAATAATGCATGACCGTGGTGACGATCGGGATTCCTTCAACCCATTGTGTGAGCAGTTTAAACAGCTGTTATTGTGGTATACACGGCTTTTCGTCATCTATGGCAAGACGTACAGTAGAAATTATGTAAATCTTATTCTTTTGTCTTGTTGTGTGCTTCTTTGTGTACCTATATCTAATTTCGCTGTGGCATCCAAATTCATTCTCCGGCATTTCATCGAGTTTCGCTGATTTCCTGGTGATTGTCACTTGCGATTCTGGTTTTTAGGAATTGCAGTGGTTTGGGAATATTGGAACGGGATTGTCCAAAATAAGATAAGTTATCCTATTCTTTCTTTAAATATATAAGACTTATCTACACAAATCAGCAAAAAGCTGATCTCAAAGAGTTGGTCATCATCCTTAAAGTTATCTTCCCTTATCGTCTTAAAACTATCTGAAATCATACTTTCAACAGGTAAAGCGAAACGAGTCGAAGTAAGACCAGTAAATTAGCTTCGGATAACATCGAAGTTCGTCGTAAATTTAGCTCAACTCCGTCGATTGTAAAGACCGCTGGCTCTCCGGCAAATTGATCTTATCGGGAGGCTACCCGATGTTCATAGTTAGTGGTCCATAGTTCATTGTGAAATTCGCAAGCGGTTCTAAACTCTGCCGGTCAACTAATTTACCAGCAGACCAATCTTTACCTTAATAGTTGTAGCTCCAAAGTCCTCCACTGCAACGCGACCGCTAGGTAAACTTGACTGACTCTCACAATTTGTATAGAAATAATTAGGTACTACGATTTTCTGAGCGAGATCTTCAAAAGTTTTTCTCTTTATTTTTTAGTATTTATTTCTGTTTTGCTGGAGTAAAGACTTCGTGAAGATTCGGTACAAAATAGATAAAAATTGATATATGAAAACAGATCAAATGTTTTGTGTATTCTATAACTCCTTACAAGACCACACGCTTTCTGCCATCTCACATTTCGGTATAGTTTGAGCAGAAGTAATAGTGGACTACTAGCGCATCAAAGACTATGAAATTCTGCAGGACCGTAAGCATGTAACAAGGATGTAAGAAACAACAATTAATCAGGGAACTGAAGCCCTAGCATGAGTCTTCACGTTTTTGTGTTTACGACACAAAAACGGCAGACAAATAATTGTTTAGTGAAATAACTTTTTCAGAACAAAAGTTTGAGCATGAAACTGAACAGTAATATTATACATAGTAATCAATATTACTAATTCTCAGGAAATAAAAGAAAGTTACCATTCAGTCAAATCACCTTAGTTGACAACAGGAAGCGGTTTTAATGTGAACAAACTAAACAACACGTATTGTGTACCATATTCTCTGCCTCCGTAATCCTTGTCTCATAAAATTACTTAGAACACGGCCAACTTTGTTCCGACTTTAACTTAATACTGAAACACATAACTTGACTAACTATACGTATAACTGGGCCACACTGTGCTTAATATGGGTGGTTTATTTATGCATACAACATGAGCTACATCAACCATTTATTGGCTTTAAAATGTTTGTAGAAGAGCAGTGGTATTGGTGGCCCAATGGTATCGGCCCCGACTTACGAGTTGTAGTTCGCGGGTTCAAACCCGGGCAGTGACATTACTTACTTTGTGTAATTGATTTCGTCACCACTGCTCACAGGACTTTGAAGGAAAACATCGTGAGAAAACTGGTAAGTCTTAGAACCAAAACTTCGAAGACATTGCGACGTCTACCAACCCACACTAGATCTGCTTGATGGATTATGGCCCACTCCCTCTCACAGAGAGGAGGCTTGTGCCCCTGCAGTGGAAATATATAATATATTATTATAGGCTGATGAATTATGTAATGATGATGGAATGTTTTGAGGTGACAAGGTTGGATATGCGAGTCGCAGTCACTGGAGATCACATGCAAGAACAGCGCATCACAACCCTTCTAAAAAGTCAGTGGCAGTCGCCGAAATCGGCTAGATTTTTTTTTATACAAACGTTGCCCCACTAAGTATTTCTCCTGTGTCTTGGGTGCGTTCATAAACATAGAAACTCACACAAACAAACATCGAGACCATCATCAAGTGATTAGGAATGCTTCGGTGCAAAGATGGCTTGTTGTACAGAAAAGTGATGGGATGATATTCGGATGTCATCTTCAGTTTCATCACAATAGCTGATATTTAGGTACTGTTGGATAAAGATCTTCGAAATCGTCATCATATTGTAATGCGAATGTCCAGATTCATAGTAGGCCACTGAGAATAAAATTGAAGCCAAAAACACTAACAGTCTTACTACAAAAACTTAAACATCTGTTGAACACTTGTCTAAAAAAAGTGTGACTGCAAAACGGACCTTATTTCAACGTCATAATCTGAAATTTTTTTAGACAAGTGTTCAACAGATGTTGTTTTTGTGGTATCACGGAAAATGTTTAAATGTGTTCGTTGCGCTCACTCGCACATTTATAAAAATGTGGTTTCACTAAAAATGTTACGTTTTGTTTCGAACACGGAATCTGGAATGACGTATAATCTGAGGCTATAATATTAAGAAAAATTGCTTGTTTACCTGCAGCATTCCACGATATGTAAAGCAGGAAGTAATGTCCACTGTAAGAAGTTATTACACACCTGTTCGCTTTTAATAATTACTGAAATGTTCTCTGCAACTTACGCGCAAAGAAACTTTACTCATCAAGTTTCTCGCCTACATCATTTACTGCTAGAAAATTATCTTGTTAATATAACTTGGCGTTCACTCCTTCATACTTTTGAAGTTTAATATGTGGTTGTATGCCTCGTTGGTCCTGTGGTGTTGACTACTAGGCTAGGTGACTAATTATATATTAGCATTACATACTGGGTGTAATTTATCTATAATATGTATGTATTTAGAAATAGATAAGTATGTTTATCAGTTGTCTAGTACCCATAACACAAGCTCTGCTTAGCTTGGGACTAGATGGCGTTGTGTGACAGTTGTGGAATGTTATTATTATTATTATATTATACTTTTGTTTTAAGTTGTCCTGGGTCTATCAGACATGACTGAGAACTGTTCTGCCTAGAAACATCTAATACTACGTCAACATTTTGCTTGATGAGCTTGATGAAAAGCGTGACCAATTGAAAACCCGAATCACCTGTGGTGATCGGCTATAACTATTTCGATGGTGTGCACACATGCCCGCATTGGGCGCGGATCTTTGCAAAAAAGATTGGATACAATATAAGCCACATGCGAGCACACGAACGGCAACTACAACGGAGCTGAAGCAATCGCCCTGGCCGAAATCGGTCGGATCACATCATCATCATCATCAACACTATGTTTACGTGCCATTTGAGCGAGGGCAAACCTATTGCCGTCAACCGGGCAAAAATCTGGACTCCATGGACACTATTCTCTCGTACAAATGTTTTTTTTTATGCTCCTTACGAACTTCTTACTACATCAGATTGCTAATAGAACTAATAAGTTATATAATTATGTAAATTATGGCATCAATAAATGTTCCAATGTCATTATAACACAACTCTATAACGAGATCATTGACCGACCAATGATCGACTAATGAATTTTGCAAATTACAAACTTTTATCAAAATGAAAATGGGTTCGTGTTGGAAAAACGAATTCATAAAAATAGCAGACTTGGGCCCCTGTTCAGCAGTCGCCCTTGCAACTACTAGACCAAATTTTGTTAATTGTTCTCCTGCATTTTTATCAAAAAACCTCTAATAAAGATAAAAGTTCCTTATTGTGGCTATAACGGTTTCTTTTATTTCGCTCGACACTCACAATTTTATTTTAAGTCAAATAAAAAACAGTAAATCAGAATAAAGTTTCCATTGCACGTAGTCTCTTCATAGGTACTAGTTTTATCTTCCTCCCATAAAATTGATATTTTTAAACAAGCCGCAACAATTTTATGTTAAAATAGGGCTCTTTGGTAAGGTAATAGAGTTTCTATTAGTTTGAATAATTCGTTCATGGAAATTACTGATCAAAATTCAAATGAAATGAGAGCAGAAATGGCCTGAAACATGAATTATCACTGCCACCTATTACTTATTCCTGAACTTACCTATTACTGTGTCTGTTTCGCGGGACTGACAAACAGGCTACCGAGACCCTTGAACGTAAAGAGCAATAGGGTATTTTGATTTAAAAAAAAAACAAATTAGTCCATCAGTTGGATTATGAAAAAATATTTATATTAATACAGTTTTTTTCTTTTACGTCGTAAACCAAAATTGACGAAAATACGACACTTTTAAAATTACTAATACGAAATGAATATTATTTTGTTTTTGCAAGTAGGTTAACAATTTGACTCGTCGGCCGGCGGCGGCGTCGTCTTTTACAATCTAGGAGAGGCTGGAGTTTCGTACCTCACTACTCTGAGAAGAAACAGCCGAAACAAACACGAGGTCACTGTCTCTTTTAAAGTCCAGACATTAAATTGGTCATATCATACGAAGACCAAGGTTAGTGTCTGAGATGGGTTTTTTAAAGAAAGACCACGCAGATTTGAGTGGACCTGACCGCAGTCAGTGCAAGCATTTGTCAGTTATCGTGTAGCTCGACTCAAACTCAAGAAGCTCAACGACACGACGAACAATACCAAAGAAAGGACATTTTGTGTGGCCGCATAAGTTACTCAAATTGTCAGACAATCAATCCTACTAATATTATAAAGGCGAAAGTTTGTAAGTATGGATGTATGGATGTATGGATGTATGGATGTATGGATGTTTGTTACTCTTTCACGCAAAAACCACTGAACGGATTTGGCTAAAATTTGGTATACAGATAGTTTATAACCTGGATTAACACATAGGATAGTTTTTATCCCGATTTTATGTTCCCGTGGGATAATTTTCGAGTTGCAGCGGGTGAAACCGCTGGCAACAGCTAGTATTGAAATAAAGCGTGACCCACTTAAGTAATACGTCACTAGCAAGTACAGTTTTAACTTGCACAGAGTCCTGTGGCCCAGCCGTGGGTAAATATATAATAGCTGATTACAGCATAATGCCTCTTGAAGAATATGAGAACTACTTACGGTACTAAAGCAATAACCAAATAAATCCATAGTTCACTATCTAATTTACTCGCACAAAAGTGAGAAAGATCTGAAGATAACTTTAAAAATATTTCACTTGCCCAACAGTCGCAGCACGTTCGCGCAATCTCACCTCACGTACCATAACTATTGAAACATGGTAGCGAAACGTTTTGAAAACCTACATTTTAGAAAATTATTATTACCAGCATTTTTTCCAGATTAAAAGCTACTTTATGGTATTGACAGATTTAAGCCGGAAACACATTATTAACACCCGACGCCACCCGATGAAACGTGATGCGTGTTGGGTCAAATCAAATGTATTGTTTTCAATGACCAGAATCACACTATGAACACCCGATGCGACGACACGCGCTCACTGCACATCGGGTGTCGACACGTTGCGTCGCGTGGCGTGTTATATAATGCGTAATGTGTAATAATGTGTAAATAAAACAATACATTTGATTTGACCCAACACGCATCACGTTTCATCGGGTGGCGTCGGGTGTTAATAATGTGTTTCCGGCTTTATACCAATATTAAAAATCTGAAGTTTGGTTGAACGCGATAATCTCAACGGGTTGTTGTAAGTTTGCCACAAAGTTAATTCGCCACAAAAAAAAGTATGTGTAAATTTGCCACTGGTTCAAATTGAAAACATATTTCTGTATCGGATAGTAAGTAGTCTATTTATCGAGGAAGGTTATATGTATAAAATCATGCTACGGTAGTGTAATCTCACCAAGGGGAGAAAGCACTGCTGTACTGCTTTATCGCCTTGGTGCATAATTATCTTCTCATACGTCTTGTTCTATTGCGAGCCGTCTAACCTGTGTACTCGTAAAATTGAGTAACGGTTTGTTATTAAAGTTATATGAATCAGCCGAAACGTTAACAATGGCCTATGGATGCGATAATTATTTTCTTCATTACTTTAGGTACTCAAGTTTTCGTTGACGCCTTTACAACTTCCTTTTACTTCCATGTTTCACGATCTCTAAACCAAATCTCGACTTTGCACGTTTTCGATCAAAACATACAACGAAACGCATTGGCCTCGGGCGATGCGTTGCATTGCAACGCGACTTTACCCATGGCGCGACGCAAGCGCGACGCGATTGCAATTCAACCGATTCCAACTACAAGAGAAAATCAACATTACCACTACGACATATGATATAAAACACGTTGTTAACTACTGGTACTTAATTGAAAAACAAAACACGATCGCCACGGGCGGCGACGTCAAGTCAATCGAATTGCATTATTATTTCTTAGTAGAAAGGTTGATTTTCACTTGTAGTTGGAATCGGTCGCATCGCGCCATGGGTAAAGTCCCTTTCGTTACGTCATACGACACAGCGCTCACATCTCAAGTACTGTCAAATAAATCGTGGGATACTCCTGGCAACTTCATACATTTATCGCTGTTACATACCACTCACCAAGGACAAACAAAAATAAAACAAAACCCTATCAGGACCTTTTCACACCTTTTAATAAACCCACTTCAAGCAATACTTGGCCCTCGTTTCGGGCAGATACCTCGGTGTCTCTCGGGGGTCCCTTACCTACTTATATCAAAGCAAGTGGGTCTATGAATAGGGGTTTTTGGCAGCTCAAAATTGCAACTGAATATTTAAAAGCGTCAGATAGTATCCAACAAAGTGGTGGTGCTATGGAGAAGTCTTTTAAATATTGCCATATGCTATTTTAGAATTGGCGTTTTAAATGTTTGTACACTTACTATAAATGCCAGGTGAAGTTTCAGGAGTTGCAAGTTTTTTTTTTTAGCGTGGTAAAGTCATCAAATGAATCCTCCCACCCCGGTCAGGGCGGGAGGGACTGTCAGACTTGTACTGACTAAAATCCACGGTGTCCTTCAATAGCCCTTTATGTTCCAGGGTCACGGTAAGGAAATAAGTCCCGCGACCCCGGCAGGCTTTGGCCCTCTGAGAGGGGGCCCCGTAATTTTTGCTGACGCTCTTTGAGGCGCGCCGTCGACCCGGGCATGGTCCATGGTCGGACAGCGAGTTGCCCTTAGGAGTTGCAGGTAGGCAAATATTAAGTTACCAGGAATTCCGGGTATTAAAACCTCCTCCAGACCGCATACAGAAAATATTATATGTAAGTAGTTGCAAGTTCATGGAATAAATTGAACCGGGCCTTTAATGCAAACTTATAATATATTACCACTGTGATTCCAGTACCTTGTTGATCAATTATTCGATTAGTTGTTGGCCAAACTCATTATCACATATCAAAGTTTAACCTTTAACTGTGGACCTTCTATTTTTGTTACACTACTATGGACGTGCGGCCTCAGAGACCGCTTTCTTTACGGGCTGATTTCTATCTTGATGCGTAAGAATTGTGTATTTTTTTTGTTTTTATCACTTAGAAGAGTTTTTAAATATACATTAAAGATGTAATTTTAATGAAAAATGTATTTATTATAAACTATATGTAACGATATAACAATCAAAGGCGCTATTCCGACTTTTTATCTTGAGATCACTTTATAGGTATATTACCGGAGAAAAATGACTTTTTTAGTTAATTTAAATTATTTTACAATAAAATATGAAAAACAAAGGACATAAAAAAATTAAATTAATTTTCTCAAAACTAAACATTAAAATTTTGACAAGGGCCCAACTTGGTCATATTTATTGACAGAATGATTGACAGTCTTTTTGTAGCGGCTTAGAGCATTGTCTACAGAAGTGTGGGTCCTCTTTCTTTTTTATATTTGGTGGGCACAGATTATACGTTTTACGTTTAGGAACTGCATTTACTTCACTTGGTGGCCCTTGGGATGGCATAGCAGGGCCCAAAACTCGTTTCAGCCATGTCACGGCAAATGAGTGTTTATAACTCGTCTTTGTTATGTGGAACCACCAGAGATCGTGGAAATTTCTTCAGAAATTGACCTCTTTCTAGTTCTTTGTCTTGGTGTTGATTGAATAGAGAGTAGGCATTAATTCCACACAAGTCCAGAACTCTGTGGAAAATCACCACCCAGGCCATCATCTTGTTCGGCGACTGCTCGAATAAATTGAACATTTCTTGTCCGTTTCATCTATCCCCCTTTGGTGGAATTATCCGATCTTCGTATGTCACCGTCGGCTCTAGTAGTATTCTCTTCAATAATCTATCGCTCACTCGAGTGATTTTTTTCAATGTCAGCTTCATAAAACAAACAATCATCAACATCCCCATCTCTGTTGCACTGAACCGATTCTAAAAGCAATGGTTGACTCTCGTTTTCAAAAGAATGATCATCTAATCGCAATATTTTACCGCTATCTAAGTAGACGAACTCTATGTTCCTTTGCCTACAGTCGTTGATTGATCATTTTTTGACATTTCAGCTTATAAAATTTAAAACAAACAAAATCATCGTTAGCGTCAATGTATAACACAAATGTGGACGCGCGGTCTCATAGACCGCACTCAAAATATAAAGCGAAATTACTCACGCAGTATTTAGCCGATTACGTAACCTTCACTCTTAACTGTCGTTTAGTAACTAAAACCGAAGCTACTGAGGCGTGTATACGTGTAGGGTACACGGGAGGAGAGGGGCACGAGAATCACAAACTGCACGCGGTCTGTGAGACCGCACGTCCATAGTTAGAGGTTAAAACTGACTATACTGATACAAAAATGAAGAATTAAAATGCATACAACACAAACGCTCCACAAGAACAATCAAACAACAATACACCACTAACAAACAGAACAGAACTACAAGAAGCAAGCTGAATAAGTTAAAATTACGACATACGAGTAACCACATCTGATTCGACGATATCTAGCGAATCTTCACGGTTCCAAAGTCACGTAGCACTTGTATAATATCTGAAATTCAGTGGGACCATCTAAATTGGTACGGCTCGGATAATAAACGGACCGGATACATGGAAGTGAGAGGATTTATGAAACTAGACTTAGAATTAAAGTTAGCCGTCTGCGTGGCTACGTGCAGTCTGCAAGTTGAAATTATAATGAAACTAATGCTTGGTTTTATGGTTGAATGTGGTAGAGATTTGATAATGCTTATTTGTGTGTTTGGATAGTTATTTTTTAGATTAGGTTTTAGCCGCAGCTCGCGTAGTGTATAGGAAATTATGCCACATAAAATGTGTATTGTTTTAAATGTGTAATCATCTCGCCTGGGTGGTACGATGGAACTGTCAGTATGCCTTCAATTGCTTACAGCTCCAGGGTTACGGTAACCAATTGTTTTTTAGCCAGGAACAATAACATGTGAATAAAAAAGCGTAATTCAAAACTTCTCTTTGCAGGAGGACTAATTTGATGATTTACAAGCTAAAAAAAGTATTGGCAGTCGATTTAGGGAGAGGAGGAAGGAGGGAAATGGACTGTCTCAGTCGGGTAAACAAATATAATGAAACACTGAGCTTATCAAATAACACAGTTTAACAGTTTTTTTTTTTAATAATAACAAAGGCTAAAGGCAAAGGCAATAATAACAGCTCTTACACAGTATGTACGGAGGTTATTGAATAAATAAAATAAATTGCTGCCGACAAACTGTCCTGCAGTTTGGCAGAAGATATGTATTTTACAAACTGTGTACAAATGTTGAATGAATAAAAAAAAAAAAAAAACACATACCTTGCGACTTTGGTATCTATTGACACGTCCCTGTGTACGGATCTCTACAGGTTTATATTGCGATAGTTGCCTGGATACCAAAGTCGTATAGGTATCTGAGTTTTGCGTCGCCTTGTGTACGAATGGGCTTAAACTAATCTATTGTTCGTCATCGCCACTGAGGGTTGAAGCCAGTCTGTTCTGTATAACACTTCCACGGTGGATTCCCTGCAGCCAAGCAGTCTGACACACCTTGTTCTCCAAATGTGGATGGAGCACCGAGATTTGTTGATCCTATTACTGGAAATACAAAGAATATGATTAGAATATAATTATTTTGTAAAAAAAGACAGACTAGAGGTTACTATAAATTAAATTCATTTATCCAATACGAAATGAGTTTTCAGGAACATAAATATTTGAGTTTTAGAGTAAGTTACACTTTAGGAGTAGGGCAGACAAAACTACGTGGAGTGGATTTTGCAGCGATTTTTTTTTACTTTGTAACATGATACATAAAATGGGATCAGTTTATTCTGTGTATTACGGAATATTGTTTTCATAACGAAAACCCATCGAGCATTTAATTTTTCGAAGATGTGACAATCGGAAAACAGGCAAACCAGATTTAGGACTTTCGGTATATTTCGTGATTCTTTGATAGATATTGTAATTCTTAGGAATTATTATGTCATTCGGAGATTTGAAAATCAGAACATCGAAATTCGGAAATAATGTTTCAGAGTATTTGGGTGTTCCCAAAAATCTTTCTAAAACTAAATTCATGAAACATATTTGTGAAACCAACTTAGGATCCTACAGAAAACGAAATGGTTTTGACACCTAGTCTTCATTACTTATTTAATGGCAGTCACGTGTTCTGTGAACAAGTATTTACTCATTTAGAACAAAGAAACCACCTCGGTAATCACCATAATTATGAAGGTGTTGTATCTTAAAACGTGAACTTAACACATACAAGCATACGTTATAGTTAAGTAAGTAATATAATTATGTTTGCACACGTTTACGTACTCGTAAGTATTTACGTATTTTTGGGTTTATCTAGAAAGAAACTACCACTACAGCCACGCTATTTTCTTTAATAAATCTTATCGCTGGACTCTACGAGACTGAGTTCGTAAGATTGTGCAGCGCGAGCGGTGAGCGCTGTCAGAAGCTTGCTTAGACTTCGATGGAACACGACCTCTCATGAGAAGTCGTGTTCCAACGAAGTCTGCAGTATGGTATTTGCGCAGTAAAATCATTTGCCGTACAGTGTTTCGATGTAACGAAATATCGCAGTATAAACGTTCGCAGTAGAGTTTTTCGATGTTACGAAACATCGCAGTAACATTAAGACTTCGATGTAACAAGGTGTCGCAGTTTCCTATAGATGTTGATGAAAAGTTTTCGAAGAAACAAAATTCGGTGTAACAGCTGTCGCACTAACGTAGATATTCCAACCCAGGGCAGGGCAGGAGGAACTGTCAGACTTGTACTGACTAAAATCTACGGTGTCCTTCAAAATAGCTAAAGTTCACGTTCCGGGGTCACGGTAGCTCGTTAGTCCCGCGACGCCCGGCGAGCAGATAGATAGTATTACCCCTGGCACGGAGGATAATCGGTAGGTATTCAATTTTTGGTCACCCATCACAGATAGTCTTTGACAAATGCGACCTAACCTTGATCTATTTACCTATATGTGGCTGTGATACGAACTGCTCAAGAAACCATAACATCTAATCATAATATTTCAACTGTCACATAATTCCATAAAATATCATTCAAAGTCACTCCACACATACTTCGCACTAGTCATCACAACGGAATTCTAGATAAGAAAAAGCGTTTGAAATGGCTTAATTAGCATGAATAGGTACAGCTCTCAAGGCGAGTTGGTCTAACCCACACACTTTATAAAGAACACATAATTATTTCCTTGATAACAGACCCGTTTTTCACGAATGGCTGCTCATTCAATATTTAGTGAGATAAAATTTAGGTTTCTTCAATTAATATCTTGTTGAACTAATTGGCGCTTAACTGGAACCCTCCTCGAAAACCGAGTGCTATAAGGAAGAGATACCTCGAAAAGCCTTTTCACTCAACCTTCCGTGCAGACTGTTAACTGCAAAAGTGTGCATTTTTGGTGGACTTATACAAACGCTAAAACGATTTATTGGCTTTTTCTCTACTAAATCTTACACCATATCTTGCATTGTCAAGCAAAAAATAGTGAAACAAAAATGACGAAGACAAATAATATTATAATTATCACAAGCTCGTTCACGCAGACGAATACTGTATACGGGTGGTGTACACCCAACACGTTTTATGAGAATCCCCTTACACCTCAAGATCCCAAAATCAGGCAAATCACAACAGGGTCGTACTGGGCTGGAAGGGCCCCTACAAGCCTGTGTTATTAACACCGTTCATAAAACAAAGCTAGTTTCAAGGATAGCTTGCTCAAGTTCAACCATTTTTCTATTTAATTTCTTTGTAATTTTATGATGAACTATCTGATCTAGATACATTTAGGTAGCAAGGGTTAGGAATAAGCCTACCCAGGCCCCCAAACCTTCCTACTGCCTCGCCCGCAAGCCCTTGGGGGCCCCAGTTGAGCCCCGTCTGGCAAAAGCTACCTCGACTATATGGCCAATATACAACGATGAATCACAATACATCTCGTACTACTCAACACGCAACTCGTTTCACAACAAGAATCACAAAACTAATTATAACAGTAACTGTTATAACAAGTTTTATTGTTATAATTACAGTTAAACCTAACAGCCACTCCTCTAACCTCTAAAGTACCCTAACAACTCATATCAATCGCTGAAACTATAAACTTTCAGTAGCGCACCAACAGCGGGCAATAGTTTATTTGATTTGATACATCATTAATGTTACACACTCAGTCCGTACTCCTTCCTCCTTGCTCCTTCGTCCTCTCTCTCTACCAAAGTCAACATCTACCCCCAAACAAGTTCCACGCAAGTTTATTCATAAATGGGTTTATTGACTATAGGGAAATAAATTTGCAAGCAAATATTAGAGAGTGATTTGGGTGTAAAGGAATATGGAATAAATTGAATCGCAATTGCTTATCTTCAGAACCAATATTATTATGTTTGATCTTGAACTTTTATCTCACATCCATTTTTCGCTTGTGACGCACGTAATAAGATTCTTCTTATAAGTATGAATGACTATGATACTCCTTCCATCTTTAAAAACGGTTCCTAAATTAGATTCCAAGTTGATTTAAGTGCCATTAATAAAATAAAATGTCACAATTCAAGACTGATGATCAGCCCATTAACACCCAAAGAATAACGTTTCGGCAGCCAAGTAAAATAAAAATGATTTATGTGTACTTACAGTGATCGTTGCTTCGTTTAACTTTTCCCTGTAAGTAATGAGATTTCCTGTAATTAATAAAAACAACTTAAATACTACTCAGGCAGTAATAAAAAATGCAGAAACTTTAACTAGGAATACCTAATTTGCATTTAAATCTGTTTAAGAAAAAAACCTTGCAACAAAAAGGAAACTGTTAAGTTCTATTAGAGCTGAGGGGAAGTTAGAATGTATTTCTCAAGTTCTAGAGCAAGGAGCAGGTAAAGCGGAGTATTGCATTATTATGATTCAATTCCGACCCACGCCTCTACAAATTGTTTTTCGAGGTATTCCAGGAAGGGCACCCGCTAAAATGGCACCTGAGCGAATGGCTCCTACGCTATTCCACGAACGGCACCTATCGAATTTTTTTGCAGGTGCCCTTAGTGGAATAGTTTTTCATCTAGGATTTTATTCCACATAGGGCACCTGTGGATTAATACGTACTAGTGTTGGGACGTTAATTTTTAGGAACTCAAAATAATCCATTAAAAACTAGTTGGGAGCCTATTACTAGCATTATAAAATTGTATCTTTATAATTTACTAATAAGTGACATTTTTGTCACTTATTAGTAAATTATAAAAAAAATCTGTTAAAAAAAATGTTCACGTTGTTGGCGTTATTGTTTTTAGCCCTATCTCAGTTAGTAAGATTTGTATGAGAGTACTGTGTTCTATGTTTGTAAATACATACTAAGAGAACAGGATCATGAAGAAGGTTTTCGTCTGTGGTCAAAAATCGCTACGAAATAATGTACACCCTTTTTTACGTGGTAAAATCATCAATTGAGTCCCACCCACTGTAGGGTGGGAGGGACTGTCAGACTCGTACTGACAGCTCTTTGAGGTATGAAACACAACTCGCCGTCGACCAGGGCATGGTCCATCAGCGAATCGCCCATTACTCGTCGCCCGCATGCCCCCGTCTACGGTAGCCGGAGATCGTCCTGCGACGTCCGTCGCCGTGGGCGTCTACCACTGCGGCTGGGTCGCGAAATGGACGCTGTCCTCTTAAGCGTTCTGCTTCTTTCGCGAGGATAACTGCTTCGCAGAAGGAGGAGACCGCTTCCCATTCCGTCTCGCCCCGCAGCATGGCCTCGACCAATGCCGGGCGTGAAAGGTCTCCTCCTATCGCCGCCCTGAGGACACGGCGGTGCTCTGCCCAAGCGGGGCAGTCCTGCACCTTATGCTCCACTGTGTCCTCCGGGCGATCCTCACAGTGGTGACACCCAGACGTTTCCTCCTTTTCCAAGTCCGGTCAAGCATGGAGAACCGTTCTCACATCTCGGTCAGATCTGCCAAATATCAACTCGATGCACTAGAGTCGATTAAAAAACGGGCCAAGAGGCTTCTTGGCAAGGTTGACTCAAAGCCCGAATTGCCAGCCCGTCGTTTTCATCATTGTCGTTTTTGTCGGTTACACTTCAGAATGTGTGCGATGGAAGTGCATATTTTGATCCCACCTGCCCCTTTTCATCATCGGACTAGAAGACGTACGGCAATGCGCCATAGGTAGGTGGACATTCCACACCCATACGCACATATCGTTTTGCCAATATTTTTGTTGTACGCACAGCTAAGGAGTAAGGAGTGCAATGGATTCCCCGCGGGGGTCTGTAAGTCCTGATAGCTACAATGTTGGGGATTTGAAGGCAAACGTATATCGTCGCCGTAGACGTCGTAGTCAAATGCGAATCAATAGACAAATAAAAAAAAAGTTACGTCACAAAACGAAAATACTTAAGTAAGGTATTTTTTACGTTTTATTATACATACTTAAATACGCTCTCGAATATGTAAGTACCACCTCTCAGAATTTATGCATGCCTAGTACATTTGTTGGTTACTCTAAACTCGAAAACAAGAAAATGAAAAATCGATTCAAGTCAGTAATCGTTTTTTTTTTTTCATTTTCTTGTCCTTCAAAAAAATGCCACAGCACTAGTACGATCCGTGGGTGCCCTATGTGGAATAAAATGCTTGATTAAAAACTATTCCACTAAGGGCACCTGCAAAAAAATTTGATAGGTGCCGTTCGTGGAATAGCTTAGGAGCCATTCGCTGAGGTGCCATTTCAGTGGGTGCCCTTCCTGGAATACCTCTGTTTTTCTAGAGTTCGTCTTTATGAAGTGAGATACGAAACATTCTTGTTAAGAAAACTTGATATAAGCAAACCGAATTAATTTTTAAAGGAAGAATAACATTTGTAATTAATTAGCCTCGAATTCCTCGCTGAAGAATACGATGAAACTAGATCATTTTATTTCATCATTACTCCAAAAAACATATTGACGCCATTAAATTTCATCACCATACAAATGACGGTCAACTTTTCGAATTTCCCGAATAGCCACTGCGATTCAAAACAAACAAACCTGAAACCATAAATAAAGCAGGAATCACACTTACTGCGCTCACGAAGCCCGCAGCCACAACAATAAGTAGAACGAAGCGGAATCTCATGTCGATTTGCATCAAACAACTCTACGGAACAGAGAAACAAACTGTCTTGTCGCACGTTTAATGTTGCCTCACTTAATAAAGGCTTCCGAGGCAGTGGCAGACGGTTTGCTAACGAGACTACCTTGGGGTGAGGAGTTTGTGATAGGCGGTAGCGTGTTTTGTATTTGTTTAGGAGTTTTATTAGCTAAATTAGAATGTCCAGCGATTACACAATATATCGGCAACGAAAAAACGAAAGCATTTAATTAGTACCAAAGAGAAGCTTTTTATTGACTTCGCGACTTGCCGATTTTTTGATGATATCGATGTAGTTCGCTGTTTACATTGCCAGCAGTTCGGTCACGTGAAAAAATACTGCGTTAATAAATCGCCTACCTGTGCTAACTGCTCAGAAGCACATGAAACAAAAGAATGCCCGCATAAGGATGATTTAAATTTTACACCGGTATGTGTGGCGTGCAAACGTATTAAAAAACCGTTCGACCATCGGTGCGGGTCCCAACAGTGTACCACCTATAAAGTTAGGCTCGAACAGTTAATACGCAACACTAATTATTAATAAAATGGATAGTTTAATAATAGGACAACTAAACCTTCACAATGATAGGGTGGCGACTTCTGAATTGGACAAATTAATTATCGATTACAAATTAGACATTGTACTGGTTCAAGAACAATACCAAAACACGCGCTTACGCCACAAAGTAGTTCAGTTGGATAACAAGGCACGAGCCGGAATCTACGTGTCGCGTTCTTCTAACTTTACAGTAACGTCTTTGCGTAACCTCATGACGCCCCACTGTGCAGTTGCGGAAGTCTCATCCGCTACTTTTAAAGTTTACGTTGTGAGCTGCTACTTTCAATATTCAGACCCTGTTGCTCCTCACATACATAACCTCCGTCACGTCTTGCGGTCACTCGCGGGCTGCAAAGTCATCGTTGGCGCTGATGTAAATGCGTCATCGTCACTGTGGTATGGCAAAGTTCGGTCCACGGATTACGAACGCCGCTGCGCTGTTGAAGATTTCATTGCTGAGATGAACCTAACTATCCATAACACCCCCGAAGCACCACCTACTTTTTGCAGCCAAATGGGCGAGTCTTGTATTGACGTCACACTTTCTAGTGCAGACGTACACTTGGATAGGTGGCGTGTCCTACCGGACGCGTCTTGTAGTGATCATCGCTTGATCGTGTACGAATTTGTTCCGGTTTTTATTCAGGGTTCCTCACATGTCAGTGGTAACTTTAGGTACAAAAGTAAAGGTGCTAATTGGGAATTCTTTAGATCACTTTTTGCGTGTCACGCCAAAGAGTTCACTCGTGATGGGCTGTCAGCTGAAGAAAGTGCTGAAATTATGTCAGACACCTTCACTTACTGTGCTGACATTGCTATTGGTCGCGGACCTATGACCAATGTACGTAGATGTGATTGGTGGTGTGACTACCTAACCGAACAGCGTAAAACTTATCGTCGAGCGCGTAAACATCTTAATAAGCTTAAAAAACGTCAAGTCACCGGAGACTCACTAACCTCTGCTTTAAATACATTTAGAGTTGCCAGGTCCCGTTACAGAGCATCGGTTGAAAGGTCTAAGGGTAAATTGTTGCGCAAAGTAGTGGATAAATTAGAAAAGGAAGGTCCGTGGTCTCCTTTATATCATGAGTTTAAAGCCAATCGATCGGTCGACCTCGCGTATGTTCAGAATATTAAAGTAAATAATAAACACACCATCGGTATTGAAGAAACAACGGAAGTTTTATTAAATACTCTTATCCCTGATGATTCACCTGTTAATGATACTGACTACCACCAACAGATTAGAGCATGGGCTACAGTCCCGCCTGAATCACCAGCGTCAGACCTTCCAACTACTGACGAATTCATGAATGTTGTCAGGAGGCTGCCCCTTAACAAATCATCAGGTGAAGATAAAATATCCAATCGTATGATAAAAGAAGCGTGTAAAACAGCGGCCGACGCGATATTAACTGTTTACAACCGGTGTATTGCTGAAGGTGTTTTTCCTCGTATATGGAGACATGGCTTTATACGAATAATACCTAAAAGCGGCGACAAGCCACCAGATGACCCTAAGTCTTACCGGCCCATAACATTATTACCATCTTTGGGAAAGCTCTTGGAGCGTCTTATCGTCCCACGATTGTTACCGGACGGACCCAAATTCCATAAAAATCAATTCGGTTTTACTGTCGGCAAATCAACCGTTGACGCGGCACTTTCTGTTAGAAAAATGGTTAATACCTCCGAGCACAAGTACGTAGTAGGAATCTTTCTAGACATTTCCGGGGCTTTTGATAACGCATGGTGGCCAATGCTACTACTTAAGATAAAAGCTCGTGGTTGCTATAAAAATATATTTAATCTTCTTTATTCGTACTTTTCTAATGGATCCGCTAAACTTAAACTCGGACATCATTCCGTATCGAAAGCTCTTACCATGGGCTGTCCTCAAGGTTCGGTTATCGGTCCTCATTTATGGAATCTAGGCTTCGATGATTTCCTCGCGATTCCTCTTCCAAGTGGTTGTTCTTGAACTGGTTATGCGGACGATGGCCTTCTGCTCATTCAGTCGAGTACTCGTGCTGGACTCGAGAATTTGGCTGACACTTGCCTACGATTAATATCTCAGTGGGGCGATCGAAACCGCCTGACCTTTGCACCACAAAAAAACCTATCAACTCATTTTAAAGGGTGACCTTAAATCGTGGCCTAGTATTAAATTCAATAATGTTCCCGTTAAGAGAAAACAATCGGTGTGCTATCTTGGTTTGGTCTTAGAGAGGAATTTCACATTCATAGAACATATAAAAACGGTTGGTGAAAAAGCTAAAAATAACTTTTATGCCCTAACGAGAATATCTAAATCTACTTGGGGTTTGTCATTTTTAACCTTAAAAACTATTTATGGGGCTACTTACTTGGGCTGTGTGTGCTACGGGGCACCTGTTTGGGCCGATAGAGCCACCATAGGTGCGGCACGACGTAAATTGCTTCAAAGTCAGCGCTTGGCTTTGTTATTCTTAAGTAAAGCGTATAGGACCGTCAGTACTGAAGCTTTACCGGTGCTTGCTGGTGTTCTACCAGTAGATCTTGAAGTGCAACGACGCGCTGCAATGTACTTTTCCGCACGGGAGACCACTGACGCTGATTTTCTACCGCAACGTGACCGTGATAAGATATCTCGATTATTCAAACCCCAGAGCGACGTCTGGGAGGATCTTTTATCCGAATGGCAAAATAGGTGGGATAATTCTATCAAGGGACGGCACCTCTACCAGTTCTTTCCATCCGTTCGTGAGCGGCTGGCTAGGACGTGGCTGGAGGTGGATCACTGTGTTGCCCAATTTCTCACCGGACATGGTAACTTTAAAAGTAAATTGTTTTCCTTCAAGCTTGTTCCCTCGCCTTTTTGTCAATGTTCGACACCTGACTGTGAATATGAACAATCAGCACATCATATTCTTTGGGAGTGTATTCTTTGGCAAAACGAACGCAATATTATGTTGGATGCTGTTCAGACTACATCTGGAGTCATTTATTATACGGACCTTGTCGAAACTCGAACAAACTTCCGTGCGTTCAAGCGTTTTTGCCATACCTATTATTGGAATCAAATATAGCAGCTCACAATTTAGGACCCATTAATATTAGTAGTCATTTTTACCCGTGGTGCTAGGCAACTGGGCTTCTCCCAGTTGTAATGTCCCTTTGTGCCTATTGGCCTTGTTTTGTTCTGTCTCCTGCTTGCATGGAGGGAAGTGGAAACATATTTTTCCTACTCCTCCACTATTCTTTTCTGATTAATTTCGTGCAGGATCCAAGACAGGTAAATTCATTCTCCGGGACACGTCGAGACTTCATTGTCTCGGCGCTTTTCTGGTGGTTGCCACTGTTGATTCTGGCTTTCAGGAGTTGCAGTGGTTTGGGAATAGTGTGGTGGGTTTGTCCCAAAAAGAATATATCGGCAAGCGGCATGATGTCGACGACACGTCAAAATCCTTGGAGAGTTTCTGAGAAAAAATTATCAAAACGCACAAGACAGTGGTGCCATGATTTCCTGCAATATAATATGGCTTAGGCAAATATTTCAATATTATTTATCACTTAAGACTCAAGAATGGAATGTTACCTAAAAATCCTCAGAGATGTAACTGGATAGGAGGTACCTATAACTACCCAATAAATACATGAATATTTTCACATTAATCACTCTCACATTTTCTATCCACGTACCATGAGTGAGAAACAATAAATATCTAAAGTTTTCCCTCTTACAATAAAACGCGAACCTCTTATAACTTGGACCTACCAACTAAACCTGTTCGTGGTATGATTAGAAACACAATGGTAGTGTTCGTATTTATTGCAGCCCTGCATGAGACAATTCTGTCGCCAGTCACTTGTGGAGAAGGAAATTATATCATAAATGCGCTAATTACGAGTAATTTAATGCGAGCGTACGTGGTTCGTTTCATTTTCTGACTAAAAAGAAAATTCAGACAACTTTGACATATTTTTGGAACTTTTAGTTTATTGTTCAACGTTTTTTTTTCATTGATTACATGTATTTCCAGAAAATCATGAATTTCAAATTGATGATTTTCAAGGATAAATTAGTTCCTTCTTCGCACACCAGAGGCGCTGTTCCATTTTTTCATACAAGAAACGCTGTAAATATTGGAAAGACGCCGTAAAGTAAAAGAGTGAAAACTCGCGCTAAGGGTACTGTTTACTTATATATACAGGGCCTTTCTTTTAAATTAGCCAAACGAGAGAAATCGGCATCCTTTTGAGAAAACTTTCTTAGGATGTTGACAATTAATAAGAATCATTTCATTCTATTTAAGTTTGCCTTAAGTGTGTTTAACCCCATTATTCCTCGCGACCCCGTCCCCTACACCTTTGAATATTAGGTAATGTTAATTACTCGAACCATCTACGCCAATATTATTCATTATTATGTGGATAGTTTTCGTAAGCCTCCTTTGAATCAAACATCTTATCAATCTCTAGACAGTAAACAAAAGTTTCCGATATGGGTTCACGCACTAAATATAACCACGTGTAAGTGAAGGCGTTACCTTTATGCCGGTTACTAACGTACTAGTATATTAATAAAACACATGTACGGTCAACAAAAAAGATATGTATCCAGGAAGCAAACTTTAAACGGTTTTCCTGTAATACTATTTGCGTTTCGTGGTAAAATCATCAAATGAGTCCTCCTATCTGGAGATGGACTGTCAGACTTGTACTGACTAAAATCCACGGTGATCTATCAATAGCCATTTACGTCCCCTGATCTCGGCAGGCTTTGGCCCTCTAAAGGTTGCACCGTCAGATTGCTGGCAGTTTTTTGAGGCGGGCATGGTCCACGATCGGACGGCGAGACACCCATTACTCGCCGTCCGCATGCCCGATATGCTGTATGTACAGTGGCTTTTAGTTATAAGCTACTTACAATCAAAAGGTTTAAACGCAGACACAAGATACTCAACATTGGAAAACCGTTTAAAACTTCTGTCTGGGTTCTTATTTATTTTGGTGAGTGTACATGTTTGTTTCTGGATCAACATGTTATTATGATTGAGTACAGAAGGTATATCAACGAGATTTTGCTACGTTTTATACTTTTACAAAGTGATGTTTTTACATCTCAATTTTTACAAAGTGGTGGATTTACTTATTATATTTATTTCCAAATGACGTCAATTATAATTTACGCATTTAGAACTGGGATCTGGGAAATACCTAGTTGTTATCTTCTCATATGGAATTTTATGTAGATGCCATGGAGTCTACATTTTGTGCTCAGAAAAATAGGTTGATTCCCTTGTCGAGTCCCGTTACGTCGTGCCGAAAACCTTGTCTCGCTTCTATTACCCCTATGTCGAGTTTAGTTTTCTGTCCCGTTTCTATTCCCTTTATGCCGAGTTTATTTACCACGCTTCTATTACCTTTATGTCGAGTTTAATTATATCATATTTTAGAAGTACAGTCACGTCCAATGAAATGAATACATGCACATAATTTAGAATTATTAATGATTGGAATTGTTATTAGGAGAACTTGGGATCCAATTGCGAGCGAAGCGAGCTCGGGACTTGTGGGCACCCCGACACGGACAGGTTAGGTTCGAAGGGGATGGCGGGGTCTGAAAGACCCCGCCATCCCCTTCGTGTTAGGTTACTTTAAACTGTGCACGCAGAAATAGGAGCCCCGCGGAGCGGGGCTCCGTTGAGCTTCCTTTTTTAGGTAATCTTCACCTATACTTGTATTAATATTATTATGTTTTTATGCCATTGGCTTTTAATTTACATTCCTGACTGTACTTGTTCACCAAACTTGACATAAAGGTAATAGAAAGCGTAAAATATCAATACTTTGGAGAACAATAGACTTCCAGACTCGACGTAACGGGACTCGACATAAAGGGAATATATCGAAAAATAGTATAGGATTTAAACAAAAGTTAGTTTAATTATTATTCAAACATCTGGCGCTAAGGAAATAAAAATTACTTCGTTCACGAAAGGGGTCGGATAACAAGAGATTTTTTCGGTATTTTCGAATTTATTCGCAGGTTGAACAATCAAAAAGCTGGACTATACCTATGTATTTGTACCTAAATGATTTATCATTAAAACAAAGCACTTATTGTTTATTAAAAAGTTGTAAAACTAGTTTATACAAGGAACAGTTTGTAAAAATGCATATTTTATAATTTTACCTTGAACTTTGCATATGAATTTTGAGACACACGGCAAGAATTACGTAGGTTTAATTTAGCATATAATATGGCAATAAGTTTAAATAAAAATAATTATTTAATTCACATTATGGATAATTCGCAGATATCTATTTATTAATACATGGCGCAAAACTTTATAGGAGTACGAAAGGCACAGTTAAAGTTTACACGGGGAAGAAACGCAGGAAGCTATTTTTTTACCGTTTTAAAGAAGGAGGTTCTCAGTTCAACTCTTATGTTTCTCCGCGATTTTCTCGATACGATTTTCAGTAAAGTGTTCGTACATTCTGGAAAAGGTTTTGGTATACAACAACAATGGATATCTTGTGACGTCATCCGCATGGATCTGTATTGTTTACTTGGATGGTGCTATTTCAAAGATGCTGATTATGCAAAGACTCCTGGGCCAATTTCTGTTGAACATCATCTGTACTGTTTTTAACTATGAGGATTTTATTGACATTTATCATCCATAAATTTTAGAAGCTAAACCGTAGATAAAGACAGCATACAAACCTACCGTATTAATATTTAGAATTATAAACGATTGAAAACTAGCAAAATGAAAACAGAACGTATTTCCGGATTTCATTTTAAACATTTCATTGTGGTTTTATTCTCTGGTTTCAATATTATGCGCTCCTGGCACACAATTCGTTCGGTGAACTGTGAAAACTAATATACAAGGTTTATATAACAAATATTTTGGATACAATTCAATAAAATCTCTGTCAATTGCTATCCGTAGGTATTAAGGCGAGTGTTCGACCAGAACGCTGTTTTTGGGAAGTTTTGTAAGGCAGTTTACGAGAAATTTCTTCATTAACTTGATTCCTTCAATTAATAAAAACTTCTTTACTATAATGTCCTTAAAACGAAACCGTATAAATGAGAAATAATGATTGAAAATATGCATCTCTCGTGAAGTAACATAATTTTAATTTTAATACTGACATGGCTTTTTTTTTACGTGGTAAAATCATCAAATGAGTCCTCCCACCCCGGGCAGGGCGGGAGGGACTGTCACTCGTACTGACTAAAATCCACGGTGTCCTTCAATAGCCCTTTATGTTCCGGGGTCACGGTAATGAGATAAGTCCCGCGACCCCGACAGGCTTTGGCCCTCTAGAGGGGGCCGTCATTATGCTGACATTCTTTGAGGCGTGCCTGGAACATTATTATCCCTGTTATTCACGCGCGGGCTATCGGGATTTTGTATGGCGCGTGGTCTCAAAGTTATTTGCTCAGGGTAGCGCCATACTCAAACACACAGTTGGCACAGTGTCTAACTGGTTGCTCCGCTTGAATGCTACAGGTTCAATACTCAGACAGTACAAATATTTTGTATAGTCTATAGGAAGTTTCAATTACCAACATTTTGATACATGGTATTAAAATATTATGAACATTATCGACTCACAAAGTCGCCAATTAATGCATTCACATTAATTGGTTGCGTTCAAAATAATATTGTTTAGTTAATGTGTAGCAATTATATAAATGTGTTATACAGATTGAAATTACAAATCCCGAAATATTTAACGAAACATTACAAATTCATATTAATCCTCTACAAATATATTCAGAATTTAACAAAAAGTAGATAATATTACTAACTATACTTTTAGCACCTTGTAAAGGTATGTACAATTCAAGGTATGTAGGGGAACTGTATAAGACGGGGGCAGCGAGGTATAATGGGGACATACACTCTTTAGGCATTCTTAACACAACACTAACGTAGCGCAAGCTCCATCAGGACGTCATTTGCAAGCGGCCATTACCAAATGGCGTCCTTTTGGCGATTGCGCTACGTTAGTATTGTGTAGGGTATCCTCATACCTCGCGTCTCCGTGTTATTGGCACCGTGCACGACGTGACGGCGCGCCGCGGCGGAATGCGATTATAAAAAAAATAAGTACAGATTGCAGAGCTGAATGTACTGTGAGTCTGAACCGCCGTATTTCGACTGCTCCCCAACACCTGCCGTTCAAAAAACTACGATATCTCGTCAGATATTCATTAAAATCAAATGATGTCAAGGGCAATTTTGTTCAAAATTAAATGCTTGTCATGATTAACGTATTTATTTGGGTAAGGATTAACATTAATAGGACATAATATTAATATTATGTTCATAAAAACATCGTCGCAAGAAATGTACTTCTTTAAAACCAATTTGATTTCCATAAACAAGGATAAGGTGAGTTAATCTTAAAAGATAGAAATATTATTATACTATTGCGGACTTTATTTTAGAACGTTTCATGAGGAACACTTCCGTCATACATAATTTTTGTGTGATGTAAACCGTTTACTCAGCGCACGCAATGGAAGCTCTCAATAAGACTTTTCCGATTTCGCAACATCTTTCATTGCTGCCTTGCTCCTATTAGTCATAGCGTGATGTTATATAACCTATAGCCTTCTTCGATAAATGGGCTATCCAACACAAAAATATTTTTTTAATTCAAACCAGTAATTCCTGAGATTAGCACGTTTTTGACAGTTGACAAAGCTGAATGTACTTTGAGGCAAAGCTGTCGGCACTTCCACTTTTCGCCACCATGAGCGCTGCAATCGAATAATACTACCCCCACCTAGTACTTCGCACCCAGCGAATACACTGTTCCCCTATAATACAGTGTATGGACAATGTTGACTTCAATATTGTATTGGATAGAAATGGACCCATGGTAAACCCAAAGTACTGTCTACTTTCAAGTTTCATGTAATCTAGAGCTGATTACTATCAATCGGGCATAAATTCCGATTCTACATGAACTACAAACTCTATTCCTAAACTCGAAGTTGGAAACTACAGAACGCAATCTCCTTCGATTATTACACACTCCCTTCACCTTCTCCACGCTCACACATCTTCTTCATCTTGGAAATTCCTGATGCATACATCAGGAAATTCTACATTGAAGAAGATAGAGTACCCTATTTTATACATCAGGATCCCAAAGAAACAGTTCCCAAACTTCTAAAGTTCTGGAACACAGGACATAAATCAGTATATTATAAAAAGCCGTGAGTTCAATGTAGGTACTGATCAATTAGTAGATACGAGTAATTACCTAAATTGGAAACCTACAGAATCAGTAGATTGAAAAGCTACAAAATCAGTAGATTGAAAAGCTACAAAATCAGTAGATTGAAATCCTACACAATCAGTCGATTAAAACCTACACAATCATTAGATTGCAGCCCCGAAATACAGTAACGTGCTTTTAAACAACATCACGTACAAAAAACCTTATGAAAACTGTCGGCCAAACACAATATTAAAAGCTCTCAAAACTAAAACTTATCTCATAACGGAACACGAGTTAAGGCCGGTGTAAAGACATCATTTACCGAGACAAAATAAGGATCATACTCCCGAACCGTCGTCAAACAATTTGTAAGGTCGTATAAACTTATCCAATCTAGTCTGACTGAGTGGTCCAGCGAAATATATGTGGTGCGGCACTTGAAATTTATTGACTGCCTACTTCATTAGTTGTTTAGTAAATACGAAAACAGTTCACGAATGAATAAGTAGCTTAGATTTACGTAGTATGACTGGTTTATTATTTATGAAGTTCCGTGTTTTTTTTTAATTAAAAGAATTTCAAAATCGAGATGGTCTGATAAATCAAACGGTAACGACTGCCATCGTCATGTACAATAGGGAATTTAACTGAAAAAAAAACATAAGTCCGTCTATTAGATTATCAAAAAACATTTGACCCGTATTTTTTTGTTTTTATACTTAGAACAAAATTGCCGAAGATAATTTTAAAATTGTCAATACGTCACAAGCAAGTGCAGTTTTCATTTTCATCTGAAGTCACGAGCTCCTCTCGAATTTCTCGAAATTCTTGTAGGTACTACATTTTCTTTATGCAATTTGATGTAATGACATCTACGAGTATACACTACCGCGCCGCGTTAAAGGACTTTAGTGATGGCGGTATACTCAGCAAAGAATTTGATATTAGTTTTTTTTTTGGTGGCAACAATGTCCGAGTAACATGTCAAATTTTTGTTCCGTATTTTATAATTAAATTAAATTAGTAATTAGGCTGTAATCAACTATATTTTAATGTGTAATCGTATTGTTATTGTGTAAATACGCAGGAATATTGTTTTCATAATAATTGGACCATTAAAAAAAGTTTTCGGTAACACAGTTGCCGGTAACCTAAAACAATCAGCTGACACACGTACTACGGATCTAAACGGGGAGTATCGTCATAGTATAAAGAGGGGAAGTAGGTTATCTTCATACAAACGCACCGCGCGCGGCTTGTATGTGTGCGCCATAGTATTTATGCGTCGCCGCACGCACACTTTTTTTTTTTTTTTTTTTTTTTAGCGTGGTAAAATCATCAAATGAGTCCTCCAACCCCGGGCAGGGCGGGAGGGACTGTCAGACTTCTACTGACTAAAATCCACGGTGTCCTTCATAGCCTGTTAGGTTCCGGGGTTACGGTAAGGGAATAATCCCGCTACCCCGGCAGGCGCCGCACGCACACTTAACAAAATCTCGAGCGGATTCGAGTAGCGCCAGTCAGGGCTAAGTCTGCACGAGGTTCGCGCGTCATGACTTTTCTGCACCGTTAAATGAATCAAAAATGTGTGATAATCGCAGGAGAACGTATTGTGTGAGTGAATAGGTATTATTGCATTGTTTATGTTTGTTTTAATTAAAAATAAAAATAAATAATGGTCCTTTATGTGTAAAAATACTACATTATGCCGATTAAAAAAATACAAAAAACTGACTAGTACACAATGTGTAACATAATTAACGCTAACCTCTTATGGATATAAATACAACTTCCAGACCCTTGCCAATTTATAGGCACCGAATTAAAATGTAGCAAAAAGTTACAACCCTAAGACAGTAGGCAATTATATCGCGGATTGGGCTGGAGATAACCTACTTCCCCTCTTTATACTATGGTATCGTTCACTTTTTTTACTTATAAATTGCACACATTTGTTATTACTGTATTTTAAACGCCAATTCCAACTCATTACAATATTTTTTGCTATTTTTGCACTCCATTGGTGGGTGCAAAATCATTTGTTTACATAATTATTAGCGCAACTTTTTGAAGATTGATTAACTTTCTAGCAATACATAGTTAATAAATATCTACATATAAAAACCTTATAAGATACTTAGTGAGCATTATTGTATATATGTAAAGACTATTTTTTAAAGTAAACTATTTTTGTGCACTTAGCAAAGTACCCACTATAAGAAAAAAAAAAGTGCTTTAAGACAATAAAACCAATAAAATACAATTCCCAATTTGTATTGATAGCATATTTTGATGCTAATAAATCAGCCTACCTTATTTCAATTCTTTACTTAGCACTTTTTCCCTTTGTTTTTTACAATTTCATGTTTCCCCCTTTTTATCACTAACTTTTCTCCATTGATTTATCCTGTTCTCACCGTTTCTATTTCTCAATTTCAGTAACCAATCCAATAACCATGCCTGTGATGACCCGTAAGGCTGCTGCTCAGGATATGGAGCTTAAGTTGAGAACAGCTCTCCATGAGCTTCAGGAATCAAATCTCAAAGTCCAACAGGGCCATATACAATCTCCGTAGACGCGATTCTCTCAGAGAACTGTATAAGGAAATTAACATTATGACAGTACCTTGTCAATACATCTATGAAAATATAATGTACGTTAGGAAAAATCTGCATCTTTTTAGTAAGAGAGGTGACAGACACAACTATCACACTAGAAATAGGGATCAGTTAGTTCAGCCGGGCTTCAGACTCGCCAAAGTGGACTATTCTTTCATGGGGTACTGTTTAAAGTGCTATAATAAAATACCACAAAATGTTCTTGAATTGAATGAGACTAAATTTAAATCATGTATTAAACGCACACTATGTAAGCGGGCTTATTATAAACTAGGCGATTATATAGCTGATAATAATGCTTGGCTCCATGCTGGTCCTGCTCCACCTGACAGTGTAGGATAAAATATTGATAGCGTTTTTTTTAATATTCTTGTTGGAGCTGCTGAAGATTGTACAACTGGATTTGCATTGTATAGACTCAATCTTCCTAGTATTATATAGTTTCATAGCCAGCATTGTGTGAGTACTATGTACCTCGGAGCTATCATTCACTGAGTACCTACGTCTCTTATTGACTTGAATGACCCTGGCGGTTGAGAGTATGTCATGCTCACTCAAATGTCTCGCTGATAGTGGCGCGTGTGTCGGATCATTTAGTTCCCTTCAAAATGGTTGAGCTGAATGGTGCTGATATATGCGTCATGTTCGTGAACGGGCGCTGTCAGTTGGGACTGGTCATCCCTTAGCTGCCACGGTCTATTTTAATTATTGATAACTTTATTTTTGAATTGTCTTTTTTATATTTTCTATGGACACTAATAACTTGCCACATCGTTCTCACATAATGTACCATCTGATGATGAATGATGTAACAAAAGATCTGTAATAATTTTGGCGATTGAAAAAGAGTGTCCATGGAGTTTCTTGCTCATTCTTCTCCATAGAGATCTACTCCTTGGAATGAGCACCTACGGTACTTTCACAGTTTTTATGTCTTGTGACTGGGACTGTAGCACCATAACTTTTTAATGTCTAATTACATTTTTATTTGTCTATGACAATTCATAAGTGCCTGTAACTGGCCTACATGAAATAAATGCTTTGATTTGATTTGATTGATTGATCAACAACTGTTACAAGAGAGAGAAGAGAGTGAGGTGGAGATCGTTAAGGTTAATACCAATAACTCAAGCCTAAAACGGGAGTTAGTTGACCTTCATCAGCAATTCTTGGACGTTGTTGATGAACGGGATCAGCTGCGGATGGTCATGGATGGGTTCAAGAATTGCTCTAATTTGTACGAGGAGGCTTTATGTAAGGTTAGGGACCTAGAAAATGAACTTATGTATGCTAATGATTTGATTTTAAACTTACAAAAAGAAAAAGAAAGTTCTCAAATTATTCAAACAAATAACTTGTACAATGAAATATTAAATAGTAATTGTAACCCCTCTCCCTTAATTACTATAGATCTGACTGAAGATTCTTTATTAAAACAAAACTACTCTCATAAAATTAGTCAAAATAGAATAAAGAAATATGCAAGATTAAATAAAATAATTAAAAAATGTAATAAATATAAGAAACAACAAAATTACTTTTCTAAAAATATTCAATTAAGGAAAGAGCGTGTTTCATTAGTTAGTAAATTAAATAACTATCAGATTAAATTGGAAGATAGTATAAATATTTATGAAATAGACACTCAGCGCTTACAATCTGATAAACAGTTTTTGAATCAGTCACTAAAATCTTTGACTAATAAATATGAAAGCTCTAAAAATCAAATCAAAGAGCATATTCTTGCCACAAATCAATTGGTGGACAAAGTGGAATTGCTGACTCTCAGCAATACTCGGTGTTCCTGTCAGATGGAACCCAATCCGGATGTCCTCCAGCCTGAAGCAACGGAGGACCCGTCTCAAGCTGTGAGGACTCCGGACAGTATCAGCTGTCAGAACTTAATATCTGACATTGTTCACAATAATCAGCCTGAGATTAATAGTTTTGTATCTCTAAATAGTCATAGTGAGTGTCACTCAGTTATGTTCTCCGACAGTATAGGCAGAGGGCTAGGTAATTTATTAAGTAATAATCTAAGTTATTGTACTTTAAATCATTGCATGCCACATTCAAACTACAAAGAGATAATGGCATCAGTCGCTAAAAATGTGTGTTATCCTAATACAACCGTTACTATATTTATTGGCAATAGTTCTAAGATTGGAACAAAAGACATCACTGACAGTGTAGCAGAGTTGTTAAAATTAGATTGTAAGAAAATTATTTTGTGTGCATTTCCCTATTTTGAGAAGTTATCAAACAGACAAAACAATCATATACATAGGCTGAATAAACAGGTACAGTTCTTAGCAACTCATTATAGTGACAAACTTTTATACTTAGACATCAACACTGTTGTTGATAAACTTAGGTCGACTCAGGATTCAGCGTATCTGCCTATTAGATATAGACATATAATAGCTAGTCTATTAAGTTTTAATATTCACTCAGACATAAGTAGTATGTCTTCGTCTTGTTGTGTACTTATTTATCCTAGTATTAGTTTTAGTAATAGTATTAGTTGTACGAAGGAGGATCCATGTGTCACCATGGAAGATTCCCAATCTCAAAGTGGGACTACTAGTAGTAGGATATTTTTGCCTGGTGATGGCATGGGAGTCCCGGGGCTCCCTCCGGATAGTATTTACTTTCCTTTAAACTTTTAAGTAAGACAACAGAAGGTACCATTAGCACTATAGCATCTCCCACAGACAATGTATCTTCTTGCAACCAACCATTTAGTTTTAAAAAAGGGCCTCCGCAGAATACCTTGAAATTGTTCCATCAGAACATTCAAGGTATCTCTTCGAAATTATTAGAAGTTGAAATGTTTTTAGAAAAAACCATGTTAGATATTATCTGTTTTACTGAACATAGGTTAAAGGACTATCAAATGCTATTTAATTATGAAAACTATACTGTGGGTAGTTGTTTTAATCGTAAAAATTTGCTGCGTGGTGGTTCCCTAATTTATTAGTTAAAAACTCTTTAAAATTTCACCAACGTAATGACATAGTAGGTCTATCAGTTGAACATTGTATCGAACTGTCCTGTGTTGAGCTAGATAAGCATGTAATAGTGTGTGTGTACAGACCCCCTAATTATCAAAATTTTTCCTTATTTGAATCAAGAATGGAAGATGTTCTGGCAAAGCTTGCAGTCAGGATTAAAGCTATAATAATTTGTGGTGATTTTAATATAAATATTTTGGAAGAAAATTCAAATAGCAGTAGGTTATTAAATCTTTATAAGTCATTTGACTTGACTAACATTTTTACAGAGCCAACTAGAGTTACTCCATCTTCTGCTACTTGTATTGATAATGTTTTCTGCAATTGTGATTATTTCGATAAGGCCATAGTTAATTGTCTGCCGTCTGATCATAGTGGGCAGACGGTAACTTTTAGATGTAATACAATAAAGCAACAACTTGAGATTAAATTTAGACCAGTAACTTCTGCCAAATTAAGTAGCTTTAATAATTCCCTACAGAACAAGCTAAGTGTAATGAATATGGACGACATTAATGTTAATAAATTTTATGGTAATTTCTTTTCAATAGTTCATACTGAATTCAATAAAACTTTTGAAAAGAAAACAAAAAACATTGAACCCAAATTTGTATTTAGTGACTGGGCGACTAGAGGTATTAGGAAAAGTAGGGAAAGACTATTTGAACTGTATGGCCTTAAGCCAATCATTAACACTGAAACTTTCAATAAGTATGTTGCTGCCTATTCAAAATGTTTTAAAAATACTTGCAGGGCTGCTAAAGCCATGCATATTAGCAATAAGATCAAATCGTCAGAAAATAAAATAAAAACGGTTTGGAAAGTTATTAATAACGAGACTGGCAGGAAAAAAAAGCCCAATACTAACTATGCTTTGCAGACATCTTGTGGTCCTATAAGCTCAAATCTGGAAGTAGCTGAAGAATTTGTTAAATTCTTTACTGATATACCGGTTAGGACTACGGAGGCTCTAAATTCCTCACCTGATATTTCAATAGCTTTATTAAAGGCGAACGTTTCTGGCAGCCCGGCTGATTTTAAGTTTAAACATATAAACCCTATGACAGTTATTAAAGCTTTCCGGGAAATCAAAATTAAAGTGACCGAAGATTTATGGGGATTGTCTATCAAAGTTTGTACAGCCATTGTGGAAACTGTAGCGCCATATTTGGCATTAATTTTTAATCTGTGTGTGGATCAAGGAGTTTTTCCTGATTTGATGAAGTTCAGTAAAGTCGTGCCTCTTTTTAAATCTGGGGACTCTAAAGATACTAACAATTATAGACCAGTATCCGTCTTTAGCAAGATATTTGAAAAAGTAATGCTAAATCAGATGCTTAATCACTTCAACACCAACAAAATCTTACACGATCAGCAGTATGGTTTCACCAAGGGACGTTGTACAACTGACGCCGGTGTCACCCTATTGAAGCACATATTTACTGCATGGGAAGAGGCACAAGACGCCATAGGAATATTCTGTGACCTCTCCAAAGCATTTGATTGCGTTAATCACGATACATTACTTTTGAAACTTGAACATTACGGACTAGGTAAACTTGCGCTTAGTCTGGTAAAATCTTATTTATGTGATAGGCAACAGCATGTTCAAATAAATGGTGTAAATTCACAGGGTTTAACAGTTAAAATGGGAGTTCCACAAGGCTCAATATTGGGTCCTTTTCTCTTTCTTGTATATATAAATGATCTACCCTATATACTTAAAAATCAACTACACAATATGGTGTTATTTGCTGATGACACATCCCTAATTTTTAAAATTAATAGGCGAGCTCAGAATCTAGATGACGTCAATAATGCCTTGCGTCAGATCCGTAACTGGTTTTCAGCAAACAATTTAGTATTAAATGGAAACAAGACTAAATGCATTAGATTTGCCTTACCAAATGTTAAAAATAGTAATTATGACATAGTGTTGAATGAGGAGATACTAGAATTCGTCGATAAAACGGTTTTCCTGGGAATAACACTTGATTCAAGGCTACAATGGGGCCCTCATATAACAATACTTGCAGGGCGATTAAGTTCAGCAGCATATGCTGTCAGGAAAATTCGCCAATTCACTGACGTTGATACCGCGAGAATTGTATATTTTAGCTACTTCCACAGTGTAATGTCGTATGGTATTTTATTGTGGGGACGGGCTGCTGACATCGAGTCCATCTTTATTCTCCAAAAGAGAGCGATCCGAGCTATATATAATCTCCGTGGACGCGATTCTCTAAGGGAACTGTTTAAGGAAATTAACATCTTGACGGTTCCTTGTCAATATATCTATGAAAACATAATGTACGTTAGGAAAAATCTGCATCTTTTCTCTAAAAGAGGTGACAGACATAATTATCATACTAGAAATAGGGACCAATTAGTTCAGCCGGGCTTCAGACTCGCCAAAGTAGACTCTTCCTTCATGGGGTTCTGTTTAAAATGCTATAATAAGCTACCACAAAACGTTGTTGAACTGAATGAAACTAAATTCAAAACATGCATTAAACGCACACTTTGTAAGCAGGCATATTACAAACTGAGCGACTATATCGCTGATAATAATGCTTGGCTCCATGCTGGTCCTGCTCCATGAGACAGTGAATGTATAAATAAATTGATAGTGGAAGTATACTTAATACCATTGTTGGAGCTGCTGAAGATTGTACAACTGTATTTGCATTGTATAGATTCAATCTTCCTTGTATTATATAGCTTCATAGCCGACATTGTGTGAGTACTATGTACTTCAGAGCTGTCATTCACTGAGTACCTACGTCTCTTGTTGACTTGAATGACCCTGGCGGTTGAGAGTGTGTCATGCTCACTCAAATGTCTCGCTGATGGTGGCGCGTGTGTCGGATCATTTGGCTCCCTTCAAAATGGTTGAGCCGAATGGTGCTGATGCATGTGTCATGTTCGTGAACGGGCGCTGTCAGTTGCGACTGGTCATCTCTTAGCTGCCACGGTTTATTTTAATTTATTATTTTTTATTTCTGAATTGTCTTTGTTTTAAATTTTACTATGGACACTTTTAAACTTGCTACATCGTTCTCACATAATGTACCATCTAAGAATGAATGATGTAACAATGATTCTGTAATAATTTTGGCGATCTGAAAAGAGTGTCCATGGAGTTTCTTGCACGTTCTTCTCCATAGAGATCTACGACTTGGAACGTGCATCTACGGTACTTTCACAGTTTTTATGTCTTGTGACTGGGACTGTAGCACCATAACTTTTTATTGTTTAATACTTAATATTCCTTTAATTGTCTATGACAATTCAAAAGTGCCTGTAACTGGCCTACTTGAAATAAATGCTTTGATTGATTTTTGGTTACGATCGTACATCCGTATCCGTACCTTCCGTACTCTTCGTGCTCGAACTAAGAAAGTAGACCACCTGCACCTACCGACCCGCCAACCCTTACAGACCTGTCTGAACCGAAAGACCTGGACCACGGCGTCTTAAAGGGTAAGTAGTTAGGCTGTGGGAAAGAGACAGAGCCATACAAGTCGTCTAGCGTCATCTCGTTCCCTGAGCGAAACCACTCACGCTTTGAGACGTATGGTAGGCCACCTGCTTCTTTATGAAGGCATCCTTAGAGGAGACTTCATCGCCTTTGTATTATAGCAAAGACAGGTTATGCTATCTTTCATCTTTATTATACAGGAAGACTTTTTTACCACCGTCCAAAATTTTTCTAGGTATTAGGTATCAATAACTAACCCCATTTTTGAAAAAAAAAATATTAAAAAAAAAAACAAAAAACCCGACTGCGTAAAAAAACTAAAAAGAAAGAAACAAGCCCAGTAGTTTAGAATTCACTCATTCACACTCACAGTCGGGGCCCCTTGGGAAGATTTGATTACTGTGAGTGTGAATGAGTGAATTCTAAACTACTAGGCTTGTTTCTTTCTTTTTAGTTTTTTTACGCAGTCGGGTTTTTTGTTTTTTTTTTTTAATATTATTTTATTTTACTATTTTTAGTTTTTGTTAGCATTTATCAGTCCAAATTAAATTGAAACATATAAGTTATATTTTGGTAAACCATTTTTAAAATCCTTTAATTTGATACCCCACTTGATAGAATGTGAGAGATTTTAAAAAAATATTTTTAGTTCGGAACCCTTTGCACGCGAGTTCGACTCGCACTTGGTCAGTTTTATGTACCCAGTGACACTCTCACGTTTAAGACGAATCTAACGACATCTCTCAAGTTAACATCCATCAAGCCGTTTGGGCTGCAGAGCAACACAAAGAAATATACATACATACATACATACCCTCGAAAAACATAACCCTCCTGGCGCAGTCGGGTAAAAAAACCGATTCGTAAATTTTTATGATATAAATCATTTTCTCATAAGAATTATCCGCTCTGCGTGGTCACCAAGCTAAACGTTATTAACACCACATAATACTACCACTTGCCGGGGCATGAAACGGGCAGAGCGCACCCCGCTTACCTACCCCCCGCCCCGCTACACCTGAGCGACACATCACAGCGCGGTGTCCAGACTCATCTACTTTAGTTGTACTTGTGACGTGATATCTCAATATTTTTGTATTGAGTGATATAAAAAGAAAAAACACGTATTCAATGATTTTCGCCAAAGATTAATACGAGTATATCAAAATTTGGATGGTGACTAAAAAATCATCCTGTATCTTATTGAGAATCATTTTACTTTTTTTTTGTCGTGGTAAAATCGTCAAATGTGTCCTCCCACACAGGGCAGGGCGGGAAGTACTGTCAGACTCGTACTGACTAAAATCCACGGTGTCCTCCAACTTCAATACCTTTACGGTCGAGATAATAATAAGTTCCTAGATAATTATGCTGATTTGTATTTTAACTTGAAGACTTACACACGGTTTCGCTTCATAAATGATCTTTCCGAGGATTCAACGGACTGCTTATTCTGGTTTTGCATAGCATGTTATAATTATTATAGCCGTGTGTAGAAGATCAACTGAAATTATAACAAGCGCATTTTTTGAAGAATAAAAAATATTTCGCCTTATTGTTTATTCTTTAGCTAAGCTGTTAACTAGTTCAAACATCATAATTAAGGAGTCAAATGAAATAAGACGTAACAAATTGCTTGAAGGTAAGTTTCGGTTCGTTAAATCCTTAAAACTTAGATCGTTAATTTAAATGGAACACTTAAGCTTTTAGGCATTCAGCCTAAAACTTTAATTTATTTTAGTGCCTTCGTTTTATTTTTGATTTACTCAACTTTTAACTAAGTTGTTCAAAAATTATTGATAATAGTAATTATCAACGACGATATAATACTAGACTCCTAATAACAGGCGACCGATGTCTGCCAACACATTAGGCAAAAAAGTCTTATATTCGTCTCATTTCGACCAATCCTGTGAGCCGTAAACATACGTTGAGACAGAACAGACCTTGAGTTAGCCAATCACAACGCAGTACCCCGTCCCCCTCGCTTACGTAGTACCTCAGCGATTTGGCAGAATAATTTTTGTTCCTTAGATCGTGCATGCGTAGTCTAGTAATATATCGTCGTTGGTAATTATAAAGTTATCCAGGGGTGTGATTTTTTTTTATAATAATAATAATAATAATCATTTATTTGCCCAAACATGAGTACAATGCATTCATAACAAATTGTCAGCCTACAAGAGATGTTATTAAGTGAAATATAGATCGTCATGTTTGCCAGACAATGGCATGCAAATATTAGTAAAATCAGAATATAATGAGTCTCAAGATAGCAGAAAAAAATATTATTAATATATGAAGGTCAATATTTTAAAAAATTACTGATAATTTAAATATTTCAAATAATTTAAAAACATAATGTCATTACAACATATCAATCAATAAGCAAATAAATCAAAGCCATACAACGTGGCAATGCTGCCAGCGTTCTGGGCACTGTTCCCGTTGACAGCGATGTGGATGAATTCTTTGACGCCCTTTGAATATTTCTTTTATTATTATTATTTGTACATATTACTTGTTAGTTTTTATTTATAGTTTAGGTTATGATTATGTATAATATCAAATAAATTAAAATCAAAATAAAAAAAAAATAAGCAAATAATTTAAAATGTCAAATAATTTAAATAACCATAGCAAAAAAAAATCTATTTCTCAATGTTTTTCAAATAAATGAAACGGAAAGTTTTGTTCACCTTTGGTGAATACAGGTGGAAATAGCCGCGAAATACGAGCTCTAGAATAAATTAAATAATACAAAACGAGCCAAAAATATTGACATAACAAAACATGACATCCCAATATTAAAAATCCACATTAAAATTCTCAAAATATATTAAAAAGCGGCCTTAATAATTTGACAGTCATGTTTAACAAAGGATTCGCTTCAAAGAACGCTATTACCATAATTTTTGAGCCCTCCTGATTGGCGCTCATTGTTACCTACAGTCCAACGCCTAATCAAAATATTTTCACGGACCCCTTTACAGACATGCTATAGACTCATTTAGGCGATCGTAAATTATATACCTATGAAATGCCAATTTAAGGTTTTTTAGAATGGTGATTTAACGTTAACCACATACTTCGCATTTTTTGTAAGTTTTAAGGGCTTTTTTTTGCATCGTGTTAAAATCATCAAAATAATGAGACCTCCGCCCAGGGCGGGACGGGAGGGACTGTCAGACTCGTACTGACTAAAACTTTTTCAAAAAAAAATGTAACTGTGGTTAATAAACTGGTAATGGTAATAAACTGGTGAATTTATTTTTTATTTCATTGACTTTTTGTCACCGACTTTCGAAAGAAAAGTTTTTTTGTAGGTTATTTTGAACTTTTTTTGTGGTGGTTTTGAAGTCGGAATTTTTTTTTGAAAAACTTTTTTATTTTATCCTTGTTAGTTTCACTATTCAACCAAAATTATTGTCAAATACATAATTTTCTTACATGTGCACTAAAATTTTGTAATCCGTAGCACCGGTAATAACAACGCCCATGTATAAAAACTAAAAATAAAAACTACTGCACCAAACTAAATGAAAATTTTATGGGACCAAATGGCAGATATACTGTATCGAACCAAAAAAAGAATCATCGAAATCGGACCAGAAACCTCGGAGTAATCGGTGTAGACAAAGTTGAAAACTTTTTTAGGTTTTTGTAGATTTTTGTTGATTTTTCAAAAAGTGCTAGTCCGATTTTGTTAAAATTTTCATGGGACCATTCCGGAAGTATACCCTATCCAACAACAAAAGAATTTTTCAAATCAGTTGTTAAACGACAGAGTTATGCCCTAACAAACATAAAAAAAATACAAACATCCGAATTGAGAACCACCTCCTTTTGGAAGTCGGTTAAAAATCCACGGTGATCCTTCATAGTCCTTTACGTTCCAGGGTCACGGTTACCTGATGAGACAGTCCCGCGACAATTTTATTGCTGTTTGAGTTGGCTAATGCCACTCTTTAGCTTCCACTTCTATCCGACAGATGATTACTGCACGGCACGGTAAGCGCACGCTAATGATGGTATCAAAATGCGAGCTGGAAAAAATAAAGCTGGAATATTCATAAAGTTTTTACTCCTCATAAAACCCGTATCCTCACTATCGATGCCTCCTCGATACAAATTCAATTTAAAGTTTCCAAAAATTCTTAAACCTTGCATATTGGAGCGGAAAGCTTTGCTCTCAAAATTGACACTTGAAACTTTGGCCCGAGCTTAAAATTTCAAATACTTTGGCTTGTAAGGTCCTGATGAAAGTTCAATTACCTGCAAGGTTATTGAAAATACTGTTTGATAGGAAATTTTGCATTATTAAATTTTTCTTAAGATACTGATAATTTCGAAGGACATTTCGGCTGTCTTTGGTCCGCAGTTTCTATGAATTCATTTGGTTATTAAGTTTATTATTATATCACTTTATTTCAACCAACTAGGATCATATTCACAATTAAACAATAAAATAATATACATAATATAAATAACATCAAATCAATTACATAAATGAGGGAATATCAATTAAAAAATACATAATAAATAACAACAAGATCAACTAGTTAAATAAAAGAATATCAATTAACATTTTTTTTTTTTAAATTAAATTAATTTATCTAAAGAAAGCAGAATATATTAGATGCCTAACATCAAAACTTATAAATACTTAGATATAAATGTCACTAAAATAATATTCTGACAGAAGTCAGTACATGGACCATATCACAATGATACAAGTACCGACAGTCGAACCGTTCTGCGAATGCGTTCAGGACACTGTTACGGCCGCCCCGCACTCTGCGCACCAGGGATGTGCACCGCTTACGCATGGTTGCATTAAAGCAATCCACTCTAGCCTCTGCGAACATCCCTGAAGCGCTACAGAAGCGAGGCAGCCCCAAAAGCATCCTAAACGCATTGTTATATTGGACGCGTAGGGCGCTGTACTGTCTCTGCGTATAACTCACCCACAGACTTCCGGTGTAGAAGGACGTACAAAATGCCCTAAACAAGGTGATTTTGACGCCCCTCGAACAACGACTAAATCTGCGGGCTATCATATTGGCACGAACAGACAACGCCCTACGCTCCCTCTCTATGTCTGCATCGTCCTTCAAGTCCGAGGTTAGAATATGCCCAAGATATCTAAACGTGCTGACTCTATTTAGAGGGCACCCATAAAGTTTAATAGATGGTATATTATCTAGACATCTTCCCCGGGCTTGAAAGACCATGCATTCGCTCTTCTTCACGTTGTACAACAGACCATGCTCGTCAGCGTACTTTTCGCATATACCAAGCAGCCTCGACAGACCGCTCACAGAGGCACTCAGCAGCACCATGTCATCCGCATAACTAATATTATTAATGCAAACTCCCCCAATGTGGCAGCCGACATGTGTGCTGCTGAGCTCCTCAATCAGCGCGTTTACATAAAGGTTGAAGAGCTTTGGCGAGGACAGTCCCCCCTGCCTCACCCCGCACTCCAACCTATATGGGGTCGAATAGGCCCCCGACCACCGAACAACGTTGACCTGGTTCCGGTACCAATATTTAAAAATGCGTATCAGTTCCTCTGGCATTGAAGTTTGATGAAGCTTCCTCCACAAAATATCATAAGAAACCAGGTCAAACGCCTTCGATAAGTCGAGGAAACAAGCAAAAATAGGCGTGCTCCTATCGGTGTAGTACTTGACAGTTTGCTTCAAACACAATACAGCTGCCTCTGTGGAGAGACCTTGCTTAAAGCCAAACTGGTTGTCGTGTATGTGCACGTATTTATCAAGCTGAGTGTTAAGCAAACTGTCAAGCACTTTGGAGATAATAGTGGCCAGGGAGATAGGCCTGTAATTATTCCTGTCACTAATATCACCAGTTTTGCTCTTCACGATCGGCACCACCACAGTCCTCATCATCGGCTCCGGTAAATACGAGTGCCCCACACACAAAGAGTAAAACATCGCCAGCACCCTAGGCAGATGAGTGCCTGCATATTTAAGGTGCTCAATGCTGAGGTCGTCGTGCCCAGGAGACTTTCCCCGTGACATTGATTGTATTACTTTTCTCACCTCTTTCGCCGTAAATTGGGTACTAGCCTCCCGGCCACTAGACTCAGCACTGCACGCAGACTGTGATGACAACAAAGGTGAGGTTACAGTAAAATGTTCCCTAAACAACTCGGCTATACCAGTCAGGTCATTGGTACCGTTGACACTCGCAGGTAAGCCCGGCTTACTGTTAAGTTTATTGGTCGACTTCCAAAAACTGCGAAAATCCTGCTTGGAATGTTGTGATGCTAAGATATTCATTTTAATTTGGTCACTATTATTTTGACACCATCGCAACCGTGATTTAAAAATCCTGCGACTCATCTGCATGCTACTCCAAACAGGACCCTCCCGCGGCTTGCCATACCACACCCACAACTTAAACTTTTGCCTAGCCTCCCTGTGAGCATCACTCACGTACCTATTCCATCCTATAACCGGTTTTTTACCTCTGAAAGTATTCACAACACAACTGTCAGAGGCTGCTTGGTATAACGCATGTATAATGTCACCATACATCTTGTCGATAATATTTCTGTGGTCCAAATTATTACAAACAAAGTCACTACATGTTTTTAATTCTAAAGGAAAGTCGATAAGTTTTAAATGATTATTACACGATTTTAAATAAATGTCAATTTGCTGAGGTGTTCTTTCCCCCCATCGTATTTTATTATAAAGCGGGAGTTTACTTGTTTTATTAACTTTTGGTTTAATATCATCTAATTTACATTGAATTACGAGGGGAAAATGGTCGGACCACAGAGCGTCATACTTAACATATGTATTTACAATGGTCTCCATAGCGGAATAAGTCACAACACAATGGTCGAGCCACCGTCTCGAACCGTTTGCTTCACTTACAAATGTATATGAATCAGAGTTTAACCCCAACATTTGAACGTCAGCACACAGCCAGTCCCATTCCGAACAAAAACAAACCAACTCATTATAAAATTGCTCATTAGGATGCGCGTTAAAATCACCGAGTATGTAAACAGATTCGATATTATTATTAGCTATAATAGCACTCACTAGACCGAGACAATCAGTGAATTCAGTCAAGTTCGCACTATTATCCGTGGGCATGTATATACTGAAAACCAAGAACGATTTCAGTTCCATGCTTACTTTTATCGCACACACTCGCGGGTTATCACATTGCACAGCTGACACGTTGTTAAAAACACTTTTCTTCCACAGCAGCGCAACTCCGCCGTACGGTCGCCCTCTGAGCATACCGACCGTAGTATCCACCGCCGACGTCCCAGTGCAACCGTACTCGTTATCAATATCGCTGAGGAACTGAATATCGTGTGGCAGCAACCAAGTCTCTTGTAAAGCAATTATGTCCGATGTGCGACACTTAATTGTCTGACACTGTCCACCGAGCGCTTTACACTCTTGCAGTTGAAGTTTAGTAGAACATTTTATTTTCTTTTTTATTTATCAAAACACACTAATTCCATTGCCGAATTCACCTCGTGAATTAAAAGCCAATGACGTTGGTGGAAATGCACGAATTGAATCATTAGGAATATTGATTAAAGTGTCCGTCTTAGACCCGCTGAACTGCACTGCAACAACTGAATTGTAGATTAAAAAGTTTTATATTTTATCAAAATAAGGCGATTCTCATACGGCACTATTACCTGCAGTTTGCGTGTGTTAGACAAAGACGTATTTTATACGAGTCAATAAAACATTAGCTTTGCATCACCGCCCGACCGCGCGGACATGCGAAGCGATGTCGTGTGAGATTCGTATAAAAAGTGTAAAAAAAGTTGCTAACAATAATCTTACCAAGAACCTAGTTTGATGCATGATACAAACTTAGTTCAATAACATCATTATGTATAATGCACTCCAAATCAACACTCGGCAAACTATCACTTGTGGACCAAACACACTTAGTATCATTAATCATAAGTTTGCAAACTTTCCACGTATAAAGTTGGTCCTCTTAAGCCAAAGGAGGCATTAATGCTGTAGTGCTCTTTGCGTAACAAGTTACCTTGCTACCCATAAATATATTAGCAAGTACGACGTACAAGTTTAATGAGAACGACACGTGCCTAAGTGACGCACGTTAACACAATCTGAGACGTTGTGTCGTTGTGCTGATGCACCGACGAGAACTTGGACATGTACATTTCTGTAAGAGTGCCAGAGACAGATAAAATATAGAATATTCTTAAAACTACACAAATAATTTTCGGAATACAAGTCATCGGTCTTATCGCCAAAAGCGAAATCTCTACCAGGCAACCTTTATCTATACATCTATACATATAAATAAAATTGGAGTGTCTGTTTGTAATATTAAAATTACCGTTTTATACTACATGCATACGAATGTATAATTATACGGTACATAGGTACACCAAAATAACATTTTTTACGATTTTTTACACTCTGAAATGGCTGGGCCGATTTTGACGGGACTTTTATTGGCAGATAGCTGATGTAATAAGGAGTAACATAGGCTACTTTTATTTCAGAAAAAATCCTTTGATTAAAAAAATACATCGTTGAGTTCCGACATCCACGCGAACGAAGTCGCGGGCACAGCTAGTTATACTTAATAAAGATGATTTTTGAGGAAAGAAAAATTCGGCTCTGAGTGGGATTTGAAACCCGCGTTTACTTATCCAGAAGACGCGGATTCAAATCCCACTCGCATCTGAATTTTACATTCCTCAAAAATCGTCCTTACGATTCGCGTCGAAAACTAATTAAATACTACTAAATAACCTATACAAACTAAAAAAGGATGAGCCCGAAGGTCGATGGGTAAATAATTACAGCCGCACAGGCCGATCTTCCAAGTGAAGTCACGCATGCTGTGGTTGGTCTGTAGATGGGTGACGATCTAACATAGCGAGTTTCCTCCGTCTCTCCGAAAACAGGAAAAGCCGTTTTCAAATTCTATAAAGAAGTAGCACGTCGCCAAATTCTAAGAAGTCATGTTAAAGCCTTTAATCCCTACAAAAAGTAAAATCAGCTAACTTGAAGGATGATCGCGTGATTCCACATAATATTATATGTAAATAAGCAGAGATATTACGTTTATTTATTTATTTATTTATTTATTTAAACTTCATGCAACACAGAGTTCCATTGGCGGACTTAATGCCTGAGGCATTCTCTACCAGTCAACCAAGGGCAGTAGAGAAACAACATGGCAGGTGCATAAAAAGAATAAGATAAATTTAAGAATAAATATAGTTTAAATAAACATACATATATAAATTATTTACTATGACAAATACTTAAATATACCTATATATATATAAATATATGCATATATACAAATAAAAGAAAGAAGATTGAGACGACTCTGCTATTGGTGAAGAAAATGATGACGCAACTTCCGCTTAAATGCAAATTGACTGTTGGCCGTCCTGATAACGAGAGGAAGCGCATTCCAAAGAAGAATGGATTGAATGTGAAAAGAAGAATGAAGAAAATCAGAACTGTGAGAAGGACAAAGTAAGAGAAGATTGTTAGACGAACGCAGATTCTTAGCGTGTGAAGTACATAGATATTGAAAGTGAGGGATAAGATAAGAAGGAGGGGTCGGAGAGTTGAGTAGGGAGAAAAGAGTGGTCAAGGCACGCAAATTACGTCGTTGTCTGATGGGCATCCAATTAAGCTCCGATCTATAGCACGACACATGATCATATTTTTTGAGGTTAAATATGAACCGGATGCAATTGTTTAAGAGCCGATCAAGCTTGTCCAGAAAAACTGCATTTAGGTCAAAGTAGCACACATCACCATAGTCGATTATGGGGAAGATTAAAGTCTGCACAAGCATAGTCTTGGTTTTTGCAGGCAGAAAGTTCCTCAGACGATACAGGGCACGCAAGGTCCCGTTGACTCTCTGACAGACACTAGAAACTTGACTTTGCCAGCCGAGTGTAGAGTCAAGGTGAAGCCCGAGATCTTGACGTTTGATACTTTGTTTAAGTTCCGTGTGTATCCACGGACTTGCCCGTCTTAGCTGCAGGATCAAGGGAAAATTGAAAGGATCAAGAATAATAATTACGTGTACATTGACGAGACGCCCGCCGTACTTCATCGAATAATCTGTCGGTACGGAAATTATTGGATCAGGCAACTGTTCTAGGAGGTGACATAGTTGGTAAGTGGTAGTCTGAAAATCACTGAAACTTGTGTACTGTTTACTTTTTCTTTACTGTATCTTGTTCTAATATTATCGTTCAAAATGTGAAATTATTTCAGTAACATTAAATATCAGTATTCTAGCTATAAGAAAATAAATAGGTGTAAAATTGTAGGCTCAAATTAAGGTTAAATAACCAGGGTAATATTTCGGACATAACGAAAAAAACAACAATTTTAAAGACTTAATTACGTAACGCGGTCGTTATTACGGAACCAAATCACCGAGCTCGATATAACGCCCCAAAAAGAAATATTTGTGTTAAACATAAAAGAAGTTTCGCGTGTCGCCTGCCTATAAAATTTTGTAATTAATAACCACGACGCCAGTCGTTTATGTTAATACGGGCTATTTTTCTTTACACTAATGCGCGTCTTTGAGTTCAACGTGCTTGAAACAGCACTTTGCAATTTCAGTAGCCCTGAGATGCTATCTCTATCAATTATGGCCCATAAAACGTAATGACTTCATCGTAAATCTTAGCGTACACGACAGAATTTTACTTGGTGTTGAATAAATGAGGCCAAATTGCTGGAAGGTATTAATGACTGTTGTCCCGAGCCACCCGAACTGATCGCCGGTGCGTGAGTACTCAAAAGGACACCGAGCCTTTGTCAAGAAATTGTTGTGACCCTCTTAAATTCATAAATGAAGCAGTTGGCCGCCATCAGATATGGCGTAATAAAGTTCACCAATTATAAACAAAGCCTTACAGCTTGAACTGAGTTTACAAGCTTGATTCTCGAACAAAGAACATGTTAGAAATTAAACTTGCCTACTAAGTGATGTATGGATTTAGGCTAGCGGCTTAATTAACTCGGCTATTTGCCAAGAGGCGATGTTAGTAGGTACATGCTTGGCAGACATTAGCCGACAGGGGACAGGTGAAGATGATCAGTTCTCCTGTCATCTTAGTTCTCTTGCGAAAATAGTTCTTTTTTCTTCGAACTTTACTTCGAATAATGAAGCATTCCATGACTAATGCAACTACCTCCCTTCGTAATACCCTGTTATTTATGAATCAAAAGAATAAAAATGTAATAAAGACGTCTTTATTAGAATTTTATATTTTCATTTGTAAGGTAACCTGACTTTGAGGGTCGTATTTTGAATAAATAGCTCATTGAAACGGTGATAAGGCCTACGGTAAAGGGTATCAGGGAAATTGGAAAATGACAATTCGTGTAGATATTCGAACCTTGTTTATTTAAGGTGTTGGAGTATCTACGAAGTCTTTTGAATCTACTTTATAACGAACAGTTACGATGTCTTATTTTTTAAAGTAGAAGTCTTACAGTCCACCATATAACTTTGTAAAATAGAAAGAAAATGTCTTGAAGAACACTTCATGTAAAATACTGAAATTCAGCAAGAGCCGATGCAATTGGACATAATATGTTTGGAAAAAGTTGAGAACAATGTCACTTTCAGAAACAAAATTCATTAAGACAGACACACGATCATTTGACTAACCCTCTCACCAGCATGGTCATAGGTACGAGCTTACTACAGAAAAAAAATCCAAATTATTGTTTCCTGAGTTCCTGACACCAACGAAAATTAAACAAGGTTTCGCCATTCCAGCCGGGCAACTTAAGTAAGCACTTAAAATGTCATAGAGATGAATGGCTCAACTTCAAACTTTTCTTTAAACTTTTGACAGTAGAAAATCTCTAGAATTTTTATCTAGGAAGCTAATGGAGACCTCTTAAAAGCGTTTCAAACGCTTTTTAATCACATTTTGTTACTCTGGCATAATTGTCACACATTCACACATTCCTATTTAGGTATATGTGTAAATTTTTTTTTAAACATTGCAATCCTTTCCACATTTGGATTTTTTCCTGTGTCGTGGGTGCGTTTACAAACAGAAAAATACGTACACAAACACCCAGACCCGGAACAATTACTTGTAGGTCGTACAAATATTCGTTCCGTGCGGGGATCGAACCCGCGACATGCTGCGCTGCAGCCGATCGCTCAACCACTGCGCCAACCGCGCCGTCAATATTGGGCTACGTGTTAAGGTGGATCCAGACTTGGCGAGGCATGCGCTCCGCACGGCGCACAACACATGCGCGGCTACGTCCACAACTAATGTAATGCTCGCACTGAGGCACTTTGATCTTGAAGCATTTGCCAACATACGTTGGCTCGCCCTCGCACGTGCGTAGCTCATGCCTCGCCACGAATATAAAGACACACCTTGCGAGGCATGCGTTGTGCGCCGTGCGGAGCGCATGCCTCGCCAATTCTGGATCCACCTTTACTGGATTTTACTTTTATGTTTTTTTCGGAGTCATGGAATAGGCTGGAGTATTATAGACTATTAAACCTCTGCTTAAACCTTCAGGTATAACAGGCGTGATCTTACGTTAAATAATTTCATCCTTTTTAATAAAGTATTTGCGTGGGTTTGACATTATACTAAAAGTTTGTTATAAGCTCTCGACCCTCAGTATGAATTAATATAGCATATAATTAAATCCAGGTATTTTACCGTAAAATAAATCCGTAATATATTACAGCGACAAAATTTTGCTAACGAAAAAAAGGGTTGAATATTTTCACAGGTTCACATTTTATTGTAAAAATTCCGACGGAGTATTATTACGTAATTTGGTTAGTTATTATTTCATTTAAGAGGAGTAAGTACCTGACGGGGCCCCCCTTAGAGGGCCAAAGCCTGCCGAGGTCATGATTTCACCACGTTAAAAAAGCTTATGATCTGAGTCGCGGGACTTTCTCAACCAAAGTAACCGTGGCCCTGGTACGTAATAAACTATTGAAGGAACGTCGTTTTTAGTCAGTACAAGTCTGACAGTCCCTTTCGTTCCACAGTGCAGGAAGGACTTCTTCAGCTGGAGCCCTCGCCTTATTCTACACTTCAAATAACAATGCCACTAAAACAAGAATAGAACTACAATTTCCATTTGTAGTTATAACTTATCACTTATGTGAGGAAAGCTTTCTTGCCTCCATTGTTTGCAGCAAAGATTCTAAGTAACAGATGTAGTGATAAATTTAATTACTCGAGAAATTCTCCGAAAGGATTTTGGGCGCTTTCTACAAGTCCTTTGTTTGAACCCAAAGAGTATTAAACCACTTGAGAGCTCATAGACCGATTTCGTCTAGGCACACGACTCACCGCTGCGGGTCGGGGGACGAAGAAAAAACAGCGGTTGTGATTGGCCGATGCAACAATGTCAGGACGAATGTTCCAAACATAGTGATGCACAAGTCAGTTTTGCTACAATACCTAATATCGATAAAATCGAACATAACGATGTCTGCTTATTCTTTTTTTTTATTAACTATAGTGATTGGGCGTTAACTGGGTGCAAATAAAACACTTACGTAACTTTATTTAAATTAATGCTAAAATTATATCAAGGTTAATAAAATCGTAAAAAAAATCAAAAGAAAAAATTTTGCGCCTAGGTTGGACGATCCTCCTGTACGAGACAATTATTTTAAAATTAACTTACAACGAGGACATTATCATAGGAAGTTCCAGGTACGTTATGATCATCAAATTTGCATTTCTGGGAGGGTATTTGATCGTAAGTTTGTCCTATTGATACTAAATCCTGTAATTATACATCAGGCATTAAATATTGTAACAATGCGGCCTAGGATCACGAATCACGTCGTTAGAATAAATTAACTTACTTGTGAGATATTTAGATGGGAAGGCCCGGATAAATAAACCAGCCGTCTTATTTGGTAAAGCCTGTAAATTATAAAGTTTTTATTTTACATGTAGGTAGGTACCTACTTCTTATTTTTTTTTCCCTAAAAACATACAAAATTTAACTGAAATACATATGTAAAATAAAACATACCAAAACAGGCAAAAACAGAGTCGGTGTTGCTGAACTAAATAAACGGCGTCGGTTCTTTAAGGTTTCAAAGCAAAATCTTCCGTGAAATGCCTCAAACAAACAACGCTATATTTTTTTGGAAACCAATTTTCCTTGTTAACAGCATTGACCCACTTTTCTTTCACTTCTGGAATATTTGGAAATCTAAAATGTAAACATTAAGTTACGTTACTTTTTTACAGCTAAGGAACATTTTACGTTATTTTTATCGACAATATTTTAAAAACTTAGTTTCGAAGTTGTCACAACACTACAGCAATGCATCTGTCTCTTTCTATTTATGCCTACAGATGGAAAGGGACACACTTATTGAAAATACCTAGTGAGAGTAAGGGACTTTTCAAAAAGACATCAACGCGGTGTACATTTTGTGTGCCTTAAACGTAAACAACCAGTTTAGCTTGAGCCCTGCATTTATTCGTATTATTATCAAATTATAAATATATTTTACTTACCGATGAAAAGTTATGCCACCCTTTTTATAGCTGCATGTTCTAGACGATTTCCCACACCATTTAATTGAACAAGAACTCGTAATTAATTTGATATTAAGCAGAAATATTTAAAAATGTTATCAAAATAATCGCGTGTGGAGAGATCCATTAACTGGTCAAAACTAAAATGGTCAGTCATATTTTCATCTAATATAAGTGCAATTTCATTGATGTGTCGTGAGCCTGTGTCGCCCGTATGAGCAGTCAAGAGGCTTTATTGTCATTGTTTGAACCTGTGTTGTGAATGTTAAATGTAACAACGGTTCAAGTGAAACTGAAATGAATTTCCATTTGTATGGCAAGTAATAGCAACTACATATAATTTCATCATCTGTCTAATACTTGGTCTGTTCCCAACTTTGTTAGCGTCGTTTACCAATCTAACCATATGCAGCTGAATACTCCGGGGTCGCGGGCCTCACGAATTACCGTGCCCGTGACCCTGGAACGTAAAGGGCTATTGAAGGACACCGTGGATTTTAGTCAGTACGAGTCTGACACTCCTCCCGCCAAGTCCCGCCCTGCCTGGGTGGGAGGACTCATTTAATAATTTTACCACGATAAAAAAAATGCAGCTGTATATCGGTATTTTACATGGCACAAACCTTTTAAATCTAGTTTTAATTTGTACCGGAAAATACCCCTCAGTAAGATCGGGTGAGCTATTAAAACAGCTGTAAGTACACCCGAAGCCTTATCACAAGATTTCTGTTTTATGTTGAAAAATGAGAAAGCGCCTCTGGTGTGCGAACGAGGAACACATTTTTTCCATCAAAGTTCCGGTTTACTTTACGTCAAAAAAACGTGAAAAGTCATGCTAAGGCTTCAGGTAGAGCTCATTCAGGATCAATTTATAATTAATCCATTTTGTCAAAAATTGCACTTACTGACTTTATCGCTAGCGCGGAGTCTGGTTGCCAGACTTTTGGGCCAACGACTATCTACTTGTATATTCAAATCTTGATTATAAATCAATAAGTGACACTATTTTGAGCAAACCAAAAAAATAGTTTTGACAAAAGCAAATTAGAACGTTCAGCAAGTTGAAAAAACAACTGAAAATCAAACATAATAGAAACATAACAAGGTTCTAATTACTCCCGCTACTCGAACAACAATTACCAACCTTTCAAAATTAACATAATTATTAACGTACCAACATAATCATAATGCCCAGCCAACATTTTATCGAACTACCTTTTTTTCAGCGTTTTTACAAAGAATTTAAGAAAAATGTACTCCAATTGCTTCCGCAGGTAATTACTCCGAAAATTGCTTTCAGTGGCTCGCTAACGTCTTTATAAGCTCTTTGATTTTATTATATGACACTTTTATTCGGTCTTTAAAATGGCCAAATATTTTCGACCTTTTGATAAATTGCGTAGGCAGAAAGTCGAGAATAATTACGCTTATGCAAACTTTAGAAGAACTTGTGATCTTTATTTAAAAATAGGATGTTTTCGGAGCCGATGTCTTTAAAAGCCAATTTGTCGATCTTGGGTATTAGGTGGCGAAATATCTGTTTACAAAGGCTTTCAGATCCAGGAAAAATGTTCAGGTGATTTTTGTTTTTTTTTTTTTTGTTGACTTCATGCAAATTAGGACACGATAATTGACAACAGCTTCATTCTATTTTATATTTCAACTTAATCAATTTGTTTATTGTAGATTAGTCAATTACAGGTAGGTAATAATTTTCTGGGAAGAGCATTTTTTGTGGTAAAGATTTTCCGTATCGCTACCAATCTGAACATTCAACGCATTGCTATAGAAAGATGGTAAATCGTGGAAGAATAAGTCGTAATCGGAGAAAAATATTAACATCACCGCGTACTCCTGTGTTTAAGGTTTTTTTTTTATGTATGTTTAATTGACGCAGAGTTATAACTCCATCAGTGCATCTCTTTCGACACACTTATTTTATTTTTGCAGACAGTAACTGATAAAGCTCGTACTCGGAGCAGACGGAGGCAGCCAGGCAAATAAAGTTGATGGTCCGCGCGGTGCGGCGGTGTGCGCCGCATATCCGCGCGGTCGGGCGTTATCCCTCCAGGTGGCCTACCATGAACTCTTAAAGCGTGAGTCTTCAGGCTGGGGGAAAGAGATGGCGCTAGACTTGTATAGCTCTGTCTCTTTCCACCAGCCTAAACTGGATCGCGAGCTCGTGGTAAGGCTTTTGGACAACAAATTTTATCTTTATGAAGACAAAAAATAATCAAGTTTCCTCCGTGGATAGATTAGAATGTTCCATAATAAATACTACAGTAAGGTAAATAAATACTACTTAGGTACATTAAGAAGTAGTGTGTGTAACGAAAGTATATAACAAGGCATTACTAAAGAAAATATTATTAAGTGTCTCACAAAATAGTGTCTGCTGAAATAGGGCTCTGTGTATTGAGGACAGCCTCAACTAAAGGTAAACAACATGTTTACTGTTTGCCTAGATTTTGGGTAAGCCCTAATGTGTTACTGTCTGAGCCCAAGTCCTAACACAGCAAACATCCTGTAAATTATTATTGGCTGATTTCTAGAATACCTAAATATTGTACTGACTACAAACCACGGTGTCCTTCAACAGCCCTTTACGTTCCAGTGTCACGGTTGCTTGATGAGACCCGCGACACTGGCAGGCTTTGGCCCCGTCAGTCTAGATTACTGACAGCTATTTGTGACGCGCGTCATGCGCGGGCATTGTCCAAGACGCGGACGGCGAGTCACCTATAACTCGCTACCACATTTTTTGTACCCCAAAACGTGAACATTGTAACACCATTTAGGACTAACATTATTTTTTTAGATTAATTTGAAGTCAAACAAATACGACTAAAATGTGTCATGTTACTACGAGTACCTATCTACCTAAAATTTAATTAGGTACCAATTTACATACAGCTTGGCCAGAACGTCTTGAAACGGAACTAATATTTTTGTTTGCTGACAACGTTTTAAAATCTTAGATATTTGATGTAAACAAAGAACGCAGGTTTGTTAGATTTATTATTGTGCCATAAAACTAACTTATTATGTGAAGAAATAAAAAAAAAAACATTCAAAGTGCTGGTAGCGAGAGCACAGTGGCGACTTCCGGTTTTCTACTCTAATTTTCCAACTCTTATATTGATGCCAGCTTTTGATTGATCTGTTTTATGATAGACGCTATAATATGCTACGCAGAGTGTCGGGGTTCAATCCCCGTACTCTACAAATATTTGTATGACCCACAAGTAGTTGTTCCGGGGTCTGGGTGTCTGTGTATGTGAGTTTCTATGTTTGTAAGTACCCATAACACAGGAGAAACTCCTAGAGGCTACGTTTAAAAAAAGGTATAGTGTTAAAAAAATTAGTTGCGCTGAAGATACTTATATAAATGAATAGGATTAAAAATGTGATAATCCAAGTCCCAGAAATCCAGCAGCTTTAAAAGATTCGTTCCAATATATAGGGTGACTGGTAATTAGTGTACGATAATTAAACACGTGATTGTGCTCATGATAACCAACAACTTTTACTATGGGAACAATGGCGAAAAAAAAATTAGCTGTTCAGTATATTTATGTTTGCTTAATGTACTGAACAGCTGATATTTTTTATTTTATTTTTTACGATTCCGGCTTTGCTCCCATAATAAAAATTGTTTGTTATCATGAGCACAATCACGTGTTTAAGTATCGTACACTAATTACCAGTCACCCTATATATTTGTGTGTATTAGTAGCAGCTATCGATTCCTTTAAGTGGAATGCGTTGTAGCAACTTAAATAAAAATAGCGAAAGTTAGGTACACCAAATAATTCAAATCCCTTAAAATCATTACTTACTTATTACTTCGGTAAATGGGAGAAATGTTGAAGTGGGTAGCTTCATTTTGGCAGAACTCGTGTAAATACTTGATGGATTAAATTTGTAAGGACGTCTCAAGTTTGGTGACAGGTCCACATCATTATTCATACTTAGTTAGTAGAGGTAGCCATGATGCTTATGAGAATGTAAATCTGTTAATTCATGATACTTCGGTGGATTCCAGGTTCCATTAGACATTTTATAAGTAATGACGATGATAGAAATGAGACGTAAAGATATCAGGGTGCGTCCACATTCTGGCGAATGCGCCGCAAATGTGCAGCTCGCGCGCCGTTTGCAAGCTGCATGCGCGCAGGGCCCCAAGCCCCAAGTCTGCTAATTTAGCAACGACTCAATTGAATATCAATAAGATCTCAGTAGCAGTTTTAACTATATTTGGTATTCTGCTACTAATTTAAGACCAATGGTTTTCCAGTGACATTCCATTGAACTGCTATCAGAATATTTGCTAGTCTGCTCTTCAATCGTGTTACAATTGTAAATCGATTGTGGACTTTATCGGTATTCTACTCTCTAATGGCAACACCTATGACTGTTTAACTTAGAGTCAATTACACATACACTACGATTCCATTACGACTCTATTGAGCTTAAATACAAGTTTTTGCAGAATACCAAATTTGTTCTAATCGTAATGGAGTCGTGATTGAGTCTCAATTGAATATCAATAGCATGTGAGTTAAATAAAATTAGCAGACTTGAGGCCCGACTTTGCCGTGACTGAGCCCAGTAATCCAAGGTTTAAATCACCCAATTAACAAAACTCACCTTACATATTTTAAAAGCTAAATCTAGAGAAAGAAAGAAAGCAGAAAGCCGTGAGAAATGGAAAGAGTGGAGGGAGGCCTTTGCCCAGCAGTGGGACACTATGGGCTGATATAATAATAATAATAGTAAATCTAGACGGTGAAAACCCAAATAAACACTTCTCTCGACAACAAAGACAATAAAGCCTCTTGACTGCTCATACGGGCGACTCAGGCTCACGACACATCAATGAAATTGCACTTATATTAGATGAAAATATGACTGACCATTTTAGTTTTGACCAGTTAATGGATCTCTCCACACGCGATTATTTTGATAACATTTTTAAATTTTTCTGCTTAATATCAAATTAATTATGAGTTCTTGTTCAATTAAATGGTGTGGGAAATCGTCTAGAACATCCAGCTATAAAAAGGATGGCATAACTTTTCATCGGTAAGTAAAATATATTTATAATTTGATAATATTAAGAATAATTGCAGGGCTCAAGCTAAACTGGTTGTTTACGTTTAAGGCACACAAAATGTACACCGCGTTGATGTCTTTTTGAAAAGTCCCTTACTCTCACTAGGTATTTTCAATAAGTGTGTCCCTTTCTATCTGTAGGCATAAATAGAAAGAGACAGATACATTGCTGTAGTGTTGTGACAACTTCGAAACTAAGTCTTTAAAATATAGTCGATAAAAATAACGATGTTCCCTAACTAAAAAAGTAACGTTACCTACTTAATGTTTACATTTTAGATTTCCAATTAATATTCCAGAAGTGAAAGAAAAGTGGATCAATGCTGTCAACAAGGAAAATTGGTTTCCAAAAAAATATAGCGTTGTTTGTTCAAGGCATTTCACGGAAGATTGCTTTGAAACCTTAAAGAACCGACGCCGTTTATTTAGTTCAGCAACACCGACTCTGTTTTTGCCTGTTTTGGTATGTTTTATTTTACATATGTATTTCAGTTAAATTTTGTATGTTTTTAGAAAAAAAAAAGAAGTACCTACATGTAAAATAAAAACTTTATAATTTACAGGCTTTACCAAATAAGACGGCTGATCTATGTATACATGGTTCTAATTTACCCGGGCCTTCCCATCTAAATATCTCACAATTAAGTTGATCTAATCTAACGACGTGATTCGTGATCCTAGGCCGCATTGTTACAATATTTAATGCCTGATGTATAATTACAGGATTTAGTATCAATAAATAGGACAAACTTACGATCAAATACCCTCCCAGAAATGCAAATTTTATGATCATAACGTACCTACCTGGAACTTCCTATGATAATGTCCTCGTTGTAAGTTAATTTTAATATAATTGTCTCGTACAGGAGGATCGTCCAACTTAGTCGCAATTTTTTTTCTTTTGATTTTTTTTCTATGATTTTAATAACCTTGATTTCGTTTTAGCATTAATTTAAATAAAGTTAAAACAGAGTTACGTAAGTGTTTTATTTGCACCCAGTTAACGCCCAATTACTAAAGTTAATAAAAAAAAAAGAATAAGCAGACATCGTTATGTTCGATTTTATCGATATTAGGTATTGTAGCAAAACGGACTTGTGCATCACTATGTTTGGAACATTCGTCCTGACATTGTTGCATCGGCCAATCACAACCGCTGTTTTTTCTTCGTCCCCCGACCCGCAGTGGTGAGTCGTGTGCTAGGCGAAATCGGTCTATGAGCTCTCAAGTGGTTTAATTCTCTTTGCTCGACAACCACCTAGTCGAAAGTCAACACGCACCGTTAGGCTCCATCAAGAAAGGCACTACAGTATGTATTCCTTTACTTAGGCACTGAACACCCACTTATTACTTAATTTACAAGTTAAAGGCCCACCACCTGCACACAAAGGAAAAATGGGTTATATACACGTAAAAGCACTGCGTACCTATTACGTTTTGAAGGCTTTCAGGCTTATGCTGCTTCCATGTAAAATAATATGTTTATGAGCCAAATTGTAGGAGATCGTTTCACTCAACCTTATTTTTGCCTGAATAAGTACGCTATTAAAGGCTTTGTTTAAAAGCTAGCCTTCAAAGAGAGCTTGATGTGGATCTACCTATGGGCATGGCCCTTTTTTTGGGATTTCCAATTTTGTCACGTGTATTTGCTAGCAGTTTAACGTCTTAAACTTGACGTCTTAACATGGCGTCTCAAGTGTGTTGATTTCTGCAATTTTGTTTTTGGTTGTGGTCAAAGTATGGATATCTTAGCACTTGGTATTATTAGTGTAGTATAGGTTGCTGCTTAAAGTGACAACGTTGTCACTTTAAGGGGTAAAATAATGCCAACCATACACGATCAAGTTTACCATTAACTGTGCGTATTGGCGATAAATTGGATGAAGCTGGCATAAGAAGCCAACTTTGCCATAACAACACACATGTTCATGCGAAAAGTTTGAAAGGAACAACATCGACAAACCCAAATTCAGATCGTACATTCCACATCGTCCCAATTTTTGGAACGGTCAGGGCCGGTCGGAACCCAAAATCCTAAAACTTTTCAAATACCTATATTGAAACATGTAAGCCACGAAAATCAAGTTCTAGATCCGCCGTCCCTTCCCAGAATGTACCATAATTTTATCACTTAAGGCGTACCTATCCGGTCTAATAGAATAATGTAAGTACATGATATACCTGTTGCTTCAATATGGCTGACAAAGTTACGCCTTTGAGTTAAAAGCCAAAGCTTATGGAAGTTGTTACATAATACGGATGGGAACAGGTGTCGCCGAACTGTTGTTACAAACCAGGCATGCCGGAATTAATTTGAGCCTTGTATACCTAATCTGTTGATTGTAATTTATATTATTACTGTCTATGATAGGGCTTAGATTGGGTAGGCAGATTTTTTGTACTTATTTATTTATTTATCAAATGTTTAATTTATGTTATGTAGATATGGGTACCTACCTAAGTAAATATACGTAAGTATATTATTTCAGTTTAATTTAATTACAAATGGAAAACGCTGCGCTTTTTTTTACTTGATAAAATTATCAACTGAGTCCTCAGGACGAGGGACTGTCAGACTTCAGACTTGTACTGACTAAAAGCGTCGGTGTCCTTCAATAGCCCTTTACGGTGCTGTATGTTCCGTGCAAGAATCAACTCACTACCACCATATTATCATTTTTGTTTATAGCAAACTCTTAAAATAGGAACATGATACACGCTTTACCAGCTAGTACTATGCCATCTAGGCAAAGACGCAAGTACAAGTTATGTACTTAAATACAACTAAGTTACAAATTGTTACTATTGCTTTAATTGCATTAATTTTGCAAATTGAACGCAACTTGAACATTTGAACAATCCTGCGTACAAGTTACAAGTAGGTTTTTTTTAAGCGTGTTAAAATCATCAAATGAGTCCTCCCACCCAGGGAAAGGCGCGCGGTAGGGGTTGTCAGACTTGTACTGACTAAAATCCACGGTGTCCTTCAATAGCCTTTTACGTTCCGGGATCACGGTATTCGTTAGACCCGCGACTCCTGCAGGCTTTGGCCCTCTAAGGGCCCCCCGTCATTGCGCACACTTACCGTAACATTTACAATATTTGATGCGTCAATAACTTCGTAAAATCATCTGAAATATCCTCAAGACATGGGAACAACGGAACAACCCACGTCGTACCGAACTTTCCGCATCGCCCCTAGTAATACCGAACTACTTAACTATGCATATAAATCCATACATTAAAACTAGTTACAAAGGAAGTTTATCACAATAGTTACAAGGGTCATTCAATTTCCTTCAGTTGACAATGCCTGAACGAAAGGGTACAAATAACCCTAAGTAAACTTGGTTCTCTCAACCCTCTCCCTGGCGAAGTTCTGTTTTAAAAGACATTTTTTTGTGGCAGGGTTGAAAGATGTGTTTCAGAATACATAGATTGACAAAGATATCAGTCAATGTATTTCGAAAATAGAATACAGTACCCTTAGCACGACTTTTCACTCTTTTACTTTACAGCGTCTTTCCAGTATTTACAGCGTTTCTTGTATGAAAAAATGGAACAGCGCCTTTGGTGTGCGAAGAAGGAACTAATTTTTTCCTTGAAAATGGTCAATTTGAAATTGTCAAAGTTCCAGTTTACTTTACGTCTCAAATACTGAAAACTCGTGCTAAGGGTACAGAAAATAGGAATTTGAAACAGACTTTTTGGAAGACAGTTTATTGAAGAGTTTATTTCGACTAAATGTTTTTTTGATTGTTTTGTATATTAAGTTCGGGTCAATAATTCTTAACCAAGATCCATGTTTGTTATGTGTTAACTCAGTATTGCACAGACGCTGGCATCAACACTCCACGATAACAAACTACCCTTAAGCCTCATTTAGACGATGCAAGAACTCACACGCGAGTTGCGTTACATTGCGGACTTTGTAGGTACAATGAATTCAGTTGATCAAACAAATACCGCAATGTAGTGAAACTCGCATGCGAGTTCTTGCTCCGTCTAAATGAGGCTTTAATCTGTAAGTTTATTTTCAAAAGGCTCAAAATCCGTTAGGAAAAGGCAGAACAATCTGTTAATTTGTTTTACTTCGTGTAATTATGTTGATGATTTTATATATTATAATGCCATTTTTATTTCTTTTCGACGTATATTATTTGATTTTACATCAAATATTATTTTTGGAAAAATATTCTAGGCCGTAACAATCAAGGGCCGTATTATGACGTCTCAAAACCAGGCATGTTCCAGTGAGTGAACGAGATGGCGCTAGACGACTTGTATAGCTCTGTCTCTTTCACTCACTGGAACAAGCCTGATATTAAGACGCTAGATGTCATGAATTAGAAAATGAAATTGTTTATGTGTTTGTATTTGTTCAAATCCTCCATCTCAACTTTCTCATTACTTAATCAGATTAGTAAGAAATAAGATACTCAAACGTCAACAAAATCCGTGAGATTATTAAATTCTATCTGATAATAAATTAAAACATGAAAAGGGAAATAATTATGAGCAATTATTTGACAGATATTGTACATAGATAGTTTCAAAGGGCACTCATTTACGTCCAAACTTAACATTTTGTAAGCAGGTTCGCCAATTAGGCGAATCTCGGCTATTTTAGTAGGTTTACCTACTTAAATTAATTCAAACTCATTTATACCTACCCAAATAGAGCTCAGCTAAATTAATACAACTTGGAATAATGAACTTCCTAATTAAATTAGATGGAAAGGGTATAAAAGCAATGTGCTTACAAAAATATTCCTTTCGATGTTATGAAATACAATAAAAAGAATTTCGTTCCCGGAATGACGTGCTTTGAAGATTTTGATAATCATATTAAAGTTATATTCATAATAATTATGTATTCCATGAAACAAGTATTTTTGTTTGAACATGATTTAATATTCGAAGGTTTTGGTTTATTTTTCTTTACTTGAAACTGTCAGTAAATTTTACTCGATAATACGAGCAATACAGAAAAATTGAGAATACACCACTTTTTTTTTCAATAATGCTTTATATTTTTGCAATGTAAAAATAATTGTACCTACCGTTCGTCCACTCAGACGAATAGATTGTTCTAGATACTTCATATTTTCTGTTGACAAGAAACTGAGTTAATTATTTAACAGAAATGTGTCCCTCTCTTATATATTATTTTGCTTCAATACATAAATACATAAAATTACACATTATTGTCAATGACAACGAGAGATTTTAAACGAAAAATCATTCAAATTTTACTTCTTATTAATTAAAAGTTTAAGAAAATCGTTTGCGTAGTTAAGTAGTAAGTATAGTAAAATTAGCGGATGGAAAAATCATTGAAAAGAAAATATATCCAGCATTTTTTTTGACAATTTTAAAACCGACTAAACGACATTTTCAAACAAAAGAAGAATTTTCCAAACTGGTCCACACGTCATCGAGAAATCGGGGAACATCTTTATCTTCTTTAGGTACATAATACATATAATAAAATCGTAGAGCTGTCATTACTATACATTGAATATTTTTTTCTTTTTGTATTTTTTTCGAGATAAGGGATCGATTCTGATGCCAAATCAACTTTTTTTTTCGAAATTTTTTATGTTTTTTGATTTAATCTATCTCCTAAACTACTGTAAAGTTGTCGATCAAAATTTCCTCAAAGATTTCTAATAATATGCTTCTGTTAATAGGTTATGTATTATTACGCTATTTTCCCTGGGAGATAAGCAATTTTGAATTTTGTTGTTTTTAAATGTTTGTTTGGAGTTGGAAGCTAAACTACTGGATATTATTTATTAAATTTTTTCTCAAATATTTCTTAAACTGCTCTTCAAATAATAGGATATTCATAATTACGCTATTCTCCTTGGGGGATTAGCAATGTTATAATATGTTGATTTTCAGTCAATGTTGACATTTGTATAAGAACCGCTATTTGAAAACTACTGTCAGCGTACTAGCCAGTCTGGTTGGTAACCTGCTTGACTTTCGTGCAAGGGGTCTCAGGATCAAATCTTGCAATTTTCTTTTTCACTTTTTGTGTTTCATTTTTTTGTTTTTATTTGTCCAAAGAGGTTCAAATAATAAAAAAAAAATTGTGCATACTTTTACTTCAATATTATTCGCAATTACGCATTACTATTTTTTTTTCAATAGTTCTCTAGGATATAAATCTACACTGATTTTAAATTGTAGGATGTAAGTTGGTTTTTTTTTTAAACTGTAATTGTTTCAAGGTGTAGGAATTTGAAAGATTCGAAAACAATCAGTGTTTCTATTAATTTGGGTTTATTTATGTTTTGAATTGGTGCTCAAACCAGTGCATAGATTCTGTTTGAAACGACGACAAGTTATACTCATCGAGTCAAAGAATTAGTTATTTTTTAGGTATCACGCGGTATGCTAAAGGGCGAAGAGCAATGCTATCGTACGTTCAATTTGCAGCGATACTGTAAATCGACCAAAAAATTATGGTCTAATGTTTAAGATAAACACGGATCTTTGAAATTAATGTCGCTCAAATAAGGATGTTTCCTATGCAAACTATGTACCTAGGTATAACATTATTGATCTAAACTAGTAATATAAATCAAATCAAATCAAATCAAATCATTTATTTCTTTGCAAACATGGGTATAGTACATAGATGTTATTTCTTTTTAAGTTCTCCACATTTTACCGACATGGGTATGCAAACAGTGTACAATATGTTCATATATATATAAATGCAAGTATGTTTGTTTTTTTACCTTTTCACGCATTACTACCTACTGAATCGATCGTCCCAAAATTTAGCAAATACGTTGTCAGGAGTATAGACACGGATATAGGGTATCTTTCATCCCGAATAACAGAAGAGAGCTGTTGCCGAGAAAACAATTACGTTCATATTCCAGATGGCGCCACTTACACGATCCGTATTGTTTCTCAAATTCTAAATTAACGCAAGCGAAGCCGCGGGCAAACACTAGTAGATAATAAAAATAAAAGATTCCAATGAATTGAGAAAGTCCTCCCGTTTTTGAAGTCAATTAAAAAGGTACTTTGCGCTTAAGCATACATAAAATGCAGATGAATCGGTACCAAAAACAAGACTAACCCTTAAATTCCAACCAAGTTTATCTCTAAACACAAGGTACCTATGTAAATCTTAACAGACAGTCTTTAATATTCTATACACGCCGCCCCAATGTTGTCCGACGTCGGTCGGTACCAAATAATTGGATCAACTACAATTTTATTAACCACTTAATTGTATAACTTGTTGGTAAACACATTGGCTAACACGGGTTAAGTTAGTGGATTACTGGCTTTAATATAATGTCGCAGCTATACTGTTGGAACGGATATGGTTAAATTATAATGATCTAATAATTATGACAGGGTCAATTTACACCAAGACGCGACGCTACACACAATGTAATGGAGAGACACAAAATCTTTTTTTATTTACTACAGATGTAAATACACATTTCCAGTATTGTTATGTGGGTCGGTGTGTACTGACCCTTACACAAGACCCCTTTTTTTTAAACATTATGCCCCGTATCCTGTAGGTACGCACCGCTCCGTTCTGCGGTACACGAAAACGCCTCCCATTATGACAATATTATGACGTCATCAGCAATATTCGGATACTGATACCGGATTTCGCGATTTCAAACAACAAATTTTAAAATCAGGCTTCGATGCTGAAAAATGTGCTTGATTAGTTTTAAAATTCATAATTATATTATCTAAGTTTTACTGGGAAACCTCAGGCAGACAAACAATAAACAGAATAAGAAAATGTTCTCGTATAAAATGTTTCAGCGTGTGAAAAGTTCAACAGTTTGTTACTATGTTTATAAAAAAACAATTTTGTTCGAAATTCAAACCGGCTCTACCAATTCGGAAAATTGAATTATTTTTTCTCAATTTCTGGACTTTTTTTAATTTAAGTAAAGTCAAAATACTTAGTTTGTTAATATTTAAAAAAAAACTGTTAGAAATTCAAACTGGCTCTACCGATTCGGAAAATTGAATTATTTTTTCTCAATTTCTGGACTGTTTTTTTAATTTAAGTCGAATAACATAACCTAAAAATCAGGGTGAAGAAATTGGGGTAGGTACAAGGTTTTTCTTATTGTGATAATGTTGCCACATAATAATTATTATTATACAAAAGCCATATTGGCATAATACCCGCAACACACCAAGCGGAACATAAATCAAGTCGATCATATGCCAAGACACGGCTTAGCTCTTAATTATTAGCATATTAATGAATTGACTCAGTGCACATTATCACATCAACGAATCAGTGTTTGATTATTGACTCTACTTGAATTACTGTGCATTCGTAGGCTATTAATTGTAGCTTCTTGAACATTATGCTGTCCTGGTATTTCTATATGAAAGAGGTGCGTAAGTAACATGTAACATGTTATATAAGTTGTGTTTTATAACACGTCCACATTATGTAACCTTATTATTCAACATTGCAACATGAAACAATACTTTACACATTAGTGATTAGAATAACGATGCAATTATAACAATGTTATAAACCATTGTCACTTATCGTTCTTCAGTGCCACACTTGACTAAGTTATGTAACATTTTTGTACGTATCAATAACATGTTATTGTAACATTCAGTGTCCACATTATCTGTAACATGTTATATAGCAATGTTGTTTAACATGTTATGTTTTATAGTCTGTACGCACTTTACATCTCACTGAAAAAGTTGAAACATTCCATAATTTTAGAACTCTAGGCTTTGTGGCGGTTATCTAACCGCGCGCATTTTGATGCCTTGGTTGCCAGAAATAAAGTGCAGTATTATTATAAAACTGAAGAATTTGTTTGTTTAAACGTGCTAATCTCTTGAATTGGTTTGAATTGAAAAATTTTGTGTCGAAAAGTATATTTATCGAAGAAGGCTATATGTAAATCGGTATGACCAATAGGAGAGGAGCAGCGGGGGTCAACCCACAAGGAATAGCTGGTAAATCATATTCATCAAATTTAATCTTCCTCATCAAATTGTACCTAGACGCAAGTATTCTAGAAGCAAGCACAGTTAAAATATCCTAATATTTTAGCACAATAGAAATATTTACCCTACCTACATTTAATTTAGGTTCATAACACAGACTACATAGGTTGTTAATAAACAAAAAGAAGTCGCTCATATCCCGAAGATAAAAAACGCGTTAACTTCAAGCGTAGTAACAAGTAGCGCCATCTGTTGCCACTTTCAGAACAACATCGCGATCTCGCCACATTTTACATCACAGATTGTCCCGCCCGATAAAAATATTTGTTTACTCAAAATATTATAGAACACGAACCTCTGACATCTCATTTTTGTAGAAAGATTAATGTGTTTTGTTTTCGTGATAGACCTTGTTGACAAGTACAGTCAGGGTGAAACTGATTATGAAATTAACGTACTTACTACCAATAAAATAGTCAATTTTACAGAAAAATGCAAGAAGCATTTTGTCGATAATTTCAATACAAACAATTTTTCGTATGGACCTCCGAGCAATAGTTAGGCCCTGAAATTGATTTTCGCGACCTTTTGACCTCTTTTAGCCAGCACGATATTAATGTCGATTTCTCACATCTTCATTACAACGTCGTAATAAAGATAAAAATTCAGCTCACTAGGATTTTTTCCGCAGATAAATCTAGAATGACAGTCTACTAATGCAATAGGATTATAGGATCATACATACCAAAATAATGCGAACCACATTGTGAGATGTCAGTAAAATGTTGTTTTCTTCATCTTCTTTGGCAACTGAGCTGTAAAATAACGGTCAGCTCAGACCGAGACGTGACGCTGCGCGCACTTTTCAATAGAGTTATTCAAAATGTAACTCTATTTTAAAAGACAAAAGATACACCTTTCGCAACGCAGCTCGACGCCGCGCTGCGCAGCGCGGCGCCGCGCACGTCGTTCAAAATCTGACTTTGTTTACTACAAGAAAAGATACAAATTTGAAGTATCGTTGCGTCACGTCGCTTCGCGTCGCGTCTCGGTGTGAACTGACGCTTAGATCACAGATAATGATGTTGACAGCCATTTCATACAACTGTCAAACGACGACAGTTGCGAATTGACAACGGACAATCTAAGCTGGTAGACAGTTTGGTGAACAATTAATCTCCTCGACATTACTTGTACTGGAGTCTAGACAATTTAATTGCCTATCGCACGTCTGACCGTCGGCCGGCGTCGACATTGGCAAACTTTAATCTTTTACAATCAATCAAGATGTCAACAACCCACGCAGGACTTGTTCGAGCTACGATTTTCCTAATAAAAGATTTTCTTGACTGACCGCCTTTTCACAATGACTCCGGACAAGTGGTGAGTAACTTAAATATTGTTTTAATTAAGTTACAATTATATTATGGCGCCATTGTTACACGGGAAATGCCGTTAATTTTCACTATATTTTTCTTTACATTTTCGTATGAATTTCTATCACACTATAATTAACGGCCCTAGCCCTGCCCTGGGGTGGGAGGACTCATTTGATAATTTCACCACGCTAAAAAAAGCACACTGGCCTGTTGGTCTAGTGGTTAGTGACCCTAACTGCTATGCCGGGGGTCGTGGGTTCGATTCCCACCCAGGACAAATGTTTGTGTGATGAGCACGATCATTTGTTCTGTGTCTGGCTGGGTGTAATTTATCTATAACATGTATGTATTAAGAAATATATAAGTATGTTTATCAGTTGTCTAGTACCCATAACACAAGCTCTGCTTAGCTTGAGACTAGATGGCGTTGTGTGATAGTTGTGGAATATTACTCGTATTATTACAATGACAATCCAAATGAAACGAAATAATCATCATCATCATCATCACAAAATATATCTCTGTTTTTCTCCTAAAGATGAGGCACAGCTTTACGTTCTATTCTTCCACATTTACCAAGCAGTTTAAAAAATCCACAAATGAGTCCCGGAACTCACTACCTCGTTGGTCTAATTTAGTCGAAAGAAACTGAAAGTGCTGTATATCATGGGGTCAACGCATTCAATCACTTCCTCGATAACGTTTTCTAACCAGCAGATTAATTTAAGAATTTATTTATTTGTGATAGCACCAGTTTACCACCAGACTTTGATATAGGTACGATTCGATAAGATTCGAAAACCTCAGCAAATACGGAATACGATCAATATTATAGAATGGACCCTTTAATTATTTAGGGACTTCACTCTTTAATTGAAAAGGGTGTCGGTCCTACTTCTGTGAAATGGAAAAATGTAATTAATTACACAGGACGTGAAATAGGAGTTTTTTTTATTTTCAGTTAACTTTATTATGTATATTGGAGTGTGTGATTGACTGCACATTGAAGGAAGAATGAGATTCGAATTGTTATCAAATGTTCGGACTGAAATAGATAGATTTGTTCTGTGTGTAGGTAAGTATAGACGCCAGCACATCAATCTGACTTTTTACAAACGATAACCAATCTTATCACAAAAGGAGAATTTTCATTTTGTATTGACAAAATGGGGTAGGTAGAAGTGCTACAGCTGGTGTCTGTCAGTCTGTCAATAGTTTATTGTAGGTAGTAATGAACTGTTGACACTGTTGTACACACATAATTTACTCGAGCGATAACTACTTGCTAAGACGAATATTATTGCTTGACAAAGGTAATCGACATATACCTACCTTTTTTATTCGGTGAAGAACCCTTCAAAGGAAGTCCGGTCTTTGGGGATAAGACCGGGGCATTTAGACCAAATCTGGAAGAGCCTAGGCAAAGCACATACTCGGGGAGACTGTAAAAGGGTATTTCTTAAACTTTGCTGTAAACAGTACATGTGACTACTGAGCCACTCTGAGCTCCCGCGATCCCAAAGACTCACCTGATTAAGGCGTTTACACCGATAATAAAAAAAAATATTAGTCCAAAAGATAAATTATCAAAAAATATTTAACCCGTGATTTTTCCTTTCTTACGGAATCCAAAATTGCCGAAAATACAACGCTTCAAAAAATCATAATACGTCACTCGGTCGGTATAACAGGCGTTATGACGCCACAAGTCTCCAACTCCCAAATTTCGAAGAGGACCGTGGTCAATGTTCGTTTTCATTATTTTCCAATAACAAAGCCAGCGATTAGAACTAAACAGATTTTGAATTACCTAGAAGATATAACCGACGGGAAATCACAAATCTTAGTTTAACCCGATGTTAGTCGAGATGCCACTGCCAATACTAAAGTTTGAGAACAGCTTTGAGCAACTGAGAGCAAGATTCAACTTCACATCGTTAACTTTCTTATTAGTTGTTTGCTTACTAATTACGTGATAGTAATTAGCATACGAATGCTTACAAACACAACCAACAATAATTAGTCTAAATAGTCTGTTAAAACAAGTCACTAAAACAGTTTTAAGAATAAACATAATTTCGTAAAAGCTAATTCCTAACAGCAATTAACTGAAAAATAAAGTTCGCATAAGATCTAAAACTAAACGTGAAACTTAATTAGAAACTCATTAATTTTCGACAAAGAACAACAAAATGAGGTCTGAAAGTACGGCACGTCTTAGAACAATACGCAAACAAAAAGTCTATGTATATAATATGCATTCGTGCCAACAACCGATCGCAATATTCAATATCAACGTGAATTTCAATAGAGTGTCCTCCACGAGAAAATTGGAGGAAAATCTGAATATTCCTCGCCAATTTAGAAAAAAATATGTTAATCTATTCCCGGAGAGACGGCGACTATTTTCATAAATTGATTGCTTCGAGCCAATATCAAAAGAATTGTAATATTGAATTATCGACTGTAGAGTTTCATAATGAGTAACAAACCAACCACTTCAGATTTCTCCCATTCTACGTTTCATTACGAGAAATTCTACTGCTGCATTGGAAAATGTGAAAATTGAGATTTTATAAAAATACAAGGTGCCTGAATTCACCCGTGACTTCGCCCACAGCGCTACCCATCCCGTCCGAAATTGCTGAACCTTTTAAACCAGAATTAGATTTCAGAGAAAAGTATGAACATTCTACGAATATTTCATATGTCATGGCTGTAACTTTACACCACATTGAATTGTCAATTTGATTTATCTTTGTTCGTCACTCGATATTACTAACGTATAGATTTTAACAAGAATTCAGGCGATACCCTTCAAATATATGCACATATCGAAAATCAAAATAAGAAATCACATTCAAAAAGAAATAAAATAACAAATGTCTAGACTCAATAGAAGAACGATGTCATCGGCCATCTATTAATACATTCGCAGAAGAAACAAAAAAAAAAGAAATAAAATATGGCAACACACAATACTTTTGAAACGTTCAAAAACGTTTGGAGAGAAAAAGTTGTCCTGTCAGCGGTCGTCAAACAGACGAAATGTTTTTGCAGTTTTATTTCGTCGCCTTGTTTTAAGGGTCTGTCATTTAGAATAAGCCTGTCGTTGGGCACAGGCCTCGGACTCGATAGGTTTTTATGCCATTTTTTCTGTCCTCATTTGCCTATCCGACTACAATATCTGACTACTTAATTGATGGATCTCTCTGCGCAGTTATTGTGTGTGTTTCTTAAAAGGTTGCCGTTGAATTTCTTTTTTTTATTGTCATTCTTAGGGCCTGCTCACATCGAGACAAAACGATACTGGAAATTATATTATCTTTTCGTGTAGCACCGAGTAAAACGGGGTGAATAGGGACGCAGGGGTGAATCGGAACGAAACTTTAACAGGGATTTTAATATTGAATTAATATGATAGGTTACCAACAATTACTCAATTTTATTTATTGTATACATTATTTTGAGACCTAGTTGGCAACACACAATCATAATTTATCGTTAAAATCGCTTTCAAAGTTTCGTTCCGATTCACCCCTGCGTCCCTATTCACCCCGTTTTACGTAAACAAAGTTAGATTTTGAGTCGCTCTATTGAAATGTGCGCGCAGCGTCACGTTATGGTGTGAATTGAGCCTAAAAAGCTATCTTCAATTCCAAGTTCTGCAATTTGTTTTGATTCAGAAATTACTACCAGAAAAGTCAAAATAAACAAAACACACGATAATTCCTTACTGCAACTAACAAACCACATTTCCCGTTCATTCCGAAGGTAGCTCTCAAAATACAGCCGCAAATGGCAGTCACATTGACGCAGAGACCACAGACGCCTTTAAACGACTCTATTTATAACACAGGGGTAAACAAACGTTTACCTTTAGCTGCTAAATGAAAACGGACGCTAGAATGGCCGCAAACGCAGCCCACCATTTTCATTCGTTGCCCACTGAACCGGAAGAAGCGAATAGCTTTCGACCACGTTTTCAAAATAGTAAAGGACTTTTCATTTTAGCACGTGTGATTCACGGCCCTTTCGTGTTGGGTTAAGCAGTTGGAATAGTCATTTTGGTGCGCATAATTTTTAACACACGTCTGGGTCGGTCTATTTTCTATGCGGTAATGGCAGGTCGCGGGACTTATCTCATTACCGTGACCCCGGAACATAAAGGGCTATTGAAGGACACCGGATTTTAGTCAGTACAAGTCTGACAGTCCCTCCCGCCCTGCCCGGGGTGGGAGGACTCATTTCATGATTTTACCACGTTAAAAAAAATATGCGGTAATGGCACCGTGCACGACTTTAGTGCCACCTAGCGGTCGCAACTTTGACGGCTCTGACCGTTCTGATTGAAATCAGTTTTTTTTACAAAGCGAGGTTTTAGATTCCATGGCAATCCATCGGCATTGAACAAAATTAAATAAACATAGACAAAAGTAACTATTCTATAAAAAATGGGTTAAATGAGGATAATATGATGTTATCTACTTGCTTCTCTTCACGGCACAGCTAACCATTTCCTGCATTGTTCATCTTTCCAAGAAACACTGGAATCATTAAAACTTCAATTTACTATTTCGGCTTGTATTATTGCAGTTAAAAAAAATAAAAATTAGATATGTCTAACAGATTGATTTGAAATTGACAGGTGACAGAGCTGAATGTACTCTGAGGCAGATCCGTCATTTCTTTTTGCCACCAATGAGCGCTGCAATCGATTCTGATACTAGTAGTACTTCGCACCCAGCGTAGCAATAGTGTGGCTTAGGTGAATTATTCAACTGGAAGTATAGGCTGTGATTACGATTTTGTTGAATTTTTATGAATTTTCATGCATTGTATGAAATGCATGAAAATTATATTTAGTATTACCAAAGCTATAAGTACCATACCATAGCCTTTTTTGCGTGGTATAATCATCTTAATAAGTCCTCCCCCACCCCGGGCAGAGCGGAACTGTCAGACTCGTACTGACTAAAATCCACGGTGTCCTTCAATAGCCTTTTACGTTCCTGGGTCACGGTAATTTGCGAGTCCCGCGACCCTGGCAGGATTTGGCCCTCTAAGGGGGGCCCGTTATTTTGCTGACAGCTCTTTGAGTCGCGTTGAACATGACGCGCCGTCGACATGGGCACGGTCCATGATCGGACAGCGAGTCGCCCATTACTTGTCGTCCGCATGCTCGCGCCTAGGGTGGCCGGAAATCGTCCTGCGACGTCCGTTGCCGTGGGCCCGCTTAACACCTTAGTACTTAACCCTTTTCACACTACCAAAAAATCTTAAAAGAAAATCTGTTCACTTATCCTTTTCATGTTTCATTATTGTCTTTATCAAATTAGCTTAACATTTTTACACCTTATACTTAAAACAAAAAAAGGAGCAGCAACCATTTTGTATTTTTAATTAAACCTCTTTTTTTAATCGTTCTTATTTTAATAACAGACCGTTATTAAAAATTTTGGGTTCAATACTGGCAATATTGCATTTACGAGTATGCCAGAGAATTCGCCGTAAAACGAAATACATTAAAAATGCTTACGTAATTTCGTTAATTATGAGTGCAATGTACCGAATGGCGGCGGTCGGAAACAATAGTGTGGTATGTTATGTTGTGGCTTTGTAATGCAAAACTAAAGTGACAGATAGGTATCTGTATATTGATTGTATGTTGGTATTTTATTAATTAAATAATATCAGTCACTTTTGTCTTCCGGTAACAATTTAATAGGAAACCGGCGAGTAATAATGAAAGCCCATAATACAAATAATACAAGTGAATTTTGTAGTCAAACCGCATAAAAGCAAAACTGAACGACAAAACGTTTCCACAAAGCACAGGTAGGTTTGAATACTAAGAACGGCTCACAGACAGCATATTGTGTTAGCCCGAACACTGTAGATAATTATAGTGCCCTCAGTGACAATTCAGTGACAATAAAGAACGAAGTAAAGTCATGTTTCATTGACGAATCCACTCAACATTCCACTCTATCAGAAAGTGACATCAAAACAACTGCCAATTTCGATCGAGTCCAGACGTAACTGTAACACGAATATTTCACAGAAAAATTACACGACTTCCATCTGAATTTCGCCCGAATCGCGTCTAATCTGCTCGACACGTCACGTCAACATGTTCGACACATCCCACACAAATGCCATGAAAATCGCACACTAGAACTTGTCGTGTCAAAAAATGTTTACGACGCCAACTTATCGCACTGTGAAAGAAAACATTTTTCCCTATTTTCCTCCGTTAGAAGCACTCTGTAGCGGAGATTCCTTAAAAGCCGGAAAATTTGTCCAATTTGCTCTTTGGCCCGTCTTTGATATTTTGATTCAAAAGAGATTTTATGTACAGTTCGCGGCGCGACTACAAAGCTGATTTGAGCAGACATATCGCGCTTCTATTGTCTACGAAAACATTTTTGGAGTGCAACAGTGTACTATAAAAGTTTCATGAATATTTTTACTTAGTATGTTCTAGAACACGAATTCCTTAATTAAATCATACATTGGGCGTATGTGCGTAAGCGAATGTTCGTTTGAAATTCGGGTCTCGCACAGCGTCGGTAGTATAGTCCAATGAATTTTGCTGTAGGCAAAGTGGAGACGCATCGCCGAAATCCTTCGGGGGTTACTTAGAGACTTTGTCATGTAAATCAGCCACTCCAACCCCTACAGGCATTCAGACTGAAATATTGTAAATATTTTAGTCGTGAATAGATACGACTACTTTGATCTCGGAAACGTAATTTCTTCCCGAATCTGCGAAAAATTGAACCCATCAAAGTATTATAGGGTTGACTTTGTAGTGATTCAATTGATGATTTTCTATTTCCCCACACATTTGTTGTTCTTTTTATTATCTACGTAGTTATATTTATCCTGATTTAAAACCTACAAAATATTGACTGGACCAACTTCAAACGGAACATTATTTTAGGCCGCATTCTTATAAACCCTGGAAGACGATAACTACTGTTCCGTAAAAGTCTGACAGTCAGCTCAACCCAGGGTGGGAAGACTCCTAATATACATATAATTCAGATATAATTTTACACCCAACCACAAAAACGTGATTTATTTTTCATATGGTGACAAAGTGTCAAGTGTGGAGAAAGCGGGCCGCCCACGTATGTGAATGCTGCGAATGGGCAAACGTAGGCGTAGTGTAGGACACCCTGCGGCAAGATTAGTCGATGATTTGATGAATGTGACTGGCAGTGGATGGATGTGGACTGCCCAAAGTGCCCAAAACCGGGAGGGTTGGCGCTCTTTTGGGGAGGCGTACGTTCAGCAGTGGACGGCAATAGGTTGATAATATCGCTGCTTAAATTCAAAACGGCCACAAATCGAAAAGTCACTTTTTTACAGGAGAGCCCGTCAAAGTTTTTATTTCGTTTTTTGTTTATTATTTTTATTAATCAAAGTTGTATATCTATGTGTTATATATCATCGGATGTATATTTCAAGCCTCTATTTGGTTGTATTTTGATATTTTCTGTAAGATTACCCAGTCAATAAAAAAATCACATAAGTCCCTTTTGATTATAAAAAAAATATTTAATGTTTATGAATTTTATATTGAAAGCAGCCATATTGTCACTTTGGAAGTGTCTCTCGCGCAAACTGTTCAGTTTAGACAAAAATGATGTGAGTAACCTCAATATCATTTTTAAAGACCTATCTATAGACACCCCAGACGTATGGGTTTGGTGAAAAAAAAAATTTGAGTTTTTATTTATAAGTATGGGGGGAACCCCCAAAATTAGTTTTATTATTATTTTTGTATGAAAATCTTAATGCGGTTCACATTATACTTCTACTTACCAAGTTTCAACAGGATAGCTCTTAGACTTTCGTAAAAAAGTGGCTGGGACTTACGGACGAATCTATAAGGTTTCCGTATTTTGCCATTTCGCTACGGAACCCTAAAAAGGGTGATACTCATTGTTGAAGAATTATAGAACAATCTCCCTTCTGTCCCATGCATACAACAAGCTGTTCTCGAGAGTCAATACTAACCGTCTCGAACGCAGGTTTGGTGACTTACATCCCCCTAGCAAGCCGGTTTACTAAAAGGTTTTAGTATCATAGTTCATACACCAAATACACACCCTCCGCCAGATAATAAAGAAGACCGAGGAGTATAATCGGAGTCTAACGTTTGTGGAATATAGGAAAGCCTTTGATTAAATAGAAACCTGGGCAGTATTGCAGTCCAACGATGTCATTTCAACTATTGGTATATCTAAGAGTTGGAGTGTTTATTTAGAAACGGCACCATATCCATCCTACTTCAGGAAGAGAGCACGAAACCAATCCAATTGCAGAAAGGGGTGAGACAGGGAGACATTGTTTCTCCGAAACTGCTCACGAACGTTTCCCAACAGGTGGACTTTAAAAAGAACATGGACAAGACAAAATTCATGTCAAATGTCCATGTGGCACCCTTACCGATTGTTGTTGGGAATGGATACTCTTGAAAATGTAGGCCATTATACTAACCTTGGACAGATTGTTCAGTTAGGTAGGTCCAACTTCGACAAAGAGGTCGCCCTAAGAACCCAACTCTGAGGGCAGTGTTTGGGAAGCTACGTGATATCTTCTCGTCGAGTATCTCACAGTGTCTCAAGACAAGGGTGTTTAAAAAGGCGTGTGTTGCCACTGAAGACATACGGCTCTGGAAAGTGGTAGTTGGTTGCTCGCCTTTTAGAGAGACTAAGAGTGACTTAACAAGCAGTGGAAAGAGCTAGGCTCGGAGTTTCTTTACAGAATAAAATTCGGAACAAGGATATTGGGCAAAGAATCAGAGTCATCGAAATAGCTCGTAAAATTTGAAAGTTGAAGTATCAATGGGTATTATGGGTAAGCTACAGTGCTCATAGAACTGATAGCCTATACCGAAGAAAAGATCTCCAGTGGCGACCATCACGGATCGGAAGACGTCTAATAACTTACAATAATGATATTTACACATTTTGTAATAATTCAAAAGTTCGTTGTTTAATATTCTCACTAACATGATTATTTCCTAAATGCGCAGATCGATTACATGATTCAAAAGGATACAAAGGTTTTACGAGTAGACCTAGACCAATCACGTGCCAAAATCATTAAAATATCTCAACAAACAAGTTGCTCACGTAATACTAAAAAAATAATTTCATTATTACAAACAAAGAGTTAATAGTGTTCGTATTAACAAAGAAACTATTAACTAGAATATTAATATTATGAAGGCTATGAGTACGTGCATCACTCACTGGGACAGAATATAGCACGGCATACTTCCTTTCTCGATCGCCTTCTCGGGTGGATCCATCGCGCTTAGATAATAATAATTATGTTTTTATACCGGGAGTGAGACTAGGCCTGGTTTAGGTTGTAATTATTGTGTTTAGTTTTAAATTTAAATATTATTTGTAGATTTGTTTAAATAAATACTGGCACAATTACCATAATTTCATATGCAAAACAGAAGCATTCCAAAATAAGGCACTTACAAGACACTCCTTAAAAGAATAATATTAAAACACGTTTTATTTAAACTCAAAACGGCCATATTACAAAATACGGCACTTTTCCTTACAAGATTAAACATACTTACAAACAATTTTAAAACAATACGGTTGTATTTTGAAATGTGGCCCTTTTTCACATAACAAACGTGCGCTCCCGCTGACTGCAGGGTCGCAACCCGGAATATGGCGGCTTTGATCTGAAGTTAACCACCAAAGTGACAAAATCGAAAAAGGGCGGTTGTGCGATTTGCTCATTTCTAATGCGAAAATACTGGGTGTCTTTTTGGAATATAATAATATAGGCTGAATTGATACGATTTTTGCTATAAAATCGATTTCAAAAAATTTCGAATTGTGGCCGTTTTGAATTTAAGCAGCGATATTTTTGTGCTTGCAATATAATTATTCTTTAACAACGGACACGAAATATGACTAAAGGACCTATTGATTTTTTCTGATGTTGGAATATTCTGCTTTCTATAAGAATATCACTTCACTTTGCGACAGATTTTATCTTTGAGATGCAAATCAGACCTTTGAGGATTCATAGCTCAAATGGGGTGGGTGAAGGTAGTAAGACTACGAACTCATATTTATTTATACTAGTAGGTATGTATTTTGTAGAAAACGCCCTAACCGTAATGGTGCTTTTGCAAAGATCATACTTTTCTCGAAGCTCATGATGCATAACGTGAAGGATGCTGGGATATCTTTCTCCCGGAAGCTAAGGAAAGAACTGTATTAATATTTATCTCGCTTTTCCAACTTACGATGTACTGTGTTTACTTTCTGCTTTGTATTTTTTCTTTGGATGCAAACAGCAAAGTAGGAATTTACAGCATTTTGTATTTTTCGGAAGGATTTTAGTAGATATCGTAATGTCGATGTCGGTAGTAGAAAATAATGTTTAATTTATTTTTTTTCACCATTTTAGGAACTTTTAACCACTGACTTCTTACCCTTAGAGATTTAGAGCATCTATCCCACCTCTATTCTATGTTCCTGAGGTGTTTCCAATTAAATTGTCGTACGTATACCCCGAATTCCCGTAACAAAAATGTGGGGTCCTCCTCACCAAATAGACCTAGACAAACGGTCCTGTTTGGTACCTATTATTAAATAAACAAAGGCCTTTTCCGTAATTTACATTTCCGTAGCCAATTTCATTAGTCCACGAGTTATTCGCTCGAGGGAACGAGGTATATTCTCTCTATCCTGCTCGACCACGATTCGACCAATTACAACTCGGTTAATTACATATTTTGCTGTGTTTAGAACATGTAATTGGCTATTTTTGTTTGTATTTGTGACTTGTCATAGTTGACCAGAGACTTTTTTTTCTTTATTTTACTTTGTGAATAGGCTTTGTAAATAAAACAGGTAGAACCTTAATTTTGATTAGAAAAGCTCTTTGGAATATTTTGGACCTATAGAAACTGTTATATATAAAATCTCTCAGATATTATTTAACAGAAAGCAAAACACGTTCATCATCATCATCATCATCATCTCAGCCATAGGACGTCCACTGCTGAACATAGGCCTCCCCTTTTGATCTCCACAGATACCGGTTGGAAGCGACCTGCATCCAGCGTCTTCCGGCGACCTTTATAAGGTCGTCTGTCCACCTTGCTGGTGGACGTCCTACGCTGCGCTTGCTAGTCCGTGGTCTCCACTCTAGTACTTTTCGACCCCATCGGCCGTCTGCTCTGCGAGCAATATGGCCTGCCCATTGCCACTTCAGCTTGCTAATCCGGTGGGCTATATCGGTGACTTTAGTTCGTCTACGGATCTCCTCATTTCGGATTCGATCACGTAGAGAAACACCTAGCATAGCCCTCTCCATAGCTCGTTGAGCGACTTTGAGCTTTGAGATGAGGCCGATAGTGAAAGACCACGTTTCGGTGCCGTAACTCATCACTGGTAACACACATTGGTTGAAGACTTTCGTCTTGAGGCACTGAGGGATGTCGGACGAAAAGACATTGCGTAGTTTCCCGAACGCTGCCCAACCGAGTTGGATTCGGCGGTTGACCTCTTTCTCGAAGTTGGACCTACCTAACTGGACTACTTGTCCTAAGTAGATATATGAGTCAACAACTTCGAGTACCGAGTTTCCAACAGAGACTGGGGTGGGCACAACATTGGCATTTGACATAATTTTCGTCTTGTCCATGTTCATTTTCAAGCCCACCCGTTGTGAAACTCGGTCGAGGCCATCGAGCATCATGCTGAGTTCCTCCATCGACTTTGCCATGACTACGATGTCGTCGGCAAACCGAAGGTGAGTGATGTATTCGCCGTTGATGTTGATGCCAAGTCCTTGCCATTCCAGGAGCTTGAAGGCGTTTTCCATTGCGGCAGTAAACAGTTTCGGGGAGATAACGTCCCCCTGTCTTACGCCTCTTCTCAATGGAATCGCCTTCGTGCTCTGCTCCTGTACTCGGACCGACATTGTGGCGTTATTATACAAGCACTTCAACACCTCGATGTACCGATAGTCAATATGGCATCGCTGGAGTGACTCAAGTACCGCCCATGTTTCCACCGAATCGAAGGCTTTCTCATAGTCCACAAACGCTAAGCATAATGGCAAGTTATACTCTTCGGTCTTCTGTATAACTTGCCGCAGCGTATGGATGTGGTCTATGGTACTATAGCCTCTTCGGAAACCGGCTTGTTCGGGAGGCTGGAAGTCATCAAGTCTGTGTTCGAGACGGTTCGTGATAACCCTTGAAAACAGCTTGTAAACATGACTTAGAAGCGTGATGGGTCTGTAGTTCTTCAATAGGCTGTTATCACCTTTTTTGAAGAACAGCACCACATCACCTCTACTCCATGTTTCAGGCGTTTTGCCCTCGGAGAGGACGGAATTAAAGAGTTTCTGGAGGACTTTAAGTACCGGTGTTCCACCCGCTCTCAGAAGCTCTGAAGTGATTCCGTCCTCGCCCGGCGCCTTGTTGTTCTTAAGCTGCTTCAGGGCCATCCTAATCTCGTACAGACTGATGTCCGGGATATCTTCGGTATAATGTCGGGACAGCTTGGCTCTTGGATCTCCTACCAAGCTGTCAACGGGCTTTGCGACCGAAGTGTATAACTGTCCATAGAACCTCTCGATCTCGCCTAAAACCTCTGCTTTGGTCGACGCTATGCTGCCATCCTCCCGTTTCAGCTTTGTCATCTGGCTTTGCCCAATAGACTTGTCCTTTGCGAACACTTTAGAGCCTTGGTTTCGCTGTATGGTCTCTTTAACACGATTCGTATTAAAGAGACGCAGATCGTGTCGCAAGGACTTAGATATACGTCTATTGAGCTGCCTATATGACTTCGCGTCATCGGAAGACTGCAACTGTAGCAAACGTCGTTCAGCCATGAGGTTTAAGGTTTGCTCGGTCAATTTCTGAGGTCTATCTTTACGGCAGGGTCTAAAAAACTTAGACCCTACCGTGCGGACAGTTTCCACTAGCCCGTCGTTGATCTCGTCCACTGACACTAAGTTCTCAAGGCAAGCAAAGCGATTAGAGAGCTCGAGTTGAAAGCTTTCGGGGTTTTGAATATGGGGCCGAGTAGGTCGGAGCGTAGACTTCATCAGGCTGGACCTTTCAAGTTTAACATTGATATTCAGCGAGCCTCTTACGATTCGGTGATCGCTACCGGTTTTTACCCTGTTGATCACAGAGACATCACTGAATATCCGTTTCTTGTCGGTCATGAAGAAGTCTATCTCGTTTCTCGTGAAACCATCGGGACTCAGCCAGGTCCATTTCCTGTGAGGCGGCTTCTGGAAGAAAGAGTTCATCATGAAGAGTTCCTCTTTCTCCAGAAAGTCGGCCAGCCTCTGTCCCCTAGGGTTCCGTTGCCCATATCCAAATTGCCCCACTCTCAACTCATCACCGCTTTTCTTGCCCAACTTTGCGTTAAAGTCCCCCATAACAACAGTGAAGTGGGTTTTGGAGCTATGTATGGCCCTACTTACGTCCTCATACATAGTCTCCACTTCATCATCGGAGTGTGATGAGGTCGGTGCGTATACCTGAATGACCTTCAGCGAATATCTTTTGGATATTCTGAGTATTAGGTATACCACCCTGCTCGACACACTGTCGATGGTTATTATATTGTTTACGAGGGACTTGTGAACGAGAAACCCGACACCACCTTGGGACTGTTGGTCGCCCTCCCGGTAGTATAGCAAGTTACCAGACTTCAGGGTTACGGTGTCCTCCCCCTCTCTACGGACTTCGCATAACCCCATAATGTCCCAGTGTAACTTGCTCAGCTCCTCTTCCAGCTCGCAGATCTTTTCGTCAGTCCTCAATGTGCGTATGTTGTGTGTTACCAGGGCCAGTCGTCGTTGGGGTGGGTAGCCGGATCTCTTCCGGAGATTCTTAGCACCCCCTGCTCCGCCGTTACCTTGACCGCTACCCGCGCCAGGGATAGCGGAGCTGCCGGGGACTGGGGGCCTGGTTTCTGTGGTTTCCATTAGGGGGTAATTTGCCTTAATCGCCACGCTTGGCAGGCGGGTTGGCGATCGCAGTGAGGATGTGCAGTACACGGAGGACGCTGCTGCCCGACCTCCGGTTTGTCCCTTAGTCGCCTCTTACGACACCCACGGGATGATTTGGGGGAGCGCAATTCTAAGCCGGCGCCCCACGGCAATTCTAAGCCGGCGCCCCACGGCAAATAACGCTCAACACAGGTAAATAACACCTATCCATAGTAAACAGCTACAAGATGATGTAAAAGAATGTTTAATAATTCAAGTAAGTAATTAATACATCTAAGCGAATGCAAATAGCTGCAAGTATTCAATCAATGACGATTAATGGAGGCAAAGCCAGTAGTTACATGCATTTATTCATCAACAACTTTAGAGCGACCTATGCGAGGCAACCAACATATACGCTGCTTAGGCACTAATGAATAAACATAGCTACCAATGCTTTGAGAGTGATTAGCGTTCACGTCTAAAACACAGAGAGCATTTTACCATGGATGACTTTACGGGACTTTGTCATGGCTTTGCACTAAATTTTAATTAGACAGAGACGCAGAGATTTACGTCTTGCCTCTCAGGTGCGGTTGTCAAACCGGACAGGTACCAATGTGTAGTTTTCAATATTTCAATGCATTTATGTATGTTTTATTTTGAAATTGTCTATTCCCGTGTTTCACCTCCGCTGCTCCGTATATTGTATAGCCTTCCTCGATGAATAGACTAGCTAACACAAAAACTTTTCGTAGGTTTTTCCTGAGATTAGCGCGTTTAACCAAACAAACAAACTCTTCAGCTCTACTTAAAAGATGATATTGTATAGATTTGTCCCGGACATCACAGACATCGGTGATGGAAAATAGCATGAGACAACCAGGACTTATACATATAATAATATCTAAGTTTGAAGCCTTATCAGTAGCCAGTGGGGTACCCAAAGACTGCATAAAACTCTCACAGAGGGTGACCACATCTTACACGAAAAAAAAGAAAGACACATTTGCAAAAAATAAACGTTGATTGAATGAAACAGAAAACTCTAGTTGATGTCTTAGAAACCAACCATTATAATTATATGCTTAACGCATATGTTAAGCATATATAATAAATGCATTAAGCTAAGCAGATAGCGTACTTCTTTTTTTTTTTGCTCTGAAAAATCATCAAGCGAGCGAAGGACTGTTGCGGAAGACACTGCTAGAATTGACTAGCCAAAAACCAGCCCCTTTTTTCAGTTTCTCTGTGCTGCCATGTTCTTTTAAGACACTCCCCCAAAGCTTGCATCATCATCTGCCTAGCTTTTTCCTAACTTTATTGGGGTCGGCTTCCAGTCGAATCAGATGCAGCTGAACATCAGTATTTTACATGAAGCAACTGGCTATCGGACCTCCACTACCAAGTAACTGGGTAATACGATACCCCATGGTAGTTCCACAAAGCTTGCATACTCCATGAATCTCTGTCTGATCAGAAATCATAAAATAGAGACACACAATAATAATAATTCACCTAACTAAGAAACTAATAGAAATAATAAAAAAAAAAAATATTCACGGGTTGTCAAAACATTCATCCACATCGCTGTCGATGGGATAAGACGCGCTATATGGCAATGCTGATTCTTTGACAAAAAAAATGGGCCAGCTCTCTGTCATGTTCTAAAACCAATCATTAGCACCTTCCGTAGCGTCTATCAGTCCTAATGAAAGTGTCTTATTGTTTGCGTGATAGCACCAGATGTTTCCATTTTCTCTATTAAGATTTTGTCTTACCAAATGTAATACTTCTGTTAGTCCATCATGCCAATATCAAAGAAACAAAGTCTCCTACACAAAAATATCGTAATATGTACCAAGGAACATTCTCTTACAACCCCAATCACCGCAGCCATTGTATCCATAACACAATACACACAGAACACTCGAATGACATACGAGCTTGAGCGTTTTGCCATCAACAGTTTCAAATATTTGGCGTAACGGTGAGGACATGGAGCCGTCCTAAGCAAACAGGCTTGAAGCCGACCCCCCGACTAAGATCGATGATATGCTTACAGACAAGACACGTCTTTGCATTCTGAATAATAAACACCGTTTATGCCAATAATGTTGCTTACATACGACGAGGTAGGTACCGCCGAGGTGACAGGTGGGATTTTCGTCTATTTTTTGTGATGAAAATCTTTCTTATAAGCCAGAAACTGTGTTTGTCACTTACATTTTTCCTCCACTAGAAAATGTCCTAAATCTGAGCCAATCGATCACTAATGAATGATACGCACGTCCCTTCTCTAATAGGTACGCCAGACGGCAAAAAATAAGATACAAAAAAAGAAAAAGCTCAGAACATCTGAGCCAGGGGTCTACTCTTTTATTCCGTCAACGAATATATAGGCCTGTACGAAAGAAACTTTAAACTTTTGAGCTTACCCTTAAACATTTTTAAATTCATGAATTTTGACAACATTTCAGGTGTATGGACAAGTTTCCAATCATTATTGTTACAAGTTTTTTTAGTTCGTGTCTAACTAATCTTGTGTAGATTAGTAATCTTCCGAAAATACGAGTTTTGTGCATTAATAGTAGTACCCCAGACTCTCAACACTACGTAAGCACTAAGCACTAAATATTTAACAACCATTTCTAAGTTCTAAGTTCAAACTCTTCAAAACCATAAAAGTTAAATTGAAAGTCAAGAACAAAAAGGGAGTTGGAAATGCAAAGTGCAAAGCGCAAAGCAATTTCAAAGAATTGCTCCCGGTATTTGAAACAAGAAGTGCTTTACCTACCTAAGCGATTCATGCAGACTTACCAATTCGGGGGGTTGGCTATCGAACAGTATCGAACAATTGACAGTCAGTCAGAGATATTCTCAGCTCTATGTTTAAGTTTAAACTGTAGATTTTCTAGACTTTCGTCTATTTTTGGTCACGAAAGAACGCGGAGAGAATAATTTATGTATTAAACGTGCCACATTTTTTTAAAAGCTTCAATTGCTTTTCTATTTCGAACCGTGATTAGCCGGAGATAGACCTAAAAGTGATAGGCTCACAGTCAAAGCATGTGTGCCATTTTTTTTAGTTTCTTTTTTAGGCTTGGTCGAATTGTCTTTGTTGGTTTTCGTTTATAACGAAATTGTCATGAATACTTTATGGGTGGATATATCAGGTAATTCTAATTTTCCATTGGTATAAATACCATGGAACTCTTAGTATCTGGTCTACCTGCTACTAAGATTCCATTTTCACAAAATTTAAATTTATAGAAGGAAAGGTATTTTTACGAGGAGAAATAGCTCTCCGCAAATATTATTTTTGACAAATTCAAACGATACACCTGACAAGAGAAAAATAATAAATTCTCTTAAACTTTTTACACTGTATTTTTAAAAGAGAACACAATATTATTAAAGAAAATTGTACTAGTTCTAATACATTCTATAAGATATGGTAGGGTGAGTGGGGGTAAGTTGGAATGAAAAATTGATGAGATGAACAGTGTTGATTTGAAACTGTTGTCACACAAAGGGATTCAATGCAAATGCAAAAAAAATTGTTTTGGGTAAAAAAGCATGGTCAAGTTGTTTCTATAATGTTGAAAGAAATCTTTGTGAAACAATTATTTATGAAAAAACTGCAATTAAAATTGGTCTTAATGAAGAAAAGATGTAGGGGTAAGACGAAATGCCCAAGAGGTAAGACTGAAATAGTGACTAAAATAGTCCTTATGGTTATGACCATAAGTACGTTTTTATTCTTACCCCGCTTGATGGAAGACTAAAATTTCAATTTTACGCGGATAATGTGTCCGTACGGAAAATGTCAAAAAACACACAAATGCTCTCACTTAGCGACTGACGCAGACTGCGGTGTGGGGCAAGATAAAACGGTGTCTACAATGATGTTGCCAGCATTAAAAGATTTCCTTTATATTCGGCGTTATTGTATCTTTTTTATCTTTCCCCGTTTTTCATCTTACCCCCACTCACCCTACAGCTGTAACTGATACTATAATATCTTGTACTTCTTACTGCTTATTAGATCCTGGTAGTACTTTCTTTGTACGTTGGCCTGTAATACTTACAATACTACTTACTTATGTTCCCTTAAGCAGGCCGCACACCAGGCATACATTTGTAGCTCGAAAATTGTAGCGCCACACTTGAAGCGCGACACATTTAACGCCCCCATATATTTGGACGTGAGCACGCACACCGAGGAAACATTTGTAGCGGGTGCACTTTGTAGCGAGACGTTGTCCTCGCCACACAAATTGAAGATCGAACACGTTCGTTTTTTGTGGCGCGTTGGTTTGCAAAAATGAAAGAAAACATTGAATTTTACGTTGAGTTTATTGCAGAGGTTGAAAAAAACCCTGTATTAAACAATCATACGCTCAATGAGTACAGTTACAGACGAATTACAGAAATTATTTGGAGTAAGATAGGCAAAAAATTCAATTAATACAATTAAACGCATGAAACAAATAAAGTCTTTTTTTCTCATTAATCGCCACATCAAGAAATCGTCGTCATCAGACGATGATGTCGACATTTTCAAAGCGGTGCCACGCTACAACTGTGCTTCCGATGTGCGCATATACAATACATTTGTAGTAAGCTGAATTGTAGCGCAATGATTGTGGCGACGTAAATGTTCGATGCGTGTAGCGTGTGGCGCTGGTGTGCGGCCTGCTTTAACTGTTGCTAACCAATTTGTGGTACTACTTGTTAACATGGTCTTTTACCATATAGTGCTGATACTATTTAGATATCAAATAAGAAATATTATGTTTACTACTATATTTTGATAATAAATTGGTTTTTGTCTGCAATTTCGCCTATATGGATTCACACATCAATTTATCATAGCAGTCAGCTTGGAAACCCGAACGAATTAATAAAATGCATCGAAAATATCTGAATGAAACCTTCAATATGAAAATTAACAATTATTTCAATCAGTGAACCAGAAAATAACCAAAATAAATTATTTTTTCTAAAATAATGCAGCTTTTGTAAAATATTTATTATATCTACCCAATATTTCGTAGTTGAGTTTCTCGTAAAGTTAAATATTTATGAGGTATATTAAATTTATTCGGCGTAGTTTCGACGCGAGTCCAACGGTCGATTGAATCACAAAGCGTTGAACACAATGTGAAAATTTCCTATTATAACATCCGTATTGATAAATTTATGAGCGCAAATGCGTCACGGAGAATATTCTGTAGACGTAAATGATTTTGATTTTGTTCCAGACTGCCAATGCATGTTCACAAACCGTTATTTTCTGCTCTAACGATACCACTTATGTACGTTTTGTGAAAGTTAAAAGCGTCTCTATTATGCACTCAACTTCTAAAAGGAAAAATAAACAAAAATTTACCAGAAAAAAAACAAGTTAAAATATCACACACATAATAATATTTCGTCCTGCCACGTCTGCAACAGATAAGGCCGTACTTTTACTAAATTACACAGACAAGCACTAACATTTTCCCGGCGCGGGACGCAACAGCGAAAAGTAGATGCTGCAACGACCGAAAAGTCCTTTTATTTTCACACCACGCCACATCACACGTGTTGTGCCTTTATCGTACACCTTTTTGATCCTAATGCGAACGGGAAATAATCGTGCAGTCAGCCAGACTGGACTGCTGCTGACACCCACAAGGCTTTATTATTTTTGAAGGGAGTGTAGAAAGAAGGGCCGACAAATAGCTCAGCCTGCAAACACAGTGAATAAGCGTTCATTAAACACTTCTGCGCAATTAACGTGAAACGTTGCGGCGTTGAAAACAATGTTCGTTTTATTTAACGCAACCTTCGGACAAACACCGGACCTCCGCTATTCAAATACGGTGCGAAACCAAAAAGGATTTCCCTTCATGGGCCCGTTTAAAACTATTGTTTTTTTATAACACGAAACTAGTAAACCTTTACATGTCTGGGACTCTGTCCGGGCAACTTACCTAGATAAATATTTTGAGATGAGATTGTATATAGTTTAATGTCTTTGGGTGAGATATTATATTATTATTGCAGTGAACTGCAAGGTAGCTTCGAGAATTTACGAAGTTTCCGTGCGTATAGATCTTAGGGTGGCTCATCATTATTTATTTCGGTTGAAGGAACTGTTATATTATCTCTTGGATGCGCTACGAGGAGCGGTCAATTCGTGAGTGTTTCAAACCTAAATCCAAGCAAAATAGCGAAGTAGGCGAAATTCCCAGCGGTTGTATTTGCAGCGTAGCACCGACGCTCGATATTTATTATTCATTCATAAGGAGCACTGCGATATTTACTCTCCCATTACTGTGGCCTCGGAGTCGCGTTTCTTGCATTAAAAATTTAACACGAGTCCGTCTGGAAGCAGTAGGTACATGAATAAAATGTTCGGTAAATAATTTTAAATAAACAAAGGCACAGAGGCGATTGCTCTAATTGATTGATATTGTTGGTCGAATTCAATGGTTTCAGATGGTTTTAGGAATTGATAAAACGTTTTCACAAAACGGACCGAATATCTCTACCGAAAAAAGGCTAATCCAAAATCGAATTCCGCAAACCTCGGACCGCTGGACACCGAATAAATAACCACACAATGATAAAAACGGGACAAATGTCTCTCTACAAAGCTCAGTGCGTGCACTCCGCTCAAAAAATGAAAACAATTAGCACTACAGCGCAGCCTGCGCCAGCCGCCGGCAAAAAACTACCAACCGTAGATAATTTACTTTCAATCGCTGCAAGAGCCCGGGAACGCGGCAGATATTACACGTAGCTTTACTCGGCAAAATATCGGCGCAAAATCTCCATTTTTGTTGGCGAACCAAATTCATGCAGTTGCTAGCAAAAATTTCGTGATCTACTTTTTTTATTACTATCAGTTTGGGGACTTCATCCAATTTCAAAATGGTGCCCTTAAACCATGTTTCGGTTTTACCGTCGCCGTCCAATTTGAAAACACTAAAATCATTAAGCTTTTCCTGAAAATTCTCATATTTGATAACCTTCTCTTTTCCTATTAAAATATCGTAATTTGATTCAACTATGCTTTCAACTAGCATCAACGTTTTCATTCGAATCTGGCTTGTAAAAAGTAGGTCATTATGAAAGCGGATTTCAATTCTTTCCAATGTACGGGTCCCTGCTTTGCTTTGAACCAGTTGACCCATGAAACACTAATAATAACGGGCGGACAATAGGCGTAGCAAGCAAAACCGGGTGGTTAAACCAGTCGGGTGAAAAGAATCCTTGAGTTGGATAGGCGCCCGGCGTCGGGGAGATTACAGCAATTTATCCGGACTTGCGACATCTGGAATAGGACTTGGTGTTAACTTTTAACTTTCAAGGTGATTCTAGATATTGGAGAAAGATAAACAATATTTAGGTCACGACTTCAGTTTAGCTTTAAGCTAATCGAGTAACGAATTATTCTCTAGCGCTCAAAGTGACTCGTTCTGAAAACTATATCACTGGATTTACTACCTCGTCTTTTTCTGGAACGGATCAAGCTTTCTTTATTTTTACTGTTTTTACTTTTCTTCATCCAATTTCATTTCATTGTCAACTTTATATTTTCTGAGAAAATATAAAGTTGGCAATGAGATCATCCATAGCTTTCCATGTCTAACTTTCCCTGGAAAACTAATTAACACCTCTGCAGACGCATAAATCATCAAACTAATCGTCTAAATCACAAACGATAGCCACAATCCCGCCTATAAACGCGGCAAATAGATCAAACACTAACAAACTTAGCTAGCGGGATATAAAACCAGTATTAAGTATAGGGATTTATACGCGGCTAACTAGCACACACTCGAATAAGGCTGCGTTTATATCGCAGCTAAGCGGCGCGGGATGGTCATATCCACCGATAGAATTGCATCATTTCATAGCTCTGGTGAAAAAGTTAGAACATATATAGGGTAAAGTACCCAACTGCTGACCTCCCACCAACTATTGACCGCTTAACAGTTTTTATCAAAAATAATAATAAATCTTCTTGCAGTGCTGCATAAAGAATACAGACAATGAAAAGTAATTTATCTTGGAATATATTGGCGTCACAGAAAATTTAAATAAAGCAGTATTGCGTCCGTAAACCTATGATAACAAAATACCCTGCTAAAATCATCACAAAATTTAACAATTTGCTAAGCTGACGGTTTTTTTCAATATCATTTTATTTCAGTTTTACACGATAGATTCCTTAGAGTTTGGCATTTTTTCGTTATTTAAGACAGACATAATGCTTTTCCGCATGATTTTCAAGTTTTAATGAGCCTTAACTTGTTAAAACGATGGGGTCAATATCTGGTACACTCAAATGTATGAATGACCATTTTTTTGACATGATATGTCAATAGCTGGTCATTAACCAAATGTACGAATATACCAGTTACTGTCACCACGGTTTGTACGTATAGTTAATTTTTAATAGCGAGGTAGCCAAACTTTAATACATCTGAATTATACCCATGGGCGTTGGCACCCCTAAAGGTGTGTATCTACATAATCACAAACATAAAAAAATACCTTACTTAGTAACCTGAGAACCTAGCATAATTTGAGAGAGGTACTTAAATTTTCGGTCCACTGTGTACTGTCACATTCTGAATCCTCCTGAATTTTTTAAACTTACTATTATTATAGCAAAAGTGAACGGCTGAATGGATTTTGACACAATTTGGCAAGCAGATAATTTTAAAACCTGGTTAGGTGGGTGTACTCCTGTACGCAGGATACTTTTTATATCGGTATATGATCCCCTGAGACAGTTGCCGAACATAACACGAGCAATGCCTCAGCCATAAGTTGGTTTAATACATACAATTTTGACAAAAGTTATTTTAACCTGCATGTTTGAACAAACTGACTTAAATCATATCCTAGGCAAAGTGTGAGCTAGTTTTTTATTTGTATCTATGTTCTCTTCATTTTTGAGGTCTGTTAAATAAGTTGAAAAAGTTAAAAACCGTCTTATATAATTGGGAAAACATTAATTCAAACTTTTTTAAACTCACTTTGTATTACATTTCGTATTTTTTCAATTTGTTTTGCCGGCGAGCATTTATAAATCTGCTGCATAATACAGAACGAATGAAATAACTACTAATAATTAGGAAAAGTTGGACAAAAAGTGATAAAAACTACAACAAAACTTCAAAAATAAGTGCAAGAATATTATGGCCGCGTTTGAAGACTGAAGACCTAAATAGTGTGAAAAAAGAAAATGAGAAGGGCAATAAGACTAGCTTCGTTTGTTTTTTTATCAAATAAAACCTCGTATCACATTCATAATAAATAATATATGAGTTTATTCTTATACTACATGAGGTCAAAAATTGGTCATTTACATGACGAAAATTTGGTACAAGCATGTTGATAACTGGTCAAATGGCCTGTTCTTGCTAAACTCGAGAAAAAAACACTTTTTACCTTTGTATGACTGTTAATAATGTTTTAGTTACATTCTCCAATGTTTATTTTATCTTTCAAAAACATTCATTTCCACTTGCAACTCGTACATTGGTTTATTTTGCGAAAGAAGCAAGGAAAACTGCTTAAAGGGTCAATAGTTGGGTGTTTTACCCTATATAGTCTTTATTTGACATAAAACATTTGGGATATTACTTACAAGAAAAACAAGCAATGTGGCGTGAAATGTAAATGCATGCAAAACTGAATTGAAAGCTGCTGCGAGGTGTAAAACCAGGGGTCAATAGACGAACAAAACAAGCAATAATTATTCACATTAAATTTGATTTGAAGACTTACATAAGACCAGTAATTATTTTTATTTTTTTGAAGATATCCCGTAAGTATATTATTAATTAACAACTTAATTAGTTACAAAGGACCAGTTACAAAATGGTGTTTTAAAAGATGCTTGTTACTTATCATCACGTGTCTACAACTTATGTGGAAAAACTCGCACAATTACACAGCACCGCCAAGCCTCGTTCCGCTCAGCTTTCCCACACATGTCTAGTGCAAACGAAGGCTTTAATGCGGCTCTGGGCGGACGGCAACTCTAATGGCCTTCCATTACGTTGCTTGCCACCTGTGCTAATGGGTCAGAAATATTTAATTGATGAGAGCTGTACAGATTTCCCGATTCACATTTTTCATCCATTTCGTAGTGTTTCATGTCCGCTTTGTGGGTAGCCTCATTACTGCGGAATGTGTTTTGCTCTTATGAAGATGTTTAAAGCGAATTGCTTTCATCTTTCATCTGTCTTGCTTGTACTGACTATTTAGACCGTGTTCTTATAATATTTTGATTTGAGTTTGTTATTTTTATATAGAATGATAGATCTGTTTACCATAGTGAAACGCGACGCTAAGTCATTGCAACAGCGTCAATGACTAAGCGTCGCGTGTAGTCATTGCTGGTGCAATTTTAGGGCCCTACGAGAAAACCAGCGCTGTGATAAATGTCGCAGCATATGCTGAGGTAGCTTTGGCCTCGCACAGGACTAAATTGTTTTTTTTTTAAATTTTTGTTTTGTGTGGGTTTTCTTTCATTTTTCTTTTATTAATTTGTTTTTATTCATGTAATTTTTGTTTGTTCTGTCCTGTGTGGCCCAATAAATCTCTTTACTTTCATTCTTTCAATTTTTTCACCAGGCCAAACACAAAACCAAACGCGACGCTTAATCACTGCATCAGCAATGACTAAGCGTCGCCTTTTAGAGGTTCTGTTCCATCACAGAACAGGTGGCCTAAAGTGACTTCGTAAAGCCAGAGTAGTTCCAGTGTGGGGAAGAGACAGAGCTATACAAGTCGTCTAGCGCCACCTCGTTCCCTCATTGCAACTATCTCTGACTTTAAGGCCGAGACTCCACCAAAGCTGTGCGAGTCGAGATGTGCCTCGAACAACCAATAGAATTGCGTTGCCGATATGGAGCTGTGTCAATAACGCAATTCTATTGGTTGTTCGAGGCACATCTCGACTCGCACAGCTTTGGTGGAGTCTCGGCCTATATAAGACGTCATGGCATGGTGGGCCACCAGATACGAGCGCCAGGTAGAGTCATAACGTACTCTATGGCTCATTCTTTCATTATATTAATAACGTCTTTCGATGAGGTTGCGCCACCTATACGAGAAATGTCAAACTACCTATTTATTGGTAGGTAGGTACAGTTGATTTTTTCTTTTCGCAAAAGACGCCAAAGTAAGTTCACTGCAAACTGCTTTGATCTCTAGGGTGTAATGCAATACTCACAAAAATAATATTTTAATTTATCAAAGTAGTAATATTTAATAAACAAAATTGTTCAATTAAAATTATTATAACCGTGAAATTTGAAATTGTTCACATACGATGAAGCCAATGCAAACAGAATGTGGTTTGAAATCAAATCCAGTATTTATGGGAACAATGAGCTAAAACAAATTTTCGTTGCCGATGTGTTTGTGTTCACTGCATCTGAAAGCAAAATCTATAGAAACAGCCAAACGTATTCATTTGCTCTATAGACAATACCGGATTTGACCTATTTTAAGTCCAAATACAGAGTATTAGGCATCAAATAGATAGGTAACAATTACGTTGCTATTTGACAAGAGAAATTAACTTAGTTTATAGATTTGTGACGTTAATTTAACATACACCTAGCTTTATTCCAACTTTAAAGACGGTTAATGAATGTAAACGACCTCTCCCGGCAGGATTGCGGTAGCTTATTTCTCCAGAAGAATGCAGGCTTGAGTCCTGCTCGCAGTCAAAATATTTGTTTCTGTAAAAAAGCTTTTGATAAGATTGACTTCCGTGATTGCCTATCTGGTATCCCACAACTCAGTTATGTACCTATTATCCGTGGTCCCACTTGTTCGACCTATAATAGTCTATTGTTGTTTTGTAATGTAGTATCTAATTGTCTAACGTTGATGAAAGCTAACCCTCCCGCGCGTCATAGCTGTATCAACTATTCACCAGTACGGTCTTTTACTATAGGCCTCATAAGTAGGCTCAATAATCCAACGAGCCATCGAGAGGGCTATGCTCGAAGTCTCTCTGCGCGATCGGCTCAGAAATGAGGAAATTCGTAGACGAACCAAAGTTACCGACATAACCCAACGAATTAGCAAGGCAGGCCATAATTATAGCACGCAGAACTAATGGCCGATGGAGCGATGGAGCCGTAAGGTTCTCGAATGGAAACCACTCACCGGCAAGCGCAGCGTAGGACGTCCACCCACAAGGTGGGCTTACGATCTTATGAACCATAGGGTCACGCTGGATGCAAGCCGCTTCCAACCGGTCCTATTGGAAGTCTATAACTATAAGGGAGGCCTATGTTCAGCAGTGGACGTCTTACGGCTGATATGATGATGATGATAACCAGTACGGTAAATAGTGTAATTTACTTTTCACCTCACGCGCTCGGAAAGATTCTATTTCTCATTCAAAATCTGAGCACAAAACTCCATTTTGTGCTCTAAAGTGTTGTTCAAAATTCGAACACGCTTTATTCAATTGTTTTCTACACTGGCAGGCGAGCCGCCCCCACTGCATTTCCTCGCTTAGTGAGGTGAAAAGTTTTGTGTTGCACTCGGCAGCAAAGTTTTTCTGCGTCTCGTACCTTTGAAAACTTCGCATCGCTCAGGATTCTATATTTGAACCGCTCGTTTCTCTCGCGGTTCAATATTAGAATCCTTCGCTCGCTCAGTTTTCAATTCAAGTACTCGCGCCAAAAATCAACTTTGCAGCCTTGCCTAACAATTGTCTGTGACAGTGGACCACTCTGGTTTTCTGATAGTCTAAATCCTAAAACTTTCTAATAGGTATTATAAAAGTGTATGACTGGATGGATAGATGGATGTAGGTCTGTGTTTCTGAATCACGCCATGAAATTAATTGATAGATTACGAAAAAGTTTATGGGAATAACACAATCATGAGTTTTTATCCAGGTATGTATTTTTATTTTCCTTTGGCATCCAATTTTAACTACCATGAAGGGCTAAGCCGCTAGCAAAAGCCAGTATTTAGTAATGATTAAATAGAAACTAAGTAAGCCCGCCTCCTTCACTTTGTACCACGGGAAATTATTTTTGCTCGTAATTTACCACAAGTTCATAATAATTAGGTATTATGTTTTTACCATAATCATAGATTATAGAATGTCCAGATTCCCCGTTCGTTCGATTTCTACATACGACAAGTGAACACATCTCCAAAGAAAACATTTAAATGTGTGTGTGGCTCACTTACACATTTACAAAACAAGTAGCTTCATTAAAAAACCGGCCAAGTGCGAGTCCGACTTGCCCATAAAGGGTTCCGTAGCAGCAAGTAAAATAATATAAAAGTTCTTGTAGTTGGTTGTAACTTTGCAAGGTAAATTGCAGTTTACGATTTATGACGTATTAAAAAAAAACTAATAACTCGATCTCGTTCAAACCAATTTTCAATTGAAGTTTGCATGGTAATGTACATCATATATTTTATTTAGTTTTATCATTCTCTTATTTTAGAAGTTACAGGGTGGGGACATAGGTACATTTTACCACTTTGGAAGTGTCTCTCGCGTAAATTGTTCAGTTTAGAAAAAAATGATGTTAGTACCTAATCTCCATATAATTTTTCAAGACCTATTCATAGATACCTGACACGTATGGGTCAGGTCAGGCGAAAACATTTTGTTTGAGTTTTAATTCTATGTACCTATGAGGTGTACCTGTACCCCCAAAATTGGTTTTTGTTTTATTTTTGTGTGAAAATTCTAATGCGGTTCACATAACACATCTACTTACCAAGTTTCAACAGGATACAGAAAAATACAAAATATTTATTTCATCTAAAACATTGTGTCATACATAAATAAGGCAGCTCCAGTAAGTTACAGAAGTACTTATGTCGGAGCTGTCTCGCTCTTCCCTAATGTGCTATCTTAACAATGAAAGAAAAGATAAAGATTTTTTTTTAGGATAGCTCTTAATATACTTTCGTCAAAAAGTGGCTGTGACATACGGACGGACAGACAGACATGACGAATCTATAAGGGTTCTGTTTTCTGCCATTTACGGAACCCTATAGAAACGTTACTTTTTGTTTCGAACACGGAATCTGGACAGTTTATCATCCAAGCCCATAAGTAAATAGTTATTAAAATGCAATTTCAAAATCCAAATAACAGTGGCGATTCTATTGCCACGTCGGTATTATTAGCGGTTTAATTATCATCGAGCGAGACGCCATTGCCACAATAATTGTGGTGTGTTCCGCATTGTATTTGTATGTTGGCGGGAAAACATTGGCGGCGGCCATTACGCAGAAGTGTAGTATATTGTGCAGAAGTATTTAATGACCTCTCTGTTTCTTATACAATTAATGGACGAATCGGGATGCGATTGATTGTTGTCTTTAATTTTTTCAGCGACATTTTCGCACACCCTCTGGCGCCGGCCACTCGGGGATGTTTTCACCCCCCGTGGCCTATAATAGTTACAGGTTGTTTGGCCACAGTGCGAGATCTACAGATCAGATTACTTAACTGCAGGGTGTAGCGCTGCATGAAAAACGATACACGATCAGTCATTGAAAATTCGTCTAAAAGTACGCAACGTCAACGCGTCATTTGGCTGTACGTAACAAAAAAAAATACCTACAGGTATTTGACCTGTAGGTTTTTTTTTTGGTATGGGACTAATATAATTTTTTCAGTCATTGAGTCAGTCAACGAATCCTCAAAACAAGGTGTAACATATCACCTCAAGATGCAGGTTACCATGCAAAAAGGTAAAAATGTTTTTTCCCAAAAATACAGACTATAGCTAAAACTATACGAGTAGAAGATAATTTCGAAATGCTTATTGAATGAAACTTATAGGCGACATTATTTTATAAAATTTATACAGCTTTTATTTTGTTCATACTTACTATGCCGCTAGGACGTACATGGATGGACGCATGGTTTCCGAGATAATTATAAGCAAAAAGCCAAAAAAAAATCTTTTCAAAATGCCGCCAGAACACCTTTAAATGACAGGTTTCAGTTATATCAAAGTGATAATTTAATAGCTGCCAATTTATCATCCTACATCCAGCTAGGTCACAGCCGCCTATATTATCGCCTGCGTGACGACCACGTGACGACACGGTGGTGCTCCGCCCTAGCAGGGCAGACTTCCACCACCGTATAGAAAATAGTTTTTGATACAAGCTTCGGTCAAAGCTCTAGTATCAAAAATGCCAAGTGAAAATATCTCTAAATTCTCTGAATACTAATATAAAATTTTCACTGCTTTATTATATTACTTATCATCGCCTGTGACTCCTGTGAGGCTACTTTTCAATTTAAAAGAAAAATATTTTTGTATAAAAGGCCAACCCTTTGCATTTTTATTTATAACTAGCTGTGCCCGCGACTTCGTTCGCGTGGATGTCGGAATTTAACAATGTATTTTTTTGTGCGAAGCGCTTAATTCTCGCCACGTTTTTTATAAATCATATCGTTTTCATATAAACCCTATATTTAGATTTTTCAAGAATATTTGACGTGTTTGTAATAAACGCCCTCTGTCGTTCAAAGGCAGTACTATTCAATTGCTACTGGATTAGAGCACCCATTCCATCTCATTCCATCCCATTCCATCCCACTCCATACCACTCCATCCCAATCCATCCCACTCGATCCCACTCCATCCCACTCTATCCCACTCCATACCACTCCATCCCATTCCATCCCACTCCATCCCACTCCATCCCACTCCATCCGACTCCATACCACTCCATCCCACTCCATCCCTTTCCATCCCACTCCATCCCGCTCCATCCCACTCCATCCCACTACATCCCATTCCATCCCACTCCATCTCACTCCATCCCACTCCATCCCGCTCTATTCCACTCCATCCCACTCCATCCCTCTCCATCCCATTCCATCCCACTCCATCCCACTCCATCCCACTCCATCCTACTCCATCCCTCTCCATCCCACTCCATCCCACTCCATCCCACTCCATCCTACTCCATCCTACTCCATCCCACTCCATCCACTCCATCCCACTCCATCCCACTCCATCCGCTTCCATCCCATTCCATCCCTTTCTAGTGTGAGTCAAATAAAAACCTTTTCTTTCCATTCCATCCCATTCTATTCCATTCCACTCTACTCTACTCCACTCCACTCCACTCCACTCCAAACCACTCCACTCCAGTCCACACCATATTTGAATAGGTATGTTGTTTTTCTATTCCAAGCTAGATCGCGCTACTGAACTGCGAGCTGCGTGTCTCGGTGTAAAGTGACCGTAATTTTACTTCTGGAATACTTTAAATTCAAATATCTTTTGATATACTGATCCGATTTCAATGAAACAAAAACTAAATGTTACTTCAAGTTACGGTCAGTCTTTATGTATTAAAGTTATCTACATAGCTTTCGTACATTTTACGTGATGCCCGAACAAATAAACATACAAACAGACATACAGACAAACAGACAAACAGACAAAAATTCTAAAAATGCTAGAAATGAGTTCTATTGTTTGTCCTTAAACACGCTGGCTATATTTTTTCAGTTTTTTTTAATGTACAAAAATTATTTTTCTACAGTTTTATTATACATATGATTGTATAGATTATGTAAAATGTACCTACTACCAAAAAACTCACGTTTTTAAATCCTTAAAATTTGAAAAAAGCCACTCAAAATGTGGGGCTACAGTAGTACACACTCATGCGCCTTTTTTCGGTTGCTTTTTTTTTTGCTTTTATATGACAATTCTCTCAGAATTTTCTTCTGTCATCAGAATCGTGTGCGTCAGAATGGCTGGTGGCCTGTGGCGTTAGTCAATGAGAGTTGATTCGAAAATTGCTACATAATTGCTTATATTTGCTACATATAATAAATAATTGCTACATAGGATATATACTTAGATATAAAATATTTTTTTTGACCAGCCATCCTGACGTCAGGATGGCTGGTCACCTCCTAGTTTAAAGTGAAGCGTACAGAGTTTCCCGAAATGTATTGCGTCAATAATTGCTTCATATTTACTTCATTTATCTCATTTATTTGTATCTTTAAAATATGCTAAATAAAGGATGTAGCAGTAATTTAAATTATCCCAAGGAAAAGTTCCTGATAAAATAATAAAGGCAAATAGTTGCAGTGCGTCTTCACTCAACGGTATTGATACTTTAGGCGGCAGGCGTTCTAAATAAAATTGTTAAATGGCATGTTATGTATGAGTAGGTAAGTGGACAATGAGCACATTAAAAGGATATCGTAAACAAAAAAAATTACGAAGAGTAAAAAGAAGATAATTCCACATTGCATAATATATGCGAAAAAATAATATGGCAATAAGGTAAATTAATGCTGAGGTTATGGGACATCTCGCCCACGAAAAAAGGTGGCCCGCAGGCCAGATGTCCCCTTTTTAGGGTTCCGTAGTCAACAAGGAACCCTTATAGTTTCGCCATGTCCGTCCGTCCGTCCGTCCGTCCGTCCGTCCGTCCGTCTGTCCGCAGTTTAGCTCAGAGACGCACAGTACTACAGAGCTGTAATTTGGTGTAAATATACGGAGTTGTTGTGTCGAAAAAGTGGTAAAATAAAATCTCGTAAAATATTTTTTTTTAGGGTACCTCCTGTACACGTAAAGTGGGGATGTATTTTTTTTTCTCGCGTACCCCTTAGTGTGGGGTATCATTAAATAGGTCTTTAAAAAATATTGATAGTTTCCCTTAACAATTTTTTGATAAAAAAATTCGTTTGTGAAATATTAAGGTTTAAAGTGCTAAATTTTGCTCGACTCGAGTGTCCCCCCCCCTCTACCAGCTAAACGGTTATGTTTGGGGGTATGAAAAAAATCACAATAGTAGTATATATAACGAAGTTTAAAAGAAAATTATCATGACTAAGTAGGCTTTACAACTTTACGAGTTAAAGTCGACCAACTTATAAAATGTACTTGAATAACATATTTTCTTAAACAAAATGTATCGGAGAACATGTTCATCAACTACAAATGTAAGTTTGTCAACGTTATTTTTACAGCTGTATTAGGTATGTTTTTACGGTATGTTTTTTGGGGATAGGTAGGTTTTTATCGTCAACAATTTTTAACTAACTTCAAAAAAAGGAGGAGGTTCTAAATTCGTCGTAATCTTTTTTTTTATGTATTTTCCCCGATTTCTCAGACTCCTGGACCGATTTTGAAAATTCTTCTTTATAAAATTAAATTCAGCGAATCAGTTTAGTTAGTTCGCATAAGTATTTTGATGGGCAACTACGGAACCCTACACTGTGCGTGGGCCCGACACGCACTTGGCCGGTTTTTTTAAAATGTGCATGGTAGTTTCGCCCGAAACAATTTTTTAGCTTATTTTCATATTCATCATCATCATCATCTCAGCCATAGGACGTCCACTGCTGAACATAGGCCTCCCCTTTTGATCTCCACATATACCGGTTGGAAGCGACCTGCATCGAGCGACTTTTATAAGGTTGACTGGCCACCTTGTTGGTGGACTTCCTACGCTGCGCTTGCTAGTCCGTGGTCTACACTCTAGCACTTTTCGACCGCATCGGCCATCTGCTCTGCGAGCAATATGGGCTGCCCATTGCCACTTCAGCTTGCTAATCCGGTGGACTATATCAGTGACTCGTATGTGATCACGTAGAGAAACACCGAGCATAGCCCTCTCCATAGCTCGTTGAGCGACTTTGAGCTTTGAGATGAGACCGATAGTGAAAGACCACGTTTCGGTGCCGTAACTCATAACTGGTAACACACATTGGTTGAAGACTTTCGTCTTGAGGCACTGGGGTAAGTCGGACGGAAAGACATTGCGTAGTTTCCCGAACGCTGCCCAACCGAGTTGGATTTGGTGGTTGACCCCTTTCTCGAAGTTTACTTGTCCTAAGTAGATATTATATGAGTCAACAACTTCGAGTATTTTCATATTATTTTTACGATTATACAATGTGGAATTAGCTTCTTTTTACTCTTCGTATTTTTTTTTATTTACGATATCCTTCTAATATGCTTATTGTCCACTTACCTACTCATACATAACATGCCATTTAACAATTTTATTTAGAACGCCAGCCGCCTAAAGTAGCAATACCGTTGAGTGAAGACGCACTGCAACTATTTGCCTTTATAATTTTATCAGGGACTTTTCCTTGGGATAATTTAAATTACTGCTACATCCTTTAATTAGCATATTTTTAAAGATACAAATAAATGAGATAAATGAAGTAAATATGAAGCAATTATTGACGCAATACATTTCGGGAAACTCTGTACGCTTCACTTTAAACTAGGAGGTGACCAGCCATCCTGACGTCAGGATGGCTGGTCAAAAAAAATATTTTATATCTAAGTATATATCCTATGTAGCAATTATTTATTGTATGTAGCAAATATAAGCAATTATGTAGCAATTTTCGAATCAACTCTCATTGACCAACGCCACAGGCCACCAGCCATTCTGACGCACACTCAGAATCATAGTCTTCGAGTTCTATATTGTTTACAATCTCACTGGTAGACTTCTTCCATCAACAATTTTTATACTCATCTGATTGTTGAATGGGTTTATGAATTAACAAATTGTTATTATTTTAATAGAAATAATGAGCACGTCATATCTAAAACTCCAAAGACTAGAAAAGGTGCATGTAAGTTAGATTTCGGAGATTAATTACACCTTTTCTATGTGAGATCTGATGGAGCGAATGTTTTGATCATTTTTATATTTAAAATTATAATTGTTATACCGCAATTAATATTTTGAAAATAAAGTAACAACATGTCACTGGCCTGCAATTTTCAAAAAACGTAAGAAAATTTGAATTTCGCGGGCTGGTTGGAGCATTCACAAGTTATGAAACATAGTGTTGCCAAAAAACTAATAAAATCCAAAACGGTAATCGCTATATAGATTTGTCCATACTTTTCTCTTTCTACGGCTAATCATCAAGAAATTGAGATTCTGGCGGGAACTTTAAAAAAGAGCGCGCGAGAAAAAAATTTCAAATTCGTTTTTAATTAAAAATTAGCTTGTTTTTTACCCAAAAGTCAATAAAAATATCAGTTTTAGGTGTGCAAACACGTACAAATGGTAGGAAACGAGGGGGGCGGGGATAACCCGCCCACCGCAATTAAACGTCCTCGGCCTGAGGACAGCGGAGGGACAAACATGGACATGGATGGCGGCGGCGGTGGTGAGCAAATCTATTCGCCGTATATTAAACCGGACTATAAAAGACTATACCCGGAAAATGCCAACTACCTGGACTATAAGGTATTTATTGAAGCTGCAAATAACAAGGATAGGATAGGCAATAAGAGCCCTATCTACCTAAATCATATATTTTCTAGCGAGATAAAAGGGGTGACGGCTATACAACGAATAAATGCAAATAAAATAGCAATTATATTTAAACAGTATAATACGGCCAATAACCTTATCAACAATAGCGCATTTCTTAACAAACATGGCTTGAAAGCGTTTATTCCGGCTGCGCAAATAGAAAAAACAGGAATAATCAGATTTGTACCAGCAAACATTTCTAACAAAGAACTATATACTAAACTATCATCAATCTATGAAATAATAGCTGTAAGAAGATTTGTAAAAAAGGTAGGACAAGAACGAGTACCACTACAAACCGTTAGCATAACTTTTTTATCTAATGTACTTCCAGACAATGTCCAATATGATTTGTTTTCTTATCGAGTTTTTGAATATATTCCCCCATTACAGCAATGTTTCCGTTGCTTCAAATTTAACCACTCAGCTAGAATATGTAATGGCAAACAAAGATGTTCCATTTGTGGAGGCGAGCATTTATATAAAGAATGTGATAGACCAACAGAGATCTGCTGTTGCAATTGCAGCGGGCCTCATCTTGCAATATCTAGATTATGTCCAATTAAGATAAATAAAATTTTAGAAAAGAAAAATAAGATTACTTATTCAAGTGCTACATCGACAAAACAAATTAAGAATGATAATACACAATTCCCACCTCTGCCACCTCCAAAAATGAAAACAATCGATTCTGTAAATAAATCTGTACATACATCTGTAAATAAGCTTGTATCTGTAAATAATTCTGTACAAAGTGTAAATAAATCTGTACAAAATGTAAATAAATCTAAAGAAGTCCCTCCTAAGGTTGACATCAAAGCCCAAATAGTTGCCAACAACGACGTACTTATGGCCCTGGTACAGACGTTGGTGGAACTCGGTAATAAGGGAGATAATACGCCTACCACCGTCAATAGTATTAAAGAAATACTTCTTAAAAATCTAAAGTAATGGATCCAAGTCACACTCAGTCTAAACTACGTATTGCTCAGTATAACATTCAAAGTGCTAATAGTAAAAAACCCTTATTGATTCAATTCTTACAACAACAAAATATTGACATTTGCTTACTGAACGAAACATGGTTTAAAAACAATAATTTTAGAATACCTGGTTATAACATTTATATTAAAAACTCCAACAATACTCATAATGGTGTAGCAATTTTAATTAAACCATATTTAAGGTATAAAGTTTTAAACACTAGATTTTATGAAGACATTCAAACTGTTGCTCTGTCCTTATCTACTGTGCATGGTAGTTTGACTATTCTTTGTGTATACTGTCCTCCTTCTAGTGGGCAAATACGGATCAATAGACTACGTAATATTATTAATGATCTTCCAAAGCCAATATTCGTCAGTGGTGACTTTAATGCGCACCACATTGCATTTGGTTGTCTATCCACTAAAAGCAGAGGTCAGGATCTATTCAATATTATTGATGACTTGGATTTATGTATTTTAAATGACGGTCGTTTTACAACTGTTAACAACCCAAGACGAAATCCGTCTGCAATTGATGTTAGCTTTATTAGTGCTAACCTCGCATCAATATGCGAGTGGTCTGTACATGATGACGCCATGGGCAGCTATCACTACCCAACAATAACAGAGATTTCATTACATATTGATAGATATCATATTAATCCCCCTATTGATAGGTTTACATATAAAAAAGCAGATTGGGAGAAGTATAAAACTATTTCCAAAACAATATTTAATGATTTAGTCCTAAAACTGTATGATCCTATTTCAACCTATAATGATTTTTGTTCTCGATTGGATACTTTAAAAGATATGACAATTCCTAAATTTAATAAACCAAATCATTTTAAAACCAGACCTCCAACTCCTTGGTGGAATGACATTTGTGAGAAAAGTGTAATTGCCTCTTACAATGCATTGAAACTGTATAGAACTGAACCTACCATGGAGAACTATTTAGCTTATAAAAGAAAAGATGCACTTAAAAAAAGAACCATTTCGGAACAAAAAAGAAAAGGTTGGGATAACTTATGTAACACTTTTAATAGAACTACTCCTATTAGTAAGATTTGGAATCTCCTTAAAATGTTCAAAGGTATAAGAGCTGGCAATAAATCATATAATGATGAGTTTATTTCCCAATTTCTAGATAAATTATCTGATAATAGCAACTTAATTGATGTTAATAGTTTAGGCAATATTTTCGAATTAAATAATGATAATCTAAATTCAAAATTTTTGTTAGATCCTTTCACATGGACTGAATTTAAAATGAGCTTGTTAACTCGGAAAGATACAACACCTGGTTTAGATGATTACCCTTATTGCATTATTAAAAATTTAGATGAATCTGCACAAAAAATATTTCTTAATATTCTTAATTTACTTTGGCATTGTAAATGTATTCCACAATCATGGAAAACACAATGTGTCATTCCGATTCTCAAACCAGATAAACCCTCAGAGCTTGCCAGCTCTTATAGACCCATATCACTGTCTTCATGTCTAGGTAAATTATTTGAGAACATGATTAAAAATCGTTTGGATTGGTATATGGAATCTAATGGCATCATTCCACATGTACAATATGGATTTCGACGAGGGCGAAGTTGTGCAGACAGCTTCACTTCCTTAGTTTCGGACCTGAAACATGCAAAGGAGAGAAAATTACACACTGTTTGTGTATTTTTAGATGTTCAAGGTGCTTTTGACAGTCTAGATCCAGCTATACTAGTACAAGTTATGTCTAGGTTAGGTGTGCCTGGTCAACTATGTAAATGGATTTACAATTTTTTGATTACAAGAACACTCTATGTAAGACACAATAATACATTACATGGTCCAAAATGTGCATCTAGGGGTACAATGCAGGGTGCCACACTATCTCCTTTGCTTTATAATATATACACAAGTGAGATTTGTAAATTTGTAAATAGTAATGTAGATATTTTGCAGTTTGCAGATGATATTGTTTTGTACAGTAGTAATTATAATTTAGAATGTGCAATAGACAATGTTAATATAGCCTTATCCCAACTATTTCACTACTATAATGATGTGCTTCATTTAAAAATTAATCCTTCTAAAAGCAGTGTCATGATATTTGGAAAAGATAATACTAATTCAAAAATAGTTTATAATGGGGAAATTATAAATCCAGTAAATTCAAAGAAATTTTTAGGGGTAGTAATAGACAGAAAATTAACTTTTGATGAACATATTAAACATATATCAAAGAATGCTCTCAAAGGATTAAATATAATTAAATGTCTTGCAGGTGTCTCATGGGGAGCAGACCCCAAAATTTTGTCAATGTTGTATAAAAGTATAGTGAGAAGTCATTTTGATTATAGTTCACTAGTGTATATAAATAGTACTCATGTAAATAAACTAGATTTATTGCAGAACAGGGCTTTGAGAACAATTTCTGGTGCAATGTGCTCTACTCCCATAAGGGCCATGGAAGTGGAGACCAGAATTATGCCCCTAATTTTGAGACGTATTCTACTTGCAGAGAGATTCTGTCTTAAATTAATTGCAGGAAATAACAGAAAAATTATTAACAAAATTATACCTTCTGTAAGTGGAACTCCTGGGCCTCTCACAACAGGAGAGGATCTTTTGAATGGCAAATCCCCAACATTATCCAAAATATTGTCAGAAATAATAAATAGTTTTACTAGTATTAGAAAACAGTGTCCATGGCCATGTTACTCCTTCTCATATCATTGTATTACACATCCTGTAAAACAATTGCAGAATTCCATTAACAATAATTTAGATATGTTACAGTTTTTGGAAGATAACACAAATTATTATGTTATTTACACTGATGGCAGTAAGGGGAGTGATCATGTGCATGCCGCTATATATGATTCTCAAAGCAAAATCTCTCGAAGCTTTGTTCTGCACAATATATGTACCATATTCACTGCAGAGGCATATGCGGTTTATCAGGCATTATTACATATTCGTCAAATTAATAATTGTAAATACTTTTTGATAGTTTCTGATTCATTAAGTTTGATAAATGCCCTAACTAATCTTTCAGTATCATTTAAGTCAAATCACATTCTGTATTTTATCAAGGAAATAATTCATCAATATTACCTTAAGGACATCCAAATAGCTTTCCTGTGGGTTCCTTCTCACCGAGGTATCTCTGGCAATGAAGCAGTTGATAAAACCGCATATGAAGGTAGTAATGCTGTAGATATTAGTAATAGAATGGACATTCCTATGACTGACTTCCTGCAATGTATTAATGAAAGTTTATGTAAGTTATGGTTAGAAATGTGGAAGAAAGACCAAGACGTCAAAGGAAAATGGTATGGAAGTATTCAAGAAAGATTACCTGTTAAGCCATGGTACAATAAATTGAAGGAAGCCAGCCGAGACTTTATCACTACGATAAATAGATTGCGCTTTGGCCATAATACTGCACCGTCACACCTTGCTAGACTTAATGTTATTAGAAGTAATATATGCCCACATTGTGAATCCCAAGAAGGAACCATGGAACATCTTATCTTCGACTGTCAAAACTTCCTACTTGACAGATTAGTGTTGGCTAGTGAACTCAGTGAAAGTGATGTGATCAATTCTTCATCCCGCCCGCCGCCACTTAACCAAATATTAAAAGACAAAAACAATTTCAAACCACTATATAAATATATTAAAAACACGATTGGATCAATATAAAAAGTGAAGTGATACACAGTGCAGTGTTTTTGGAAAATTAAATAAGACTTGACTTAAAGGTCCGAATGACCAGGTCATAAAAATCCAAAAAAAAAAAAAAATCAAGAAATTGACACTGACAGCGTTCTTGTGTCTATGGCTTACGAGAAAAAGCGCGGGAACCTTGAAATAAATAGGCGGTGTTTTTTTACTTCTTGTAATTTAATTTCAATTTTAATTTAGTTTGTACATATTTTCCTGTTTTTATTCTGCTAACGATTAACTTAGTTTATAATACAAGTAGTTCATAAAAGATTTAAGATGCCTAAGAAAAGAAAAAAACCTAAACAAGATCCTGGTGAAGAAATTGTCACTGGTCTTCCGGATTCATCTTCGGAGACAAGTGAGTCTGACTATGTTGACTCCTGCACTGCGGAAGAAAAGGCTGCAGAGAAGTATGCCCCGTATAGGGTTACAGACTACAGTCGCAGGTACCCTGAGGATGCCGTAGCTGGGTATGACTTTATTGTATTTATTGAGAGCACAAATGAAGAACAACCAATAGGCCAAAGAGATATGATGTACCTGAGTGGATGCTTCACTAGATTTGTCAAAGGGATAAAGTACTTGAAAAAAATTAACAGATACAAAATCGGCGTAGTTTTCGATCGCCCGAATTTAGCCAATTAGAGAACAGTCGATCAAAGCGTCGATTCCGGCTGGAACGACAGAATTGTCTGGAGTTATCACGTCAGTACCTACGGATATGTCAAACAAAAAAATTTTTAACGCATTATCAAGTTCAAAAAAAATTATAAGCGTTAGAAGAATAATGAAAAAAGTTAGAGTAGGTAGCTCATCTGAACTACAGCCTACCCAAACTGTAGTTATTACTTTCGCTTCATCTACATCTTTACCAGATTACGTTCATATTAAAATGTGGCGGCTTCCAGTACTGCCCTATATTCCACCAGTCAAGCAGTGTTTCCGTTGCTTGCGTTTTGGGCATTTAGCCAAATTTTGTAAAAATTCGCAAAGATGCTCAGTATGTACTGAGGGTCATTCCTTCAAGGAGTGCTCTATACCTGCTGAAAAAGCTGTATGTGTTCATTGCAAAGGTAATCATCTGTCCATATCTGGCCAATGTCCCATTAAGAAAAGAAAGATTGCTGAAAGCAGAAATACATTGAAAACTCCTTTTTCGGACTTATTTAATAAAGTTAATTTCCCATCACCGAACAAATCGGAACATTCGACAGATATTATAAACTTGATGTTGTCTAATAGCACAGCATTAAGTTTGCTGACAGAATCTATTGTTAACTTAATTAAGTTAAATAAAACACAAAATGAAAGTATTTGTACACAAACTATAACATCTGCTATTAGAGATACTACTTATTAAAGGTAAAAATATTATAATATAAAATTCACTAACAAAATTTTAAATATTGCTCAGTGGAATGCACAAAGTTTGCTAAGTAATAGACTACAGTTTCAGCAGTTTCTCTATAATAATGACATACATTTAGCTCTAATTTCAGAAACATGGTTAAAACCACACATACAATACAACATTCGTGGCTATACCACAGTTAGGAATGATTGTGGTAATGATCACAATGGTGTTGCTATATTTATACGTAATGGTATTGAATTTAGTTTATTAGACACATATTCTGACGATTCTATTCAAAATATTGCAATTAAAATTAAAATTAATAACAAATACATTTCAGTAGTTAGTTTTTACAGTCCTGGAAATTGCAGTCCTACTTTTGAAAAGAACAAATTTGATTCACTAATAAATAGTATACCTAAACCATTGATAATTGCTGGGGACTTTAATGCCCATCACACTTTTTGGGGTTGTTGTAGTGACGACTCTCGTGGCAGAGCTATAATGAATTCCATGGATGAAAACGATTTGATACTCCTAAATGATGGTCAGCCAACTACTGTAGGGTCTCATCTATGGAGACCAAATGGTCTTGATTTAACTATGGTTTCTTCTTCCTTGGCTTTGTCTTGTGAATGGCAGGTTTATCAGGATTCTATAGGCAGCTATCATTTGCCTACCATTACAAAATATTTTATAGATACTGCTAATGATGTGGATCCTTCTAATGTTTCAAATATTCCTCTTCATTGTAATCTGAAATTAGTTGATTGGTCTATTTATAAAAAGATTGTAAATGACATGATAGAAAGTTTTCAGTATAATAACTTGAGTCATATTGATACATATAATAATTTGTGTTCAATAATCCTAGAAGCAGTTCAGATGTCAGTAATCAGTTCTAATAAAAACAATACCACTTGTGACTCTCGCAGATCGAGGAGGAAGCTTGGTCTCCCTTGGTGGAACGAGAAGTGTACTAGAGCTGTAAAAGATTGTAAGCAAGCATATGTCTTATTTAAATCAAATCCTTGTCTAGACAATTATATAAGTTTCAAACATATGCAAGCCCGAAAAAAACGTATTCTACGACAGGAGCGTCGTGCATGTTGGTTAGAGTTTTGTAATTCTATTAATAGACTCACTCCAATGAGTCAAGTTTGGGCAAAAATGAGGAAGTTAAAAAATGTTTCTACAAATAACAGTTTGTTTTCTAGTTATGAATGGATCTCTCAATTTCTGCATAAGTATACTCCTTATTCAGTTCAAAATGTATACACAGTCAGTCACAATAACTCACAAAATTGCACAAATAATTTCATGGTGGAATCTTTTTCTATTGAAGAGCTAAAATCTGCTTTAAGATCAAGAAGAGATTCAGCATGTGGCTTAGACTGGCTCTCATACAAAATGTTCAAATTATTAAATTCACACAGTTTGTCTATATTTTTAAATATTTTGAATTCACTTTGGCATTGTTCTATTATTCCTGAGGAATGGAAAACAGATTGTTTAATACCTATCTTGAAACAGGGTAAAGACCCTAACAACGCTGACTCATATCGTCCTATTACTCTAAGTTCGTGTGTTGGTAAAATATTTGAACAGCTTCTAAAACAACGTTTGATATTTTACATTGAAAGTAATAGTCTACTGCCTTACAATCAATTTGGCTTTCGTTGTGGTCGTTCTGCTCGGGAAAGTCTTAGTCATTTATTTCTGGATATACACAGTGCTCTTGAAGTGCACAAAATGTTGGGATGTGTTTTCTTCAATATTGTTGGTGCTTTTAATAATGTAAATTTAAGTACATTGTCATCCATTCTCCTTTCACTAAATGTTCCTGAAAAAATAGTAAGTTGGATTTTTGAGTTTTTAAATGAACGTAAATTGTATGTAAAAGTAAATAATCAATTAATAGGACCTAGGTATTCTTATAGAGGAGTTTCTCAAGGAGGAATATTAAGCCCTCTATTATTTATTTTATATATTTCTAGATTAAATAATGTGCTAGGTAGTGATGTCTGTAATTTACAATTTGCTGATGATTTGGTTGTATATTGTTCAGGAGAAAACCTTAATAGCATTCAAGCAAAACTCAATGCTAGCTTGGAAAAATTGGGTCATTATTTTGAATATCTCAGTTTGGAGGTCAGCAATGAGAAAAGTAAGGTTGTTGTCTTTTCCAAAAATGTTGTTGGTTCTACTAGTATTAAAATTTATTACAATAATAGTCTTATGTTAGTAGATAGTTCCATAAAATTTTTAGGTGTTACTTTTCTCAGTAATTTTAAATGGAATGTGTATGTTGATTACTTAGCAAACAGAGCATTAAAAGCTTGCAATATTTTGAAATCTCTCGCTGGCACTTACTGGGGTGCTGATCCAGGGACTTTACTGATTTTATATAAGTCCTTAGTAAGAAGTCACTTCGAATATGCATTTTTTTGCTATAGTGGTATACAAAAACTAGTAGAAAAACTAGAAAAAGTGCAAAATAGATGCTTACGTATTATTTTGGGAGCTATGTGTTCAACACCTATAGTGTCAATGCAAGTTGAATGTAGTTTGCCTCCATTGATAATTAGATTCAATTATCTCAGAACAAAATTTTTCATTAGGATTTCTTCTATCAGTGATCATCCTCTTCTATTGCAGTTAAAGAAGGCTATTAATGGGATCAATCCCCCTTTTCTAGTACAAGGTATATCTGAAATTTTAAAAGATTGTTCTAATCAAAATTATTTTTCTAGCTCCATTTGGCCTTGTTATTTATATTCCTATGAATCAAAGTATTGTCCATTTAAAATAGTAATCAATGAATGTTTGAAGTTTAAGGAGGATGTTTACAGAATGCTTGAGGAATGGAATGGTTACAATCAATTGTACACAGATGGCTCTAAAAATGATAATGCTGTATCTATGGCTATTTATGACATTCAGGCTCGAACTGGGTTTGGAAATAGGTTGTCTTCAGTAGCAACTGTGTATACAGCAGAGGCTATGGCAATACTCAGTGCTTTAGAGTATATTGAATCTAGGCAAGAAAATAAATGGATCATTATCACCGATAGTATGAGTGTATTGAGAGCACTAGAAAATCCCAGTTGTAATGCAAAAACAAGTTACATAATATATACTATCAGAGAAAAATACAAGAATTTACATAAGTTCAAAGATATCGTCCTTTTCTGGACTCCTTCACATATCGGGGTAGTTGGCAATGAACAAGTTGATTACCTGGCTAAATTCATTGTTAATCATCATCAGGAATGTCCAATTTTGCATAATCCTATTCCAAATTCTGATGCGTTGACTCATTTCAAATCAAAACTGGCACGTGATTTTCACAGTTTCTGGCAGCATGTGGTTGAAACCAAAGGAAAGTGGCTAGCTGAAATTAAAACAAAGATTTCTTCTCCTTGGTTTACAGGAGGAAATATCTATCGGAACAGAAAGTTTTATACAACGATTTGTCGTCTACGGCTAGGTCACTGTCGATTTAATGCACATCTGTTTAGAATTGGCATTCTGTCTTCCCCAAATTGTGATTATTGTAATTCTGCTATACAAACATTGGATCACATTGTATTTGATTGTCCTAATTTTGCTCTTCAAAGGATCATTTTAGTTGATCGCCTGTTAGGTATTTATAAAAATGCTGAAGATATCCCGCGCTCCCTTCAGCAACTTTTGAAGAAAAAAGATTGTTTTTTACCAATCATTACCAATTTATGATTTTATTGTATCAACTGTTGATGAAATTTGAATTTGACAACTACCACGACTACCACACTTTTGACATAAAATTATATGTTATTGAGATAATGAGATAAACATGAAAGAAGACTTGGCTCCGGCCTAACAAATGGTACTGAACTTGAATCTACTAAAAGAAGACTTGGCTTACGCCTAACTATTGGTTATTGAAGACATTGATAAAAATAAGACTTGGCTTCGGCCTGACTATTATATATCGAAGACATTGATTAAAGAAGACATGGTTTCGGCCTTGATTATATTATAGAAAGAGAAAGACAAGAAAGAAAAGAAGAATTGGAAGAAAAAGAAAACTAAATCAGACTTGGCTGTATGGGCTCAGCTCCCTTTGCCTGTCCCAAAGAGGGACGAAAAGAAACAAAAAAAAAAAAAAATGTGTATGGCTTACTGTCAAATGATGGTCGAATTGTCAAGTCAACACTGATGATTGCTGGCTGTACTTTTATTATTTAATTTCTTTTATTACAGGTTATTTTAAAGTATTCATTGTGAATTAGTTTGCTTTGTGGTTTACGTGTTCTATAGGAAAATCGTAAGAGTAATATCATAATGTCTCACCAAACAGGAATTCAAGGTACGAAAATATACAGTTATCTTTCCTATTTCAAAATAAACCACGTAATATGCTAATAACCCCGGTAAAAACATTTTCACTCCGTTTTTATGGTGAAAAAGAATCAAATCTCACTGAGTTGTGGTATATTTTTAGAAATTACGATATTCTGGCCATCAACCAGATCTCCCACGCCAAAATTCCATATTGATAACAATGGTTGATAGTGGAATTTCAGAAAAGAAATCACAAATGTATTTTCTCTAGCAATGTTGGCTAAAACTTGAAGCAATGTACTGGCTGCGAAATTTATTAGTTTTATTACAACTGAAATTAACTTACATGTTTACTTCTGTATTATTCATAGTTTTGGAAGTGGTGTTTTTCATAGTGATATACCTACATTTTTATTTACAAAAAACTTGAGTATGTTTAGGTAATAGCTATACAATAAATAGGAGGTCTTATTAGTAGGTAAATGATGTAGCTGCATTATAAATTTCCTTTTAAGTATACCATACAAAGTTTTCATAAAAATAACTTATTATATTTTATGCATTTGGTGTATGAGATGATATCCAAGTATTAACCTATAGAAAAATATTGATTTTTCCTTTTATATTAATGTTTAAATAGAATAAAAAAAAATGATACTGCAATTTCTCTCTAGAACAAATTATTATCATTAGCAATCAAGATTTTCTGAATATCTCCAATACTATCAATTGATGAGCGATTGAAAAAATTCTTGTTCTGAATAATAACTCAACCTAGTGGCAGTCCACCGCTGGACATTGGCTTCTCCCAGGCTGTGCCACATCACCCTGTCTGCCTTCCACATCCAGTCTGTCTCAGCCACTTTCTTGAGGTTTTCGGTCCATCTAGCTAGGAGGCGTCCCACAGTATGCTTAATGATAGTCTCCATAAACATGTCCGGCCCTATGACAAACACGGACAGCAGTCTGAAATCTATGTTGAAACCAGTATTTTTGTATAAACATAAATAACAATATTACTTAAATAACAGTCTAAAAACAGTAAATAACACATTATATTACAGTCTTAAATTTTGATTTCAGCGAATGCAGAGTTGAAGAAATATTTCGGAAAATGCAGGGATGGAAAAATTCGAGTCTTGAAAATCAGCATAGAAAATGGTATGTTTTTATTGAAGTTTTTTATAGCCTAAAACAGAAAAAACAGCTGAAATACTGTTCATACAAATGCTGATTCGTGATTCTTTTCTAAATGGTATGTTATTTCTACTTTAAATAAAGTAAATGTATAATAAATTCTGTCATTGGAGCATAACAGTGACGGCCCAGTGATATTGGTTCTAACTTACAAATTGTAGGTCATTTATTTCCTCACATCTGTCACTCTCAAAATGGTGAAGGAAAACATTGTGAGGGAAACAGGCATGTCCAACAACAAAAAAAATTGAAGACATAATTATGGCATCTAGTAACCCGCACTGGCTTGGCCCACATTATAGATTATGGTCAACTCCCTCTCCACAGAGAAGGAGGCCTTTGTCCCAGCAGTGGGTACATGATAGGCTGACGATAATTTAACAAACAATTTTAATATAATAGATCCAATAAAAACTGTCCTCTGCATGACTTGATAAACAACCCGCTACAAGGTATAGCATTTCATTTTAACAGTAACTTAATACTGTTCATAATATTATTATATTGAATTTCAGAGCAGCTAGTACTTTCTAAGTATTACCCAACAAAACACTCATGGGAACAAGACTTCGACAAATATGTTCCCTCATTGGTAGTTGAAGAAATGCCATGTTATATTTTATACAGGTTAGTTGTTTATGATTAATTCCCTATAGTTTCACCCCCACTGCTTGACTCAATATATTTTGTATCTAGTTAAAAATAAATTGAGACCGCTTTCGCTTCATTCCTTGTCATCTTAAATTTTCTGAAGCTTTGTTGTTGTAAAAGCCAAATGGCAGATTAGAAATTAAAAACAAATTAACTTATTATCTACTCAAACGTCCCAACTGTCAAACGACAGGTACTGGCAGAACATTCCGCCAGTTTCAAGAAAGGTCAAACGTCCAAGCTGGGAGTGGCAGAATGTACAGCCAGTGATTATAAACATTTTTGGGCTCCAGTCTTTTGTATTTAGTAAGTTTCAGAGCATTCCTAAGCCCGTTATGCGAATTTGTACTGAGACAAAGACAATACGATTTCCATCACAATTTCACGCACGCCGTCGGACGTTTGAGCGTTTTTGAAGTAGCTCTATGGATTATTGGGACATCTAGACGTCCGAGTGGTTATTAAAAATGATTTAATTAATACTTATCCCAATTTGATATGTTGTATACTTCATACATTCTTGATCCTTGTCTTTGCTCGATCATATTCGCCAAACCAAGTCTTAAAGATGTCAAATCACAAGCAATGAAAATGGTTCAGGATTTGAATTGAAAAACAATATTTATTTAAAACAATTTTTCAGATTCGACTCAACAAATTCCCTCGGCCATGAGTGGCTGCTGCTCAGCTGGTCTCCAGACAGTGCTCCAGTCAGACACAAGATGCTGTACGCATCAACGAAGGCCACGCTGAAACAGGAGTTCGGCTCTGCACATATTAAGGATGAAATGCATGCTACTGTTAAGGTATGCTGTTTAAAATAGATAAATTATAAATAAATGAATACATACGGTTGCCATGCGTCAAGATTTCCCCAGATTTGTCCAAGTGTAGAGGGCATTCAGGGAGTGTCCGGCGACGGCTTCATTTGTAGTTCGGGCTTATAAATTTAAAGTCTTGGACGGCCCGCGACACACGCACACTTTACCGTCCTAACCCCTCTCGACTAATGTCCAGGTTCTGAACTCTAAAATCCGGGGTTTTCACCCGTCTTGTCCTGGTTTTTAAATTACGTTGTAAAATCATTGAATGAGTCCTCCCACCTAGGGCAGGATGGGACGAACTGTCAGACTTATACTAACTAAAATTCACGGTGTCCTTCAATAGCCCTTTACGTTCCGGAGCTACGGTTACTTGATAGTCCCACGACCCCTGCAGGCTTTGGCCCTCAGGTACCCCGTCATGTACAAAGACTTAAGTTGGAAATAAATAATGTATCTGAATATGTACCACAGTCTTTGTCTGTAACAAATCAACAGTCGAATTTGCTTATCTGAGCCTAAGTTGTCCAGTTACGAGTATAAGCAGTTGTTAAATTATGCAGATCAAATTTAGATTGATGTAAGTAAATAAAATTGCCCTTGGTATTATCTTGAAGTCAAAATATTATAAGTAGTATTTTTTTACATGAGCAGTGGCAAATTTGTGTCGTCACAGTTGATAATTGTGGTAGTCGCAGTTACTACGGAGAAATCAATGACTGCTTCATTGTCCAGAGAATTCTGCTGATATTGAGATTTTTCATGTTGTGGAAAACTGAATCATCAAAATTCGACCTTTGAATGACATACAATTTGACTTGAAATGGTAAACAAATCGATAGTAATATTTATTGATTTATCAACTGACTTTTCGATAGCAGTGATGACTATATAAAATGATTATGATCTTCGTCTTTGAGATAAGTTTTTCTTTTAAGTTTGGATAAGAAGTCTGGGTATGCATGTACTATATTGTTTGATGATAGGCTGATAAATGATAAAATTGAGTTAATCATATTTACAAGTCAAGGGTGAACAGTGGGTATGCGGACGGTGAGTAATGGGTGACTCGCCGTCCGATCATGGACCACACACGGGTCGACAGCTCTAAGGGGGTCCGCGTCGGATATATCATGCCTGTAATCTCTAAAAGCTTACGAAGAAGTAAACCGTATTTCCTCAGGTATGTAAATTTGGAAAACCCGCTATTTAAATTGAAACCTTTCTATTTATAGGATGAAGTGAGTCTAAAGGGTTACAAGGCTCATTTAACGGGTGTAAGTGCTCCCGCACCGCTAACCGACCGGGAGGAGGCCTTGAAGGAGCTGCAGGAGAGTGAACACGACACTAACTATGGAACTGATGCTCGGTAAAATATTTATAATCTATAGTTTTAACAAAAAATTAAGGAATATTTTGTGGTTAAGGGCGGTTTCGCACTACGTCCGATCCGAATCAGATCCGAACCCGTGAAAAAAATCACGGACAGAATTCGGATATTTCTTACGCACTACTCCCATCTCTGACAACCAGCCGCATACCCCCCGCCCACCCCGCTGCCTCTGCTCGTCCGCCGCTCGGATTCAACTCGGATGCAGTGCGCGAGCATACATACCAATAATACTATGGCTACTTCGGTCTGTCATTTTTTCTCCGAAACGGAGATTCTCGGATGACGGAAAGATATCATATGACGGAAATCGGATCTAGTGCGTAAAAGACCATAGAAATAGTTCTACGGCTACTTCGGACCGTATTTTCACAGGTTCGGATCGGATTCGGATCGGACGTAGTGCGAAAACGCTCTAAGGCTCTAATCTGCCTGAAACTGGAATGGAACGTTCTTGAACTTTCACCACTACTTTTTTTTTTTTTTGTTTTGTTTACAAAAACGTTGCCCAACATTTCTCCTGTACAGTTCAATTCAAACTTAATGGCGGTTCGGAAGTTAGCTGCGAGTGCAGTTGCGCGCAGGTACAGTCAAGTTGACAACAAACGTACACTAAAAGCACGACCCGTCGCGTGAGTGCGAGTGAGACAGAGGGTGCGTTTTTATCTAAATTCAATTTAATCTATATTCCAGCCAGTCAACAATGGGTGGTGTTTCCTTCCCTATCACTGAAGATGCCAAACAAGGAATTCATGATCTCAAACGAGGTTCCTACAACTACTTGCAATTTAAGATAGGTAAGCTTCTTTACTAAGTTATTCAGTAGATCGCGGGCATGTGGGCGGCGAGTAATGGGCGACTCGCTGCCCGAACCATGGACCATGCCCGGGTCGACGGCGCGTTGTATTCCACGCGCGTCTCAAATACTGTCAGCAGAATGACGCCCTTAGATGGCCAAAGCCTGCCGGGCTCGCGGGAGTTATCTCATTACCGTGACCCCGGAACATAAAGGGCTATTGAAGGACACCATGGATTTTAGTCAGTACGAGTCTGACAGTCCCTCCCTCCCTGCCCGGGGTGGGAGGACTCATGTTACCACGCTAAAAAAAAAGGTAAAAAAAGGAAGTGATTCCATAATTTTGCTCTCTAGTGTAGTCGAGTAAAATTACAAATGGCAACAATGAAATGAATGGCGCTAGCACTAGTTCTATACCTTATCATTTTGATCGAACATTATGCTTGCGATTTTGTACGCATGGAATTTAGAATTTACGTAGGTACACTTCAAACAATCTGAAAGACATTTTGCTGTGGTTAAATAGAGGTCTCATAATTAGTCACTCAGTGTAAATACTGATGTTCAGCTGCATCTGGGACGACTGGAAGCCGACCCCAATATGTGCATCATCATCTGCTAGCCAAAGAAAAGGCTAGCAGATGATGATGCACATAAATGATGATGACAGACAAAAATTGTAAACAGTGTGTTGTTGTATATTTTTTTTTAATATTAAGAAAATCTTGCGATTATCAATGAACAGATTCCACAACAAAGTGAAAACCGCTGATTGGGAACTAAAATTCTAACTATACTTATTGTATTTCAGATTTAGATGAAGAAGAGATCCATTTATCCAAAGCGGCCAATATTTCCCTGGCTGAGTTACCGCAGCAAGTTCCGAGTGACCAGGCCAGATATCACTTGTATATATTCAAGCACACACATGAAAGTGACTACATGGAGAGCATAGGTGAGGGATTTCATACTATCTAAAGATGAGTCTTGAGGAAAGAAAAATTCTCCCCCCGACCCTTGTAAAGCCAGCCCGCGAGCTGAGCCTTATGCGCCAGCCACACACTCGACGAGTGGTATGGGAAGTAACGCGGAAAGGAGGCAGAGACATAGTGTGGCAACATTACTCGTCATGCTCCTCGTCCTGCCCACTGCTCCCTATTTTGTTGGTTTTTGCGCGCGAGTCGAAGGACCGGCAATACGTGTGCGAGTGGCTGGCCACATAATCGCGCGGTCGCAGTCACTCGCGCAAGACGCACGCGTATGCAAAATTGGAAATTATGTCGTTGTCAAGCGTGGAATGGTCAAATGAAAAAGTGTGTTAATGTTTATTGATTTGTTGTCCACGGACGACGACGACGATGTTTATTTCTTTTTACTACATTAATAAATAATTAATAGCTATACTAAAAATGCATAGCGCGCACGCTGCCACCGTTTCAACGTCCATTGTCTCACCAAGGCAAATGACAAGTGAGGAGCGTCGCGATTAATTGCGCGAGTAGAGCAGTGTGTGGGCAGAGAGGGCACCATCGCGGCAAATCACGGCAGCGCGAGGAGCAGCGCAAGGAGCATAGTCTGGCTGGCGCATTGATATAAAACTAGCCACTAAAAATAATTCATTAATATAAAGCCTGTCCCTTGCTGTTGCTGCCCCCCCCCCCCCCAGCGACGCCCTAAGCCGAGGTCCGTAAACAAAGCGTGTGGTCGCTTTGTTTTTAAACTAAGTTTGTTGCCCTGGCTGGAGGCCTTAAATTCTTAAGGCATCCACAGAAAAGTCAGGTTGAGCAGTACACAATCTAATAGAGATTGACCTGCGAGATGCCATACACAAAAATTCAGCTGCGAGTGGGATTTGAACCCGCGTCTTCTGTTAAGTACTCCAGACGCCTTACCAATAGCCTACCGCAACTCACACTCAGAAGCTGAATCTTATAATTATTATCGTTTGAACGTTCAAATCCCACCTTGCATCTGAATTTTTCTTTCCTCAAAAATCATTTTTACAATGCGCGTCGCATGCGGTAATGCATTTAAAAATAATTAATTTCCATACTATCTACAGCTTGGCCAGAACGGATTGAAACGGAACTAAAATTTTTATTTCTGACAACGTTTTAAAATCTTTGATATTTAATGTAAACAAAGACCGCAGGTTTGTTAGATTTGTTATTGTGCCATAAAACTAACGTAATAAGTGAAAAAAAATAAAATAAAATCATTCAAAGTGCTGGTAGCGCGAAGACAGTGGCGACTTCCGGTTTTCTACATTTTTATGTCATGCTGTAGTATAACAAAACTACAGCTTTTTAATTTCAAAACAACCGGAAGCCCCGTTCTGTGAACACGCCATCTATTGGTCAACTAGAGCGTGTTGGATACACAGGACGTTGCTAACTACAGATTGACATGAGAATCCATCAAACTAAACACTTTAGGGTCAGCACAGACCGAGACGTGACGCTACGCACACATTTCAATAGAGCTACTCAAAATCCAACTCTATTTCCTACACTAAAAGATACACCTCTCGCAACGCAGTGCGACGCCGCGCTGCATTTTAATAGCGACTCAAAATCTAACTTTGTCTCTCTCTGTAGTCGGTCCCTCATGTCTGAGGATCGTGGTCAGCTTCAGAGTTGCATCTGGAGCGGATGATCCGCCTCCACCGGTTTCTGTCCAGCGCATCCTTTACCACCGAGTAGAATTTAGAGGACGATGATTCCTTCACCTGATCTGTCCATCGAGTTGGTGAACGACCGCGCGATCGTTTGCCTTCGGTGTTCCCAACCACAATCAGTTTCTCCAAGCTTTCATCGCATCTGCGCACCAGGTGGCCGAAATAGGAGAGAATGCGTTGTTGGCATAGTTGACAAACGAGTTTTTATTCGAAGCTGACTTAACATTGCTGCATTATGTCGTTTCGCAGTCCACGGCATTCTCAACATTCGTCTCCAGCACCACATCTCAAATGCATCAATCATCTGTCTTTCTCGCGCCAAGATGGTCCATGTTTCCACTCCATACAGGAAGATAGGGAATACTAGGGCTCGTATCAGTCTGATCTTCGTTTTGATGATGCTTTATTTACTACACAATAAGATACACATTTGCAGTATCGTTGCGTCACGTCGCGCCGCATCGCGTCTCTGTGTGAACTGACCTTATTTTCAAAACTACCATGATAAATCATGTGGAGAATGGCTAAATTATTATATTTTTTTTATATTTAAGCACATTCACTTTTCCTTTGACAGTTTTCATCTACTCCATGCCCGGATACAACTGCAGTATAAAGGAAAGGATGATGTATTCCAGTTGTAAAGGACAATTCTTAGAAATTATTGAGCAACGGGGTGTCGAAATCGTTAAACGGGTAAGTAAAATCCCATTTCCCTCTTCTTAATTAGTTCAGCTACACAAACCGCCGTGTCCTCACGACGGCGGTAGGCGGAGACCTCTCGCGCCCGGCATTGGTCGAGGCCATGCTGCGGGGCGAGACGGAGTGGGAAGCGGTCGCCTCCTTCTGCGAAGCGAAGGAGGAGGCGGGCCGCGTGAGGGAGAGGACAGCGCCCCCCCTTCACCCCAGTCACAGTGGTAGACGCCCACGGCGACTACGTCGGCAGACGATCTCCGGGCTCCGGCCACCGTAGGCGCGGGCATGCGGGCGGCGAGTAATGGGCGACTTGCTGTCCGACCATGAAGCCTGGGTTGACGACGCGTTGTGTTCCACGCGCGCCTCAAAGAGTGTCAGCATAATGTCGGGCCCCCCCTTTAGAGGGCCAAAGCCTGCCGAGGTCGCGAGACTCACGAATTACCGTGACTCCAGAACGTAAAGGGCTATTGAAGGACACCGTGGATTTTAGTCAGTCCGCCCTGCCCTGGGTGGGAGGACTCATTTGAAGATTTTACGCCACGCCAAAAAAAAACACTTACAAACAATCGATTTTATTCTGATGTAAGCAGATGCATTTTCCCTTCCCTAAGGCTTTACACTGAATTGACAGTGACGCGATGAGCAGTTTTAAAAACAAGAAACTATCAACTTTATGTACTATGTTACAAGATAAACGCTTGATTGAATGAAGGAGGCGTGGCGGTGCTTCGCGCCGGCTCGAGCCTTCTTTCAAGGTCACGAGATAAAACTTGATAAAACGTTGGTCAGAGTTTATGCAGTAGAGTAGTAGATACGGGCACGCTACAATCGCGGTGATAAGACCCTTCTTTGAAGAGAGCAGAGGTTGTAGAGACACCACGGCATCCTCACTGCGATTCGGGAGGTACAGTCAGCATTAAAAGTCGATGACCACATTCAGATTTTCAAAATTACTGTACATTATATCACCCATAAATCCAGTGCCGGTTTTAGCACTACCAGCGCCCTTGGGCGAGATTTTCTACGGCGCCCCCTAACTGCAAGGAGGAACCAGCTTTTACATCAGGGGTGGGGGGGGGTCACCATGTCGCAGGCAGCCAGCTTGTCTCCGTAGTCTAGTTCGGAATTTCGGATAGATTTAGCTGTACTTTTTTTTTATCGTGGTAAAATCATCAAATGAGTCCACTCAAAGCAGAGCGGAAGAGACTGTCCTTCAATAGCCCTTTACGTTCCGGGGTCACGGTAATTCGTGAGTCCCGCGACCCCGGCAGGCTGTGGCCCCGTCATTATGCTGACACTCTTTGAGGCACACGTGGAACACAACGCGCCGTCAACACGGGCATGGTCCATGGTCGGACCTAGCGAGTCAACAACGCCCGCATTCGCCCGCGCCTACGGTGGCCGGAGATCGTCCCGCGACGTCCGTCGCCGTGGGCGTCTACCACTGCGTCTGGGGTGGAGCTGTCATCTTCCTTACGCGGTCCGTCTCCTCCTTTGCGAGCATAACTGCTTGGCAGTCTCCACCTATAGCCGTCGTGACGACACGGCGCGCCGTGGCGAGCAGAGCAGAGCACCGCCGCGGCGGCGGTGCTCAGCTAATAAATCACGTAATCTCGATAAAAAAGAAAACTGAAGACTTTTACTTCCGTTCGATCAAACAGAACAAAAAGTTCAACTAACGTGACTCTGTTAGGGTCAGTTCAGACCGCGACGCGAAGCGACGCGACGATGCGCGCACTCTTTTAAGAGCCATTCAAAATACGACTTTATTTTCTACACCAAAAGATACACATTTCGTTGCGAGAATTTAAGCGGCGTCAGCGGCGCCGCGCTGCGCCGCGATGCGCCGCGCGGCGTAGCGCGGCGCATCTCAACGTAGTGGTGAGTCGCTGCGCATATCGACGATACAAGATGTTAGACTGGGAGCTAGAGGTGTCTGAGTATGCGTAATGTGAGTGTCGAATTTCGCCAACCGATTTAAGTGACGAAAAGGTCAAAGAATAACAATGTTTATCTTGCCGGTCAATTGTCTGGTCCATTTTTTTACGCCCTCTTCTCTTATTCGTAAACGGAATGTATCGAGTACATGATTTAAAATCATTTTAATGATTATTTCCGTAATAATTTATAGAAAAATCAGATCACAGCTTTGTGCGGGACAGATAAAGCGCATAATACATAATGGCATAAAAATATTTTTTCCAATCAGTTAAGAACTTGTTCTGATTTGCTGAATTAAATGAAGTACTGAACTAAATGAGTGGACTACTTCATCAAGCGACAAGATACACATACTTAATGCAGGCAGGATAATGTATTGTCACTATTTAGGGTCTCAGGTATAAGAATTCGGTAATAGTTGCCTTCATTCGGATTTTGTATACTCAACTACCTCTAGCCCCTGGACTATGTAACTGACACCAAATGGAGGACTGCGGGAGGAAGGGAGGTGGGGCGGGAAGCACGTGACGAATGTAGACACTCCGCTGCACCGCGCGGCGTCTGGATGCGCAGCGCGGCGCATCGCTACGTAGCGCGGCGCATCGCTACGTAGCGCGGCGCAGCGCATCGTCGCGTTGCTTCGCGTCTCGGTCTGAACTGACCCTTATGGATTTGTGCATGTTTGCAATGCGTTGCAATAGATGGCGTTTTACTCAATTGAGTGACGAAAAGCATTTTGCACAAACGTTCCTTGAATTATGTAAGTTTGTGTTTTGACGGGTTTTGGGTTTATGCCCTAAAAATGGGATGAAAGAAATTGGGAAATTTACGAGAAAGTAGGCCTGCGGCGCCCCTTCGTATTCGGCGCCCTGGGCGGTCGCCTAACCGCGCCTTACCCTAACGCCGGTACTGCATAAATCGCTCAACAGGATAGGTACCAGTATTGAATGAACATCATTAAAGTTCAAAATTAACTGAACACTAATTGTCAAAAGTCACTGAACACCATTTTGTCAAATATTGCTGATCGTTATGATACCCGAAAATATCATAACATTCAGTTTTACAAAAGTTAATGAACAATACAAAATGCTTGTTTTGGTTATCCAGTATAATCACGGCAACGTCCAAGAGTAACTTAACATCATAAATAACAAAAGTCACTGAACAATCTAAAATGCTTGTTTTAGTTAAATCTAGTGAAATCACGGCAACGTCCAAAATTAGCTTAACATCATAAATGACAAAAGTCACTGTACGGGTTAGGGTACATTTAAATGATAAACTGTTTTTTGATAGATTTGTATAATGCCCGAAAACTGGTAAAATGATCGACCCGCGGCGAATGAGTCTTTGTACCGATGATATGCAACTACTCTATGATTACACAAATGTATGCGTTTTATTCATTCGCTGCGCGTCGATGTCAGCACAAAACTTAAACAACTAATATTGTACGGGTTTGCTCGTACATGCTCCCCGAGGGAAGATGAAGACAGTAAGTGAGAAGAAACAATTAAGAATTATTGATATTAATCTAATTTCTTAGTGTCTCTACCGTTAACACACTGATCACAAATTTGAAATGGTTGTATAAGAACTTAACATAGGGGAGGTGGCTTTGTCTAACACTCGCGCACTTGTTGCCACCTTCGCCCTTTCACTTTCGCACTGATACACTACACTATCTCCAACACACGCACGTTGCGTGGCCGGGCAGGAGGCACCGCCAGGCGCGCTCACTGCTGCGGGCGTCGCCGGCGCAGGCGCCTGCAGGGTGGCGCAGCGCCAGCGCACGCGCCTCCACGCGAACACTCCGAGAACTGCTGCTACCACACCGATCATACAGTAGATCGCGGTGTAATGATGAATGTCATGATATGACAGACTGTCAAGTAACAAGCCGTTTTCTTTCATGATTCTGATTTTGTTTGCAATCGTTTGAAGCTCTCGATCGCTCTCTATGCTGGAGTCATTCAAGACATCTTGAGGAATCGACACGTTTATTACGTGATTTATGGATGCAATGACTGGTGAGTATATGTTGGCCCGAATACTAACATCGCTCTTTCTTTGTAGATGCGCAATTACTTCAAAATTGTCTGTTTTGATTATGCAGCCGTAATCTATAGTTATGAGTCCGGCGTGAATCAGCTGATGCGCGGTAACTTGATTTCCACATACTGTTCGTAGGTTACATTGACCGCAGCAAAAGTAGATGTAATTGTTGATAGAATGGCTTTCCATCCAAAGATTTTTACAGGGACCGACATCTACTTCACATGCAGATGCCTTTGATTGGCAGAAGTCTTTATCTCTGCTAAGTTTGTAAATAGGAGAATGAATATAACACAAGTGTACGTTTGTCACTAGACAAGAATCTATGATATTTTGTGTCATGATAATGTATGCATCCTTCTTCATGGTCACAGCTATGAGATCCGCCACTGGTTTAATTGATAACATGGTATTGTTGGCTTTCTTTGTAGGAATTGGTATAAGTTTGAATATTTCATAGGAGTCCCTGCTGATCAAAGGTATTTGTACTTCAAATATTGAATAATTCTTAAGCATTCTTGCTTTGACCCGTAGTAGTTTAAACAGCTGTGCAAGATCTGTGTGAATGTTTTCTACAGGTAAGGTGACGTCATTAGACAAATGACTAGCTATAGTACTGAGTTGATCTAGTAGTTGTTCCGCTGTTATTAAATGTGGATTAACTCGACCATGATAGATGTCTGTTATTGTATCTACTAAAGCGTTCTGTAGATCTTTCAAGTCGCGTAATAGATTGCTTGCAACTATAGCGCCCATAGAAACCTCATTCGCTCTCGAATTGTTTTGAGTTTCAGCCTTTAATAGTTCCAATGTATTTCCGATGTTTGCAAACTGCTGATGAATCATTTTATGCTGTTTGTGCATTGTAGCCTCCGTCCTCTTTAAGAGACTAAACTCTGCTTCTATGACCGAAGTTTGATTTTGCCAAAATGATGCAATATGCTTTTGATTTTTGCGTAGAAGAGTGATATCTTTCTCGTATTGTTCTGCGAATCGAGCGTCCAATACACCGAACAGGCCGTTTGCTATGTAACCGACACCGTCGATAAGACCTCGCCGCCACCTGTTCACTTGCTTTGCAAAATGCTGACTGAGTAACATATGATTATTGTAATCGAGTTCGTTGTACCCGTGACGTAATTGCAATAATATTATATCACAATGCGTTTGTTGTTGGATTGTGCTACATGTTTGTTCCAGGGACATAATGCTTTTGTTAAGTGCGGTAATTCCTTCCCAATAAGGTTCTAAATCGTAATATATGATGATTTTCCATTCGTCGCGTATGATCTGCATATTTGTAAGTTTATCGAAATAAATATGTTGATTATTTCTGAATTGTGTGACGTTAAATGCGCATTGGGAAGTTGTTATGATATTGAAAAATAACATGATTGCTGCAAATACTGACGCTACATTGTAACGAGTGCCCTTTTTCCTTGTTTCCGACTGCTTATTTGTGTTAGAATCTCCCGAATCCACTGTATTTGCTTGCTTGGTTTGCGAGGATTCATTGTTAATTGGGAGTTTTGATAATTTTGTGATAGGACGTTTTAGTGTTCCGTTTTTGGTTTTTACTGTAACCACGCGAACATTACCGTCGGAACCGGGATGTTGTTTGATGATTCTGCCCATCAGCCATTTTCCCGGCGGAAGATGATCGTCATGTATCATGACAACGTCATCAACATTGAGGTCGCTTTTAGTTTGTCGCCACTTACTTCTTTCTGTAATTTGTACTAGGTACTCCTTCCTCCATCTTTTCCAGAGATCTTGTACAATTTTTTGTGTCAACTGCCATCGGGTTCTTAAATCTGTTTCTGTCTCTTGTATGGTAACCTTTGATCCATTTGTTAGAAAGTGAGCAGGCGTTAAAAAATCAACATCGTCTGGATCTTCTGATATAGCACATAATGGCCTCGTGTTGAGACAAGCTTCAATCTGTGTAAGCACCGTATATAGCTCTTCAAATGTAAGAATCTGATCACCAATAACCCTCTTAAAATGGTATTTGAAGCTTTTAACTGCAGCTTCCCAGAGGCCACCTGCTGATGGCCATGATGGCGCGTTAAAGCTCCACTCGATTTCCATATCTAAAACTTCTGCTTTTAGATTTTCATCTTGCATGATGTTCATTAGTGCTTGATATTCCTGTTGTAGTACCTTGTTAGCACCGACAAAGTTGCGACCATTATCGCTGTAGATATGACTAGGCGTCCCTCTGCGAGCCGCCATTCTCCTTAATGCTGCGATGAATGAAGTTGTGCTTAAATCACCAACTAATTCCAAGTGTACTGCTTTTGTGGCCATACACACAAAGACAGCCACATATCCTTTAGTGCTCTTGATGCCTCGTCCTTTGCTTGCTTTGACGTAAATGTGGCCGGTAAAATCTACGCCAGTGTGTGTAAAAGGACGGGATGGATTACTCCTGGCCTCCGGTAACTGTCCCATAATTTGCTGTTGACAGTGTGGATTTTGCTTTTTGCATGTTACGCACCGACGAAGCTGCCTCTTCGTAGCGACGTTACCTCCTAGAACCCAGTATTTTTGTCTGATAAAACCTAATGTCAGTCTGGCTCCGGCATGTAACATGGTTTGATGTGCGTCCGCTATTATTAATTCCGTGAGACGTCCACTGTGCGGTAGAATAATAGGGTGCTGCATGTCATGGCTGATATGTGCCTTTTTTAGTCTCCCCCCGACTCTTAAGATATCATTCTCGTCTAGGAAAGGGTTTAATTTTAACAATTTGCTCTTTGAAGTTAGCTTTCCTTCTTGTTTTAAATCTCTTATTTCATTTGCAAACTCTTCTTGCTGTACTTGCTTGATAATTTTTTGCTTTGCTTGACTGATTTCTGATAATGATAGATAGAAATTTTTTGCTTTTCTTTTGTATGTCTTAATCCTCATCACTAATGCCAGAATACGTGCAATTTTGCTGATTGATTGATGTTTGTTTAACAGGTCTGTTATGATACTTGATTCCTGCTTTGTAACAACATGAACATCTTGCTTCTTTATTTCTTCGTTTGTGGTGTAAATTGTTTGATCATCTTTCGTTGCATCAAAGGATTGTAACCATGTTGGTCCTTGCCACCACAAACGCCAGTCATTCAATTGAGCCACTGTGAGTCCTCTGCTTGCACAGTCAGCGGGATTGTCGTTTGATTTTACATATCGCCAAGCTTGTGGTTTAATGATATCTGTTATTTGTATTGTTCTATTTGCTACGAACGTTTTCCATCGGCTTGGGTTTCCTTGAAGCCATCCCAATACGGCAGTAGAGTCACTCCAACCAAATATGTGTAGATCATAACCTGCTAGACACTGCTTGACTTTGGTCATGAGTTTGGCCAGCAACAGTGCTCCACATAACTCCAATCGGGGTAGTGATATTTGCTTTTTCGTAGGAACTAATTTTGATTTAGCTGCTACTAATATTATTGATTGATTGCTACTTCGTACTCTGCAGTAAATTACGCAGGCATACGCTTTTGTTGATGAGTCACAGAAGCCGTGTAACTCGATGCTACTTGCTGTTTCCGTACCGTACCATCTTGGTATTTTGAATTGATTGATATTTTCTAATTCTTCCTTGATTTTAATCCATTGATTGCTGATTTTATTTGGTACCTCTTCATCCCACTGAAGGTTGGATGACCATGTTTCTTGAAATAAGATTTTCAATTTTGTTGTTACTGGCACAATCCACCCTAATGGGTCAAATATTTTTGACATGTCTGATAGTATGATTCTTTTAGTGATTTTAGTACTTGATGATTCAATTTTTGATACAAATGTGAAGTTATCGTCTGTAGGGTTCCAACGAAGTCCCAATGTCTTGGTTAATCCTGCATGATTAAAACTCTTGCTTTCTTGTTTGTAATAATCTTGATTTTCTAATTGCAGTAGACGACTGTCGTTTGATGTCCACTTTCTTAAGTGGAAACCCCCTGACTTTAACAGATTTATCAAATCATGCTGCAACTGTTGTGCTGTTGATAGGGAGCAGGCTCCATGAACTAGATCATCCATATAGAATGATTCTTCGATGACCTTGGCGGCTGCTGGAAATTTATCCTGTTCATCAGCCGCTAATTGTCTCAATGTCATCATTGCAAGAAATGGTGCAGCTTTTGTGCCGTATGTCACGGTTGTCAATTGATATTCTTGTAATTTTTGCGAAGGATTGTCTCTCCACACAATTTTTTGTAATGGTTGATCTTCTGGGTGTACCCAAATCTGCCTAAACATCTTTTCTATATCAGCCGTGAATGCGTACTGATATTGTCTCCATTTAATGATTAGAGACTGAAGGTCTTGCTGTAAATTGGGCCCCGTATACATCAAATCATTTAAACTTTTATTTGTAGAAGTTTTCGCAGAAGCATTGTAAACAACTCTTAATGCAGTCGTTGCACTATCTTCGCGCAAAACGCAATGATGCGGTAGAAAACATTCCGGTGTCTGATTGCGAGGTGAAGGTTTCATGTGACCTAAGTTTTTATATTCGGTAATGAATGATTTATATGCGTCGAATAAAGAATTGTTTTTATGCAATTTCTTTTCTAAATGAATGAATTGAGCAACAGCCTTGTTTTTGGACTGTCCCAATTTCTCCTCAAAATTTGGTATAAGTGGTAGTCTCACTTGGTATTTTCCGTCGTCCAACCGATTCGTTGTTGCTTTATAGTATTGAATACACTCCTGGTCTTCTGATGATAGTGATTTTTCATCTGTAACGTCTTCTATTTCCCAGAATTGTTGAAATTTATCTAAATCAAGTTGCACGACGTTGCATGTTAGATGAGTTTTGATATTTCCACATAATATCCAACCAAGACGAGTTTCTTGAACAAGTGGAAGTGATTCGCTTAATCTGCACATTCCTGTTAATATAATATTTGCATAGACGTCCGCACCCAATAAAATGTCTATGGGTCGGCTGATGTTGTACTCAGGGTCTGCTAATTCTAACTTTATCAGAAATGGGCATTCTATTTTTGGGAATGAGTACGATGGTAAATATTTTGTTAGATGATTCATGATGTAAACATCGATATTAAATTGATATTGTTTGACTCTTGATGTTGACATACAATTCAGGTTCATGGCTCCTTTGCAACTGCTTTCTGTTTGCCCTATGCCTGTGATTATGCCATCACACCTGGATCGATTTAATCCTAATTGCTGAGCAGCGTTCTCAGTGATGAGAGACATTTGTGAGCCCTGATCAATGAGAGCCCTCAGAATCAGATATGTCCCATCTGCTTTCTGTACCTTGAGTAGTGCAGTTGAAAGTAGAGTTTCTTGCATCATATTTTGTTGTGTCACGTGCGCGTGGCCTTGATTTACACGTTCCTGATTACAACGGGTGTTGTCTTGCTGTGCAAGAGGCGTCGAGTTACCTACTTGTTTTGATAATTCCTTTGCATACGATTCATGAAGCAGCGTGTTGTGAAATCCTTTGCATTCGACGCAACGCTTTTCGGATAAGCATTTTTTTTCTTTATGATCATATAAGCAGTTTTGACAATAATTCAAGTTAGTAACACATTGTTTTTTCTTCATCGGGGAAAAGTCAGCAAATTGTTTGCAATAAAATATAGCATGTGCGTCATTGCACACTGGACAGTTTGGTCGATTTTGCAATTTCCGGTAACTAGGTGATTGCGAAGTAACCTTGTTGCTTGAATATGACTGTTTGTAATGATAATGTTTTGCTTCTGATGATTTATTGATATTAGAAGAAAGGGGTCTTTGCTGATTGGTCTCCTGTTTTCTTCTACTTGCTTCCATGCTGGTGAACTTCCCCTCCAGAAAGGCTAGAAATTCCTTCAACTCGAGTAATTCTCGAGGTTGTTTGATAGCTTTGTTGTATTCGTTGAATGTGTCCGAATCCAATTTCTGACACAGGATGTGCACAATCAACGGGTCCCACGACGTCACGTCCACGCCGAGATTCTGTATGGCGTTCATTGTTTCTATTGCAGTATCATGGATTCTTTTGATGTGATTTATTGATGCTTGCTGTGCAATAGGCATGTTTAATAAAATGTTAATATGAGACGTGAATATCATCCTTTTGTTGTCATATCGGTGTCTCAGGATGTCCCAGCTTATGATGTAGTTGTCTGAGCTGATTGGCAGATGTTGCATGAGACGCTCGGCTTCACCTCTAACTTTTGATTTGAGGAACTGCATCTTCTGAGCTCCAGATAAGGATGGATTGGTGTGGACGGCTTCTGTGAAGAGGTCCTTAAACGACGTCCACTGATTGTAATTACCGCTGAATGTAGGTATTTCTATTTTAGGTGTAGTATGCTCTCTATGTGAGGTGGACGACATTTTCTTATTGATTGCCTTGATAGCATTGTTGTATGTGCTTTCGTATTTGATGTACATATTAAAATACTCTTGATTTCGGTCTCCCAGCTCACTGTCTAATTCCCAGTGCTGAGTGTCAATTTTCGCCCATCGAGACATTACCATGCTCAACAGATGATCGAATTCCCATTTTTCCGCTACGTTATCTATGTCGATGCTTGAAACAGTGTGTTCAAAGGCCTTAAAGTTACTAATTTGTTTCCTCATCATCTCATCGGTCTTGCTGTTCGACCCCTGCGACTTTAAAGTTTGCTGTATGGTGCTTGAGGAAGCTAGAGGAGTTGCAGGCTTTAGAAGCGGCGTTGATGGCCTTTCCTCTGTTGGCTGATAATTTTGAATTGCTGCTTTGATTTTTTCATACCTCTCCTTCACCGTGTCAAATTCCATTGAAGTGAAGTAAGTATGCGACCGGGCATATTCGATGCTACACAATTTCAGATGATTCGATTGAAACTCTTGCCAGCATGCATCCAAATTCTCTAACCTTCGGCGTATGTAGTCCGAGGTTTTGCGATCGGAGCCATCCTTTTTAAAGTTGGTGTAAACTTGCTCTATCTGATGGAGTAGTTGTTGTTGACGGGCAAGAATTTCCTCCATTGAAGACATTCTGATAGAAATGATAGAAATGGAACGATCTTACTTGATTGTCCAAGTGGGTGAGCTTTGTTGCTCACGAAGTGTGGATTCCTGTTGAACCCTGCTGATTGCTGTTGCTGCTGATATGTACTGCACTATTGCTGGCAGTACAAACACCTTCACTGCTAGTTCGTTGGATGTCACTTGTGAACCACTTAACAGTACTTGTTTGCTACACTGTAAGCTACACACGCGTGATCCGTATCGAAGGACCATAAAATGTACGGGTTAGGGTACATTTAAATGATAAACTGTTTTTTGATAGATTTGTATAATGCCCGAAAACTGGTAAAATGATCGACCCGCGGCGAATGAGTCTTTGTACCGATGATATGCAACTACTCTATGATTACACAAATGTATGCGTTTTATTCATTCGCTGCGCGTCGATGTCAGCACAAAACTTAAACAACTAATATTGTACGGGTTTGCTCGTACAGTCACTGAACATTACTTTGTTTCGGATACGTAGTGTGTAAACTTATAACTACTATGAAAAGTAGCTGAACTGCAAACTAAAAAATCTTCAGAGTTATAAATCCAATCTTGTCCTATCCAAACTAAAGCATGTAAAAAAACTTTTTCAAAAAAAGTAACCGACTTCAAAAACAACAACAAAAAAGGGTGAAATAACCTAATTAATAACTTCTTTCGGAAGTCGGTGGCTATATTTTTATTTTCATTGATTTTTGCCACCGACTTCCGAAAGAAGTTATTAATTAGGTTATTTCACCCTTTTTTGTTGTTGTTTTTGAAGTCGGTTACTTTTTTTGAAAAAGTTTTTATTTTACCCTTTTTAGTTTATTTATTTATTATTTAATCAACCCAAATTCTTGTATTGTAAAATACATAGGTATTTGTCAATATCTTGTAATCCGTCACCACATAAATATCCATTTCTCAAAAACTACTGAACCGATTTTGATGAAACTTGCAGTGTACCCTAAGTTGAACAATACCTAGTATAACAAAAAAAGAATTTATCTTTATATATTAAATCGGACTTGTAGTTCCGGAGATATGCGAACACAAACATAAAAACATACATATACACATACATACATATATACGCTTTCGAAATTTGGCACATTTGTTCAGACGCTTATATAGACCAACATATTCGAAAACTGGACAGTTCTGGAAATATTACATACATACGGGTCGAATTGATAACCTCCTTTTGAAGTCGGTAAAAAAAGAAAATTAAATGGATGTAAATTACGAATTTAACTTTCCAAAATTATTATTTTTTCATACTAAGTATCAATGAGAAATATTAGAAGAGGGTGTTCAAGCGACAAGCACATTTTTAATTTTATGGTTCTGTAGAACGAACGAGCGAAAACGAAAATAAATGAGAAATTAGAACTTGGCTCTTATTTCACATTTATGTTTTTGATGGGATTTCATTACTTTTTGAACATAAATATTATTAGTAAGTAGCCTGTGCTGATTGTTACATGTGTATTACCGTTACACGCAGTAAGTATAAATTTAGTGTGCCTAAGGGAAAAAAAATATTAAAACTAGAACTCCGCCGAACTTAGGTCTCTTCCTCTGTGAATTTCAATTTAATTTTTTTCGTGGGATACTTTCGGAAAATCTAAATACATGCCGTGTCACCTCAGTTGATTTTAGGTTTTCAAGAGGAAGGGGTTGTGGATGGGTCAAAATTAAGTCCAATAGGACCGCCCGGAGGACACGGTGGAGCACACGGTGCAGGACTGCCCTGCTTGGGCGGAGCACCGCCGTGTCCTCACGGCGGCGATAGGCGGAGACCTCTCGCGCCCGGCATTGGTCGCGGCCATGCTGCGGGGTGAGACGGAGTGGGAGGCGGTAGCCTCCTTCTGCGAAGCAGTCATGCTCGCGAAGGAGGAGGCGGACCGCTTGAGAGAGAGAATACCGTCCTACCTCCGCCCCAGACGCAGTGGTAGACGCCCACGGCGACGGATGTCGCGGGACGATCTCCGGCCACCGTAGGCGCGGGCATGCGGGCGGCGAGTAAAGGGCAACGGCCGACCATGGACCATGCCCGGGTCGACGGCGCGTTGTGTTCCACGCGCGCCTCAAGGAGCGTCAGCATAATGACGGGGCCCCCCTATAGAGGGCCACAGTCCTGCCGGGGTTGCGGGACATACGTATACCGCGACTCCGGCACAGAAAGGGCTACCGAAGGACACCGTGGATTTTAGTCAGTACAAGTCTGACAGTCCCTCCCGCCCTGCCCGGGGTGGGAGGACTCATTTGATGATTTTGCCACGTAAAAAAAAACCGCTAGTAAGAAAGTTATCATTAAGAAAGGATTTTACGAGAATCCAACTCTAAGAGAGTGAAAACCTTTTTATTTGAAATCTAATTACTTGGGATTATAATTTAAAACACAGGAAAAAGATTGGCATTATTAGTTTTTTAAAACTAATCTCATTTGGTGATTTTGATGACGTAAAATTTTGTATGGGAAAATAACATAACACGCAAGCGGACAAATTTGAAACTCAGTATACCTACAGAAATGAGATAAAATTGATCAAACACGCCTTTTTTTAGATTTTTAGAAAATCACCCCCCAATTTAGTGAAAAGGGGTATTCAAGTTTTAAAGGAAGGATTTTATTGCATGCTTTAATAAAAGCAAAACTTGGCCTATATATTAAAACTGTGTGCCAAATGCGTGCCAAATAAACTTTATTTTCTTTCTTTCTTTCTTATATTCTTTCAATTTATTAAAAGATGCGTATTAATCTGTTTTCGTTGTATATCTTATTCGTTCGGTTTAGTATCTAGAAACCATATTTCTCTTTTAATACAGGTTATTGTTATTTATTTTCCCTCAAAATGAAGTCAAAATAAGTTAATTAAGCCCTATTGGACTTAATTTTGACCCATCCACAACCCCTTCCTTTTCAAACCTAAAATCAACTGAGGTGACACGGCATGTATTTAGATTTTCCGAAAGTATCCCACGAAAAAATTTAAATTGTAATTCAAAGAGGAAGAGACCTAAGTTCGGCGGAGTTCTAGTTTTAATATTTTTTTTCCCTTAGGCACACTTTTATACTTACTGCCTGTAACTGTAATAATACATGTAACAATCAGCACAGGCTACTTACTAATAATATTTATGTTCAAAAAGTAATGAAATCCCATCAAAAAATTATAATTTTGGAAAGTTAAATTCGTAATTTACATCCATTTAATTTTCTTTTTACATGCTTTAGTTTGGATAGGACAAGATTGGATTTATAACTCTGAAGATTTTTTAGTTTGCAGTTCAGCTACTTTTCATAGTAGTTATAAGTTTACACACTACGTATCCGAAACAAAGTAATGTTCAGTGACTTTTGTCATTTATGATGTTAAGCTAATTTTGGACGTTGCCGTGATTTCACTAGATTTAACTAAAACAAGCATTTTAGATTGTTCAGTGACTTTTGTTATTTATGATGTTAAGTTACTCTTGGACGTTGCCGTGATTATACTGGATAACCAAAACAAGCATTTTGTATTGTTCATTAACTTTTGTAAAACTGAATGTTATGATATTTTCGGGTATCATAACGATCAGCAATTTTTGGCAAAATGGTGTTCAGTGACTTTTTAACCGACTTCAAAAAAAGGAGGAGGTTCTCAATTCGTCGGAATCTTTTTTTTTTTTTATGGATGTCCCCCGATTTCTCGAAGACGCCTGGACCGATTTGGAATTTTTTTCTTTTGTTTGAAAGGGTATACTTTCCAATTGGTCCCATGATCACCAGGTCAGGATCTGATGATGGGATCCTAGGGAAATCGAGGGCAACCTTCAAATTTTATAGGCACATAGTACCATTTTCATATATTTTCTAAAGCTGTTCAAGTATTTGCATCTGATAATCATAATCTCAGATGGATGACCTGATGATGGAAGGTAAAACTCCTTAACAGTAAGGAGTAGGCATCGATTGATTTACTTTATGTTCGCATATCTCCGGAACTACAAGTCCGATTTAAATTTAAGTAATTCTTTTTTTGTTGTACTAGGCATCATTAACTTAGAGAATACTGTAAGTTTCATCTAAATCGGTTCAGTAATTTTAGAGATATTGAATTTTATTAGCTTAATGTGTACATGAGTGATGTAAGTACTGGTGCGAAGGATTACAAAATTCTAGTGCACATGTAAGAGAATAATGCTTGACAAGAATTCGGGTTGAATATTTAAACTAAAAAGAGTAAAATAAAAACTTTTTCAAAAAAAATGTAACCGCCTTCAAAAACAACCACAAAAAAGCGTAAAATAATCTACAAAATAACTTTTCTTTCGGAAGTCGGTGGCTAAAAAGACAATGAAAAGAAAAAAAACAAAGGCACCGGCTTCCGAAAGAAAAGTTATTTTGTAGATTATTTTACGCTTTTTTGTGGTTGTTTTTGAAGGCGGTTACATTTTTTTTGAAAAAGTTTTTATGACAATTAGTGTTCAGTTAATTTTGAACTTTAATGATGTTCATTCAATACTGGTACCTATCTTGTTGAGCGATTTATGGGTGATATAATGTACAGTAATTTTGAAAATCTGAATGTGGTCATCGACTTTTAATGCTGACTGTACCTATGACGGAATTCGCCGGAGGACAATTCCGGGTATCACCACTGTGAGGAGGGTACGGACCTCCGTTCTCCACCGTATCCTCCCAGGCGGTTTGCTCCGTCAATAAATAGTCGAGTCAGTGAGTGGAGAAATTAGCAAGAGAGTATCTCGTTTTAAATGCTCATAAACAGTATGGCAATGGGGTTGGCAACGCAAAGATATTGTAGATGGCGCCATCATAGAGTAGTCCTAATCCGACCAATGACGTAGTACTATTTTGAAGTCCCTTTAAGATTTGAACTGATTTGAACCAATGACGATGCTTGGAACAAGCTATACTAGCGCCATTAGTTCCCCAGTTGCCATCCCCATTGATTGGTGTACCTCTATAGTTTTGAAGAAATATAAAGTAGTTCTTTAAATAATCTGGATTGGTTGTTAAATATAAAGATGGTTTGATTTCCTAAACCCTTCTCTTCCATTTGACGGTACGGTTGGCACAGTGGCTGAGCAATCGGCAGCCGTGCAGCGTGTCGCGGGTTCGATCCCCGCACGGAACAAATATTTTTTTGAATTGCAAATAGTTGTTCCGGGTCTGGAGTGTCTGTGTATGTAAGTTTATGTTTATAAACGCATCCACAACACAGGAGGAATTCCAAGAGTGGGGGAACGTTTTAAAAAACAAACATACTCGTGCGAACATGTGATAATCTTAATTTATTCCCTTACAGTTAGAAATCGACGATGGCAAGGAACTCACTGAAGAGTTCCTGTACGACGAGATCCATCCTAAGAGAAATCTACATCGTCCCGCCTTCGCCAAGCCCAAGGGTCCACCGAACAGAGGCGCGAAGCGAATCACCAAGTCTCAGAACTCACAATAATTCAAATAAGTAAAGTAGTGCCGTCGTAAGTGTCACGAGAAAATGAGCTTTACTTAACAAATAATGTGAATCTAGTAAGGCTCATTTTTCTTTACAATATTTTCGCGGTTGTGCGCTTTTTGCGTCTTTTTACGGTGGCCGAGTAAATTTTTCATTTCACGTGGCTGGTGAAAATAATTTATGAACCTTTTTATTTTTCTACATGTTCGGTGTAGTTAACCTCGTATTCAACTCGTTTGACAATATCTCCCAGTAAGAAATTATCTTAAAGCCGAAATCACAATAATTTTTATTTTCATATAAATAATGTATATTGCTGTCACCTTAGATTATAAAATGTCCAGATTCCCTAGCCAAGTCACAACAAGTCGCAAACGATAGTCGTAAACGATCGGCACTCCCCAATAGATGTTCTACTTTATAGCCTAGAGCTTAAAGTTACTACTTTTTTTTTAATGCAATGTGATGTAATGACATACGACACTAGCGCCGTGTCAAAAGGCGTCAGTAGTGGCGCGGACCATAGGTACTGCAGATGTTACGAGGTTGACTATGCATTACGCCTTTTACCAATGAGGTTAGGAAGAAAGTCTAGAAATACAAAATGCCACATGCTCATTATAAACTCCTTTGCTTCGTCCATTTGTGAATTGTGTACGTATTTTTCTATCGTAGTCCTGTAGACAAGTTTCCGTGTTTTTTTTTTTTGCTCGAAAGGTACTGAATTCATTTTGAATTAGGATTTAAATTAAAAAGAAGCTTAAAGGTTTTTGCACATTTGATAGACTCCAAGGTAACTCCACTCAATATTGACTAGAAAAACCTACTAAAAAGTTCCCGATATTAAAGACTAGTATTTCAATGCTTAACTATGAGTCGGAGTGAAGTCGGCGACGTCCAATGTGAGTTAAGTCGGAGTGAAGTCGACGTTGAGTCTGTTTAATAACGCAATAACTTCATCTTTTAAAAAGCAATATGGCCACGTGATTAAATAAATATACTTTGTTTGAAGTGGTAAGTCCATGCTAATGAATGATTAGTACTATTGTAACTGGCTTCGTTACCCGTATGTATTAAAAAGATATTTAAACAATAAAGTATCGTAAAATAAATAAAGACTGTTAGGTCCGTGTGCAATAAAAAAAGGAATAAAAAAAAATGTTTAAAACATCGATTTAATTGAAGAAGTTCTAAACCAATATCAACTTTTCAATCATGAAGTTTATTTTAAAATTAAAGTATAAAGTGTATACTCTAAAAATGTTTAAAACAATGTACAGCTTGGCCAGAACGGATTGAAACGGAACTAAAATTTTTATTTCTGACAGCGTTTTAAAATCTTTGTTATTTGAGGTAAACAAAGACCGCAGGTTTGTTAGATTTATTATTGTGCCATAAAACTAACGTAATAAGTGAAAAAAAATGAAATAAAATCATTCAAAGTGCTGGTAGCGCGAAGACAGTGGCGACTTCCGGTTTTCTACATTTTTATGTCAAGCTGTAGTATGATATTTATTTAAGAATACTGAAAATTAAAGTATTATTACATTGTATAATTATCAATAAAATAAACGAATTAGTCGACAATGAAATTATAGAGTTCTAGATACTAAATGGCACGATGTTGCATATTTTATATAAGACCAGCGTTATTTTTTCATAAAATATCTATGTATTTACAGGGAAAGTATCGTTGAATGAAATAAGTATAACATTAAGATTAGTCATGGCTGTATTTCTGTTTCCGTAAGGCGAGTTATCGACTGGGCGACACTTAAATGAAAAAAGCTAAAGAAGAAAAACCAATTTTTTCAACTGAAATGATCACTAACACTTATCATTATGACCCATTTACATGCTGCTAGAACTTACAAACAAGTTTAACTACATTGCTGTATTTGTTGGCCCGCGACTTCGTTCGCGTGGATGTCCGAACTCAACAATGTATTTTTTTATACAAAGGAATTTTTCAAAAATAAACTAGTTACCTACCTGCCAATAGAATTCCCGTCAAAAATCGGCCCAGCCATTACAGAGATTAGACATTACAGACAGACAAAAATTGTATAATATGTTATTTTGGTATCTGTACCTACCGTATATAATTATATTCGTATGCATGTTGTAAAAAACGGTTATTTCAATGTTGCAAACAGTCCAGTTTTATTTATATGTATAGATTAATAGTCCGCAATGTAAACTTGCATACAATTTATTGCATCGTCTAAATGAGGCTTTTAGAACAACATTATAAGTTAATTTATGCTTATGTTAGTTGCCCCAGATCCGAATGCTGAAATCCCAACAATGCAATAATATTTAGGTGTCGCCTAGTATAACGGAAAACGGGATAGCACCCTCTGTTAGTGCATCTTTCTCATTTAAGTTTTATCTTACAAACTTATGTATTCGAGTCATTTAGCTGTACAGTCAGCATCAAAAGTTGCTGTCCACATTCAGATTTTCAAAATCGCTGTACACCGTAATAATGTAGTGTACAGCGATTTTAAAAATCTGAATGTGGTCAGCAACTTTTGATGCTGACTGTACGAGTATTTTTGTATAACCCGAAGGAAATACGGTAGTTATAATATTTAAGTCAGAAGGAAAATTATGTGAAGTTATATAAAAATATAATCAGTTTTTATAATAATTGTAAAGAGTATTTAAACAGTAAAAATACTTATTTTATGTATATTTTTGCATTTGAAAATTAATATTTGGTGACTGTATTTCTCTTAAAATTATGCAGACTTAATTTTTAAATCGAGTTTAATAAAATATATGAACGCATACGTAGCTCAATCTATTTATGACTTAGATCTTGCCATTTTTAAAGTTTTGTAATTTTTATGATTATATCTAAGCGTTCTTTATTAAAATCTCGTTTCAATAAAATAATGTTAAAAGTCTTAGCATTTTTTACCTTTCGTATTCGTATTTAAAATTAAGCGAAATTAATTTGTTTTTCATTCTGAAATTAATGCACAAATACAATAATTTTATGAACTTTGTAAATACATATTTCCTTATATTTTTGTAAATCAGTTCGACCTCTGTATTGTGCAATGTATGTAACAATAAAATGCTTTTAATATAATTTTGACTCTTATTCAGATCAGGGTTAACTGCTGCCGTCTGTAATGCTAACAATCCTGAATAAAAATAGCGTGCAGACAACGACGATATAATACTAGACTCCGCATGCACGATCTAAGGAACAAAAACTATTCTGCCAACTCGCTGAGGTACTACGTAAGCGAGGGGGACGGGGTACTGCGTTGTGATTGGCTAACTCAAGGTCTGTTCTGTCTCAACGTATGTTTACGGCTCACAGGAGTGGTGGAAATGAGACGGATATAAGACTTTTTTGCCTGATGTGTTGACAGACATCGGTCGCCTGTTATTAGGAGTCTAGTATTATATCGTCGTTGCGTGCAGATGACAATCTGAACTTGAAGATATGATTCAGATCTCGTTAGCACACAGCACTGCAGTGCTTACGGCGCGTTGTGTTCTTCGCGGGCCTGAAAGATCTGTCAACACAATGACGGAGCCCCCATAAAGGGTCAAAGCCCGGGGTCGCGGGACTAACGAGCTACCGTGACCCCGGAACGTAAAGGGCTATTGTAAGACACCGTGGATTTTAGTCAGTAGAAGTCTGAAAGCCCTTCCTTCCCTGCCCTGGGTCACCTGGGTGGGAGGAGTCATTTGAAGATGCCACGCCAAAAAAAAAACCGCAGCCTTATAAACACAGGTGGTGTTGTCTGACGAGCTGAAGCAGGGACTCGGGCGAGACTGCCGCGTAGCAATTCTGCCGCTGCACTACTGCGGAACTCGGGTTGACATCTCATACAAACCCATAGAGAATACACGGGGCTAGCAGTCTGCGACATTTCTGCTGTGTGCTGAAGACTTCGGAATCATACCAACCATCCCTAGAAAGTTTGGCAACTTCAGAAGCGTGCATCTGTCTTGACGCACAGACGAGGGCACTATATCAAGTGTCTATTGGTTCTGGAACAACATAAATATTAAACAAAGGTGGGTACTGACCGTGACCGGTGTTACGGGACTTAGGCCGTGCGCTGCGTTAGTCGTGCGCACGGCGCGGGCGCCCGCGTGGCGTGCTGTTTCATGTAATCTCATCAACGGGCTACCCGCTGCACGCAGCGCTGATCTATGAAGATTAACGGTAACACACGGAAACTGCTACACATATCACGGTATACAAAACTAGTTTGTCTTGGCCTCGCTTTGTATGATCTTTTCAGACAATGAATCGGTCAGGATATACTGGTTTAGTATAGCTTGTGCAGTGCCGTAACTAGCCTTTTATGCGCCCAGTCCCAGTGTGAGCTATAACTGCACTCTGGTCTGTGGTCCTGCGGCCGTATTACGTCTTAAAAACCAGGCTTGTTCCAGCGAGTAAGTGATGACAGAGCTATACAAGTCGTCTAGCGCCATCTCGTTCACTCACTGGAACAAACCTGGTTTTAGAGACGTTTTAATACGGCCCCTGATTGTTACAGCCCTTCAAAAAGTAATTTGATGTAGAATCAAATAATTTACGTCGAAAAACTGGCCCTGGTCTGGCCATTTCTGCGCCGTACCCAGTCTCTCTATGGATACTACCAATATACTTAATAGCGGGTAGTAATACTCGGTTTTAATGCCTTTATTTCCGTTAAAGCAATCAAAAAATCTCTACATACATGTTAAATTTAGTCTTAATATTCAAGATAGCTCTAAATAAATAAAAAATGTGGTATAAATATTGCCTTTATTATATTTACATTTAAATCTATTTCTAAAAACTATTCATACTGTACAGTATAAAACAGATACCTATATATTTTTTTAACATATTTTTTTTTAACATAGATATAATTTTACGTTTATTTATTAGTTACAGCCCACTTTACAAATAAATGTTTACACACAGATAAAACTTATTTCAGGTATAATAAATAAAACACAGTAACAAAAAAAAATGTTCCAAATATTCTAAAGTGGGGGTAGTTGTATCGAGTGCGCGTAGACAGTACTAACGTTAGTAGTCAGTCAGTTCTTGTGTTTCGTCGAGCACGCACGTTCTACTGCGAGGCTACTGTGAGGCTACTGTGTTCTTAGCTTCTACATTGTATCGGTCGCGAGTGTTCACTGAGATTTACGGTCCTAAAAACTGGTAAATAACCTAAAGTGTGTCGGGTAGCACTGCCGGCTATCATTATAATAACCTTTTTTATGTCATAACAGATTTAAAATTTGCAAAGCAATTCAACCAATTTGCATCGCCGATCAACTAGAAGTAAAAATCGTCCTTACTGCTACATACATGCGATAAAGGCGCTGCCAATATAAAACGTTCGATTTTCTGTGGGTACTTGAAAAAAAACATGCTTGCCATGACGACAATTCGGTCGAATTGCATCATTATGGCTGCTACACACCTTACGATAAATCGTTACGATTAGTCGGTACAGATAAACTGCAACGATAAATCGACAAGTGTGTATGAGAAAAACTGTACAGTTTGTCCGATTTTATAAGACTGTACAGTTGAACGGAACAGTATGAAATTTTGGATAGATAAATCGGAATCGGATGAAACTGTACCGATAAATCGTAACGTGTGTGGCCATTTGTTCAGTTTTTGCCTTATAAACCAACAACTGCCAACGCATCGTCAGTCGAAGCCATGGCTCAAGTAATGATTAATCGTACAGTTTTCTAGTACCTGTCTGAAGGTGTGTGGGCACTACCGAAACTGTGCAGTTTTATCTGTACCGTTCAATCGGTAACGATTTATCGTAAGGTGTGTAGCAGCCATTAGATCGTAGTAATAGGGGTGATTTTCACTTTTTGTTCGTCGGCAACACAAGTCAGTCGATTCGCGACATGAGCAAGGGCGACTCATTATTCAAAAAGTGCGATCGTTTGCCGGCTTTCAACCATTTTATAACAAACCTATCCTACAAAGACTATTTCTCTAGTAATTCTGTGTGAGTGTTAAGTGTCAAATGAACGGTTTCTGTACTGTGTAGTGGAGTGGCGTCGTGGAACATCGTCAACGACGAGGAACAGTGAGTACCTTTCCCCTTAGTCCTATTTTTCCACGTGATTGTGCATGATTAAAAGCGAGCAGTGGTGGCCCAGTGGTATCGGCCCCGACTTACGAGTTGTAGGTCGTGGGTTCGAATCTAGGCAGGCGCATTGCTTTGTGTAATTTATTTCAAAACAGTGAAGGAAAACATCGTGAGGAAACCGGCATGTCCTAGAACCAAAAATTCAAAGATATGTGACATCCATCAATCCGCACTGGGCCCGCGTGGTGGATTATGGCCCACTCCCTCACAGAGAAGAGGCCTGTGTCCCAGCAGTGGGAACATTAATAGGCCGATGATGATGATGAAAAGCTCGCCTACAAACACAGTTCCATCGAAGTTTTTTATCTACCAACTACCTCAACACAGATCATCTTTGTTTTTATCCAGATATAACCCTATCATTTCCTATCTCTTCGTGGGCCGACGACGAGAGTTTATGTCACAATAGATTAATTCTATTGAAAGTCATACGTCATACTTTCATTTTTTATGGACTATGAAGATCCTACGTATAATTTAAATAGGGATTTTCTATAATTATGTTTTTCATAAAGTAGGATTCTGAATCATGATTTACTCTGGATCTTGAAAGTATTGTTCGTTTTTGCCATAGACTTGTAGAATGGTCTGAGACATACCTGCATGAAGTCTGTGACTCTCTTAGAGAAAGCGATTCAGCTGCCCCTCTAGCTAGACTCTATACCTATCTCTATAAGTAAATTTTGTATGAATCTTCTAGAAATAAAAACGCGACCGTCCTTTTCTTCCCGTTATTATTTGACATTTTGGTTTTGGAAGACTCAATCCATTCTCTGTGTCTATGTGGAGCACACGGCAAGTTACGGCAACGCACCGCACCGCTCATATGACCACTAGTATAGCAAAATTCATGCGATGCGCTCCTTAACGCCGTGAGCTGTGTTAGTATGGTAAACAACATAATTATGTCCACTACGATTTTATACTTCTTAGTATTCATAAAGGTAAACTATTACGATTTTCTCATAAAATGGCCTGAACTAATAAAGTAGGACGTAATATTCAATACACTTATTTAATATCACTTAACTTCTTCTCCCCCTGTTCTGAAACAAGAGTTTCATGAAGTTTTGACAGGTTGTCGTTTTTAATTGTAGCTGCTTTTTCTAACGCCTGGTTGTATTGGTCGTCTCTGCAAAATGAAAGAACAATGCGTCAAAAAAACAATACTTGAATAATTCAAGGTAATGTAGTGCTTGTCAAGGTAGGCACGTGATTTGGTGAAGCTGTTGGTTCCGGTTGCAACCAGCTACCATTATTATTTTTCTTGAGAGCAGTGGTGGCCCAGTGGTATCGGTCCCGACTTACGAGTTGTAGGTCGTGGGTTCAAACCCCGCCAGGCGCATTACTTTGTGTAATTTATTTCATCACCACTGCTCTCAAAACGGTGAAGGAAAACATCGTGAGGAAACCGGAATGTCCTAGAACCAAAAATTCGAAGACATGTGACATCTACCAACCCGCACTGGGGACGCGTGGTGGATTATGGCCCACTCCCTCTCACAGAGATGATGATTATTTTTCTTAGTACCTACTGAGTTGTAGAAATGTAGACGTCAGACGGGGAGTTGCTTAATATTTCAGTCTTTTACATTAAGAGACTGCCTACCTAACTTCCAATGTATTCCATGGCATTGGGTTAGACAGGAAGTCAAAGAAAACAATATTATTACATTTTAGCAGAGATTAGCAGCTGTTAGCAGCTATTTGTAAAAACTGTCTGAAATTCAGAACTGTGAAAATGACAATGTGGAATATTAAATTAAAATTAAGTTTATTAATTTCTCCTATGTCGTGAGTTTTATAAACGTAGAAACTCAAAAACACCCACACCTACAAATATTTGCTCCGTGCGGGGACCGACCCCGCAACAAGATGCGCGCATCAGTCGAATCGAACGCTCAGCCACTACTGCGCCAAACGCGCCGACAAATGTTGTGCATGTTTTTCTCAAATAAAGTTTTAATAAACTCACCTGGCTTCTTTTATACTATGTAAAGCTTTTCTAATATCTTCCATGCTGACACCAGTGATTTTTAAAATTCCTAGTATTGCTAGTCCAGCAATAGTACTTAAAACAGTTCCTGAAAAACAAATGGGTTATGTATATAATAGAAAACCGTTCCATAAAAGTAATAAAATATCAAAGTGATTTATGCTAATGAAACACAATATTCAAATGAACTCCATAATTAGAGAAGTTTATATTTATTTAAAACTTGTAAAATTTAGTCATGGTTATTGGTTACTTATTTACTAATGTAAGCTCTCTCACTTATGTAAGCTCTGAAAGAGGTCACATTCAAAGCTTTATCAAAATATTAAATTAATGTAATCTTATTACAATTGAGCTTTGGAATTTGTGGTTACACCTTATAAATTGTACCTTGAATTTCGTATAATCTTAATGAATATAAATGTAATTACAATATTTCATACCTAAACCGGCACCAACTAATACAGCAGCAAGTCCCATATCTATCTTGTATAAAGCGCCAGTGAGAGCTCCCGCTGATACAAATTCAATTAGAGATGTATCTCCTCTATAAACTGATATTGTTGTTGATGTTAAACTGAAAAAAACAGACTTCAAAATAATAATTTGTAAACCTGGCCCTATAGTCAAACACCAAGTTTCTAACTTAATATCCAAGCTGACAAAGTTGAAAATCTGTTAAAGACTGCTGAGCGGTAGTGAACAGAATGAACGAAAACATTATTTTGAATAGATTTTCAACTTTATGTGCTAGGGTTTAAAGTTGAAAATCTAATAAATTTTCCTGAGTGTTTACGTTAACACTTGCAGTTTGGCTATAAGGCCTGGAAGGCAACATAATTATATTTCCAACTCAATTCTGTGACTGCCAGACCTGCATTCTCAGACTCTTTGTGATAACAATCTGCTGACGGAGCGGGTTTAAATTACTGTAATTGTGTAAAGTACTTTATTATCTTACCTGAATATTCCTGTGAAGAAGCATAACCTCCAGCCCCACTTATAAGCTCCCTTTGCAAAGGCTACAGTCACATAATCTTGCAGTCTTTTCTGAAATCCAAAACACACATAATTTAACCATTTTATTCTGAATTTAAATAATAAGGTGTACATGTCCAAGCCTTAGTATCCAAAATAAAACTAACACCTATAATAATATTTATAAAAGAGTAAGTATGGTGTTTCTTGCCCATTTTTCTCCATAAAAACCTACCCTTGCAAATGTGTAGAATCAATCCCATCCTATTTCCTTTAACTTTAATATTTGACATGCAAAAGTGGCACTTAGCTGGCTTAATTGAAATGATTTAACATTAAGTCAAATTACTGACATAACTAGTCTTAACACATAACAGTAGAGATTATTAAAAAGAAATGTAAAAATGTTTATTGCCGCTTTAATATTTTAAAATTCCAAAATTCCGAATGAGCACTATATTAAACTGTCTTTACAGTTGATTTTACAGAATTTCTTAGATCTCGTTTTATAGAATGAACATTTATGGTTACCAATAAATTTTATCATTTAAAACAGTATAGATCACAACAGAGAAGAGATAGGGCTCAAAAGTATTTAAAAGAAAGAGCATGGATAAGTGATGCTGTAATTTTTACACAGTTACTTCATCATACATACTCTACCTTCGCCTCCGCAGTAGATTTAAAAATAGTTGCTTGATTATTTTCTATGAAATTCATATAAGCCACTCGGGAACTAACAAATCCTCCCATACAAGCACCAACAAAGGCTCCACATAGTGCCGACTGAAGGACTGTGTTCAGTTCCACAGACATTTCTTCATACTCACTGAAATTGAGACAAATATCAAGGCTTTTAGATGAGGTTATAACTTTTCTTTTGCAAGTTTCTGAATCCATAGAGCTACTGAATTATTTATTAGTATGTGTCTTAGTACGTGAAAACTCTACGAAAATGCACGAAATCAGTTACAATTTCCGTAATTAAACGAAAAATTCTTCAGAAAAATATCCCAGTCAAAGAATGAAAACTTATGGATTCTGGTATTTCCTGACTTACTTTCCTGTATACATTAGTTTCACTCGATCCCATCCAGTTTGAGGAGGTGTAGTAGTGGGTTTATTCAGTAAATCGTAGTCATATTGTGCTGGAGATTTACTGAAGATAGAAATGCCTAAAGACGGAGACAATCTCAGCACGGTCCGAAACATAATGAAGGACAGATTTTGTCTAATAGACCACTGACATCACAAGTCTTTGTAAAAAGAGATGCCGTCTTATTTTTAAATTAAATATTATTTGTTCAGCTAATCCCGTTCCCGTTCCCGGTGACGAGTGACATTCAGTGTTGCCGTTTCGACAGTCTAGTTTGTGGCCATATGTAAGAAAAGTGGCCAGTTTTGCAAAAAAATCTCTTTCAAAATTCCGCTAGAAGTGGCTAAAGTGCTTTTGGTCTGTTACTGCTATCCAATTACTATTGATAATATAATTTCGGCATGGGGGATAAATGGGTTAACTACAACAATTTTACTACTTAGTATTTATTATTTGTTAAAAGCTGATTAAAATAAACTTAATCTGGCACAACTCTAAAGTGACCATATAATTGACAATATTATTGTCAATTATTTGGTTTAAAATTTTATTAAAAATCAATGAATTTCAAAGTCTACAATGTCACTCGAAGATTCAGTAATCTCTTCGTCAATGCTTGATGATGTGGATGGTAATTCAGTTTGTTTTACCGATTTGACCGTTTTTGTGACTTTGTTTAAAAGTTCAGGTGGCTGTGGGGAAAGAGATAGCGCTCGACGACTTTTATAGCTCTGTCTCTTTCCCACAGCCTAAACTGAATCGCGTTAAGAGCTCGTGGTAAGGCCTCAGTAGGCAAAACATAATTGTGGCAAGCTTTTTTTAATATTTTTAATTGGCTTTTTGTAGTTTGGTTTAATGGGGAAGGCAAGTGTCAAAGTGACAAGTGACAGTTTGGTCCCAAAAGAACTGTCAAATCAAAGGAATTTTCTGAAAAAAAACGATTTATTGATGTAAAATGACTAGATATTGTGTAATAAGCTGTAAAAATGATGGAAAATACAAATTTCCGACAGTTCACACTATCAAGAAATAATGGGTAGCTGCTTTGACTGCCTTGAGAACAAAAATTGAATTTTATCTAAGGAAAAGCTATATGATAAACAAATATCCAGCCTTGCGAAGCCGAGACAGGCCGTTAGTTGAGTTTATTAATGAAATTCTATGATTATACCATAACTAAACAATCGAATACACTTTTCAAAATTATATCTACTTTTCTATTGGAGGTTAAGTACCAGTATTGCATCGCTCCATAAATCATGAAATGGTTCGTCTGGCGGAAGAATTATCACTTGGAACGACTTTTGTGATAGTTGTGGTGTTAAGAAATTAAATATATTGTGATATTTCTATAATCTAAATAGAAATAAGGGGTAAAATTACTGACTTAAAACATTATGATATTTTATCAAAATAGAAAGTCAGAAAAAGCATTATATTCTTGTTAAAGGAGAGGACAGGTAAAACATACCTAAACTCAAAAATTGAAACCTCAACTACAAGTAATTGTGGATTTACTACGGTAAAATCAAATGTATTACCACTCAGTTTAATCACTTTTTTCCTCTTGTAGATGCACCGCGGCTTCTTAATTCTTCTTTTAGTATATGCACTTGCATTGACGAATAATTTTCCATATTTGTTTTGTATTTATACTAAATTTTTTTAACAATTAATCTTTTTTGTTTTTTATACAAGCTATACAGTAATCTGACGTGGGGACCAACTATCGCAGCGCCATCTACGATTAGCTTTGAGTTGCCATCCCCATTAGTCGGTAGACTTCTAATAGTAACTATAGGAAGTTCAACAATCGAAAAATCAGCCAGAAGTGGCTAGATTTACTTTGGTGGCTAAAATAGTTTTCTATTGGCAAAAACCGTTGAAAATCCGCTAGATCTAGCCACAAAGTGGCTAAAACGGCAACACTGGTGACATTCACTATTTTCCCGCAGTGACATTGACATATTGTTGACAATTGACATTAGAGGCAAGAAGGGATAATATGAAAATATCGATGAAACGATTTAATCGATAGAATTTATAAAGAGTTATGAAAAGTGTTCCTGGAAGTACAGCTTGACATAAAAATGTAGAAAACCGGAAGTCGCCACTGTCTTCGCGCTACCAACACTTTGAATGATTTTATTTAATTTTTTTTCACTTATTTCGTTATTTTTATGGCACAATAATAAATCTAACAAACCTGCGGTCTTTGCTTACATCAAATATCAAAGATTTAAAAAGGCTGTCAGAAATAAAAATTTTAGTTCCGTTTCAACCCGTTCTGGCCAAGCTGTACAGCTTGACATAAAAATGTATAAAACCGGAAGTCGCCACTGTCTTCGCGCTACCAGCACTTTGAATGATTTTTTTTTTTTCACTTATTACGTTAGTTTTATGGCACAATAATAAATCTAACAAACATAGAGTACATTTGTATATAGCTAACAAACCTGCGGTCTTTGTTTACATCAAATATCAAAGATTTCAAAACGCTGTCAGAAATAAAAATTTTAGTTCTGTTTCAATCCGTTCTGGCCAACGAACGTCTTGAAACGGAATTGATCTTTTTATTTTCTGACAACATTTTAAACTCTTTGATATTTGATTTAAACAAAGAACGCAGGATTGTTAGATTTATTATTGTGCATAAAAACATTCAAAGTGCTGTGGTAGCGAGAGCACAGTGGCGACTTCCGGTTTTCTACTCTAATCTGCCAAGCTGTAGAGTAGAAAACCGGAAGTCGCCACTGTGCTATTCATTATAACAACCCGCTGTGAATGTATAGCGTACCAAACTATAGTCTTGATACTTTTGTTAATATTTTTTTTTTACGAATAATAATTTATCAAATTATTCAAGTCATCAATCAGTAAGTATCATTTAATTGGACAAGAATTTATTAATGTGCTCGATGAATATTTTTCGAAATTTCACTTATTTCATATGCAAGCTATTCAAAACAGAATCAGGTTCATTAATTAACACTTTGATTCATCTAATTACATACCTGTCATATCAGCGGTTTTTTAGTAAACATCGTTGGGATCGGTAAGTTATGGTTTTGGTCCTTTTTTCTACCAAACATTGCATAAAAACCTTATAAAATACACTCGAAAAACATAACCCTCCTGGCGCAGTCGGGTAATAATGTCGCTACCAGCACTTTGAATGATTTTATTTTTAATTTTTTCACTTATTACGTTAGTTTTATGGCACAATAATAAATCTAACAAACCTGCGTTCTTTGTTTACATCAAATGTCAAAGATTTTAAAACGTTGCCAGCAAACAAAAAGATTACTACTGTTTCAAGACTTTCTTGCTAAGCTGTAGATCAAATCAAATAGGCATGCCCCTTGCATGGGCAAGGGGCGAGGTTATTTTCAATCCCTAAACTTTTGAGACATGGGGTTTTATTTTTACGGTAACCAATGCTTAGAAAATGAAATGAATAGAAAAATTCTCTAACGGGTAAAACAATTTATGTAAAATAATAAACTAGAGAAAAACATGACAAGATCGAGACGTCCCGCGTCCGCCTGAGTGTGACCGTGCGTCAAGGAAAATATGCCTATTTGCGCTTTGCGTAACTGAAAATCAAGATATGGGAAAACAAGTGCTCAATTTATTTTCCTCAATTATTATTTTTTTATTTTAACCTTGTATTTAAGATGTTTTTAAATATTTTCTGATATTAGTCTAGAACACTTGCATTCTATAAATAAACGCCACTTTGCTAAGGAATTAGAGTTGTCTGTTTATCGATATGTACTGTAGATATTAAAATTATGTCGAAAAGTCATTAAAATATCAAATAAGAAATTTCATATACTGACTTGTTCGTTGAACTAGCGATCACAAGCCCGACTGCAAATTTTTCATGAACTACTCAGAACAGGAACAGCCACGGAGCCAGGATTTGAACCTGGTTTACGGCAATAGGCTCGTCCACTTTTAAATGTCTATAACAAAACTGGCCGCCCGCATCCTTGTTAAGAGATACTTACGGAAAAACTTTCTTTTTAGGAGACTAGCTCTCTTTTGAAATATTTTTATTTTGATCAAGTGCGAGCCATCTACAAAAATTAATTAAAATATTTTTTTATGCCTTTCGACACATCATGTAAGGCTCATTTCATTTTAATATGGGGAAAAATAAAATCAAGACGATAGAAATTGGTCAAAACCTCTTTCATACAAAATAAAAGAGCGAAAAAATTCATTTTTCCATTTTTCATTCATCCATTTTTTATGTAAGTTAATAAAAAATACTGTTCGAACTGCGCACGGGGGGTGGGAGGACGGTGAAGTGTGCCTGGACATGAGTCGAACTGCGCAGTGGGGGTGGGAGAAAGGTTAAGGGAAGGTTCATATTTGACGGAACGTCCGTCGCGTAATTATCGGTCGCGTAAAGCCAGAACAGACAAATGTATAGAAAAACACTTCACCGTTCACACTCAACCGATGATACGTTGGTGCGTCAAAGAACATTTGATGATACGCTCGACAGATGTTCCGTCAGATATGAACCTTCCCTAAGTGTGCGTGTATCGCGGGCGGCCATTTGTTAAATTAATAATAATAATAATATATAATAATAATAGTTTTATTTTCTCTCACAATGGATTTGTAGCACTTAACAGTTTTGTACATCACGTGAGTTCACATTGTGAGAGCTGGTGCCTGATGAAGGTTTAGAGAAAACCTGTGTTACAGGTCACCAGACCCCACGTAGCGGTAACATATCTTTAAAGACACGTATGTAGGTAGGTACTAAAGTAAAAAAAAACAAGAAAAAATAATATTAACAAAACAAAAATAACAAAAGCAAAAACAGTAGAAAGTCTTTTATACAGTCGGAGGGTATGTGGTGAATCGTGGTGAGTGTGTGTGCGTGTGTGTCTAAAATGTGAGTTGTGGTGAATGTAAAATTTGAATACTGCGTCTATTTGAACGCTAATAATTGGAAAAGTTTAGCAACAGCATTAGTTATGTAGTAACATAATCCGTAAAAGAGATGCAGAAGAGGAGTGAGATTATTTTTTAAGTTTGTGGTAGCAATTTCTCTGTGTCATCATAACAAAGGGTTTTCAGGAATTGGGATACTTTTTGTTTACAGTTATGTTTATTTAGAGGATAAATATTATGGCTTTTATTAATTATATTATACAGATAGTCCCCTAGGTAACAGAAAAACTTATGTGCCAGACATAAACGGAAATATTCAGTTCTGCACACAGTACCCTTTTTTCGTTTATCTTTCAGTAGATTCGAATCATAAACTAGTTCCGAGTGCTTTTTGAGGACTGTGTGCAGAATGAAGGTTTGTCGTATTGACAGTAAGTCCCACTTTTTGTATAGGTCGACTGTAGGGAATCGGTAGGGGTATTAATAATATACGATTGTATCAATAAATTATAATTTTATTTCTGTTCTGCCTTTACACATTTTTTTTTAATTTATTAAAATTTAAAATCCAAGTTAACTTTATCGATGTTAATGTATCGATAATTATGCCATTCTAAAATATAGCATTGCACCTCTATCAAAATGTGCCTAGTAGTGACATCTATCGCATACATAGCTGAAATATGTATATTTAATACGTGGTTTTCCTTTGCAACGCCAGATAGCGCTACTGATGCACCGCATCAACATTAATTTTTGTATGACAATATTCCAAATGCCCGCTCTATAGTTTTTTTAAATTTCTTTGATCTTAAGTAAAGTCTGGACAGATCGACTCCTCATTTAAACTCTAGTCCTCTAGTCAGACTAGAGTTATCGGCGCCACCATATTCCAGTACGGTGGCGCCGGTTGCTGGTATTCCTTGTTATTATAGAGTACAGTAGGTATATAGCTGTGGTATACGGGAACACCCAAATACTCCGAAATATTTTATTCTGAATTTCGATATTCCGCTTTTCAAAACTCCGAATATCGTTATACCTAAAAATTACAAAATCTATTATTAAGAATCTCGAAATTTATTTGACCGAAAGTCGTATGTCATCTCGATGAGTTCTCATTCCGATAAACGAAATTCCGATTTTCAATATTCCGAATAAACTGATTTTATCGGAATATTGAAAATCGGAATTTCGTTGACCCACTTCTGTTGCCCAGAAATTTTCCTTTCCATACAATGAAATGATCCTTAATAGACACTAAATCAAATAAGATCATAAAAAAGGTGTCAATTTTTTCGTTCAAATAATTTGTATGAAAAAATATTTTGCAAAATTTGAACAACTTCCGCCGTCCCGATTTTTTCTTGTGATACAATGAAATGATCCTTACATGAAAAAGAGTCGACGGCACTAAAAAAAAATTTGGCCAATTTCACTCATTTCTGTGGACAACTCACACTTGACCAAAAAAATAAAAACGCCAAAATTGTCAAAATCAAAAAAGAGCTAAAGGTTTCTAAGAAAGTTTTCCCGTATCTCTCATGGATTCGGATTTCTCCCTTTTGTCCCATTTTAAAGAAACACCCTGTATAGTATTGACTTTTGATTGGTATTCGATCTACGCCGCTATTAGTCCAGTCAACGAATGATTACAGAGGGAAGTCTTGGAACACAATTTTTGACTTCATATCTTTGTTTAGACTAGTTAGGAGGTAAACATTTCAAAAGTCCCCGCCCCTAGCCCTTGAGCTTTGGGGGGGGGGGGAGTTTGAGGGTACCATTTTTTGGTTTTTCGCTTATATCTCGGAAACCGTGCGTCCTAGCGGCATAAACATGTTTGAACGAAATAAAAGCTGAATAAATTCCCCATAAGGGTTATTCAGTGAGCATTTCGATAACTTGTATAGTTTTCGATGTATCTGCTCTTGAATGTATTTTATTTCGTTCAGCTAGGACGCATGGTTTCCGAGATAAGTATAAGTAAGTGAAAAACCAAAAAATGGTACCTGCAACCCCCCCCCCCCCCTCCCCCAAAGCTCAAGGGCTAGGGGCGGGGACATTTGATATGTTCACCTAGTCCTAACTAGTCCAAACAAAGTTCGTAGTCAAAAATTGTGTTCCAAGACTTTCCCTCTATACCTTATTTTGAGCATTCGTTGACTGGGCCACAGAGGTTACTGGGCTATATGTTGTCTTTTCAAGTTGATATTACTTACCTATGTTTTATCATTACTTCAACCCGTATTATTTTTAGGTGAAATTAGAACATGGGAATAATAAATTAAATAAGAACTCCATTTTCAACTATATTTTATTATAAAATCACAAAGAATAAATCTAGAATTCAATAGGGTAGTCACTTAGATTTTAATATTGTTGTATATATTTATAATTCATATAACTGTTTTACATATTGTAGTTTAGTGAGCGTCTGACCTCTCAGATGGATTAGACGCGTTTCATAAAATTAATTTTCCCAAAACAATCATCAAAATATGTTTTATCTTGAAATATAGCTCGTTAAAGCTTGCCATTTTGATTTTTAACGTGTATTTATTAGAGACAAAACTTTAGTTAAGTTGAAAGGAAAAATATTATTATATCCCTGTTATTTTTCCCAACGATTGGTCTTTGGCATATTGAATTAAGACTAATTAATATTGACATGTTCAAATTGTTTCAGCAAGTCTTACTACGATAGTGAACGAAACTAGATGTGCTTCCCAAGAAACTGATGAGATAAACGTTACTCGAACGATTGTTTACATCTATTTAACTATTTTAACTTTACACACAACCCTTTAATTTGCACACCTTTATTTAATTCTTTTAATGAAACAACTAAAACATTAAAACAAGAGGAAACAAGGGAGGTAGTAACAGTAATACTTCCTAAGAAGGGTTCTCGATAAGTTAGGTAGGTATATAATTAACTAGAGCGACTACTGAAATTAAGATAGGATATTTAACTAGTAAATCTTAAAGTAATGATTATGTTAATCTTTACTATAGATCCTATTAATTTAATTTGTAATTATTAACATAGTCGTGTATAATATTTACATTCTCAGATTAATTTAACATGAGTGTGGCCGCCACTTTTCCGCACTAGTGCTCTCCAAACAAATTAATTTAAATTCATACAATACAATGCCGCTGGTTGGTTGTTCCCTCCTGTTGTGACTCGGGTCTCGTCTATCAAGTGGCAGGCACACAATAATTTCGCTAATAACGTTTCATTTACGGAATGGTTCAGTTCTTTCCACACAGTAGGAATAAGGGACGTGGCACGGACACAAAATAACCGCCTCGGGCGATCAAATGCCACGGGCAGCGCTATAATTTTAATTCACATTATACCCTGTGCGAAATATAATATTCCACTTGATAATATTATATATAACATAATTATCATTGGCAATATTTTAAGTCCCTTACTCCCTTTACAATTCAACTAAACAACGTGTTTTTATTTCGCCTAAATATCTTTTTCTCAAGTCAGAAGACTCGGTTGAAAAAAGGTAGAGAATTTATTCACAAGTTATATAAATATATCGAAGCGTAATAGATATACTTTAAAATGTAGTCGAGTGTAGATTTTGCCAGGATAGTAATAATTAAGTTCTAAAAGTACGAATATGTCTAGAATACCAATTGTGTACAAATGTACATCATCTCATTATATTGATCCCCTTTAAAATTTATAAGTTTTATTTACAAATAGTTTCTTGAAACTTCTTCAGGTGGTCTGAAATAAAGGGACGAAATAATAACCACATACATTCATGAACAACAAACTGAATGAAGGCAGTGAGTGAGTGAACCAAACGTTGTTGTTAAGCGCCTCGTCCACGATAGATTAAAATAACGTAGAGCGACTCTCATAGGGCAATCTACGACGTGTACACATTAGCGAGACTACCCTAGCTAGAGTATCACTACAGTCTACGTAGACACGCTCGGCTACTCTCGGAAGGCGTCGTGGACGCAGGTGCGAGAGCTAGATGAGCAATATGAATAGAGAGCTCTCGAATTGTCTACCCGCCTTAATCAGTCTAGCTAGAGCTTGAGTAGCAAAACACGTGTTTTGTTTTATTTAATGTAGAATTCTGCATTGCTTTATTACCTTGATGAAGGTCGAAACATGTTTGGTCAAAAGAAGAAACCATTAAAAATGATACAAATGTATGAAGGCTTTCCAGAATTATGGAATAAGTATATCTCATAATCATTGCGAAACAAAAAAAAAACATCGTTTAACAATTATTAGTGAAGCATTTTAGATTTAGTATCCATTGTTTAACCCAGCAGCTTCTTTTAACCTTTTGCTCTTTTTTTCTTTTTCAATAACAAAGAAACCACAATCGCTGTTAAGCGTGACCGCGACATGTTTTCAACTGAGAGAGCTATGATTGAGAGTGTATATCGTGACCGAATATACTTTAGTCTACGAGTAGTGTAGTGTACGCAGGCCAAAATTTCTCTATGATAGAGCTACCCTACGATAGAGCAAAAAATGCAATAGGGTGCTCTAATGATCTCTACGTGTACGTAGAAATGAGAGTATAGATTAGATTAGTCTCCAACCTGTCTAGCTCTATTCTCTCTCCGTGGACGAGGCGCTTTACTCCGCCCGCTGTCCTACCGTAGACAATTGGTATGGAAATTGAAATAAAAAGGGATGTAGGTAGAAAGGGAAAGGATTGAAAATAAAGAACAAAAAGTATCAATGATAATAATAGTTTAATTATGAAATTAAAAATAAAGAGTGAAACTAACCACACAAAAGGCTTAAAATTAAAATAAGAGAAGGCGACGACACGTAACGTTACAAGCATCGACTGTCGCCGCGGAGGTGGAAGGAAGTCAGACAACATCTAAGCAGAATATCGAGGAGCATGACAGAGTAAATATATGCGCCTTAGCCAAAGTTCTATTTATTGATATGTTGGCCTTTATTCATATCATTATGGAATACTAAATACAGCTAATATATGTATGTAGTAGAGATAAATATTATAAAGCGCAATAAAATATAAGCATATTCAGAATGATATGCGGAGATATGTATGGAACGCAAGAGATACATACGAAGTACACGATAACGCAGATATAGATCGGCGTGCACCGCGCCGACACATCACATCGCGAGGATGGACATCAATTAACACATTCGAAAACAACTTTCACATCATTTTTCAACGCATAACTTTAACTAACAAATTGAAACAATGTTCACTTACAATGAATAAAATTGCATATATTGCGCTTAATAAAACTCTCAAATATAATTTAACTGTAACATTTTCATCAACTTTTCAATAAATGTTAAGATTACTTCAATTACCATTTACCTAAAATAATCTGTATTGACTTTAAATTTGGCATCTCATCCTAAACACTGATCTATTTATTTATTTTTAATAATATTACCATTAAAATCTAGATATTTAAAATACTTCTCTAAACACATAAGTTCCTATAATTATCTATTAGTCAATACCAATGTTATTGAGAAAACTTTAGGCCTGAAAACGCTACACACAGTAAATAGTAATCGACCATGTCTACGAATGTATTGAGCACAAGCGACTGAGTAACTGATCTGTACAGGCTGAGCGAGCCGGCCGGCCTGCGACCGCCACGTGTGTGTAGCGTCCTGCACTGAGTACACTGGATATGTAATCTCCTCTTTGTGATTCTTGTTTAATTTAAATACATAATAATAATACAATTATTATTAAAATTACAAATGCGATTACCGCCGCTCTCACGTCACTCGACCACCACTCCTCACCATTTCAAAACACAGGCACAGAATCCTGCGCCGTATAGAAAAACATTTTCAAAAACGTGCAAAATATCACCACACCCTGGTCACCTAACATTATCTAAACCAAATAACTACTTTTACGTTCTTATTATAGGTAGGTACTGATTAATACAATTGTATGATTAAATTTTTCTATTAAATCTTACACGTAATGACAATCTAATATTTTTTTCAGTTTAATCATCTTACTAAGCTCTATCTTTATTTCTTATGTATGTTACGTGATAATATATTATACATTCATAATAGTGTAAATATGTGATTTTTATAACTTCACAAATGTTTTTTTCTAAAATAAAATGTTATTTTTTTTTACTTTTTTTTTGCGTCTATTTTGTGACATGGGATATGTTGAAAGTAATGTAATAGTTAAACTGGCTGATGTAGTATAACGTGCATGCACTGGCGGGACCACGAGTGCAGGTAGCGGTGATCCGATCTATGTACACCTCGTACGTTTTATTTATCCTACAATATACATCCCTTTTTCTATCCTAATTGAATACCGACCGTGGCATCGTCGAGATATGTTATGCATTGATTGATAAGTGACTTACAATATTAATTAACATGCCACGGGGCTGGCGGCGCGTTCCCGCGATGGCAGTTTCCTCTACTCGTCATATTCAGGTATCTGTTTCACGCATGCTTTGCCTAATCACATAATCTGGACGTGTAACTGAACACTTAAACTGGTCCTAACGGTAGTGTGGCTCTCGCGGCATCCCTCTACCAACAAATTCGTTACCATATACAATCTTTATACAAAAGCTTTCCTACCAGACTTTAAATATTTTGAGACGAATTCATAAGATTTTGATAACGTAATCACTTAATTCACAAACTTAATCTCTTTTGCATTGGACTAGACATATTTTTTAATTAATTTAAGAAGGCAAAGATGTGTGAAATCCAATCGAGAGCTTAGCGAAGTCCAAGTGTGAAAAGCTTAACGCATCGAAGTGGGAGGGTGTCTATATACAAAACGAAGTATCGAGAAGGACAGATCATTAACTAAAATACTGTTTCATGAAGTTATTGTGACCTAGTGTAAATACTGTTGATTAAATATGTCGTAGAGCAAAATCAGATCTGGCTAATACTTGATAGACCGTCGCCGCAACTCCACTGCAGTGTGGCAATGCGTAGCAATCGTGAAATTATTCTAAAGTATACATGTTCGCGACGGATGACCCGCCACTCACAAATAAATAATTATCTAAAATTAACCACTTAGTGAAACGTATGCACGAGCATTTATATTTATGTTGTAGCTACCATTATTATAAATTAACATCGAAATAAATGCATCATGTCACTATTATGTCACTGAACATAACGTTTAAATAGTGATATACAACTAGATGCTTAGCGATAAGAGTTGTGATTACACTAACTAATCGTCAATAACTATGAATGAAGTAAAGAACAGACAATATTCTCCTAACAACGAAACAAGAATGGAAGCAAGAGCACCGGCCCCCGGTGACAGAACACGGATACATCTAAAATATATTATTAAAATTATTCTATAACTAATATTGCACACACATACACATTTCTAAACATAACATTCCAGTAATCAAATAAGAAAAAAATGTGTATGCGTACAAAACTATATTTACTTACAAAGAAATGCAATAATAGTAAATTGTGCATATTAAAATAGACAATAATAAAATATATGTATAAAATACAATTTAATAGTAATAACTGCAAATTAATAATGTGACGCAAGAGATATTTATTTCAACAATGTGCTAAATAATTTGATGAATATAAATTGTAAGGTGGTACATAAACTGGCTGTTGTACTGGATGAGCAAGCGAGCAATGTTTGACATTGCGACCTTCATACACGCGAGACGCCCAGTGCCAACATAACTAGCGCAATCTAATTGCAAAACATACCATCCTGATAATCATAACGAAATCATAAATTGTAACCATCGGAAAATATTACGACAATATAAAAAATAAAATAATTGATATACTTATTTAGAATATGGAATGAATATCACACAAAATATAATTCCTCTCTACGTTAATACGTTCGTTCAGAATCGTATCGAAAATACAGTAGATATAAGCAGCGCTTGACTGTGATGACAGTATCTTAGATTAGATGTACAGTAACAGTAAACGTACGTATTTATTAAGAAAATAGAATAGCACTTAATATCTAGTGTTCCGTGTAAGCGTAATACAGATATATTTTAATTTCAGTCGAGGGTAATTCTCGATTTGTGTGAGAGGTACGATGTTGGTCAGTCGCGTCATGGAGGCTCGCGCCGTCGCGGGGTCTGGGAGGCCTGACGTCGGCGGTCTGGGAGGCCTGACGTCGGCGGTCTGGGAGGCCTGACGTCGAAGTATCTGAGTAGGCCGGTCGACTGCGACGTGACGCGACTGCCGCTTGTGTGATATTCCGGTCGCGCGGACTTAGATCGAAGACTTGGAGAAGGACACTCGCAGGTGGTTGGACTCGGACAGCTGGTAGTTGTGCATCTTGATGAGCGCCGCCACCGCGTCGTCGATCGATGGCAGCTGTACCAGCGCCATTTTGCGGTCCTTCCTGTAATTGGGAAATTATTATTTTTTAACAAATAATTTGAAATGTAGGTAACACACGACCTGAAGATTATTATCAAACGTCTCAACAGATCATCAAAAACTAAAAATCTATAAAAGGATAAATAAATAAAAATAAACAAATAAAAACTTACGGGAAGAACTTGAACGCCTTAATCGTGAATCCTCGCTTGGTGAAGGCTTCCTTGATATCATCTTCAGACACCGTAGCTCTGTAAATAAACAACACGTAAATTCTAACTCTCTCAGTATTTATAAGAAAAATCTTGTAAATTTTTCTCTTAGTGGAATTAAAGGGAATTGAGTTTAAAATGGAAACTTACGGAATGTTGGACAGGTGAAGAGTCGCGCTTGGTGGGTAAATGTTCTGGTAGTTTTTGCTACCAGGCTTCTTGAATCTATGCAGCGGGCTCTGGGAGTAGTCCCTGCAAAATACACGATCGAAATGTTGAATGCAAGAAAACACAAGAGGCGTTGTAGTACTTTCGTAGCGCTACGCAGCGTAGCAGTGAGCCTACGCACGTAGCAACGATAATGTTGCGCTACGAAAAGTTGGCATAGCATCAGCTTGATAAAAGTTGCTACACTAAAGTAGTAAATGTATCAAAATTCCAAAATATTATGTTTGTCGTGTTTTTTATTTATTTTGTGGGTTAAAAAAATGAACTGATCTGCGAAAGTATAAGAAAATGAAAATAGAAATATTCCAGATTTATTATATTAATGATTCAGAATCCAGACTTATTACTCGAAAATAATAATAACGTATCAGGTACCGGCTTAAGACATCTTAATAATACAAATATCGGACACAAAATGGGATCACAAAGTCAAGCTCTGATTCAGACCGAGTGATGTAGGTTTAAAGGTCGTGTCAATCACTTTTATACCGTGCCTACTGAAAACTGACGCGATAAATAGAAAATGTTTATATTTGGGAACCTAAATTGGTATAGTTGACAGGTTGTAAATAATCGAGACCCTTGATAGTCCAGAGGCAGAAATGTGACCTAAAATATTGGTTTTCCTGACAATATTCTGTGGCCTGACCCTTAAATTCGTGATTAATTTTGTGTTTCAGAGCAAAAAGGAGTGCGGATCGGAATTTCTGAGGCCTGTGGGATGAAAAAAATCCCGACGAACTAAAACTGTACAGCATAAGAAGCAGGCTGCGGTTATCGGGTACTGCACTGGCAGATACTCCAGTCGTCGGTCGGGTCCATCATCATCTACAGGTCGATTTCACTCACTGTTAGGAGACCTCCCTTTGTTTGTGCCTATCTAGAAACCCGTTTGCCTTTCATCTAGATTTCAACTGCTGTGATTCTCTTATAGCATACTACTAATGCGAGAGAGCAATCGTGGCCCATTGACATCGGCCCCAAAATTTACGAGTAGGTCATGGGTTTGAACCCAGCCTGACGCATTACTTTGTGTAATTTATTAAATCAGCACTACTCTGAAAACGGTGAAGAAAAACATCTTGAGAAAACCAGCATGTCCTAGATCCAAAAAATCGAAGATGTTATCTACCGATATTTACCAAATCACACTGGGCCTGCTGCGTGGATTATGGCCCACTCCCTGTCATAGAGAAGAAACCGGTGCCCCAGCGGTGAGAACATTAAAATTTATAGGCTGGTGATGATCCTAAAATATTTTGCTTCTAGCTCCTCGTGCCGGTTCATTGGATATCCTAACAAAAACATGCTGATAACGTACCTGGTAAGTCCAGCATCAGGCTGTCCCTCCTTGGGCAGCTGAACGGTCTGGTGCTTGCTCAGCATCACGCGCATCGCCTTGCCGAACACGCGCAGCTTGTCCATGTGGGTCATGGCTGTTTGAAGATTACATGTTAAATAAGGTAAGGAACCAAAAAGAAAAAAAACTATAACAATGTTATCTTTAATCATGTTGTTTATCTGTCGTGATGGCCCAGAAGTTTAGCACTTCGCATCTCATGCATGAGCTTGCAAGTTCAAACCCAGGAAAGCACCAATGTGTTTTTTCAATTCATATGTACTTTCTAAGTTTATCGCAGATATCACTGAAAGTGAAGGAAACATCTTGAAGAAACTTGAACTTATATAATGAATATAAATAAGTCCAAAGCCATTTCAAAGACCTGTGATGTTTCCAGAGACGGCTTAAGCAACTCTAAACATCAGAGTGGAGTCAAAGAGTCGCAAAAAAATCACATTATTATTATGGTTTTTCACAAAATAATGTGACTAGTTACGTGCTATGGTTTCGGGTGAAATAAAACGTTAGGAGTCCTTGTCCTAGCTGTCGTAAGCACGACTGCTGAGCATGAGGGCCTGGGTGTGATTCCCAAGTCGAGTAATATGATATTGGGTTTTTCATCTAGGAATTTCTTAGAAGTAGCCACGATGTTTGGGTTTGTGTCCAGTTGATGGCAATAGGTTCGCCCCCTTTGACGTGTGACTTAGACAAAATTGATGATGGCTTATTCGAGAGTGCCTAAGCTCTGGATAGAAAATACCGCTGAAATGTATCCTGGTTATTGGCTGCCGTGTTGTTTTTTTTTCTATTAGTATTGTCAACTCTGCATTTAAGGGTGTTTATTTCCTAGTTTTCGTTACACTTATTAGATAAAATCTGTTATTATTCATAATTTAGTAAGTTATTGAGATAGCTATTGTCTAGTAGACTAAGCCAAGTACAAGTAGCGTGTACTTGTTGACTTAAAGTAATAAGGGATTATTTTTCACTTTCAAGGCTTTTATAAAACACAATGTATTTGTTCTCTCTGTAGGTTTTAAAACTTCCACATCTGTAAGTTGTTGTCTAATAATGATTTTAAGTTTCAATTACTTAACAAATTCACTTTTATCATATCACATTAATTATAAACGAACGCCGAAATCAAATCTTTACTATACAAACTCGAGGAGAAACACAAAGTAGAAACGAGTAGAAATCTCTAAGAAAATATTAATGAATAAGACTATAAGTATCAAGTAAACAACGACACTTCATGTTACAAGAAAAAAAAAAACTACAGCCAAGAGGAGAACCATAAGTATACTCATAATCCTAAATAAATACATCCCCTTGTTACGTAAATTCGACTTTAGTGTCTTCAAAAAAGAGTTTATTGTAGATTACGTACCTAGATGGGCCTGGTGTGGTTCGGCCATCTGAATGAGGGCTGAATCTTTCTTGTTGTAGAGTATCTTCACCCGCTGCACATCACCATACACGCCTATACGCAAATAAAAGTCTTACAAAAACGCTTTGAGATTATTCAGATATAGAATCTATAAATAATAACATATGGATCCTTTTTGTGAGTGTGTTTTGTTTTATATCTGTTGAATCGATTTGAGTGAGAGAAACACAGTCCAACAATAGGGTAATGCCTTGTCAATGTTGTCTAAAGTATACCTATAGCTAATCTAAGTTACTACACTTAACACGGTTTCTTTAAAATACACAGCATAGTTTAGTACAACGGCTTGTAATATATAATGTCGTGAAACGGGACAGTTGGAAAATACAAGAAGAAACAACTCCAAGCTCTAAATTGGTCACGTTAAGCTTTCGATTAATGCTTTAGCGGTTAACAGCAACGGCCGTGTACTGGCGAGCTGTGTTAAGCAAATTACTGCAAACAATTATTCACTTCTACTCACTATTTAATTCGCAAAGAGTTCTTAAACTCTCGTTTGCTTAGTTAACGCACCTCTTTATAAAAAGCTGTTAACAGCGATTACCAAGTTTGTGGTGTCGCTGTCCGTTTACCGATATTCAGGTAGGTATGGGTACTAATACTAGGTAACTTAATAAAAAAAAACATAAAATAAGGACTAATGACGTCATCGTCACACAGAGATGCGTATCGCTGTTCCGTATCTAATTTGAAACTGACAGCCCACAAAGAAAAAATAAAAAAAAACTGAAATAAAGACAACACTGGGTAAACAATAGACGGTCTAACTAACTTAGCTACGACTAGAGTGTCTGAAACACAAATTGTCATACAAGTTAATAAAGCATTTAGAATTTAGATTCGATAGTGTTATCAAGCAAAGCTTCGACAAGTGGTCGGATGCGGTTATCAGTACAGAAGTCGAGAATGTTAGCTGACAATTTGTCTTTCAGGCGACAGGGCTCAGGAGCAATATTAATGTTTTAATATAAAATACGGAATGTATGTGCACACGTACCGAAAAGGGTAAAGAGAGCGTCAGGCGTGACCATCTAAAACAATAGGAAAGAGAAAAGAGACAGTATTATAAATAGTCGTAAAAGATATCTGACATCATATCTATAAATAAATTAGCAACTTATCTTTAAGGAGTTTGAGTAGAATATATAAATAGAACAGCCTGTAACGCCCTTCGTGTGGTTAATGCATTAGTTTGTTTGAATCGAAAGTGAACCCACAGTTACAATGGTGTCTGATACGGGCGTTACTGGCCATTGTGTTAGCGTAATGAATAAATTTGCCAATAAACATTAAACTACTAAGTCGGAACAATGTAGGAATTTTGTCTAAACTGTTTTAAGTATGCAATCGGGAGTGAATACATTTTTAATTTCAAGTTTTTTAATTCTTTGTTGTAGAAAAGGGCGGTTACGTGAAAGAAGGTATAAATCCGCCTGCCAGTATTGTGGTGGGTGGGTTTGTGTCGGTACTAACCTCCTCGTTGAGGTTGGAGACGAGTAGCACGGTGGCCAGCGGCAGTGGCGGCGCGGCCAGAGCGCGCAGAGCGGGCGACGCCGGGGTCAGCGTCAGCGCGCCGAACGCCGGCAGACCCACGCCACCAACTCCCACGCCATAAGGTGACGCTAGACCAGAGCCCAGCCCCAGGAACTGAGGAGCCAGCACACCGCCACCTGTCATCATACAAACCATGTTATACGACCCTCTTTTTGTAGGTGGGGTAAAAAAATAAATAAAGGAAAATTGTAGTAGACCAGGTAGAAATTATAAGAAAGTCCTACCTTAAATTTTTTGATAGTAAACTACTTCAAAACATTTAATTTTTTAACCTAGCCTACCTCAATCAAACAAATTATAAAGCTAACTACTTAGGTAATATTACTAAAATAATGTGATCTAAAAGCCTGAGTGTAGGTACAAAATAATTATAAATTTAAAAAATGTGTCAAAACAAAAACATAATTCAGAATGCCATTGTAATATAAACAAATCAGACAAAGAACATAATTATAACAAAAGCAGAACATTCGCAATGGCGGAATGATCCACACATATTACAACCCTCGACGGTGCAATACGGATTTATGACGAGTTATTAGTCACCGCGGGAATATTTAGCATTGAAATATGAATAATAAACAAGAAAAGAGCTAACGTGGAATAGCAAATGTAATTTGGAAGCGTTATTCAAGATTTATTTCACAATGTAACTCCATACGTATATTGACGCAACAAAAACATACGCATTTACAGCCAAGAATACAAAATCACCGTAATTTGCAACATAAAGAAAGAAAGGCAAAGGCGCCTTTATACCAAAACATCAAAAACAGTGAAAATGAATAAAATATGGGGACCTATCAGGCTACACAGGGAACAAAGCATATTTCTGAAGCATTCATGATTAATGCTATTACTAGGGACATAGAAAATGTTCTGACACTTCTAACGTAATGAGCATACCTGAGCTAGACGATTTAAAATGAAAAGACTTTTGAAATAAGAAAACCAGTAAACTACCTAAGTAAAAAGGTGCAAGAGCGATCGAAGTCAAGTCCAATAGCCAAGTGTAAATGGGGCAGACGTAGATTACCAGGAGTGCGCTAAACTTGGCGTTCGAGATGATTAATTGCTTGAAAAAAAATGTATTGGAGCAATCATCTGCCCCATTGGGTGGGTATCGTTGGATGCAGGACGCAAGAGTCTACGATACTGTGAGAGAGTTGGAGCGCGGTGAAAAAGCTTCCAGGTGCGCACAGTAGTGAGGACTAACTCATCCTGGATGCGAGGGCCAGGGCGAGGCGTGCCCGCAGTGGCATCAACTCACTGGTCAACAGCTGGTGCGCGTCGCCGTCGCCCGACGGCAGCGTCGGGTTCGTGTAGTCCCGAGACTTGTCGTTGTTATACTTCACGTTCAGACACGTCATCTTCGAGTAGTCGATGCGCAGTGTGCAGCAACCGTTGTAAATATTCTGCCCATCTAAAGCCTAAAAATAAATAAAGAAAGTTAAGAATATTGAAATAACTTTTCTCGTTTGACACGAAAACAGAACGAATTATAAATCTCATCAAAAACATATTACAAGTCGGAAAAGTTTCACTTCTTTTGAGGGTCGTTTATTTGAGTGATAATAAGGATGTGACGATTTTTATTAGTAATAAAATGAATCGCGTTCAATTTAACTTTTTAATACGATCAGGATAAAATAAAAAGGCGTCGTGTTCGCCGGGGTGTTTGTCTCTTTATTCATTTTATAATTTGCATCGGAAGTATATGGCCAACAAAGCAAAATTCCTTTTAGCACGAGATAAAAAAGTGGATCGATACACTACCCGTAACAAAGAAGAAAAACTCGCATTATGGCCGTGTCAAAATTGTTACGTAGCGAGAGCAACAGCTATTTGTTTGGCCGCGACGCCTGCGGGAGGCTGATAACACCACATCGCGATAGAAAAGAGAATTAATTAAAATGCAACAGCACTCAACCCATTCCTGCGAGCATAAAGCTCGTCGGCGCGGCCGGTGTGTACATAATATTTTTATAATGAAACCAGAATGCAACACGTTTTATTTTCACTAATGAAACTAATGCTATAAAAGAACCTTACAGTCATATTTATGATCGCGTACTCAGTGCAATAGTCTGGCATAATTTATTGTTACAAATGGCATAGAATTATGCAAAGAGCACTCAACGTTTTCTGTTTATTGTTTGTTTTCAAGTTAAATTGAGTCAAAAAAGTCTAATCGTTGATGTCAGGTATTGTGATACACTCTTTGAACGTTACTTTTTCAATTGGAATTTTCGTCTTTTGGGACAAATGTTAAACGAAAGCTAGCAATTTGCCAAATTAATGAAACAGTTTCGTAGAATGAAGTTAGTGTTTGTGAAGGATCCAGGCGGTTTCAGCGGGGCTTTAAAAGGTTTGTCAGGATTTCAGTTAATACAAAACACCCTGAGGTAGCTGTGTCATAAGACAGTATTAGAATGAATTTCTATTGCTTAACTTATTTTATATTCCAAAAAATGGCACGTGCCAAAATAATTACAAGGTTATAACTAAAATATGTAAGAAGCTTGCAGAGAGAAAGTTTTGTCAGAGGATAAAAATTAAAAGCCTGAATTACTTAATTCCTGTGGAGTAAATTGGAGTTCCTTTGTAAACCGTCATCTGTCAAATGAATTATGAAATTTTTACGACGGACTCCATTAGCTGAATTAAAATGATTTGGGCTTTTAATGCTTTACTAACGTAAATGATTGTGCTAGTAGCTATCGTTAATTTATGCCGTAGCCATTGTCTTTCACTGTTACTTTTGTGTAAAAACGGCTGAAACATTTTTTATGAAGGGCTGCAGAAGAAATAAATCAAAATCCGATGCTTTATTAAGTAAGACTCACAACAACAGTTTAACAGTGCAATAAAAATATCAGGGAAGTCGTCGAAGAAGCAAAAGTTCGATGTCGGAACGTGGGATATTGGCTGTAGATTTAATAAATTTCTGTTCTATATGCAAATGCGACCCCCTGATGTGTAGACGTGAATAGATTGGCTCGTTTAAAGCTCAACTTATATGGAAATGCGAAAGGCACGTAAGAAAGCGTGGAAGAAGATAGCTTCGATACGTAATTAGTTTTGTAGAGCCTCGCGGGCCCGAATTCGATTTTGAATGCCAAATGTACCGCGGCAAGCGTAAGAGAACGCAACAAGTAATTAATTTACAATTCTAATATACATCCATTTAATGAATAGATATTGTCGAGTGACATTTTAAAAGTCAAATGAGAACATTATTCGTGATTCCAATTTTTTAGCAATTTGTATTCGTTACCCAACATTATGGGACAACACTGCGATAACAAACAACACATAACCCAAATGTCGAGCTAGAATATTTTTTTTTTTGTGCTTCTTTGTGAAAATCCAGGAAGCGATTAAATTGATACCTTTTCAATCTGATGACAATCCTACCGGCCTGTGAAACGAGGATTTAACATAAGTACTTTTGTTGTTTTGTATATATTATGTTTATTGAAAACTGTTTGAAATATTTTGAATAGTTAATTCGCACAGAAACCTTGTGAACAAACCAATTTGGCTTATGTGGATTTCAGGGGTTGAAGTTCCCTGTACAAGGAGGGAAATAAAAATATTGAGGTACGGTAAACGGGTGAAATAATACAGGGGATACTTTTAACTTGGTTTTTAGTATACTAGGCCAGTCATTTTTGAATTTTCATAAATACTTTGGAAGTCTTACCAATTTACTTACTATTCAAATCGAAACTGTCACAAACGTACGTTTTAATAAAAAAAATCTTAAGGATAAGTAGAAATAAACTGTTATATTCACAATTAGACCTTTAATGAAGGTATCTCAGCTGAACGTTTGTCGTGGATTTGCCAAAGAAAAGAATGAGACGAAAAAGAATAAGAGGGCAAGAAGGATTTTGAATTGCAGATTAATTTCTTACTTTTTATAAGCTTTTTCGGAGGCACTTTTGAATTTAACTCGGTCGTTACTTTAAGAAGTCTTATTTTAATCTAAAAATCTCAATGTTACTTGGAAAAGATTGTGTATATTTAACGAAAGGATCTGCGAAAACATTACGTTGTTGAATATTGTGCTATTTGGATAACATTTTATTTTATTTATTTTTCTTTCTTTGCTTAGCAATAAGGAATCACGGACATCATTTACACATTTCACGGCTATTAATTCCATGATCTTTCTACTAAGTTGCTCCGTTATCCTATCTCGTCTGAGTATCTCCTAGTCTGTAGGTCAGCTCCCTCCGAGACTAATATTTCATTTTAGCTAGGAGTTCCACCGGCGAACAAAGTTATTCCGTAACATTTAGCACCTGACTGTTGTAAAAATCCGGTATTCAAACTGTGAAAGAAAATGTGCTGCTCAGTTTATAACACCCGGCCGATCTACTCTACTCTCAGTATCAATATTCTCGAGAATTTCATTTTAATCTTCTGGAATGGTTATTTGCGCTCGCGGAGAGAGTCGTAATTGAGGTAAAAAAATATTAGGAAGAGTGACAAGGTGATAAAACGACAAACGTCACGCCCGATTTTATATTGGAATCTTTTACTGCGTAATAGGGTGAACGAATTTCCGTTCAGTAGATTTATTGGATTCGACAAACACTGATCATAATTTAGAATTTTTCACTTCTATTTTCTGGGGTTGAAAGTTAAGTTTGAGCAGACGGGCCGGGATCGCGGCCACGGTGTCTTTGGCGTCAACGTAAGACGTAACAAGTGTCCTCCGTATCTCTTAATCACGTCGCCTAAATAATTGTTTTATCTTTAGCTCGTTAGAACTCGTTTAAGCAAAGCCTTCTTAGTGAAGGATTAAATGCGGTCCGCCTTAATCCACCCCCCCCGTTGCTAATTCTGGCGGTTTTTCCACGGAGACCAGATAAACGTTTTTGTTGGGGTCCCGAGCTCGCCGCGTTTAATATTTATAAGAGCCCACATAGCTCAGAGTGCTTCTGTTGCCGGTGCAAGGATTACGCTAGCGCCGGAATGCATTTGGTTCTTGTCCGCAGATGACGTCAGAGAAATTGTAATGAAAACATTTCGGGGCATCGTTTTTTATCAAGTGACAGGCTTTGAGTTGTGTTCAATTTGTGTTGATAGCGAGATAAATAATGTATAGAGTGTAACGTTTTAATTTAGAATAGTTGGGCTGGTTCACTAAACAATGTTGTTTTGGACGGGTAGACATCCGCTCGATTACCCACGAATAAAGGATCACTTATCGGGCGGCCGGCCCCGCGGTGCACTAAAAACGTACACGAAGACCAACCTTTTAACTATTAATAAAAATAAACCAACAAACAAAACGACTGCAAAATTGCTCATTTTAATCACTTCGCTTTTACTATTGGAAAAGCATTTAAAATTTTAAATCGGCACAAAATGAGATTGCACTGTGACGAATGGCACTTTGAGTAATTTCTTTTTGGTTTGTCGAAATAAAAAATTAAACTGTTTTAATTCCGCGCAATAAACGCATCCAATATTAATTGTGAATTGTTATGATTTTGATTTGTAGGGCAAAACCTAACGAAGTTTTAATAATAAACAACAGTTTACTGTAGCTAACAACCCCTAACCAAGCATAGGTACACTTGATTCATGTGAATAGGTACTCCGCAAAATTTATTGCGAAGAGCGGACTTTCGTAAAAGGGGAAATAATAAATTAAGTTTTGATATTGGCTCTAACCTAATTACGGTACGTAGGTACACATTTGGGGACGCGTCACCGAACAAACCGCGTTCGCTCCATTAGACAATGTAATTAATACTCGCGGTTACCCCTAATTGTGGTTGACTGATAGTGACGAACGAAAATCGAGTGACGATAGCTCAACAACCGCGCCCACTTAACACACCGTTCCAGTTTGCTTTGGAAACGAAACTAAATTGGTGCTAAATGTATGTACATTGTGACATCATGAATAATGAACTGTACCACTTTAGCCGCGGGGGTAAGGCGTGAATCGGTTTTGTCCATGAACAATATATTGTTCATGAAACATAATGGCATTGTTTTACCTATGTTGGCGTAGTATGAGCGTGTAATACAGCCTACGGGTGGATCACTGTGACGTGGCCGAGTAAACCGTGTCAGTGCCGAAAGTTTAAAACTTGTCGCGTTCGACGGTTGATTGTCAGCCGCCTCTTGATTACGGTAAGCAAACCAGCCACAGAACACTAACAAAACAACTGCTAAACAATGTTTGACACGTAACTAGGTGATGCAGAGTGCAGCTCAAGCGGTGTTGACACAGTCTGTAGGAGCCCAAACAGGGGTGGGCGATGGCACGTGCAATTTTAAACGGGACTCGGACCTCGGTGCAGGTGAACGACCAACTGTTTGTTAGCCGCCGTGAAATTTCTATGAAGTTTGACCGTCACTAGCACAGAACAAACGAGACTCTAGGTAGTTTCAAACTTTGATACAATGTATTTTGTGATGTCAATAGCAATATTTCAAATAAAGCAAAGTTGTGCGAGGTAGCGAATGAAATTTCCTTTGATGGTGCATTGATCTCTTTCAGTAGATAGTTTTACTGCACTAGATTCGTGAGACGCCGACCGTTCGGCGCAAGTATTATAGACTCGCTCAAGGCGAAGATATAACATTTTTGACGGTTACATTGTTTGAACACGTCCCAGGGTTGACACAAAGACACCGGTTAGACGTTGCCGCAGTGCAAAGTGCAATTTTAAAATGTAAACAAAGCCCGCACCTTGAGTCCATAAACGGTATCTCGGATTTCGCCTTATTGAACCTTGGAGACGAAGTCTTGTCAACTTTGCCTCGTTTACTTATATGAAAAATACGAACGGCTGTTACTGACGCGTATTACTTTTTTATGACAATAATTCATGCAAATAGACTGCGCTGTATGAATTTGACAATTATTTATGATATTGGAAACGATTCATATTTTATTTATTCGTGTTACGTTACGGGTCAAACGGTTCTGAAATGGCTATATTCAGGATGTAATGTTAAAATATGGATGTAACATGATGTAATCGGGGTGTGCATATTTATTTTGGGGTGCGTGATGAAAAATCGTGCGCAATGTAAACAATAGATGGGGACGCACCTCGGACTGTTAATATGGATTGTCTGTGACAGCGTCGGCCGCGTTATGGATGAGGCAGCGGTGGCAGGCCGGAGGGCCGCATGAATCACATTGTTATCAATCATAACTTACTGATGGAGCGGCCAAGGTTCTGATTAACGGCCCACGATACAAGCACTACACTAATGACTGTCTCACTACCGACTAGCACTCCTCTAGCATTACTGCAAGCTGTTGATTGTGCGTAATAACAGGCTTTTGTGATGTAGTGATGAAGGATGGACGAGTGTTGTTTACGCTTTTAAAATGATTGATCCTCTTTTAATGACAGTAAAATTGTTTACATTTTAGCTAAAACCTGTCCGGTAGTTAGTGACATACACGTAGCACTTCCACGAACTCAAGTATACATTTGGTTGGTTACCAACGCGCTGCACGGCTATTTATATACATTTACATGTAAGTACACGTAGTCGAGCGCATTAAGAGCGTACATTTCGTGTCTGGGCGCATAAGCCGCCTTCTGAAAAGATTTGATGGCGAGGTTAGAGATTTATGTCAAGGATCATAGAGTCGGGATCGGGGGATTTCAGAGCTCCTAACATCCGACTGTACCCTTTGTGGCTGGAGCACTATCCGGCTTCACTTTGTACCTCTTACTTGTGCTGCCACTTACCTCACGGGACGTTTTAATTCCATTTCGAGAAAAAACCGAGTCCGAAACGAAAGAACGAGTGCCTACATGGGACCGGTACCGGATAACGTTCGGTTTGAAAACGTGATGTGTAACTAATTCTGTGTGTAGTGTGTTTGAGGATTAGATCCGAGTAGAGACTTAAGGATAGAATGTTTGCACCGCAGGCTAAAGTGTTTGTGAAGTTGCTTATGTTTTTTTGGTTTCCGATACCAATTTACCGACTGTTTAATTAATTATTAAAAAAGTTGCTTAGTTGTCCAGAAAACGAAAAAGAATTCGACCCCAATAAAATAAACAATGATTAACAAGAACATGCCGATTGCATGTAGTACTGCAATAAACAGGAGGGCCAATAAAAATAGATGTAGTAGCCAACATTGTATGCTCGTTAGGTCGCATCGGAGTTACGGACTCGAGTTACGATCTTAGATCCGTTAACGAGAGCAGACTTATTGCCGTCGCGACCACTGCCCGGACTAGAGTACCAACTAAACCACTGTTATTGCACTGACACTGGGATCCAAGAATGCTTGAGAACAGCATTTCAATTACGTGTTAAGATGCGATTTTATTTGAATGGAATGCAGGTCTTTAGGTTTTGATTGTTGGTTGTGAAAATTTATTTAAAACTAAAAAAAATAGTAGGACGCATTTTATAGATTGATCACTTTATTTTGATTAATTAGCAGTATTTACAATGACGCAGCGTAACATAAATGTGTTCATAACAACATTACAAATAACACAATCAAACAAAACATTTGTAGCATAAAAGTACATTGTAACTCACCAAACAGTAAAATTAATTTAATACATTTTACCAAATGGTAGTTGGAGTAAATCCGAATTTATTACCGCTAAAAATAAAGTTGCATTTGATCCGGCATCCAGCAGTTGGGCGCGCCAACACGGTCCTATCCTCGACTCCAATCACGACACAGTTGATGGACTTAGCGTTGCTAAGTTTTCACATCTCTGCTCTGCCGGTGATATCTCACTTTCACGAGAGGTTTCCTGGCTACCCAACATTAATTTCTAACATTAAGTCATAAGCTGAACGCGGTGCAAACTCTTAAATATATATCTTCACCATTTAATTGCAACGCGCTACAGTTTGCAGCTTATACCAATCGCATTAAGCTACACAGGAATTGGGCGTAAAGAGCGACTAATTAGGACGGATAGTCGACTCGCTATTGTAGAATTCATTAGCGAATCGTACCTACGCCGCGAGGCATTACAGACAAATTCGGCAAATGAATGGAGTACCTAACTAGCACGTTAAAATTATCTTTTGTGCTGTTGAATTGTGTACACGATACTTCTGAATATAACAAAAGAAACTTTTGCACGAATCGTTGCGTTCGAATGATAAAAATCAAAACCGAAACTCTCAGTCGCCATCGGTCGGAAACAAAGTTACGTTCAGCGATTCATAACCGTATGGCAACGAAAAAAAAAACAAAAACTCGATAATTATACTCGTAAAGCGAGTTTGCGGAAGCCGCAAAACGAAATTTAATTTGCCCTGAACGCTGCATCAGAAATAAAGTTAAAACAGTCGCTGCAGTAGGCGGTAGTACGCCCAACTTCTAACGCAAATGAATAGCGAATGGGAAAAGTTGAGCCGAGAAAAATGATGTCCCAGTCGGCGAGTCGGGCGCCGACTATTGTCGCGGACTCGTGGCTGCCATGTTGTTTCTCGATATTATTGTTATTAAATGCACATAAACGTTCTGTTGTTGTTAAAGCTTTGTTGGAGGTAAGCTGCCGACGAATGTAAACGAAAGTTTAATGTTTTGAGGGCGTTCACAATCCAAATGAACTGAATAGATTTCCCACAACTTTTTCGTTCGTTCAAAGTTGTTTTTTATTTAGATTTAATGTTACACAATTTTGAAGCTTTCAAGTTCGTCGTTTGTCCTTTGTTTTTGTATTTCTAAAGCTGTGTGTGATATGTTATAGTTCCGCGGCAACGTACTTAATTGAAGTGGAGTACGAGTAGAGAGCGAGGAGTCACTTCACTTCGAGATAGTTCGAGAGTCATTAAAGTGAATGAAACGTGCGGCAATATGAACTTTGTTTTATGACTTTACTTTACAAACAGTTAAATAAAAACAAAGAAGTCTTTTACTTACTGTTTTTGCCGTTTGCGCCGATACCGTGTCTGGATACTGAATGAGGGCTTGGAATGAATCTGTAAATAAAATAGACTTCGGATTAGGACTAATGAGAACTGGAGTGTTGAAAAAGAAACTGCGAAGCTTGTTGATCTTTATTTGAAGAAAACGAAATAAAGGTTTACTAGATGTTTTATATCCTTAATTAAAATATACGTGGATAGTGTATTAAGTAAGTATTCTTTATTTAGGAGTGGTGTAGTATGCTGATTCTAGACATTGCTAGTATTCTGCGTATTTTTTATAAATATTAAGTTATGACATGTATCATTATCTTAATTATCCTCAAATTACAGCTGTATTAAAGCACTCCAGTAGCAAAGTAACATAATGTGTACTTTATAAAACATAACAATTTTCGTAGTCGTAAAACAATTTTCTCTAGAGTACTCGAGTGTTGAATGTCTCACGGAATTCCTGACAGGCAATATCTTGTTCACAAGAACGTTCAAACAAGGTGAAATTGGCGCCCGACGTGGGCCACCCACGATCCTCGAACTCGCGCCGAGGTAGTCGCAGGTGCACCGCAGCTATTTTATCATCAACACTTTACCGAATATTCAACTAAACAAGTTTCATGCCTATTTACTTTCGTCATAAACTTGGGAAACGAGAATTTATTGCGTCTGTCACGTTGTTTTACTCGCTCACCTTGTGAAACTTTGATGTGGTAGCGTGTAAAACGGCCTTATTTCGAGACTATTGTAAATAACACATAGTTACACGAGTACTACAATTCTCTGAGGTAATCAATGAACAAAAAAGTCGTTAATCACAGAAACAAGTGCGTAAACAACGGAGAAATTGTGGGAGCACATTCAACTGGAATGGTCCCACAAGTAATATAGTTGGTGGAGTATATTTAGTGCGAGGATAAGCGTTAAACCCCTAATTTAAGGCATGAGCCGGGCGATCATTGCCGTCCGCTGGGCGAGACCATAAATTCACATTTTTAGGAAACATCGTTGGGGTAGGTAGCACCTGCGTTGGCCACATTACGTACCATTAGACGGTGTGACACAGACTCTAGCTCGGTTAAGGCACTGTTATGTCGTTATTTTGAGGTTGCTTAGCTGTTATGAAAGACCACAAAGCTCTCCAATATTTTCTAGAAAATATTTTTTACTACCTAGATAAAATCAAGGATTTATTTATACAACTTTGTAGAGTTACTTATTACTACTCAGTAGGTATTATCAGAATACTTTGTTCTACGTACTTTAAAATAAACAAACTTTTTAACTCTGTCTATTACATAACCCCAAATATTTTCGTGGGTATCAAAAGCGTAGCCTAAAGGATTACCAGACAGCAGGGTGGCGGCACCCATAGAAACCCGGTTTGCCCAAGGCTTACATCTTGTAAACCCAAAAACTTGCAAGTAAGGAAAATCTTTAAGATAACGAAGAGATTATGTTGTATAAAATATTAAGTTTATAACAACATACAAAACTTCGGGCAGCAAAATTTGTTATTGGACTACTTCTGTACCTTAACAATTTGCGTGCACCTATAAAATATAGAACGTAGAACCACTCAAGGTAGAAAATGTCGGCGTAAATTAAAAGTAACGCGGTGTCTCCTTCATACATAGTTAAATGCTCTTTAAGGCCCCATATTTTCTCTGGCCCATTTGGGAACGCTAAAATGGAATGCATAAAAGGCTTACCGCAAATTGGAGTTTTTATGTAATTACATAGTGAATAAGCAAAACCTGTTTTATAGGGACAATGGAGACGGTCACTTGAATGTAATAGTTACTTCGTATGCACCGAGTTCATGAAAACAAAGGAAAAATGTAGCTCAGGTTTATTTGGTATTCTGAAAAATGTTTTCACTTTACATTACTACGGATTTTTTATAATAAGGACTGGGTCGGAGAGCCGATCTTGGCAGAGATTAGGTATTCTGGTTTGAGGAAGAAAATGTTTGTGATTGTGGGTTAAAAAGTTGCAAGAAATTATTTAGGGTAGTCTATTATAAGAAACTAGCAAACCCGGCGAATTCCGTTTCGCCACCAGATGGCTTCGTTTTTTTCCCTGAATTTTCTTTGCTATAAACCTCACGGAGCCCGAGACCTTTCCAACGAATGCAAAACCGTGGAAATCGGTTCGTGCGTTCTGGAGTTATAGCGTCAGGAAGGAAATCCCGACTTATTTTTATATAGTAGACAAAAATATGCGAGAAAGTTTGACTAACTATTATACCTATTAAAAATTAGTTACTTTGATTTTGGTCTAGTTACGATTACCAGTATGGTATGAAAAAGGTAATCTAATTAAATACTTTCAACAACACACCATACCATGATTTGCTTAGGTTCCTGAAAACAACTTTGCGTAAACAAAAGAGTACCGACGATGTAAGGCAATTTGCTCATTCCAAATATGTTATGATATTTTTATTTATTTGTTATCTTTGGTACGATACACGGGCATGTAACAATTTAGCCTGCGGGCTTAAACGTGTGCTATAGAGATATTTCCCTACATACACCGTTCGTTTGATGTTATACGTACTTTTATTAAATAATTAGCCTTAATTAGCTGAGTAGGGTTGATTTGCGTACACAAATACTTACTCTGTAACGGAAAATATGGGAAAACATTTTTCTCTAAAAGTAACTCGTAAAATTATGTTTTTTTTTGCAGACGATTTAGCCATCTGTTCACGTGAATAGAAGGCACAAAGCTGAAGTTTATTTCACAATTATGAGTTCAGTAAATTCTCCATTAGCCGTCCAAATGTTAAACATTAATTTAAATTAAACCCATTCACAAGCTGCTGTTGACACAAAAAGTTTTATGCACTTTAGGCAATAATGAAAATGGAAGTTTGGCAAAATAATTGTCCCCTTTGCTCTGTTTTATTTATCCAAGCTGAAATATTCAAGCGCTAATTCAATAACGCTGCTTGCGGCTCCGATTGCGCGCAAGAAATTCAAATCTCAATCAATCCGTAGCGTACGCGCCGCTTCATTATGTTTCATTAAAAATTCAACTCGAATGCGCAATTACTTTATGGAATATTTAAACGTCAATGTCTGCGCAAAAACAAGATGGGAGTTGTGGTAAAATTAAAATTTCGTAATCCACGTTTCGCTGTGTAGCAAAGAGGTTGCTTCCGCTATGTTAATATTAAGCGGTGGGGCAGGGCGGTGCGCCGGCCGACCGATTACAGAATAATTTGATATCTTAAATGTCGACGTCTCCCCTGAAATGAGCGAGCTCTGTCAAGCCTGAATGCGTCCGCGTTCGCAATTTACGCGCCTTTTCAACTAACCTTCGCCTCCGACACTCGGATACTACTTGCAAATTGCTAAATACTGGCACAGCACCGTCGTTAGCATTGGTGCACTTATACTTCGACAACACATTTAGGGTGTTCCTTAAAATTGCTGAGCAGAACTAGTTGCGACGCGACGTGTTGCTATTCATTGAGATAATTGTAAATAAGCACACTCTCGGCGTTTCTGCGAAAACTAAGACGCCGCAACGATGATATCTGTAGATGAATCAAATCCTTAATTAAGGGAATCTAACGACGACATAGACACGACACCTACCGCAAACAGGGGACGCATAATAATTGTAGCGGTCTGCTACACCTTAATAAAGCCAATCGGGGCAGGTTGCGGGGCCAGGGCCCGGGGCCGGGGGGCGGTGTAGGATTACGGCGACTCCGCGCTCTTCATTGAGATTTGTTTCGGGATTAGGAACGCGTTTGATGGTAACCTCCCGTCATCCTGTGGCCGACGCGCCGACAGAGCGGAACCGCTATTATAAACGTTTTCTCTACGCTGAATTCAATATTAACGCGATATAAATATAACGGAATATTCATCAGGCAAACTTCAGAACTCGTGAAAGTAACACGCATGAAACAACATGAATCAAAATTCTGTAGCAACTTCTATGCGATTAATGTTTAAGAAAATTGTGGCTTTACAAAACGACGAATGTGTAAATATATTCGTAAATAAATCGGAATATTAAATTTCCGATGTCGGGTAAGTCGGAAACTCACGTGTGCTCACGTTGATAAGGACGTCTGACAACCCTTTCAATTTTTAATCTGTTCAAGTGATGACTTATGCGAATAATTCAGGATATGGATTGAGTATATTCTAATAGGGAAAAAAAGTTATGCCATACATAACTTTACAGCGTCGGAAGCTTTTGAGAACGATTATGTAAGCGATTTAGAAAAAAAGCACGAATATCATCGGCATAAATAAGAAGAAAACGCTTTATGCAAATCGTATATCAGGTAAAATATATACTGTAGGTAAGTTTAGGCAGGTGCGTGACACACCGGGTATTGAAAGCGAAAATGAGAGCGATATAGCTATGTGGTTTATTTGCTCCCCTACGAGACAGGATAATTGAAATAAGGATTTATACGTTTCGGATATGCAACCTACTTCAGTTTGCGTCTAGATTTAATAGATTCTAGGGCTAGCACATGTGTAGTTTAATAAAATTTTAACCTTACTGTGGGTGGATAATTTTATTTTTTCTAAGGAAAGGATTATTTTTTCCTTCTTATTAATGGAAACTTATTTATAACCAGCCTAATGGAAAATTTTCGTACAAAGTACTCCCACTTCCTTGGACATAATAGGTGCCTAGTTTGATGCTATTTACAATATCACTGCCTACATAAGAGTCAAACGTCCCAGTCAGGTGCGGTTATGAATATTCAGAAGCAGAATAGGTGCCGGGAAATTGTCCGGAGACAAAAGCTTTTACAATTGGACAATGATGAATGTGGTAAAAAAGCAAACAGCCGCTTGGAAAGGTGGACGTTCGGAAATTGGAAACGCTGCATTAGGAGAACTGATGTCATGATATCGACAAGTTATGAGTCTGAACTGCTTATAGTCCTGCGATCCTGGTACGTGTATTGAGATTTTGCGGAACAAAACCTATTAACTGTAACGGCAGATTGCTGTGATTTGAGTTTGATAGCTTTTTTATGGGAATGTTGTTTACCTTACACGTATTGAAAAGGGCTATGTTCGTGTATGAACGTTTAGATACAGATGTGATTGAATTGAGATCATTCAGCGAGATTAAAAATTAAATCCCCTTATTTTTAAGTTCGCACAGTCCATACAGCGATTCTCTGGAAGATATTTCTACAAACGATTAAACCACAATTGCCACTATAGAATTTGCTATGTTTTAATTTTGAATGAAGGAATAAATGAATGATATTTTAATTTGTAGAATACAGGTAACATAATAAGTTCATATGATATCACGATTTAAATTGGTTTCTCTATATGCGACATTCCAGCCTTACTAATATTTAGTTTTGCATCTTGGTTAAACTAAATCATACGGCATGTAGTCATAATCATACATTTACATAATTTGTGTTATAATATAAAACCAAGTATTTTCTATGTCTCTTTTAAAAGGGTACTTCGTTTCAAAGTACTTTTTAATAAAAAATAATATAAAACAGACCGAAGTAGTCGTAGTAGATGTAGTAAAATAAACTTTTTAATTTTATGAACCCGAACTAAATCTAAAGAGTTATATAAAACAAAACTTCAAATAAAACCAGGCGGATCGGATTTAAAATTGTAACTGTTTCTTCATAAAATTCTAAAGTTGCTATCCGTACAACATGGTACTATTGTTTTTCCTTTTTTTTTCATTCAGCCCGTTTAATATATCGAGGGTATAGTGCTCAAACCCAATAAGTACGAAATTGACACTTTTGAGATATTCAATATTTAAGTTTTAAGGACATAAATACCTATGTTATTCAAATAATGTCGTTATAATGAGTATTTGTGGTAGAAGTGGATACATTGAATTAGTGTAAAACAGTACTTTTGAGTTTCTGAGGTAGTCCATTTTGTCATAATAAAAATTTAAGTTACAAAGGGTACCGACTTATTGGGTTTTAGATCTAGAGAAATTAAACATATTATGTACTTTGAAAAATGTTTCTTTATAAAGAATCACAAAAAAAATCAGGAGAAATCACTCTTCGTCACTTTCGAAAGCTGTCGGTTTGGTGTACGTCTTCATACCACACATCCATGCATGAAATTCCTCTGGTATGATAAGTTTTTCGAGATATATTTTTTTAGCAAGGCTAAGTGGTACGGCAACCTCCCCGATGGCGTCAGCGTAGTATGTTACGCTGACGACACGCTCGTCCTGGCGTCCTCGACAGCCGGTGGAACTTCAGGGAGCACTTCCTGCGTCTGGCCCCAAAACTGAACCGGGCAGCAGCCGCCCTCAGGCGACTCCGCCTAATCTCAGCGGGCCAAACGCCTCCTGCCGTAGGCTGTACGCCGGTGTCGTATACGGTCCATGGCCATCTAGGCCCTGAGCATCCGGACACGACCACTAAAGTTGGTCGCATGCCAGAGGGTCATGGCTATCTGGATGAGCCGGGGATACCGCACGATCGCCGGCGAATCGGCCAACCTTGCCGGATTACTGCCCTGGGATTTGGAGGCGACTGCCCTCCAGCGCGTCTATGAGTGGCGCGTGGAGGCGCAGCGCCGGGGTGTATCCCCGCTGCCTCGACAAGTCGAGGCGCGGCGGGAAGAGCTCCGGAGCGATCTCAGGGCAGTACGGAGGGGACGACTGTCACGACCGACGTCCGGGCACGCCGCAATCGCGGCATTAAGATCCCTCTTTGAGGAGTTGCAGGATAGGCGTCACGGCGTCCACACCTACCACATGACGCAGGTCCTCGCCGGACACGGAAGTTTCAGGAGATACCTGTGTCTGATAGGGAAGGAGGAAACGCCCGGGTGTCACCACTGCGAGGATCGCCCGGAGGACACAGTAAAGCATACAGTGCAAGACTGCCCCGCTTGAGCAGAGCACCGACGTGTCCTCACGGCGACGATAGGCGGAGACCTCTCGCGCCCGGCATTGGTCGCGGCCATGCTGCGGGGCGAGACGGAGTGGGAAGCGGTCGCCTCCTTTTGCGAAGCAGTCATGCTCACGAAGGAGGAGGCGGGCCGCGTGAGGGAGAGGACAATGTCCTCCCTCCGTCCCACCCGCAGTGGTGGACGCCCACGGCGACGGACGTCGCCAGATGATCTCCGGCCATCGTAGGCTCGGGCATGCGGGCGGCGAGTAAAGGGCAACTCGCTGTCCGACCATGGACCATACCGGGTCGACGGCGCGTTGTGTTCCACGCGCGCCTCAAAGAACGTCAGAATAATGACGGGCCCCCCTCTAGAGGGCCAAAGCCTGCCGAGGTCGCGGGACTTACTCTTTACCGCACCGTGACCCCGGAACATAAAAGGCTATATTGAAGGACACCGTGTATTTTAGTACGAGTCTGACAGTCCCTCCTGCCCTGCCCGGGGTGGGAGGACTCATTTGATGATTTTATCACGTACAAAAAAGGCTAGTTGGTAATTGAGTGGAATATAAGTGCTCTATTTCGTTTGGTAATTGAACATTAACTGAAGGCGGGTTTGAATTTCATTTAGCTCTAGTTTTTGTTGTATTAACGGCCATTTTACAGACATCAATACTACGAAAGTTCTCGGACATGTCATAATTAAAATATATTTTTAATTCTGACATGTCCGTTACACTTTATAACCATCAATCTCTATTGTTTCCTTCACGTCCTCTTTTGTAATTGTTTTCTAGCTGCTTTAAAAAATTTTTTCACTCGCTTAAGCTTAGTTCGGACTACGCTAGTAGTTTGGTTGAGTAGCGAGTAATTTAGTAGCTAAAATTCTCGCTTCTGCCCAAAAATCGTTCGCACTTTGCTTTAGTACAGGTTATAAGTGAGTGGTGTTTTGCAAGACGAACAACCTACATCGCAATAATATAAATAAATTGTTTAAGCTAATCGTAACAGCTGTTTAAGAAGATGTGGATAAGGAATTACGTGTGATTAAAAAAAGAAGCTATGATATATATAATGAGAGGACACAAACACTTTTCTACAAATATACAATCGACTATGAAAATCTACAATACAATTTGAGCAAAAACGGATCCATGTGGACAACTTCACGGGATATCCTTTTGTGTATATACTAATACCTTCTCCAGAATGAAACGAACACCTTTTCTGATAACCGCATCAAAATTGTTTCAGCCAAACCCAATATAATCAACGGACAAACATACATACAAACATACAGGTCAAACTGAAAACCTACTTTTTTGAAGTTGGTTAAAAATACTAGCGTAGTCCGAACTATGCTTTAGTTTAGAGTATTATCGCATTAAATAAAAGAACTTCGATAACAATACGCGCGATGCAAATGCGCCTCGCAAACTGACAACAGTCCAATTGATTTATTGGGTTCTTCTTCGAACAAAGTGTCAAGAAAGTTAGTTGACGATGAGAGCTATACAATATAACTAAACATAACTTGTTACTTTTGAAACATAATCGAACAGTAAAACCCGACAAATACATTTGTTTTGGTTTAACTTTTGGTTTTGTTTGTTTTTTTAATCTACGTATTTAAAGATAAAACCCGATAAATACAAAAACTTTTTGAAAAAAAGGGAACCGACTTCAAAACCAAACACAAAAAAACTATAAAATAACTTACTTTTCTTTCGGAAGTCGGTGGCTTTGTTTTTTTTTTATTTCATTGACATGGCCACCGACTTCCGAAAGAAAAGTAAGTTATTTTATAGTTTTTTTGTGTTTGGTTTTGAAGTCGGTTCCCTTTTTTTCAAAAAGTTTTTATTTTTCCCTTTTTAGTTAAGATAATCAACAACAAAAATCTTCATAAAATCGGCGTCTTTGAAAATCTACAATCCTATTAAGCAAAACGGATCTATGTAAGCAACTTCACGAGATATCCATTATTGTTATATACTTAAACCTTCCCCAGAATGTAACAAACACTTTTCTGAAAACTGCATCAAAATCGGTTCAGCCAAACGCGAGAAAATTGCGGACAAACATGCAATTGTCCCTGAAAATCTACGATCCAAGTAAGAAAAACGAATCCACGCGGGCAACGTCACGGGATATCTATTAGTGTTATATACTAAAACCTTCTCTAGAATGTAATGAACACTTTCCTGAAAACTGCATCAAAATCGGTTGTGCCAAACGCGAGATAATTGCGGACAAACATGCAATCGTCCCTAAAAATCTACGACCCAAGTAAGCAAAACGGATCCACGCGGGCAACGTCACGGGATATCTATTAGTGTTATATACTAAAACCTTCTCCAGAATGTAATGAACACTTTCCTGAAAACTGCATCAAAATCCGTTAAGCCAAACGCGAGATAATCGCGGACAAACATACATACATACATACATACATACATACATACATACATACATACAGGTCGAACTGAGAACCTACTTTTTTTTTTGAAGTCGGTTAAATAGTGATTATTGCCTCTAAACAGTTGGGTCATTTTAGTTAAAATTGTTGAACACTCAATACCAATAAAAAGCTTTATGTGGTTTAAGCGTGAAATAAAAATAATATGTTACAAGATAACACGCTTTATAGGGTACCAGTTTTTAAGTTTTGGCCAAACGTGGTGACTTTATTGGGTTATTACCTTAAGTAACTTTCTTTCTGCTGCGAATTCCACTTATTGGATTAGACCACTAGAAAGAGCGTCAAAAATGCATTAAGATGTACTAATAAAACGATTTTTGATTTTTCGGCACTTATTGGGTTTGAACACTATACCCTCGATATAAGATAAAAATAAATCTCCCTAAACTTTGGCGCTGTATCTAATAGATTTGGTATAAGGCGGTGTCTTAATAATCCACTTATGTAAGGTCCAACCACTGGATATTTCTTATACATCCGTGTGATGTGATTAGGAGTATGTCAAGAGGTTAGGAAGCCATATTCTTTTATCTACTAATAACATTACTAAGATCACTAAACCGCCGACCGTAGTAATAATAACAATATCCGCTCTGACACTTCATTGGCCAAGGCCAAGAGAAAGCTGCGATAAAAGGAATATCTAATGTTTATTTTATGAAAAAACGGTTCCAATATTAAAAATTAAATGTTAATCATTGACGCTAAAACGCCGTCCGAATCGACTTAATTAATGAAGGGACCGATAAAAATTAATTACTCAAATTCTTTTTTACGATTTCACTTCTCTATGAGTATTCATCTATCATTAATTTCTGTAATCGGATCTCTAGAGGCATTTCATAATTGAAAATCGTAATTTATAGCTTTCATCAAAGAGATTATTTAAGCTTATGTGTATACAATTGCTTTAATTACAAATTTCTCTCAGCTAATTTGGGGAATTAATATAATTCTGAACTCACTGCTTCTTAAAAGGCACTTGCTTTAATCTATGTAGAAAACTTGAAATATGAATATGTTCTAAACAAAGGTTATCAAAACTGTGCTGACTTTGTAAGCACACAAGCGTTGACTCATGTCTATTGGCACCGTAGCACTTGCTTTGCGTAGCACACGTAGCTCGTAGGCCGGTGCTACGCCAGTCAACTTCTACGCTACTCTAGAGAATTGCATCTATCGGTCGATTAGTATACATAAGGTTCATCTACGATATTAGTTACGGTGGAAACTTGAAGCTACGTAAAGTCAACCAATTCGTAGCTTACCTTGCTACGGAAACTCGTAGCAAGGTAAGCTACTCGTAAAATTATCTTTGTTAATTCTGCAGTATTACATGGTCTTGTAATGTTTGAAGTCGCTCACCTCATCAATGTTTTAATTAAAGTGAATTCAATTTGAAGTAATTAAATGAAAATGTCGTCAAGAATCGTTTTAGCTTGCAATATTCGCGCTCCGCTAAATAATTCCGCGGGCGTAGCCCAGCGGGGTTTTTAAATAAAGTTGATTTGAGGTTTCTCGACTAGGTACTGTGTAATTAGCCAAGAGTGAACTGTAATGTCGACACTCGCTACCGCCACGCCGCACGCTGCCCGCGGCTCAGGGGAGCTTATCAAATATGTACCTACCTACCTGCCTCCTGTGTGCCGGATTTATTTAGGATATGCATGAGGGTACGATTTAAATTTTAAACGGATTGCGCCCTTGGATTTCGGCCCTGTGTTATGTTTGGTAAATCTATCACTATAACACGTCCGACCGAAATTAATTTTAAAGCTCGCCTCGTTTCGATTCAATAATAGTTGTTTTAGCCTCTGTAATCCTGGGTTGAGATAGACACAAAGCGATTGTGACAAAAGGTTTATTAAACAATATATTTGAAGCAAATTACAGAGCGGTTGCATAATTAATTAGGTGGATTTTGTGCAAAATTGTGTTAAAACAAACGGAAGTCTCCTGAGGTGTGGTGTGTGAGGCTGGGAGGTATTGTGCGAGGGTGCGTGAGGCGTGCGGTAATGTTCCCTCGTCCCTCCTCTTCCTCCTTTTTCGGTGCCTTCTCCTCACACGCGGTTTTCATCGTACCTGGAGCTCATCCATCAAAATTGCGTTCAACGCTGAAGATGTAACTGTCTTCCGCAAACATTACGAATATGCATATGCATAATTATATTCCGTAAATTCAACCTTGCGTACGTGTGCCATTTATCAAAGACCATAGCTAAACTTTAAGTAAATAAAGGGTAATCAGTTATGTAAGTACTTACTATTTTTAGTGAATGTGACGATCTTGAGCACCTTGCCGTACCGTTGGAAAATGGAGTAAAGTACGTCGAGCACGATCGGGTATAACATGTGTTCTATGATCACGCGCAGGACTGTGTTGGGACCACCCTGTGAACAAAACTAGTACATTAAAATATGCAGTATTTAAATCAAGGAATATATTAGGTAAAGTTTAAAGGAACGGATTGTAACACAATCCGTTCCTTTAATGAAGTAAAATATTAACAGTATTAAAGCAAAGGAATTTAACTCAAAAGCAGTGGTTGAACCAATATAAGCCAAGATTTTAATAAAGTACTTAAGCACAAAATTACGACGGCCCGTGTATAACCCATGAAATAAACACAAAGAACCTTTGCCAAGTACCTGATTATTACATAAAATATTTTGATTTAATTAATTTAAACACAAGAGGAAGTTCAGTTATCAATTACACGGTGATTACGAACAAAGAATGTAATAATCTACTTCCATTATAAACATTAATTAGTGCTTAAGAGAAAAGCTTATCAATAATTTAACTCCCCACAGACACTTTGTGACCGAGGCTAAGATACATGAAGGTAAAGGTAGGGACATCTTGAGAAGCGAAGCGATATTGTCCAATATGTCTTTGTTATAAACCCACTGGGTATTTCCTGAATATGTCAGTTGGATATTGCATTAGATATGAAGATGTGGTACATACGGGAACTTATGTCCAATAACAATCGAGTGTTTATAAATAATGGTAGGTTATTAATATGACAAGTTTATTTTTCTTCCAAAATTTTAGTCGTATGGCGACAAAGGATGCCAGCAAAATCTGGCTAGTCTTAAGAAATGCACTACAATATGACACTTATTAGATTTAAGCAACCATTCCTAAATAGGACCCTATTTATTCTATTCCGTGCATGTCGAAAAATATGTAATATTTCTTTATCAGGCTAGCTCATGTTGGGTCGAGAAGAAAATTTTCTAGTAAAATCGCCATGAACTTTACTAGATTCAGTCCCTAACCAAAGTATATTGACCGATACAACTGCATGATCCGTACCCTCCGGGCGACAATCTGTCGAACGTCTTGGCCCAGTCTATCTGCATGCTAACCGCAGTCTACATCTTAGTCTGGCACCCCAGGAGAATACCCAAACCTAATTTGTGGAGCAAGTTTAATATTTTAAAGGTCTCTGTAATCGGCTCTATTTCTACTGAGGCCTTAGCGTGAATTCCACGTATTTGGCCGCACAGTGATCTTGAAGTATTAAGATACAAGTTGTCTGGAAATTGAAAAAGCGCCTCTAGTGTATGAATGAGGAATTATTTTATCCATAAACTCCCCGTTTACAATGTCATGAGTTTTCACAAAAACGTGAAAACTCATGACATAGCTTTGGTTCATAATTTGTAATATCTGTGTTACTTAGGTAGGTATAATGTAATGTGTATCGAGAAAGGTAAGATGATTAATGGATACAGGTGGAATTAATTATGTATAGTTTTAAACACTATTGTTGAAGATCGTTATTTTAGGTACGCTTGGGTATTAGTTTATGAATAATATGAATTTTGGGTTAACGCCGAGTGATATATTTCAGTGGGTTTATAGAAATTTCCACGCCAAGGTAGGGGATAAAGAATCATAGAATTTAAATCGCGTGAAAGTTAAATAACAGATAAAAAAAAATAGAAGAATGCTTTTGTTTGCTTTTCTAGTTATTCCATGGGAAAGTTATACTTATAATCGGTACCATGTTTCATACTGACTACTGTTACGTTATACAATGTGCTGATCTGCAACCTAGTCAAATTCAAGGACGTGATTATACTCATGATTCTCGACCCAAATCAACAATAAAATAGGTAGGTATTTTTTTATTTTATTTTTCCTTTTTACTGAAATCCGTAAGTGTGAACTAGTTTCTTTCTAAGAGTAGTAGATTCAATTCACGCACACCAGCTGCTCATCGCTGTGTGCGTACGCGCGGACTGCGTAGTCGGGTGATTCTCTTTCATTTGTATTGAATTAAGGGTTTAATTCTGAAATACTGTAAAATTTCAACAACAAAAAAAAAAAGCAGCCCTTATTAATTTTGCCCGGTACTGTACTTTCAATTGATTATTTATGACTTTTGTGACAACCACCTGAAGTTTGACGAAAATGCAAAAAAACAGCGTGTATAGAAGACAGTGTTGTTTAGTTTTAGCAATTGTTAGGAAAAGTATTTACAAGATTAATTTTAAACAATGTAGAAGATGAAAAAGGTTTATTTACAGGGTCATCATCATCTATGACCTCAAGAAGGAAATCTCAAGAAGTAAAGAAGAGACGAAAATTTAATCCTTACCTGTATTTCCGTGCCTCCATTGGCGGGCTGTAGAGCGGCGCCTGCGCCGGCCACTAGAGCAGCGCCAGCGCTGTTCGATATGGCTTGAGCGGCTTGTAGCGCCGCCTGCGCCGATGCCGACTGCAAAAATATTACCTATAAATAATAGGTAAGTGTACGCCGAAGGTATATGTGTTGTGTTAGCTTAGAAATAACTATACTAGGACGTAACTAAGAGTAGTAGTGGAAAATTTATAAGTGCATACAAATTTGGTCATGCAAGATTATGAAAATATTAATAGAAGTGGTTTGGCGACCTTTTTCACTACTTCAAGCGATGTCCTCGCCACCATCCGACTTACACAAAGCTTCGTGTAAGTCGGATCGCAGTGAATGCATACTCATAACATAATTTTTAATTTGCTAGTCGTTATCGTAACAAGCGTGTAACTTAATTTTGCCAGAGTGACAGTTTTCTTTATAATCCAGATAAACATAAGGATATTGAAACGAGTTTCCCAAGGGTCAAGTGCGAATGAACACAAAAGTATTAATTCTCACATTTAGTGCGTCCCTCAGTAAGTAAAAGCATTCATTGTCACGTAGAAAAAAGTACAAACAACAGCCCTCCGCTCTCATAATTTCGCGAACAATGAAACGTAATAGGGGAATGGAGAGGAGAGCTATCTGACACACGCGTGAGCCACCTTCGAGTGTCCAAGACCAACAGATAACATTGACCACATCAAACAAAGGGGGGTCATAAACTTATTTTGTATCGTCCGGGAACAATTCGGTACTTTGTTGCGTCGTCATATAGGGGCGGACGGCATTGTGGACGCGACACTTTGAGCGCTTAGAGAGTTAGATAACATTCATAAATTTCTCATATAAATTACGACTTTTTTCAGGCTTTTGAGGTAAATAGATACCGGACTAAAGTTCTATCCTTTCAAACTAATAAAGTTAACAAATAAAAATATGTGCTAGTTTTTCAAACGAAAAACATTTCACTTGCTGCCTACTGCCAAAAAAACCCAATATCCACGTGAAAAGCTTTCAACACGATCTACGGTAGGTTCAAATAAAAAACGTAATGACACGCGAGTGAAATACAGCGTGTTGTTTACACGTTACGATCGCATGCAAGGGCGCGGCACACTTTGATCCTATATTTTCACATGGCTTTGTGCGACGACGGGCTGACAAGCGGGCAGGCCAGACACAAAAATAAGGCTTTAACCGTGTCATGGTAAGCCTGCCGCCGACGGCAAAGGCTCTGGTACAAATTCACGTTGACTTGTTCCCACTCACTCCTCTTTTTCTCCGCTACATTATTCTTTGATATTTCTATTTCGGAACCAACAGACAAAGTGTATGATTTCATAATAACTGACTCGTAGGCATATTAAAGTTTATAGCAAAATGAAGCTGTATTTAAAGATTAATTAATTAGAAATTCCTTTTTTTTCGTCTCTATTCTTTAACCATTTATTATAGCCTTTTTTCTTTGATTTGATTTGAAATATCAAAAGAAAAGAAAAAACGACCACGCAACAAAAGGATTTTAGGAATGCGATTCCATCAAAAATATTTTCCGTGTCACTGACGTTCGAACTGGGAAGATATTTAAAAGGTCTGATTTGGAAGACGCGCAATCTTTCACAGGCGACCACTGGCAGACATTCATCGAGGAGACGCGACAAAATAACTCCATCCGCACTGCGAAAGTTCTATTCAACCACCACAAAAACCTTTTGCATCGCATGATTGATCAAAGCTTTGCGTTCAATGCTCGTTCTTTAAAATGCAGCTGGTCGACGTCATTCTCTCAAGTCTGCGGCGATCAGGAGACAATTCCGATAATACGATTAAATTCGGATGCTCAGTGATGTAATAATGTATAAAGCGCGTCTTTTCATGTGAATCACAATAACAAAGCCTAGTCTGTCTATTCGTAACAGCCTCGTTATAACTTTTAATAGTGCGCTACAAAGAGATCCCGAAATGTGACGAGATAGCGATAAATCTTTATAGTTACATTATCTTTGTATGTACTTATGCGTTCAGTGTTAACACTCAGCTGATATTTTGTTGTGAATGTGTAGTGGATCATATAAAAGACAACAGTGCACTTATATTCTAGTTTTATGAACGATAACTTTGATTCGTTGTCATGAACTAAAGTTTGGGACATATCATTCTGTTCACTATGCTCCTACATTGTTATCTTTTATTAACTTTAAGAGGATGTCTTGTTGAAGCTTAAATAACGTAATATTATCGAAGCTTTCAGGAGTGCTGAAGTTTCAATTAAAACATCCAAGCTCACGAAGTAACCCTCGTGAGTGATATTAATATGGATGAGTATTTAGGTAAGTACTAGTCAAACGCGGAGTTAAAATCTCCTTTGAAAGATGTAAATATCAGTGAAATTATTTTAAAAAGCTATCAGTTGCACCTGTACAAAGAAATCCCAGTATAAAGGTTTAAAAGGTACGAGTAACGTAAAGTCGTCGGTAATGGTAACGAGTTCTCGTCGGAGTCCCATCATTATGAGGTATCGAACAGATGACGTCAAATAATATTCTTGCTTCCTAGGCTTCGGTGCATAAGGACTTCTTTTTGAAGAGTATTCTTTTGGGATGACGATCTTTTTGTTCGGTTATTTTTCGAGGACTAGAATTCATTTGCGAGTTCTCACTATATTTCGAGTTTGTAAATTATTTTCACTCTTTTAGGATGATACTATTTTATACAATGTTTGCTTGTGGCATATAGAAGCTATGCTTTTATTTAACCAATTTCAGAGAATTTCTGTAACAATTCCCTATTTTATCAGCCTACACACCTTTGTAAATAAACACCTATTTTCAACCCCAAAATTTCGTTTGATTACCCTCTGCCTCGCACTATCAAAGACCAAATAACCACACCTACTTTAACCAAAATTGTAGGTATTTGTACCCATTGTCTAACATAATTCGCTTAAGATGTTTCAGATCAATATTTACACTCCACTACAGAGAAACAGGGATTAACGCAAACAGATAATAGACACCTAGATGTATCGGTTTTGAGTTTAATCATCACATTAATTAGCCACGTATTGACACAAACGCCTGTTTGCGATGCCGACAATTTGATCAAACAACCTGCAACTATTTAATAAACAATGTATCGCGAATATTATTTAATGTTACAATAATAATTTATTGTACATATTTGTGAAGAGCAAACTTGTGCATAAATGACTAGTTGCAGACTTGCTAATCATTCCTAAATGCGCTAACTGTATAGTTAACAATGTTTTCAGAACATTTCACCTGGTAAAATCTACCTATAATGTCCAAAATTCTCCTCTAGTTTATACATTACGACGTCAAAGAAGCTTTTACCGCAAAAAGGGTAAATTATATTATTAGTGGTAAATAATGATTGTGTTGTTAGACAATCCGGTGGGTAAATATTCCCCGTGGTCCGACGCTAACCCTTGCGCATGTTATCGAGTGCCATCCCCTCAATTATGGCAACACAAATTTAGGCAAGAACAATTTCTCAATATTATCAGCCATCAAAATGGTTGAGGGTTTGTTTTTGATAGGTTTCGTGGATAAACGAAACTAATTAAGCGTTTTAATTAATCCTCCCATTGGGTGTTTTGTTACCGAAAATATTGATTTCCTTTCTCATTGCCGAAGAGCCTCCGGTAAGAAAGGTTCACTCACAAATGTTCGGCATTTATCTCCTTTTTTACCTAACATTATCCTGAAAGTCTTATTATGGAGGGTGGTAAGATTTCGATAAGAGCCGCTGCTTGATTGTTAAAGTGACGAATTGCGGCAGAGGTGCACGGATCCCAGTTTATTTTTCACAACAAGTAGTCGAAAGTCCCGAACTTGTGTAGCGCTTATTAACAAGCTAGCTGAGGGAACGAGCTAACTAACGTTTTGATGCGGTTAACTGAGCAGATTTCAGCGACATAACCTGTCTGTAGACACAAATAAGTTCCTAAAGGGTTATTTACCAGTTTAACCAGAGTAACTTTAGTTTAACTTGGACGATCTATTTGGCGTCTATTTGATTACAGGTGGTTATTGAGAGACATAAAGTAAGTTATAGTTGTAAATAGCTGTGTTCGTAAGTAATTATAAGTCAACGGGTAAAGTAATAAAAATGAAGTAAAGTGAACTAAAACAATCAACAAGACACGGCGACATTAAAGAGTTGATCATATTTTTTAGTGCTCGAAGATGTTAAGGGGAGTGTTAATTATAGAGAGCTGATGGAGTGACATCCTATTAAAGATGGAGAATAATTTTATATTCACGAGGAATTTTTATCTCGAAGCTAAGAAAGTTTCGTCGTAAAAAATGCAATTTTGTTTAATGCTACATAATTTTCATATTTATTAGACAATCTATCTACTCGTATGTATTTAATAAACGTTTACCTGCATTAATAATATGGACATACTTTGCTAGTAAGGACGAGTACACATCGTGAATCAAAGTCATCGAGAGACCCACTAGTCCCATTCGAACAACATAATCGCGACACACACTGATTCGTCCATTTACGACCGTTTACCCCATAAACGAGGCAACTTTTCGTGAAATTATTCAGTAGTCACGACACGCACGGCCGGTATCAAGGCAAACGTAGGTAGGTATAGACAGAACAGTAATAGTTTAGTAACTCAATCAAATCGGAACAACGTCGGAGACTATGTCCCGTCGCGGCATGCGGGTTTATTGAATACCGTTATCTAAATTGTGGGGTCTTGATGTCCTCAACCAAGATTAAATTAACAGGTCGAGTGCAGGCTACAGCCGAGGGGTCTGTTTCGCAATTGTAACATCGGCTTTAATGCCCCGATCGCATACCGCACGATAATCCCACTCTGTTGTGTAATAGGCCTAATTGAACTGTCGTTACGTTATTACGTATTGAGTGGCCGCGTTTTGTGTCCATCCAGCCCGTAAACATAATCCTAATTAGTGTTACATCCAATGTTTAACATGTTCTACGTATAATGGATTTGGTAGCCTTTCAGTTGATTAAAATAATCAGCGACCGTGTGAATATGATAAAGAGTGTGTTATAGCAACACAGGCTCGTTCGTCTAAAAGTCTAGGAGATCGCAAGCGCTTCTGCTATGCAAGAAATATTTGGGTTTGATACTAGGTTTTTCAGTTTAGTTTCCCGGTGTCGACATCTGTGCCCGGGAATGTATGTGTCCTATAAATGCAACATTACCAAACTGTCCTTGAAAACATGGGCGTCGTTATCTTTTAATCACAATTTTACCTAACATCAGCCTTCAGAATTTAAATGACTCCGTTATCTGTTGGTCTTCAAACTCTCATTGATCGAAATATTCATGCAATAACTACATAATAAAAGTTACTTACGGCATTGCTATGTGTTTGATCGGTCTTGAGCTCCTTGTGGTTGGAGAACTGAACATAGACAGCCCTGCCGCGGAGCTGAGCCACGCAGCCGCCGAAGTACGCGACCATCGCCACTGCTGATATCTCCTCCGCCATTTCGAGGAATGCCTGTATGAAACATGATGAAGTTTTAGTATAAAAGTACTGCTGGTCACGGCAAAAGCAGCAAAGATCGTTGTCTAGTTTCTACCTAGGCCCATGGAAAAATGCGCGAGATTAACATGATGAAGACATGATATGCAATGCAGGTTTTGTTTTTCGTTTCAATACGAGTAGCATTTGGAACTTTATAGTGCATAGGGATTAAAACCGTACATAGATCTTCCGATCAATCCTAGTTCTCAAACTCTGAACGTTAGTTCGATTCTGCATCTATTCCAAACATTCTAAACACCATCCTTCAACGTCGAGTATCGAGCAAGACAGAATAATAGTTCCCAACTCTTTTGTTTGGTCGTTAATACGTACAAACTCCTCGCTCGGAGAGATAAATCAATTGTTTAACAACAGCGGTAGTGTAATGCGGCGCACCCCAACTAGGTTTGTGTTTGCCGGGCCCATGGAGTCCAATTAATCGGATCCGAAGCCCGGACTATATATAAACCTGGGAGTACGTCATAGATCCCCATGCAAGGACTGATCTGCAGTCTATTCTGTAGTGTGCAATACTGCATCATTCTCCAAAAGCGTCATGATTTCAATGGCCGTTTCGTCCGTAAATTCATCTATTCCACGTCGTTTTCAAACACGCAGTATCCTACTTTATAGGCGTTGGACGAAATACACGGCTCTTTGTGTGTGTTATGCCGCAAATTAAATAGAATACTTGCCCGGGGCTAATTAAAAATATTCCTATACACGCCGATGAAAAGCGGGGTCAGCGAAAAAAATTGAAATAGGTACCTATCATGTTAACTAAGCGTTTGCACGATATATTTTAGGAGTAAGTCTGGTTAGCTATCCGTTAGATAAACAATTTTATCAGTATACGGGAAAAAGATTACAAAATTATAACGCGCTTGGAGGCCTTTGCCCAGCAGTGGGACAGCATGGGCTTAAAATAATAACGTGCTGGGAAAACTGTCTAATGAATAGTGCTTTCCATTATTATTATTATAGGTTCAGTTAATGGGATACAAACTTAAGTTTCATGTTGTAGGCACCTAACTTTCTTGTCTAGAAAATGGGGCGATCAATCAAAGCGAATCATTCAAGAAAACACCGCACTAGATCACAAGAGTAGTTACCAAAATCTCATCCCATCGAAAACTATTACGGGATCAAAATCGATGCAGTACAAATTAATAGAACCGTAGCTGTCACGCGAGCGACGATCGTAAAATAGTGTCAACGCCTCTTTCGCTTTAATCACCGAGAGTGGGGGCGATTGTCCGCACCCACTCACATCGGTGTTTACCCACCTCTCCACAGATGGCGCCTTTGTAACCGGACTCTCACAGGTTCGGTAACCATCGACTACCAACGATACTTTTCATCATCCACTCTGAGTGCGTCAAAGGACTAGAGTCGACCACGTTCGGTACTTTATATTGATTAGTTTCAAATAATCTGGCAATGTGGGTACCTCACTTCACGAAAAGATTTTGATCATACGTATTTTTACGCTTTTAAAATACCCAAATGTTTTTATATTTTCTTAGATAAACATTCGCAGCGCGTTATATTATAAGGTAAAATATTTAAATCGCAAATAGAATGAAAGGAAACTTATGAAAATTTTCCAGTACTACTTTGCACCTCGATTATGACTAGAAAAGGACAGAATATTTCATAAGAAAAGGCAAGTAAAGAGCCTGTGACCGTTCATAAAAAGGGATTCGACTTGTTTCTCGTGCTAGAAGAGAGATTGTTTCCCTTCACGCCACGCTATATACAGGGTGGATGTCATACGAGCTATTTATTAGACGGGATAACATTGTCGCGGCTGCCTCCTGCGTTCCCGTAATAGGATTTTCTTTTTATTATTTTATTTCTCGGTTGTAAACTAACTCATTTTTAATTTGTCAGCGGGAAATCGTAAATTTCTCATTGCACGTGCTCGGTGGGTGTTTCGACGTAAAATACGCAGTAAAACCGGCTGGATGTTGCCTTATAACCTGCTCGTACTTCGCGCTCGCGTGATGATGTGAACATACTTTTTGATGGATTACTAACTGTACCCCGCAACTTGTTCCTGGACTTTACACTCCGCGAATATTGCGCACTTGAGTAACTGCCATTCGTTTTATAATGAGATACTTCACCTCAACACGACCAGAAACGGATACAAAAATTTAATAAAATATGATCGTTAAATATCATTCGAGGAGGTCAATCACGGTAAACGTATCTCGATCTACATTCATTCATGGGCCCTTCTCGACCCAAATTGAAATTTATATTAGATGTCATCGCCTTTAATTTCCGCAATGTACAATTTTAGATGCAATCTCTCCCTTGGGTTTCAATTCGTGAAGTGTACTTTTTAAATAAGCTGGTAAAAACGGGAAAGGGGCCTGAAATGTAAGAGTGAATATTTGTTCCAAATTCACCGTTCATTTTGACCCCGCAATAGATAAACGTCGCTCGTTTGACGGGGGTTAGTAGGGATGTCGATCATACTAAAATTGCTTTCCATCGTCGGCGTTACATTTTGTTTTAAAATATACAAAGCGTCATTTATCGTGCGCCTTCAATATTTGGGTTCGTATTTGTTGTTTCTTTAACAAAAGATCCAGAAATAGGCTGAATGTTTATATATAGCTTCTAATCTTCTAATATTTTTATCGATATGGTCCTCGCATTCAGATGACGCGATTGTAGTTACTGCAAGAATAAAGAATCGTGGCAACTTCCCAGCAATACTCATTAGTGCTGCATCCAACAAATCCTCAGTCATCCCTTATCCCCCTAATACTGCAGTTACAATAAAACGTGGGTATGGGTAGGCTGTGACAATGGTTAGCGGCCTATTTGCGGACAAGCCGTGCCTGCCACTTGTTGTGCTTCCTGCGGAGGCGAGCGCCATTGTAACTAGAGTAGCTACATGACCGACTTTATTTGTTAAATGAGGCCTGATCAGTTATGTGGCCTAAGTTTGGCTAATCTGCCTTCGTGGTTGACGAGAGGTTGAGGAGAAGTTGAGGTTAATTATGTAGATGTTCGTTTCATGGTCTATTGTTACATGGTTATGTCGAGCTGAATGGAGCTGCTAAAGATGGAAATAGGCTAGACTTACACCATAGACTACACACACACATACACTTAACAATTATGTACACCCTCTCACATTCACACACTCACCTTGACATACTACACAAAGAGAGGATCATTCGGCATATAAAAAAATAAATAAAAAAATCTTTAACACTCAATGTACTTTTGTAAAATGCTAGCATTTAAGAAACCTCATTGTATGTAATTCGAGGGGGTTGGCACTGTAAGCCGAAATACAGGTCCCACCTAGTTCGGCTGCAGAAGCTAAAACTTTTGCATACATAATTTAATTTATCATAGCATTATAAGTCTAAATGTAAATGTATACTGTGAATGTTTTTTTTTTGTGAAAATAAAATATTATTATTATTATAGTTTACTATAAAGTTTAGTACAAATAGAAACTGGAAAAAATTTGCTCACGTATTTCAAACTCCATTTCCATTATTGCATAAAAGAAATTTCTCTCTCATTGGTAAAACAAAATCACTTGCAATTCAAACACGGTAAGTACCCTAATTAAAAGGATTACATTTACAAACCAATTTACCAAAAACAAATATTGTAGTATCTTACCTGGTTTTTGCCTTTAAGGACGAGTACATTAGTGACCCTCCCGAAGGGCAGGCCGAGTTGTATGATCTCGGCTTCTGTCGTCTCATTCGGGATGTTCCGTATGTGGATGACCCGCGACGGTTTGCCAACATTCTGTTCGAGTTTCACCTGTTAAAGAAAGTCAATGTTAATTTAAACTTATTATAAAGCAAATTAATAAACTAACGGAATATTTATAAGAATATTATTCAAAGGACTCGATAAAGAGAATCTTTCAGTAGTGAAAAATAACTATGTAAGTTTTTCATAGGGTGTAGGACGCGATGATCCGTAATCAAACGGGGCGTTCGATTCTGGCGGAGCAAATGCGAATGTAAAAGGCGCACAGCGTATAAAATGACCGTTCTAATATACATAAATACAGCTAGCATTGTTCGCGAGGAAGAGCCGGTTGGATAATTGAAAAGTCGATGTAGTATAATTGTCGAGGCTTATCGGGCCCAACCCCGATGTGGGCGCCATTGTTCCCCAGAGAGCCTTTTGATTACGGCGGCGGGCTCGAACCGAGTCCCGAATATATTGTAGCTTTGTATGACACTTCACTTTTCATTGAAGTGAAAAGAGCAACCTTTATACCGCAATTTACGATTATAAAAAAATCATAAACAAATTAAATAAAAATTCTAAATCCTATGAACAACTTAAAGTACAATAAAACCGGGTTATCAAATATTTCCGAGGTTATAATTATGTTTTCGAGGAAATCTTGGCAGACATTTCAGTTGAGCAGGGAATAAGATTTGGGGTGTTGCGGGGTATCTAAGCGTCTCCCTTTTTACGTTCTTTGGCGGGCGGCGAAGCGTGGAGGTGTAACAAATGAGTCTAATGCCTATTAGTTCGACCTTGTTAAGTTCAGACAAAGTGAGCAGCTGGTCTGACAAAAGTGCAGGGAAAAGTCGAAACACTTGGAGAACTGTTCCATTGAAGCTTTTAGTGGCTAGACCCCGTTTTCTTTTGATACAATGCGATTGACTTTTCAATTACCTGCCTTCAATTAAAAGTACTATAGACTTCATTTTCTTCTGCAATTATTTTAGACTTCAGTGCGAGCTTCTTTAAAAAAGGAGAAAACCGTTTTTGCTTTACTATTTTTATTAAATCAAAATTATTATGATACGGGGTAGGAAAATATAGATTATAACAATCCATGTTAGAAAAACATTGTAACGTCCAACTGGACCTATACAACCAAAAAAAAAACAGTCGAACAAAACAAACAGTTAACTAAAAGAAAAGAATACACAGATATGATATTTTGTAGAGCCCGAATTTCGTTAGAATCGACATCAAAAGAACCAAATCTCCGTAAATAAACAAATAAAAAATATTTTTCCAAAGTGACTTGCAAAGGGAGGAATAAATCGTCGCACACGCTCGCCCACCTCGAAGGTACCCTTCGGTATTTTCTCTTCTCACGAAAGAAAACAACTGGTACGTAAAACGTAAAGAAGGACATTACTTTCGCTGGGTCAGAAAATCTGCGAGGAACGATTTCCACATCAGGCACTTTAAATCATCCGCTCCGTCTCACATTTCATCCATAAATATTAAATCTTGGCTTGGTTCTTTGGATGGAAAAAAAGCTATCGTATGACATTTTCCCTGTGAGGATTTCCCGGAATCGGTCAATTTTCCCGGTGATCGCGCCGGCCGTGTTTATTGAAACACTATTTCTCAGTTGGCCGCGTCTACGGCACCATATCATTAACTATAACTACGTCCTCACGAGTGTTGACGTCTACGTCGACCTATCGACACCGATTTTATCGTTCAGACGTTAATTAATACGTTTGCTTCCATTTTTATAACTTTCTTATTTTTGGTATACTTCGTAGCAGTTTATGAAATCAGGTTTAATATACCTATACTAAGGCGTTAAACCGGGTACCGCTTAACCTATCTAAAGTACAGTCCTAAATTGATAAAAATATGGGGAAAGACTAAAACACTGATTAGAACTGTTTTAAAACTTGTTTGTAAATCATAGAGTTACAAACTCGCTGCAACAAGCTTAACATGTTTGCTAAAAACAAGAATTACGGCACTTGTCTATGCTGTATTTAAAAATTCTCAGTGGTTGTTTAATGATAGAAAGCATTTTTCCTCAAAGGAAAACTTCGTTAACAGTTTAATTTAACCCATCTTTTTCCCATCTAAATGCTCTTTGTTTTGTGTATTTTTCATTGCAAACCATTTATGCTACTAGTGATAATTGTTTTAGTAGTTAGTTTTGGACTGGAAATATAGAATTTTATCGGAAGATTAATCTGTTTTGTTTGAAATACTGAAGTCGGTATAAAGTAACAGCAATGCCACCCACAACGCTAATAACTGATTACAACTTAACTAACCAATTTCAAACACATCTAAAGCATCGAAATTTGTAATCATGTAACGCCTCCGTAACCGAACACTAATATTGGCACGTTCAAGTAAACGTAACACGAGTCAAATGTACCTGAGCACACTAAGTATTCTGCTTACGGCGCGTTGACAAACGCCCCGTCGACAGTCGCACTGTGACTAAGGAAACGACATTCTGTAATCCGTTTGTGGCTCACGGGTCAGTGGTACTACTATCTAAGTACGAAACTCGTAGCTTCGGTCAAAGTTTGTGTGTCAGGTTAACACTTACGGACATAAGAATAGTTACTGCCTCCAGTAACTATTCTACTTAATACCCGTATTTTCGTTGACGGACTAAGAAGTCCGTCAACGAAAATACGGGCCCGTACGAAAGTAACTAGAAACTTTTGTGTGAATGCTACTCCCTGTAAGTTCTGACAACACATCGGGAGTCGGGATAATTATCAAATTATGTTGTCACCAATTTTTAGTTCGTGTTTTACTAATATTGTGTCTATAAGTAAGATGGGGCAGTAAACGCCCGAAGTGTCGACCGAAGCTACGGGTTCCGTGCTTACATAGCAGTACCACAGACCCATCAGAAAAGGGCGTATTACCCCGTTTAAGAACTCCGGCTTATTCTTTAAAATCTGTCAGGGATCATGTTAAGGTTTAAGTCATGAGAAACATTTCTGCCAAGTGCTACGTAAAAGTCGTTTCAAGCTATTATACTCGTACTATTATACGATATTATACTCGTACTTTTAATATTCGTCGCTTACCTGTGTTGGATAGCTAGGTACTTTTCATTGGATTAGCGATACAGTAAATAGATAACGGAGACTGAAATTGTATAAGAAATATGGATACCACTAATCAGGTAGTTTAGTGAATGTCCGTTGCGGAATAGCTGTAAATCTAATATACGTATTAAATTGGATATTCCAAGTTTTTACCTGACATCCAAGTTACGGCATAAGGCAGACAATGACTGAGCGAATATCAAAGAAAACGGCCCTCGAGCCTACAGCGTAATCGATTTCGTGATGCAGGAAAACTTCCCACAAATATTTATTTTATCTAACCAAACAAAATGTATGGGAAAATTCACAGTATATTCGCGTAAGAGGATTCGTTAAACTTTTAGCTGTACTGTTTATTATTTAGTAAATTAATATTGTGCTAAGTAGCTTTTGGTTCTTTCAATTTAGTGAATATACCCGAGTGAATTGTTAGAAAATATGATAACAATCGTTTTATAACGTTTCGCGTCGCTTCTTGCTTTTAAACGTTTAAACATTTTAAGATAGCTGTAGAATGTCGGGACATTTTCAAGATGATTTTCTGTATTTTAACCAGAAATTTTCGTCTTTATATGTAAAATGTCGTAGCATGTAATTGTAGCTATTTAAAATATTTCTATTAAACCTTTCTGAATTGAGAATAGGATAACTTGAAAGCTGGAAAAACAAGCAGCCTCCATTAAAGCTAAGCATTATCTTCAAATGTTGGTTATTTTTGTCACGTCTGTAATGCTTCTTATATCCAGATTACATCAACTTTTATATTACAAAGCTTTATATAGTATAATACAAAGATAGTCCATTCACGATTAAGTGGATAAAGTTAACGCTTAGTTTAGAGATAAACTACGTTTATTGATGGCCCGTCATTTGAGAAATAATGTACTATCGCGGAGAAATATCTCAAAGTCAGTGTTGGAACCCTTGAACTAATAACAATTGCGATTTAGTGAGGCGTTCGGTAGCAACTCGATGAAAGTTTGAGTACCACAGGTAGGAGGCACAAGTTCTCGTGTACGAGCGATATTTTAGCATTGCGCAAGAGACTTGACTTGCGATAAATATTCGATTTCTTTAAAAGGTGATCATTACCGTTTATACATGATGAATTTGATCGAATCAGAAATAAGGAGATTTGTAGACGAACTAAAGGTACTGCAATAGCCCAGAGAATTAGCAAGTTGAAGTGGCAGTAGACAGGACCAGCACGCACAACTGATGGCCGATGGAGCCGTAAGGTTCTCGAATGGAGACCGCGCGGCCGGCAAGCGTAGCGTAGGATCTGTCGATCGTCTCTGTCCACCTGCAAGGTGGCTGATGAAAATCACAGGATCGCGCTGGATGCAAGCTTCCAACCGGTCTTATTGTAAATCTATTGGGGAGGCCTATGTTCAGCAGTGGACATCCTATCGCTGATATTATGATGATGAATTTTGTATCTACACCACAGTAGATTTTATTTTTTAAACATGACATTCCAGGTCAACTGTGGTCTGTTTCCAACTACGGTTAACTTTAAAACCAACCCAAACCCACGGGAACATAAAATCGGGATATAGATAAAAAAAAATTACACCCATGTGTTAATTTAATTATAAACTATCTGTGTATCAAAGATCCAAACCCGTTGATACCTTTCCTATAATGGTTTCGTTTTTTCTTTTGAGATACGGAAGCCTAAAAAGAATCAAACCCGCCTTCAGCAAACAAATAATAAACAAATCCAATATCCTCTTGAATATTGGTTCTTATCCATTCTCCAACAAAAGCTTTTACTAAAACAATCCACCATAATTGATTCTTATGGCTTGCACCGCACTTGGGAGTTGCATCCGCCGTTAAAATTTCAAGAGCATTATTACACCAGAAATCGTTGGAGTCGATTCGTTGAAACTTTTAATTGGCCGTCTAGTGGAATATTGTATTTCAATGCTGACCATCAATGATATTATTTGATACAGATTGAGAGGTACTTCCGAGTTTATATATGTATAGTTTGGACCACCAAATAAATAGAAGCACTCCATTTATGTATTGACTAGTTATTACAGCTCTACTAATTGGCATTCTATAGAAATGATTCGCAAAATGTCGGCAGGAATTGGTATGAAACTGTATGTTGGGTTTTATCGATGAATTTGATGAAAATAGCAGTAATAATACTTAACTGGTTCTATTATGAAAATAGAAACCTATTTTTAATATTGCATGCATCATAACTAGTACAGAATTTCAAATGAACCTCAAACAAGTGATAGGTTTATAACAAGTAACTTCAAAAAATAGGCTATACCTACTTTAGAAAAAAATTACGTAGGTATTAAAAAAATCTTAGCGCCTACCTTTGTGTCAAAATAAAAATAAAGACTAACAAAAGCTCTTATCTTTTGTGGAAAAGTTATAAAAATCAGGTGCAGGAAATTGGTTTGCCGATACGTGTGGCGACGACAGTCGAATCGATAAACTTAGTGTTGTTCACTGGTTTAAGATATCCACTACGATACTGTACTCGAAACTTACGTGATGCTTCATAAAATTCGAAAGTATATCCGCATGTAAAAGTTTTCATAAATAAGGATATCGAAGTTTTTGGTTTTAGCTTCGATATTATAAACTGTGACGAGAAGCTCGTGGTTAATAACCAAACTGGTATATTTTCAACGTTAAACTACATTTGCCAAGGTCGCTACGTGGATATGATATCAAAAATTTGTGATTTCAAAACATTTTGAAACATTTTTGAAAAAGAGTAAGTATGGAGTTTCTTGCCCATTCTTCTCCATACAACCTACCTTAGCGAATGGGTGTAGAATCAATCCCATCCCTTCCTATTCCCTTTAAATTTAAAAATCGACGTTCAAAAGTGTCTCTTTGATGGCCTAATTGGAATAAATGATTTGACTTTGACTTTATGACCATGTCTTATTAACCGACTTCAAAATCAAAAAAAAAGTAGGTTCTCAGTTCGACCTGTATGTATGTATGTATGTATGTATGTATGTATGTTTGTCCGCGATTATCTCGCGTTTGGCTAAACGGATCTTGATGCAGTTTTCAGGAAAGTGTTCATTACATTCTGGAGAAGGTTTTAGTATATAACACTAATAGATATCTCGTGACGTTGCCCGTGTGGATCCGTTTTCCTTACTTTGGTCGTAGATTTTCAGGGACGATTGCATGTTAGTCCGCGATTATCTCGCGTTTGGCTAAACGGATTTTGATGCAGTTTTCAGAAAAGTGTTCATTACATTCTGGAGAAGGTTTTGGTATATAACACTAATAGATATCCCGTGACGTTGCCCGCGTGGATCCGTTTTCCTTACTTGGATCGTAGAATTTCAGGGACGATTGCATATTTGTCCGCGATTATCTCGCGTTTGGCTAAACCGATTTTGATGCAGTTTTCAGAAAAGTGTTTGTTACATTCTGGGGAAGGTTTTAGTATATAACAATAATGGATATCTCGTGAAGTTGCTCGCATAGATCCGTTTTTGTTGCTTAATATGATTGTAGATTTTCGAAGAAGCCGATTTTATGAAGATTTTTTTTTTGTGGAATATCTCAACTAAAAAGGGAAAAATAAAAAACTTGACTATGAATGAGACTAGACGTATGTAAAATATCCGGCTAACTGCGAAGGGTTCCATACTACTATCAAAAAACGGCAAAAAAACATGTGTCTGTTGCTTTTGTTTATTTTGTTTATTCTGTTTTTTAGTAGGTATTTCTTATTATCGCGGTAACAAAAATACATCATATACACAGACGGACGGACAGAGAATGGAGTGTTAGTACTCGTAATAGGGAACTAAAAACTATGTGGTCTTGCAAATTGCATTCGATTATATTTGCGGAAAAAGAGGTGTTTTTACCTTGTTACTTTTGTTCATATCCTCAGAATTGGTTTTAAAACTAACAATAACGTAATAATACGTTTTTATTGTATCAGAATATTACAACAAACAATTTAGGAGAAAGGAAGTGTAGCACCTTAAGTAACCGATGGACCTGTCACTACATATGCACTGCTAAAAGTTTTAAACTCAATATATTATCGCCCCTCGATATTTCTTGGGAGCATCATACTTCGTAATAAACTGAGAGGGTAAACACTCTTCGGTAAACGTAAGTAATACTTTGAAGCTATTGTCAAACAGACAGGCGAAGCGAATGCGATCTGAAGCGTTTTTATTTGTAATGTATGGAATTGTTTGAATCCAGTCATTAGAAAAGCGAAAGCGATCCGAAAGTCTATGTGACGGGCTTCAAACAATTGCATACATTACAAACAAAAACATCGCTTCGCGTTCGTCACGCCTGTCTGTTTGACAATAGCTTAATAGTGTGTTCTCATTCCCAAACCTTATATTTAATATCGCCGTAGGTATCATTTACGTAAATTAAATAGAAGCGAACCGTCTCGTTGAAAAGAAACCATTTTCTTATTCTTCCCTGAGGCAGTTTATTTCCTCCGCTGTCACCGGTCATTATGTCACTCCGAAAATAAAATATCATACTGACTGTTGCGTACAAGAAAATGTATTTTTTTTTTAAATTGGAATTGTACCTAAAACCTTTTTAATGATTTTTGTAGACTGTATACTTCAAATGTGTAGCTCTGAAGAAGTTATTAATTTTTTTTTCCATTCTACACGATATCGCGAATTACAGTAAATTGGTAGGTACCACTTTACCTGTAGTATTTTATTAAGTTAATATCATCCCAAGAAACGTGGGAATAATATTATTCTAAATTGAGTATTTTATTCGAGCGTATTTCCCAACTTTTATTTAAAAGAATTTCTTATTCTGCTCGTTTTATAAGTAATAAAGTGGTTCTGATATACGTTAAACTTAGATCACAGGATCATTAAGCCATTATACAGGTAATCTGTTACAATACATCGAAGAACCATTACTTCGTAATCATGTATTCCCAAACAAGATTCATTAAATGATTCCCTATCTCAAGCAAAACAAGGTAGCCATTTTAGTTTCGCGGCGTTTTGCCGTCCATTTACTCTCACTTGTTAGGGGCGCCCTGAAAAAACCTCGCCGCAGTAATCTTAATTACATTGTGATCTCGTTACAGCTCGGCCTTAATTCATAATTAAATAGGGACGTGTCCCAACGTTGCTTATTTATTTGCTATTTTATGGTTTTGCGATTGCCCCGCTTTTTTTTCTACTATGAAAATTAAGGCAGTGCCTTTTTGCGACACCCCTTCTCCTTTGTTGCCCTGAATATTCATTTGGTGCCTATCGGCGGAATGGCGACTCGTTTTTAAAAGTATTTTTTTATGTTCTCTCTTTGTGTTGTACTGCAAACACTTCATGCTGTGAAAATATTGAAGGAAAACTCAGAGCCTCTGTTTTTATATAGAATGTTTTATGAGATGTATTTGGGCCGTTACAAGAAAAATAAATATAAATTTTCAATGTTTTTGAGTTTCCAGTTCAAATTGTATGGAAAATGCAGACTGTTTTAACTAACTCGAAATGTTCGTTCTATTTTGATGTTATAGACACTATGCATGTCACTTAGCACTGTTACTATTCTGATTCGCCAACAAATATACCTGGATGCGACATCAGAAGTTTATGAAGAATACTCTCGTTGAAATAATACCAATGTCAGAGAGCACGTCTGTAGAAAACACACTAATCAACCCTCGTCCTCTTCGACTGGGTCATTAATGTCCAAATCAAGTAATTAATTATGTTCCCCGTTTTTTTTTCCTCATTTTCTTGACGTTTCCTGTAAAAACGCAAAGGGTCTACCTTGTGAAGATCAATCAAATCAGAAGATGTCTGGGGACTGCGTTTACCACTACTTAAGCATTTACGAGGTTGTCTTACGGAGTTACGACCTCGCTTGCACAGGTTGACTGCTGATCTTATTTGGAAAAGAATTTACGATCTCTGTCCCTTTTTTTCTTATTCATTGGAGTACCTAATTGTTATTTTCTTTTTAAACTGGCCCACTTGGTGGAAAACGGTAAATTAACTGGCTAAATTATGAATAGCTTACTGTTTTATATTCGAATGACGCTCTGAAGGCGAGAATAACTCATTTAGTAAAGTACCCTAAACAGCCTTTAGAGCTGTAAGATATTTGCGTATTGTGAGTGCTAAGCGCGTACGCAAATAACGCGACCGCGTTTATTGACTTTGTTAGTACATAGTTTAGTTGCTAATAGAACAATTAACATCAATATTGCTTACTAATGAAACCGCGTAAACAAAGTACACTTTCGTGTAACATTCCTTAGTTGTCTCTTAAATAAACCTAACGATATTAATGAAGTGGTTTCCAAAATCGAATGAAGGCAACTCTGCTTCATTGATTTCGTTGCCAGAAAATTCAGTAATCAATCAAATGATCTCATAAAGATATTCATTGCCGGGCACTTACTATTTTACTGCTAGTTTTAGGGGGTACTAAAACCATTTGGCTATCTTATTTTACGATTTCCTACCACGAACACGGGCTGAGTGTCTGTTCAAACAAAAACTTATGGTACGTGTGATTTAAGACATAGTTACACATCGAGGGGAATGGTACTGTACACCTTTATGGTTTGTTATCGTTATTACGTACATTAAATAACATTCGATGTAAATGTATAGGAGTTTGATCTCTTTTAGTAATCTTGGGGGTTGATATTTACTGTGGAAAATTTTAGCAGCAACACCGACCAGCTAAAAATAAGTTCATTACAAAGGCTGCTCTTAAAATCTACCTGCCCTATTGCCTCCTGGTGGTTTATGAGTATCATCTTTTCTTTTTTGTCATACTTAACAACCAACAGATAACCTCTCCCGTCTTCACTGAAAGTGTACTTTCGGTTACTTCCTGCAATAAAAATATTACGTTCTGTGAGTTGATTGAATCAAATTGTAACTGACCAATAGACACCTAAACAGATCTGCCGTTTGCTTCGTTCAAATCCTGAAAGATGCAGGAGATTGAGCAGGATAAGCAGAAAATTAGGTGAGACACAACCAGCCGATGGGTTCGACATGGCAATGTATTTGGGATGGGTCTATTCCAATTAGCCATGTTGATTATACAGCAGCCAAACTGTGCTCGCAATCAAAGAGATTTCCAGATTGCCTCTTGCAATTCACACCCAGGAAGATGATTGTTAACCTTCGTACATATTTCTCCTATTTAATTTCAGTAGTTTTTCTCTTTGGTAAAAAATAACGTTGCCGCAGACTAGGAATTTTTCTTACATACAAACTTAAAAACTCGCATTTACATTTTTCATTCTCTTTAAAATCTAATGTCTTGTTATCTAGACCAACTATTATAAAAACCACCATCAAACTTAATTAAGGATTAAAGGATAACAATATTTATTTCAATGAATAATGTTCTTAAGGCAAAATGGCTGAAAGTTGCAAAGCGATTCAGGCCCAACGAAGGCCACTATTAAAAGTTTACCGGCGCAAAGTTGTCCCATTCTTATGCATGGATGAATTAGCAACTAGCTGAGTAAAGTGTGGATGCTCCACCACTTTCCTTCTGGAATGTTCTTGGGAAAAAGCTATTTCGCTGAAAACAATGATAAAAATACTCGTAAGTTTTTTTTAGAGATCGGCTCCGGCACGGTCGTGTTTCAAACCCAGTTAAGCATAGATTTTAGTAGGTTATTAAGAATCAATATTATCAATATATGAGGAGGAGGTTAGGAGGTTCCTTTCTCTGGAGCCCTGACCGCTGGTAGCTTGGACCCTGTTCCGGAAACCGGTGGACCACTTTTGTTTATATTTTAAAATGTTTTATTTTAATTTTGTAAAATTATTTAACAATGTAAAGAATAAAAAAACAAATAAAAAGAGAATAAAGAATATATTATTGAAGGACAAATATATTTCACCAATGGCTCTCATAACGATGCAGAAAAATATGTGAATCCATCAGCATTTTGTATGCTGACGATAAAGACTGATAAAGCAGGAATATTTCATAACACACACGAACCATTAAATAAATGACAACAGTAAAAAACCTCCGTGACTTTCCAACCAATATACAAATAATTATCTATCACGGAAAATGTCGGAAAATTTCGGTGGCCTCCTATTATTGGTCATAAAAAGGCTGTAGTATACACATCATATTAAAAGCCGACGATCATTAACTTTTCCTATACCTGTATCTATTTGTATCACAGTTAATTACTAGTCAATAAGTCATCTCATCTACCTAGTCTCTTCACTACATAGCATAAAACAAAGTCGCTTACCGTTGTCTGTCTGTCCCTATGTATGCTTGATCTTTAAAACAACGCAGCTGGTTTTGATACGGTTTGTTTAAATAGATAGAGTGATATAAGTTTTTAAACTGACATGGTCACCATTACAAATATTAGGGTTTAAAACGGGATATTTACCATGTTTATTATTTGTTTTTCGAAATAACGAAATATAAAAATTTCGTGAGGATGGGTTTGAACTGTCGAGGGCCTGGAACCCAGTGGTCCAATTGTGTAAAAACCGAAAAAACACGATAACTATTTCGCGAGCAGATACAGTGAGTTTTGTGTGTCGGGAACAATATCGTGTTGTGAGTGAGACTAGTGACAATGGTAGTGGAGTCGAACGCAAAAAAACGAACAAGACGGAGGGTAGACCGATTTGTCTGCTCATAAGATCCACCCGCAATAACTTCAGTTCATCCGTGATCATGGTGCTTGCAACAGTGCCGAAATATCACTCAAAACAAATAATAAACATGGTAAATATCCCGTTTTAAACCCTAATATTTGTAGATAGAGTGCGTGCGTATGGAGCCGGCGTGATGATTTTAGCAACCAAGAAGAAAAAAAAAAATCTTTTAAAAAAAAGGGAACCGACTTCAAAACCAAACACAAAAAACTATAAAATAACTTTTCTTTCGGAAGTCGGTGGCCATATCTCAATGAAATAAAAAAAAAACAAAGCCACCGACTTCCGAAAGAAAAGTTATTTTATAGTTTTTTGTGTTTGGTTTTGAAGTCGGTTCCCTTTTTTTTAAAAGATTTTTTTTTTCTTCTTGGTTGCTAAAATCATCACGCCGGCTCCATACGCACGCACTCTATCTACAAATATTAGGGTTTAAAACGGGATATTTACCATGTTTATTATTTGTTTTGAGTGATATTTCGGCACTGTTGCAAGCACCATGATCACGGATGAACTGAAGTTATTGCGGGTGGATCTTATGAGCAGACAAATCGGTCTACCCTCCGTCTTGTTCGTTTTTTTGCGTTCGACTCCACTACCATTGTCACTAGTCTCACTCACAACACGATATTGTTCCCGACACACAAAACTCACTGTATCTGCTCGCGAAATAGTTATCGTGTTTTTTCGGTTTTTACACAATTGGACCACTGGGTTCCAGGCCCTCGACAGTTCAAACCCATCCTCACGAAATTTTTATATTTCGTTATTTCGAAAAACAAATAATAAACATGGTAAATATCCCGTTTTAAACCCTAATATTTGTAATGGTGACCATGTCAGTTTAAAAACTTATATCACTCTATCTATTTAAACAAACCGTATCAAAACCAGCTGCGTTGTTTTAAAGATCAAGCATACATAGGGACAGACAGACAACGGTAAGCGACTTTGTTTTATGCTATGTAGTGAAGAGACTAGGTAGATGAGATGACTTATTGACTAGTAATTAACTGTGATACAAATAGATACAGGTATAGGAAAAGTTAATGATCGTCGGCTTTTAATATGATGTGTATACTACAGCCTTTTTATGACCAACTAGCTTCTGCCAGCGACTTCGTACGCGGATCCTGTTGCTTATGCCAGCGACAATGGGGTCGTCAAAATCGAAGATCTGAAACGTCTGATGTCGAATTCTTAGAGCCTAGGGATGGGAAAACAACGGGACGCGCATGACGATTCCAGACGTTCCAGATCTTTCATTTTTGTAAGTCAACAGGACATGCCCATCAGACTAAACAACTCTTGCTAAGATGTTATTCATTTATATGTTATAGTGTAGCTGGGCTCTTGGAATTCCACATCAGTTGTTCCAGATCTCAATTTTCATACGTCAACAGAGAGTGCTCATTAGGCTGAACAACTCTTGCTAAGACGTCATTCCTATATATGTTATAGTGTAGCTGGGCTCTTGGAGTTCCACATCAGGTGTTCCAGATCTTCAGTTTTTATACGACAACAGGGAGTGCTCATCAGGCTGAACAACTCTTGCTAAGACATCATTACTGTATATGTAATAGTGTAGCTGGGCTCTTGGAGTTCAACATCAGGTGTTCCATATCTTCAAATTTATTTTCTCAGCAGAAAATGCTCATCACGTGGAACAATTTTTGCTATGGTGCTATTTTTGTATCTCTTATAGTTTAGCTGATCTATTGCAGTTCTGCATCAGGTGTTCAAGTTTCCAAGATAAATTATAGCCTATATGTTGCCCAGACTTAATAGCTATACAAAAAAAAACTATCAAATCCGTCCAGTAGTTCCGAAGATTAGCGTGTATGGAGTAGCTTCTCCCGTTTTCCTGAAATTTCCCTTCACTGCTCTGCTCCTATTGATTGTAGCGTGATGAAAAGTATACTATAACCAGCGCAGGAGTATGAAAAATAATTGTACCAAGTTTCGTCAAAATCCGTCCAGTAGTTTTTGTTTCTATAACGGTTATACAGACAGACAGACAGACAGACAGACAGACAGACAGACAGACAGACAATAATTTTATAAATTGCATTTTTGGCATCAGTATCGATCCCTAATCACCCCCTGATAGTTATTTTGGAAATATATTTCATGTACAGAATTGACCTCTCTACAGATTTATTATAAGTATAGATATAGATAGATAATAGGAGGCCACCGAAATTTTCCGACATTTTCCGTGATAGATAATTATTTGTATATTGGTTGGAAAGTCACGGAGGTTTTTTACTGTTGTCATTTATTTAATGGTTCGTGTGTGTTATGAAATATTCCTGCTTTATCAGTCTTTATCGTCAGCATACAAAATGCTGATGGATTCACATATTTTTCTGCATCGTTATGAGAGCCATTGGTGAAATATATTTGTCCTTCAATAATATATTCTTTATTCTCTTTTTATTTGTTTTTTTATTCTTTACATTGTTAAATAATTTTACAAAATTAAAATAAAACATTTTAAAATATAAACAAAAGTGGTCCACCGGTTTCCGGAACAGGGTCCAAGCTACCAGCGGTCAGGGCTCCAGAGAAAGGAACCTCCTAACCTCCTCCTCATATATTGATAATATTGATTCTTAATAACCTACTAAAATCTATGCTTAACTGGGTTTGAAACACGACCGTGCCGGAGCCGATCTCTAAAAAAAACTTACGAGTATTTTTATCATTGTTTTCAGCGAAATAGCTTTTTCCCAAGAACATTCCAGAAGGAAAGTGGTGGAGCATCCACACTTTACTCAGCTAGTTGCTAATTCATCCATGCATAAGAATGGGACAACTTTGCGCCGGTAAACTTTTAATAGTGGCCTTCGTTGGGCCTGAATCGCTTTGCAACTTTCAGCCATTTTGCCTTAAGAACATTATTCATTGAAATAAATATTGTTATCCTTTAATCCTTAATTAAGTTTGATGGTGGTTTTTATAATAGTTGGTCTAGATAACAAGACATTAGATTTTAAAGAGAATGAAAAATGTAAATGCGAGTTTTTAAGTTTGTATGTAAGAAAAATTCCTAGTCTGCGGCAACGTTATTTTTTACCAAAGAGAAAAACTACTGAAATTAAATAGGAGAAATATGTACGAAGGTTAACAATCATCTTCCTGGGTGTGAATTGCAAGAGGCAATCTGGAAATCTCTTTGATTGCGAGCACAGTTTGGCTGCTGTATAATCAACATGGCTAATTGGAATAGACCCATCCCAAATACATTGCCATGTCGAACCCATCGGCTGGTTGTGTCTCACCTAATTTTCTGCTTATCCTGCTCAATCTCCTGCATCTTTCAGGATTTGAACGAAGCAAACGGCAGATCTGTTTAGGTGTCTATTGGTCAGTTACAATTTGATTCAATCAACTCACAGAACGTAATATTTTTATTGCAGGAAGTAACCGAAAGTACACTTTCAGTGAAGACGGGAGAGGTTATCTGTTGGTTGTTAAGTATGACAAAAAAGAAAAGATGATACTCATAAACCACCAGGAGGCAATAGGGCAGGTAGATTTTAAGAGCAGCCTTTGTAATGAACTTATTTTTAGCTGGTCGGTGTTGCTGCTAAAATTTTCCACAGTAAATATCAACCCCCAAGATTACTAAAAGAGATCAAACTCCTATACATTTACATCGAATGTTATTTAATGTACGTAATAACGATAACAAACCATAAAGGTGTACAGTACCATTCCCCTCGATGTGTAACTATGTCTTAAATCACACGTACCATAAGTTTTTGTTTGAACAGACACTCAGCCCGTGTTCGTGGTAGGAAATCGTAAAATAAGATAGCCAAATGGTTTTAGTACCCCCTAAAACTAGCAGTAAAATAGTAAGTGCCCGGCAATGAATATCTTTATGAGATCATTTGATTGATTACTGAATTTTCTGGCAACGAAATCAATGAAGCAGAGTTGCCTTCATTCGATTTTGGAAACCACTTCATTAATATCGTTAGGTTTATTTAAGAGACAACTAAGGAATGTTACACGAAAGTGTACTTTGTTTACGCGGTTTCATTAGTAAGCAATATTGATGTTAATTGTTCTATTAGCAACTAAACTATGTACTAACAAAGTCAATAAACGCGGTCGCGTTATTTGCGTACGCGCTTAGCACTCACAATACGCAAATATCTTACAGCTCTAAAGGCTGTTTAGGGTACTTTACTAAATGAGTTATTCTCGCCTTCAGAGCGTCATTCGAATATAAAACAGTAAGCTATTCATAATTTAGCCAGTTAATTTACCGTTTTCCACCAAGTGGGCCAGTTTAAAAAGAAAATAACAATTAGGTACTCCAATGAATAAGAAAAAAAGGGACAGAGATCGTAAATTCTTTTCCAAATAAGATCAGCAGTCAACCTGTGCAAGCGAGGTCGTAACTCCGTAAGACAACCTCGTAAATGCTTAAGTAGTGGTAAACGCAGTCCCCAGACATCTTCTGATTTGATTGATCTTCACAAGGTAGACCCTTTGCGTTTTTACAGGAAACGTCAAGAAAATGAGGAAAAAAAACGGGGAACATAATTAATTACTTGATTTGGACATTAATGACCCAGTCGAAGAGGACGAGGGTTGATAAGTGTGTTTTCTACAGACGTGCTCTCTGACATTGGTATTATTTCAACGAGAGTATTCTTCATAAACTTCTGATGTCGCATCCAGGTATATTTGTTGGCGAATCAGAATAGTAACAGTGCTAAGTGACATACATTGTGTCTATAACATCAAAATAGAACGAACATTTCGAGTTAGTTAAAACAGTCTGCACTTTCCATACAATTTGAACTGGAAACTCAAAAACATTGAAAATTTATATTTGTTTTTCTTGTAACGGCCCAAATACATCTCATAAAACATTCTATATAAAAACAGAGGCTCTGAGTTTTCCTTCAATATTTTCACAGCATGAAGTGTTTGCAGTACAACACAAAGAGAGAACATAAAAAAATACTTTTAAAAACGAGTCGCCATTCCGCCGATAGGCACCAAATGAATATTCAGGGCAACAAAGGAGAAGGGGTGTCGCAAAAAGGCACTGCCTTAATTTTCATAGTAGAAAAAAAGCGGGGCAATCGCAAAACCATAAAATAGCAAATAAATAAGCAACGTTGGGACACGTCCCTATTTAATTATGAATTAAGGCCGAGCTGTAACGAGATCACAATGTAATTAAGATTACTGCGGCGAGGTTTTTTCAGGGCGCCCCTAACAAGTGAGAGTAAATGGACGGCAAAACGCCGCAAAACTAAAATGGCTACCTTGTTTTGCTTGAGATAGGCAATCATTTAATGAATCTTGTTTGGGAATACATGATTACGAAGTAATGGTTCTTCAATGTATTGTAACAGATTACCTGTATAATGGCTTAATGATCCTGTGATCTAAGTTTAACGTATATCAGAACCACTTTATTACTTATAAATAAGAAATTCTTTTAAATAAAAGTTGGGAAATACGCTCGAATAAAATACTCAATTTAGAATAATATTATTCCCACGTTTCTTGGGATGATATTAACTTAATAAAATACTACAGGTAAAGTGGTACCTACCAATTTACTGTAATTCGCGATATCGTGTAGAATGGAAAAAAAAATAACTTCTTCAGAGCTACACATTTGAAGTATACAGTCTACAAGAATAATTAAAAAGGTTTTAGGTACAATTCCAATTGAAAAAAAAATACATTTTCTTGTACGCAACAGTCAGTATGATATTTTATTTTCGCAGTGACATAATGACCGGTGACAGCGGGGGAAATAAACTGCCTCAGGGAAGAATAAGAAAATGGTTTCTTTTCAACGAGACGGTTTGCTTCTATTTAATTTACGTAAATGATACCTACGGCGATGTTAAATATAAGGTTTGGGAATGAGAACACACTATTAAGCTATTGTCAAACAGACAGGCGTAACGAACGCGAAGCGAGGCGTTTTTGTTTATAATGTATGCAATTGTTTGAAGCCCGTCACATAGACTATCGGATCGCTTTCGCTTTTCTTGTGACTGGATTCAAAAAATTCCATACATTACAAATAAAAACGCTTCGGATCGCATTCGCTTCGCCTGTCTGTTTGACAATAGCTTTAAAGTATTACTTACGTTTACCGAAGAGTGTTTACCCTCTCAGTTTATTACGAAGTATGATGCTCCCAAGAAATATCGAGAGGCGGTAATATATTGAGTTTAAAACTTTTAGCAGTGCATATGTAGTGACAGGTCCATCGGTTACTTAAGGTGCTACACTTCCTTTCTCCTAAATTGTTTGTTGTAATATTCTGATACAATAAAAACGTATTATTACGTTATTGTTAGTTTTAAAACCAATTCTGAGGATATGAACAAAAGTAACAAGGTAAAAACACCTCTTTTTCCGCAAATATAATCGAATGCAATTTGCAAGACCACATAGTTTTTAGTTCCCTATTACGAGTACTAACACTCCATTCTCTGTCCGTCCGTCTGTGTATATGATGTATTTCTGTTACCGCGATAATAAGAAATACCTACTTAAAAAACAGAATAAACAAAAGCAACAGACACATGTTTTTTTGCCGTTTTTGGATAGTAGTATGGAACCCTTCGCACTTAGCCGGATATTTTACATACGTCTACGAAAGACTTCAGAGGAAGTCGTGAATTGAGTCTTATTAAATTTAATTGCAGCTTTAAAGTATGCAGTAGTGCTAATTAGCACACACAGAGACTTAAGTCGTGCCTTTACACAAATTCGCAGTGCGTAGCTACCTAAGCTCAAGTACACATAGTAGACACACACGTAGAGAAATATTTAACACTAGCTATTCCCAGTGGATTCACCTCTGCTCCTCGGCTCCTGTCGGTCATAGCGTGATTTTAAATAGCCTATAGCCTTTCTTAATAAATAGACTATCCAACACATTAAGATTTTTTCAATTCGAGCCAGTAGTGCCCCAAATAAGCGCGTTCAACCAAACAAATTCATCATCTTCATAATATGAGTTTTAGTTTAGACAGTGCAGATAATCCTGAAAACTCATTATTTGGTTTTAATGGATGATGCAATCCATTTGGTGGTCGGTACATACGGCTAGCACTGGTCTCGACAAACAAAGAACTGTTTGTACAGTTACAAACAAAGTGTGCATGCAAAACTCGCCCCGTATTTATGTAAATATACGATGAAACAACTGTACAGTAGGAAATACCCAAAATTGCGACCTTGTTTATTTTTATAACTGTTTTCTTCTGTGTTGATTGTTTTTTTCTACCTTTTGCCACGTGCGAGTTTTGTGTTGAGATTTTTCTTTTTAACCTCCAGAATCTCGTTGATTAGTTGTGTTCATTGTTTACATTGTTGATGCTTTTAACCTTTCGGTTAAGTTTATGTTACATTGAAATATGGGTAGTGTGTAACCTATAAAGTTGCTCATTAAAGTGTTGTGTTCTACTGGGTATTACCTGTTAATTAAACTGTTTTACAGATCGTACATTTTGTAACTGCAAGTTAAGCTTTACAACAAAAATGTTGGTAGTTTGGCAACTAATGTAATATTATTATGTGTAAAAATACCTTCAGTCAACAAAAAAAAAATGCTGCGAATTTTCATTTACCCCTTGCAAATTATTCAAAATTCATATACGAGTAGAATATGACATGTTAAAAATAATAAATATAATAACAAGCCAATAGAATATCACATCTCTTGCAAACGCAATAAATTACCTACCGGAGGAGTGAAACGGGGAAATGTTCAAAGAAATATAATTATATAGATAATGGAAGTTCTTTTCATGTACTTCAAATTGTTTTATGAATATTGAACAAAGGACCATTATTTACGCATCCGTATTCAATTATTATTTAATTCGGAATAACGTTACGTTTCTCTTTTTCACCAATTTTCATCCTGTTCAAATTTTAATTAAAATTTCATGAAAAACATCCTTCAAAAAATCGAGTGCAAATTATTTTATATTTTATTAAAGGCCCTATACACATTGACCACTTATTAAGGGTTAACCGGTTAACCGTATCGATTTAATTTCTATATGTAAAAATTCATCCGGGTATCGGCAACTCAGGGGTGGAGATTAATAAAAATTTGCCCCCAAACCCTTAGGGTAGCTCTTTATGGCACGTTGGCTTTTTACGAGGGACCTTTTATTTTAATACTTATTACGGTTTCGCGATTTCGCCGTTTTATCGCGATTAATCGTTTTTCAGTTAATTACACATTTCAGCAAAAGAAGTGCCGTTAAAATGGTAAGTAAAGGAATGAGTTATAGCTACTTATTTCGTCTTTGTATTGTGTGGGTGACTTTTACGTTCATGTTTAAATTAATTTGCTAAAATATCGATCATGATTTCATGAAAACTATTGTGAAAATTTGTTCAACACCTGCGCCAGAGAATCTTCAATGAACTGATCCTATGACACTCAGGTGAAGAGCGTCCCACACTATGGTAGACAGTTTCCTAAAAGTCAAATTTTCTTAAAATATGAAAATTCTATAGTGATATTGCTCTATGTAAGTATGAAACCAGCATAGTTTGGAAAAGGCTCGCAAAATTAATAGTGCGCGGCGTGTAAGGCGCAGTGGCTGTGCGATTAGCAGCTGCGGTACGGGTCAAAGGTTCGGTTTCTGGCAAACAAGTTGCTATTCATCATCTGCCTAGCCTTTTCCCAACTATATTGGGGTTGGCTTCCAGTCAAACCGGATGTAGCTGAATATCAGTATTTAGCATGGAGCGACTACTTATCGGACCCCCACAACCCATTAACTGGGTAATACGATACCCGGTTCCATGGTAAAAGTGGTTGTCAAACTTTAGAGCTACTAACAGTAACGACTATCGAAGATCTACCAAATGACAGCCAAGACCAACGGCTTTACGTGCATTCCGAGGCACGAAGAAAACTCGCCATGAGAGATGGTCACCCATCAACAAATCTACCTCGGCAAGCACGGCTTAACCCGGAAGATCAGCCTTTGCTGCTGTTATTACACACATCAAAAATGTCTAGGTATCAACATATATTTTTGCAATAACTTTTCTCCTGATTGATATTAATTAAAATGTTCTTTTTATATATATATAATAAAGTGTTATCGTTTGTCACAGTAACGATAAACCAAGTCACCTTTGCATTCATAAAGAAATTTGCCATTTTCCTAATAAAGGGATTTTTGACATTTGAACCACTAACATTAAAGAAAAAGAGACTGAAATAACAGTTTTCTTTAAAATTTTATTGGGTAACTTAAACAATTAATAATCCGTGTTTCTACCGCGAACACTAACAACACAAGAACATCGGTTTGGCATACTCAAAATGAGTTCATCCAAATCACGCTGTGGAATGGCCGCCCATGTTCGTTGCAACAACAAAAAAAGGTGTTCTTGCGACTGGATACCCTCCATATTCGGCAGAGCTCTTCTCTGTAGCATATCCCATGCATGCTCAATCGGGTTCAAGTCTGGCGACTGAGCAGGCCAGGGCAGGACATTGATGTTAGCTGCGGCGAGAGTCTGTCTTACAACTCTTGCGGTGTGCGGTCGTGCATTATCATGCATTAACTGAAATAAGGGACCGATTTGCACTTGTAGAGGAACGATGACGTCTGATACAATCGTCTCAGCATAAATTTGAGCGTTGAGGTTGCCTCTGATCCAAATCAACTCAGTTCTTCCGCCGATCCAAATACCCGCCCATACCATGATGGTTCCACCACTATAAGGATGGACTTCCTGGCAGGATTTTAATCGCTGTTGGCGTCCAGGGGTTCTCCAGTGTCGTATACGTCTTGTATCCGGTCTCATACCAAAACGAGACTCATCAGAAAAGCACACGAAACGCCATTGTTCTTCTGCCCAATTTCTGTGTTCAAGAGCCCTTTGATATCGAATCCTACGATTGTGCATTGCTATAGGTGGTACCCGTAGCGGTCTTCGGGAATGAAGGTTCACTTCATGCAAGCGGTTTCTGACTGTTTGGTCGCTAATTAAGTTCCCTGAAGAGTGATGAAGCCTCACGGCTAACATCATGGCGGTTATTGTTGGAGCTCTTCGAGTTAAGATTTGAATGTATCGGTCTTGTCTCCGTGTGGTGCAGCGATACCGTCCTCCATGGCGCTCAGCCACGGTACCAGTGCTTCGGTAACGTGTCCAAAGTCGACTGATAACACTCTGACTTGTATTCAGAGCTAAAGCCACAGTACGTTGCCGGGAACCAGCTTCTATCATTCCCACGGCTCTGAGCATTTCTTCCCTGCTTAAATGACGTCGCCGCTCCATAATAACGTTGGTTTTAATCAGTAGTAGGGAAACAGTAGCACTAATAATGTCTTCAATGCGTTGTATGTTTTTATAGGGAAAATATTGACAGCTGATTTTCATCTTTTACTCGAATTTGATTTACAGTTCCTGATTCAAATTATGAAATGCACCAAAAAGGATCCATATAAATTTATAAAATCATAAATTTATTACAAAGCCACATCTCAATCTCAAGAAATCCGCATAAAAATGCTTGATCCCTAGACACTTTTGATGTGTGTATATATTAGGCTATTGCAAGAGAGAGAGAGAATATTTACCTTTTTCGCAGCAGAGTCCTGGTTGTTATTGTCAGCGTGGTGCGGAGCGGCGGGCGCCATGACGGTGACGCCACTCTGCGAAAGAAGCTCGTCGGAGCCTCTCTGTGGACAAAACAGAAATACTATGAGTAACATGGCTAATAATTTCTAACTACTTTGTAGATACCGCCTTGTTTTAAATTAATAAAACTATTTTGAATATAGACGAACTACTTTGTGGTGTGAAAAGCTGTCAATATTTCCTATATACCTACATATATTTGTGACATGCTCAATTGCTCAGTTCATTCATGCAATTCAAGTTTTTTCAAAAAACGTTAAGAATTTCTTCTGTGTAAAAACCCAGACTCGGAACAACTACTTCTAGACCCAACGATGATATAATACTAGACTCGTAATAACAGGCGACCGATGTCTGTCAACACATTAGGCAAAAAAGTCTTATATTCGTCTCATTTCGACCACTCCTGTGAGCCGTAAACATACGTTGAGACAGAACAGAACAGACCTTGAGTTAGCCAATCACAACGCAGTACCCCGTCCCCCTCGCTTAGTACCTCAGCGAGTTGACAGAATAATTTTTGTTCCTTAGATCGTGCACGCGGAGTGTATAGCTGGGTACTCACTTAGCAGCGTAGCACGTAACGTATCAGACAGTGAACGAAGAAAACAGTATCAAGTGAGTACGTAGGCACGAGCCCGCTGCGAACCGCTCGCTGTAAGTTCGCAGTGATACCGCCTCTCGGCGAGCCATACAAACACAAAGGCGGCTCGCAGTGTGCTCGGACGAGCCGTACCCACTTGCAGGTTGATACCGTATCTGATACGTTACGTGCTACGCTGCTAAGTGAGTACCCAGCTTATTATATCGTCGTTGTCTAGACCACACAAATATTTGTTCCGTCGGGAAACGAATCCGCGATACACAGAGCAGTTGAGAGCAGCATTCGATAGCTCAGCCACTGCACCAATCGTGCCGTAATTTTAGGGGTGTTGTGTTAGTTTGAAAATGAACAAAGATAACAAATAATACACAGCGAACTTAACCAATGTTGTCCCTATATTACGCCTTCTGATAAAATAAAACAGCTCGAAATTAAATCAAATTCGTGGGTAATTTGACATCAATATTTGAGCAATTTAATTGAATATTTCCATCGAAAATCAGCACAGTTAACAGATGTATACTGCTGTTCAAATTAAGTAATTCAAAATAGAAATCAAAATATAGGTAATTTAACATCAATGTGTGGGCAATAAAAGCGAATGCTTCTACTGAAAATTACTAATTGGACTAATTGAAACGTGGAAAATTTTCAATTTGTCAGTTACAAAATGTTTGAATAATATTATCAGATATTTGAATCTATGTGATTATTATTAGTGTATGTGTCCTATTTGAGTTCTGGTGCAATTAAAAAAAAAAATATGCTGTACCGGTATGTTATCGAAAGAACACCAATTACAACAATTAATGAATGTTCTAATTGGTGTTCTATATCGGTTATTTATCGAGGCAAGAACGTATTAATGTCAAGTTATACCACGATATGACCCAAACCTTTAAATGACAGGTGACTTTGCATGCGGGAAGACGTCATCTCCCCCGGCACAAAAGGAAAAACGTAACAAAATAAAACAAAAACATAATTCCGGGGACACGCCAACGCACACGTCAACCCGCCCTTCCCCGGGATCAATCTCAATTTAAGACGGCGAAATGACAGACCTCAGCAGTTAAACGCACCGGGCTAAGGTATAAATCACGCTACGTAATAAAGAAAACGTACAAATGACGCAACACCGCGGATTTTGTATCGCGAAGCTCACACCTGGCGGCGTCGCCTGAATATCACTCACGCGAGACACTTAATAAAGCCGAACACATCAATTGTTCCTAACGCGAAAAATGACAGACGGTAATACACACACCAACCTATGTAAACTTAGATTCGATTATGAAAATGCAAATTAGGAAAGTAATCTGTTATTACAAACATTCACATCAAGCCTACGAAATCCCTTCGAATTGTTGGCAAGCCTTTTATTATATTACAGCAGAATATTCGTAGAACTTCACAGTATTTTAAGGTAATAATAAATTCTGTAACAGAGTATGCAGATTTTGTTTGAACTACACTCCAAAAAAAAACCTTTTTAAAAGTTTCGCATTTGTGATAACTGTGACCTTTTATTTGCATTTTACTTAATATTATGAAAAACGGATAAAGGTAACAACGGGATTCTCATTTTTCAGCTTTCATTGTAGAAAAGGAACGTTCTCTCTGAAATAAAACCAACATTCGCGAGTCCTATTCCTTGGAGTAATTTCGTAGAGCGCGTGTAATAATTGCCCGAAATTAAATAACATTTTTCACAACAACGAAAAAACAGCACGGATGAAAATTTTGCGGAAGGAAGGCGGATTGTGTTGGGAAAGAGGGCAGTTATCGTTTCCTTCGCAATTTCTCAACTTAATGGAGAATGATGTTGAATGATGCCTTCATGATGAAGACAATGGTGACATCGGGTATAAATACGGGGACTAACGTTATTTGTCTAGAGGCTCATCAGTAGCAGGTAGGACGAATCCACCAGAAACAAAACAGCTGCTCATATTTTGTTTAAATGATCGACGCGACGCTTATTTTTTACTGGGAATTTTTTATTACAGTACCTACGTACCTTTGTATTTGAAGCTTGTATCAAAACAAGTTCGATCGAACCCTTTTATTAAACAAAAAAAAAGTTCTCAAAAGCTCTCTCTCTATTTATCTATAATAACTAAGTAATATCGCAATGAAATAAACTTATAAATAAAAAATGTAATCTGTCCAATTACGTGCGTAGCTATGTACGAATGGGACCTACGACGCAAAATCAATTCCCTAGATTGGTTCTTCAGGAGATGGTATTTGGTTTTACTCTCGAAAGAAAACTGTGATCTTTTCCCGACGAGAAACATACTCAAACGTTCCTCCAATATGTCATTTGAATGAGCGTGATACGAGGGGCCCACATATCAAAATATAGGGAATAAAATATACATGAAAGGTTTACTTATAACAGACGAACGAGCTCGGGCCCTTCTTACAGATAGTAAGGACGCAAAATGATATGTTTACGTGGTCAAAGAAGAGTATCGAAGTCCCATTGTCGAAAATCAATACGGATAATGTATTAGTGATATTAAAATGTGCTGAAAACGTTTGGAAACGATGGGTCACAAAGATTTTCTTCTTTTTATAGTATCTATAAGTTAGATAAATATAACTTTTGATACTCGGTCAAATAACATCTGGAAATCAATTTACTGAAAAAGCTTCAATAAGGTAGGGATGAGATGAATATCAAGTTGAGATATTCAATATTTGTTGTCCGAATTCTTTAGATATAAGGGTCAATTTGTAGAATAAGATCGCTATTGTTTGTTTGAATTTGAAGAATAGACCGGCTATTAGGTAAGTACCATTCAGACCAAAATTAAATAAAGATCGTGGAGTTTTTTCTGTACGGCTAGTTTTTTTACTTCGTTAGTTAAAGGTCTAAAGTTGCTGCTCTTAGATGTATTTATAACTGTATGTAATCAGGTACCTGAAATGCCGTTTATTGCACTTATAATTGTTTATACGAAACATAAAACACAGATGTTAAAATAACCATGTCCGCAATAAAACTCCACGTTGTGTGTAAAACGATAACCCCAGAATATAACAAATATAACCATTTGTTCCTAAACTGGCAGCGCACGATTTTTATGAACATCATAAACATATCCGACAGCACTATCGTGTCATAATGAAATATTTATGTGCCACTAACACTCTTCAGAGATCATTATCGATATGTACAAGTACCTACAACACTCGGGAAAAGTTAATTCTTCATTGAAGTGATTCTTTCCAAGATAGTGTCATAGAATCGCGATGCTAAAGAACACGGATATTTCTGAACTCCGTAACAATAAGATCGATGCAATTCCATCAAGATTTGGTGACATCGACGGATGTCAAATAAAATATTATACCCACTATGCACGTTCATAGTGAGAGTAGGGTAAGCTTATATAATAAAACTCGTGTCGGGAGCACCTTGTTTCTGTGGCCGAATAAAATAGGGAGAAACGAGAGAAAACGAACATTTACGATGCGAATGAAAAATCGCTTCGGCATTTATGACATCATTGTTCCTGAGAATGAATCTAATATGAAAAAAATAAAAGGGTCTAGCGTGGAAAGGCTGTAACGAGTCTAATAATTTTTATTGCGATTTCACGAGCTTACAGTCTGATTTAACTCGACGTGTGTAAATTATGATTTAATTTAATAACCAGCGTTGAAAACGAGCGTAAAATGTTTTTATGTGAGATAATATACTTTTCATTAAGAGTCATGCGTTACTCGCACAATTTTATATTCATGTTTTATGGGCGCAAGCAACTCGGCGGAATTGAATCGTTAACAAAAACATACATGGATTTGTGTAACAGCTTGCTACAAATACTGCCAACAAGAAGTCAGTATTTCAACCAATATAATATTACATAGTTCAGGGCATTAATAATACCCGTTTATGTTAATCTCCCTAATTCGTTTAAAGCTCTTAACAGAACAATTTTTCACCTTCTTGCCCAGAGAGTGTTAATTAACTTATTTTCCCTTGATTAAAAGAAGGGGTTTACTTAAGTTAGCAGGAAAATGTATCAAAAATAAATTCTACAACGTGAAAAATTTCTTAAACCAAGCTTCTTAGTGGTAAGGGTATTTGCTTACGTATACCTTATGCACTACTTAAATGAAGCTTCTTCAGTGGAAATCAAAAACCATGCAAAATTCAAAATTTGAGACAAAATAACTTTCTGGGAAATAAGGTAAGCTTGGCACTAGGCAAGCTATTATGTACGTTACCGCTAATGCCCGCGAGTAGCGTGTCGGGCGTGCAAGGTGGAGACAGACGGCGGCGCGCGGCGTGGCGCTAACAAGTCTATGTGTAAAGTAGACGATGCGCGCTAAGCACCACGCTGCCACGCTGTCGATCTCATCACCGCGACGCGCACCGTGTGCGCCTCACATTCGCCTAATGCTTCATATCATCCCGCTTTCGACTAAGATGTCGAAATTAACGATCTTGATAATATTTGTCGGCTCAGCGCTGCCAAGCTCCACTCGTAATTAATTGCACCAATTTGTTCTGCGCTTATAACGGACATTTGTCAAGCGCCCACCCGCGCCGGATGATTTTCGCACCAACTTCATAATCGATATTCGGAAATATCGATTATCACCCAAACTCTTTGCCCCAACTCGGATATTAAGACGTTCCGCAGTCATTAATAAGCCGTAACGATGTTTTCTTCGATTCCAACAAGCAATATAAATTCCAGTCATAATTTATTATGTTTGTAGTTGCCGGTGTAGTTGAGGTGTGCATTAAAAATTCAAAGTGCGACTACGATAAATTAGGCAGATACTAGACGATGTAAAAGTTAACAATTCTCATCACAACTAGGAGGCAAACCTCTTAGCCCCTGAACAATATAAGGAGACATTACTCGCTGTCACAACTCTACTTTATAGGGAAAGTAGGGAGCTGCGAGTTTGTGTGAACAAAGTTGTAGGGGCCTGGTTACTTCAGTAACGAATAGAGACGTCAGGAGGTAACCGCCACTCGAGCGCAACTCGCGTGCCATTTCAACTGGGTCCGAACTATGCCGGGCTAACGCCGGGATCGATGTAGCAAACTGTTCCTTTACGCTCAACAATATATTAATTAAAGGGTTATTCAGTATTCGCGTGCATAACGATCCGCTTTTAAATCGCACCTGTTAAACTTGTAAGATAGATCGGATCATTACGCTCACTAAACTTGAGCTTAATGGCCGCTCAATTTACGATACTGTTAGAGCAAAACTAATCTGGTCTGAGGAAAAGTTGTGCGATAAAAGTTAACAGATACAGAGCGAGGGAAACAAAGGGCAACGTTTAGAGGCGACGTTCATTTGCATGCGAGACGATGCGAATACAGTGCAGTGGGCGCATTGTTGTGTTTTATGTCTTTCACTATTATATAAACTACGGGAATGGGACCTTGAATAAATGTCCAAAAGAACTAATTTACGTGGAAACATTTATCATTAAACGTAAGTTACAGTTAACGAAAAGTTAGCGGCCAACATTATTCATAATTTCTATTTGAGTTTCCCTAATTACGTTTATTAAAATAGTAATATGGAGCTAAGTTTATTTGGTCTCAATGAGATTCTGTTAGTCCCATGGATCCAATAAAGGATAATGTCACTATAAGAAACGTGTTAATGGATGTTATTTATCGTGCAAGGCTCCAGAGCGGGAGAATAATCACAAATATACTCTGCGTCTTGACGCGGATGTTACAAGTCAAACTCACATGATTTATTACGCAATATTCTTGATATCCGAATATGTAAGAAAGGTAAACATTGAATTTGGAAAAAATCGAATAAAAATATCCCTAGTGTACAATGTTTGCAGCAGCTAAGGTAGAATTCTGCACTAATTATTAAAAATTGCAGCTAAAACTGAAAAAAATATATTTAAAGTCTCCCTGGTGCTCAATATTTTCAGCAACGACATTCAGCATTCATTACAGTTTGCAACTAAAACTTATCTTTCTCACACAGTTGAAGCCACTTCCTTTAGTTTTTACTACCCATATTCATAATACTTGAGAAGTTGTGAAAGCGGCTTTGTGCTGGTTGTGACGAGACAAGTCCGGCCCGCTCCTAATGAGAAACTATCAAACTCCAACGGCACATTTGTCTTGTTAATGCTAATATTCAATTCTCTAGGCGACGTCGCGCCTCTAACTAGGCTTTTAGTTGGTCGTGTATCGGTAGTCTAACGGCCCGACCACACGGGCGGCGCGGCTGCAGCGCGGCGCCTGAGCGGCGCCGCTGCGGTTTTCTACATGCAAAAATGCATTGTAGCCACATGGCGCCGTGCGGTGTACTCCGGCGCCGCGCCGCGCGCGCGTCGGAATCGAGACGAGGCGGGGAGGGGTGTAGCAGAGCGGAGCCGGAGCGGCGCCGCTCGCAGTTGTTTTTATTACAGACTGTCGTACGTAGCGATGGGCAACCCCTCATTTTACCGCCGCTGCGGCTCCGTAGAACGTTGCGACGCCGCTCTGCCCGTGTGGTCGCCAGCGCGGCGAAATGGCTTGCGGCGCGGCGCCGCGCCCGTGTGGTTTGGCTCTTATGTAGATAGATATACGCAGTAAGGGAAATGTAAGTTAATTATGTTAAGTAGTTTGGGGAATTTTGCTCCCGCACTAACCAAACCAATTTCATATTCCAAGTCAAAAATTTATCATAATATGTCTGGTCTTTTTCAGTCCTTGTCTAGGTTAGCTTGCAGTCTGAAGTCCATCACCTCCTAACAGAATCTCGGGTCATCTATAACATAAGGTGACGGCTGAGCAATCCCAATGGCGGTGGTAGATCATACCAGAGCCGCCTTTCTCGCGACCACTGTCCTGTCGAAATCCGGTGCTAAACAGATTTTACTGTGTTTCGTCGATACGCTTTATCTTGGGTAGATTCCTGTGGTTCTGACTTTGAGGGACGCCAGAAGACGCGGTGGAGCATACGGTGCAAATTTGCCCCGCTTGGGCAAAGCACCACCGTGTCCTCAAGGGCCCGGCACTGGTCTAGGCCATGCTGTGGGCTGAGACAGGATGGGAAGCAGTAGCTTCCTTCTGCGAAGCTGTCATGCTAGTGAAAGCGGAGGCGGGACGCGTAAGAGAGAAGACAGCCTCCACCTCACGACCCAGTCGCCGCAGAAGACGCCCACTTCAACGGACGCGAAGCGATGTCCGGCCACTGTAGGCGCTGGCATGCGGATGGCGAGTAATGGGTTACTAGCTGCCGGATCACGGGCCATACCCGGCTCGTCCTGTTTCACTCGTTTAAAAGAGCTGTCAGCAATCTAACGGGGCCTTAGAGAGCCAAACCCTGCCAGGGTCACCGGTCTGTCCAGGTAACCGTGCCTCTAGAACGTAAAGGGAATTTATAAGTCAGTACAAGTGTGACAGTACTCACTCAACACTCAACTCACAACTCATTTGATTATTTTACCACAATAAAAAAAGAACAAACCAATAGTGAATAAAAAGTCTAACCAGTAACCACATATTAGGGGTTAATGTTTTACATCATACTATACCACTTCCCAGCCAATTAAGTAAGAAATCTAAAACTGCTAACTAATGGTACATGTATCGTGTACTGACGGAGAAAAATCGCAGATATTATTTCCAAGAAGTGACTTCAACAAAAGGGCTATGAATGGTTTCACATGTATCGCATTAGCACATTCATAAAGCAGACAATCAATATCATTTGGCGAAGGAAAAACAAATAGATTCTTTATATCAATGTACGAAGGTAACAATTCACCCCTCAATGGGCCGTACGGAATCTAAAGCGATCGTAATTTCGTGTGGCAATATTCTGCCTTTTTCATATTTTCCTTTTGCCTCCCAAATGTTACATCGTACCCAATACAAGACAGCGATTTCGTTTGTTATTTCAAGCCCTCTCACGTTTCTTCGATTTAGTATATCGACACGTCGAGCTGAAGCATCAGTTAAACAAAATATGAAATCACTTGAATTTTCAATTGCGATGGAGACAAATTCAGTAACTGAAAATGTTTTTCTAAAGAGCAAAATTGAGTTGTTTTGTTATGTTATTTAATTTTGTACGTTATCACTTAAATATAGATATCGAGGCTGGACTTATAGGACCTTCTTTTATAAACCGGCAAAAATTAAATCAAATAAAAGGTTACTTATAATGAGCATAAAGGCCATATCGAGCTACTTTCCTATTTTACTGATGAAAAGTATAACAAGGTATATCAGGGTGTCACATTTTCAATAGTAACAATGGCAAAGCTATCCGGAGAACTATGAGAGAATGCAAAACGTGACACCCTTTAGTCGTCTTGTGAGGCTGCGTCAAAGAGGACCGTTTCGCAGCTTATGCTGATGTCTTTGTGGAAACGCATCCAGCGCTAGATTATGTATGCCATCTTTAAAACAACTCCAAGGAAATATGTTTCGTTCAACTATTGAGGGTATTTCGCGAAGTGAAAACTTCTTGACTTTGTAACCACTTTTTGTTTTGCCTTTTATTTCTTGAAAGGGGTTAAATACTTTGTTTTTTTATGCATTGGTTGTTTATATTTACAATCAAACTGTTTATTTTATTTTTTTTTTTTTTTCCCGAACGCAAACATCATTTTAACTGTTTAATAATTATTTATGTTATGTTGATGAAGATCTAATCATCTACAAGGCCCAACTTAATATTCCTGGAAGCCTCGATCGTGCAGGCCTGGGTGTCACCACCGGACAGGCCTGCCAACATAGACGACGAGGCTGAGTGGTTCCGGGAGGCCATGTCGGAGATCTGCGACGTGGCCATGCCCCGGGTCCGGCAAGGACGCGCCCGGCGTCAGCTGTACTGGTGGTCAAGCGAGTTAGCAGCGCTGCGCGAAGCGTGCGTTGCTGCGCGCCGCCGGTACACCAGATTCCGCAGGCGCCGCACCCGACCTCCGGATGCGGCGACTGTAGAGGCAGAGCTACACGAGGGCTACAGGGCAGCGAAGGCCGCCCTCCGCGACGCGATCTGGCGGGCCAAGGAATTGGCCCGCGAGGAGATGCTTGGGACTCTGGACGGGGACCCATGGGGCCGCCCCTACAAGTGGGTGAGAGAAAAGCTCCGCCCCTGGGCTCCCCCGTTGACGCAGAGTCTCCGGCCTCAGTTCGTGGAGGACGTGGTGAGCGCCCTGTTCCCTTCGCGAGGGGACCATGCTCCCCCGCCCATGGCTCCGTCTCCGACGGAATCTGAGGAGGAAGCTGACGCGAACGCGGACCACAGCGACGACGATGTCTACGACGCTCCAGAGGTGACCGAGGTAGACCTGAGAGTGGCGGTACAACGGCTCAAAGCCAAAAATACCGCCCCAGGACCCGACGGCCTGCCAGGAAAAGCCTGGGTCCTGGCCTTCGGGACTCTCGGGCCTCGACTAGGGGGGCTCTTAAGCGCGTGCCTGGAGAGGGGCCGGTTCCCGCTTCCTTGGAAGACGGGGAAACTGGTCCTGATCCAGAAGTCCGGGCGCCCTGCGGACTCTCCGTCCGCATTCCGGCCCATCGTGCTGCTCGACGAGGTGGGCAAGCTCTTTGAGAGAGTCATTGCAGACCGCCTCGCCGGGCACCTGAATCGAGTGGGCCCGAACCTGTCGGAGAGCCAGTTCGGCTTCCGCAGGGGGCGCTCGACGGTGGACGCAATCATGCGCGTGAGAGCCCTCACGACGGGGGATGCAGTGGCCCGGGGCAGGGTCGTCTTGGCGGTGTCTCTGGACATCACCAATGCCTTCAACACCCTGCCCTGGAGTTGCATCAGGGAGGCACTCCGGTATCACCGGGTGCCGACCTACCTCCGCCGAATAGTCGAGGACTACCTGACGGACAGAGCCGTCATCTACCCCGGTCACCGGGGAGAGTGGAACCGGCGAGAGATGTCGTGCGGTGTTCCACAGGGTTCGGTCCTGGGACCGCCCTTGTGGAACATCGGATACGACTGGGTGCTGCGCAGCGACCTCCCTGACGGCGTCAGCGTAATTTGTTACGCTGACGACACGCTCGTCCTTGCACAGGGAGAGTCGCACCAGGCGGCGGCCGACGTGGCGACGGAAGCGGTCGCGACAGTCGTTCAGAGGATCCGGCGGTTGGGACTCGACGTGGCGCTGCACAAGACGGAGGCCATGTGTTTTCATGGCAGCCGTAACGTGCCACAGTCGAGTTACAGCATTACGGTGGAAGGAGTTCCAATCGGCGTCAAGAGGACGATGAAGTACCTGGGACTCGTCCTCGACAGCCGGTGGAACTTCAAGGAGCATTTCTTGAGTTTGGCCCCAAAGCTGAACCGTGCAGCAGCCGCCCTCAGGCGACTCCTGCCCAATCTCAGCGGGCCAAACGCTTCCTGCCGTAGGCTGTACGCTGGTGTCGTGCGGTCCATGGCCCTCTACGGGGCCCCTGTGTGGGCCCTGAGCATCCGGACGCGACCACAGAAGCTGGTCGCATGCCAGAGGGTCATGGCTATCCGAATGATCCGGGGATACCGCACGATTGCCGGCGAATCGGCCAACCTGCTTGCCGGATTGCTGCCTTGGGATCTGGAGGCGACTGCCCTCCAGCGCGTCTATGAGTGGCGCGTGGAGGCGCAGCGCCGGGGCGTGACCCCGCTGCCTCGCGAAGTCGAGGCGCGGCGCGAAGACCTCCGGCGCGATCTCAGGGCAGTATGGAAGGATCGACTGTCGCGACCGACGGCCGGGCACGCCGCAATTGCGGCGGTAAGACCCCTCTTTGAGGAGTGGCTGGAGAGAAGTCATGGCGTCCTGACCTACCGCTTGACGCAGGTCCTCACCGGACACGGAAGTTTCGGGAGGTACCTGTGTCTGATGCGAAAGGAGGAGACGCCTGGGTGTCACCACTGCGAAGATCGCCCGGAGGACACGGTGGAGCATACGGTGCAAGACTGCCCAGCTTGGGCGGAGCACCGACGTGTCCTCACGGCTGCGATAGGCGGAGACCTCTCGCGCCCGGCATTGGTTGCGGCCATGCTGCGGGGCGAGACGGAGTGGGAAGCGGTCAGCTCCTTCTGCGAGGCAGTAATGCTCGTAAAGGAGGAGGCAGGCCGCGAGCGAGAGAGGACAGCGTCCTCCCTCCGCCCCAGCCGCAGTGGTAGGCGCCCACGGCGACGGACGTCGCTTGATGATCTCCGGCCACCGTAGGCGCGGGCATGTGGGCAGCGAGTAAAGGGCAACTCGCTGCCCGACCAAGGACCATGCCCGGGTCGACGGCGCGTTGTGTCCCACGCGCGCCTCAAAGAGCGTCAGCATAATGACGGGGCCCCCCTCTCAGAGGGCCAAAGCCTGCCGGGGTCGCGGGATTATTCCCTTACCGTAACCCCGGAACTTAACAGGCTATGAAGGACACCGTGGATTTTAGTCAGTAGAAGTCTGACAGTCCCTCCCGCCCTGCCCGGGGTTGGAGGACTCATTTGATGATTTTACCACGCTAAAAAAAAAAAAAAAAAAAAAAAAGGCCCAACTTAATAACATACAGAAAAATACATTGAAAGAAACATAACAAAAATACAACGTCAAAAAAAGGGTACGTCACACATGACAAACAATTTAACTTGACGTCAAAACTATTTATGGTATGCTGGCGTATATTCGCGGATGGCGTTTCAAAGGCAATGGCGTGTTTACATTTGTCTCCAGAAGAGCGCAGGGTAGCCTCAGATATTTAACCGCCGGTGGCGTTTCGCAAAGATAAATAAAAACGGCTGAGATTTAAATACTTTTTCGTTCCTATTCTTCACCTTCCCTCTTTGAAGCGAGTTTTTATATTTATTAACGTTGGGAAGCAATATTTAATTATCATTAGATCGTTATGGAGTTTCATTGGCTGGTTTGCGAAGGGCGTGAAAATGTCTGTGATGACTTAAGGGAGATATTTTACTTCGAGTTTATGGTCCTGAAAAACACGGTCATTAAAAACGTTACTTCAATTTTTGTTTCACATTAAAACCACAGAAATTATTCTCACTCTCAATTATTTTGCTACATTTTTTTGGCTTGTGTTGTTTGACACACAGTCATACCAGTAACCAGATACGAGCTTTGAGGACGTTTGATGTGTACCAAACGTGGTCAAATAGAACATAGCCAATCAAAAACCTTCAGTCGATACGGACCGACAAACTGCAGTCGACTTTTTGAGACTCATAGCTGGAAACCGATGGATCAGGATTAATCACTCTAGCCAGAAAAGGAATAAGTTTTTTTAACTAGCCCCGTTTATTGGGGTTTTAGGTGAATTTACGAGAACAGTTTCATGTACTTTTACAAAAGTCGTAGTTAATTATTATTTACAGGAGTGCCTTTAATCCCAATCAATTCAGCCGTTGAAGAGTAATTGAGTAACAAACGTCAAAACCTTCCTTCCAATAATTTTGAACTATAAATATTAATTGAAACACTATATTATGGCAAAAATACACAGCGTGCCAACCATAGCTGGTACAAGTGCACTAATTAATTACTAAGTACATAATACGGGTGTATTTAGAGTACGGCTACGAACATCGGCCAGTGCAGCTATTGATTAGACCCCGGAGGTGGTAATACCAGGCACACTGCAGTTCTGAACTGTAGTATCGAGACCGATACCGATACCAAGTTGCAGAACATACAGGACTAACTAAATGTTAATGTTATTGTTATATAGAGCTATTGGACCTGTGTATGTTGTTGTACGTGTTTTGTTAGCTTAATTGCGGTAGGCAGACGTTATGGTAGCCATACACCATCCTGCCTATCGAACGATCGATTTGACGCTTGCAATTGTTTCAAATTGGCAGTTCGTCCATATACACCATACACCATACTGCCTATCGTACGATCGATTTGACACAACGTCAAATCTGCAGCAGCGATGCCAACTTAGCAATTTTATAGCTAGATCTAGCTATTATTCGGTGACCGATAGCTACAAATTTATAAAATTGTAGCTGTCGTAACCGAATAATAGCCAAATGCATCACTGCTGCCGATTTGACGTTGTGTCAAATCGATTTGATGACCTATCAAATTGGCATGTCATGCCATCAAATTGGCATTTTTAAACAATTGCAATTTGAAACAATTGCAAGCGTCAAATCGATCGTCGATAGGCAGGATGGTGTATGGCTACTATTAGAGTCAATGTTTCATGCGGATGAAGGGTTGTATAAATTAAATATAGCGGCAAAATTTGTTAAAAAATCTTATTTCAATTTTTAGAATCTAAATAAGAAATAAGCTTTGAAATATTTTATAATTTTATGAAACGTTATTTAAAATTAAACATAAAACTTTTGAGTATGGTTTTCAGCTACTGAGCACCTCTATATAATATTTTTCGTTGAAAGAGCGAACCGTACGTAGGTAATGTTAGTTTTACATTCATAATTTTATTAGGTTCTTCTTCATAAACTTTAAAAATATATATACTTTAATTTCTGCAGTAGCGTACCGGTCAAATGTTGGGACTTAAAATCATAGTCAAATTGCTGCTCGTAGCGAAATCAGAACACAAAATAATGACCAAAATGGGACCTTGAGGTTCGGAAACAGATAAAATATTATGAAATAACAAGAGGAAACAAGCCGAAGGTATAAGGACCAATAAATGATTAAAGGGAGGTTTGTTTCAGCCACGAAACTCGTCTGTTAACAACCTAAAAGCAATGAAACGTGAAAACTGCATTGTTCAACAACAAAGCTCGGTTAAGTTCGGTGAGAACCTTCCATAATGCAATAAAAACAAGTAATTTTCGTACAAAGGCTTGCAAAAGCAATTGACCGGATAAAGCAAGTGCTGTTAGCCGAGACTAGTGCCCAAAAACGTTGTGCATCAAAATATCTGGCGTCAAAACATAGTCCACAGCTCTTGACGCTTTAATGGACTTACCCGTGGTACAAGTTTGGAAGCCTTGTAGCGTTACAACAACCATGTTACGAGTTTTGAGCGCTTATCAACAACATACCGCAATGTCTAAGAGATTAAGGAAATTAGTTTCCCGTCAAAAATTTTCTAAGCTACTCGAGCCATATTAGCTGAAAATGTATTTTTAAGATTTGAGATAACTTAAAGACAGCTTGTACTTGAAAGAAGTAACCATACGATATAATGAAAGTTGCATGAAAGTGTAAGTTGCTTGCCCTTTCTATGTAGAAAGTATCACTAACATAATAGGTTTGCTACAAACTTTTTTTTACAAAGCTCCGTTGCTTTTAAAAAGTTGAGTTTAAGAAAACATCATTTGAGATTCGAGTTTAAAAGTGAGTCCAGATTTGGAAGTAGCTAATGTTCTTAAATCGGAACAGACGGGTAACGAGCCAGGACAAATATTTTGCCACTTCGGAACGTTACCTGACCGGGAAAGTGGCCGCGGTGGAGTCAGCCGCGGGGAGACAAAGTAAATATGTCCCCGTTTCCCGGGTCGTCCCCACATTTTATCGGGGAGCGATCGGCGCTCGGGTCGGGAAATGAATTTAAAACGTGTTTGCGGGTAATCTGTTATCGGTCCCTTGTCTCTGGCTGGAATATAGACGTCCAGCCCGCTCCTATATCTCGATCCTGATTTTGCGCCGCCAGTAAACATCACCGTTTATAGTTGTGATTGTTTTGCCTCATTACACATTGTACCCTGTTCATATCGCTATCAGTTACCCTAACACAGCTAACATTGTACCGGTTAATTAATACGTTAAAATAACATAATACAAGCTATAGCTATTTAAATTTCTTGGCATAATACCAAATGTCGAGTGAGTTATTCAATTGAATAAGAGCCATGGCCGTGTGCTTTAATTAAAAGTGATCTGATGGGTAGGTAGGTACCCACTCCTGGCAAAACACAAAGATTCAACCTCATTATACTGCTTATTGAGTTATAGCCTACAGCTAAGGAGCAGAAGCATCGTTATTTTTTATTAAATCGCACAAAGGAAAAACATCACTAATCTGAGGAAATTTCGTATAAAGAGTACAATAAAATGTTAAAAGTATAAGTAGTGAATGTTAGGTGGAAGCGGAGTCTAATACGAGCAACACTGGGTTAATTATTTCGTCACAAGAGCCCTCGTAAGCCACTGTAACAGCGCTTCAGCCGAGCTCGGGGGGGCCATAAAAGCTACATAATACGCGGCGACGTAAAACTCTTATTATTTTAGTATCTGCGAAACGGTCGCGGAAAACATATCGTAAAATAAAACCTGTCGTCTTGTACGAAGATGCAAGCCCCTCCATCGGAGGCGCGGTTCAGCCAATGTGCACGCTCTAAATCCAGGTGGATTCAGTGTGGACACCGGTTAGGATCGAAACCAGCGAGCTAGGTGGATTTCTATGGTAAATACAGACTTTATGGTAGCCGAGGGATAAGTTTCCATTTTAAATTGAAGAGGAACTCTGAAATGTTTCCTTGTCTCCCGACGGGGATGAGCGCGCGAAGCTGAATAAAAATTCACGTCAGGTAAGCACACGGAAATATTTACACAACTGAAGAATTTACTGGGAGTTGCAAGTGGTTATATAAATAAGTGCTTAACCTTATCGTAACTCTTTCCTATCGATTGACGTCAGGTGAGGCGGAAGAGCGACATGAAAATATTATGAAGTTGCAATAAGAGATGGCACCAACACGATCGTTTTCTTACAGAAGAAAAGAAACGACGAGAAATCGAGAATCACAGATTTACCTAGTTAAAAAAAAAAGGACCACATGAAATTATTCACCATTTTTTTTGGCGAAAATGCGACTAAGTCCCGGATACGCCCATTTACATAGCCGATGTCGGCGCGATGGTGCGTGGCGACTTCAAATGGGAATTATAATACCAAATTGAATACAAAACTTTCCTTTCAGTGCCGAGTAATGGAGGAGTCTATGCACCGGAACAATCGAAAAGACAAATAGAATGAGAGAGGAGACGAGACACTCGCTCTGTTGAAATAATAAGTGCCTGACGTCTTTTTGGACGTTCCTGCCGCGCTTTTTTTTGTAACGATAAATTTTTACGCTTTGATCTTTCCAATTCAAATAGGCTTTTTTTCTCGTAGAATCAGAAGTTATAGGAATATTTCAAAAGCTTTAAGTGAGGCGACGGAGCAGATTTTCTTTTCCACCGGCTATATCGTTCTGATTGAAATGCAAATGAAACGGTGTCCGTTCTAAATGTATTTATTTTATCTTACCTCTTTGGCTAATCTGAGAAATTAGGGAAATTATCAGAAAGAACATAATTAACTAGTAATTGGGAGTGACAATATTAAATTTTATACAACTTCTGAACTCCAGTTCACTGCACTTCAACGAAAGTATTAAATTCCTTGTTTTGTATGTTCCCTGATATTACGCCAAGAAACTATAAAATATCAAATTTAAATATCTCGGAATTAGTAGTAAAATTTATGAAATTTTAATCTTCTCTCTGCAGTCGAGCAATGACAGGGATTGTTTGCTGAAGAATCTGAAGCGGTTCATTATTCCGTTCCGAGTTATTTGGCGCCCAACGAGGGGCTACGCGCGCTCGACGGCGAACATCTGACGAATCACTCACAGATTTGAATCTGTATCCGCGGAATGTTTCATTTTTAAAGCCATATGCTCTGGTTTGTTCTATTTTTACACTCCATGTGTGTGCGTCATAAGCGCGTAACCACGCTTTGTAGTTGTAACTTCGAATCTGAACAAGTTACACAACGAAACAAGCTGCAACAAAAACATTTGCCTATGCCGACGTTAGTGAATTGTTCTGCCGCTCGTGACTGGGTAATTTCCATACATTTCAAGTTCCATCGCCTGCGGGACGTTCGTTCTTTTGTTGATAAATGTTTGACGGGAACTCCGGGGACGCCATTAAAAGTTTTTTCGTGAATAATTCCAGTTTACATACGCAAATGTTTACTCGTGAGTTTACCCCCGCGCTCACCTATTCGGTGATTTCTTTTCATAGAGGCGTTTGTTCAAGGAGTGGTGAATTTCTTCTGAGCGGAGTCGTTGAATATGTAATTGGAAAAGTTTTTGTGTTTTCTTTGTCATAACCCTTAGTTTTGATGTAATTTACCAGGGTTTAGGGGCAAACACTGGGCTTTTAATATTGTGGAATTCTCTAGACAAAAAGTTGGTAGTAGAATTTGGCTTGATTGAAAACTGCAAACCAACTCGTGTATTAATAGGAGTCAGTTTGCGGGTAAAGTTTATTGGAAAGTTTTTGTAGGAACAAAGTGACCGATAAAGACACGTAGACCTTAAAGTTGTCGGCGACGTGGTCGGGTGAAGTGGTAAGTTCTGAGCCATAACTCAGTGGGACGAAGTTGGCCGATCAGATTGTGTGGCAGACAAAAAGAGGCTGACGTCACGGAAGCTAGATTGCGTGGATAAACGCGCGTGCTCTCGACACCACGGGTTAAGCTCACGCTATATCAAACCTTTTTACTCGAATATCTAGTCTGTTAGGAATTTTGGAGCAAGTTAATCCACATAGTGCTTAGACTTTATTAAGTGAAGTAGTTTTAAATCTGGTTTTCTTGTAGTGCTTGCAAATTAAACTGATAGTTTGAGCTTGTCTGTTTCATGCTTAATTAAAAGCAAATGTTTAAATAATGAACAGTATTTTTAACAATACAAACTCATTTATGGGAAAATATGTTAACATCATAATCAACCCCTACGCCAAAGAGAACCTGCTGATTTTCTTCTAGATTTCATACGCATAAGTTTAATATTATTAGGCAAATAATTACCCCATATCTTTCTCTAACTAAGTTATTGAGCACAGATATCTTCAGATTAATTAACACTACTAATTCCTCGGAACTCGCTCTTGAACTAAGACACTACTTAGGTAATCCTTTACCGGAATACCGTTAACTAACTGCAAATTAAGATAACACGTCGCGATAAGGCGACGTGTCGGGTTAAAACGGGATCTCCAATAAGTGGGTGTATAAGACCGCACTCGTAAAGGTGCGTTTACATTGTCAACTTTTTCAGAAGGCTGGAATTTTTGATGAATTTGTGTTTTTAGTGATAGTATTGTGGTCTTTACTTGATCCATGTATATTGTTGAATATTTTATGAGTCTCAATCATCTGCCTAGCCATTTCACAACTTTTTTGGGGCCGGCTTCCAGTCGAACTGGATGGAGCTGAATATCTGGATATTTCATGGAACAACTGTTCAAATCAAATCGTTTATTTCAACTAGGCCAATTACAGGCACTTATGAATTGTCAAAAGACATAAAATAAAACAAGTACAAAAATAGTTATGGTGCTACAGTCCCAGTCACAAGACATAAAAACTGTGAAAGTACCGTAGGTGCTCATTCCAGGGGTGCTATGACAGGAAACCTCCACGTGCGCCCGTGGACTGGAGTTCCCTCTCGGATACGTCCGGGGGGAAGACCAGTTTTGCGGGCCGGTGCACCCTGGGATGCGGGCAAAAACTCTTCGCATTATTTCGCTATTCGCTATTCGCATACGGGCAAAGAGACCCCTTAGGCACTCATAACAGTGAAGATTGACCTGTGCTGTTATTATTTAGTTGTATTGATTGAGCATAAACAGTCAATATAAGTTAAAATGATCACAAATCGTCGTCCCGAAAAATCTACACAAAAGTAACTTTCCAAAAAAATAAAAAAAACATGTTTTCGTCGATTGCTCTTTAAATACTGAACGGAGACAATGATTGTATGCTTTTAAAAAAGGTTATTTTTAGTTTGTTCTAAATTTTTTAGTGAAATACGCCTAAGTATCAAAATAGAGATATTATTTAGAAAATAATAATTTAGTCAAAGCCAATCATAGTCTAAGTTGCATAATGTCGTCTATCATTTTATTCTTCGTAAAGCCTGACCAGAATCAAATATTGCACTCTTGGCTTATCATTTTATTCTGCGAGTTTTTAAGAAGAAAGTGATACTGGTTTTGAAGAAGAATAAAATGATAACTGCTATAAGCCGGTGCATTGAAGAAAGGATTCTAAAATGGCGGCTTGTACTTGCGTTGACAGATAGTACAGTCAGCATGTAAGATTTCAAATTATTATTTTTTTTTCAAATTAAAATATACTTAATGATAAACATTATCTAGTCGAATATTTTTTCACGGGAACATAATTGTATGACTATTAGTCATAATAACAAATGGGAATACATTTTGATAACATTTTAATTATTAACACATTATTATTTACTAGCTTCTGCCAGCGACTTCGTACGCGGATCCTGTTGCTTATGCCAGCGACAATGGGGTCGTCAAAATCGAAGATCTGAAACGTGTGATGTCGAATTCTTAGAGCCTGGGGACGGGAAAACAACGGGACGCGCATGACGATTCCAGACGTTCCAGATCTTTCATTTTTGTAAGTCAACCGGAAATGCCCATCAGACTTAACAACTCTTGCTAAGATGTTATTCATTTATATATGTTATAGTGTAGCTGGGCTCTTGGAGTTCCACATCAGGTGTTCCAGATCTTCAGTTTTTATACGACAACAGGGAGTGCTCATCAGGCTGAACAACTCTTGCTAAGACGTCATTACTGTATATGTAATAGTGTAGCTGAGCTCTTGGAGTTCCACATCAGGTGTTCCATATCTTCAAATTTATTTTCTCAGCAGAAAATGCTCATCACGCGGAACAATTTCTGCTATTGCGCTATTTTTGTATCTCATATAGTTTAGCTGATCTATTGCAGATCTGCATCAGGTGTTCAAGTTTCCAAGATAAATTATAGCCTATATGTTGCCCAAATATAATAGCTATACAACAAAAAAAAACTAATCAAATCCGTCCATTAGTTCCGAAGATTAGCGTGTATGGAGTAACTTCTCCCGTTTTCCTTACATTTCCCTTCACTGCTCTGCTCCTATTGATAGTAGCGTGATGAAAAGTATACTATAACCAGCGCAGGAGTATGAAAAATAATTGTACCAAGTTTCGTCAAAATCCGTCGAGTAGTTTTTGTTTCTATAACGGTTATACAGACAGACAGACTGACAGACAATAATTTTATTAATTGCATTTTTGGCATCAGTATCGATCCCTAATCACCCCCTGATAGTTATTTTGGAAATATATTTCATGTACAGAATTGACCTCTCTACAGATTTATTATAAGTATAGATAGAAGATTATTATTATTATATTCTCTTAATTTAAGACCTTTTTTAAATATCTGAACACTATTGTAGTATTTCTAACTTCGTCAATAACTGTATAAAATTACGAAAATAAATTGAGCAGGATGTAGTAACACCCACAGATCCCAAAACTTACATAACACGAAGACTAAGATAATGGCAGTTATCATTTTATTCTCTGGGACGGCGAAATGTTGGAATTGCTGTCAACTGCTTAGATTTACTTTGATCAATATCATACACTTTTTTTTTATACAGCCCTTTCTTGCCCATTCCTGTGAAAACTCCATTGCCGTCTCACTTCGATACAATTACTAAGAATTGCTTAATTGTTTGTGACCAGTGTAAACGCGGCTTAACCAAGAAGTAAGTACACACAAGATATTTATAGCCCAGGTTAGGCTTAGGCTAAGTTCTCCAGTGAAGCTATTTATTGTGCTTAGTTTAGAAATCAACGGTACTTTTAGCGAGAAGTGGAAGTACTTATGAGACAAATATTTTTATGTTCGCAAATTGCTGTTTGTGTATGTGAGTTTAAATTTTTGTACCGAAGAAATTCTTAGTGTGGGGTAATTCCAGTGTTTTTTTCTTTTTAAAACAACTTTGAAAGGATGTTTTTTGTTTTTATTGTTAACTGAATTAAGTAGTAAGCATTGATTGTGAAGGTTTCCATCACTAAAATCATCCTCAGACACTCGTAGAACATGTAACAAGTAGATGACTAGTTTATTTATTTATTTAGCAGTTTATGTACACACGACACAACGCAAATTTAAATCTATAATACAAGGGCACTGCTTATTTCTTAAGAAAAGATTAGTTAAACAAACATTACTTGTTATTAATTTAACTATTAATTTAAAAACAAACTTGACCAACTGACTAACATCAAATTGAACGATTTTTAAAACACTTAAAAACTTATTTTTTTGGCTAAAGTTTAATGTAGGTTCTATGTAATAGTATCTAGCTATTAAATAAACATGCCTACCTACCTACAAATTTTGTATTAAACGTAAATAATTTGAAGGATCAGTGGAGGCTGGCTTTGTGATTATTTTACGCTAACGAAATTAATAAGGTAAATTTCAACGGTGTGCGAGGGGCGTTATTGCGTTACAACGGAACCGCTTGTTTGATACCAACCAGCCAGGAAAAGCAACGATTTTATATTTTTTTATAAACATAGGTACCTACTGTTAAAATCTTAAATCATATTAAAGTTTTTAAAGAATATGCTGCTGTTACATGTAATATTTGTATACAATGAAGATTTATTGCGAAGGTAACAAAACAAAAAATAATAATTCTTAAAATGTCCATGTTCTGGCAACAAAAAGGAACCTCTAATACCTCTAAAAGGAGTTAAATTGTGATATATTTAACTTATTTCAGGACAGAAATATCTATCCTTTAGAAGGCAGCTTCAAACAAGTAACTAGGGAATTATACGCAATACCTCGGTGTATATAAAGGTGAAACAAATAAATTTTATTTCAAGAAAAATAACCATATATCTCCGACATTTTACTTTCTCCCATAAAGGTAAAATCCACAATATTGTGAGGCTATGAACTATCAAACTATATTCTTACGTAATTTATTATGAAATATTCAAACATACAAACCTGGCAGAAATAGCAGTGTCGTGGGAAAAGCTAAGTGTGAGCCAAGATTCATGCAAGTTAATAGATATGAAGTTTTTATTAGCCATAACGTCACCTCTGGAAGTGAAATAAAAAGTGATATAGCTTTTTTTATGCGACTGATAAAATATTATATTTTATCTTAATTTGGACTACTCTAGATATTACTATAGGATTTCTTGGTTCAATATTTTGATTTTTAGAGGCTTTAGCTAAAGATTTATAGACAACAGACAACATTAACTTAGAGTGTATGCTTAAATATTACATTGAGAACTCTCACAGTAAAAGTTGCAAAAGATGAGTACTTTGTAACGGTAATAAAAAGTTTTTGTTTTTTACTTTCTGTCTCCGATATAAAAAGAAAAGCATCGATTCATCACAAAGTTGACTGCGTTGAAAATCATCATAAGCACGTATTACTCGTGTATAGACAGAATAACAGTCACTTCAAAGGGCGACGTTGTCGAGGCAAATCGAGGGTGTCCAAGTCGCGTACGACAAATTATGTCCCCGCGAACAGATAGCGATATTGTCGCCCCAAAAACACTTTTCCCTTGTTTTTCCTCGAAATGGGGAAGGAAGAACGGTAGTTCGGGAAGACAGCTTGATCCGGTGTACGGCCGTTTTAGGGGCAGCAACAAGTATCTTATTTACACATGGGAATACAAACTTTGTACCCGAGAATAAAGAGTTTAATTTATTTCGTACGTATGCCTGGGAAGAGAGAATTCATACGTGCCTGTATAAGGAGGAATGTGAAAGTGATGGAGCGGCACACAAGAAAACGAGTTATAGTCTGAATCAAGTACTTAGTTTTATTGCGTTTGGGCTCACTGGTGGCTCGGTATATACGAAAAAGATATTGTCAGTGACACTGATCACTAGTTGTTTTATATCCTATCCAAATAACTCACGACACGCTCATGCTTTTAACCTCACACGTATTACTTATTCAACGTTCTAAAATTGGAACTTGGAGTAAATAAACCCAAGGTTATATACGAGTATGTTATGTAAGCAATGACATTAAAAGCTAAGGCACCTTCAAACGACAACGTTCCAAAAGAAAATACTTTAGAAAGAAAGGAAAAAACGGGAAAAACCAATTGTGCATCCCCGTTTCATTGTAAGGAGTCCAAAAGAAGCCCGATATAAACGAAGGACGGAGACGACTCGTTAAAAGAGATACTTATGAAAAGAGGAGATTCGTGGAAAAAATCGAAAAGCTGAGGTAAACAATAGAGACGCGGTTGGAGGCGCCGGGACAAGTTTTCAATTAACAGAATGAGACTCAAGTTGACGGCAACTCGACAACTCGATAGCATACTACACTAGCATTGCCGCTTGCTAGTGAAATGTGGTAGTGAACCAGAAGGGGCGATGAACTGCACAGTACGTAATATGTAATCAGTCTTTATGCGAAGGTGAGTTGGTGGAGGTTTCGGAACGGCCCGCAAACTGAGTGGGTTAAATGGAGCGTGGACGCGACGAGGCCCGCTGCACTTGTTGCAATTTCTCTCGACTCCACAACTTAATTGTGCCGAGTGTGCCTTTACTTTTGCTATAGACGAATGGCGTTAATTTCACCAGAAAAGGTTACCGTCCATTACTGTAATTGCGAGCCGCATTTCATCTAAGCATCTCACAACTTCGGTGCGCAACGAAGAAGCCTTCAACAAACTCGGGAAAATTCAGAGAAACCAACTACCAAAGAGTATGGAAGTAAACGAGGACTCCTCGCTAATATTCCTAATTAAGCTTTTAATGTAATTGAATGAGTGGAGACACATTGCGATTGGAAGAAACCGCGTATACCCCTTCGCTCGTGAGCAAAAATACTTTTAGATAAATTACTTAGAGCGAACTCAGCGCGCATACAAATCGGCCAGCATTCTCCATATTTCACCTTGCCGAACACTCGCTCGATTTACACACTTCTGTAATAGGCGGGGGAGGGTAAACGCCGCGATGGACGAGTGCCGATGCAGAGATCTCAACTCGGTGAAAATTAAGCCATTTCCGTTTAGGAGCGTCGTGTTCTAACTTTATTACTAATCGAGTCACGTCACGAAAAGAATTTCCGATATACAATTAAAGGTGAAACGGGTGTCGAAGATCTTGAGTCAGAGGTGGGCTGATATCGGCAGCGTCTGTCGCGAGGAGGCAAATAACCGGAGAGTAGGGGCACCTGTGCTCGATAATGCGCCGCCCCGTCTGGCCGAATGGGAGAGGAATCAATTAGGCCGTTGCCGAATTGCGTAACGGCTCTAGTTACGAGCATTACGAGTGGGTCCGCAGCTGGTTTTTGCTCATCCAACCTCTTGTTATTGCACAATCGACATTCGACGCCTCAGATTAAGATATTACGTATTCATCGGACCTTTTCATTATAGTTTTATGGAACTAGCTAAGTAAATAGGCTGGACGTCAGGGTCAGTTTCTTGATTTTACCCCCTTTCCATATTCTGATTTCAGGGTTCTTGTCGGTGGGAAAAATAAAACTTGTGAACATAAAACAGCACGTACAACACGATATACTTTTAAACGAGTGACTGTTGTTATGCGTGTATTTAACGACGACCGCACGCGTTCGCTGCTGGCGGCTCGGTAATGGATTACCTTAAACGCAACTGTATCATCGGGCTAACCGCAGCGAGAACCATTCCAACTAAAAATTACATTTAATCCGTTTGGAAATATTGCGGTTTTTACTATGACATTTTATGACGGTTTTGTATTATTCGGAAGATTGTTGGTACAAAGTTAATGGGTTTGGTTATATTTGAGTGATTTTTTTCGTTCGCTTTAATTAGGTATTTTCCCATTTAGGAGCATCGTGTTTTCTAGCTTAATTTTAAGTAATAATTGCTTTGATTTAAAACACGTACTAATGATCGATATAGGGTTAACCGCAGAAGTTATACGTTGCAAAAATTAAGTCTAAAATTAATAGACGTCTATGAAAGTCAGATAAAGACAGCGCCCATCGTCACGGGCCAATGGCAGAGTATTAAAAAATCCAAATTAATTAGGGCGAATAAATTAAAATCGTCAAGGGAACGAGCTCGTAATTTTCGCCATGTCCGCTGTAGATTGCGGCGTGTGAGGGCAGTCGTATGTGAATTATTTAGAGGCGGTCGCGCGGCCGACTGGCCCGCAATTAATGAAGTGGTCCGAGTCGTTTGTCAATGCGGTGGTCTGTGGCGGTCGGCGGACCCTCACCTACAACCAATCTGTTACCTAAAATGTGTCAGATGCAGTAAACCTAAAGAATATTTGTGATTCATTGTACCAAATCAATAGTAAGCCCCAATTGCGAGTTGCGCTGGCAACTTAAATTGCGTTCAGTCCTGGTTTAATTACTTTCCGAAGAAATGGTAACTTTTCAAGAATATTTTACCAGTTCCAAATAAACTTTAAATGGCCTGGACGTTTATTAGTGGTGCCCATTAAATTAATGCTTTCCTGTCATAAATGCCTAAAGGTCTCCAACATGTAATTATTCTGGCTACAAAGCTATCCATAATAATTTTATTATGCGGATTACATGGCATTATCTTACGTCCATTAAGTATAATTTTACTAATAACTATTCAACGGCTTAACATCACTGTGGCGATATTGTAAAAGGTGATTATAAATCTAGTGAAGAGGTCGGAAGCGGGCCGGGCAGGTCGCCGTTAATTTTAATGGTGAGATTTATTTGTCCCCAATTACGAGGAGTTTGATCAAATTCCGAGGCGGCGTGTAAGCGCCCTCGCAATGACATTAGGCGCGATGCCGCGACCCGCCCGCGCCCCTGTAATCGTACCGTTTAAATATAATTGCAATAAGTTAATAAAATCCCACAGCGCTTTTAATTAATTTGTGGCGACACAGGCGCCCAATTAAATGGGGATTTCGAAAAATTCATAAAGCGCCGTTGTGTGGTAAACGCTATTTTTGCAGGCACTTGTTTTTGTGCGGTTTGTTTGTGAACGCGTACCTCGTCAATTTTGACTGAAAATGTAAATAATGTAATGGCTTTCATTTGGTGATTGAATTAATGTGAGCCTTTCAAATGACGAATGGTTTGTAAAGAATAAATAAAAAAAGGTAACAAAACAAAGTTCGTAGCGCAGAGACGCGTAAAATATGAGTAAATGAATAGGCAGATATTAATGGAACCACATTTGAAATCACGAAGTATGAAATACCGAAATTCGTGTTCATGGTTGAATTACCAGGCCAGAAACAGCCGTGTAGTCTGTTATCAAAATGTAGCGTCTCAATTCGTCGTCCTTATTGTAAATATGCATTAGGGCGGATGACGCCGGCTTCGGCTCCTCATTACTGCGATGCGCCATCAAAGACGTCCACGATCCGGACCGTGAAGTGTCCCGGATACAAGCCGCTCAATTATGGTAATGGATTTGCAACATTCTGCCTACAACAGGCCTGCCTTCAGCTGATTGATATGCAGCTTCCACTACGTCACATGTACGCATTTATGACGATTACATTACACAGCCATCTATTATTGGAGTAACATTAGCGCCACAGGTAATTATGACGATAATAATAGTTGACGGAACAAAACAGAAGCGTATTTGCTTTACACTGATGCTTATTTCATCCAAAATCAATAGGCAGCCCTCATAAAACAAATACATTTTATTTCTCGACGTGTCTAGTAGGCGCAAGGGAATGATTGATAGTGCTTTGAGCACACAACGCTTATTGAACGCCAACAGAGGGGACCACCGAAATAATGACAGTTTTTATCGAACCGTCCGACAGGGGAATGTTATCAAAAATGTATTAATCTATACTAAAATTATAATTAAAGTCAAACTTTGGAACCACATAATATAGGAAATCAATTGAGGTCACTATGATGGTATTGGTGACTTAGAGGAATGATATCGATATAAATGGAAACACAATTTGTGTGAGAACTGTGATTCCGCAAAAAAGGGGCTGAAGCGAGGTAAGGGTGGGTTGACAGGGCGACGGCGACGCGTCATTTTACATAACAGTTATAAGAGAAGTCGCGCACCTGCGAGTCTAACCGTAAGATTGGCAGCAAAACGCCGACTCACCCGGCCGGTATACGCTTAAATTACGCGTAAAGCCGAACACAAAGGCTATGCGTATTCAAATTCCATTAATCTCCCACCCGGGGGAAGGTGGGGTAAAATGAACCGGCGCGGACAAAAACAATGCCGCCGGCAAATAACCGGCTCAGCATTGTTCCGGCAATTAGAAAGCTTTCCCATGTACCGGTCGTGTATAAAAACAGTGTAACATCAGCACGAATCGCTGCCTATTGCTCGTTACCGTTGATGTTTATTACGGTTATTAGGACTAAGCCGTGCGGTTCCATAATAATGTTTTTCGTATAAGTTATTTTAAATTAATCATGTGTTCACATAGGTGGCCAATCACGTGTTATTTTAAATTCGAAAATGTTATAATCGGCAATAGCATCGTTAACTTTGATTGCAGTCCGAATGTGTCGAAGTCGTTTTAAGCATGATTGGACAAACGCTATCGTACGACGATATAATCTGGGAAAAGCCGGATCAAAGGTGGGATATCAGCGAATTAAAACCGACTGTCGAGTGTTCCGTGCCGAATGCGACAAATGACACCACGTTACGAATTGATTTTCAGATAATCCCTGATCGGTCATTCGAACAAAATATGACGATTCTTTAGATATCAATAACTTGAAATTACGCAGTTTTTTCGACGAAGGGTTTTTGTGAGAACTAGGTACATACATACAGTTTCTATACACAAACATGCTCAATGGATTCATGAAACAGATGATTATGAAGGTTCACTACATAATTTATATAATAGAAACTCACGAATGTATAATCCGCGATACCGATAACAGGGCAGCTTACCTGCAAAGAAAATTGTGTACATTAGATATTATATTACTTAGTTTTACATTCCATTGAACCTCAAACTGCAACTTGACACAAGCTGCTCCTCGTAATGGGAACAATGTGGCCGCAGCAATCACAAGGAGCATGGCAGCGCTATTGTTTTTACCGTTGTTATTGCGGAGTGCCGAGTAGCAATAAGCGAGCGTTGTTTGCTCAGGGCCACTATTGTACCCGGTTATTAGGACAGGTCCTACGCGGCCCGCGGCGGGTTAAGATCGGCTCAACCAACTCAACCCAGCTTTCTTGTTGGGTAGGTGGCACACTTAAGCCAACTGATGCCAGGTGGCGTCGCTCGGGTTACATCAGGTAACTCCAACGTACCTTGGCAATGTTATAACATATCTGAAGGATTACGTACACGAGTTTACAGTGTTATAGTACCTTGATTAAATGCTTGTGTATTTAATTATACGAGTGTTCCGGCGAAACAAGCGTCAATTTGTCCCGGCTGCACGGAGCAGAACTAATAATTAATTTGACTGACTGAGATTTAAGCGTGCTCATAATACTCGGCTCACATTTCCGCAATGCACAACATATTCCTAATGTCGTCTCGTTAAAGTTGGCGTATTCATGACGTCACTGTTATTCAACAGTTTTCATAACCCTATTATGAATATCTACCGTGAACGCGACAAAAGTTTATGATATGTTATGTAAAATAAACAATACCAAACTAGTTATAAATAACATGATCTACCGCACCATGTGTATTGTTCTCAAGTAAATTATCTTCATACAATCCTGAATTTTTAAACATCATGTAACAAGAAACTCTCAAGGAGAAGGATTAAAGCAGGCAAACTCGCGAGTACAGCTAGTTACGTTAGGTATACGTTATAAAGTTTCCTTTACAATATACCAGAGTAAATGTATGTACTTAACAAATTCCGGGATTGGAGAATGTTTTAATGACGCCCTTATCTTGCCGAACATTCCTGAGATATTCAAGACGCTCTTAAAACGATACCAATTTCAATAATTACGTGTCCTTGACATAATCAAAATTAAGACTGGAGTAGCTCTGATTCCTGTTTAAAATTGTATTTCTGGCGTAGATATTTATACTCCACAACCAGCTTGATCGTAATGGGTATTAATTTTTTTTTTGCGTGGTAAAATCATCAAATGAGTCCTCCCACCCCGGGCAGGGCGGGAGGGACTGTCAGACTTGTACTGACTAAAATCCACGGTGTCCTTCAATAGCCCTTTATGTTCCGGGGTGACGGTAATGAGATAAGTCCCGCGACCCCGGCAGGCTTTGGCCCTCTAGAGGCCCATGGGTATTAATATTTTAGTTAGAGATTGCTTCTAAGGGTAAATTCTAAGAACTGAATAGTCTACCAGTTTTGGGCTTTTCAGTTGAACCCTCAATGACAATATTGTCTGTTTAGTATATGAATGAAATATAAGCTCACTAACCATTGTCGCAAATAGTAAGCGACACGTATTATTGTAGGTACTGTTGGAGTTTAAACAGTAGCTTTATTTAGGTATTAATTTAAATCGTAGTGTTAGTAAAAACAAAGTAAAGATTTTGAGAAAAGAAAAACTCAAATGCAAGTGGGACTCGAACCTGCGTCTTCTGTATAAGTACTCCAGACGCCTTACCAATTAGGCCTTCGCAACACACTCGTTGTAACTGAAACTATAATTCCCATGTTTGAACGTTCAAACAAGAAAATGTTATTAATTTAATTAGTATGGCGTCTGGAGTCTTATCCAGAAAACGCGGGTTCGAGTCCTACTCGAAACTGAATTTTGCTTTCCTCTAAAATCTTTACGAGAACACCACGAAGGCGTTATTGCGTATAAATATTTAAAACTTTAAGAACAAAGTATCTTAGAAAGAATTACTGAAAGTTATGTCCTGAAATTCTACTGAAAGAACAGATAAAACAAACCCGTCAAATCCAAGAACCAATAAGGCACTGATACCTTTATTTGGGTAAAATGTTACGTCTAATTCTCTGTACAAATAATAGGTAGCACAACGGATATGCGAGCAAACAGTTTGTGGGCAAACACACGTCGCGGTTGTCATAGCTACGTATACATAGGTCGGTAAAGTGCGGGCCGGCCGCGCGGCGGTTTGCCACCGAACATTAGCTGTCGACACCGTTTCCGACAATACTGTGATTATTTTAAATATTAAACGCTTTAGCCGCATCTGAGTAACGGAAAATAATATTGTGGCTGTTTTAGTGATATTACTTTGCCGCAATGTTGCGGAGTTACGGTTTGGCTTTATTAAAAATATACTGGACATTTTACTTTAGGTACGGTAGTAGGTTTTAAACTAGCCTAAATAATTTTCTTTGAGTACGTTCGTTTAAATAAAAAAAATTATTCGTGTGTAACATTAACTTGGAATAGGCTAAAACTACAAAAGACGTCATTGTGATCAGCTCACATTACTAAAATGAAAGCTATTTTATAAATCAAGATAAATTCTAAGAACTTACGACTTACTTAATTGAGAATAAATAATTACAGTAAAAGGATTTGTAAATTAAGGAGATTAAATAAATTAAACGCCAGCCGAGTGTTTCGTAGAACAGGTTCTACGAGCTACGAAGTTCAGGCCCATAACGGTCTCGTAGCACTAGACAACTCATATAACACGGCCAAGGCCCGTTAGATAAAGCGCGATAAGCCTGCATCATAATGTTGAACACCGGACAGAATTACATCTTGTTTTCTTTATTTTATTGCCAAATCAAATGGACTAGAATTTAAATTACATTACCGGCTTAAAATAATTACAATTATGGTGTCCCACTAAACACGCTCAATATGAACTCCATTATTACAGCTATTATCTTCTATTCGAGAGTTTTCCTTGTTATTTTCTCGTTGCCTACACAATTCATTAGAAAAACGGCGAGAGGGCTCCATTGCGACAGACTCTGGTGTGAGAACCGCAAAGGTTTTGCCAAAACAAGCTCAGGTTTGAACGTAAAACGTTAGTCTTTTCACGTAAAAAACTCAACTCATTTATCAAATCACCGTTGTCTGCATTACAGCGTGGGGCGTATTGTGAGTAGGCTAAAAAGCCGTCTATACAAAACGACGTGGCGCGGTGTGCGACGTTCATTTTCCGTCTAATCACGCACGAAAATGAACCTTAAATTGACCTAATCTTAAGCTTTCTGTGACAGATTCGCACGACGTCACTGCCACGCAGGCCACGGGGTCCGACAGAAAAGTAATTTGACGCCTAAATTAAACGAGTTAAATTATACAAATAAAATTAAATATAAGTGCAGAGGCGTAGCCATTTTCTAAACAAACATTATTTAAGAAAGTCAGAATAATTTAAGAATGATTAAAATTCCGTTTCTAGTCCACTGTAATCTCTAATTTATCACGTATTAATTAGAATTTGGGATTTATCCCAACGTTTTCGAATTAAGCTCAAGCTTCAGCACCAGGTGATCAATTTTTCCGAACATACTCCAGGACTGATTTTCTATTAAGAACTAATTGCTTTCGTTCATTTGGTCCATAATTTGTCTATGTAAATTCTAAGCACATCCGTAATACGTCACGTTCATACAAGCCAGCCCACACGAACTCTCAATCTGATAGGTCCTTACAGATACTTTTATTTGGCGTGCATAAAATTTTCACCGCCTTTTAGCAAAGCGGATTGCCGTGAGGCAAAAACGACGAACGAAAGCTCTTTCATTTGTTTAAGAGTGGCTTTACCTCCTTTAAGTGCTCCAGTATACAGGGACAGGTTTGAATACCCGTGAGTGTTGCAGCGGGAAAGGCTCACTTAAAAATTGCCTGAGTAATTTCTATGACGAACACGTACGTGTGAGACTCAAGTGCATTCCACATCGGAATTGGGCGGCGAGACCGAGACTGCGAACGTGCGCCCCCGAGCTCCCGCCGCAGATATACTCCGACCGGGAGATTACTTAAGCCAATTTTGTCTTAGTGCTCACACCATTACCTGCACGAGTACATGGACCGCTTTAGGGACGTGATTAACAGCTAAGTGAAATTTATTTTATCGGGCTCTATGCGAGCGAGAGTGTATTCCATTGTCTAATGGAACATTCGTTTTGCTTACTCTCAAAAGAGATGGACGGAAAAACGGTACACTGGATCTTCTGATGAAATGGTTATAATCGACAGATGTACATTACAATCTAATGTAAATGCAAAAAGAACGGTTAGGTTAATTAAGTAAAAATCTGATTTTTTCTTTCTTTAACAATTATATATTTATAAAACGTACTCAACGTAATTTAAAGCTAGAAATACCAAAATAACTAGGCCTTCGCGGTAACGGAATTTTCACGACGGAAACTCATATAAAAGACATTTCGGCAGAGCGCGTTGCCTATCGGCGGTATTATTCAAATTAATTTAGCGCGGTGAGGCAAAAAGTGCGCGAGTTGGGAGTGCCGCCCCCATATTCATAGAGCTGCCCTAAATTAGCATCACAATGAAGTGTTAGAAGCGCGACTCGCGAGCGGCAAGTGCTTAATGCGGCCTGAGTCTTCTCACACGATTATATATCACATACTAATGAATTAAGTGTTAAACTTTTCAGCCGCAAATTTGTTTGGGCTTCTGCGAAATTAACTAAGGCTAATAATTACGGGAACAAAATTCGCGTACACAATAAATTGCACATAGTTACGGTAATGTCTTAAAAGTCTCAAAGCCGGGAAATGAGTATCGCGGAACCGACGGGTATAAATATGTAGGTTTATTCATAGGGGCGTATAATGTTAAGTGTCCCAAGTAGCGCGCCAGCTGAACGACGCGGTATATTGTTTTTGGACCACCCTTTTACGCTTTCACGCCTATAAATAAATCAAAATATTCAGGAAGGGCTCGACTTTAAGGCGGCTTAGCGGAATCGTAAAATTCAACAGCGTTCGTACCGCCCCGGGGTTTATCTTTCGCCAGCGTTTGGCGTGTTTTTGCTTGAACCGTAAAAGAGTATCACAGTGTATGAATAGAAAGCAACCCTCCCTTTTACCGAAGACATATGGAGCAGAGCACTTTACAAGTTTAATACTGAGAGCAGATTATCTGCTCATAGGAAATATGAACCTGCCTGTGCCTAGTGGTGAGCCTGGTGAATAATTACTGACACCCCGTTACTCACATTTCTGTATCCGCTCATGAATTCCGTAAACTCACGAAGCTATTAAAACTTGAACCATTATTTCAGCCTACAAAACACGTCATGAAGAAAACTAACACATGACTTCACCTGGCGCAAATAATCCATCATTTGTTTTCTTGTCAATAAAATTATTTTCATTTTACGAATAGTTCTAAGTGAACAATTTACAAGGCAATATCACTTAAGAATTTCAGCTTCAATTAAGGACTATCAGTTTTAATTATCCTTGTTGTTATATTGACTATGATGAAAAATCTCCATCCATAATCTCAACGTCTAAGCGTATGCAAGGAATTCGGAATTTATCCACAAAATACGAGGAGCTTTTGTTATTCGCAAGTACGGAACGTTTTGGTCATTAATAACAATTTATTTAGCACAATGCCGTAATTTTGGTCCAAACCTTTGAGAAAACGTGGATTTGATATTAAACACCGAATCGTTTTCCAAATTGATTAGATAGTTTATGATAAATTGTACAACTTTAGGGTGCGTCCGCATTTGTTTTCAGCCGGGATAATATACTATAGGTAGATGTTTGGACATGTTGTGTAATTAATACAAATAGATTTTATTTCATTAATTGAACCATAACTTTTAGGAAGTTTGAAAAAGTTTTTGTTGAAACACTCTAATCACTTATTTATAAAGTTAATTTAAAAAGCTTTCAGTGTTTTAAAACTTATTTATTTAAAAAAATAAAGCTCCGGGTTCTATAAACGCTTTAGACATTTTTAATGCAAAGTGTAAACAATTCATAAATACGCACCCGCAGTCCCGCATAGCAGGCACTTATCAGGAAATAAGCAAGCCACGTTTTTTGTAAAATACTTTCGATACTGTGCACACAGAGGGAACTTTACTTGGACAAAGTTGAGGTTTCCAAAGTTTTCCATTCACAGCGACGGCAACCGGCCATTGTGGCTAATTCAAGGCATAATTAAATTTGTTTACATAATATTCTGTTACGAGGCGAAAACTTGCCGGTAATACACCCTCAGGGGTAACAAGTCAAATTACATTTTACATAGTTTTATAAATACGAACATTAAGAGATTCTCGCGGTTCGTTGTTTAATGCTTCAAAAGTTATAACAACTCATTAGGTTTATGATGAGATTTATAAACAACTTCAGACTTAATTCACTCTTCTCAACAAAGCGAAATATCTGCTAATGAAAGCCAGGGACATAAAAAAGTTATCTTAAAGATTTAACGTTTTAATAAATTCCTTTTAAATTGAAATATTTTCCTTGATATCTTTTTCTACCTAGAATTTTATAAAAGAACATCTCTCTGTTAACCCGAAAACAGGAAAAAAAATCTGCCTAAATTACTTTACATAAACAAAAGTGGATTTCAAAGGGCATAAATCAACATTAAGATTGTACAGTCCAGAGTTTCATTTGTGAAAGCAATTTTTTTTTGAAAAATAATGAAATTACCCTTGGAACTAAAGTGACCCGCCCGAGGAAAAACAACAATATTCTCGGCCCTCACTACAAAGAGGCCAGCATTTGTATTATCATTCCATTAAACAAAAGTCACCGGAGTTTCAAATGAAAACACAGAACTCATTATTCCCGGGGCAGAGAAATGATTTCAAATGTTAACAAGATTCCCCATAATAGAGTTGTTCACGAAGAGATTTAAGAAAAACAAGTATGAGGTACGGCCCGCGTTGCCTTGTGTTGTGATTCTGAAGAATTGTGTTAATAATAATGTCTCCGTACAATGCAACGCCACTCGAGGCGGTACACGCTTGTGTGACAAACGGAACCCACTCGCCGTATTGTTTTATAATCTCTGCCTTCTATTTATGCATTGTGTTTTAATTTGCGTCTATTTATGCGTATTTATTTGAAGGAGGTTTTTAAAAAATATTTCTTTAAAGTAAGTTTCATGGAATAATATTATCAAAGGAACTTCTTGAATTTTGGATCACATGTTTTGGGTAAGGTACCACATACAAGATTTCTTTAACATAACCAAACGGGGAAAGGTATGCCAAATTCAGAATCCGCGTCTTCCCGGCCCTCCGCGGAATTCCTATATTATATAATACATTGGGGAGGATCATTTTGCTCGTTTATTGCCGGATATATCTGTGAATGCTCGTTTGTCAAATGTACAGTCATTTATTCAATGGTTTATTTTATGACTTCGTACCTCTATCACCCGAAATAAACAAAGAGTTAGTTTAGTGTGCATCCCTCGAGGGATAACTACAAGATAAATGTGCTTTTGAGCTCGCGTAAATATTGTATTAAAATACTTTTGCTTTTTGTTTATCCCCTCTAAAATGGACATTTGCTTATGACTTTAGTAAGCCCATGGTTATTTCATAATTTAATATTCTGGTTCTCTATTGTGTTACCTAACTTTTTTATACATAATCTTATGTGACATAATTTTTTTTGTCCTAATCATCATTTGTCCGAATGATAACTTGCCCGAACTTAATACCACATAATTTCAAATGCCATAACATTGAAACTCCTAAATACTGTATGTCCTAAATTCGTTTGTCATAAATATAACAATCAATAATATACAAAATACATAAAACCGATTGCCATAAAATACATAAGTCCTAAAGTTTGTTTTGTTACTGATTACCACCCAATAAGGAAAATCGACGGAGCCCCGCTTCGCGGGGCTCCTATTTCTGCGTGCAAGGTTTAAAGTAACCTAACACGAAGGGGATGGCGGGGTCTTTCAGACCCCGCCATCCCCTTCGAACCTAACCTGTCCGTGTCGGGGTGCCCACAAGTCCCGAGCTCGCTTCGCTCGCTCTTGGATCCCAAGATCTTCGGTTTCTAAACAATTTCATGAAATATCAGTTTTACTATACCTAATTGAACATTCGGAATAATAATTAGGACATATGACTTTATTTCATACAAAATTAGGAGATTCAATTATTATGATACTCGATTTTATGCCAGAACAGCTTTAGAAGTGAAGATAATTATGTAAAACAATATTTAGAACTTATGATCATTATGGTTACTGAATTTTATAGCAAACGTGTTATGGATAATGATTTTCGGACAAACAATTTTAGGTGACGAAAAGGGATACCTAATATTCTACTTGTCTAATCAAATTCTGGTATTAATTCAATTCTCATTATTAAAATATAATTATATGTACACAAATACATAAGTACACTTCTTTTGCAAACAGGAAGTATTGCGGTAAACTTAGTAAATGCTGGGAAAAGCCAGTTTACAATTTGTACAAGAGGGCAACGTATTCGCAAAATTATACCAGCTTAAAAACAAATCATAAAAGTATAAAAGAATGAACTTTTTAATTTTAGGAACCACAAAAAAGACCAATGTAATTAAAATGGGAGGTACGGGTTAGGTAGGTATTCTCAAAATACGAAACAATGGTTATGTGCCCGGCGTTCCGGTGAAATTACAGAAGGATTGTGCATTCACGAAACTGATTTACCGTAATACGTTCCAAAGTGGTATTCGGAAACTGATCTGTAACTAGTGTGTGGCCTTTATCTAGCTATTCCCTCCGTGCCGCCACTCATTTGACAACACGACACGGAGTTACGTCTCCCATAAAATATCGTAGATACGGCAGTAGTTCGGTATTTCTAATTAAACTCTGTATTAGTTTCCAGATTTGATTAGCAACATAACTCTCCAGACAAAAGCAGTCCATTGTTTAGGTATTCCTTCCATCTGATATCGAAAATAATTTCATTGAAAATGTTCAATATTCAGAAACACAGCATTGTCTGTCAATAAAATGTTATCAGAAATTCTGTTTGTATTTTCTCCTAGTTTGATTAGCTTTCAAATGTTTCTGTCATTCATTTAGAATAGAGGACGGGTGGACATGGTAAATATGATACGTGCTATCGTATTTGTAGTTTCAGGTGCGTTGGAGAGGGCCGGCGGCGCCCGTCCCACCAATCAAACAGTGGTACAGAAGGCGAGCGTCCAAAGGCTTTGTATCTCATAATAAACCCGATATCCGGACTGGTCTCGCTGCAGCCGGCAGAAATTAAATACCTACGAATAGACATGAACTCTTTTCAAAAAGGGTCGTGTTTGACGTTTTCAGGAATATTGTATTCACGTTCATACGTTTTAGGCTCGTTTTTTAGGGTTCCGTAGTCAACAAGGAACCCTTATAGTTTCGCCATGTCCGTCCGTCCGTCCGTCCGTCCGTCCGTCCGTCCGTCCGTCTGTCCGCAGTTTAGCTCAGAGACGCACAGTACTAGAGAGCTGTAATTTGGTGTAAATATACGGATTTGTTGTGCCGAAAAAGTGGTAAAATAAAATCTCGTAAAATATTTTTTTTTAGGGTACCTCCTGTACACGTAAAGTGGGGATGTTTTTTTTTTTTCTCGCGTACCCCTTACTGTGGGGTATCATTAAATAGGTCTTTAAAAAATATTGAGAGTTTCCATTAACAATTTTTTGATAAAAAAATTCTTTTGTGAAATATTAAGCTTTAAAGTGCTAAATTTTGCTCGACTCGAGTGTCCCCCCCCTCTACCAGCTAAACGGTTATGTTTGGGGGTGTGAAAAAATTCACAATAGTAGTATATATAACGAAGTTTAAAAGAAAATTATCATGACTAAGTAGGCTTTACAACTTTACGAGTAATAGTCGACCAACTTATAAAATGTACTTGGATAACAGATTTTCTGAAACAACATGTATCGGAGAACATGTTCTTCAACTGCAAATGTAAGTTTGTCAACTTTATTTTTACAGCTTTAATAGGTATGTTTTTACGGTATGTTTTTTGGGGATAGGTAGGTTTTTATCGTCAACTATTTTTAACTAACTTTAAAAAAAGGAGGAGGTTCTAAATTCGTCGTAATCTTTTTTTATGTATTTTCCCCGATTTCTCAAAGACTCCTGGACCGATTTTGAAAATTCTTCTTTTTAAAATTAAATTCAGCGAATCACTTTAGTTAGTTCACATAAGTATTTTGATGGGCAACTACGGAACCCTACACTGTGCGTGGCCCACTACGCACTTGGCCGGTTTTTTTTTTAGATATGGATTGCATTTTTGATAACAACAAAATGTATTGGCGGGTAAACAATGCATGTTCCCATGTTGTAGTGAAGTGAAATGGTAAGGTATTTGTTACACCAACCTGGTAAATACGTTGACGTGATACCAGCACAGAACCTTTCAGAACTTGTATTTACATTTTTATTTCAATAAAGCTTGCAAATAAATTTATGTGATTACCGTTGTATTGGACAGTATGTTTGGGGACAGATATTTTTTATGTTTTGTCTTGATTTGTAAAGGACATTTGTACATAAGTGTTTACATAAATTCCTGAGTGGAGTGTGAGGCGGCGGTAACGACACGCTGTAAAGTTTCCGGTGTCATAAAACCACCACGCTGTAAAGTGAAACCTTCATATTTATTTCTGTTATTCGTTAAAAGCCTCGTAAAGTTAATAAAGGGTTTTTTCTAACAAGCAGGGAGCACGTTCGAGATAAGCCCCCGGTCTCGAGTTGGAATCTTTTAAAACGTCGTTAAAACCAACCCCCGGTCGGCACAGACAAAAGCCCAACAACCTAATTGTTGACGAAAAATATTCTCGATGCAAATTCGCACTCTTTACAGCCCATTCGGAATTTGTACTGGACCCGAAAGAAGTTAACGTAATTAGCCCCCGTTGTTGGGGTGTATTCAGATTTTGCGAAGTCGTGATGTAATCGCGAACAACTTTGTTTTCAACCCTACTGTGGAATGCAGTAACGTTTTATAGCAAGTTAAATTTTAGAGCAGTACAAGTACGAAAAGAAACAGATGATACAAAGTAATTAAGTAGAAATAATAATGTTAATTTGTTTTCATTTCCATAGGTACTTTATAAAATAGAGTGAACCCTTGAGCTAAGCTATGATACTGTTAATGAAATTAAAATCGCTACAGTATCATGGAATAACTGTTATAATAACATCAGTTGTTTCTCGCAGAGATTGGCTTGTTATTAGTATTTAATTAAATTCTTCAGCTATGTAGCGGGGCGGTGACTACGTCTGCTTTGCAGGGACCTTCAATTTAGATTCCTACGTAGAAGTCCGTAATGATACCTATCTTGAGTCAAAAGATACGGATCGCAGACTATTAATGCTTAGAAAATGCATCTACTTTGATAGGATTAATAAATCCAAAAATTCTGATTCAAGAAACTTTCCTTGAATTGTGATTTTTGAGACCAATTGGATTTTCCTGAATTTTCAGAGCAAGTTTTTATGAAATTTTTAAATGTAAAAAAGAAATAATAGTGTTGAATTGGGTTTGTTAATACAGATTTAAATATGAAACAGTGGGCAACATTTAATTTTTGAAAGCAAAAATTCCAAGAACTCATCAGCGAAATTAGTAAATAAGTACTTTGTAAAAATAATAACGAAACTTAGTTTGATTTCTGACAACTACAGTTATCAAGTAAAAGCCGTTGCATATTGTGATGTACCTTCCAAAGTAGCCATATATTGACTCATTCAGATCGACAGTGTTTACATTGGAAAGCATAGCCGATGGACGTTTGCCGCGCGCTTGTCATTTCCCGGACATAATTTGAAACTAGCCCTTTATCCAATTCAGGCGGTGCTTTCCGACTCACCTGCTCTCGACAATTTCGATTCTAATTTGTGTTATCATTTCCAATTTCATAGTATTATACAATAAAGTACTTGTGTAACATGCTATCCTTAATTGGTACCTACGGGGATCTGGAGTGCTCATTGGGTACACTTCTCCCCGAAGACAAAGGTTCGTGGAGTCCTTGCAATCGGATCCGGCGCGCCGACGCCCTCTCGGTAATTTTCTCGTTAACGGAATGAATAAAACATTTCATTCCTTACCTTTCTTTTGTAATTGTTAATGGTTGATGGGTTTTGGCAATTTATGTTCGGTTTCTTTCAGAAACCCTATTTTGCCGCGTCATTTGTTATTCGATATCCATTCAAGATTTGCGTGGCGGGTTTAATTGTACGCTGCAGAGAGGTGACCGATCACACAGACGTAATGTCTGAAAGGCCAGAAGACATTGTTGTTTATCGTCTACCCGTCAACATTAAATGCGAGCGCAAAATGCATATTTGGATGGTTTTTATCACGCTTCAAAATAATAAAACAGGACCCATCGCAGCGATAGACAATTTGCAAAGAAAAATACATCACGATAAAAAATGTAACTCTAACGAGAACCTCAAAATGGCTCGTAAGCAATGAAACAGCGCAATTTCATGAGAAAGGCGGCCCGCAAATAAACCAAAGCGGAGCACATTCCCGCCTCCATAAAACGCAGACTGAAATAAACGTAACAGACTCCGTTCTTTAAAAAATCCGGGCGACGACAACCGCAAAGCTCAGCAAAAATCTCTAGTGTGAGTTGGAATTCCAGCGTCGGAATTTTCATAACCGGCGCGTGGCGTCGTCGGTCGTTGTAGCGTTCCAGGTGAAAGATACCGAATTTATATCCCGAGGCGATTCTGCCGCCGATCGTGATCCGGCCCCGGCTCGCGCCCGCGCCGCCGCAGTCGGGGAATCCTAGCGCCGTACTTTATTAGGTACCGAACCCGCTTGCCTCTCGCCAAATATGTGTGCGGCCCTCCGATGACAATAAACACCCCGTATGAGCGCTGCCCACATGAAAGGCTTTATTCCGCCAGGTGTCATGTTCATGTATGCGCGTAAAACGTAAACGCGTCCGTTCTCTGTTATTGACATTCAAGGGAAAGTTGTACTTACAAAGCAACTTCTTATTATTAAGTTTACAGCTTAATTTCCATGAAACAATTTTTTAATCTAGCCATTTATTTATATGCCGATTCAAACGACAGTACTATTTAATGTAGTTGAAGCGTTGTTGAAAAGTACTCGTACCTACAGTTATTTAATGCATTTAACATATTTGGAGTGAACATTGTGATTTTAAGCCCATTGTACTGAAAGCATATATTTTCTGGAACCTTACATTTGCAGATTCATATCTGCTTTTTCTTACCTTTTAAAATATTAAACTGTAACAATTGAATTATGTTTTAACAAGAATCGTGTCGGGGAGCCAAGTGCAGGATATTGTGGGCCACACCCCGCGAAGATTACGTGAGTTTTTCATATAAAGCCATTCAGCCAATTTCCTCATATCCTACACAGGAGCATAATAAAGGAGGCTTTTGTGAAGGAAAGAGGTTCGCGCACCTACAATGCGTAGACACCGCGAGGGAGCGAAACCTAGCATACGCCCCTCTCGCTCCTTTCAGATAACTTGTGATATTTAGGGTGCTACCGTTGTGAACAAATAGGTACTTTTACAACGTCAACGTCTGCTCTATTGGAGATTTAGTTTCGTATTCAATTTTCACAAAATCATGTTCTTAGGAAAGGTTTAGTTTTTCCGTACCTAGTAGAAAATTTTCTTTCGATAAAATACAGTGGTAATGGCACGATTCTAGTTAGTATTTGAATTTATTCGTAGTCAAATAGGTTTTCTCGTTCGACTGGCTTTTTTGTGTAAGTCAAATCTGGGACTAGCAGATTTAAATCTTTGTACTCACTTTAGAAATTCACTGTCAAAGTTCATTAGGCTAATGTAGTTGAGGCAGAAACTGCTTACAGCTCCTTAATCCTTTATTTACCTCTTTCGGCAAAAAGTATTAACGTATTATTTTCTTTAGCTAACTCCCACGGTCTGCGTGGGGAGATTTAGATTAAGGGAACGTCTAGATTTAAAAATAATTGTTTTATCAGGTTAGGCCGTAAAGGTACATTGAAATATGAAGGAATGAATTTCACCAATGAAAGGCGATCCTCTTAGCTGTGTTTTTGATACGACTTTGTCATCACTGTTGCGGAATACCTATAAAACGGTTGAACGCGTTTAAGGAAGTTATGATCGCGTTCAATGTCTGTTGTGCCAGAAATTAATATTACATCTCAATTCAAATCCTGTTCTTTTGTTTTGATTGGACGTCTTAAAGACACGGATAGGCTAATCCGGTCGTTGATTGGTTACAGACTAAGTCCAACAGAAGATGAAAACCGAGATAGATTATTATTTTCCAGCGTTAGTCGACTTCTACCAAATCTGAGGACATTTCGAGAAACAAACAAACTTAAATAAATCTTAGCTTACAGATACCCCATTACCAGCTCGTCCTTATATGAACAAATTACCTGAAACAAATGAATACACATATGAATTTAAGTCGAGAACGAACAAACAACATGTAACAGTAAGTGAACACTATGTAGCCAAGCCTGGTACAGCTGGTGGTGACAGCGGTGGCTGCGGTTATCCCGGGTCGGCAACGGTGAACCATCCAACACCGTATACGGTATTACAGGAATATTTGAAGCTTTATTTTTGGTAAAATAACTAGTGGGTATGTAAGATTTTCTTATTAAAACTTTGTAAAAGATTATTTTCTGTCTTATTAAATTAAACGAGGAAACCAAGCCATTATTCTATTTAGTATTTACATAAGGATCGCGTTTGAAATTTAAATAAAGAAAAATACTTCATTAAACATCGGGTCTTCAGTTTTTTTTTTGTGTATCAGGTGAAACGAAATGTTGGTGTGTGTACATATTTATCGGTACACATTTATAAAACACAAACTAAATTGATACTTCAACCAACCCTCTTTTCCATAAGGCCCTATAAAGTAGAAAAAAACACGTCTCATACAAGATAAACTCCCCCACACAAATAAAATATTAACTAAATATTCACTACACTATCTAATAAAATATCGAACATATTTCAATATACGTCTCTAAGAGAACGGCCGTATCGATATTTATTTGTGTTGTAACACCCCAGCGGCCGCCGGAGTCCGAAAACGCCATTGGTATCGTAATAAATCGTTACAGACGTGCCGTACTGCCGTTGGAGCTCAGTTACTGGTACGCTGTTTTTACTGGCAATAGTTTTCCGTTAATCTACTATAACCAATGTTGGTATCGGTATCGGCAGTGCAAGGGTTAGACTTGAGCAAGTGTTGTCAATTATTCTTATTTTGAATTTGATTTTCAAGTCCGTTACAACAGCCTGGATTCAATTAGTATTTAATGATTTTGTGAAGGTTTTTTTAAAGTTTACGAACTATAAAAACTTTTTCAAAAAGAAATGTAACCGCCTTCAAAAACAACCACAAAAAAGAGTAAAATAACCTACAAAACTTTTCTTTCGGAAGTCGGTGACTTTTTTTATTAGTTTGTGGTTGTTTTTGAAGGCGGTTACATTTTTTTTTGAAAAAGTTTTTATTTTACTCTTTTTAGTTTAAATCCAATAACCACAATAAAATTCTTGTCAAATACATCATTTTTTACATATGTAAGAAATCCGTAGCACCGGTATTAACATCGTTAACATCTCTTTCATTCCTTCCCTATCTCAAAAACTACTCAACCGATTTTGATGAAACTTGCAGTATTCCTCAAGTTGAACGATACCTAGTACAACATAAAAAGAATTACTTAAATCGGACTTGTAGTTCCGGAGATATGCGAACACAAACATAATTTACTAAATCAGTCGATGCCAACTCCTTACTATAGGAGTTGTACCTTCCATCATCAGCTCATCCACCTGAGATGATGATTATCAGATGCAAATACTTAAACAGCTTTAGAAAATATATGAAAATGGTACTATGTGCCTATAAAATTTGAAGGTTGCCCTCGATTTCCCTGGGATCCCATCATCAGATCCTGACCTGGTGATCATGAGACCAATTGGAAAGTATACCCTTTCAAACAAAAGAAAAATTTTCCAAATCGGTCCAGGCGTCTTCGAGAAATCGGGGGACATACATAAAAAAAAAAAAAAAAAAGATTCCGACGAATTGAGAACCTCCTCCTTTTTTTGAAGTCGGTTAAAAACGACTTTCCCACGTGTATAGATGATACAGCTGCATGTGTCTATGAAACACGCGTAAACTTTATCACTTACTCTGAACTTCAGCTGTGAAGGTGAGTATCGCAAAAAATTCACGCATTAATAATAAACTAAGCGTGTGAGAGCGGCGATAGGTAGCGCCACGTGTCACTTTGAATATAAAGTACTGTAACCTAGATACATATTTGCTCACTCAGCAAAGAACGCAAGCGTTATAATGCTTTCACAGCAGTTTTATGACACGCATGTACGCAATAATAATTACTAAGATAAAATAAAAAACTTTTTTCAAAAAAAAATTAACCGCCTTCAAAAACAACCACAAAAAAGGGTAAAATAACCTACAAAATAACTTTTCTTTCGGAAGTAGGTGGCTTTGTTTTTTTTTTATTTCTTTGTCTTTTTGGCACCGACTTCGGAAAGAAAAGTTATTTTGTAGGTTATTTATAGTTACCCTTTTTGTGGTTGTTTTTGAAGGCGGTTAATTTTTTTTTTGAAAAAAGTTTTTTATTTTATTCTTTTTAGTTTAAATATTCAACCCAAATTCTTGTCAAATACATTTTCTCACATGTGCACTAGAATTTTGTAATCCGTGGCACCGGTATTAACATCGGTCATGTACATTTGCTAATAAAATTCCCTATCTCAAAAACTGCTGAACAGATTTTGATGAAACTTGCAGTATTCCCTACGGTGAACGATCCCTAGTATAACAAAGAAAGAATTTTGAAAATCGGTCCACAATTGGCGGAGTAATCGCGTAACAAACACGCAAAAAGTAATGTCATCCAAGTAGCCGAAATCAATAAAAATGCTCACAAAATAAAAAGTACTGAACCAAATTAGATAAACTTTTTATGGGACCACACTGCAAGTATACTGCATCAAATAAAAAAAGAATCAGACTAATCGGACTAGAAACCTCGGAGTAATCGATGTAAATACTTAAAAAAAAGAACATACCGACCGAATTGACAACCTCCTCCTTTTTTTGAAGTCGGTTAAAAAAACTGTTATCCACCACCAGTAAGCAGTTACTTTACGACCACTACAAATTAAAATCTGGCTCTAACCGTCTTATATATCAGTGTGATATCAGAACAAATTCAATGAAGCAATATTTACTGGCAATAATTCGAGTGCGTCCCTCGTCGATCGCAATGTGAATAGATTACGTTTACGTCGCGAAACTTTTCTCCGATACAACGACACTTTTACTAGTTTACAGACGGTGTAAAACATAGACACCACACTTTTACGAGTGTCGCTTAACATATAGTGCCGTAAAACTGAGAAACTACCAAAAACTACACACACATAAACAATGGTCATTTCGCAGTTCGTTAGCTAATTGGATCGTAATGTATCGTTATGCTACAGCAATCAAATTAATGATATTTCTTTCTGTGTCGTGTCTACTGTTCAATGTCTGCTATGTGCCATATCATTAAGTTCACATGCGATATAACAGATACGCGTTACCATCCTGATATGCTAAACGTTCTGTTTCACAAACATTGAACATAAATTACACATCGCGTTCATTTTGATGCTCATTCGACGGGTTATTTTTATTTAATTCTAGGCAGGTGCGCTACGGCCGTGTTTCAACCAATATTTTTGCACGATTACCATGCTGATGAAAAGCCAACATCAGAACATGTTACATGTTCCCACACACGTTCGCACCTTCATAGTTTTAATTTAATGTTAAATTACACCTTTGACAAGAAAACGTTCCGTTTTTAACACAAACATTAACAGAGTTCTAGTCTTAAATTAACGCGCGCAAATATTACTTTAGTTAACACAATTTGTGATGAGAAAATTTTGGCGGAAATGTAAACGAAATTTTATATTAAAATACAATAACAATAAACAGATAAAACCGATTACGTTCTCCGTTGGAACCAATAAGGAGAGATCCCGATCGTGGCTTTTCCCAATAAATATATCGAGATGAGACCAAGATAAACATATCGAAGCGAGCGGGCGGTAGGTTTAAAATATGCAGCCTTCCGCGCTTCGTGAAATTCGTGTAAACAAGTGTAGCGGCCGACTGCGGATAAATCTTCGGGTATTATTGTATTCATATTCTGCGGGAAAGAAGGCTTCGTCGATACTTTTTTACGTATCGGTTAAGCTGCTCACGAAAATTGAAAGACTTTGTTAGCTTCATACACATAATTCGTCTGAAACATTCCTTTCTGGAATATGATTAAAATTTTATACCGCGACTGTATGAAATTTTCGTATAAAGTATCGGGATATGAAATATTTTCAAGTCTAATATTTTCTCGTGGCAATATCTTCCTAAGTGTAATCGGAGATTTTGGTTTCATGTTAAGTTCAAAATATGTTAGCTGGTCTGCATTAGTAAGTAATTGAAGATAAAGTAGATCATAAATTGTTATTTATAAGGGTCATAAAAAGTTAAGTAGGTAATTTTATTTAGCCGAGGGTATGTATTAAACGGTTAACCCACATCATTAGTTGGCAAGTTACTGCGCCGCAGAAAAGTAACGGAACTGTTGTCGGAAACATATTAATGGTTCGTTCGGACCGACACAAAGAAGTTTGACAAGACGGCGCACAGGTGATCACTGACATGTTTGTGAGCTGACCCTTACTTCGACCGGTGTGGTATATACTTCTAATCTTATAGCATGTATTAGGTACCTTCTTATATTTATTATTACCGAAAACTACCTTAAAAATACAATTAGAGACTAAGCTAACAGTAAAGCCGGAAACACATTATTTAACACGCCACGCGACGCAACGTGTCGACACCCGATGTGCAGTGAGCGCGTGTCGTCGCGTCGGGTGTTCATAGTGTGATTCTGGTCATAGAAAACAATACATTTGATTTGACCCAACACGCGTTTCATCGGGTGGCGTCGGGTGTTAATAATGTGTTTCCGGCTTAAGTCATGAATACTATGCAGCAGAGGTTTTACTACTAAAATAGGGCCAAGAAGAAACACGAAGAAGACCAAGCTATTCATCCGTGAAACAGTATTTCTACCTGCCCTTTGAAAACCAGACATCAAAAGCGCAATCTTAATATGAACCATATTTCTACTAAATCTCATACAACAAAGAATGCATTGTACCACTACAAAATTGTATTATGTAGCGCTCAGAAAATATGATAACTGCATTCCAATTTCGGAATTCAATAGTCGCGAACACCGAGCTATTTGAAAAATCTCATAAAGATTCGATATTTGGAACATTTAGTTGCAAATAACGAATGTATGAAAATTGACTGATAGTTTGTTGGTAGTTTAACGATCAGTTTGGTGAATAAAAACATATGTCGCCGATAAATTCATATGCAAATAACTGAGCGAATGCGCATCCAGCAAAAGTTAAACGGTGAGGATAAAAGTTGTGCAAATATGTTCATTTGGGCGAATAAAAATGATCAGCGTGCGATGCGACTACGTGATGCGAGCGTACACGGAGAATAGGAATGCGAGTACACGCACTCTGCTAGCACGGACGGGTTGTCAATAACGTGTTTCAGTTTTTTTCTTTTATAGTTCTATCGCATTCTTGTTCATGGGGCACTGGATGATTTTACTTTCTAGAAACTTACTGGATTCTGCCTGGCATGCAAAACACATGATTGTTTTGCATGCCAAGCAGAATCCTTGGAATTGTTTAAAATATTGAACGGATACGTAATAGCTTTTATTAAATCAATTTTAAACAGTTTGAGCATTTTGAAACTTCAACGGTAGCTTGTGTCGTTTGCAACAAAACAGATGATTCTGTTATGAGCTGTAATAATGTCGTACCGCTGCCTGAAACGATTAATTATCGAATCGATAGGTAGGGTATACGAACAGGCGCCATAATACAATAGGTCAGTGGTTCAGTGCATCCCAAATATTTAACTTTATTTTTTGAATTAATCTTGAAAAGACTTTTTTTTTTTGAAGTGAAAACTTCTTTAGCGGCGTTGTACACTTTTTCTGTAATGGGTAAAAAATTTAAAACTCGCGTCAGGGTCACGTGACCAAAACTCGCGTCAGGGTCACGTGACCCTGATCGAAAATGAGTAAGACGTCATTCAAATTAAAAATAAAACATAGTAACAAAAAAGTTTTCACTTCTACCGGCACTCCTGGAGTGCAACCTTTTTTTTTTGAAGTGAAAACTTCTTTAGCGGCGTTGTACACTTTTTCTGTAATGGGTAAAAAATTTAAAACTCGCGTCAGGGTCACGTGACCAAAACTCGCGTCAGGGTCACGTGACCCTGATCGAAAATGAGTAAGACGTCATTCAAATTAAAAATAAAACATAGTAACAAAAAAGTTTTCACTTCTACCGGCACTCCTGGAGTGCAACCTTTTTTTTTTTTTTTACGTGGCAAAATCATCAAATGAGTCCTCCAGCCCCGGGCAGGGCGGGAGGGACTGTCAGACTTCTACTGACTAAAATCCACGGTGTCCTTCAGTAGCCTGTTATGTTCCGGGGTCACGGTAAGGAAATAATCCCGCGACCCCGGCAGGCTTTGGCCCTCTGAGAGGGGGGCCCCGTCATTATGATGACGCTCTTTGAGGCGCGCGTGGGACACAACGCGCCGTCGACCCGGGCATGGTCCATGGTCGGGCAGCGAGTTGCCCTTTACTCGCTGCCCGCATGCCCGCGCCTACGGTGGCCGGAGATCGTCCTGCGACGTCCGTCGCCGTGGGCGTGCACCACCGCGGGTGGGGCGGAGGGAGGACACTGTCCTCTCTCGCGCGCGGCCCGCCTCCTCCTTCGCGAGCATTACTGCCTCGCAGAAGGAGCTGACCGCTTCCCACTCCGTCTCGCCCCGCAGCATGGCCGCAACCAATGCCGGGCGCGAGAGGTCTCCGCCTATCGCAGCCGTGAGGACACGTCGGTGCTCCGCCCAAGCTGGGCAGTCCTGCACCGTATGCTCCACCGTGTCCTCCGGGCGATCTTCGCAGTGGTGACACCCAGGCGTTTCCTCCTTCCGCATTAGACACAGGTACCTCCCGAAGCATCCGTGCCCGGTGAGGACCTGCGTCAGGCGGAAAGTAAGGACGCCATGACTTCTCTCCAGCCACTCCTCAAAGAGGGGTCTTACCGCCGCAATTGCGGCGTGCCCGGCCGTCGGTCGCGACAGTCGTCCCCTCCATACTGCCCTGAGATCGCGCCGGACCTCTTCCCGCCGCGCCTCAACTTGTCGGGGCAGCGGGAATTCTCCCCGACGCTGCGCCTCCACGCGCCACTCATAGACGCGCTGGAGGGCAGTCGCCTCCAGATCCCAGGGCAGTAATCCGGCAAGAAGGTTGGCCGATTCGCCGGCAATCGTGCGGTATCCCCGGATCATCCGGATAGCCATGACCCTCTGGCATGCGACCAACTTTAGTGGTCGCGTCCGGATGCTCAGGGCCCACACAGGGGCCCCGTAGAGGGCCATGGACCGCACGACGCCGGCGTACAGCCTACGGCAGGAGACGTTTGGCCCGCTGAGATTGGGCAGGAGTCGCCTGAAGGCGGCTGCTGCCCGGTTCAGCTTTGGGGCCAAACACAGGAAATGCTCCCTGAAGTTCCACCGGCTGTCGAGGACGAGTCCCAGGTACTTCATCGTCCTCAAGACGCCGATGCGAACTCCTCCCACCGTTATGCTGTAACCCGACTGTGGCGCGTTGACGCGGCCATGAAAACACATGGCCGCCGTCTTGTGCAGCGCCACGTCGAGTCCCAACCGCCGGATCCTATGGACGACTGTCGCGACCGCTTCCGTCGCCAAGTCGGCCGCCGCCTGGTGCGACTCTCCCTGTGCCAGGACGAGCGTGTCGTCAGCGTAACATATTACGCTGACGCCGTCAGGGAGGTCGCTGCGCAGCACCCAGTCGTATCGGATGTTCCACAGGGGCGGTCCCAGGACCGAACCCTGTGGAACACCGCACGACATCTCTCGCCGGTTCCACTCTCCCCGGTGACCGGGGTAGATGACGGCTCTGTCCGTCAGGTAGTCCTCGACTATTCGACGGAGGTAGGTCGGCACCCGGTGATACCGGAGTGCCTCCCTGATGCAACTCCAGGGCAGGGTGTTGAAGGCGTTGGTGATGTCCAAAGACACCGCCAAGACGACCCTGCCCCGGGCCACTGCATCCCCCGTCGTGAGGGCTCTCACGCGCATGATGGCGTCCACCGTCGAGCGCCCCCTGCGGAAGCCAAACTGGCTCTCCGACAGGTTCGGGCCCACCCGGTTCAGGTGCCCGACGAGGCGGTCTGCAATTACTCTCTCAAAGAGCTTGCCCACCTCGTCGAGCAGCACGATGGGCCGGAATGCGGACGGAGAGTCCGCAGGGCGCCCGGACTTCTGGATCAGGACCAGTTTCCCCGTCTTCCAACGAAGCGGGAACCGGCCCCTCTCCAGGCACGCGCTTAAGAGCCCCCCTAGTCGAGGCCCGAGAGTCCCGAAGGCCAGGACCCAGGCTTTTCCTGGCAGGCCGTCGGGTCCTGGGGCGGTATTTTTGGCTTTGAGCCGTTGTACCGCCACTCTCAGGTCTACCTCGGTCACCTCTGGAGCGTCGTAGACGTCGTCGTCGCTGTGGTCCGCGTTTGCGTCAGCTTCCTCCTCAGATTCCGTCGGAGACGGAGCCATGGGCGGGGGAGCATACTCCTCCCCTCGCGAAGGGAACAGGGCGCTCACCACGTCCTCCACGAACTGAGGCCGGAGACTCTGCGTCAACGGGGGAGCCCAGGGGCGGAGCTTTTCTCGCACCCACTTGTAGGGGCGGCCCCATGGGTCCCCGTCCAGAGTCCCCAGCATCTCCTCGCGGGCCAATTCCTTGGCCCGCCAGATCGCGTCGCGGAGGGCGGTCTTCGCTGCCCTGTAGCCCTCGTACAGCTCCGCCTCTGCAGCCGCCGCATCCGGAGGTCGGGTGCGGCGCCTGCGGAATCTGGTGTACCGGCGGCGCGCAGCAACGCACGCTTCGCGCAGCGCTGCTAACTCGCTTGACCACCAGTACAGCTGACGCCGGGCGCGTCCTTGCCGGACCCGGGGCATGGCCACGTCACAAATCTCCGACATGGCCTCCCGGAACCACTCGGCCTCGTCGTCTATGTCAGCAGGCCTGTCCGGTGGTGACACCCAGGCCTGCACGATCGAGGCTTCCAGGAATAGCTCCCGGTCCAGCTGCTTCAGCGCCCATCGCGGACCACTTGGGTTCCGTCCACTTGGGACCGACGCATCTGAGGTCTGGGTGGAGACGTCGAACCGGATATACCGGTGGTCGGAGTAGGTCTCCACCTCCTCTACAACGCGCCAGTCAGTGACGCGCGGCGACAGGCTGGGGGTGGCGAACGTAATGTCCACCACCGAATCGCCCATGTACCGCACGCACGTGGGGACGGAACCCCGGTTCTCGATTACCAGGCCCTGAGCTCGGGCCCAGCGCTCGAGCGTCCTGCCCCGCGAAAAGTCCATGGACCGGGAACCCCAAGCCGGATTTTTGGCATTGAAGTCCCCGAGGACGAGCGCGGGGAGGGAACCGAGGGCGACGACGATCTTGAAAAGACTTGGAGGAGCGCTTGGCCCAGTAGTGTGGGAAATAGACCATGCTGGATTTATATTTTTTTTTTTTAGATTTTTTTATCTTATCTCAATCTTATATCAGAATCTTTAAAGTTGCCAACCCTATAAAAGCACGTGCGAGAGCCAAGCGAAGCGATATATTGCAGCGGACAAGCGGAAGTCAACCCGGCAAGTAATATATTTTTAATTGATGCATACAGCGGCCGATGTGTCGAGTAAACATTTACGGGTTTATTCGAACGATGACAGGGCCGCCTTTGTTGGTCGATTTTAACTCAAAACATTAATTGGCGGAAAAATGTGCAATTCGAATGTTTAAACTTTCAGTCGATGTAAATATTAACACAGTAATTATGAGGGCGTTGATTGTATGTGCCGATTTTAATTTTGTGTGTACTCTTTGTTGTTGCTTCCGAAGCTCATTAATGCTGCAATGGTTTGTGAGATTTATTCAATATTAGTTCTTACGTAACAAATTAACAATAAATTATGTATTTTTATTGAAATCTTACAGTGAATTCACAACAGCATTTCTATAATAATAGTACAGTTATTTTTCTGGTAGAAAAAGCATAAAAGTGCCGTCTCAGAACAAAAATAAAGGCAACTTCATGCGTGAACCATGCGTGAACCAGCAATAGTTTTAAATTTCATCCTAGGGCCGTCCAATGCACTGAATACCAATTACTGGTACTAGCGTAACTACTGAACATGTGGAATGTGAAGCCTAGCTCTCGACCAAGCGACCGATTTGTGTACCCTGTACAATACGCTAGTATGTGAATGAATGGAGATCTGGTATGCGGTAGGAACGTTCAATCACTGCAAGGATTTGATAACGTTTGTTTTAAAACATCACTAGTCTTGCCAAATTGAATAGGAAAAGTATTTTGGTAGCACTACGGAACAATTTTTGTTCAAAATTGCATGAATGATTATTATAGTTTATAGTAATTCAGTTAACATTAATTGATGATTGCGGGTTATTTAACTGATGAAACAATGTAATAAGTCCGTCAGTTAGGTTTTAAAAAAATATTTGACCTGATTTATACTTTCGCAAAGTTAAGGCCGAGACTCCACCAAAGCTGTGCGAGTCGAGACGTGTTTTGAACAACCAATAGAATTGCGTTATTGACACAGCTCCACTCCGCAACCCGTGCCGCAACGCAATTCTATTGGTTGTTCAAAACACGTCTCGACTCGCACAGCTTTGGTGGAGTCTCGGCCTAACAAAGATACAAAACTTTTCATCAAATTGGTAATACAAGACAACCAAGTACCATTTTTACTTGCTTCTTACGTCACGAGAGCCGACTGTTTTAGCGAGCTTTATCGTTGTTACTATTCATTGATAGAAAAATATATGTCCATTATATTTCAAAACTCAACTAGAGACAGACTAATTAGTTTTGCAATTAATTGATGCTTTCAACATGCCTATTGCTAACTGGGATGGGATGGGTAATTGATTACTGTATTTTATATGAGTTTGATAAGATATTGATATTAAACAGAATCTTCAGGGTCCCAGACATAGATAAAAGCTTTTGTAATTTATTGTTACACAAATAAGCCTACCGAAAGATTTTCATATTAAATGTGAGAATAAACAAAAATAAGACAAGAATGTATATTGCTTTTATCAATCTGAAACTTACGAGAATAGCAAAGAAAACCAAGTGTAAGTAAATATACTTTCAAAATTTTCCTCTCAGATATTTGAGTACAACGAAGAATTGTTGGTTAACAACAAATATCCGAATTCAATACTGGCTAACCCGTTGAAAAATAAATTTGTGCCCCGGCGGATGTGTGCGCTTGCCAAGCTTGCAACCCTTTGGGACGTGAATTGCCTGCTTGCAGGTTGCACAATAACAGTTTTCTTACCCTAGTGGTGTTCGATACATTTTGGTTGGGCCGGGACACCCCTAATATTATCACAACTTTTTGACTTGCAAAATGAAGTAGCTATTTGTCTGTTATATTTTAAAAACTGTCTACTAACTTAACTAAATAGCTCTTCATAAATTACAAACTAGTACGAAACACAAAGATTAAAAACTATGAAAGCTATTTAGACTTTTACTAAGATTAATTACAGGATCAACGTTCAAAGCCATTCATCAATTCCACCGTGAACACAAAGCCATCAGGGGTGTCGCGGAACTTCTTACGTTATTGAAATTTACTTTTTAAAACAATGTTAAAGTGCGCAACGCTCGTATTTACGCTGCAACCGGCGGATGGCTAGTGGGCAAAGTTTTTACGATGGCCCGTCCCGGGGAATATTGTTGGTGCATTAACGTTTAATGCCCTCCGCAGTTTCACTAAAATTTAAAATTGGTTCGCGAAACAGTTGCAGCGATTAGACTGGATTGCGAGACCGGACTAATTTTCGGGATGAGTTTCGAGTATTTAATATGTTTTCAATTACTTTTCTGTGATAAAAGTAAATTAGATGTTACTTTTTTATGACTGCATGCGACTAAAAAGCCCTTCAGAAGTTTTCAGATTTCCCTACTTACATCAATAAGTTACAGTTTTTCTCCCTTTTACTTAGCTTCACACAGATCATACAAAGTAGCGTTTCGTGCTCGCATACACGTCGTTTTGAGCAAGTTTATGTATGGAGGGGGACAGAGAGTTGGTACGTCAGAACGGTATCAATTTCCGGCCTTCCACTGCCATTTGATTTATGTTTGCCATCTCTTTTTTTTGCCAAAACTAGAGTTTGTTCCTGAGTGGAAATGCAGGTGGGAATCTGTTGCAGTAGAAATAAAAGTTTGTGTTTTTCATCAGTGTCTACTGGGGGACGGAAATTAATAAATAGACATAGGTGTATTTCTATTTGATACTATATTAATTTGCTATTCAAAACTTTTTTATAATTACTGAAACAAAGATACAAATTGACGAATATCTTATACATATATAAAATTTCCGTGTCACAATGTTAGTTACCGTACTCCTCTGAAACGGCTTGACCTATTTTTATGAAATTTGGTATGCATATTCAGTAGGTCTGAGAATCGGCTACTATCTATTTTTTTTTTTAATTTATATGGCAAAACAACGTTTGCGGGTTTAGCTAGTATTTCTATAAAAATTGTTTTCTTGTTACTTTACAGCAGCAATTTTAATAGGCCTATGTTTTTGTATCAAATGTACAACTTGTACTCGAAACTAATTAATTAACGTAAGTACAAAACGCCAGCGGCACTTTACATGATATAATAAAAGACTAATACTTACTAACATTGAATTAAATCTTATAAATAGGTCCTTACAAACTCATTACTTAATGTGCTGAATCAAAGGCTATACGGTAATTATTATAATGAAATTAGAAGCCATTTTTAAAAGATTTTCCTGTTAAAAAATAGGATTTACATTCAACAACAAAAAAAAAAACAAAGGGGAGAAAGAAACATCGTTATCAAGAATTGAATCAAGAATCGTTCTGTTTATTAACTGAGTTAGGCGCATTATCAAATTACATTGTCAATTTGGTTTATTAGAGAAGTTGCGTACTTACCTAAATAAATCAATCTAAATGAAACGATCAGTTTGTTATTGGGTTGGAAGTAATTAAATCATGTGAAGCAGAGTATCATAGATAATACCTGACTAAATAATAACTACCTACCTATGTATGTCGATGGTTTAATGACTTTTATCTATACAAACTTGCAACCTCATTGGCAAGGTAAGTAATAGGAATTAAGTAAGGTGAGACGGTTCACTGTCTCGTTGGTTGTGGCAAGCCCTCCTGCTGAACATGAGGCACGAGTCAGACAGTATCGGGGATATTATTGCAGTAGCGTGGAGACTTGATTTTTGAAACGGTTGACGGCAATATGGTAGCCTATTATTACATGAGACTTGAATTAAACTGTTAACATATGAAATACAATAGATAAATCTTAACACTTCAGGGGAAACAATGCTGTACTTCGTTTTTGGGACAAACCCACCATTATTCCCAAACCACAGCAACTCCTGCAACCCAGAATCAACAGAGGCAACTACCAGAAAAGCGACGAGACAATGATGTTCGACGTGTCCCAGAGAATGAGAAATTAATCAGAAAAGAATAGTGGAGCACTTCCCTCCATGTAAAGCAGAAGACAGAACAAAACAAGGCCAATAGGCACAAAAGAACATTCCATCTGGGAGAAGCCCAGTTGCCTAGCACCACGGGTAAAAACAAAGCTGAACTTATATTACGATATGAGCCAGATGAAAGATAAAAATACCAGCGTCACAGGTATAGATCCTAAAAATATCTCCCCCTTTTCAAGACCACCCCATAGTAAAAGTGATAGCGTAGTGTTACGTGCCAACCAAAACAACAACACACCGCAGTGACTAGACAAAACTCACACATACAGTATTCGACAAAAGTGCTACCGACCTTAATATTGTTAGGAAACAGTAACCTCTCAGGTGTTGGCAGGCTATATAACCATTCAATGATTAATACTCCCGCGATGACATGACGGAGAACGAAAACCATACGTTTTCCTACCTATAGCTTACGTGAATGTGTGAAACGCTTGAGGTGCTAACTATACCGATATGATTGCGTCACGTAGGTACCTACGCCTTATAAATTGTTCATTGCAATCATTTATATTGTTAATAACTTTCGAACGGGTTAGTATTTTACTTATAATGAAAGCGATGCCTTGTTGTCATTTTTATACATTCGTATTTATCTGGTTGAATGTGTCTGAATTTTGATTTGTGTTTACATTCCTCAAAAAGGCATACTTTTAAACGACATAACTTTTAAACTGACAACAGAAAAAAATAACGTGATTATGTTGTTATGAAAAATATGACAACATGTATGGCAACACGCTAATAAAATTAAAACATAAAAATATTGCTACATTATATTATGTACAGGTTCCTATAGATACCTATTGCATTTAATAAATCAAATTAACAAAAAACTGTTCTCACCTGAATATCATCAGTCAAGCAATCGCGTTCATCATAAGTGTACCTCAAACGAGATAACATTTCACGAAGATTAAACACCATTTTGAGAAAATGAAGTTCACTAAAATATAAGTAGAAAAAACTTAAGAAACACGCGAGAACTAAGACGCAAAATTAATAAAGCAACTGGTTAAACACATGACAGAAGACAGAATGGTAGTTAGTGAGGCTGAGTTAAACTTTTTAAGATTATACCCTCAACAATTTATTATTGTGAACATAATTTTACTCAAGCCAATGTTTGACAGCTAAGCGTGTGTTTACATTTTACCGCGTCTATATGTTTTATATTTTTGTTATTATAATAGTTTTTTGAAAATTTGAAAATAGAATAGTTCAATGAGTTCTTTCTAGCCTGCTAATGTCAATTTTGTCTTGCCTAATATGTGCAAAGAGGTTGGTTACCTACTTATTTATATTTTAATAGTGTTTGAGTTGTTTTTTTTTTCACTAAGAATTTTGATGTATCTACTGTGTGTGTGTAGTAATCATGGTAGTAATAGGTACACACACCAAAAAAGTTTGTTATCACTTTGAAAAATTTTTATTTTGTTACGGTAGTTTATTTATGATATCTTTGTAGATTCTTTATTTAAAAATAAAGACTTAGAATATTAGAAAACAGTTCAACTGTTATTCCACAGAAAAAAAAAACCATTTATGCTAGTGATCACAAACTTTTTTTGATTGATGACGCCCCGGGCAGGGCGGGAGGGACTGTCAGACTCGTACTGACTAAAATCCAAGGTGTCCTTCAATAGCCCTTTACGTTCCGGGGTCACGGTAATTCGTTAGTCCCGCGACCCCGGCAGGCTTTGGCCCTCTATAGAGGGGCCCCGTCGTGTGTATGTCACACACACATAACTATCAAATATATGTACATATTTGTATGATCTACAAGTATATGTTCCGGGTCTGGGTGTTCGTATTAATTTGTTTGTAAACGCCCTCGATAAAAATTTAGTTTGGGGTTTATAAAAAAAAGAGCATATAGGTATTACCTAATTAATAAATCGAGATCGAATTTTGCAGGAAAATTATTTCAGTTGGTTTTATTTCCCGCGAAGTATCAACTGGATATGGTAGAACTGATGAAACTTACTAATTAGTGTGTGATATCTCGTTCTACTGCGTAGCCGATACAGCGAGAAAATCCTCAGCTGTCCTAATTAAGAACAACACACATGTGAACTAGAATGGAATGTACTGGCTTTGACAGTCGATTGTCATCAGCTTTCTTAAACAAGTGGCGTAAGTTTTTTGGTGCGTACAGTGCAACAAGGACCTTTTGACGTTTGAATGACATTGACAGTTTAAATATTGGTTTAAATTATTTTTTTTTAATTAGAGCACCTCCATGTCCTCATGGATGAGATGGGCGGCGGCAACCTCTCGCGCCCGGCATTGATCGAGGCAATGCTGTACGGGGAAATGGAATGGGAAGCGGTCGCCTCCTTCTGCGAAGCAGTCACGCTAGCGAAGGAGGAGGCGGGCGGGAGTCGTGAGAGACAGGACAGTCCGGACGCAAACGGCCATTGTCCCGCTCTGATCGGGGGACTCAATTGTTGATTTTATCAGTTAAAAAAATATTAAGTAACTAAGTTTTTAGTATCCACCAATTTACTAATACAAAAATTACGTGTCCTATTTAAAATGAAGCCGGTCTATCATCCCCTCAAGGTTATACAAGTAGCTATCAGGAAACACAGACCCTGGCTGGGGATTCCAATAGAAAATTACACCTCATACTTGTCTTTTTTTTTAAATCATAATAAAATAACTAAACACTCGAAACAGATAGTACTCAAAAAATGCACAAACTGTGAATATTAGATCAAACTCACGTTTACTCCCTAAGGCCGTTTCCACATGGCGGGGCGCGTGCTCACATATAATAATCGCAGCGGAAACGCTGTCGCACACGCGGCCCGCTGGAGCGGAGGTGTCAAACGACAAATTTCACGGCGCGACTGTCCTCAGATCTTCTGCCGCTATGCCGCGCTAGTGGCGCTGGTGTGTCGTCCCCTTAGGCAGCGTGCGAATATTTTTGTTTTAAATGTCGGGTACTGCAGTCATGTGCGTCGATGTGTTTGGGTTTTCTGGCTAGTTGATTTTTCAGACAGGATTTGTTTAACAGCATTGATTATTAAGTGATTTTAATTATTCTCTAAAATAATTAATCATAAACTTATTCATTTTTTTTTTTGCTTTTTTATCGAGATAAAAAATCATCAAAGAGTTCTCCCACAAAGGGCGTGACGAAGGGGACTGTCAGACTCGTACTGACTAAAATTCACGGTTTCCTTCAATAGCCCTTTACATTTCAGGATACATTTACCTGATGAGACAACCTCGCGACCCCGGAAGGCTTTAGCCCTCTAAGGGGGGCCCCGCTGACAGCTTTTTGCGCGCGTTGAACACGAGGCGTCGTCGACCCGGGCATGGCCCATAATCGGACGGCGAGTCCTACCATTACTCCCCGTATGCGGACGGTGCCTGAATGTTGTGTATTTGTTATTGTTTCTATACCAAATAAATGTTTCTCTTTCTTTCTTTGCTTATTCAAACCAGAATAGCACTTCAAAACTCGGCATACGTAACGACCGACGCAACCATCAAAGATGAGAACGTATTCGAAACAGCTGTCAATTACCATCCAACGTAACATTGTTCCGGGAGTAAAGCACTGGGATTAGATTCCAATTGCAGACGCATCTGTCCACTAATGAACGCTGGCACGTGCATACTGCAGCCACCTGACACCTCACGAGTGTGGCCGCCTAGTACATCGGCAGGTCGTTGAGCGAAGTAAAAACAAGGTATATTAGGGGTTAACATTATTAATATTCATTCATTATTAATCTGAACCAACCAACCAATCTCTTACAGTACTGGATTCCTGGTAACAGGTATGAAAGATTTTTATAGGATTCAATCTAGATTTTGGCTCGTCGTCGTCCTCAATCGAAACTAACGCCACCATTTTAATTGTTCAAATAATTTCCAAAACAGACGATTAATTCCCATACTATGATCACAGTATTTTAGTTTTTCTATTTATTACATTCAAAAGTCAACCATGTAGTTCTGTAGTACGTCATCTTGCTATTCTTTTGGAGTTAACCAACAAACTCCATACAATTCTACAGTCTTGGTGCATTGACAATTCGTCGAAAACAGTAAAAATGGATGAGCGCTAACAATGTGGCTCATAGATGAAAATTAAAAAGTTTGCACATTCCCTGCACGTATGAAAATAGTTATAGAGCGGGAGCCCGTAACAGATGTCCGTGACCAATTTCCTCTCAAGCGATAATTAGCAGACTACATGAGGGAGTCGTATCATGAACATTCGTGGAAGTCAGCTGCGATTCCGTTGGTGGGATAAGCAGCAATCGCCGTTCAAACACGAAGAAAAAATATTTTTTTTTAGTCATTTCCTCTCAATTGAAACTTGGTTTATATTGAAGATTACCTTGTATCACGAAGAATAAAACCAATCAGCCGACGGTACCATGGTGGAATACACGTCAGCTGGTCACTCGAACATGTAATTTTTTATTTTATTTTCAGTGATTTCCTCTCAACCCAAATTTTGCCTGATGAAAGTTTACATGAAGATATGGCTAAAAACAGACGTCAGCTGGCATCATCTCGGTGGAAAGGTCGTCAACTGATACTTTGAAAATTATTGTACAAGCAGGACTAAGGGCTAGTACAGACTTGCGGAAACCGCGCGTTCATGAATCGCGCGGTTCGTAACCGCAAAATTGTGATGCAATCAGACTCCGGCGGTTATAATTGATTATCGTACAGGGATAACGTCCGTTTGAAAAAGGAGGTCAGCGAAAAATCGATTTACTGTGGTTGTTGCTCCTTAAAAAAACGATAAGAAAAATGCGGTATGCAATGCAAATGGGTGTAACCAACCAAGTTTCCAACGTATTTTCACAATTTCCAAATATCTCCTCTAACTCTTGCCAAGCTTGGTTATGATAGTTTTATTTGAGTAATCCTCACACTGAATATCCCATATTGCATTTCTCTTCTCCACTTCATCAATAAACAGTTCAGTGTCGAAACGAACCGTGCCAAACTCACGAGCTGTGATGTGCTAACCGCGTGGTATCCGCCACGCAACTGAACGCAAAGTAAAGACTCCATAGTAATAGAAACGCGCGGGAGCAGCGCGATTCTATTTTCTGGCGGTTGACTAACCGCGCGGTTATGTCTGAACGATTACTTAATAACTCATACATATAAGACTCGCGCGATTTCCAGGCGATTCTGAAATAGCGCGGTTCCGCCGTGTATGGACTAGCCCAAATAGCCTATGTACATCACGTTTATTAAACGCGCCGTTGACGCGCGTTTGTAGTGATACAGATGCAATGCAAACGCCCGTTTGACGCTTTGTGTCGCGACAACAAACTGCTCTTTTACAAAAAGCGCGTCGACGGCGCGTTTAAAAAACGTGGTATACATAGGCCCTACGCCACACGGCGTTCTTTAACCGCGCAGATTACGCGCGTATACGAGATTCAATCACAACCTTGTAACATAAGCACTCAGGGCGTGAATCGCGCCTCTACTGCACGTATACGCGCAGATACAGCGAAACAGACGCGCTGTAGTCGCTCGTAGATTCTGCGTTTTTTAGATCAGAGACTCCTCTTCTTCAGTTGTTTAGGCACGGGCGGTGCAGTAGTGGCGTGAGGGCCCCGCCCCTGCCTCTACTCCGCTTTATACGCGCGCTTGTATCATCAATCCAAACGCAATAACAAATCAGCGTCTACGGCGCCGAAGAGGCGCGTTCCTGAAACGCGCGTCTTCTGCGCGTTTAGAATACGCCGTATGCGATGGGCCTAAGGTTCTCTGCCCATTCTTTGCACGAATATGCAAAACGATCATAATGAACTCTTGAAAAAACGTATAAATTGGTCTATTGATTTATTTTCTCAATTAGTGAAAAGTATAAGAAATAAAAAGCTTTTCTTTAAAGAAAACCCCCAATCATTGCTTGATTCATTGTTTGATGTTATTGTCATTTACATTTTTCATTTACATTACATATTAAACAATAAAAAATACAAAATAAACATGTTGTTATGAAACGTAATATCAATGGATCTAGTTCGGACCTCAAAGATAGGAATTTCTTCATAATGCAAGCCGGATCGAGAAGCTCTTCACGTAATCTCCAAGCGAGAGCCTTGTCTCATCATTGAAGATCGTGCGGGAATCCTTCTGATTCTGTTGAACCGGTTAACGGACCTTCTTGATCAGGGTGTCAATTACTTATTCACTCCAGTAAGAACAGTTCCATAACTTGAACAAAATAACGAAATACAACAACAAAATTATTTAATATTGATTTGAAACCTTATGACAGCAGAATGATTTGACAAGATTAGACATTAAGGATGACACAAGTTTTTTTTCCAAATAATATTTTTTTATGGCTTCTTCTATGTGTCATTATGACAGACACTCGTTTCCCTTATGTCCGTTTTGATATTGCAAATAAATTACGTTTAGTTATTCAGATTTAATAAAATATTTGTTTCTTCATATTTTATTTTACGATCTTTCCACCGAGATACAGCCAGCTGACGTTTGCTTTTATCCATATCTTCATGTAAACTTTCATCAGGTAAAATTTGAGTCGAGAGGAAATCACTGAAAATAATATAAAAAATTACATGTTCGAGTGACCAGCAGACGTGTATTCCACCATGTTACAGACAGCTGATTGGTTTTATTCTTCGTGATATAAGGTAATCTTCAATATAAACCAGGTTTCAGTTGGGAGGAAATGACAAAAAAATATTATTTTTTCTACGTGTTTGAACGGCTATTGCTGCTTATCCCACCAACGGAACAGCAGCTGACTTCCACAAATCTTTATGATCCGACTCCCTTATGTAGTCTACTAATTATGGCTTGAGAAGAAATCACTAACGATATTTTGGTCTGGCTTCCGGTCTATTAGTATGTTATATTTTAAACGGACTGTGATGATTAGCGTTGGTATTTTCGAGTGTATTTTTATTTTAGTACAGTCCACACGAGTATGGAATTTGACTTTTAAAAAGTGAGCTTTCATGTTTTCATTTATCGTGTCCTTAATAAAGTATGGTTTTTGTGAAAACGATAAAATAAAAAGCATGAGTGTGTCTATTTTTAGTTCGTTTTTTTCGGCCAATGACCTTATTGGTCTGTAGGTATTACGTAGGTAGGTAATACAGACCCTTCTAATAAGCCGAATTGCATGCAATGATTATTTCGAATTAGTTGTAAGTATTCAAACGTACTTCTAATCTCGTTTCTAATGGAGAAAGGAGCACCGACTCCAAATAAAAAGTAACAGAACCTTTTTACTAAAACGGCGAACAATAATAATACATCTATACATAGAGGTCCATTTGCCGAACTACACCGAATAGCAACGTATTAGGAGGCTCATTCAATTCCCAAAATGTAGTAAATGTTGTGAACTTTACGGTTAAGGCCTCCATGTACCGATATTAGTGAAAGAATTACTATAAAGATCGAAAACACCGGTCGTAAACGTGTATAGCGGGTACGAAGCCTAAAAATAAAATTCTTAGCAGAGCTTTACCTCCAACTTAGCCTCGGTTAAAGTTGTTTTGGAGTCCAAATTGAGAGGTTTTAAAGTCCTGCAGCTGTCTCTTAAACTATTCAACCAATGGAATCTAGTACAACAGGATTTAAATGAACACTGCTCTTCAACTAGCTTTCTTAAACAACTGTAGCTGTAGATATTCATGTTTATTGTGAACATAACTTAGAGAAATTGGAAACTTCAGCTTATCCAAGCATGAATTACTGTGAAAGGATTCATCAAAGAAAGTAGACAAACGTGTGTTTACTTCTACATGTTAAATATGTATTCATACGTTAGAAATTGATAGTCTATTAACCAACAGACACATCACTGTTACTGCAATATCATTAAGCAAAGGAGGCTGTTGCTTAGCTCACGACACGTAAATTGACTTAAGTATTCATGGCCTGATGAATAGGTGATAGGAATGAGTCGGGATGCGATCGAATCAGGCCCGATTTCAATGACCGGAATAAGATTCTCAGAGGTTTCACTTCGATAGAGGTCCGACTGTTCTCCTATTCCAACTATATACAGGTAACTCCATGGCAAGGAAATGGCAATGATAAACATACGGCAACTTGCCAGTAACAACAGAAAAATCACGCTACGAAAAATAAAAATAGTAACAAAGAATAAAAAAATAGTAACACACGTAAAAAGATACTTTCACAATGTAATGCTCGCTCATATTTCATACATAAATTTTGCACATGCGTCGGGGAATAACACAAAGCACGCGAAAGCTTCTTTAAATATTCCTTTCCTTCATAATCAAAGTGCTGCGTTTGTAAGATAAGAATTCCCTTCGCGCCGAGACGTCGACTGTGTGTGAGAGAATCGTTACATCAACGAATTATTTAACTCAGCTATTTGTCAAAAATACTTTGACAAATATTTGCGAAACAATACAGTTTCTTAGATGTTTGCTCGTTTATTATTAGCACAGCTAATTTGTTTCACGATTAATTAATATTTCTAAAACGTCGCTCTGAACATTAATTAGTTACAAAATACATATTTAACCACTATCAACATCTAATAAAAGTTACTTGAGTACACTTGTGGAAGTTCGTAAACAAAATGGGAGTCCACAAAACCTCGAGAGAAAGTTTCATTTACTTTTCTACGATAAAAAAACTCTCAATTTCTTTTATACGTGTAAGAGCTTACGAGAGACGCGTGGAAAAGTTACTTAAAATCGTATATAAACTGAAATAACGTCTCCGCGGATTATTTAAAGCAACCCGTGTTTCAATGAATATCCTTAAAAAGCGGAGATTAAACCAAAAAAAGTTTTTGTATTTGCTTAGCTCTTCACAGCTGATATAACTGGATTGCAAAAGTTCTAAGGATGAGTATAAAAATGCTCCAGTTGGGGGAAAGAAAAGAAAATCAGTATTAAGAGTGTCGCAATAACTGGGAGTGTGTTTTTGTTACGGCAAAGTTCTTGAGTAACTAGGTAACGCTGGCATAATGGCCGCTGAGTAACGGTTTATGACTTACGTCAGCGAATAACTACCTAACACCCTGTATAAAAGTAGGTATGTCTGTTATTTTATTCAAAAGTAATGTCATACGGGACTACTTTATTTGAAGATGCTCCAAATTGCTCGTTCCGAATCAAATGTACTAGGTACTCGAGTATGAAAATGTTGTAATAGATTTCTTATTATGTTATGAATATAATATTTTTTCGAGAGGCGGCAGTATATATTCGTTACTTTCTTTTTTATCTCTGAAAGTTCCTTTACTTGGGTACGTAATAATAAAATGCTTAATTAAAACCTCAGTTGCTATTTAAGTATTGATGATATTCCTTTAAGAATTATATAAAAAAAAAACACACGTTTATTTCACAGGATATCTAAGTTTACTTACAATTTATATACTACCCTTATTTCTATTACTTTATATTAAGACACACTTACACCAAACAGCGAAGTACCAGTACTTACATGTATGGCCCCTTCAGACTGTATGAACCTTTATAAATGACTCCTAAGCATGTTCATTAAAAGCTCCTCTTTCATCTAAGAACGTCTAAAGACGACAAAAAATACTAAAGAAATATTATTTCGTTTCACCATTTTCTCCACAGTTGCCAATTCATGATAGGACTACAGTTAGCTAGATGGATATTATCTATTCATCGGAAGAGGGCTCGGGCCTCCCGACTACAAAACAGGATCACTTGCGAACGAAAATGTATTGAAATCACAATGTAACCTGAGGCTTTTGTCCATTGAAAACATTTTTTATGCATTAAAAATATCTTAGAAATGTTTATTTAACAATAGCGTTTAAGAGAAATTACTTATTCATGGCACGTCTGAATTTTCCTTGCTTTTGTTAACGGGAGGAATCGATTCGTTTGCTCCGTGTAATTTGATAGCTGATGCAACTGAAATTGTATGTTTTTGACGCTGTTTGTACTTGCCAACTTGCAAGTAATATTTAGTTTTGCATTTTCAACGTTCAGATATTCGCTCGACTCAATTTATTAGGAACGAGAATTTGATAATGTAGCATTTGAATCAAGTTCGATGGTCCGTAGTAATTTTATGTTAAAAGCGCCAATTTAATCGATTCCACGGAATAAAATAATGAACTGACGGGGTCCGCGTCCATAAAACACGATTTTATCATACCGTTGGGAGGGACACGTTTTCGAATATCGTAATAAAAAAGTCACAGATGTCAAATTTATGACGTTGGACCATTGTAAAGAGATTAAAAGATTTACTACGGATGAGGGTGGCTGCTAGGGCCGCTACGCAGCTACGGCTACGGTAAAGTTCTACGAGAAATATAATTTTACAAGTTTAATAATGCTGTAATCCTTTTGTATCGGTGAAATTCACGTCCTTCTATATTATATATTATTCTATATTACTATTATAAAGAGAAAAGTTTGTTTGTTGTTCATCCTAGGTAAATAAGTGACTATTTCTGCTTTGTAAATAAAGCTTGTAAAACTTGGTATTTCGTATCACATTAAGTTTAAGTTTTAAATGGTTCAGTAATCATTTAATTAATATACCTATATCGAAAACGCTAGCTATTTAATTAGTTTGGCACTCACCCAAGAAGGTCTTGAATTTAACAAAAAAGTTTACATACCTGAAACAAAAATAAAAGTCATGAAGACACAATCGGGAAAACACACAAAGAATTTACACACACCATGAAGAATTGTTTTCTTAATAGTTTAAATAAACAAAAAGGCAGAAAATACAAAACGCCACCTGTTATAATCCTTGACTTTTTCTTTTTCACATAAATGAGACTATTAACAACCAATAAAAATTCAGTATTACATCAACAAATTCATTGTAACGCCTCCAAGCGCAGTGCTAATGTCGCCGTCAAACTCACAGAATTAAGAAAAAGATATTTCCCTTGGGGAGGGCGATGCCTTATAAACGTCCGTAACTTGGTGAATAAATCACGGTAAGCGCTAACGCCGCCAAATAAATAATTTTCTTTATTCATCAAAATTAAAAGGAGCAGTTGACAAAGCGACCCTTAATTATTATTAAAATCCGATTTTGCTCGCGACTATAAAAGCCCGATGGTGGAGTTACACCAAGTTTATTTACCCGACGGTTTCTTACAACAAACACCATTATTGAACTTATACCCACTTTCCTTTTCCCCCTTTCTGGATACAGTTATATATTTTCTTTCTTCCAAACCCCACTTGTTTTTATGGACCGAATCTGTCAATATCGTAGGATTATTGATGTGTTCTCACGTTATTATGAATATATTGGAAAATGTTACAAAGTTTGGATCGTATAAATGTGGAATGAGAATTCTTTTGGAGTATTATTGTACTTTTGTTTCTGTTGTTACCCGCCCGTGTTTAGACTACTTTTGGGTGACCAAGGCCTCTCCTAAACTCTTTCCCTTTTATACATATTTTCTCTAAATAAAAAAAAAAAGCTAAAGCTAGAATTTGGAATTTCAAAAACAAGTTATTCTCTCTGACCAGTAACAGTGTTCCATTAACGTACTGGCAAGTAATAAAAAAAAACCGGCCAAGTGCGTGTCGGGCCACGCACAGTGTAGGGTTCCGTAGTTGCCCATCAAAATACTTATGCGAACTAACTAAACTGATTCGCTGAATTCCGGTTTAGCTTAGGAGTTTCCATGGCCACTTTCCAGCTCTATCATCAGAACCTGGAAAATATCCAGCACCAAAGTCCATGTAAAGAACAATGAAACGAGCCCAAACTAGATGGGGTTGCGTTGTTGTACTATAAATATCCCATGGCCACCTTCTAGCTCCATTATTAGAGCCAGGAAAATATCCAGCACCAAAGTCCATGTAAAGACGAATCAAATGAGCCCAAACTCGATGGGATTGCGTTATTGTATTACAAAGATGCCATGGCTACCTTCCAGCTCCATCATAAGAGCCTGGAAAACATCCAGTACAAAAGCCCATTTAAAGACGAATCAAATGACCCTAAGCTCAGTAGGATTGAGTTGTTGTATAAGAAAGAATTCATGGTTACCTTCCAGCTCTATCATCAGACCATGGACATTATCCAGCATCAATGTTTAGTAATAAAGACGACTCTAACGAGCCAAAACTCGACGGGATTGAGTTGTTATCAAATCGCTTCAAGAATTATTTAAAATTTAAAGAGTTCCCACGATTTCTCCAGGATTCCATCATCAGATCTTGATGATCATTGGACCAATTGGAAGGTGTACTCTTTCAATCAAAAGAAGAATTTTCAAAATCAGTCCAGGCGTCTTTGAGAAATCGGGGAAAATATATTTAAAAAAAAGATTACGACGAATTGAGAACCTCCTCCTTTTTTTTAAGTTAGTTAAAAATAGTTGACAATAAAAACCTACCAATCTCCAAAACATACCCACCTATATAGCTGTAAAAATAAAGTTGACAAACTTAAACTTTGAAAAGTATATATACAAAGAGCTTTTCAAATACCTGGAAAAATTTAATATTCTGTGTGAGCAACAAAAAGGATTTAGACCAAAAAAAACAATAAATATGGCAATTTTTGATTTTATATTTAACGTAATGAATAATGTGGATAAAAGAAACCCAGTATGCGCCATTTTATGTGACATGACCCAGGCATTTGATTATGTCCACCACCCTACACTTTTAAAAAAACTGCAAGCATATGGTATAAGGGGTAACGTTTTAGAACTAATTCAATCTTATTTGCCATATTTTAAACAATATAAAATATTAACTCTACCATGTCTGTACATTTTAGAAATGGCAATATTTGTTAAATTAAATCCGGATCGCTTCGCACGAATGGCTGATGTATTTCCACGGAATAGACGTGACAAGAGTAGGCTGTGTATCCACAGTGCTAAAACAACACTGATGCGCAAAAGTGTCTGCTGCATGGCACCGGTGATTTATAATAAAATACCCAGTAGTTGGAAAGATAACAATTTGACATTTTTTTAAAAAAAACTTCGGAACTTTTTAGTAGACAAAGCATTTTATAGTGTTTCGGATTTTCTATTGGAGAAGGAAATTGCTTGACTGTTTTGTATTTATTTTGAATGTATTTTAAGCAGAAAATGATGTGTTAATAATTTTATTATGTTAGTGACTAATGAATTAGAATAATATTATTTTTGAATGAATTGACATTAATGCCATTTATTATTAATTGAAGAACATGCTAATGTAATGTATTGATTTGAATAGTAATGAAATATTTTTTTTTGTATAGTAGCATACATTTAAAAGCTTATACTTCTACAACTGTGTATTTTTGCATGCCTTGTTATTGGTAAAATATGGCTGTTTTTTCTATTTATTGTAACACCTTACTTGTACCCATATTTGCGAAATAAAAATCTTATCTTATCTTATCTTATCTTACATTTGCAGTTGAAGAAGATGTTCTCCGATACATTTTGTTTAGAAAAATATGTTATCCAAGTACGTTTTTTAAGTTGGTCGACTATTACTCGTAAACTTGTAAAGCCTACTTAGTCATGATAATTTTCTTTTAAACTTCGTTATATATACTACTATTGTGAATTTTTTCACACCCCCAAACATAACCGTTTAGCTGGTAGAGGGGGGGGACACTCGAGTCGAGCAAAAATTAGCACTTTAAAGCTTAATATTTCACAAACGAATTTTTTTATAAAAAAATTGTTAAAGGAAACTATCAATATTTTTTGAAGCCCTATTAAATGATACCCCACACTAAGGGGTACGCGAGAAAAAAAAAAAACATCCCCAGGTTACGTGTACAGGAGGTACCCTAAAAAAAAATATTTTACGAGATTTTATTTTACCACTTTTTCGGCACAACAAATCCGTATATTTACACCAAATTACAGCTCTCTAGTACTGTGCGTCTCTGAGCTAAACTGCGGACAGACGGACGGACGGACGGACGGACGGACGGACGGACATGGCGAAACTATAAGGGTTCCTTGTTGACTACGGAACCCTAAAAAATCGTTCGTATTTTCTGATTCTAGGAACCTTGCAGCCGTAACTTGCTAGAGGTGCATTAGCTAGCGTTTTCGAAGCCGACGAGGAGATTACTTAATGGTCTAAACCAGACGCGGACTTGAACGATGAAAAAAAAACAGAAAAAAGAAGGTACCTAAGGGTTTGTTTTGTGTCGGGAAATACTGAAATGCAAGTACAACAATAGGATTAGTTCGCCGCAACACGAGTGGAAGGGTTTTTTTTGTTGTTTTGCGTTCAGTTTTGAAGTTAAGTTAATCTAAAACCGATGTAAGATCGATTGTTTCAATGTTTTTTTCTTATTTGTAATTGATTGCGGCATTACTTTGTTTTGTATGGAAATGTTATTTTTGTTTTGTTTTAGTTATTTAAGAATGTTGTTAGTATTGTTAGACTAAGGATTAGGTGCATAGTAAAGTATTCACTTGTTTGTCAATCAAATCATAACTGACTTGTTTCAACTTTATATATACCTAACCCACTTAATAATACATCTATTGTACAATTAATCATAGTTTCTACAGTATCTAAACAACACACTCACCATTATGTAACTATAAACATATATTATGTAAACAGCCTGGATCTAACCGGTTGTATATGTTTAACAGTAAAAGATTTATTTGTAAACGGGTGTTCCGTACAAGTGCACATCGAGTTTTCAATTACACAAAGTGATGGCCACACTGAAGCGGGCGCACCGCGAAAAACGCGCCCGCGGTCAGCCAACCTGACCGATTGCACACCGCTCACTCGAGACCACTCCAATCCCGGCAAAATCAACACAAACAATCACAAAATAAGGTTAGTTTTCCAACGCTCGCACCGCTGCATCTACGAAAATCGTGGAACAACTCGTTTTCGAAAGGTTGAAGGAAAACTCGATCGCTTTTCCAGGGGGAAGCTCTCAGTGGTTTATTGCGTTATTACCTGGACGTGTCTGCCGCGCCGGGACAGCCGCAATTTGGGGAGAAAAGAACGATATGTTGCGAGGAAAGGGATTTTATAGAGCTCCTGAGCAACGGCTCCGGAGAAAAGACCAAGCGCCCGCCGCCCGTCTCACTCCACGCCTAGCGTAATTTTCTTTGATCGAAAACTCTACAGGACACTACTTCAGTTTTTATTTTCATCCAATTCAATATCGTTGAACGGTTTGTAGGACACGCTTCGGAACATTTCCCAGTATTTTGTTTGTTCCTTTTAGTTTATATTTCGCTTGATTTGTTTGTACTGCTGGCAATATTCTGTGAGGTGACAAGTTTTTCCCTCGTTTCTATTTTAAATCACTATCGATTTTAGATTTATTTAACGCAAAGAAAATAATTGGGTATATGTGCATCGGTTACTTCAATACTGAACAGAATATGTTACATTAATATAAAACTCGTATTACACATCGTTCACGACAATCCCATAAGCCATCTACACCAAATTCGATTCAATAAAAACGTTAGATGTGACCAAAGATTTGCTCCAATAATCGAGCGACAAAAACTGTAACTTCGTCCTAGGGCCAATGAAATAAGAGTGGATGTCCATAAAATAAAATAATAACCGGTCAATAAAATCTTTCGGGTTTGGGGCAAATCTGTCAAATACGTCTGGCGGACTGTGAAGGGGGATAAGAAAGACGTCGGGGGGTGGAATGGGCGCCAAGTGGTCGGAACTTGATCTGCCGAAGGTTGATGGCAGTTGCCATCAATCGCCAGGTAATTGGGGCCATGTCAACCGAGTAAACGATGCCGCCACTGTTCACAATATTTTTTTGTATTGCAATTGAATAGGAATACAACGTTAAGTATCGATTGTGGAAAGATTTATAGGCTGTGTAGTAATAATTTAATAGATACGATTATATAGTTGAACAGGTATTTGTTTACTGAATCGGAAATGTACAAAAAATACTAAATAGTGAATGAATAGGTATATTTAGTCAAGAACTGAAAATAAAAATATGCAGTATTCAGGGATATTGTTGAAGAATCAACACGATAAATGAATAAAGTGAACTGTAGCTAGGTCCGTTTCTCATAACAGTAAGGTACAGTTTTTACGAGTTTTCCACTCACCCAACTTTCAGTTGAACGTCCTATCTAAAGTAGTTTCATCGAAACTTTCCAAACACATGAATGAATAAAGAAACATCGTAAAATACAGAAAAAAGGTAAAGGAAGAGGCGGAATGGCGCGACAGATGAGGTTGCCGGAGTTCGCGATGAGCAAGAACAACACTACAATGATATGACGGAGAAGTTTCTCAAGTCGGGAGAAGTTGTCCTTCACTAAATTATGTACGACCCGAAGGTTGATTGATAGAGAATGCTATTTACCTTCGGTGTCGTGAAATAAAGACGTCCGCAGTCCATTATTTATTTATACGGAACGGATTTAAAGAAGAAAGGTCGGGTCCTCAAGGTTCTGATTTAAACGTGACGAGAAAAGTAGAAAATGTACTTAATCGGTTGTGTCATTAGGCCCAAAATCGAATCGAACATTAGCTTCCGTACTAATGTTTGTGTAATGTAACTTTAAATATATGTTTAGTTTCAAGGTTTCTAAATAACGGAGGGTTATAATACGGGGTATGATTTTATTTAGCGATATACAGTCGCGGATCGTAGCCCGTAAAGCTAACGTCTTGGCCCTGTAGTGGCAATCGGTAAATGTGAGCGTTTGGGGAGGAAGCACGTGACTAGAGTGTGCTATGTAACGCTAACATCTGTATCACATTTTATTGCGTTTAAATAGATTTTTAGCCTTCTTTTTGTTGGGAAGTGGAGAGTATTTTTTTCAAACCCGTGCGAAAGTAACCGACTTTATTATTTTTTACTGCGTAGGTGTAAAACTTTTGAAATGATTTTAATTGACATAACCGAACTCTCGCCTTTTTAAATTTTATCACATATTCCTTTCATCTCATCCGCAATCATACATAAAGTCATTTAAGCCGGTATAAATAGTGTAATTTTTAATGTAAGTCATTTTATTATTAACCCCTAATTACCTATGTCACTCAGGACAAAAGTTTCGGAGCAAATACAAACAAATCGATAGTAGATAGATAAATTTCTAGTGGCCAAACGCTACAGCCCAAAGCCCATCGCAAAAAAAAAAACTCGACTATCCCACCTTCGTAGGCTTCGCAAGTGTAACAAAAAATAAACCTACTATGACCATAGGAATCAATGTGTGCGTTCCCAGTCTCCATAACAATCGAGGCGGGAAATTGCAGACTTGGTCCGATCCACGCAATAACCTCTGACTTCTCATTATGCAGATTGCCCCTCGACTCACATATGCACGTACACTAAACATCTTACCGTGGTCCACGTGTTGCTATCATTTACATTTTTACAACCAGCGCGTCTGAGACGTGGTGGGTTTTAGACGCTGATGGATTATGCTTTTGTAATTTGCTTTCTCGTATTTGTTGTTGAGGTTGCGACTTTGCAAGAAAGTAACAAACTTTGCTTCAAGGCTTTTACAAAATCTTTTGGGAGCCAGTTGTTTGATAATCAAGAGTTAAACTAAAATTTGTTAATACCCCTTAAATTTTTAATCATCAATAATCATCAATCAATAAAAGGTTAAAAATGTATATAGGATTTATGAAATACTTAGTTTAATGACTGATCAATCAACTCGCTTAAACTACTTCTTGAATATCTGTACATTTCTGTAAACTTACTAGGTACTCGATTTTTTCTACAGGCAATTTTATTTTAATGTAGCACACCGTAATTAAAAGACTTTCGAAGCTTGGGAGTACTCAATATTTTTCTTTATTTATTGACATCTTTAAAAATGGATCCAATTACTTAATAAAAAATATAGTCACTAGCCAAATCTGTTTTGTAAACTAACACCTTAGCGTAAAGTAAGTACTACGTTAACTTTCCCAAACCCTCCTTCAGCACAAGTGTAAACTTCGCTTTGCCTTTCTTTAAAATAAATAAACAAAAACATTTTCCACACACAAACTAAACATTAACTTCAAAATTTCCATCTCAAAACAAACAAGGCTGTAGTTACACCAGCGAGACTCTCATCCATACATCAACTTGATCAAAGTACAGTTAAGTAACGTTTGTAATAAGTGTATCGTCGGCGACATAATCTGCATAATTGGTAGCCGTCGTAGGATATTGCGTCCACGTGAGGCGGCGCGCAATTTTCTGCGCCATTTCCTCCGAATCGTCCACTCGGATGGGCTATTCGACGCGCATGCCTATCCGATGCTTAACTTTAACGTTTAATTGATACTAACTATAACGTTGTATTGAAGAATGTGAACAATGTTTGGGATAAGCTTGCTTTTTTCTGAATTGAGTTTATTTTTAGGAAACTAGGTTTAATCGTAAGGAAACTATAACGTCACCGTAAGACGTTAGAAATGGATTGAAGAATTTAACGCTTTTAGGTAGGAACGTCGATGGCTCAGTTGGAAAAAGCGTCGGTTGTAATGAATTCGTAGGTTGCAAGTTCAAATCCTGCTTGCGGTTAGAACTGTACTCATTTTTATTATCATTAAAAATCTAGGACAATTTCAAAATTGTTATAGAAGGATTGTTACTGAAATTTATGACATTTACACCCAGCTATGCTCGTGTTAATTTAGAATTTGAATTTGGAGCGTACATGTGACGCTATCTATTGACCGTTACTCTTTTTTACTAAGGAACAGTATATTGTTTTTTTGTATGACAAAATACAAATACTTTAGTTTACTTTCACATAATTATAATATTAGTTGAGTTAGGATGTCGCTGGTCTTACTTGTCATAAATCGAATTTTGGAAACTTATAACTGTTTAACTTAAGAGGGCTTTCACACGTTTCGTTGTTTTTGTGCGACTTTTGGAACCTGATTCTGGGTATGTCATTGACACAAATAAAAAAAAGATATATACTCGAGAAAGTTTGATTATTTCTGTGTGGAGTGCTTTAAACAAATTTTTAGATTTGTTTACATACATGAGTAAAAACCTTGTCTTTGCAAAGGATGTTTCATAAAATTCTACTTTTTGTCATACTTTGGTACCGAATTACATAGAAGGTATAATAGTAAAATAATATTTGAAAATGTCCATGGTACATCTGAAAGATTATATTTGGACTGCATTAATCACTTTTTTAATTTCCATTCAGAAATACACCAAAAATATTTTTTCAAAACAGGAAGAATTTGACATTTTTTCGTCCGAAATTATATTTTTTATCTATCAATATTTACTGAATATTCAATCAAAAAGTATTGAATAACTAAGGTTACTATCTTAGCTTGCATTAAAAAATAATTAGCTCATTTAAAAGTAAAATAATAGTATTAAACAATTATAATATGCAATGACAAAATTCAACATAAAACCAAGAACGGTTTGTTCTTTGATTTAGACGGCGCGGGGCGCCTTTTGAGGGAGGACGTATCGCTCGCAACCATTTTGACATTAGTCACGTAATTATTAAATTTTAAAATACACGCCACCATTCATGACCTTCATACGCGGCGCTAGTGTCTTTGTCATGACATCAAATTCCATGTGAAAAATGTAGTACCTCGAATTTTCCGCAGGTCATGAGTGGTGGCCAGTAATTTTCCCAATCGCCAAGAATACAGCATAACCTACCTTTCTTGATACAAGCTAATATTTTGAATTAATTTAATTTTGATCTGTTTGCAATGTAAATATATAAATGTGTTGATTGTATTTTCCTACTATATTCGAATGTGGATATAATTTGTAGATAATAAAATAATGTAAATAATTCTGATAGCTTTTTTTCTGAATTGGTAATTAAATGTAATTTTAGACTTGCTAACTTCCCAAACATTCCAGTTCGTTTGGATAATATAGCTCGCTGCAGGAACCACATACCACCGACCATGCCCCTGGTGGTATGTCTTTTTATTACGTGGTAAAATCGTCAGATCAGCCCTTCCACCCAGGGAAGGACAGGACTACAGGAAGGACATACAAACTTGTACTGACACTACTGACTAAAATCTACGGTGTCCTTCAATAACCCATTGCGATCCGGGGCCATGGATACCTGATAAGACAGTCCCACGACGCCGGCAGGATTTGGTTCTCTAACGTGCGCCCCGAAAATCCGTGAAAAATTGATCTGATCGTTTTGAGGTAGCGGTTAACCCAGAGAAAAGTAACTTTAAAAAAAAAACTTTTTGACAAAAGTACCGACTTCAAAAACGAATACAAAAAAGTTTAAAATAACTTTTCTTTTGGAAGTCGGTGGCAATAGTCAATGAAATAAATAACAAAGCCACCGACTTCTAAAAGAAAATTTATTTTAACTTTTTCGTTTAAAATAACTTTTCTGAATACAAAAAAGTTTAAAATAACTATTCTTTTGGAAGTCGATGGCAATAGTCAATGAAATAAATAACAAAGCCACCGACTTCCAAAAGAAAAGTTATTTTAAACTTTTTTGTATTCGTATTTGAAGTCGGTACTTTTTTTCATAAAGTTTTTTTTTATCAGTCGATTTCTTGTTATTAGGTTTGATCGAAGAGAGTTGAAGTCTTGTATCAGGTTCGGCATCCAGTCAATTGCGGTATTCCGTTTTGGCAGCTGCATTGTATTTTTTTTTTGTAAAATGATCAAATGTGTCCTCCCAAATGGGACGGGATTTATTACCAGACTCGTACTGACTAATATCCATGGTGATCCTTCAGTAGCCCTTTACGTTCCAGGGTCACCGTTACCTGATAAGACAGTCCAGTGACAAAGACAAGCTCCGGCCCTCCAGGGCGTACCTCTCTGATTGGAAATCGCTTCTCGGCGGCGTAGGTCACGCGGCTGTCCACTCCCTCACGTGTTCCACCTCCTACTTCGCTAGCATGACTGCTTTGCATAATGATTCGAGGACTACTTCCCATTCCGTCTCGCCCCGCAGATCGTGGCCTCGATCAATGCAGGGCGCTATTAAATTGACTCAATTGCATCGAGTTGGGATTTGGCAAACCTGTACCACTCCATGTACCTAACTTTTTTGCAGCCAACTCAATAAGTGGACTAATATTGTGGGTCGATGTCAACGGCACCCTAAAAAGGTCAAGATGGCCTGTCATTTTTACGGTTACACCTCAGAAAGATAGAACCGGGTCGGATAGGCTCCTTTTTGCGGAAAAATTCACGTCTTAGCAGCATTGAAGTTCAAGCACTCAGCCGGCCATGGCTCTTTCGCCTGATATTATTTTGTGAATTTTATTCATGAATACAGATACTACTCAGAACAAAACATACAAAAAATAAGTTAGCATTCCAATAAATCATAAAAATAAGCGAAATTGAACGAAAAGTGAGAAATTACAGGAATGTGTCAAGTTTCATAAATAAAATAATGAAATCGAAAAAATAATGTTATTTATGTAATTATTTTTTCGATTTCTTTTTTCTCTTAAACCCTGTGTTATTTTACTGAAGGTGAAATGTTCTGTATTAAATAACGAACATTTTCTATACCATTTCAATAGAAATCAGGTAAAAAGCCTGAGTGACCAATTGTAGCATCGTAATTCGAGCATAAACGAATCTATGCACTGTTAGTCGCGATTGATCGAAGATGAAATCAGGTACTACTTGCTGTGCAAATGAAATAATGTGGAGTTGAACCACATTTTCTACGCAATTTTGAGCAGTTACGTACCTTCGTTAGGAAGTGAAAGCTCAGTTTGTGCGAGATAGAGATTATAATTTAAAGCTCACCAAAACATTCTGTTTCAAGAGTGAAATGATCCGAAACCTGTTGAACTCTGATAGATCTGTCTTTATTAAAAAAATAATCCAGCTGTAACCCAGTATATGAAGCACTGAAGCCCAGTCAAAACAGTTCAATAAATTTTCTCCTTTGCAAATGTTTAACGATTTGCACCATCCGCTCACAGTTAACTGCAGGCGAACCAAGAATCTTCTTGAATATTAATTTTTAATCTTCATGGTGCCGATTCGAAATTATCTTATCAATTATAGGGGAGCTTGTGGCTGGTCGCAATGGAGTTTGTATGATCCGCGCAGTAGATTATCGCTCTCTTTGCGCGGTTTAACGAACTTGATGGTCTTCTTGGGCCTTACTCACTTTCTTCCTGGATCACGGCGTTTGGTGATATTACCCGTCTCTTTTGACAAATATTTTGTACCACTGGTTGGAAATATTCGAGCATTAAACCTACCACTTCTGGCTATATCTCCTTATCTATGTCACCGTAATCACCCCAAGTGGCTGGTTTTGCGTCCATAATTATGTCTCTGAATAGATGGCATAAATGACTGTTTGATGTATAAGTCAAAGAAAAAGTTTGAAAAATTTTAAACACCTAATCGTAAATTCTAAATAATTTCAAAAATCTAATTAAATAAGTTATGAATTCAAATTAGCCACTAGAAACAAAATTAACACTTGAAAGATATCATAACAAGATAATTTACTCATCATCATCATCATCATCATCATCAGCCTATAATGTTCCCACTGCTGGGACACAGGCCTCCTCTCTGTGAGAGGGAGTGGGCCATAATCCACCACGCGGGCCCAGTGCGGGTTGGCAGATGTCACATGTCTTCGAATTTTTGGTTCTAGGACATGCCGGTTTCCTCACGATGTTTTCCTTCACCGTTTTCGAGAGCAGTGGTGATGAAATAAATTACACAAAGTAATGCGCCAGGCGGGGTTCGAACCCACGACCTACAACTCGTAAGTCGTGACCGATATCACTGAGCCACCACTGCTCTCGATAATTTACAGCTTGGCCAGAACGGATTGAAACGGAACTAAAATTTTTATTTCTGACAGCGTTTTAAAATCTTTGATATTTGATGAAAACAAAGACCGCAGGTTTGTTAGATTTATTATTGTGCCATAAAACTAAAGTAATAAGTGAAAAAAAATGAAATAAAATCATTCAAATTGCTGGTAGCGCGAAGACAGTGGCGACTTCCGGTTTTCTACATTTTTATGTCGAGCTGTACTCGTATTATAGAATGGAATTAATTAATCTTTATAATGCACACTTTGTAAATTACAAATATATCCAATTCGTAGTGTGACACAATGTGCGGTTTAAAATGTAATATAATGAATGACCCTTATTTTATTTTGATAGTTATACATTTATCATATTATCCATTCGTTTAAGAATACAAGTATAGTGTCTAGAAGCTCGGGATCTTACTTTGTTTATTCGAAAGAAAAGTGGCAAAAGCTCATGTTGTTTTCTTCCTGGTATACGAGGCATAGCTGTTTCGTTAGTGTTTTGTTTTTATGCGGGGGGCATCACGATGTCAAATTAACAGAAACTGTGTTCTTTCAGTATGTACTAGCGCTCTTAATATCTTCCAACAATCAGACAATCTGACTAACGATCAAAACTTCAACAAAGTCACAATAAAACAATGTCCCTGTTTCAATCGTCACGTCCACACATCCCGTAACGAAATTGATAACCTGAGCGCGTAAAGGGTTAACAGATCAAAATGTGTTTGTTTAATTAAACAAGAGTTCCAAGCAAACGTCAGTTAAATTGTTGGCAGATAGGCGTCTGTACCCTTTGATTACATTTCACTTGTCCGTCATTTACTTCCCAAGGAATTGACGGTGAATTACTCTACTAATGAATTATCCTAACGTTTCGTTTGTTTTGTAATTAATTGAATTAGTTACTGTTTTGATTGATAACACCTACTTTTATTATTAATCTTTTTGAGAAAATATTTTGCAACGATTTGCTCCCGGCTGTCATTTCAACTTTGACATACGTTACTGAGTCAGCAGCTCATAAACCTGACAACCGGTCTTACCATGGGGTATCGCATTGGCCAGTTACTGGGTTGTGGAGGTCCGATAGGCAATCACTCCATGTAAAATACTAATATTCAGCTGCATCTAGTTCGACTGGAAAGCCAACCCTAATATAGTTGGGAATAGACTAGGCAGATGATGTTCTTCTAACGATTTTGTCACGTACAAGTAAAAGTTACTCGTAACAAATAATAATGATATAATTTTAAATTAGGATTTTTTATGGAACTTCAAATTATTCACCTAATAAAGTATGAAAATCTTTATCTCCACTCACCAAACAGCCATCTTAGAAAAGTGATCATAACTGAGTAAAAATCAACACGGAGACGTCACCAAAAAAAAAAGTTCAACCCTTAAATGCCGACGGATTGTTCTAAAATCGTCCCACTTAGCAATTTTCACCTAGACCTAGTAACTCGAAAAAGATTGCGTTCCACACCGTCACGATCGATGCGTTCGCTCATCCCGACGTCACGCGATTTGTCGTGCAACACCACGTTTTTTCATCGTATGAAAGCCCCTATTTATAACTCGGCAAATATTTTCAACGGACGGCTGGCTTTTCTGTTTTTGTTCAGTGTGCACTTGAGATGCATTTATATCATGTTAATTGAAGATAGTGCTGCAATTCTGAGGTTTTTGTCTCTAATCCGCAATTAAAACGTGCATCAGCGTAGCACGGTTTGTAATTGAGTTTTTATACCTGCTTGTTTCTGAAGCAAACCCAGTATTATATTATGTATTTTAGATTTGTGATTATTTCCAATATTAAGCTTTATAATGCTCACCGGGGCGCACAATGATTGTTGACATTACCGTCCCACATGATGAGAACCTCATGAAAACAGAAAAAGATAAGCAAATCAAATATCTTGATTTGGTTTACGAGGTTGTCGTTATGTCGTTTGTGGATTCAGCGATCATTGTGCCATAGTCGTGTCGGCCCATGGCTTAATTGCCAAGAGCCCCGACCAACGTTGCCTGATTCAGAAAGCAGTTCTTTTGGACACTGCGCGCATTGTTAGGAGTTTCCTTTCTTTTGAGCCCTGACAGCCGCCGGTAGCTTGGACCCTGATCCCGGTACCGGTAGACCACTATTGTTTAAATATTCTTTTTGATTTTGTAAAAATATTTACAAAAAAAATAATAATAATAATTTATACTAATATAATAAATCTAAAGCGATTACCAAAATGCGAAGCGACGTTATCCTACAGTGACATGTTAAATACTTTGATGTGATAATTGCTGACTATAATACTAGCAACGCGCACAAAATCTAGATCCAAAATAAAACCAACACAACCCCTTCAATATTTCTATTATCCAATTTCGCTTAAAACACCATAACACGTAATACAAAAAGCTTTCATCAAATAAATGTTACCACAGAGGAAATGAAGATTTGAAAAGCAGGTGTCCAAGGATTACAGGGAGATGGGGTCACGTCCGCATGGCTGAAATGCGATGACAATGCAATCGTGCAATGTGCACTAACGTATTGCACTTTTCACATAATCCACACTAATCTGGGACCAACGAGTGTGCGGATTAGGTGATGGTAATAGGTGGGCTTAGGAGGAAAAGGAAGAAAGGCATCTTTTATTTTATCTCTTATTTTATTTTTAGGTAATCCACAGCTGGGCGAAGGTCTCGATTTTGCGCTATTTCTTTCTAATCTACACTAATATTATAAAAAGGAAATATTTTTTTTTTTTTGTGTGTGTGTTTAATAATATTGAGTGTACAAGTTACCCCCTGCCATCTTATATTATGTATGTAAAACATTGATCAGGCAGGGGCCATAGTCCTTCCATAATTATAGATAACCAGTCTACTACACCCACCAAACGCCATAACCCTGTGTTTTCTTATCTGCAATAGTCTAACTCCAACCGGGGGTTGTCCTTGGGTTTACTGGCATAGTGCATGTGCATACAGGGATAATCACCGGTTGGGGCCTCATTTCATTAAAATTTAAATGTGCAATGGGCCTCTGCAAGATGGCTTCGGTTCCTGGCACGCCCTCCTAAAGTCCGGGATCCCACGATTCCGAGATGTTAAAAAACATATGAAAATAATAATAATAAAAGGTTATTGACCATAAGTTTAGTTTACAGTACACCGGTAAAACATTCACATATTATAATAAGGTAAAGCAAAGATTGACTGTACACATATATTGATTGATTGTATGTTTATAATGAATAAACTCAAAAACTACTTTCAAAAGTTATTTCACAATTATAAAGCTACATTCACCCTGAGTAACATAAGCAAAATAGAACACACTCTTTATATTGTGTTGGTGGAATCTCAATACCTTTTAACCTAACCCATGTGTGACGTGGTCATTAACACGCAACGTGTCTATTGTTTTTTTTTTAAGTCTACCGACTACTAGGTCATTCTTTAAATCGGAAACTCAAAACAAATAATAAACATGGTAGGAATCCCGTTTTAAATCTGATAAACAGTCTTTAAAATTGTAAAATAATTTTAATTTCGAACGTTGGTGTCGAACATTTTATATTCCAGAAACTAAACGACTAGTAAATTCATCTTTGAAAAAAAATAGAAAAATAACTACCAAGTAACTTTGACTTAGTATTTTCATTTGCACAGAATTACTTGAACTCGGTACAAGACTTTTTTCCAACAAAAATCGCATCACACTAGAGATGTTCCTACAAATTTTAAATGAAGCTTGTTTATGAACTTACAACTTTTTCAGAACTAATGCACAAAGTTATTTCAAGCAAAATTAAAATGTTTACGCTAGAACATTAACCGGATCCGTTGAAAGTTTATCTTAATTAATCTTTTAAGCTATTTAGTCAAAGAGAAGTAAATTCCGTTGGCCGCTTTATTGAATTCTAAGTCCGGAAAGTTGGCTTAAATAAGAAAGCATCGATACCCGACGTCTGAGCTCCGTGGTAGTCCTTAAACGATTTCCTAACTTAATATAAAGTTACAAGATTGTCTAGTGAGAACTTCACTCGATTTCAGATTTTTTACAAATAGGTAAGTAAACTTGGTTGCTACTAGAATAATGATTGATGTCATTAGTATTTTAACGACTTTTGGACAACTTTGTGTTTTAAACTTTAGGAATTTACAATTTTTTTAATTTACTATTATGACTATTATGACTATTATGACTGCGTTTTTTAATTAATTTCCATAATTAATCGTCATCAGCTCAAAAAATTCCTATCAAGTCACAGCAGGACTAATCCTTCTTTTATTTACTTTTTCCCAGAACTAGATTTCTAATTTAGATGCAAATGTACCTAGGTTTCGACGCATGCTGTACTTGGTTTTATTCGCACATGTTACAGAGGAAATTGCCGGTGAAATTTTTATTTTCGAATGAAAATCAGCCATTATTCATTCAAGTGTACGTACGGCGAATTAGTCGCGTAAATTACCATTGTAAATAGTCGTCGGAGGTAATAGCGAATATTGAATTATAGATGAAGTATTGGAAGTGGGAGATGAATCCAGTTTTTTTTCCTGTGTTGAAAACCCTGAGGGAAATTCCCGGCAGCGCGTTGCGGCGAAGCCTTCAATTTATGCAGGGGGCCGCATTGGCGTCTATCCGGATGACAATCTTGACATACGGGAGCCGGCTGAACAATGCAGTTTTGTTAGACCTACGTACACGGGCATTTGCATTTTCGAGGACCATTTCATCGTTTTCTGTACCAATTGTAACAGCGACTTACACAGCAAGTGTTTACTCCAAGAAAGGCCAGCCTGAAGCAATTATGAATCTCAACCTAATTGAAATTTCAAACTAAGCACTTGAGACCCTAAAGATTTCCCAGAACATTATTACGACTGCAAAATTCTACCCGAGGCGTGAACTTTAAAATGTATCCCAAATCCACGACAACAACGAACAAAATTATTACACAATCAAATGAACAGAACTGAGAGTTTAAGTAAAACTGGATAGGGTGGCACAAATGGAAAATATGCCTCGTGTTTGCGTTATAAACTCGACCAATCACGTCGGCGCTAGCACAATGTGGGACTAAACGGCACGCCAACAAAAGAGCCGTAAAGAATGGGCCGCCGACACACTCACGCTAATAAAATAGTTCGAAGCAACAGGTCGCTGCGGCCCGCTCGCTTGCCAATACAATAGTACCAACTATGAGTGTGTATCTGTGATTCCTCTACCTCTTGCGAGTGTAAAGCACTAGTAGATAGATGCTGTATCATATTCAGTTTGTTGTGCCAATTTCTTCACCGAACACGTTTCTACACTCGAATTTATTTGTGTTAGAAACGAAGATTTGTCAAGGTGTTTATTTATATTTAATCTTGAGCTCAAAGGAATAATAAGGATTCCAATTGACTCGTAAAGTGCTCATTTATGTTTGACGGGATTGTGAGTGACAGTTAAGAGGAAAAAAATCAGTGAAAGGAGTATGGAAATCTTTTGAATAATCTAGCTACTCTGCTCGTTTAATCCGAACATATAATATATGAGATTATTTTCTTTAACGTTCCAAATAAAAGTGTTTTTTCGCTTAATTTTCTTCACCTTTATTATTTTAGCACTTCATGCTTAATACGGCAACTACAACGGAGATGAAGCAATCGTTCTGGCCGAAATCGGTGGGATCGCATCACCATCATCATCAACTCAACAATATATGACACTATTGATATTAGTAACAATAGCCCATCACTATCCTCTTGCGCTCCCTACTCACCGCGCTATCGAGGGCCCTTCACATGCAAGGCATTGTTTTATCGGACGCACTCAACAAGCCTTTAAGATAGGTTATATTTTGATTAAAAACACTTTTGAGCCAGCGGAGTGATTTGTGGACGAAATAAGTTTTTGAACGGAAATATTATTGGTAACAAAATAAAGTATATGGTGGAAGTTTTCATTTCATGAAATCTTCAAGGATTCTGGGTTAAAATTTTATGTAGTTTATTTTGAGCTGTCCTAACCTCAGTCTAAATACAATTAAAACCAACATTACCACAGCTTAGAACTTGCTAATGCAAGAAATATTCAAAGGGAAACTACAGAACATACAAAACAATCTCGTTAACCTGCCTGTACATTAACTAAGGCTATTTACAGACAGCAAGAACGACGGTCGCGCTGAGCCCCTAATACCCGGGTCGCGTGTACCTTGCGGTCCCGCCACAGGATTTACAAGTTTTCTTCTATTGGTCCAAATGCTTATTTCTGTTAAGGTCCGCTACGACTTACATAAGTTTCGCACACCGTGTTTTCACAAAGTTAGCTTTCACCAACCCTTTGATATTTTGTCGATTTGTGGTTTTCCTTCTTGTGCCAACTACCACAAGGAAATTCGCTTGTTGAATAAACTTATCCTTACAATCCATTGTTACCCCGAACCCCTTTCGAACTATCTGATAACTGTGTATGGGATCAATAAAAACATTTTAACGTGTTTTTTTAGGTCGATGGGTCATCGTGTTGTCGAGCTTGAGGGCATGATAAAGCATTTCCATATAGAGAAAGAGAGATCCCTCTTCTCGGGTTGATTTAATACAGCAAAGTTTAATACAAGATGAAAAGACATGCTTTAATTTGTAAGCAAACAAAAGCGGACGTTGTTTAAGTTGAGCCGCAGTCAACAAAGAACAATCTATTTAAGAGAACAGCGAGTACATTGGGTGGGAACGCGGCACTAAGTGAGGAGTGACAAAACTTGAGCCGGCGACTAATTAGCAATACAAACATGAATCAGAGGCTATTACTTGTAATTGAATTGTCGCCGGCGGCAAAGTTGTCGCCGCGGCGAATTTAAATATCGCGCTTTACGAGGTTCTTGTACTTTGCCCGCGGGATTATTATTACCGAAGTTTAACTTATAATTGTAACTAGCACAGTTAATTTTGTTGTTTTTTTTTTAAAAATAACTGTTCGTTTTCAAGATTAAACTGTTTTTCTTACTTCAGTAAAGGGTGATAAAGTTTTTGTTTTTTTTTTTTATGAAATTTTACATTTTATAACCGGCTCCAAATAGGAGGAAGTTAATGACGATTTCCATAATTATTTAAATAATATTATGCCTTGTTCAAGTGTGCGGTAACCAAGTTTATATAACGCATATTTCGGAAATGCAAACATGTCATTCAATGCGAACATTGAATTACAATACGGTCATTGTTTTCAGATCGGCTAATAAATATTCATTGCAAACAAATGACGCAAAATTACCGCGGCAACTTTGCCCGATTGCCCGCCCTTTAGCCCGCGGACAATTTTTCACAGAAATATTATAAAACACTTCTCTCCTTGCTCCGAAGAAATTATCTCCCCCATTGAGTAAAATTTTTCACGGCAAGTTTGACTTCAATCCATTACGTTTTTCCCAGTTTTATCTTGAAGCCGTCACGACAAAGTTGGATTGTGTTAATTGGGAGGCTGGATACTTTTTATTAGAACATTTTGTGTACTACAGAATTGTTTTTTAAATGGAAAATTTAGGCGCTGTATAGTTTGCGGTTGTTGCTTTTGTGTTATTTTTCCAGTCTATTTTTGTTCAGCATTTTTGTGTGAATTAAAAAATAACTTTCAGAGCAATCTACATAATTTTAGTAACACAAAATGCTTTGTTATCTTTTACTAAAATTCTCTGTACGCTGACCTAAATGTTTGAAATTGCCGTGATCAAATCACAATACACTTCGAAACTTTGTTATAGGCCACTTAATAAGTTTAAACATGGGAACACTAATTACGTTACCGGTGCTGGCCTATCTTGCGCGTGCTAATTACTTCACATACGTCATGCGGTGGTACGTTTCATGACGTCACATATCTGTACAATCTCGCCCTTAATATTCTTGTAAAGGGTATAAATTAGAAGTTGAGTTTCATTCCCCTGTACCAACATTTGAACTTTGCTTAAGGGCCACGAACTCGTACTGGTGTGCATTTTTAAACAGGTTAAACAATAAAGTGAACTACGGTACGCTTTGTTTAACCATGATTGATTATGGTTCATGAATTATTTAGCGTTTTTTGAGATTGTTTCTACGATTTTAATCAAAGGATTCATAAAACTTTTGCTGTACTTTTATGAGGAAACCGATATCACGGATGATAATTTTGGCAGGTGAATTACAGACAATTTTTAAACTTCAGAACGGCAATGGGGCAAATAAAAAGGTTTAGTAATTCTAACCCTGAAAAACGTTTAGGCGAAATCTGTAAGCAGGCTCGCATCAAAACCCCAATTTGAAATAACTTCCAGTCATTACCATACAAATCACCAAATCGAAGATGTCTCTAGAGAAAAACAACTTATCTGACAATGAAGGCAAGAACTTCGCTTTCCTGAAAGTAGCCCGGCTTAATTTCACTTCTTCATTGAACCACAAAACAGGTGCATTCAGAAGGTCGGTTCTATTAAGCTGAGTGTAGATGTAACATGCAATAACAATCCGTCTAGGAAAATTTTACATGTCGTACCCGGCTTGATGTGAGCGAAAAGGCACCCGACTGGTATTTGTACCAAACCTTCATAGACTTCTTTCTCAGTTATTTTACATCTACTTCTGCGCCCTAGTCAAGAGAAAACTGTAACCTTTATTTGTGCAACTATAAGGTTGCTGTTAGTTTGCTGCAACTGACAAATCTTTAAAAACTCTTCAATCTTTAAACTCTTTGATGCCTAAGAATATGCATGTTGAGGATGCTATATGCCTGTTTAAACCTATTTATATGGGAGCATTCGCCTGTAATTTTACAATTCATATTAAATCAGTGAGTGAGGGAGAACCGGTGATCATAGTGCCCAACCAATAACTATGCAATTTGTAACAAGTGATTGTTCCGGCACAAAATCGATATGAAAATGTTACTTTACAGACAAAAGCGGGCGTGAGGGAACGCCTCTATGGAACTGACCTTCTGACCTTACCTGACTATTTCGTGATTTAACATTAGCGAAATGACCTTGTTATTATAATACCATGCCCAGACAACATTACACAAGCAATTATTATCTGGCCCTTTGTTTGCAAAATTTCACGCAAAATTTACATAATCATGGCGGTTGAAGTTTAGGTTTTTATTTTGGGGTAAGCTTCTAGCTTGTTTTTGTCAAGTAATTTGAACAAGTGATGATCTTTCACAGGTTTAAACGACTTGTCATCATACTGTGAACTACATTATCTGAGGCCTTAACAGACGTTTTCCGTAGTTTACAGTACAAAGGCCTTAGTATCAGATTTCCGTATTTTACCTACAGCGAACTTCAAGTATTACGGTGTATATTGTACGGAAAATGAATAAGTTACTCTAGTATATGAATGAGGAACTAATTTTTCCCATCAAATTAAAGTCAAAGTTCCCGCTTACTTTTATGACACAGAAAACATGAAAGTTGTGCTGACCCTCCGATATTATGGTAATCGAAAGTTCATACACACAAATTTTCAACACCTTAGTGGCCAGTGTTACCTAGGCAACATTTCCTTTTATATTTTTTGTATGTATAACTACATACTACAAATAGTAAAAATAGTAGATTAACTAAACACATACTGTCTTCTGTCTTACTACAATTTGATGAACACATTTCTAAAAAAGTGTAACTGCAAAACGAAACTTATGCCGTTTTGCAGGAGACTTTTTTAGATGAGTGTTTGACCGATGCATAATTTTTTTGTAGTAAGACGGATATTATTGTATATCTTCAGCAAAACCGAAGATCAGGCTACAAACCAACTTTATTCATTTAAAAGCCAGTCAGCACTTTTTCACAGACATAATTGTACCGATGTACCAGGCTCGCAGTGTCAAGAGGCAGTTTGTATGGGTTCCCTATTCCTTTACTCGGCTAAGAAGGGATTAGGCTGCTTCGCACGCACTCAGATTCCTCTGGTATAGACATCTTCGAGTGAAATTTAAGGATTAAATCCTCTTTTGGCGCGTTGGGTTTGATTTACCGATATATTTAAATGAAGGCTTAATGGATTTAGTGTATAAACTGGAACTTCATTACATTTGCAATCTAAATCTTTTGATCTTTTTTATTTTATGTCAATACCTATCTATTGAAGTAGAATATAAAACAACTTAAAATAAAAATATCCAATCCTCATTTCGCATTTATGCCTTTGAAATGGCTCTAATGATTTTTTTGTTTTTTTTTTTTATTTGTATTTATTAAGTGTGACATTAGCTCATAAAATATTTTTTACCATGCTTACACTTAGATCTTAAAAAAAATGTTTTACGTCCAGAAAAGTGCGCACGGGTGAGCTAGTTTAATCATTCAAACCATCAGATTTTCCTTTAAAACATATATGTCATATTATCACAGTCAAAATACTTTAAAAAAAAAAAAAACACTGTCTTTAAACATTAATTTTCACGTAGATTAGTTGTGTCAAAAACTTTTTCTATCACAGAAATCGCTGATAGATACTCAAGAATGAGGACAAAAAACGATTTTTCGCCGCCATCCACTAAAACTATAAAGGTCCCATTTCCTAAATCATGAAGGAAACTTTGACCGATTGCCGTAAACTGATATAATATTTATCCTCAGATTGCTTTTTCCTCAAAAAAAAAAGAATGGCAACACATTGTTTGTCGCGGACAAACATTATTCTGGAATCGGATCGGTTTCAATAAGGGATTTTTGTAACGAAATTCTTTCTTAGGTTGGTAACATTTTTAAATTCCTCAACGTAAAAGGTAAATTATTGTATTAAATCATGATTACTTACATACAAGCTTTCATAGAAAAGTTTTCTTTTTGCAGTCAGTACTACTTAACAGTTTATCTAACCAACATGGAGACATTATTTATAAATCAAAACCAATTAATAAATTAATTAACTCAAAGCTCAGAACTAAGTTCATTCAATCCAAGCTAGCTCACAAACTAATGTACAGGATTCCTTGAAGTAGCTATTTCATACGTCTGAACTTCATTGCGAACCAAAGTTTGTAAGGCATGCTTTCTACAAACATAATGTGGTGTGGGTATTGCATGAGGATGTCTGGTCCTTCGACTTAGACTTTATCTGATCTAGCCCCTGGATTAATTAACTTAAATGCAACAAGTCCGAGTTTGCGCTGCTCTCGAGATAGTCTGGCATGTTTTATTATGGAAGCTACTGAATTAAGTAAGTAGAGTCACCGAGGATTATATTACGTTTCGTTAGAGTACAGTCGCCTCTCGACAGGAGATTTGTATGCAAACTTGGCTAATAATTGCTTTTTGATGTTATAATGAAGATAGTTTTGAGAGCAATGAAATGTACTTATGGATCTTGAAGTTGATTGGGACTGAGCAAATGTTGACGAGTTTCGTTTTTACTTTATTTAATTAAATGAAGAAATAACAAAATATCTTGTCTGTAATTTTTGGGGTGCTTAAATCATCAAATGAGTCCTCCCAGCCTTGGTGGATCAGAATGGACTGTCATGCTGTTACTGACTAAAATGCACCCTGTTCCTTCAGTTTGCCTTTTGCTTTCCAGGATGACGGTTACCTTTATAGACGGTCCAGCCTCTTGTCTAAAATCTTTGAAGAGCTAAGCAGCAGTATTCTTTCAGTACACCCAACACCAGTCGGGTTAAGTCCATATGTAACGAACCTAATACAATCACCCGCGAAAAAATCCTCCAAACTTATTCTAAGAAAAAACCTGAATAAAGTAACGTTGTGTTAAAAATATTATTCTCTTAAAATATAACATTTTAAGTACAAAAATGTATGCTAGTTCTGCAGATTTGTAGTCTGTGGAATAATTGACTTAAAACGTAACAAGTTGCCGTTTGCTTTGCTGTAGAACAGTGCCGTCGTGTGTTTTAATACGGAATTAAATAATCCAGACTGGAATATAAGTCTAGATGCTGCCGTATTTTTTGTAATTAAATAACTAATTTTAAGTGAAGATGCCAAAATCAAATGTGAAGAAGCCAGATGACAAAGCTGAAACGGGAGGATGGCAGCATAGCGTCGACCAAAGCAGAGGTTTTAGGCGAGATCGAGAGGTTCTATGGACAGTTATACACTTCGGTCGCAAAGCCCGTTGACCGCTTGGTAGGAGATCCCAGAGCCAAGCTGTCCCGACATTATACCGAAGATATCCCGGACATCAGTCTGTACGAGATTAGGATGGCCCTGAAGCAGCTTAAGAACAACAAGGCGCCGGGCGAGGACGGAATCACTTCAGAGCTTCTGAGAGCGGGTGGAACACCGGTACTTAAAGTCCTCCAGAAGCTCTTTAATTCTGTCCTCTCTGAGGGCAAAACGCCTGAAACATGGAGTAGAGGTGAGGTGGTGCTGTTCTTCAAAAAAGGTGATAACAGCCTATTGAAGAACTACAGACCCATCACGCTTCTAAGTCATGTTTATAAGCTGTTTTCAAGGGTTATCACGAACCGTCTCGAACACAGACTTGATGACTTCCAGCCTCCCGAACAAGCCGGTTTCCGAAGAGGCTATAGTACCATAGACCACATCCATACGCTGCGGCAAGTTATACAGAAGACCGAAGAGTATAACTTGCCATTATGCTTAGCGTTTGTGGACTATGAGAAAGCCTTCGATTCGGTGGAAACATGGGCGGTACTTGAGTCACTCCAGCGATGCCGTATTGACTATCGGTACATCGAGGTGTTGAAGTGCTTGTATAATAACGCCACCATGTCGGTCCGAGTACAGGAGCAGAGCACGAAGGCGATTCCATTGAGAAGAGGCGTAAGACAGGGGGACGTTATCTCCCCGAAACTATTTACTGCCGCAATGGAAGACGCCTTCAAGCTCCTGGAATGGCAAGGACTTGGCATCAACATCAACGGCGAATACATCACTCACCTTCGGTTTGCCGACGACATCGTAGTCATGGCAAAGTCGATGGAGGAACTCAGCATGATGCTCGATGGCCTCGACCGAGTTTCACAACGGGTGGGCTTGAAAATGAACATGGACAAGACGAAAATTATGTCAAATGCCAATGTTGTGCCCACCCCAGTCTCTGTTGGAAACTCGGTACTCGAAGTTGTTGACTCATATATCTACTTAGGACAAGTGGTCCAGTTAGGTAGGTCCAACTTCGAGAAAGAGGTCAACCGCCGAATCCAACTCGGTTGGGCAGCGTTCGGGAAACTACGCAATGTCTTTTCGTCCGACATACCTCAGTGCCTCAAGACGAAAGTCTTCAACCAATGTGTGTTACCAGTGATGAGTTACGGCACCGAAACGTGGTCTTTCACTATCGGCCTCATCTCAAAGCTCAAAGTCGCTCAACGAGCTATGGAGAGGGCTATGCTAGGTGTTTCTCTACGTGATCGAATCCGAAATGAGGAGATCCGTAGACGAACTAAAGTCACCGATATAGCCCACCGGATTAGCAAGCTGAAGTGGCAATGGGCAGGCCATATTGCTCGCAGAGCAGATGGCCGATGGGGTCGAAAAGTACTAGAGTGGAGACCACGGACTAGCAAGCGCAGCGTAGGACGTCCACCAGCAAGGTGGACAGACGACCTTATAAAGGTCGCCGGAAGACGCTGGATGCAGGTCGCTTCCAACCGGTATAAGTGGAAATCAAAAGGGGAGGCCTATGTTCAGCAGTGGACGTCCTACGGCTGAGATGATGATGATGATGATGAAGTGAAGATGAAGTTTTTGTAGTAAATACAAAGAAACCCCAATTGTTTTGGTTAAAAGATCTTTACAAACAGACGTGACAACCAACGAAAAATATGAAATCCTTAAGAAGTAGAAAATACTCCGTTAAGCCGAGAAAGATTTTAGCATTTTATATTTCAGTACGAGAATATCACATAAACTATAATGACTACCAGTAGGCAGTAGGTAATTATTCGAACAATCAAGATAATAATATACAAAGAGCAACAATTTATTGAGAAGAAATCGGCGCAGCCCGTTGTATCGGATCCGTCGTCGGTCCCTCCGACGTCCGTTATTGGGAACTCTGGGCTTACGCAACCAATTTAGACGGCACATTCAAATTTATGCCGTATACTATTGTAATAAGGGCGGAGTATACGGCAGAGATAAAGTTGTTAAGTTATACGGAAGCGGCCTAATGACGACATGGACTACAATAGCACGTGTGGCCCTTGTTATTGGTATCTGACCTGACCGCTACGAGCGATTTGTCTAAATGAGATCCGGACCTCTTCTCCGATGCTTTGTTATTTTTTTCGTACGTTGCCCCTTGCTTGTGACATATTATTTTATTTTTTTTTATTTTTTATTTTATTTATTGGGGAAAACAAACAATTACACATTAAAAATTACAATAAGATAGAATAAAGACATAATACAAATGTGAAATCAACCACGTTCTCCACAGATACTCAATGAGACAGTTTGGTACATAAATTAATAATAGTGTTACAGACAGTAAAAAAGATGAAAGATGAAAATTAGCAGTAACAACAAATACAATAGAATAAAATACAAATAGAAGAATAACAAAGCCCAAAGATGATTTTACAGCGCCACATAGTGAGACTACAGTGTCACATTAATGTTTCAGCATGTCCAGCAACATGAGCCTAAACTTTCTTTGCGGTAAACCAAATAAATCTAGACTGCTGAAATTACCATTATAATTGCTGGTGAGGCGACGAAGAGGCGCACGCAAGCCGGCATTTGTACGACAGGTAGTAGTGGCAAATACAGGACGTGCGCGCACCTCACGTCCCTGGCATGTTCTGGGAACTATATAACACAGTCTGTTTGTAATGTCCAGACAATCATATGAATTATTGCATAAGTCATACAAAAATATAGTCTCTAGAAAGGTGCGCCTTGAACTTAACGAGAGCAGATTAAATTTTTTGAGTAAATCATTATAAGAGAGATAACAATTTTTAAAACAACGATAATGTATAGATTTTAAAAATTTACGTTGTATGCTTTCTACACTGTCAATGTATTTATTGTAGTAGGGGTTCCACACAGGTACTGCATATTCCAATTGTGACCTAACTAATGACCGATAGAGGTACAAGTATGTACTGGGATGCTTAAATTCTGTGGCTGATCTCATCACAAATCCGTACATACGATAAGCATTATTAACAATTTTATTGACATGTACGTCCAAATGCAGTTTGTTGTCAAGTAGTATTCCCAGGTCGCGAATCAAACTCTCCCTTGACAGAGTTTCACTTTGTATTGTATAGGGATAATTGAATACATTTTTATTTTTGGTGAAGCTAATACAACAACATTTAGAGATATTGAGTTGGAGTTTGTTTCTAGCGCAAAAATCTGTAAAACGATTGAGATCTTCTTGAAGAAGTTGAGAGTCAAGCATAGTTTTGATTGGTCTGAAAACTTTAAGGTCATCTGCATAAAGTAAAAATTTAGAGTTAAGAAAGCACATGTCAATATCATTGATAAATATAATAAATAACAAAGGGCCCAATATCGAGCCTTGAGGCACCCCTGATGAAACAGTAATAGATTCGGAATAAAAACCATTAACTACCACCTTTTGCGTTCTATTTGTAATATACGAAGTAAACCAACGGAATAAGTCCCCACGAATGCCGTTAAAGGCCAATTTGCCTAGAAGTAATTCATGATCGACCTTGTCAAAGGCTTTACGGAAATCAGTATAAATGGAGTCCACCTGTACACGTGTATCTAAATTATTGAATAAATAATCAGTATATTCAATCAAATTAGTAGTTGTCGATCTTTTTTTGACGAATCCATGCTGTTGCTTAATAATCTGATCGTGGATAATCGGATACAGTTGATCGTGGACAAGCCTCTCGAAAAGCTTTGACAAGGCCGATAGAATGGAAATAGGACGGTAGTTCTCAACGTCATCTTTTGGACCAGATTTGTGGACAGGGGTGATATTGGCTCGTTTCCACACTTCGGGGAATGTTCCTTGGCTCAAACATTTATTATAGATAATATAAAGTGGAAGAGTCAAAGTGTCAGCGGTGTTTTTAAGGAAAAGTGGTGGGATGCCATCCGGTCCCGCGCCCTTAGTACAGTCCACGGATTTAAGAGCGTTGCGTACCTGTTCAATACTGATCACAATATTGCTAATGAGACGACTATTCTTGGCCTCGTCGAAGGTCTGCTGCTGCACATTGTTGACAGTGGAAGGCTCATAAACAGAATGGAAGAATTTTAAAAACAGATTACAGATTTCCTCTGGACTGTTAGACGACTGTCCCTCGTAATGCATGGTTGAGGGAATGGAATCAGTAGATTTGCGGTTCGATATAAAAGTCCAGAAATATTTAGTGTTGACTTTTATGCTATCCTCAACTGATTTTATGTATAGGCAATAACATGCTTTAGATTCAGTTTGAAATCTAGACCTATAAAGACAAAATTGTTCGTAATCTGATAAATTTTGATACATCTTCCATTTACACCAAGCCTTAGTTTTGTTTTTAAATATATGTATCAATGATGGTGTGAACCAGACCGGATATTTAGAGGACCTTACCGATGTTAAGGGAACATGAGCCTTAATAACCCTGAAAATAACTTCATAAAATGTATTTACGGAATCTTCTGCACATTGCCCCTGCAATAATTCGCTCCAGTTAATTTCGTCCAAATCACGATTAATTTCATCGTAATTCGCCTTATAGTAATTGTATCTTTGTATTGATTTACGAATCATAGCTCGGTTACCCAAATTGAAAGAAACTAAAATACATAGAGGCGGGTGATAAGAATCGGAGGTTAATAGTGTGTCAGTGGGTGTTATGACAGAACATTCATTGTTACTGATCACCAAATCCAAAATTTTTCCGGTCGAGTTTTTTATTTTGTTATACTGGTAGGCATTAAATATGGACATAAAAATACTCATGTGTCTAGTAATTGAAGAGTTACTATTATTTAAGTCTTGAATGGTAGAACCTAAACCTCCAGTAGCTAGCCAATCAATGTTGGGCAGATTGTAATCACCAAACATATAGAAATTCTGAACATTTCCACTCTCAACAACTGCTTGCAAAAGCTCCAAATATGCAACATAAAGACTTTCGGGAGTTTTTGGTGGAATGTATGCTGAACATATGATATCGTACTTTCCTCTCGTTGCGCTCGGGATACGTACAATTACATGTTCAATGTGTTGGTTTAATAAAATAGTGGGCTCAATTGTGACAGATCCCAGTCCCTTCAGTATCGCAATAAGAGTGCCACCACCATCCTTCTTTAGTGTAGCCTTGCGATCACGATCACACCTATATACGGAATATCGTTTATCAATAAACTCCGAGTCGAGAATTTCAGGGGTTAACCATGTCTCCGTTAGTATTATGATGTCGTAGCAGTTGGATAAAATATTCATAAACAGAACATGCAGTTTTGTGCGAAGCCCCCTGCAATTCTGATAATATATTACTAATTTATCAGCCATAATCATAGATAAAAACTCTAAGCAGTAAATTTGAATAAGTCTGAGCAGGCATAGAATCAATAGTTCTTGTTAAAAAGCGACATATTATTACAGATAATTTTGTGATTGAAGCATACAACCTTAAGTCTAGTACGTTTAAAATAAGCAATAAATATAATGTAAAATTGTAAAATCTCTCTCTTACACAAAATAGCAAGTAGTTACGATACACGGATAACAAAACAATGAAAAAGTAAAAAGAAGCTACGCAAAGCATGAGAACAGTATATTGTAAAACTGCACAATTTATGAAAACGTATGAACTGGGCACATGCGAGATATATACAATTAAAAAGTATAAAATTGAAAAGCAAACAAACACATCATGGAGTTCATTATTCGTCCCCAATGATAGAATCGTCCTTAGGTGTAGATTCGTCTCTAGTGGCAGCGGCCCCAGGTTTGATCTTACTAAGATCTTGGTGTGACCGAATGGCGAAAGACTTCGTTTGTTCTTTTTCACGGACGAGTATAGTACCATGCTTAACCCACACAAATTTGTAATTATGTTGAGCAGCGACATTTTTACATTCACGAAATAATTGCTTTCTTTTTAACGTGATATGTTCATGCATAAATATACGAAATGATGTTCCAGAGATACCCAGTTGTTCAGACGTCAGTCCCTTACATAAACGAAAGGCGCTAAGGAAATTGTCACGCAAAATACGTGAGGCCAGTTTCACGACAATGTTTTTTGGTTTGTTATTATTCTGGTGCGCATGAGGAACCCGATGTATTGATATTATATCCTTGATGTTGATATTAAAATTTATTTTAGAGCCAATTTTTTCCAATATTGTAAGTAAATTTTCATGGCGTCTCTCAGGCACATTACATAGCTCCAAGTTGCATTGCCTGGCATTTTGGTCCAAGTAGTCTATTTTCAACATGAGATCGTAGATCAAGCCGTTTGTTTCATCCTCCTTCTTCCGAATGCGCGTTTTTAAATCAGTCTGTTCATCAGACAGCCATTGAACGTTGCTCTGCACTGCGGCTAAGTCATTTGATAAACAGTTGTATTTTCCATCAAGTTCCGTTAGTTGATTCGTAAGCCGAGATTGTTCTAGGCGAATAGACGAAATTTCGTTTCTAATTTCGGAAGTCACCAATGTAATAGCAGTAATCTCGCCTTTAATATTCAGAACATTGTCAGAAATAGTACTGATTCGTGCATCAAGCTCCTTGCGCCACTCTGTCAGAGTATTTTTAAAGTCTAGTGATAACATTTTAAGCGCTTGCGCAAATTCACTTTCTGGTTGTTTACGTTTGCAGCGTACAGACACACTTTGTTCGTCACTAGTTTCAAGCGCCTTAATTAAATCGGAATCAGAATGAGACAATTCTTTCTCGGTTGGATTCATGTTTAGTAGGTTTTGGTTAATATCAATACAAATAATACAAGACAAATTTTAAAGAAGTTAAAAAAAGTCTATGTCTCTGGTGGGACTCGATCCAACGACCACTCCGTGCGATGAAGTGTAGCGTCTTATGCCGCTCCGCTAAAGTTTTGTTACGTGGGCTGGCGAAATTTGTGATCGCAATGCGTAGCGCGTTAGATTATGCGCAGGCGACAACGGGGGCAGTGGTGGTCAGCGCGGGAGGTATCGAGTGCTTTGCGGGTTGTCGTAGGTCAGGGACAAAGTTCGTTAATACACTTTTCAAATTTAAGATTTTTTACTCACAGTTTATAATCAATGTAACTTTGTTTTATCCAAGCGGATCACTATAATAATTCACAGTTCGATAGGTCACCACACTGGCTTCAAGTAAAGAGTATTTTATTGATACTACTTTCACTATAAACTACTTTACTGATTTAAAATCCGAGGAGCAAAAACAACAACGATGTGTGTTACCAATAGCGTACGACGTATATTCGTAGGAATTGCTCGTTTTCCCTGATTTTATACTTGTCAGTTGATGACTGCTGGGCTTCTTATCGTAGATCTAAAAAGATCACCTTCTCAAGACTAGTTTTATCATTAATTTATTGAAGTTCTCAAACAAATAGTTCTCGTAATTTCTAACACCTATGTAGGCATTACTCTTGTTTGTTTCCCTTAATGGCCGGAAAGTGTTACTTAAGCGAAATACCAAAACTTCCTTCAAATAATTCACATGATTTATTATCAAAAGTAAATGATGATGTTGCTCCAAAACTAGGTGATATATTAAGAAACCTTTACCTAACATTAAACTATAATGAAATAACGCTGTTAAATAGAGAAGTTTAAGGAACGAATGCCTTTGGGCCTAGATTTTGTGGTGGGATGCATCATGGGAATTTGAGCTTATAGTGGTAAAGGTTAGGGGTTACAATAGCTGTACTGTGAACAGTTATAGGTACGTGGGACCACCGCAACTACCGTAATCCCGTATACCGACGATTAATCTTCGTTCCGGCTCTCACGAGGTGGTTTGTTGTGGGTAAATTTGTGGGGATGGCTATGATTTGCTGGCCATGGGCCCCGCGGGCCGAGTTCGTCATTTATTAATCCTTTGTTGGTTTAATCGCCTCTTTTATCGATGCTAGATTAGGAGCACGACGCGACGTAAAGCCAAATTGATAACTAATGGAGGCTAAACCGACAATTATAACTGAAATCGTGAAACAACGATTGTGTCATAATTTCACTACGATATTTATGGATCATTCGAGTTATTTTTGGAATAGTTCAAGTTTTATACAATTATCGTTAGTTCGTGAACATTTATACGAACTCAATAATAAATATTGTAAATCTCACAACATCAGAAAGCAGCAGTATAAAAACAAAAAATCAGTAATAACATCCAAAAATACGATAATTACACGTGTATGTGACTTGAATATTTGAACACAGTTCTCTGAACGTAAACATACACATTAGGTGCGCATTGTTTTTTAGTAATTTGTGGTGTATCGTAGGCAAAGCGCGGAGGGCGGCCTGTGTCACGTGACGCCCCGCCCGCCTAATGTTTCACTCGCGTTACTGTGACAACTTCTACCTTTTACCAAATTGTATTTTCGTGTTCGGCCGAGTTTTCCTTATAAATACTGTCATTAAGACAGCGACACGGTGACAGGTGCTAATGTTTGGGAAAGTATCGAACCCATTTGTAAATAATGTAAACAATATATGTTATGACTTATGACATTTACTGACACCTCGTGAGATTGAAATCGATTTTAATTTTACCGAGGAACAATATTCCGTTCGTGGTGAATTCAGGAACAATGATATAACAGAAAAACTTGTAATCCTATTTAATACTTGTAACAATATACACGAATGCTAATTCCCATAAGCAGATTGATAAATTCTCAAGTAAATTATATAGCTCGATCTCATATGCCGAGGGTATTAAACGGATAAAGTATAAGCCCACGAATGATGTTAGATACGACTATAACGACAAGAACTTCCACGAATAAATTAGTAAGAGGGGAATTGTGGAGCGGGCAAACCGCTTGTTATCTCCATTCGCGATTTTACAGCTCCAAGGGAACAAAATCTTTGGAGTAATTATTCGAATTTGGAGTTTGAGGGACGCCGAATAAAAAAACGCTGCGGCATTTTTTTACACAAAAATGTTCGAGGAGAATTTATGTACCAACATGTAGGCACGATAGCGACGGAATGTCAGTGTTAAAATGTCGAGACAAAAATATAACTCAGTGTTAATTTTTATCAGCGTCGGCGGCGCTGAAAGGTGTCATTGAGGTTGTCCGATATCGCATCCGTAAAATATACATAGCTCATGGCGGTAACTTTAAAATGGGCCCTAAAAGAGAAGAGGAAGGTAGCACCCGGGGCGTCATTATGAAGCCCCACGTCATTTGTTTATTAAACATCCTGCGAGGTGGAACAAAATAATGGCACGGTAGACTTTGTCACGGCCGCTTTACCCTGAAATTAAATCGTAATGATGATGCGAACCTCACTCGCCGTCGTTTTCGGCACCCCCCCCCTACCCCTCCCAACCCACAGTTATTAAGTCCCGTGTCGTCTTGAGGTCAAAATGAATAGGTTTTTTTAAAAGCCCACCCGGTATGACAACTGTCATAGTTATGAAAGGAATCGCGTTGAGTGGTCTACCGAGGTTACATAGAAAATGAAAAAATGCGACGGTTTTTCATACTTTGTAGGCGAAACCATTTTGTAACGAAGTGGATATGTATGTACTGCCTTTATTTACTAATAGAACTTTGACATTTATGTAAGGGAATCTCAGGAGATGTTGCCAGACGTAGGTAATAGAAATAAACGGGAGAAATCTTATTTTAGTTTTTCGTATTGTTCAGTTTTTATAGATCTTTTTGTTCTGTCCATATTAGCTTTCGTGGGTACACGAGAATATGAAAGAGACTAATTGAAAACTCCACAAGTAACAACAGGGAACCCATACTTAGCTAAAGAAGACTTTGCAATAGGAAATTGAAATTATCAGCAGACCGTTAAGATTTATTTCGGCTTCAACGAAAGAATTTTAATTAAAAACTTGTTAAAAATATTCGCAAAGAATATGTAATCTGTTGTTAGATGAATTATTTCATAATTGGTCGTTAATTGTGCCCAAATTAGAGAGTTTGCAAACTTTTTTTATAACTTATCTAAGATAATTATAGAATTTCAGAGTACTTACTTACTTACTTGAATTTTTCAGCTTTTTTGTTTCGAGATTAAAATAGAGAGATGATACGGTATAATATTTTGATGTTTTTGACAAATGTTTTTTTTTACATAAAACTTAAGATGACTACTTAAGATATCTTCTGTTTCAATAGACTTTATTTGCATGTCATAGAAAACACACAGTGTAAGTAATTATTACATATCATTCGCGGGAATATCTAGGCGGTAACATTCTTAAGCTATTGTCAAACAGACAGGCGAAGCGAATGCGATCCGAAGCGTTCGCCACGCCTGTCTGTTTGACAATAGCTTAAAACATTAAATTGTAGACTATTAAAAATTAAATTGTACAAGTGGTTAAATGAATGTAATTTTTATAGCTTAAAAGTATTCATAGATAAAAAAAATAATTGAACTCTATCGCGTTCTGCAAAATAAAAAAATTGCATACTATGTTGTACCCTAGCTAAACATATTATGATACTTGAACTCGTACTAAATTTTATTCTACACCATTGTATACCATGTTTAAGGGCTGGTTTTTCAATAGTCAGTTAAGCGTTACCTGAGGAATAAAAATAACGGTATGACATATTTTCCATAGATAAGCTGTCAAACCGCCATTTTTATTCCTCAGTTAACGGATAACTGACTTTTGAAAAACCAGCCCTAAAGCAAATAAATGATTTGATTTGATTAGAACAGTTCACAGTCCTCATTTGATGAAATTAATAATAAAAAAATAATATAGTTATAGTACCACGACAACTCTTTATGAATGTTTGCAAAAGCTTCCCGATACGGGTGAGTCATGTTCCATGTTTGTTTACTAATTAGGATTAAGAAAGAAAAACAAGCCTACCTTCCTTTAAAACTTTCCCAAAACATGACTCCATTTTTCAAGGAACGCGTCCTGAAAACAGCTCCAGGCGATCCTGGTCCGTATTCAATTAGCAGACGTGATTAAATTTTTACGCGACTTTAAAAATACTTCCCATATAACCTACCTCAGAAATTTAAGTACCTTCTATCAACCAACAATTTTATTAGCATAAAAAAGTTTAAACCTACCAACTTAAGGTTTAATGAATTTGTATTTTAATGGAGAAATTATGTCCAAAGTACTCGTATTTAATTACTTTTTATTTTAGTTTGCTTTTGTTATTTAGTGGAACTAGGGGAATTTAAATTTATGACTTATATTTAATAGGTAGTTCGGTAAGTAACTGTATAATAAATTAATCAGCGTGGGTCTATATTAAGAGCGCAACCTACACACACTTTTATTCGAACTTTACTTAATATTATAAAAAACTTAGCAATCACTTTGAAAAATCGTCTTTTTTTAAAGATTGACTAGTTGAAGGGAATTTTAATGTAAGAGAATGTTAAATACCTAAGTATCTAATAATTTTAATGGACATAAGCAACAGTAAATCATTTAATTTCCAAGTAACTTCAGCTCAAGTCTAGTAATTATAACTTTTAGTTGGACAAGTTGTAGCAAGAGGTATATAGCTAAGTTTTCATTTATATTTTACTACGTTTTTTTGCGTTTTCGGCGTCCAAAATATGCCTCTAAAATTTCCCTTACCGTTTTCTTTTTTGTTTCTAAAATAACTGAACTTCCAAGCGCAATTGAAGACCGACGTTCCACACAAACAAAACACACGAACCTCCGCGAACAGAAAAATAGGATTACGTGCACTCGTCCACGCCAATTATACCCGCGATGCATGCAAAACGACTCGAATCAGAGTCTGTAGTGCCGACTTGTGTCAGCAACTTCAAGTACAAACATAAATCTACAACAAACCCCTCTAGGGAATAAGTGTGGAGTAATTTGCGAGCACACGAGCTTGCTTCGTCGCGAACATTAACTATTAAATTCGTTGCATATTAAACTAGAACCTTAGTGTATTCCAGACCCACCTGAACGCTAGGTTCGTTCTCGCGAGGCTCTTCAATGCTTCTTAAGTAACTTATGAGTTTTGGAAGTTTACGAGAATCGATATTGAGATGTGGGGCCGTTTGTTGCGGTGGAGTTGTCTGCAATATGTTGGTGACTAAATAACTTAGTGACATCAGACACATCAGACGCCTTGAAATACTGACCTGAGGGCAAAACGAGCGGCCCTAGTGAACGGCAATTGAAATAGAAAAGAATGTCGTTGCAAATCGTTGTCGAAACAAGGAATACTTTGAAACCGATATGAAAAGTTAGACTACAGAATTCGAAAAATAAAATTCCAACGAATTTAATTCCAAAACAAGAAACAAATGAGACGAACCATCGACTTCAAGGGTGCAAATCTCAGGTGATTCGAAAGTTCTCAAAGGAAGGAGAAGTTATGTCGAAAAATGCCCTCTTTGTTTGAGACAGGGAACAGGCCCACTCTCTGGTTGAGAGTACGGAACCCCACTTGACACGCTTCATTTTTACCTTTTCTTTAAATTGAAACTGGAGCGAGGGTGCTCTTTCTATGCGCCGTGTATCAGCCTTCATTATGAATTAACAAGATTTTTCAGAACATTATTTTATATTTTTAAACTCCCCCTCGTTTACTGGGCTACTTTGAAATTCCTTTGACCTGCCGAAGCATGTGTGAATAATGCTTGAATTGTTGAAACTTACCAAATGCTTTCTCAATACTAGCCACATGATCACTGACCGAAAAAAAGACAATATTTATTCGTTGCCCGTACCGAACTATTATGGTTTCCAAACTGGTCACAAAATAGTTGCTATTAAACAAGCAGCACGGAGTGGCTAGTTCCACGTGGTTCTTATAATCAGAACCGTTGTAATAGCGGTGTTCGAGCATATATCATCTTATTTCCCATAAAATTTCCCATGTTGGTGGATATTCTACGCGCACGGAGAACAACTTTTCCCATCGGGTGCGCTGCACTGCGGCCGTGGCAATGCACTTTCGCTGACCCCTTGGTTCCTCCCACGGCGACCATCTCTCTCACTCTCCCAACTTTCTCCGTGCACTGTCTCGCTCGCAAGCGGTTGCGCCTGCGCTTCCCGGGTACCGAGGTAATAACATTCTACGACGCGGTACGCCGCCGTGTGGAACGGGTTCTGTCGATGACTTCCACGATTATTTGTATGAAAGACAATGGTCAGCGTGTATGCGTTAAAGAGCTTGCCTTTAGATACAGTGATACAGGTAGATATTAAGTTGTGGATGTGTTAGCAGTCATTAACAGCGAGCATCGTAATTTTAGACAGTTAAAATTCTGAACACCGCTGTTCAATTGGCTGGAAAATAATATTTTAAAACCACTCGTTTGTCATCTGAAATCTTCAAGAAATTGTGTATGGAAAGGAAGTTCCAAGTGACTACAACAAACTTGTAGTTAAATCTCAACAATATAACACATAAGCAAAGCAGTTTCAGAATATACGAGCAATTGAGCAGTCGTGGATTCAGTCGCCGTAAGTGGAATAACTTTCTTGGTTACGAGAGCGTCTCGACTGTCTTTGTTAACGCCCTATACAGTTACGCTTATCTAGTTGCATTCCAGGTGAATGATCTTCGCACACGATATTCTTAAAGTTTAACTCGCGAGACGACAAACCTCGCAGACGTCAGCCTGCATAATATTATACAGGTATTTACTGCGCACCTGCATCCGAACATACATTTAATTTTTCTAAATTTCATGCTCCGTCCATGGAACTGGTACAGTATCACAAACGTGACTCAAGTTACGGATTACGTGGGAGAGCACTGGAATGGTTTGAACAGCTTGCTGGGGTTATACTAAGTGTGCAATCGGGCGTCACTGGTATTTCGACTTTATCTATCAAAAATTTAGGATGACATTCGTTAGTATCACACTCGGGGGGACGTCGTTCTAGGCTTGCGAGCATATCGCCTAGTGAGCTTCCAAACGTTCCAACAGAGATGTGACAGTCACTGTATTATGACACGTAGGGCCCAGGGTTTGGGTGCACATTCGATCGCAGGAGCAGTGCTCGTACGAGGGAATGCGTCTGGCAACATTCCATCGCACAATGAGTAATTTAAAAATTCAAAAACTCGTCGAGGCTCGGCGTGCGCGAGGTGAGGCGATCCAACGAGTGCCGCACTGCAATTGAGACTGTTATCTGCCTGCATGCTGCTACACAACGTACATACATACGAGGGAATAATCCGCGTCGCTGAATAACACGGTTACCTAAATATAAACTCAGCTATCGAAACGTACGCTGCAATCGAATAGAAACGAAATTGTAACTGCAAATAAAAGCCAGCGATTCGTTACAATATAAGTTCATATCTTATTCCGCGAACATTCGAGTAGGAGGAGATCAGAGCAGCGCACCGGAAGGGTTTCTTGAATCTAATATCGGATGGAAGTAAAAAAGGAATGAGATAGTTATACGTGAAACGCGATCTCATTGCTAATTGGTAAACATACGGCGAACAAATTGCGCGCGATCGTCCGAAGCTAGCTCTACTATTTTTAAATGAAATTCTTTTCACTCATATATTCCCAAGCACAATTACATCGTAGTCCAGTAACGTTGGTTTTTGGAATTCCCAAACAGGTTGTAGAATTTGATTGCGATTTAATTATTCAGCATTCATTCGATGCATATCCTACATGTCGATTCACAGGGAAGTGTTGTCATATTTCAATCATTCATAGGTTACTACCTACTCAGTACTCATACTACTATATTTTATTTGCTTTAATTTCCACAGTATTTTATGCTGTGCGCACTTAGCGTTGAGAGAATTATTAACGAAGCTTGATTATAATTTCCGTAAAGAAAACTATAATTAAAAGTTATGAATATAGCATAATTTTTAAATTAATATATCAACATACTTTTCGTATTAAATAAAAGTAATAAGCGATGTTGAAACTTAAAAACTATAAATGATGTAATTACAGTTATTAGTAATTATAAACTCGAGGTGTACGAACGAATCTTGAGACTTAACCAGCTCGAAAATGGTTCATCGTTTGCAAGATAAACCTGGACCTAATATTTTTTACAGCAGAGTTTAAAATAGCTTGATTGCGGCAGTTTAATTTACCAGAGATGGATGTTTGAGTAGGAACTTGAATCTTAGTGGGTGGTTTTTAAGTTTCAATTTAGCGGAACGTTGAAGGCTGCAGGGAATATTGGACACTGAATCAGAATGCGAGAGTTTTAAATTCATTGGAGTTACATTTGGACTTTTTCGCCGACGGGTGCAATGGGAACATGTTAGAGTGAGGTGGTAAAAACTCGGCCGTAATTAGTCTTTGGATCCGAACCGTGAACAGATGCGGGGGAGGGCTGAGTGCCCGCGGAGGGCTGCTGCGTCCAACTCTCTCTGCTGAATTAAATTTTTTCGATGGCTTCGGGGCTCGGGCAATATTTTTGCTATATATTAGAATTTGTTTGAATTGGTCAAACATTGAATCGTGTTTTACTTTGAAACAAGTGACTAGTGAGATATTTGATCTGTAAGTTCTACGCTGCTTGTTTTATGAATGAAGTTGTAAAACATGGTACGGGGTTTAGTGTTATCTTATCTTCTAAGCTCCAACAACATCTACTTACTAAGTTTTCTCAAGGAAAGTTAATATAGACACGTCATTATACTCGCAGCTAAAGGTATGACTACATTATACCAAGCCGCAGCTGGGCGCATTGCAGCGCATTAATCCACACGAATCACTTCTACACATTTTACGAACGTACAGTTATGTAGGTATAGTAATAAAAAGTCAACGATGCGCTGCAGGCCCCCTACACTCTAATATACTCATACCTTTTCCATCTCCGTCAGTGAAAAAGCATAAAGTTTTAGTGATATAAATCATTTTTACTGCTCCTTTTTTTCTCATAAACATCAAATCTAATAAGCTATTTATACAACACTATTCCGAATGATCCCCCAGTAATAATTGTTTTGACGAAACGCTTCAAGGAGTGTGGGAAGTTCCGTTTGTCATATTTGAATGAAACTACAGTTGCAAACGCCATGTTGAGGCTATTCCAAGAAAAGAAGTAGAAATTGGATTTAAAAGTAAAAATATGTATTTACGCAAGTGTAGCGTCCGCAGAAAAAAAACGCGGCAACTTTTAGCGAAGTACGACTCTCGCTTTGATACTTCTACAAGTATGAAAAAGTCTTGTTGATTAGCTCTTGGAGTTTTTATTTCGACGTATCTTTTACTTTTTTCGTCTTATTACGATTTTGAACAACTTTCGTGGTCCTTCAAGTTTTCCGTATAAAATAATATTAGGGAAACAAATTTGCTAACAAATAGGCGATTCATTTTGACATTTCGCTTAAATAATTCTTTGAATTTAGGCGAAGTTTGATAAAAAAAATAATAACTTAGAGTGAAAATTGTGCATAGCAGAGATTTTTAATTGTATACCACCACCAATCCAAACATTTTTACAACTACAACCCAAGCCACATAAAAGTTATCAAAACATTGCCAATAAAAGCGTGTTCACATGAAGTATTCAAACTATTTTTGAATGATAGAACGGCGTGATTGAGGAGAGCCAGTGTGAACACGATAACTTTTGAAATGGACTCACCGTATCGGACGCTGTGTAGCGCCCGCTGCTGCACTCAAGTAGTGAAGATTCACTCACCTGGAAACAAAAGAGAAATATTGTTACTACTAGTAGTTCGTATGAACCGATTCCTGGTACATTTCACGCGGGGAACAATTGCTCCGATTCTATGGAAACCTGGTACTGCGGATTCAATCGCACGATGTCGAGATGAGTCGTTGTGTTATGTTTTTTTCGGTGAACTTCAGAAGGCACTTTTATGTTATTTTAGCGTGAACATCTTTTTTGAGTAGGTATTTCCTGGAATATTCTTGTTCTTCATGACATAGGTACAGTCAGCATCAAAAGTTGCTGACCACATTCAGATTTTTTAAATCGCCGTACACCGTATTAATAAGAAATAATACGGTGTACAGCCATTTTGAAAATATGAATGTGGTCAGTAACTTTCGATGCTGACTGTACTCCTTTTTAAAATATACCTTACATGTAGGTATTACGATGCATTGTCATTGCTTTTTGCATTCAAATCTTTTATATTGTGACTGCGTAAGGGGTAACTACAAGAAGTATTTAAAATCACTTTAATATTTTCACAAAGAAACTATTGGAGACTTTCCTGAAATATTTCGTTAATTTACAATAGACAATTGCGAACTAAAAGCTGTGCGTCCTTTGTGCCGCTCCCTGTGTCTTCAGATTCACTGAACTGATTCTAATCGGATGTTTTTCCTGTCTTTTGCTTGTTTTTGCTACTCAAGGGCTTGTCTGTAAGCGTCCGGGATTTTATTAGCAATGAACATTCAATTATACGATTGTATTTATTTATTTATGTAAACCTTTATTTGTGTTTGGAATTTTGGGGATTTTCTTTGTTTTTTTTTTGTTGTTTTTGTTTTGCATGCTTTCTTCTGAAAACAAAAAGTATCCTACATCCTTATCCAGATCAGAAGCGTGTTTAACTGAAATACACAAATCAAAAACAGTTTGCGATCAATTTGAAAAATCAAAATCTTTTTTGATACAGTGGATTTTATTATTTCTTCATCTTTCAATTCTGTATTTAAAAATATATACCTATGTATTTAGAAAATGAAACAATGAAACAGTTCAATTGTTTATCCATAAAATTTTGAAAATATAGCAAACTTATGCCAGTGATCACAAACTTTTTTGATGTGTTTGTGTGTACTCGTACTTGACAAACATTCGCATTGATGTATAAAAGTACCTAAAGTACCTAAGTTCTTAAAGTTGTTAAGACACATTAAATACAAGATACAGTTTCACAAATACCAAGCTATATTTAAAGCGACAGCCATGCTCTAAAAAACGTAATCTAACTGAACCTTAGCTGCCTCATTAGTCTAATGGTCGCGGATTCGAAAAGTGTTGCGCGGATTTTCTGACAAGAAATTTTCAGTAGCAGTCTGTGGTTAGAAATTGAACTGGCTATATAATTACGCTTGCTTTTATGATAATAGCAGTTTCATGATTACAATACCTGATTTACCTACATAATTAAAGAACAGTTTATAGTATAAGGTCCGACCTAAGTTGTTTGGGAGAAATTGCTGAGTTAATAATCACCCATTATATGTGTATGCCCGTTTACATGGGCACTAACAGACACTTTAATGAATGGCTGAGTCATATCACTGTTGAAAATTCAAATATGGACGTTTTTTTTTTCATAGTGTGGTAAAATCATCAAATGAGTCCTCCCGTCCTGCCCGGGGTGGGAGGACTCATTTGATGATTTTACTGTCACTGACTGTCAGACTCGTACTGACTAAAATCCACGGTGTCCTTCAATAGCCCTTTTATGTTCCAGGGTAACGGTAATGAGATAAGTCCCGCGACCCCGGCAGGCTTTGGCCCTCTAAAGGGGGGCCCCGTCATTATGCTGACGCTCTTTGAGGCGCGCGTGGAAAACAACGCGCCGTCAACCCGGGCATAGTCCATGGTCGGACAGCGAGTTGCCCTTTTCTCGACGACCGCATATCCGCGCCTACGGTGGCCGGAGATCGTCTTGCAACGTCCGTCGCCGTGGGCGACCACCACTGCGACTGGGGCGGAGGGAGGACGCTGTCCTCTCCCTCACGCGGCCCGCCTCCACTTTCGCGAGCATTACTGCTTCGCAGAAGGAGGCGACCGCTTCCCATTCCGTCTCGCCCCGCAGCATGGCCGCGACCAATGCCGGGCGCGAGAGGTCTCCGCCTGTCGCCGCCGTGAGGACACGTCGGTGCTCTGCCCAAGCTGGGCAGTCTTGCACCGTATGCTCTACTGTGTCCTCCGGGCGATCCTCGAAGTGGTGACACCCAGGCGTTTCCTCCTTTCTCATCAGACACAGGTACCTCCCGAAACTTCCGTGTCCGGTGAGGACCTGCGTCATGCGGTAGGTCAGGACGCCGTGACGCTATCCAGCCACTCCTCAAAGAGGGGTCTTACCGCCGCGATTGCGGCGTGCCCGAAATCTAGACGCTTAGTTGAACCACAGAATATATAATAGTACTGTTGAACTTTGTACTAAAATGTTGTAAAATTATCTTAATTGAAAAGATTGTTCATGGACTTTCTTGGTCATTCTTCTGCATAGAGACATACGATTTGGAATGTCTTGTGTCTGGGACTGTAGCATAACTTTTTTTTTTCGTTTTCCATATCCGGTAAAAATCTAACTCAGTTAGACTATTCCTTTTTATATATTTTAAATAATAGTGATTTTATTTTTAGCATTAACATTCATTAAACAAATCAATAATCGATCAATTAATGAATCATCCAAATAAACTTTTTCTCTAAAATCGACACAAATTCCACAATAAACACAATAAACACACAAAATGAGTAAATCTCGTATATTAAATGCATTATTTATAAAGCCGGTCACGGCTTCGTCCTATTCCGATTCATAGGGGTGGTCCACAATCCCCGCTTAACTTCATTATGAGAGCGAATTGCTAAACGTTCCCATTGTTGACCACGGCCCGGGGTTTAAGGGTGGTTAGTCATGCAAATAGACGTCAACTAGAAACAAGCTCTTGGGGATTCGGCGAATGCGTTCCGATGTTTCGGTCTGCGTCGTCGAGACGTCCGAGAAATTGAATCAGTTGAGGAGTGTATTTTATTTAGAGGATCGTTGCTTTAAGATAAAGTGGTTTGGATAGACGATTTTGTGGTTGAATGCGGTTATGTAGATTCGCCTTTGGTTTCTGCTTGCCTGGATTTTAGTCAATAAATATATCGGAAATCTCATGCTTGCTCGCTGTCTGTTGAGTTGATTTAGCTACTAAAATAAAATCTTTTAGTCCCATAACTATGTTATCATAATCAAGGTTCTATAGGGGAAATGTGATGATTTAAATGCAATAAAACTTTCTATAAAAATTATTTCAAATCTTAAAATCTTCACACCTTCGCCTAAACTAATTTCGCACTAAACGAAACAATTCTGTAACATATCTATTATGAAGCGCAGAGTAAACAATTCAATACTATGATATTTCACAGATATTTATTAGCTATAAACAGAAGGTAAACAACAGCTCAACAGTAACGTATTACCGATCGTTTCCCATTTGCCGTTCAATTTGGAAACATATTAGTTTGTCATTAAACTAACCCAAATCTGAACAGCTATTGTACCTAAAACAGAAAGTCGATCAAACGAGGGACCAGTTTAAAGGCCAAAATGATTTTCCGCTAATAAACGTTTAGCGTACAAAGGACGGTAATGGAGAATGGATTATGGTTCTCTGTTATTAATGCTGCTCAAATGAAGCCGAGCATAGAAACTCGATAGTAAGCATTATAGTGATGCGACAATCGAACACCGCTGAGATTATTTCGCCTATATCGAACAGTTCCATTATTGACGTATTAAGCGCTACGCTAATATACTTTGATAGAACATGCCCGAGTATGTCCCGCAACGAAGCACGATCAAATCGAACAATCTGACAAATATGTGCTAAGAAGAGTGCAGTGAATAAAGGATTATGTTCTAAATCCCCTAATAAAGGGCTATGGATAACAAAAGCAAAACCACGTCTTGAATTCTGCTGTTTTATTTTCAAACAAAAGGAGTAAAATACATCTAGACATGATCATCCCGTATGAACGGGAATCATTATGAGACACACACACACACATTACGGGAATCATCCCGTATGAACATTCCTCCAATCCCTTTCACGCGTTCCCTATTAAACTGAACATGTATGATTGGAAATATTGGTTCAGCTTCAATAAACATTAGTGAAATGCGCTGATGATGTTTTAGTACGTGGAATTTATGAATCAAATTTTAATCATGTTCATTGAAAGGCGTGAGATACGCCTCTCCTCGAAATATGTTTTATTTAACCGTTGATTGGTCATGATTGAAAACACTGGCATCATTAAACAAAAATACTGTTATTTACGTCTGAATTAATCTCACAGTCAACTGAAGCATGTAGCAGGATGTTTAATAAACTTTATTGACAATAAGTATCGGTAATCATGAGTCGACATGGAATTCTTCAGACATATATTTTGTTTTTGTATGGCGACCAATCATGGAAAAACTCTAAAGCTATTGTCAAACTGACAGACGAACCGAATGCGTGGCGTAGCGTTTTTGTTTGTAATGTATGGAATTGTTTGAAGCCTGTCACATAGAGTATCGGATCGCTTTCGCATTTTTATATGGCATGATTCGGTTCGGTTCGCTATCGCCTGTCTGTTTGACAAAGGCCTTAGTTAACATTTTTATCTTTTTTTTTAAATTTCTAACGATCTTATTCAACTTTACCTAATGATGTTGACAAAAAAGGGAGAAAACTTAGAGTTTGAAAGTAAACATCAACAATCAAAAGAGTGGTTTACATTCCATTAAAAGTTTTACAAGTGCCTGCCTAACTAACGTACTATACAAAAAATTTCTCTGAACAAAATAAATTCCAAATACTGTAAAAAAGAACATCAGAATAAAAACATAAGGTACAATTTTTTAAGGTTGGACGTATAAAACACGAATGAACATCTTACTATTTAAGCAACTCAACATACTAAAAACAGCATAATAAAAGTTAACGCTGTCTTCGTCAATCAAAAAGATCTTTAAACAAAATAGCTCGAAAACATTGCGACGAAAATTTTACAAAGGACGTCAGTCTAAGAAAATCCTCATTATTTGGAGTGCTGACACGCTGAACATTTGAACAAGTGAACATCAGCGGTGCCCGGGGCTGATCACAAGTTAATGCAGCTGAACTTGTTGCTCCGTCATGTCTTAAACTTAACCGTGTCTTAACTAATTACACGGACCGAACCATGTTTGCTTTGTAAATGTAAGATGAAGTTTCTGAATTTCGCTGTATGTATACGGTAGGTGTTCTGATGTAATGCTGGAAAACCAGTTTTTTGGTAGAAGGTTTCATAACAACATTGGCTGTGTGTTTTGAAAACATTCAAAACAGCTGTTTTCAGTTTGGTAGAACTAAACTCTAGTGGCGCCCACATGGGACTAAAGGGCCTCGATTGGCCGCCATTAGTTACCTGTTTATCAATTGTAATTTCATCTAGAAATAAGTTAATTGCAGAAGGATTATGAAATATGGCTGCTATAAAAATACAGCAATGAAATCAATTTTAGAGACTGCCTGCCTAGCCTAATCTTAACATAACTTCTCAGATAACAAAGTAACAAAGTTCTAATAAACTTTATTTTTACTAAATTCACCAGGTGAACACAATGTTTACATTTAACACAGTTTAATTTAATCAGATAACTAAGTTTGTCGTTCCCGAATATAACACTAACTTTTCGTTGCGAAATGTTAAAATAATTCGAATGTTAACAAATACGACGTGGAACAAAACAGCTGAATAGCGAAACCGTGAAATAGTCTCAGAGTCACCTTGTATTCAGTTCATTACCAGTCTACGTCGACTTACGTCATGCAATGTTCAAAACTTAATAAACTTTAAACAATACCCGGGAAGATGCGTTGTCAGAACTTCTAAAACTTGGAGTGAAACAGGCAACCGACGGAGCTACGCCCCTATTAAGATACACAATGTGTCTAATGTTTAATAACATACCTTCGCAATATGCGTAAGTGTACCTTATACCCGAGCAACTCATACAGAAACCGTAAGCTTAAGCTTTTGTCGCAAAATAATTTGACCGAGAAAAATACTTTACTTGAAGGTATGTCCCGAATAGTTTTACAACAAAGAGAGGCTTTCAATTTCATTAAATACAACAACAAAAAGATCAGATGGAAGTAATCACAGAACTGCTTCGAATTAGTTTTCACAATTTCAAAGGAAGCATTCCAAGGTTAGACAAATGTTGGAGGTTCAGAGGAGGCCCTTCGGTGAGCTTGCCTCCTCTCCTTTGATCACCGAATACTTGGTGACTTCTGTGTCCCCAATTTAAAAAACTTGGCTTTGTTCGTGCAAGTTGTTTGACCACTTCTTTCTTTATTTCAATAGGAGTAGTCACCAATTTGAAACGGTAAATTAGGAAACATTTTGATTGGTGGGTCACACGATTCCGATAAACTTTTCGGTCTTGTTTCAGCGTAAACTTTTTAAAGAAATTAAACGTTTCAAGGTACTTCCTTCTGGCTCAAACGGTTGTATTCATTTCATAATTTGTTCTAAAGGAATATAAGTACAAAATGTATTTAAGCCCCTTAATTTCTCTGTAAGACTACACTGCATTATTTTCTCCCCATATAATGTGAAACATTTTTTAAATTGGGCCATAAAGCGAAGCCTTACCGAGCCAGGCTGGGCAGGTAGCAGGAAATTTAATAAAGTAACGTCTATTTTATCATGAATTATTCTGGAAAATATGTTTTGTTTTTAAATTAATTCGCGATGTCTCAGGGAGGAATGTGGAATAGCAACACCCGAAGCTATGCCGTAGGTAATTTGAACACGGACATTTACTTGTAAGAAAATGTATCCCGAAATAACTAAGTAAGGAACGTAAAATTACAACGCACTGGCCAGTTCGGAGTAAACCACACGTGTTAAACGCAATGTGTATGACGCGACTAGTAAATAAACAAACAGGAAATATTACGTTTTCTAAAATAACGTCCTGCCGGCTCTTCTGTGATTTTTATTTTTAGAGGCATAATGGCTATAGTTTAATAGCTTACGCGATGTTAAATGCTTCTTTGATGGCCAGTATAATTGTTAAAAGAACATGCAATATTAACAAAATTAAAAATGAATACAACATGAATCCTCTATGAATGCAGTACGGCTGTGTACATGGATGTTTTATTGGTTTCTGAGCATTTATCTTTATTAATCTTTTGCATGGCGATGCAGTTCCATGGTTGTACCGTAATCTCATCTATTCACTGCACGTCGACTGTTTATTAACATATCGACCATAAAGCGAACAGGCGCGAATCTGTGTCGATTTTTTTTCCGACTTTCCGGTGCAGACGGCTATTCAACGAGGCTTTTTTGCTATCGCTTCACTGCCAGCTTATTTTTGCTGAAAAAAAGATCAATGATGTTTTCACAGGGAAATAGGTGTGTGCAGACTTACATGAATTTTGAGGAGCCTTTTTAAAGGAATTCTATAGGTATGGGGTAATTAGCGTTATTTCATTAAACATGTACTTTTTAAAATTTCTTGGAAAAAAATTTAGTCTATGTGAATGTGAATTCATATGTATACCTACCTACAGTGGAAAGTTTTCATGAATCAAGTAAGTAACTATCATTCTCTTAAATAAATTGTTTTTAAACAACCCCAACATAAATAAATAACAACTACAGAATAAATAATCACAAAAGAGTTAAAAATATGACAACGAATCGATAGGAATGAATAACATCGCCATACGATTTCAATGTTTGTGTTCACGTTTGTTTGTTTAGCATGCAGAGGAATGAGACAACGCCCGGCGGATCCCAAGCATCCGAGCCACGAAGCACGAGACACGAGCTCTCCAGTCACGCAAACACAACAAAATGAAAATAAATACAAATCTCACTTACAACGTTTTGCGACAACGAAAAATGAATCTGTCTAAACGCAAAAGGGGACAAAAGATTAATTGAAAATCGATATAGGGACATACCTTTGCGCGAATCTATCAAAATACATTCACTTTCAAACGATAAGCTCGGACTGAATTACACTGTCAGTCATGATTAATGCTGAATTATGACATGCTTTATTGACTCTTCCGTTATAAAGCTGACGAAGCAAATAAAATAAAATCCCGTATCATTGAAAGAAAATACCTGCGCTCAAGTAATTAAATGAAAAGATGATGATTTATAGCCGCCATTAACAGAGCCGCTCTGTTTAAATATTGTAGATTTTTTCAACTGATTGCATGGTAATCAGAGTCGTTTTTAATATAGAATAAGTTTTATTTATCTAAGTGTAGAATGGAAACTTAGAGATGAAAATTGTGTGATAAACCTCATGATACTGCTGTAATTGGTGCATACTCTGCGAAGTACTTATAATAACTACTCAGTAGTGCCCACTAGATAGTCATCTAATGTAATGGAATTGTTTATGAGTTTAAACTTCTTTAAGTATCCAGGGTAGAAAAGTTACCTTTGAACTTATTGTACTATCAATTTCCGAACACCTAACTACCGAAATCCATACCTACAAACAAAGGGCGCGCGTGGTATCAATTAGCTCAATTTCACCCTTTTTTATACAAATTCAGAACCATTAACAGCACTGGTTTATTTGAAAACCATTAGCGGCCCGAATGGATACGGTTTGAATCATCGATAAAATGAATGGCTGTCTTTCACAAAAGCCTCGCGATACGGGTCCGATGTGAATTCGAATTATTAAATTAACTTTTTAAAAGAAAATAAAGGTGCATGCACGATTAATACGCCAGATATTACGCCATGAAAAGTTAAAAAAGAATAATTAAATTCGTGTCACTGATCCCAATGAATGGGAAGGATTTATTAACAGGGCCGGTTCTTTTTAATTACTTCTAATCCGATACAAAACCGCGTAGAAGAACACAATCAACGTTGGGTGCGCAACACTAAATCAAAACAAACTTCAGGCTGGATCCCTTTTACAAACTTTCTAAATAACGGCGAACAATCTTTTTCATTAAAAATCTCCATGAGCCCGATTATTAGGGAAGTAAAACGCCTCCGGTGGGCCGGACCAAAGTTCGGGAGTATTCGCAAGATTTTTGCGAGGTCAAACTTGGGAATGTTAACAGATAATTACGGGTAAGTTTTAGCTAGCACGAGACATTTAACAGATGCTTTATTCGGGAGCGCGCGGCCGCGAGCGCACGATGAATGCTAATGAGACGGCTACGCGCCGGAATCCGGCACCTACGCCGATCTCAATAAGCGTCGGATTGGCGTGCTCTTGTCTCGATCCCGGCTTCCCGAGCCGCCCGTTAACACATTTGGACTCGTGTCTAAGGTTAATTAGATTAGTATCCAACAATGCTACGCAGATGTTATATAAAATCAGATTTAGGGTACATCACGCGGTTTATTTCGCAATGAAATTTCATTATGAACTTTCTTTGCTGGAAGAACGATTTTCCATTTTCAGTTTATTGAGATCCGTAGGTATATTACCGAACTATGTATGGCAGTTATAAATATTGAATACTTTAAAATGTATATTTACATGAGCAGTATCTTGCTTGGCAGAGCTGTAAGACACCAGCAATTTACATGAGTTGTGACAGTCATACATCCTTCCGTGCGTTACGGGCCAATTAATCTAACACGGAAACGGATATATGAGCAAGGCGCAAATGGTTTCATCACACATATAATTTACTGTCTACGTAGTATCATAGTGCATGTTTGTGTGCACAAGAGAAAGGGGTTTGCGCAATTTTCTAGTCGTTTTTCGGGTTGTCAAGTTTTACAGTACAAGGATTAAAAAAAAAAACAGCTTATTATAAGAATTCCTATTCAATGACTTTACGAACTTTAACATTATTTTTTTTATTTATTTTGTCTACGGCTCCGTCTATTTTATTAAAAATAAGACAAAATATTTTCGTGTAAGAAAAAAAAAACCAATCAAATTGAATCATAAATAACCAAACCAAAAAAACACATCCTAAAACCAAATGTTTTTCACTATAAATCCCATCCGAAATGACAGGTATGTCAACGCATATCCTCTAAATCCCGTGCTTCGTTCACTAACACTAGAAACAGCACACAATATCTGGCAACACCTTAAGGTAAGCGCAATCTGTGTAAAAGCTAATTAATGCCGAGCAGGAAACGGAAGGGCAACGGGTCGCGTCATTAGATGCATTATGCAACGCGAGACGCATGCGCCGAGCATTGCAATGTTGTTTGAGACTTGTGATGTCATATGCGAAATACTGCGGAATGTGCACGGCGCCTTTGTAGTTCTTGAGAAATGAATTTAAATGTGGGTGTAAATATTTATGTGTCTAACTGTTTTTTTTTACACTTACGGTTTTGACTTAAGGAAAACGTTTTATTTGACCAATTTTTCACATCTCTTTTGATTTTAGGACAAGATAAAGGTTTTATATTGAATTTTAACAATTCAATAAACAAACTGCTAGGTACTACTTTCTTGTCGGCAATTCTCACTAAAAATAATGAGAAATTATAAGTTTATAAACTGGCAAAGGTTCGACACAATTTTATATATGAAATATGTATCCATGATCAAAGCAGAATATAGCAAACAAGGAAAATACACATTCCGTTATAAGTCAAAAATATTATGAATGAAAATTTCTTACACACATTACCGAAATAACTTATTTAACAATGTAAGCATCACATGAAAAAATACTTTTATAAAAGAAAACAGACTATTTAGGAAAACATGTTCTATTTCCAAGCAAGTTATCTTATTCATCTAATTAACTACACGCGACAAAAAATACTGACAATCTCGAATTTTCTTAGAATTTCTTAACAACATTTTGCCTTAAAATATTTATACGTATCCATTTCTCACAACTGATACGAACAACTAAGTACATACAGAACATACGTGTAGTAATTTAGCAGTATTTAAATAGTCGCTTTCAAAAATAAATTTCTCAGCAGACGCTAGTGCAGTGATTTACTATGATAGCTATCGGCGAGTGAAAGAAACCAGGCGGTCTGAACGAGCGTGCGTTTGAACGGGCCCGCATTTTATATTGTACTTTAACAAGCGGTAAGAACATTTTAGTGTTAAAATTAAATTTCGTTTACATGTCTTTTGGTATATTTGGGATCTGATAAATCTTGTTGTTATTTTGTAAAAGCGCGTACGTGGCGCTAGCTCCAGTGACTGACGTAAACGTAAAGTATGCTGGTTTTTTAATCGAAAATATTTAATTTTGTTTGACACGTTAGTCACTTATTTAGCAAAATGTAGAATTCAGTTTTATTCTCGATAATTTAATAATTTTCTGCTGAACAAATATCTGCTAAATAAATTAAACATTAAACAAACAAAGGAGATAGAAGTTCGGAAAATTTGGATAAATACCTACATATCTTAATTGTAACAGAAATCATTCCCTAAACAGGATATTAATAAAAAAAAACTGCGGATCCTATCCACCGATCACAAGCAAAAAAAAAACATATTCGTATCCTCTCCGCATAAGTCGCAAAGCTCAACGGAAATGTGCTACCTAATGGTGCATCACTACACTCATTAAACCCTACATTCTTGCTGAATGATGTTTCAAGTCGCACATGGTATTCGATGCTGTTCGGGCTGCGGATCCACTGAGGCGGAGCGGAGCAGAGCGGAGACGAGCTGTGCCGCGATTCACCAATCACATGGCTGATGCACATGGCTGACCATGGCACAATGACCAGGCACATGTGGATTTCAAGTAACAAAACTACATGTAATGTTCTATAGGTACTTGGTTGTTCGTATCAGTTGTGAGAAATGGTTACGTATGAGTATTTTTAAACAAAATGTTGTTAAGAAATTCTGAGAAAAGTCGAGGTTGTCAGTCTTCTTTGTCGCTTGTAGTAAAATTAGATGAATAAGATAAGTTGCTTGGAAATAGAACATGTTTTCTTAAATAGTCTGTTTTCTTTCTTTTATAAAAGTTTTGCTAAAATCATTGTTAAATGAGTTATATAATAATAATAAATAATAAAATGTATTTATTAATCAAAGAAGGAAATACGCATACAGACAAAGTTTACAACAATTTGTACAAAATATTGAGAATTAATAAGTCAGTTTATACTTATACCCAATAAGTTCAAGAATTTGAATGCATGCAAATTTATGAACCCTGTCTCTTAAACTAGGAGATCTGTATCTTAAGAGACAGTGATCGGCCAAGAAATTGCTTACTTATGTGAGTAATAAGTTGAGTGAGGTGTGTCGGAGAACCGTTCTTCTTGACTTTGGTGCATGTAGAAATCTAATATGCGTAAATTGAGTTTTAAAGTTTGTGTGTTTGTAAGTGAGTTATTTTGGTAATGTGTGTCAAAAATTGACATTCATAATAATTTTGACTTAAAACGGAATACGTATTTACCTTGTTGATTATATTTTGCTTTGATCATGGATACATATACCTATATAGTGTCGAACCAACGTACGTAGTTTAAAAACTTATAATTGTAAATTTTTTTCAGTCAGAGTTGCCAACAAGAAATAGTTTTGTTTATTGAATTGTAAAAACACATGCATAACAATTTGAAGCGGTGTGTAAAAGAGATGGTGATTTCAATCCAGCTCGTCTCCGCTCTGCTCCGCTCCGCCTCATTGGAACCGCAGCCTTAGGCCCGATTTCTCATAGCGGAGACAAGCGGAGCGTAGAAATGTGAAGGATTCAACCAAATTATTGAAGAAGGCGACGCGATGGGGACTGCGTTCGCTGGTCTCCGCTTTGGTAGGCTCAGGGCCTGGACTTCCAAAGACGGGGCCACGGTCAGGTTTTTAAAAAGAAACGGAGCGTCCCCCCATGTGCTGATGGTGACCAACGGGGTGGTTTTAGTGAGTGTGCATTAGTGGTGCAAGTCACCCATAATTTACCAATTATTTATTCACAAAATATTCATCACTTAAAATCGTTCAGACTCAAAATAAACCTTGAAGTTATGAGAGAAGGGGTGAAATTCCTATTCAGCTATTCAGGTAATGTTCCGTGATAAATGACCGCGGGTAATTGTCGAAAACACTTCGTACGATTAGGTCCCAATCCTTGTCGATAAATCTTGAATATTTTATATTATTTTGGGGTAAATAAATAGGTGCCTACAGGTTTTTTTACAGAAGATAATAAGAAATGATTCTATGGTAAATGGAAAATTCATTTTAAGTTTATGAGCGAGTACGTCGAATGACACTTCATCCAACTTTTTAGCTCTTATTGAAATAAGTATGAAGAATTTTATTCTAGGAAAAGCATGCTTGCAAAGAAATAAATTATTTGAATTTTCAAAATATTCTTGTAACTTTTTCGATCTATGTATCATATTTACGCCTACGAAGTTTCATTAAATCAGTTAAGTCATTTCGAAAAATCTAACTTTATACTTTGTATGTCATACAGTCGATTTTAACTTTTCACCACAAGCGAATATAAACTGTGCCTACATTTTTAAGATTCAATACCACACCTATTCACGCACGGCTTCACTGCAGAATGCAATTTACAATAAATTATGTAGATATTAATAAGCTTTAGGTTAAGGGTTGGAAATAATGGGTGGGCCATTCATCGTTCGATAAATTGCTATGGAGACATACTGTAGTCAGATTACGTGCTTCAATATCCGGAACAAGCCAACGGGCTTGGGGCTCATCTACAAGCGTATGTATGTTTTTTTTAATGCATTTTGAAATGGGAATGCGTAGATAAAAGGAAGCGTTGATGTGTTTTTGTTTATGTTTTCGGCCAGTTCGAAAATGGATGATCGATTTTTTCGAATTTCGTTTCTCGATGTTCGTGTTCTGAATTCGAAAAACATACTCGTAGACAGATTTTATTTATGTACTCGTATCTATTCCCAATTCCCATATAAAAACACGTATTTTTATGTTGCTGCGTCCGTATGGAAGTCGAATAATTAACCCAAAGAATCCTACTATGGAATCACTATCTGTGCACAAAATTTCATACAAATCGATCCTGAAGTTTTTGCGTGATAATGTGACAAACATAAAAACTTTAACATTATTTTGTGTAGTAATATTAGTAGTGTAGTAAGATCACACTTGCCGTGGGGCGCCGGCTTTGCCGTGGGGCGCCGGCTTAGAATTGCGCTTCCCCAAATCCTCCCGTGGGTGTCGTAAGAGGCGACTAAGGGACAAACCGGAGGTCGGGCAGCAGCGTCCTCCGTGTACTGCACATCCTCACTGCGATCGCCAACCCGCCTGCCAAGCGTGGCGATTAAGGCAAATAACCCCCTACAATGAAAACCACAGAAACCAGGCCCCCAGTCCCCGGCAGCTCCGCTATCCCTGGCGCGGGTAGCGGTCAAGGTAACGGCGGAGCAGGGGGTGCTAAGAATCTCCGGAAGAGATCCGGCTACCCACCCCCACGACGACTGGCCCTGGTAACACACAACATACGCACATTGAGGACTGACGAAAAGATCTGCGAGCTGGAAGAGGAGCTGAGCAAGTTACACTGGGACATTATGGGGTTATGCGAAGTCCGTAGAGAGGGGGAGGACACCGTAACCCTGAAGTCTGGTAACTTGCTCTACTACCGGGAGGGCGACCAACAGTCCCAAGGTGGTGTCGGGTTTCTCGTTCACAAGTCCCTCGTAAACAACATAATAACCATCGACAGTGTGTCGAGCAGGGTGGTATACCTAATACTCAGAATATCCAAAAGATATTCGCTGAAGGTCATTCAGGTATACGCACCGACCTCGTCACACTCCGATGATGAAGTGGAGACTATGTATGAGGACGTAAGTAGGGCCATACATAGCTCCAAAACCCACTTCACTGTTGTTATGGGGGACTTTAACGCAAAGTTGGGTAAGAAAAGCGGTGATGAGTTGAGAGTGGGGCAATTTGGGTATGGGCAACGGAACCCTAGGGGACAGAGGCTGGCCGACTTTCTGGAGAAAGAGGAACTCTTTATGATGAACTCTTTCTTCCAGAAGCCGCCTCACAGGAAATGGACCTGGCTGAGTCCCGATGGTTTCACGAGAAACGAGATAGACTTCTTCATGACCGACAAGAAACGGATATTCAGCGATGTCTCTGTGATCAACAGGGTAAAAACCGGTAGCGATCACCGAATCGTAAGAGGCTCGCTGAATATCAATGTTAAACTTGAAAGGTCCAGCCTGATGAAGTCTACGCTCCGACCTACTCGGCCCCATATTCAAAACCCCGAAAGCTTTCAACTCGAGCTCTCTAATCGCTTTGCTTGCCTTGAGAACTTAGTGTCAGTGGACGAGATCAACGACGGGCTAGTGGAAACTGTCCGCACGGTAGGGTCTAAGTTTTTTAGAACCTGTCGTAAAGATAGACCTCAGAAATTGACCGAGCAAACCTTAAACCTCATGGCTGAACGACGTTTGCTACAGTTGCAGTCTTCCGATGACGCGAAGTCATATAGGCAGCTCAATAGACGTATATCTAAGTCCTTGCGACACGATCTGCGTCTCTTTAATACGAATCGTGTTAAAGAGACCATACAGCGAAACCAAGGCTCTAAAGTGTTCGCAAAGGACAAGTCTATTGGGCAAAGCCAGATGACAAAGCTGAAACGGGAGGATGGCAGCATAGCGTCGACCAAAGCAGAGGTTTTAGGCGAGATCGAGAGGTTCTATGGACAGTTATACACTTCGGTCGCAAAGCCCGTTGACCGCTTGGTAGGAGATCCCAGAGCCAAGCTGTCCCGACATTATACCGAAGATATCCCGGACATCAGTCTGTACGAGATTAGGATGGCCCTGAAGCAGCTTAAGAACAACAAGGCGCCGGGCGAGGACGGAATCACTTCAGAGCTTCTGAGAGCGGGTGGAACACCGGTACTTAAGGTCCTCCAGAAACTCTTTAATTCCGTCCTCTTCGAGGGCAAAACGCCTGAAACATGGAGTAGAGGTGAGGTGGTGCTGTTCTTCAAAAAAGGTGATAACAGCCTATTGAAGAACTACAGACCCATCACGCTTCTAAGTCATGTTTATAAGCTGTTTTCAAGGGTTATCACGAACCGTCTCGAGCACAGACTTGATGACTTCCAGCCTCCCGAACAAGCCGGTTTCCGAAGAGGCTATAGTACCATAGACCACATCCATACGCTGCGGCAAGTTATACAGAAGACCGAAGAGTATAACTTGCCATTGTGCTTAGCGTTTGTGGACTATGAGAAAGCCTTCGATTCGGTGGAAACATGGGCGGTACTTGAGTCACTCCAGCGATGCCGTATTGACTATCGGTACATCGAGGTGTTGAAGTGCTTGTATAATAACGCCACCATGTCGGTCCGAGTACAGGAGCAGAGCACGAAGGCGATTCCATTGAGAAGAGGCGTAAGACAGGGGGACGTTATCTCCCCGAAACTGTTTACTGCCGCAATGGAAGACGCCTTCAAGCTCCTGGAATGGCAAGGACTTGGCATCAACATCAACGGCGAATACATCACTTACCTTCGGTTTGCCGACGACATCGTAGTCATGGCAAAGTCGATGGAGGAACTCAGCATGATGCTCGATGGCCTCGACCGAGTTTCACAACGGGTGGGCTTGAAAATGAACATGGACAAGACGAAAATTATGTCAAATGCCAATGTTGTGCCCACCCCAGTCTCTGTTGGAAACTCGGTACTCGAAGTTGTTGACTCATATATCTACTTAGGACAAGTAGTCCAGTTAGGTAGGTCCAACTTCGAGAAAGAGGTCAACCGCCGAATCCAACTCGGTTGGGCAGCGTTCGGGAAACTACGCAATGTCTTTTCGTCCGACATACCTCAGTGCCTCAAGACGAAAGTCTTCAACCAATGTGTGTTACCAGTGATGAGTTACGGCACCGAAACGTGGTCTTTCACTATCGGCCTCATCTCAAAGCTCAAAGTCGCTCAACGAGCTATGGAGAGGGCTATGCTCGGTGTTTCTCTACGTGATCGAATCCGAAATGAGGAGATCCGTAGACGAACTAAAGTCACCGATATAGCCCACCGGATTAGCAAGCTGAAGTGGCAATGGGCAGGCCATATTGCTCGCAGAGCAGATGGCCGATGGGGTCGAAAAGTACTAGAGTGGAGACCACGGACTAGCAAGCGCAGCGTAGGACGTCCACCAGCAAGGTGGACAGACGATCTTATAAAGGTCGCCGGAAGACGCTGGATGCAGGTCGCTTCCAACCGGTATCTGTGGAGATCAAAAGGGGAGGCCTATGTTCAGCAGTGGACGTCCTATGGCTGAGATGATGATGAAGATCACACTTATAATCCTCAAAGGGTTAGTGTACCTACTCGTATAATACACACTTCGATAGTTATGATGATGAAGTCCTACCCAATAGGGGGAGTGCTTATTAACATCAACCGGGTGTCCATCTAAAATACTCGTACATGGCTGCTACAGAAAAACAAACTTTTCGGAATAAAGACAACCATTAGGTTCTAAACATGTCTGCATATTAGTTATTGCAATATTCAAGTCGCGAAGAGTACCTAAAAACTCGAGCACAAGTTGCCAATGACCGCGATATCGCTCTGTATTTCTTCCACACAGGAAGTCTAAAACGTGTAGAAAAATTCGAGTGTTTCCATTCAATTGGCGGGTGATCGCTCGACCGTTGGACAACGATACGTGAAAAAAATTTCAACCACATTTCGTGAGGTTATGAGCATTTCCTTCTACCTAACAGACACAAGGAAATAGACACGATTTACGAATGTGACTGCAAAAAGTATATTTGTATCGACAACCGTTCCTTTCCTTATGAAGCCAATACGATTTGGAATTATCTGTCGACGTATTGTGCTCGTCTTAAGGCGTTAGTCGTATCGATTTCGTGTTTCGAACGCTTTTGTAATGTTTACGGAACGGATTTTTGTCCCTTTCGTAAGATAGAAATGGTAAGACAAAGTAATAAAGTGCTTTCGTGAATTTCGCTGTTATTCACTGAAGAAATCCGCTAAGATACTGGCTAGACTCTCAATTTACTTGCCTTATAACTGCAGGCACCTTGCCTTTTACTGTAGATATTTTGCTTTATTATTTGCAGTGCATTGTAATGTCTTAAGTCTCTTTGATGTACCAAAAATATTGCTACGCAAAAATACTACCAAGCCATCGATATAATGACTTGATAGCCTTTTATCGTATTAAAAAGCTAATCTTTTATAAAATAAATAAAGCTGGAGTCTTGTAAAGGAAATATTTGTTGAGGCGACACAATCTCCTTTGCTCTGTAAACACAGAGCGATCATTAACATGGAGTATTTACTCAACAGCTTTAGTAATAGATGAGATCAAGTACTGATGATTTTACGACTACATTCTGTAGTTTAAAACTAATTTAAATAGAGGATAAAAGAGGTTGTCTCATTTGAAGTCATGATAAGTAATTAAAATTTTGTTTGAGACTAGACTTAACAAATCTCACCAAGTTAGACAGATCTTGAACAAACTTGTCACAGAATCTGAAACTAAATTCAAATAAAAGTGATAAGGTGCGAAGTCTTACAAGAAAAACAGTAACTGAGATATCAAATCTCATTCTACGATCTATCTCGGAGCTAATAACACGTATCCCGTAATACCGTCCCCGTCCAACTTCGCAATACAAATATTCGAGAAATCCGAATATCTATTTAACGTCGGGGTCCTCAGGCGCTAACAGATTAACGCCAATATTATCCATCGAACGCGACCGAACTGCAGACGGTCGACACTCGAGTCAAACCTTAACACTTAATCCTCACTAAACACTATTACAAAGACCACGTAAATTTATTCAGTGTGGATCGCTAATAAAACGGATAAACTTTCATTGTCATACACAAAGACGTAAGCGATCGAACACCGCACTCTATTAACAGCTCTATCGTTATCGAAATAGGTGTCGAATTTGATAAAGGTAGGCGTAAATCTGCGGTTTCGGTGCAAACTGAGATACGTAGTTGATTGACAGAAGTCACGCTGTACATTGTATTAGAGGGATTGGAGCAAACTTATACTGTCAGGCTCGTTACCAACTTGAATGGGTCGGAGGCTTAGCACAGAGATCGCAAACTGGTGCGTCTTTGATCTTCATAACAGCTAATTAATTTGGTAAGGAAAGCTTAACCGAATGTATTGACGGGCGTAAGCTCCTAAGAAACGCTGTTTGAACAACTTAAGGGACCCAGATTGTTTAATGATAAGTAAACCTTTCAGTGAGAATATTCAGGGCATCGAGTCAACAACGGAAGTTGGCCGTTCATAAAAATTACATTTATTAAAATTGTATCTGAAAACCGAAATGGTGTTTCTTTTTCAATTCGTTTTCTGGATTCCAATTATTTTTAATTTAACTGGAACGATGGGAGGCAGATAAAAGGCATTTTATAATTTGAACAATAACTAAAAGATTTTTAAATGAAGTTTTATTTTTCGGTTACATAATGTGGGATTTTGTTTTTAAATATTGTGAAGACAGTTCATTTCAGACAATGGATTATTATCGATAAGATTATTAAATGTGAGTTACAAGGCCTAACCTTACAATTACCTAGATTCAGTAATTTCAAAAAGTAGATCAAATATCTGGAACCTGAAAAATCGAAGTCTATAAAAGTGTGTCAGCAGTTTGGCCTTTGCTAGAAAAACTGTAATGGATTCTCCAATAAAAATAATTTTCAGAAGCAGATAAAAAAGTAACTTGAAAATGCGACGCGATAGTTCTTTCGTTTAATTTTTTGTGAAAAAACGTACTATAAGCTTCTAGATGAGATATTTTAAATTTGTTAATAGTAGTTCCAAAGGATAACCGTTATTTTAGCTATCTGAGAATTATGGTAACATTCGTCCAAGTGTTAAATTGTCCACATGTCATTACGTAAAAAAGTCAAAAGTTTTGTTATAAATATCAAGTGACTAAATGTCCATACGCCAAAGTGAAAATGATTTTATATCTACAAATATAAATTGTTTATCGAAATTGGAACGAAAAGGGCTTTTGAAATAACAAATAATGAAATTTGTTCTATTACCTATCTACAAAAAAAAAATCCAGGCGTCGTTTTCTTACAAAACCTAGGATTTTGAACCATGTACAATATGACTTTTGGACATTATAACACTTGTTGATTTTTGCAAAACTTAATTCTAACCAAATAGAAATATAACAAAGTTAGACTGACATGTGGACATTTTAACAATTAGACGAATATTACCATAAACCAAAATATAAACTACAAGGTCGCAAGCGAACCTGCTGAGAAAGATGTCCAGGGTTTGATTCCCGATTGGGTTTTTCCATCAGGTTTATCTCAGTGGCAGCCACGGAGGCCGGATGGTGTATAACAACGCACAGGTTGTAGTTGTTTTTCCCAAAATCTGTGGGTTCGATTTCTGGCCAGGATTATTGTTTTTTCTAAAATCCAATGTTGTCATTTTAATTTTCATCATATTCATAGTTACGGATATAGCCATCCACGACCAGTTGAAAAATTCACTGTTTATTTCTAGCTTGCACTACTCTAGCGAAATGATGATTTTTTTTGAGGAAAGAAAAATTTTTAGATTGCAAGTGGGATTCGAACCCCCGTCTTCTGGATAGGTACTCCAGACGCCTTAACCAACTAGGCTATTGCAACCCACACCTGCAAGCTGAAATTCTCTATTCCTAGACCTAGACTTCTAGACGCGGGTTCGAATCCCACTTGCAATCTAAAAATTTTTCTTTCCTCAAAAAATCATCTTTACGATGCGCGTCGCATGTGTTAATGCGTTTAAAATAATTAATCTAGCGAAATGGTTTACAAATCTACACAAAAAATAAAATTAATTATTTCAGTACTGCCTAGTAACAGTACCCACTCTGCTTCATGAAAGCTTTGTGAAAAATATTTTATCACCAATATCGATGATAGGACAAACAACAAATAATACACAAAACGCTTTGTCCACTTTCTAAATTGGACACAAATAAAGTGATCAGAAAATGGCACTGTATGTAAAAATGCCGTTTTTCATCGAGGCGTGTGTGTGAATATTTTGCTTTAACGCGTCATTGTTTATTTTTCCGTCATAAAACGTAAAAACTAACAGAACGACGCGACGTTGTCGTCTTTGACAGTGGGATTTTCTGTCAAAGTAAGGGTGGATAGATAAATGTTCATACAAATTTTTAATTATTCTAAAGCTGAACAGTTGCCCGGGCCGGGTCGACGGCGCGTTGTGTTCCACGCGCGCTTCAAAGGGTGTCAGCATAATGACGGGGCCAGAGTAGAGGGCCAAAGCCTGCCGGTTTCGCGGGACTTAAATGTTACCGTGACCCCGGAACGTAAAGGGTTATTGAAGGACACCGTGGATTTTAGTCAGTACATGGCTTACAGTCCCTCCCACTCTGCCCTGGGTGGGAGGACTCATTTGATGATTTAACCACGATAAAAAAACTGAACAGTTCGTTTGGCTGAACGCGCTAATCTCAGAAACAATTGGTTTAAATTAAAAAAATATTTTTGTGTTGGATAGTTCATTTATTCAGTAAGGATATATATAGGTTGACTGGTAATTAGTGTACAATACTTAAACACGTGATTGTGTTCATGATAACAAACATTTTTATTATGGGAACAAACCTGAAATCGCGAAAAAAAATCAGCTGTTCAGTACATTTATGTTTGTCTAATGTACTGAACAGCTGATATTTTTTTCGGCTATGCTCCCATAATAAAAAATTGTTTGTTATCATGAGCACAATCACGTGTTAGTATCGTACACTAATTGCCAGTCACCCTGTATAACATCACGGTACGACCAAAAGGAGACGAGTAGCAGGGTTGAAATCACGGGAACAGCTGTTAGTAAATAATTATGCATCCAGTTGTACTGGAAGACGACCCCGATATAGTTGGGAAAAAGGTTTGGCAAATGAAGTGCTTACTTTCATGAACTTATGACCTAAATTGAAAGCTTTCTAGACCCGAAACTGTAGGCGAAGTATCATTCCACTAATTTGGTATTTTAATTACTTACTTGATTTTTTTTAAAAGTCACCAATTAATTTCAGGACAGTCGGTAGCTAAATGGTAGTGATAATGCCTAAATTCAAGAGAGAAAAAAGAGACATTATCTTATTTCTCATACCAGGCAATTATAGCCCAGTGATGTACGAAGCTATAGACCTTGTACACACATTATTTGGTACGCAAAGCACACAGTGCGTTATTACAGACAGGTGTTCAGCTCGGAATGCGCTCGTAAAACCAACTCTATATGGATTTATTATTTAAAGTGCTCCACACCTATTGTTGGCACCGCGTGTTTATATTGAGGCAGGTCGCGAGAACTCACTTTTATTTATTTACCGTGGGCACAATTATTAAAACATCAATTGAAAATGAAGAGAAGAGGCTTATCGGCAACAATGCTCTGGTCGATTCAAAGCTCCGGAGCCTTGAACATCGACGCCGAGTTGACAGCTTGTCGATTTTTTATCAGTTACATTTCGGAGAGTGTGCGATGGAACTGCACAACTTGATTCCGCCTGGCCCTTTCCATCATCAGACTATAAGACGTACGGCAATGCGCCATCGATATAATGATGGACATCCCTCCGGTACGAACAAAGCGTTTTGCCAATACTTTTATTGTGCGCAAAGCTAAGGAGTGGAATTCCCTGCCGCCATCTGTATTTCCCGACAGCTATAACCTTGGGGTCTTCAAGACAAGAGTGAACAGGTTACTTCTAGGCAAGCGTGCTTCACCGTCGACCACATCTTCGCTTACCACCAGGCAAGATAGAGGTCAATCGCGAGCTAATCATTATTAAAAAAAAAACCGGCCAAGTGCGAGTCGGACTCGCCCATAAATTCGCCCCGGGTTCCGTAGCAGCAAGTAACATAATATAAACGTTCTTGTAGTTGGTTGTAGGTACCTTTGAAAGGTAAATTGCGGATTACGTTTTATGACGTATTAAAAAAAAACTAATTACTTGATCTTGTTCAAACCAATTTTCAATTGAAGTTTGCATACATACGGACGGACAGACAGACAGACAGACATGACGAATCCATAAGGGTTCCGTTTTTTGCCATTTGGCTACGGAACCCTAAAACTGTTTAAAAAAAATGGAATTGAACAGTAATGATGACAAGAAAAATAAGAAATAGTATCACCTACCACGTACAAAATTGAAAACCCAGTAAACAAATAATGTGTGTGGTCGTGAAGGCGACCGATCAATGAATCTCCAATTTCTACATCACTTCACTTGATTTCATAAGATACTAAACCGACAAGTATTCGGTTTATATTGTCTCTTATACATGTCTGAACCTCTTTACTTCAATCACTCTATTCGTAAACTAAGTTCTCATCAAAGTCCCTGTACATATGATAAGGTAAAATGTTACGTTAGGTACCTCAGAACAAAATCCCGGAAAACAGATCACAACACGATCGGACGTATTACGATCACATGCGTAAATCAAACACCGAGTTTACACAAATTAATTAAGATAATCGTTTATGCGTGAAATTTAATAGGTAATTAACGTTTCTAAATGTAACCGTGTAATGCCGACCGGGGTCCGTTAAGCCGCGTGCCGTCTATTACCTAACCAAACAATTGGTGGACGCCGATAGCTAAGTTGCAAGCAAGCGAATATCCCGTAAAGAACTTACGATTAGTATTAGGGTTAAGTATCTTAAACTTGATTACCGTTATCATCTTTTATAGATTGTTCATGATGCTGGCGGAATTAATCGATGTTTGAGGGGGTTTGTCATTTTAAGTCTTTAGTTTTTATAGAAAGTCGTCGTGTTTACGGTAAAAGCTACAAATTTTCATTTTTGTGTCGTATTTTTTTGTGTCAAATTACTCTGTGGGCACACTTATGCTTCTGGCGGACGTGGTATGTAATTTTGCGTCCATACATGATTTTTATTTTCTTATTTCTATTTAAAGCTTTTAAAAAGGGATCAATGAACCCACTAAAAGTTACACTCGTATCATACACTCGTGGATGCTTTTACAAACATAATCATAAGCTTAATTTAGACGATGCAAGAACTCGCACGCGATTTGCGTTACATTGCGGACTTCATAGGTGCAATGAATTCAATTAATCGAACAAATACCGCAATGTAGTGAAACTCGCATGCGAGTTCTTGCTCCGTCTAAATGAGGCTTTAAACCCATCGAAGATTTGCCATACTTACATATTTCATACGCAATTGTGATTCTTTCAGTAAACATCCCCGCTAATTGTTTCAAAACACCTAAAAGGTGCATGTTAACTTAAGAGTTAAGTAGTAAACAAATTAGGACAACAGCTTCTGGGCCCCATCTGTGCTGTGCTTATTTTGCGGTACAGGTTTCGAGGATTTAAGTTTGTTGTACTGTGTTTAAACAAAGCTTACTCAACACTGGTTCCTCTTGTACCTGCAACTTGTGTACCGATTTATGTACTCTCTACTTAATTCTTAGTGTTCGCTACACTTGCGACTCTAAGTGAAAATTATTTGTGTCACGTAGTGGTGTTGGTTTTATAGAGTTATAGAGTGCTTAGGTTGCGAACAAGAGGATGTGTATACAGCCGTTTTAGTGTTAGTAACACTTTATTTTAGTGGTTTCTTTTTAACGAAATTTTGAAGATTGTGCTTATGTTTACTGTTATTTTGTTTCCGGTGCAGTAAAATTATCAGATTCCCTAAACGTGACTACTTATCTATGCTTTTAAAAATTATTTTATCATTGTCAAATTGTCCATGACATGAGCGCCGTCACTTCAGTACATGAGTAATATTTTATCTGAACATGGCATCCTGCAAGGCTATTTAAGGCGGAAGCGATCGATGACAGCAAAGAAATAGTAAAGAAATGCACGTTAATTTAAATAAATAGCATGACCTATTATACAACTCTTGTTCTGGGAAGCGCATAAAACCTGACAATATAAAATAAATACATTTTCTTTGGTAGAGTTATAATTGATACAAAACAGGCACTTCACAGCAAGATTTTCTCGTCCACAGACTATAATTACGAGTAGCACAGAAAAAAAAACATAACTCCAGCTATCAATTAGCATACCAACACGAACACAAAGGCTGTATCTACCCAGCTGAAACATTAATCAAATGATAACAGCCGTTCCGAACAAAATGTTACAGAAAATAAAATCAATAGCCTTTATGTATTCGGTCACCCTTTATCGCTAAAGTTTATCTTGTCTACATGTTGTCCTTGATAACGTTAGGCAAACTACTCAATTATTAAATGACGCGTCCTAAATAATAAGCTTAATTTATTTGTCAAATCGTTGCAGTGAGAGGGTTGCTCTTTGGTATTCTAAACACGCGATTGATCTCGAAGGGTAATTCTATTCACGGATTTAGTTTGACAGGATATTCCATTTAAATTGAAAAGCAATGCAGTAAAGGGTTTTCGGAGAAATGTTGTTTGTTGTTTCATAGCCTGGAATTGATTATAATCAACTGTCCATTATGGTTCTAAATGGTAAGTTATTAGAGTGTATTAAAAGCATTTATTTTTTCTATGGGCACTATTCACTACTTTGTTCGTAGAATATAATAATTTATTGAATAGTATTAGTACAATAACAGCTTTTGCCTGCTTTTTACCCTGAATTATTTGTCAACGCGACCTCCTTTAGCTACTTATACTTACACATCTTTTTTTATTTAAAAAGGTAAATATTTTCAAGTTCCACGAAAAAACAACAATTTTACACAAAAAAGTTTTAATAGCCATCGTTAATGTAGGAACAAATTTAAATATACGTTTATTTGCCCTGTTTAGACGCGCATAGCAGACCTTAAAAGCTCGCAGGGAAATTTTGCCATTGTGGGGATTCTTAATGTATTTTTACTGACTCGCTAAAACGAAAATGAGGGTGAAAAGCGTTAGAAAGCAAAGCAGAAACAAAAAAAACGTTAATTGTAACATGCTTAATATTTCTGTATTTTATTATTAACATCCCAATTAATCCCAAAAAAAAAACAACAGAAAACACAGTCATTTATTCCAAACCTATATTTATATTGAACCATTGAAATAGTCATGAAAACTGTAACGGGCAATCGTAAAAAAAACTATCGATAGAAAAAACCGTATTGTCGGTAATCGACACCTGTGACAATTAATGGTGGGTTCAGTCCACACCACTTTCATTACTCGTTCGATATACTCGCTGGATATACTCGCCTGTATGAATCGGTATTCGTTTGTTTGTGCACATATTTAGCAACGGGGGTGGCACCGGTCACTTTATGGACTTGCGTTGTGTGAAATTTATTTTATTTACACTGTGATAAGGGTAGTATTGTTTTTTGATTTGGTGTTTCAGTTTGTACTTCTTTTGAAGTGAATTATGAACTGCGATGTGTATCGTGGTCTTACAGTGTTAATATAGTTTCCTCAAATACAACGAACTTTAAACACTTCGATTGAAAAGAAACTGAAGAATTTTGAGTTTCTTTCCGATTTAAGGAAGTATCGAGTGTTTTATCAACCAAAGCAATGAGTCATAATATCATAATACGAGTATAATTTTATGCAATATTTTCAGAAGAGTTAATTGAATATACCTAACACAAACCAGAATTAAATCAATAACACTTACAATTATCTCACATCTATAACATTAATATCTACAATGACTATTACCTTTACAACACTATTATCTGTAACGACAGGTACTATATGGAGTCAACACGAGTCACAATCGATTAGACATCGAGCAATTAGATCCCTAAGTTTGGTTCCCTAGCGGGACAACGTAACAATGTGAATTGTAATTGAGGACCGTGAGACGTGCACAGAAGTACTATTTGCGTTCATTATATCGTAAGGAAGTGCTCAAGCTTTTTAGTGAAAGCTCTGAACGTATTAGTTGGAGAACTGTACAAAGGAATTTTGAAAATGGAATTAGTCAAGGTAAGGATGTGCAGTTGGTATCTACGAGTATCTGAATAAATAAAATTCTCATATTTTCGTATCGTTTCGAAACGAACCGTCATTTCAAATTTGGATCTTCTTTTTTGTGAAGGTGGCATCAATTGATTGTGTAATGATACGGAAAAAAAGAATTAAATGATGCTGTGACGTGTGGCAGGGGAGAGTGGAAGAAATCGTGTTGCGCCGACCTCATAGTAGAATGGAATGAGGGCAGAAAGAGGATGACGACATGAGTGGTTCCAGCATGAGATAGAGAGGACAGTTTTGGTTTCGGTAGTTGGTACTGTTGCCGAATTAAATTAGGAATACGTCGAACTGTCGATAAAACCATAGCACTCGCCATATCACTGTCAAATAAAAATCTCCTAAAAGAATCCAAAGGTTCGATAAATAAATCATCGTACAGCCCAAAACTCTCGCAGGAGCCAGTTTTGTTGTCAATAAATCCATCCGTACTCACTCGTAACATACTCTAAAGTTAACAGATAAAAACTAAGTTTGTTCAGTCCCAACTCCGGGGTTCGATTACGTAAGACGCGCAAACTTCCTCTATTACCCCCTACTTAAGGGTACAAATTTAAGCGCCCCCTATTTAAACACTGTTGCCAAATACCTACGTGTGTAATTTACGCCAAGTGCGGTTTACAACCGACGAACATTTTGGGAGTCTGATTTGGACGAGAGAGAGACGAATAAATCTCTGACGAGACGAACGATTTATAAGCAACCGGTGATTTGTAAGAATCCTACAGGGAATCGAATTTGATTATAAGGGAAAACAGGCTTGAAATTTTTCAATTCTAGTGTACTGTAATGATACGCGCGCTAGTCTGTATTTATGTCTCATTGCTTTATATTTTAGCAATTTCTTTTCGCTTTTTTTTTTTTTTTTTTTTAGCGTGGTAAAATCATCAAATGAGTCCTCCAACCCCGGGCAGGGCGGGAGGGACTGTCAGACTTTTACTGACTAAAATCCACGGTGTCCTTCAATAGCCCTTTCTGTTCCAGGGTCACGGTAAGGAAATAATCCCGCGACCCCGGCAGGCTTTGGCCCTCTGAGAGAGGGGCCCCGTCATTATGCTGACGCTCTTTGAGGCGCGCGTGGGACACAACGCGCCGTCGACCCGGGCATGGTCCTTGGTCGGGCAGCGAGTTGCCCTTTACTCGCTGCCCGCATGCCCGCGCCTACGGTGGCCGGAGATCATCTAGCGACGTCCGTCGCCGTGGGCGTCTACTACCGCGGATGGGGCGGAGGGAGGACTCTGTCCTCTCTCGCTCGCGGCCCGCCTCCTCCTTCACGAGCATTACTGCCTCGCAGAAGGAGGCGACCGCTTCCCACTCCGTCTCGCCCCGCAGCATGGCCGCGACCAATGCTGGGCGCGAGAGGTCTCCGCCTATCGCAGCCGTGAGGACACGTCGGTGCTCCGCCCAAGCTGGGCAGTCTTGCACCGTATGCTCCACCGTGTCCTCCGGGCGATCTTCGCAGTGGTGACACCCAGGCGTCTCCTCCTTTCGCATCAGACACAGGTACCTCCCGAAACTTCCGTGTCCGGTGAGGACCTGCGTCAAGCGGTAGGTCAGGACGCCATGACTTCTCTCCAGCCACTCCTCAAAGAGGGGTCTTACCGCCGCAATTGCGGCGTGCCCGAATTTCTTTTCGCTACAAGAAAATTAAACACTTAATGAATTCTGACTTAGAAAAATTACTGAATTTGCGAGTTTACGAAAAATTTTTTGTACAAAACATCAAGTTTTAACAATTTCAGGCGACAACAAGTAACGTCCCATTACTCTCGCACCAGGCTTTCATAAATAATCAAGAGTCCCATTTTTCAGTACCAAAAAGTGCGGTATCCTCACAGGTGGGTGGTGGCTAAGTCTCGCAACACTGTCATCATTTAAGCCGCACATTAGTGGAACTTGCGTCGTTTGAACCAACACCTGGGGACCGCGACACACTACTCGATATTTTACTACCGAAATAAACTGCCGGGCAAAATGTAAATTTCGAGTTTGGGCTGCGTCGGCAATATTTCAATTTGGTATTCGGTGCGCTGTTTTGCATGTTGTCTGTAAGACTGTTATGTGGGGATTGAGTGCTTTTAATTTTCTGTAAGTAATGTTATTTTTCTGTAGCTTTTTTTACTAGCAGCTTTCGTTAATATGCACTACGTACCTACACGTTACCTGGGGATTTTAATTATTAACTCTGTTAATTCCAATGTTCCACAAAGTAAACTTCGATCGTTCCATTTTTTTCTATAATAAGTGATACTCTATCACAATAATTTAAAATTATCAATTAACTATTGTGTAATATTTTAACAGCATGAAGCAAAAGTTAACATGACTTACACGGTCAATAGAGCATCTAAAGTCAACTCAAGTGGACATAATAGGTACTAAAGGGTACACGATCGGGCGATGCGTTTCATTAAATCCTAGCGAGTACAACGTCTCACGTGCGTTGCGAGCAAACGCGCGTTACTACGGCAACATTGAAACGAGGCGGACCCGCGGCAAAACCTTTCAAATCTTTTGTAGCTATGCTACTAAAGTGCATTTTAGGCTAGCAGTTCGCATTTATAATATGATCGGGCGAGGTGAGTAGAGCTACTGTCATACGAGTGCAGGGTGCCAGTAGTCGTGCTCTGTCAGGTCAACAGATCGCACCGTGTAATCCCGCCATAAGGCATAGTGACTCGCATTATACAAATCGGTAGCTATCGAGCGCTTTACCTGACACTCCGACATCTAAAGTACTCCTTAAAAGCCTTTCTGTTTGTACAAGCCAGTTCACAGCTCCCGTATAATCACAACCATTCGAGATACCCCCATTCAAATGCAATGACACTAAGTCTAGATGTTGAGCTACAATATTAATGAACTACTTTACTCCGACTGAGATACTGTTGTTTCATAGACATTGAAAAATAACTGTTTAAGTTTTTTGACGTCCCTCCGAAGTTAGTGCACTTATCTACTGAGGTGTGGCTCTCAGACAGTCATTAAGGTGTTCAACTCAGACCAGTCTATTTTTCAGACATAGTAACACCTCAGTGAGAACTACTTCTAAGGAGCCCGTGACATCATTAGTGTCGTTAGACGAAAACAAAAAACACAGTAAGCAAAATAAAACAAATCTGCTACTTACGCAGTTGTAAATGAATGAAATCTACGTGAACTTTCTCTAACAACACCCACGTACCTGCAAAGAAAATATAATTTGTTTATAAAAACTGATGACAAACAAACTGACTTTCGCAAAGCAAGTCTATTAAATTTTTCGTTTGCTGCCTTTTGAATGTTTTATTAGATTAGATGGATGTGATCGGTATTGACCTCTTAGCATTTTAAATGCAAAAATGTTTAGAAATAAGAATTTAATTAAAGTTATGCGAAAACCGAAACAACATTTCGAAATTCAAACGTTAGCTGCGTTCGGAAACAAACCAATAGCGGGGCGCTGGTTCGCCACGAGCGCGCCAGTTAATCGCCGCCAACTAGTGGGTAATCCTTTCGAGTGGTGTGCATATAACGAGTGCATTCCAACCCGTGCCGCGTTCCGAACGCACGGCATACAGTGAAATTGCGGCACTCGCCGCCTCAAAGCGATGACGGGGCCGTATCATTGCATGATGTGCATCAGTAGGCAGTGTGTGTGGCAGTGACGTACACTGATTCGTCTGTTTGCAAACACTAGTTCATCTACCACATTCCCGTGATGACACTGACACATGATAATAATGTAACCTAAAAATTTGCTCTACTATTAACTTTTAAGACTCCCTGATTTACAGACTTTCATCGAAGTTTTATAGCCAATGTTAAGTATGCAACCGAGTCTCAAATCCACGCGAGCTCCTTGCAACGACGAGGCGGGTGCTATTCACAACTTTCAACACCAACTACAGCGGCGTTTTAAAGTGAGTCGCTTTGTTAGTCGTTGCCCTTTTCTTGGGTTCGCAAGTCGCAACAAACTTAGCGCTTGAAAAAGCTGGCTGTTGAGAATAGTAAATAAATGCAGCATCAGTGAGATGTAGTGAATGGGAGGCAGCGAGGTGCGCCGGCGCCGCGTGCATTGCCCTCGCGTCGCCCCGCACCCCTCCGCGCGGTGGTACAAACGCGACTGACTGCATTCCGCCGCGCTTCCTGACCAGGGCAAGTGCAGCGGCATTACGCTGCAAGTACATACCGCGCCCCCCGCACCGCAACAACCCGCACACACCCGCCTAGGTTACCAGCAAGAAGCGAACACAAAGGAACTCCAAAGCACCCGTCGTTTTGTATACGCAATCACGTAATTCGATAAAGATGTCTGATCAATGGCATCGTCTTTTGATGTATAGTAGCAAAGAGCCTTTGCCCCTTTTAAAATAATCATAAAATCTAATATTATGAAGAAAAATAAAAGGAATCCTCCCCGCCCGTTACTCGCCTTCTCCGAGTAAGCCCTTTGTAATCTAATGCATTAAGATTATTAGGTTGTTCTGACATCATCTTATTTCTTTAAAATTTACCGGTCTTTTATATACAGCGACTTTCTTGTGCCAACATTTACTTTGTGTTCGGTTCATTTTATATCGTTGTTGAAGAAATTCTATTTCGGTTTGAAAATTTGTCACATTTTATAACAACATTGTGATACAGAGTGCAAGTTCTAAGTTGGAGTGGAATTAAAGCCGAGCCGGGAGCTAACAAAACGTAGATTTGTATCGTGCACTCAAAACGGTCATACGTAGCGAGTTCGATATAAGATACTCCGCCGAGCCAGTTGGATGCAAAGCAAAAAGTATGGAAACACCCGGTAATAGTCCGCCTGCTGAAAGCGTTTTCCATGAGGCTTTTAAGCGCTTATCTTGGGAATGATAGCCGCGGCCGGACGCTGAAAGGCTGTGACGGCAATTTGCTTACATTAGGACATGCCCCGTTTCACCATTGGGCGATGAAAGCCAAGAATTTTTACGCTGCATTCGTATTTCATATTTTTTTATTAATACACCTTTCATGCATTTACAGTGTAGACTATTGATTCGAAGCTCAGTCGGCTATGAAGTCGAAACTGATTCAGTTACAGTTCGGAATGCAGGAGTATTGAAGCAGTTTGTGCAGCTCAGCCGGGTATTAAATTGTTTTTAGAAACAATCGTCGAACATAGTTCCGACTCTTTTCGTAACTATGTGTGAATTTTATTTTTAGCGTAACTGAAGCGGAAACCGGCAGTAAATTAGAGCGAGTGAAATAAAAGAACATGAGTGTAGTAACGTCCTATTTCTTAACAAGCGGTTTTGTTAACGTTTGTTAATGGCCTTGTTAATTGTGTGCAAAGTGTAATTATCGGTTTCAATACTATGTCACTGTGCATTTTATTTTGAACGTAGATTAGCTCGTTCTCGGAGAAGCGGATGATTCATGGGTTGATTATATCACTGCTCAATCTTTTCGTCTTTGAGCGTAGTAAAGATTATAATGTAATGTTAGTTAGCGTGGTACGCAAGGAGTGCGGTGTCCGCAAGGCGTGTTTGTTTTCCGTGGCTATTTCTGGACAGACCGCGCGCCATTGTTCCAAGAGTTATAGCCGCTCACGAGAAGGTTAAACAACAAAACTATCGGTTCACACGAGAAAATGAAAGTATAAATATGGTACGAAACCAATATTTTATATTTTGGACGATTTATATAAAATTGTTGGGGAAAATTTCTTAGTATTTTGCGCCATGCCTTCCTCGGTTCACGGTAGTATTCACTGCACGTAAATGTTACGAATAAGTGTTTGACCGCAATTTCGTGAAATGTTTACATTTAAAATTGCGTTTAGATGTGATGCTGAACGGAAAATAAGCGGTTTTGAAGCTTATAAACAGTTTATTCTCGCCCCTGTGTCTACACTCTGACACACTGCAGCTCTAACAACGTTGCTAAAATTGTTCTTTATCAATTATAATCTATTGTTTGAGCAGTCAAAATTCGTAACTTGGAATATTGTAAGACATTTGTAAAACTAAAAAAAAATTACTGGCTCTTAATAAAACCTGCAAAATAGTGAAATTAGGGTTGGTGAAAAATCTCAATTTGATTTTTGCAGCCATAATATAGGTAAGCCAAGAAGAAAGCTATTATTTGAAATAATAATGTAGTAGTTGTTTAACTACCTTTATTAAATAAACAAAAACCGAACATTTTTGTCAACAAAACAAAACTTTATCTGAAATGAAAACAAATTTATTAAATTCGCTGTAAATTATAACGCGAATGTTTTTATTCCAAACGTAATGAAATAAAAACCTGTGTTGGCATTATCATTTAATCATTTTGTTTTTGCATGAGTTTGATTCTATGCCATCAAAGTACCTATCTTTGCTAAAAACGTACGAATATCTAAAACAAAACATTGAATAAAGAGCCAATAATAATTACACTGGCCACAAAATAAAACGGTACAACCGTAGAACTCAAAATAACCGAAATATTGCTGCCAGTACTCGTATCTAGTATACGCATATGTGACCGCAACCCGCAACGCTTCTTGCGATTCAATATCGACCGATAGTTTTTTCATCGTTATTGGTCCTTCGTAAACCAATATTGATTATTTTGCGGAATAAAATCCGGAACATGGATATTCGGCGAAGAACCAGAGTCATCGACATAGCTCATAAAATTTGCAAGTTGAAGTGGCAATGGGCAGGCCACATCGCTCGTAGAACTGACAACCGATGGGGAAGAAAAGTTCTCGAGTGGCGACCACGGACCGGAAAACGCAGCGTAGTCAGGCCACCTACAAGGTGGACCGACGACATCGTGAGGGTCGCGGGCAACCGATGGATGCAAGTGGCGAAATGTCGTTCGGCGTGGCGGTGTAAGGGGGAGGCCTATGTTCAGCAGTAGACGTCTTCCGGCTGATGATGATGATGATGATGAAACCAATATTGTCATGTATAGTTGGACATTTGAAAGTTTACACTGGATTTTCCGTAATAAATTTTTAATTTACGCAGGGGATTTTCTGTTAAACGATTTAAAATGATGTTTAGACAATTTGAAAGTGTTTTATATTTTATTTAAGTACACATTCGTCTATCACACGGACAAACTCAATTTAAAAATCTCATTTTTGATACAGAAACATTACAAAATTGAATAAAGCTATCAGAAGCTTTTAAGTCTAGACTACGAAACTAATAGTTTCAAAACTACATAAACTGGTTCAAATTCATAAAAGCGAAAAAAAAAACTACCAAACTATTGTTTTAGCAGCAACGAGTGTTAAAAACTTAGTTTTCCCTCCGGGGAGAAACTTTCAATCCTTTATAATATGTTTAAGAAATAGAGTTCATAGTGTTTTGCCCTCAGGTATTGTTCACTATCTTAATCTAATGGAGACGTCATAGTTTTTATAAAGAAACAACCTAACACCTAAACAAATATGTAAATATCTAGTTATGAAGTTTTTTTTTTAAGAACTAAGTGAATAGTTTTTAGTGTTGAGACGTTTTCTACAAAAATTTGGATATTAAGACATTTTTTTTGCGTTGCTACGAAATTTATACACTTATGGGAAGTAAGCAAGGAAGATTTTCTATTTGTTAAATCATGGTACTTTAAACAATTGTGCCAAGATCAAGATTTAAAACGTTCATAATTTTTTACTTCTTTTCTTTTAATTGTGAAACGTGGGGTTTCACAATTAAAATGCCGAATTTTTATACATATTACAAAAGAATTCGTCTGTTTGCTACAATTCTGTCGAGCCTTCTACCTCACTTTGATCAGAAACTTCACCTCTTTGACTTACATTTTTTATTCAAGCCCATTATTTTTAATCACTGCGTAACAATTACAGGGATCTTAAACATTTTTCAGAGTTTCATTCTCCAATTTTTTCACTACTGAAACAGAGAATGAAGTAGGTATTCATATTTTTTACTAGGTGAACATTGATGCTATCGGTAATTTTCAGGTAATAAATAGAAGGAAGAGTTAATAAGCTTACGTAGACGCTTTCATTATGTTGGCCTCCCATTTCTTTTCATTACCTGCATCATAAAGAGGATTTTATTTCAGTTCCTCTTTTCTTGTGTAGTAACGACGTCTCTTTTTTTTAAGAACGTCGTAATGGTTCTTACTTCGGCCTTTTGTTACCGTATCAGAAACAATTGTTGAATGAAAAGTGCTTTTGTCTTGAAAAAGTAAGGACCTATTGTCGTCCTTAGTAGATAAATTATTTTTCAAATTTGATGTGTTATGTTGGAAATAAGGTGTGAAAGTCTTTAGAATTATGACTTTTCGTTCAGGTGAAATGACTAACGGAAAAATTTCAATAAATATGATTTTAAACTATGTAATTGAATAGTTGAAAGCCAGTCCACTCCCCGATTAATAAACATTACCGTTAAAAAGTATTTTACTCATATAAAATCCCAGGTTTTTAAAATGTTCGTTAAATTTTGTCACGACGTATGTTCAGTGTCTGCAACTTGTAAGATTTCTAGTTCGACAGCTTCAGTTCAGTCCCCGAAGACATTATATACAAATCCGGGAGACGTGGCAACGAAACTAAAAGAATTCCGTCGCAGCATGGTGCCGCCAACTTTACAGTAGGTATTTACGTAACGACGTAATGCCGCGTGCGATTTTGACATATTGCTTTGCAAACAACGTAAGCTTCAAAGCTTTGTTGCTGACTGTATTTGCGGCGTCTCACATCTAACAAAATATGAGCGCGATTGTATCACCATCAGTTCTCAACAAACAAATTATAACTATTAATGCTGCCGGTTGAATATTGCCCGATATTAATATTTCCAGCGGGGACGAGGGTTTTATTCAGCGAAATTGCAGTTAGAAAGATCCTATTAATGAACGTCCCAGTATCCTTTGTCCGGCGCCGGGGCATTTCCTGCACAATCGCCCTGACACCAAGTAATTAGGGAGAAAAATTCGTTACTCTGACGTCTAGTACAGTGTTTCAGTTTTGCGGTGAAATATTTTTAAAAAGTCGTCGCGGGATTCGTGTTCGTACATTTAATTCGGTGTGATGCACTTTGTAATGAAGCTATTTATAGGATGATTTTTGTTTGAGGACGATGGTAAAATTGTGGTCTTGTAAGAGAATTTTGTTTATTTGAATTTGTACAACCGATTTTTTGAAGATGTTAAAGAGCTAATAGCATGTCGTAGCTTTAAGTTGTTTTTAAAATTACTTTTGATTTATATTTTGTGCACTTAAGGCGTGTGCCAATTAATTGTTTTCTTTCTCTTCTTTGTTTTGTTTGATAGTCTTAGCCCTTTCTATTTCTGAATTTCATTATGAAATAGCAACAATTTAACAGCATTTAACTACATGAAATAAATTCACAAAATGCACTTAAATGATGAAAATGAATTAAAGCAATTGCAAAGAATATCAGTACAATTAGCAATCGAAGCGAAATCGTATTAACAACTCATTATTTAATAGACTATACTTAATTGAGTGCAGCCACACTACTTACATATATTCATAATAATTGTATCACCAATTAAAAGCAAAAGTTTTGCTATATAATTATATTTCAATAATACTATCAGATATATGATAAACATTATTTGTAGAAAAAAAAAGGATAAGGTTTTTGTATTAATTGGTCCCCTACCAGGAGACCAATGGGCACCTATATAGGGGCCGAATCCACAACTTTTATGCTGGGGGACGAATTTTAGGGGACGAATGGGCTCTGACCCATTATAAGTACTTACATATTATTTATGTGTGCTTATGTATTTTAGGTTAAGACATTCCTTTTTACTAAGATATTATTTTATTGTTCTCACACATTGTTGTCTACATTCCTTTTTTTTTTACTCATCTTGTCGCAGGTCTGCTGGTATAAATTTCTTTTGAAATAAACAGTGCCTTTGTGCCATTAAGTTTTGGTATGTCCTTATTTTTTATTCTGTGTGTACATAAATGATTAAATAAATAAATAGAAAGTCCAAATTCTTCATATTTTTTTAGACATTACCAACACTAACTTAACTGAAACATTTGGCGTATGACTTTTTTTTTAATGATAATAAAGAGGATTTTAAATAAATAGAAAGTATTTATTTTCAATGTTTTCTTATTGTTTGTTTCCCACCCAAATCATAGGTACATACAACTCCCCAAGTTAATGCTTTAATAATGCGAAAGTTGTAATTATTGGAAATGAGTGTTGCGTAATTTTTATTTATGAACTGGCATAAAAAGAAAAATATACTATAATGTGTATTTATAAGTAGGTATGTTGTAGTTGTTTTTACCAATTATTTGTAACCTGATTTGGCCATTAAAATAAAGTAAATTAATCGATCAAGTAGCTTCGGAGAAAATTGACTGTAAAGGGCGGACAGACAGACACATGGGTGATCTTATTTCCATTTTTTTATTCGGACGTACGGAATCCTAAAAATAGTAAATATCCCTTTTCAAGTTATAATGACAGTATTGAGTATTTGTCTTTTAGTAGGTATTTCATCGAACAAAAATTTGTCTGAGAAAACATAGGCAGTACAAATGTATGGCTAATAATGACAAAAGGCCGAGTACAAATAGTCCGGGAGACTAGTTTTTTAGCACTCTTGAATCTACGGCCGCCGTTCCGGTTTGTAAGTCGGCACGATGACCTTATATTGTTTATGGATTGGTCTAATACGAGGGCGGTAGCGATATATGCGTAAAGTACTTAGACAAGTAGTAAAACGATCCAAATCTTAAGATTTTTTTTGAAATGGTGATGTCATGAAAATGATTCAAGAAAAAATACTTTACTAATTACCTATGCAAATTTAAGTTCAATAAAAACGAGATAAAAGCAGTGATAATTTTTGAAGAACTAGTCTCTGAGGCCCAAGCATGACTTTTGCGTTTTTTTGACGTAAAGTAAACGGAAACTTTGACATTATTATAATTTACTCGTTCGTACACTAGAGGTCCTTTTTCGTTTTTTCATACAATAAACGCTGTAAATACTTTTAGTACGCAGTAAATAAATAACGAAAATCCTGTGATAAAGCTTCAGTTGCAGTACCTATAGTAGTATATATATAAGTTTAGTATAGTTTAGTTTAGTCAGTACTTCTTAGTACCATGGTTAAATTGCGTACACGTAAGTAGTACACTATTCTATAGGAAGGAAGGAAAGAAAACAAGCAGTTTTATTATAGTCAAAGGATAGAAAGATCATAATTATTAATAGATAGATTTCTAGGTTTCTAAGTGTAGGGTTTTTAGCTAGGAATTGAGTATATAGCAAATTACGTATTACGGTTAACATAGGTATTCAAATGTATTACATAGCTACTATAAATTGTAATTGGGTTGTCAATTACAATTTGACAAACCTGTCACCGTTTATTAATATAAAATATTTTCTATCTCTGTTAGTATGATTATATTCTTACAGTATATTCAAAGAATATTATTTCTTTCTTTGAGTTTTTACATTGTAACCAAGTTAATATTTCAGTCTGTCTGAAATTTTCAGTAACTCCCTTTTTGGGTGCGGTCTGTTACCAAGTGAACTGCGATAGGCTGGGTTTGAAAAGTTCTGGAATTCTGCCAACCCGTACAAATTCACCAAATGCAGACGATTTTAAAATTGCTATCGTGGGACCTATCGAGTGCCTTATATTTACTTGAGTTTCAAGTTTAAATCGTAAAACGTTTTTTGTCCAATGGCTTTTAAATTCATACCTGTTAATATTATACGTAGTCTTAATGCGCTGTCTATTAATTTGAACCTATTTATGCCTTAAGGGCAGAATGAATTTAGATATGACATTTGACAAACAGAAGGTTTATCGTGCGATTATTTCACGTGGCCTAATCGTAAGTGAAATCAAGTTTTAATTAATAATAATTAAAAAAAACCGTTTCATCTCTCCTAATGACAAGGAAGTGATTCATAATCGCTGTTCGCTTTTGATTTACGCTTCGTGTAATTATTAAACAAATTTTCTCAACACTCATGGTGACGTAACGGGGCCCCTCGCGTACTAACGTTTTTTTTTTATGTGAGGCCCGTAAAATGACCAGTCGTAGCCCAAGAGAAAGATTTTTATATACTGCGCAAGACATGCTTCGGATACTCCGATAAGGAAAAATGTTAATGAAACTGTTCCTGCTTTGATAGGAGTGGTCGTTGAGGCATTACGAGTAAATATTTTGGTTATATACAATTTAAGGTACCTACCTGATCAGTAGGATGTATCCCAGTCGATTTTTTTTTATAATCGTGCAATAGACCTTATAGCATTCTACATTTCATTTATTCTTCTACAGCAACATCCATCAGATGCATATCTCCAGATCACATAAACCCAGACATTTTAATTACAACAACAAAAATATTATTTATTAGCGTTAAAAATCAGAAATCTTTCGGCAAACTGAGTTAATTCGACTAATTGGACTGTGTAAAATATTGCAAGTGACCAAAGTAATTTCCTCGTAGATTTAATTGGTACCGAGCGGCGTGGAAAATTCACTGTGCACACAAAAGTGGCTTGGAAGTGTAAAACTAGTTTCATCGTTTTTAAAAAACTGTTTATGAGAAGGCTTAACGAACGCGGCGGCACGCACGCCCGAAAGAATAAGAATAACAAATACGCCCACAGCCGCCCTAGCTGTAAATAGTTCTGGCTTATTGTATAATGTGTCTGGCTTACTTTATACTCATTTCATTTTTAATGAATTAAATACAGTTTTTAGGAACTTCCAGAATTTTTCATTTGGTTAAGGAAATATTTGCCAAAAAGCTTTTTCAACCTTTCAAAGAAACCTCTTGTAATCTGGTAGAAAAAGCGAAAATCTCAACAGAGAAACACGTTTCAGTTATGTCAGACTTTCCTTACTTTGTGATATTTATCAAATATTCGTAATACTGTAAAATCTGCCATGAAACACTGACATCACATAAACAAATATTTTTATTGCAACTTTATTTTGTGTAAAAGCTGTGTTTTATCATTACAAGGCTGCAATATTCTGTATTATTATACCTATTTCAACTTTATGCATGAATATAAACGTGCCAAATGTGGAAATTTCAACAGGACCATGATAAGTTCGGCGGCGACCCTGTACTAAGAATGTAATAGCTTTAAAAAAAAAGCACGTGTCGGATCGCAGGAGATATTCCGCTACACGACATTACTTCATTTTGGCTCACGAAACTGCTGAAAATCATTAATTAATTTTAAAGGCATTAACCACTGCCTCCTCGAGGCGTCGTCGGAACATGCAAACTTCTAATTTGTTATTGTAAAATCAGGAGAAAACACGGTAACAAATAGTGCGGGTGAAACTCGGATTACAGTCGGTCACACAACGTTAAATCACATCGCATCACGTGACAGAATCCGTTCTTTGCATCACTAATTGATTGTTGAATTGGAATTAATACACTCATTAGATGTATGAATGCAATTAGGTGCATAGTTGTGTGGCGAATACCGTTTCGCGCGGTCGCACCGGAGCGACTTTCAAACGAAATTGCGGAGAAACTGATATAATGGTGAGGCTACCACGCGATGTGGCGCGCGTACTTTTAGCATGATTTATTATTTACTGCAATATCCTGGTAATTGATTACAAGTATTTATCATCTGTGATCACCCATCTGTCGGGTTTGCGTGGTTGTTATGGCAATATGCTCTTGGGGCGTATATCATACCGGACCTGGTTATGCCCATCTTTGCAGCGGCCGTATTTTTTATCCGTTGAACATTCAACTAAAACTGCCCCAATTGAATCTTTAGCAGCAACGTTCTATTATACCAGAGGAAAATATACTATGAGAGCTAACGAACGAAGTATTACATTCAGATAGTCAGTTTTGTTTGATTTCTCCAACATTATGTTGGTTTCTATTTAAAGATTACGACCTCATAAACGCAATCGTGTAAAGTTAGCATGTATTCAAGAAGTTTATATAAATGTTTTGGTATATATAAGCGATCATAATGAATGAGTATTTCTTGTGAAGTTGAATGATCAGTTTCTATTCGATTGTCAAGTGTTAGACACAGTTTACGTAGGATTTATCGACCCACACAAGCTGGGAGAGTAATTTGAGCTAGTGCTTAGAAATACAAGTTCTGGGAAACTTAACTGCTTTAGTCATTTTGAAAGTCAGCCTACTATAAAGGATACATTGCATATGAAATGTATTTTAGTGGCAAAAACATAAATTGAAGTAAAAGTTTATCCTAAAATTCAGGTATTTTTTTTTGTTTATTTCAATTGGGGATTTTTTATATAGACTGTTAAAAGTTTCCAATTCCCGTTACATTACAGTTTGTTGGTAACAAAAATTCAGTTAAGTTGACTTAGGCATTCGTGTATGACATATCCCGTTATCTAGACCAGACTTCCTTGAAGAAATTTAGCATGGTAATGGTTCCTGATTCTTTGGAAACATTCTCGAGCCGTTACTTGTATGGCCACGACTCTGAATATTTTTGTACGTGATGGAAATATCAACGATTTTATTCAAATGAATATTAGTATTGATTTGACGACACATATGACGGATTCAAATGTGACCGATTTAAGCTTAAATATTCCGTGATATGGGGAATTTATAGAAAATTACTGGGATTTATGATTTAATTAAAACTGACACGTTTGTCAATTTGCAGTTTATTCAAGCTTAATTGGATATCTTTGAATGAATAAAAAGTGTTGTCATAATTGTTTTCGGAACAAAATTCAAGAGTTATTCGTCTATGAGAGAGCGAATCAGATTTGCGCACAAGTATTAAAATAACATAAACACACCTTTGACGGGTGGTCTTAATGAGAAAAGTTTGATACGACTTCCATTTAAGTCAAAGTTCTGTCATCAGCGTTTACTTTCCTAGACAGGGCGCGGCTGTACCTCGGCTACCTCGGAAACGAGATAAGAAATCTCAATCGAAATGTAAACAAAACTTGATTTTGTTATTGAGTGCAGACGACCGCTCTGTTCGATTTCCTCCTTTACTAACTTCTAGGATTGCATTTGAAATTGTGTTAAAAGTTTACACTGACGAACTTCGTTGGCGGCACGAGTTAAAACATTGTTTTGGTTTAGATGATCAAACTCCGATCAGCTGAAGGAAAAACGCTTACAACATTTCTCGTTAAACGTTATTGCAAATTAAAAGATTACTTCTTCACAGTTATTCAACAATCACAACTTTATAATTAAGTTGGCACCCACTTCTGCTACTTTGCAATGTTAAAGATTTTATTACGATACTTGTTCAACTCTAATATTACACTCCAAGTGTGAAATAAAACATTGATTAAAGTTTTAAGACTTCAATAGGAAAAACAGTTTCAAGTGGCAAAACTAGATCAATTAATTTCAATATTCCCAAGGGATCAATATAGCCGAAGTTAAAGTCACAGCGGAGACGTTAATATGCTTAACTTATGCGTGCGAACTTGTACTTGCGTACAGTTATGAGCCAACTTAAGTAGTAGTTAGTGCGCCTATCTGGAAGTGTCTCTGTAAGACAATGTTACTTACTCAATAAATATAACTGTTATTTATTTGTCGTGTGAAGTTTTGATCGGTGTGATACTCGTGCCGCACTCATGGCATGGAGGCCGCGATTGTATCGCTATACATTAGTCTGCGGCCCGAGAGAGTTATTATCAGATCCGTTTGTTCGCAACTTTGCTGCGTTGTGCTCTCTACTCGTAGAAACTTATCGGTCGAGTGCTCACGGCGTGCCTGATAAGCGGGAGCAGCAGAGAAGCTTGGACTTGACTTACCATGTTAGAGAGCAGCAGCCGTTGGTGTTTAGCGACTTGAGGATCTAGGGCTTGGAGCGGAAGGGCTAGGGGCAGTGGGAGAGGCAACGGCAGCGGGAGCGGGTGCGGGTGCGGAGCCGGCTGCAGGATCAGCGGCGGGCAGCAGGCGCACGGCGTCACGTAGGACACGCACCCGAGCTGCGGCGGGAACAGCGTGCCGGCGGCCTCCTCGAGGCCTCGCACACGTCTCTCACGACCGCATCCGCGGCCGACCTCCAACCGTCCGACGGCCACGCGCCGCCGACTTCAAGACACGACCGAGGTGCCCGAGGTGCCAACCACCGACAACACCGAAGCGCGCTCGCTTCCCGATTATTTTCAAGTTAACGCGGGAACTCCACAAGTTCTCGAGGATGGCGCGAAGTGCGTTGGAAAGTGTCGGAACTCAAGTTGTACTAGTAGAGGAAGGACCGGGTCGCCGCGGGGGAGCGGGAAACTGAGCGTTCGGGAGAAGCGAGAAACGTCGCACAGGGCTCGCGAGAGTGTGGAGAGAGTGGCGTCGTGCACGGAGCACAAGTCGCCGGGCCGGCGTGTGGCGGTGGACTGAGCGGCGAGGCAGGTGCGCGGCGCGGCGCGGAGGGCTGGGGGCGGTCCCACCTGATCCACCTGGGCGCCTGCGCCGCGCGAGCTCAGCCTCCGTCCACACACAGACACCGACACATCAACGCTACTCTTTCGAACACTAACATTGCACTATCAACCGTCATTATGCTGCAACTTTTCATCGTAACATATTATTTCATGCGCTTTTCTAGTTTTTCAGAGCTACTGTTATCTAAGTCAACGTTTTAAAGGTAAAGTTGATATTGTAACAAAACTTCCGCGCAAAAGTAAGTTTTTTCTTAATTTTGTTTCTGATGGCTTTCAACGCAAATAAAAATAAATAATTTAATAAACAAACATCCCTGTAAATCCTAATGGGTTCTCGAAATTCGACGGAAACTTTTTCGATATTGAAGAACCGGTCCATCTGTCGCATAAACCTAAATAGGACTATCCCTATAGGTTCTATACAAAGAAAATGAGCGTAATAAAATAAATTGGCGACTCGACGACTCGCAAATAAGAGGCATTATCTTGCGGAAATCTCTAGCGGGATAACTGGGATAAATCGCATTGATCTCCGAGGTCCGGCTTTCCTCCTAGAGGACATCTGAAGAGAACGGTGTAAGCCCGTTGTACACGCTTAGAGAGGATTAGGCACCTTTTAACGTCGAACACTATTTACCTTTAGGATCTTTTCTCCGAGACACAGATTACATTCTTGTTAGTAGCCAATGAGTAAACAGAACGGATTTGGATCACACATGCTGTTGGCACGCGGAATGAGTGCGGGAAGAGAATCTTGTTTAAACATATGATTGTTCGATGAGTTGTAGTGAACAGAGCTATAGGACTGACCATGAACTTTTTGATGCTCTCTAGTTTTTAGCAGTATTCATGGCTATTTTTAACCTTCATACGTTGGACGTTCCTATTAAATACTACTAAAAGATATTAGAATATAATTTATCATAAAGGTATTTTTCGAACAAAATTGTGAATGTAGGACCAATTTTAATAACCATTCTTTTTCATATATTGAAAGCAAAAGAATTCGATAACTGAATGGTAGCTGGAATAATGAAAAGTATCTGAAGCGGCACACAATAGGTACGTAAGTGAAAATGAAAAACATTTTTAAACGTTTTTATATTCACAAGTTACGTTATATTTTACTTTATTTCATGAAAACAACGGTAATCTTTAAAAAAAGATTTTATATTGTGGGTTACCACGTAATTAATTATAAATATTTACTGTATAATCTACTTGTAAAGCAGGTTTTAAGGGTCTTACGTGGGAGCTGCTTAAAGCTCTGTTTTAATTTCAAATTAGACAAAACCATTAGGGAAACATACGGTTCTATATACAACATCTTATATAAACATGATATAAATAATAAATTAATACTAGAGACGAAGATCTGGGTTGTTACATTTAACAGGGTTAAACAATTTTACCTGAACTTTTTTGCTTAAGGGTAGATTAAAAATCTTTTTCAAATTATGAACGGCTTATAATAAAATATGCGACCTTTTATTTTTACACATAACCTTTTATTTGACAGTGTGCTCGAAAAGTAAAATATAACATTTAAAATTATATATTTTTTTTCAGAATTATATTTAATTTAATTCAGTAGGTATCTCGTAAATTCCTTGAATTTGTCGTGTGATGAAATTAAATAAAATGTGTTTGCAAAGTAGGTACAGGTACACACATCAAAAAAGTTTGTAATCATAATATGTATTGTACTTCCAGAAAATTAAAAAAAAATATCAGTACAATATGCTGATATATTTTTTTTTTCTACAATTTTACTTTTGTTTCGTTTTATAGGTATTCTAAATCTATGTTTTTAAATAAATAATCTATAAAGAAGAAGAAATCATAATAAAATCTACCGAAACAAAAATAAAGTTTTTTTATTTTTCAAATTAATAGATAACTTATTTTGATGTGTGTATGAACGATTAAAAAAAAAGAATGATCGAAAGGACAAAATCGTGATGAAATCTTATAATCTTTAAATGGAAAACATCACAAGTCCGTATAGCTCGCTTAGTGGATAACATCCCACTATTTGTTACATCTGTTCTATTCAGTGTGTACGTTTTCCCAGAAGTATGAAAATTATAGACCGATTATCTTCCGATATTATGTTTCTTTTTTAAATGGTATTTTGCCCACTGCCTCCCATAAAGGCCTGTGTTACAACAATGTGGACAATAGGTCATAATAGTCCATCAGTAACTTAGTCACCAGAAAGTACGGTAATCGCGTCAAATGCGGTAGGTAGTTCTGATTTTTTGCAGACTCGCTTATGTTACTGGACCAAAGAAAAATCCAAGTCTGTGACCTCGAGCGTCGAACGCAAGTTTGTCAAAAATCTAAAAACTATAATGTTATACTTACTCAAAAAATGCTTACCAATTTTAAAAATTATATCATACAATATTTTATTTTCGATCCAAAATCTAAAACAAAGACGTTATCGAATATCCTCAATCCAGAAAAGTTTATTGAGAAAACAATATTTTGAAACAAATAATTATGAAGTTTTATCAACACACAATTAAGTATGTCTAATCACTACAATATAACAACAACAAAACACAACATAATTAGATCGTCACGAATTGATAAGTCGATTAAGTACTAAGTTTCGGACTACAAAGGGTACACTTCAAACGTGGCTGTTTTTGATACTACTTATTAATAATTAATTCCGATCATCGGTATAACAAGCTAAGGTAATTAGAGAATGTGGTAACTTGACATGTTTTTGATGACATACCATGGTTCCAGTGACGTGAAACATACAGGCACACAAAATGGTGCCAAATAATACTTGGTCTTTGATGTTTGCTGGTGAAAAATGGTGGCTGGTTTTGACAGCAGCTGTCAAAAATGTGTCACAATTTGTGCTTAAATAATTTCCATCTTCGTTATTGCTGATAGAATCACTAAACTTGTGTATATCGGCCATAACAGCTCTGAATAACAGTTTATTTCCTTGTGTTTTATGAGCAATAGCAATAGGCTATATTTACTCAAATAAATCTAATTAGTCCAAAAGTTAGATTGTCAAAAAATATTTGACCCGTATTTTTCTTTTTTACGTTAACCAAAATTGACAAAGATACAACTCTTCCAAAAATCACAAAACGCCCTCGGTCGGTATAATTTCATAGGCGTTATGACGCACAAGCCCCTACTTCCGAATGTCGGAGCGTTTTATCATTGTCAATATTCATTGATATAATAAAACAAAAAATACGTGTCCATTATTTTTACCGACTCAAGAAAAAGGAGGTTATCAATTCGACCCGTATATATTTGCAGAACTGGCCAGTTTTTGCATATGTTGGTCTATATCAGCGTCTGAACAAATGTGCCAAATTTCAAAAGTTGGTGTATGTATGTTTTTATGTTTGTGTTCACATATCTCCGGAACTACAAGTCCCGATTTAAGTAATTCTTTTTTTGTCGTACTAGATCTTGTTCAACTTTGGGAATACTGTAAGTTTCATCAAAATCGGTTAAGCAGTTTTTGAGATAGGGAATTTTTTGCCTATACTTGGATCGTAGATTTTCAAAGTCGATTGTATGTTTGTTCACGATTATCTCGCATTTGTCTGAACCGATTTAATGCGGTTTTCGAAAAAAATGTTTGTTACATTCTAGGGAATGTTTTAATATATAATAATAATAGATATCTCGTGACGTTGCCCGCATAGATCCGTTTTTGTTGCTCGCTTGGATATAAATGTCTAAAACGCCGATTTAACGAAAGCTTTTGTTGAATATCTGAACTAACTAAAAAGAGTAAAATAAAAACTTAAAAAAAAGTACCGACTTCAAAAACAAATACAAAAAAAAAGTTTAAAATTACTTTTCTTTCGGAAGTCGGTGGCAATAGTCAATGAAATAAAAATCATAGCCTTTTTTTTTTAAGTTTTTTCAATTCTCTAACTGACGGACTAAGCAATTTTTCAATTTATTGATGCAGTAAACTACCCTATTATAGGTATAGTATTGATGTAACATTGATATGTTAAAATCGTTACGTTTAAATTAATCTCTTTATTCTTCAAAGATCCAAGATAATTAATGTTATAGTTACATTTTGTCTTTACTTACAAAAATAATGAGATTGCACGAACTAAAATGAAAGATAATGGGTATGTGTCTTGATTATTATGAAAATCGCACCTTTATCCTAGTTTTTGTGTTATTATGTGACTATGTTAGTTGGGGAACTTTGCCACAACGCGACGGTGAAAATTGTTTAGTTTTTCCCCACAAAGGTATCGTTTTTTTACTGCTATGATTTCCACTCCATTGTTTTTCTATAGAAAGTTGTCTAACACTAGTAGTAGTACTAGAATCTGATGTATGAAAAGTAAGGTGTGTGTGTAGGAAGGTAGAACCATTTTAGAACGATTACAATCACTACCTATCGTCTTTTCCTTATAATCTGAGCAGCTGCTATAAATAGCACTTAAATACATAGCCGTACCCACACATTAAGTACCTAGGTATACAGCTATTACTACCTACCTAGTACCTACTCACAATTTCCACGTCAAACCTGCAATACGTTTCTAACAGCCTAAATAATGTATCCCTTCTCCTTCTAACGTACGTGTATGAATCACTGCGTACATATGTATGTGTGTGTGTAACTAGAAGGCATGTGAGTGCAAATTCCGCAGTTCAAAGTTAGGCTGTGCGCCCGCGCGGGCCCCGGTCGTTGACCCTGCGCGCGCGCCGCCAAGCCGTCTACGAGCCGTGTTATGTAACATGACCTTAACATTGGGCTGTGAGAAACCTTATTCAGTTTATTCAGTGTCGACTTTGAATGTGATACGATTATGGCGTATTATAAGGCTAAGGTTATACAACAGGTGCAGTATATTTTATAGTCGTGCGAAAACTGAAGAATGCGATGAGTAAACGCTTTATGAGAGGATAGATTCTTTTTGAATTACTAATTTTATTTAAATGGGCAATTTGCTCACATAATGCCAGTGCTTAGGTTTCGTTTTAAAAGAACTGTGTTGGAAAATTAAAAAGTGTGTTGTGGTTTATTTTAAATTAAATTAGGTATCTTTTTTAAGCTCAGTTTGATTTTAAAATTATAACATTTCGCAGATTATAAAATTATTTTGCTAATATTCGTTGTGTTTTATTTGTTTTTGTTAAATATAATTTGATATGTATGTGATGATTTCAGTCCCTCAATTTTCCTTCCCATGAATTCCTTCAAGGTTTTATCAAGTTTTATGTAAACTGAGTGACCGTAGCGATCAACATTACATTAGTGAAGCAACACTGATACCCACATCGACGAAACACGACGAAAAGCGATCAACATAACAACATTAGTGAAGCGACACCGAAACTCACATCGACGAAACACCCACGACGAAAAGCGATCAACATTACAAACATTAGTGAAGCGACACCGAAACTCACATCGACGAAACACGACGAAAAGCGATCAACATAACAACATTAGTGAAGCAACACTGATACCCACATCGATGAAACATGATGAAAAGCGATCAACATTACATTAGTGAAGCGACACCGAAACCCATATCGACGAAACACGACGAAAAGCGATTAACATTACAACATTAGTGAAGCGACACCGAGACCCGCGTCGACAAAAAACGAATGCAAAATAACGGACGGAAAAAAGAAAACATAAAGCAGGCGCATCGTAATGCAAGTAAATCGTCCGTGGAATCCGAGAACAAAACCGAATAAATTGTTTTAATAAGGCATAAATTACGACAAAAAAATCGGACCGATCACGCCGTTACGATGGTTGACCATGGCATTTACGCTTTGTTGGATACCGTACATGGTGCGCTTGAAATGCGCTTTTTGTATGGCTACTGAGCTGGTTTTTGCTGCATCGAATACACGGTAATTTGCTATTAGTACTGTTACGGGCAGGCAGCGGGATGGTTGCGCTTAGGTGCACCTCTAGTTCACCTCATATCGCAGCAGGTGACGCAGGTGTGACGTTATAGAGTAGTCCTAACGATCATGAGTGTTACTTAATAAGCACGCATGAGGTTGTTAACTTGAGCTCTAAGAACGTTACTCAACTCTGAACGCTGAATTAAACTAAGATCAGGTGTTTATGGTGTTAGTTACGGGGTTTTGTAAGTTATGCGCTTGAATATTAGGTTGTATTTGTGGTTTGATGAAAATTGATGTTAAGTATGACACGTTTCATTATAGTTGAGAAGAGTTGACCTTTAAGACGCTTTAGAGACAATTCTTTGAAAATTAATTCTATGGAACTCACAAACGAAAACCAAACCGATTTCACTCAAAACGAAGGGAGAACAATACTTCCTATACGAACTTACTATTTCTTAAGGGATTCGTATACTGAAAATAAACGAGTCAAAAGCCTTGCCAAGGTTACTGGTAGAAACAGAAATAGCTGCTCAAGGATGTCAACATTTTACAATGAGAGCCGAGGCCCCAGCATGAGTTGGCGACGAGTGTATTCAAAAGTTTTAATTTTTAAGGCGTCACTTACTTTTTGTCGCTTCTCTTATTTTTTTTTTTATAAATTATATCCTCCATAACATACATGATAAAAGTAGTTAAACTAAGTTTTATTTTTTGCCAAAATAATAATTAAAAAATAATTGCGGTGGGCCGTATGCTTATTTGTCGCCATTAGATATATTTGTTATAAATTATATATTTTGTTATAAAGAAAAAATCAAAAAGAATGCCAGGATGTGTAAATCCTCGTGTATACTTGTGCTTCGTAAAAAAAAAAACTTATCCTTCAACATTTTGATTCGAAAAAAAAATAGACAGAAATAAAATACAGTCGTCTTTGCCGAGAAAACAATTATGTTTGTTTTTTTATAAAGTAAAATTATGTGTCCGTTTCAACGGTGACACTGTTGATGACGCGGACGTTTAAAAGGGATCAGGTTTCGAGTATCAATAATTGATGTGATGAACGATATATTTTTAAGGTTAAAATATTCGTTAATGGTTTGTTTCAAATAATATCACTGCTGAAATGCTGAACAGTCGAAAAGTTGTGCCTGTAATAATACACTAACACTCATGTTTATTTATTTATGTATAAGTTATCATCACTACTTATTATAAAACAAAGTCGCTTCTCCCTGTCTGTCCCTATGTATGCTTATATCTTTAAAACTACGCAACGGGTTTTAATACGGTTTTTTTAATATACAGAGTGATTCAACAGGAAGGTTTTTATTTTATGCACCCGTGCGGAGCCGGGGCGGGTCGCTAGTGTGTAATAAAAAACAAATTGCCAACAATCAGACAATAGGCGAATTTCAAGTATCAATAAATTGCAAATGTAATTAGTCCGTCGTTTAGAGTAATTTTAAAAATTGTAGGTTTCGTACTTTTTATTTTATCAAATCAATGAATACGTGTTTATTTAAAAAGATTTATCAAATCAAAACTCGAGAGTTCATCAAGGCTCGTGACGGCAGAACTCAGTAAAAATTGTACTGAAATGCGACGTGAGATTGCCAATTTTAAAAGCGTCTTGTCTTCGTCAATTTACGTTTACGTGAATTTTTTTTCTGATAATCTGGCGGGCTAATTAGAATTTTTCGGACATAATTCAGATTCCAAGCTCTTACTAAATAAACATCAAAATTGTACCCGACCTGAGAATCAAACTAAACACTACACACTTGCTACCAAACAAACGAGGCGTAGTTCATAAACCTATTTTAGATGAACAATGTTGACGATTGAAGCACGCAGGTATTATCGCATTGTCCGATATTAAAGCGCTCCAATTAAAGCATAATTTTGATGATGCTCCGGACAAAATCATTATAATTAATGAAAGCACAGCCACTGTGCGTTAATCCACTTCCATTTTGTGGACTCCATTAGAGCATGTAATGCGAAACACTAAAGCGAAAACAAAATTTCGACTGAATAAACTGAACAGCACTTCTAATTATTAAATCTGGGGTACTACTATCTAAGCACGAAACCCGTAGCTTCGGTCAACGTTTCGGGCGTTTGTTATTCTTTGTCACTTACTGACATAAAAGTAGTACGAACTAAAAATTGTTGTCCCGACACCCGATATGTTGTTAAAATTTAAACTGATAGAGAGTAGAGGTCACTCAAAAGTTTCGAGTGACTTCCGTATTTTCATTGACGGACTAAGAGAGTAGACCTCTTGAAACTAGAATGTTCTTGGTAATGCACCATAAAGGTAGGGAAATTCGTGAATACCAAACTCAATAATAATGATGCAGATGATAATGCCGTGAAATTCCGGGAAATCTTGATGTATCGTGGAAAATGGAAATGCTGTATTTTCCTACGTATTTCGGCTACCACACAATTGTTGTTTAATGATGAAATTCTCTTTTGCGATTTAATGGTTTTAAAGAATCATTATCAAACAAGCATAACTATGCCAACAATGTCGGTTAAAATTATTTTCGGAAAAACCTTTATTAAATGCTGTTGCAATGAAAGTATTTTAGTGTATGAAATGCATGCTTTTAGTATATTACATAAATATAACAGGGATGGTTCGTTAGTGGAATGAAAAGTATATATATATTTTTTAATTGTTAAATCTTCAACAGTCCTCCCTAGGTGGTGCGGAAGGGTAAGTCAGACTCTCAGCACTGACTAAAATCCACCAAGGAGGTGGATTCAAATGCCTTTTACGTTCCTCGGTAACCTGACGTATATCGTAACATTGTACGTACAAAGCGTTTTGCCAATTCTTTTATTGTGCGCACAGCTAAGAAGTGAAATTCACTGCTGGGGTCCGTGTTTCCTGACAGCTATAACCTTGGGGTCTTCAAGTCAAGAGTAAATAGGTTACTTCTAGGCAAGCGTGGTTCACCGTCAACCACATCTTCATTTACCATCAGGCGATATGGAGGAGAAACGGGAATCTACAACATTATTTTTATTATATGCGAAACCTGAATAAGTTTGTTCAGAATCAGTAACTGATTCGATTCCAATAATTTTAACACCATGTTATATTTTTTTTTTCAAAATTATTTTAATTAAATTATATTACCAATTAATTACAATACAATCACCGTACGGTTAGGTAACTATTGCCAAACTATTATCACGAGTGTATAACACAGGAGACGCGGTTTACGCGGGTGTACCGCGAAATGAGCATGTTTTTGAACGGACAACCAGGTAACATACAAGCTTATAACTTTACGACTTTTTATGATATGGTTTTAAAATTTTGTACATAGATTCTTTACACAAAAATATTGGACAGGTGTATCAGGTTTCGCATAAACAAAAAATAATGTTGTATAGTTAAAAACAAAAAAGTAACCTAACCTAACCTATCCGTGTCGAGTAAAGTCCCGAACTCGCTTCGCTCGGTCTTGTATCCTTAGTCAAATGACTGATTTCCACCTTTCAAGGTAGCGACCCTCGACGCGCTTGTTACTTCTGATGGCTAAGATAAAAATACCCTCGAGCACCACCCACATTTTACTATATTGCCCCATAGAAACACGACAAAAGCTGAGATTAATTAAAATTAACCAAATGTAATAAAGAAAAAGAAATAACTTTGTGAAGACTTTCAGCGCGTGTTGATTTGATTTTTCACAGTTACAAAGGTAAGGTCATTTTCACATCTCGAAATATTATAACACATATTCTAAGTACATAATGAGTTTAGGTGCAGCATAATGTTGGAGAAGATGTAATTCATTCGGTGTAGCACTCATAAGCAGGCCCAGAATATTCTTTGTGGAGCGCCGGGAAAGGGCTGTGTGGTTTCTAGTGCTGTGTCAAGATACTTATCGATGAATTTTCAAAAGAGGAAGTTTATTTCCCCTCTAATTTTTCTCTGCAAAAATTTACTAGTTTTTTTTGCAAAAAGTCAATTTTGTAACCTAATTTCGGTTTACAACATGTTAAAATGAGTTAAAGTCAAATGTTTTAAACAAAAGTCAAATATTCACGTGTATCTTATTCTTCACATTAACATTTTTTAAATACATGAATCATTAAAGTCGAACAATTGAAAAGTATCGTGCAGTGGCACATCAAGCAAAAACAAAACGCAGACCTGTCTTTCACTCGTCAAAGAACACACGCACGCAATACAAATACGTAAATGCATGTCACAGCGAGCAGAACTCATCGACATCGATAAAGCACGTGCCTACACAACAAGCCTTGGCGTCTGGTCCAGATCAAATGAAAAACAGAATTTATTATAAGTATCATTAATTATTAAATGCAATACTGTGTTCACTGGCGTCGGGTGGGACGGACTGACCGCACTCCGTGTTTTTGCCACCAAATTTACAGGTACAAACAGAATAGGATATTTTAGATTAACACCGTGGAGGGATGAACGTAATGTCAGGATAGCCGACGTAGGAAGGATAATTAGTTTCGCACGTACAACATCACAATTAACTTTTTACTTCACGGTCGGTGACGTGAATTTAAGCGGGAAAAATCCAATAAATGTTCGTTGTGAAGGGCTTCACACACAGCAGCTATAATGTAAAGATGTACATTATAGCACGATACATCTCATAACAATTTTCCATAGAGATTCGAAGATGTAAAAATATACATTATAGCTGCAGTGTGTGGTCTCCTGACGATTTCTATGGAAAGATGTAATGAGATGTATCGTGCTATAATGTACATCTTTACATTATAGCTGCTTTGTGTGAAGCCCTTCACATTTCTAATTTGTGTGTCGAAACAAACTGATTTACGATAAGTTAATTAAAATATGCATTCGTTATTATGACATATGGCTTTGATAGAACACGACTCTTATAAATATATTTTTTTTTCAATTAGTCATTTCATTTGATGTTTATGATATATTGCAGGTTTCAATTACGTATTTAATTTGGTATCCAACATCAAAAGTTATTAATAAATAACCAGCTAGAGCGAAAAATGATTTGGATTTTCAATAAAATATCGTAACAATTTATTTAGGATCGCACGTAATATTGAGGGATTACAGTGCACTTTGCGCGAGGGGATTACAGGCGAAAATGGAATACGCATTCAAAATTTTTCCAGTAATATTCTTTGCACTGATAAATTCAATTCACGATTTAAGAGCAAATCCAAAAAGCACCATAGTCCGCGTATTGCAGAATACGTTTTATGAGCATAACACGAAATGAGTTTCATATTACAAGATACTGGAATCCGTGTGGATTTCAAAACGATGGCAATTGATAGTTCGGGGTAGAACGGGGACCGAGGAGTAACAAACTTTTCCAAAAGTTCCCGTAACCGAGTCGAGGGGACGAAACTACATCGTGTACTAAATCCCGCAAAAAAAACTTGCCCGAACATTTGGCTTTTAAATGTTAAATTAGTCTTCTGAATTTCCGTTCTGTTTAATATTAGTGGGCTCAAAGCCTCGACAAGGAATTAAATATGAATATTTGTCTGGCCTCGTCAACAGAATGTTCCGAAGGTCCAGGGGTTCTTTGCGTCTTTGTAGCGGTTAGCAAGTATCAAGAGCAGGTTTACTTAGGCCGTATCCTCAGGCCTGTTTTGGTCGGACTACTTGGACAATGAATACGAAAACGTATTTGCTTTGTGACTTGTAAATGTCCTCTGGCGGAATGACGACATTATTAATAAATTACTTGTGAGTCTTGTGTGTATCTTAAAAAGTTTAATGACGTATATCAGACCTTAATGCTGGGAACCCGGTTCTGTTTTAGTCATCTGTACCTATACCATGAGTTGTCATACGATACTCGATCATCGATATCGACCGCGTTTGGCGCTCTCATTGGCCAGCTCATCAATTCTCAACCAATGAGAGTATACAGGTACCAATAAACTGCAACTACGGTTGAAAATGAAAATTCAATTTATTTCTGAAGCATGACCTGAATTCTATGTTTTCGTCTTGATGCTCTATTAAAAAAAAATACCTTGGCATATCACTAAAATCACGCATACTTGAAATAATTGTAAAATGCAATATGAGCAGTTTGCTCAAGTCCAACCATAACCTAACCGGTACCTAACTGGTCACTGGCATGGCGTTATCACAAATGAAAATAGAATTATTTATTCAAATAGACCGGTGACAGGCACTTTTGAAGTTTCAAATAAGGAATATAACTGTCACGGGGAATAAGGAGCATAAAAATACATGCCGGTTGAATTTTCCAACTGAGCGTAGCTATTATATCCAAAACTATGAGAAAAATCGAAAAACGTTGAATGGAGTCTCGGGGCCGATTTTGACAAAAACTAAAACCGCATCATTGGATTTTAGAAAATTCAATAATCCTGGCCAGAAATCGAACCCGCTGATTTTGGAAAAAAAAAACACAGCCTGTATTAAATTACACCATTCGATAGTGTTGCTAATAAGGATTTAATTCTGGGAAGTAATGATGTACGGCAAACTTAAGTTTTGACTTTGACAGTCCTTTGAATCAATGACAGCATGTTTGTTCCCCGTTAAGTGCAGATAAGGCTCTCAGAATCGCGCCTCTCATTAAACAGGGGGAAGTGTTTGTAATAATTGATTAAACCTATATGTATGTCGACTGTTGATTAATTGACGGTGCGTAGGTGAACCACGGGTTAGCTGTTACTGGAACGTGCAAAATACTCCATTGGAACGGTTTTTTTTAGAAAAAAAGGTTTTGCAATACTCATGCTTATCAGGATTTGTCAGAAGAGTCTCAGAGAGTGTGTGTTCCGATTTACATAAATACAAATAAGCCCGCGTTTACATCACTACATGATGTTAAAATAACAATAATAATAATTCAATCTTTACATAGAACAGAATCAAGTCGAATAACTTCTGAACGAATGCACCAAAATGGATAATTCTTTTTTTTTTGTTGTCTAGTGATTGTAACTATCAACATCGTAAATATATATCAACAAACAGAGGTTGATAAACACAAAACAACAACTATTTACGTACTTACAATTTAAAAAATTAAGATTTTTCCAACCAGCATTTATCCATTAATCCACTGTGCATCCAGTCGTTTGTAACCCAGTTAAAAGCCCTATACTTAATTTGTAAAACGGCGTCACTTTTGCGCCGCGACTTAAGAATTAGTTTTGACCTCAAACACTTCGGTAAAGCGACTTTGTTCATTTGTTTACGAGTCCCATGTGTTTTTAAAGATCCTACGTTAAAAGCTTTGAAGTTTGCCTAGTTTGGGTACCGTGTATGGTTCGTACTTTGACACCGGGACACTAAAGCCGAAGGTTTGTGAGCGCGGAGCGGGGAAAAGTTGTGTTGTTTTGGACATATAAGGTGATAAATCTGCCCACACATTTTCCTGATTGCTATAGCGGTAGTCCCTGGGTTTTTCGTCTATTAACAAAGAATGAAGGACTAGTTGGAGCAACGGCGTAGATCGCTCCTCTTAGTCAAGCAACGTTTACCACGGCGGTTCGTGGATAGGAGATCGTCTTGAACTGTCATAGGTAGATCTTTGACAGAGGATACGTCAGAAACCTGAAAGTCTACAACCTAGCTACTATCGTATTACCTAGAAACTGTACTGGGTGGTCAAACAGTGAAATTGGTTGCTAACTATAAGAAAAACAGTGAACATCTTTTTAAGCATCTAACTTAAAAGGAACTTCAATTCTCTATTAGTTCTGTGGCGCGCTAAGTCGCGTGGTGTACCCGCGAAACTTATGCAAATTGTGTCTCCAATCCCGCAACGTTCTTAGATACTGCCTCGGCATCATTGTGACGTCATATCAAATTAATTTCATACCTCGTAGCTAGTCGAAACCTAGGCTTATGTTTGTCAAAGAAAATATTAAAGTTGGTAAACGAAATGGTTTTGTTAAGAGTATCGTCTACCGAGCGCTCGTCCATACTAAAAGAGAAAACGTTTTCCTGCCCCCAAATGTCATCCTATCTCAATGATTTTTTAGAATGCTTCTGACACTGTAAAAAACTAGGTTTATAGGTTTTCTTTTTTTCAAAATTTATAATAGTTTGAAAGTCACAGACGCCTAAAATTTACTATTTTTATGACAAAATCTTCATTGAAGTAAAACCTTTGTATTTTAAAAACAAAGAAGTTTTAGAAAAAAAGCTAAACCTACAAACCTAGAATATAATATGCTGAAACGATTGATACTAGAATCTAAGAGATTGCACGTGATTTAGTATGTGAAAAACGTTTTCTCCCGAGAGACAAATTTCATATAAAAAATACTCACAGTCAGTCGCGAGCTGCAACGCTCTCTATCGCACGATCGGGGGTTTTTCAACGAGCGAGAGGGACAGCACGAGTTTTTCTAAATACCTATTTTTTCAAAAGGCAGCTGCTATTCAATCCTCTTAAGTGACTTATAATACCTATATAAAAATAAGAGAAGATTTAGTACCTAAGTGTATTTTCTAATATTCTGTTTATATTCAAATATAAAGCACTATGAACTTAGTGACAGAACTTTTAATTTTTTAAAAGGGTTTCAAAAATATTCGTCTTTTAGAATAATAGTTAACCTAACGTTAAACATAACAATAATCACGTAGTTACACCAACCATAATAGCAGCTATCATGACCGCAGATATTCCGGAACACTAACAGAACAGGTTAAAGCCAATAAGGAACACAAAATGTTCTCAAAGAGCCAATAGCACCTAATGTAGTTGCACGATAACCCGTGATTCCGTAACGGCCGGTAATACTAACAAGGATTTCACTGTGTCCAGTGAGCTGAAGCGAAAACGTAGTGCGTGGCAAAGGGAGCTGGGTATGGCAGGTGAAACAGGAACATCTCTCCTGTAATATTCACTTTGGTGCTTCCCCCCTTCCCCCCGTTCCCCGTAGTCCCTTCCGAAAGCTCTTAATGCCAAGTCGGCCTGACCTCATGCCAGCTACATTAAGCCGTTTATACATAATGTATGAATTTGTTATGCCGTTTGATGTAAAGAAGCTTTAACTCAGGTAGTGCTATTTTCCTTTAATATTTTATGGTCTAATTTTTCAATTTGGTTTGTCTTTGGGTGGGATACCGAAAAGTTTTAGTCAAGATAAGCAATCATCAATTCATTCTTATTTTAGAGGAAAATCTCTTGTATAAATCATAAAACAAAATTAACTATAGAAATATAAAATCCCTTATCGTTATACGTTGTTTTAAATCTATTTTTAAAATCCTTTGTGGTACCAAAGTATCAAGTCGTATCGCTGAGTTTCTATAAAAGCCAGTCTGGATCATCAAAAGGCCAAAAGCATTCATCAATTAAGCTAATGAAATCTCTTTGTAGCAGCGCAATATTTCATAAACGTAAAAGGACACAATAACAATCCTGTAAACAAACAAATTCTCAACAAAAAAAATACAGGTGCATTTTATTCTCTAGTTTCCCGTTTTTTAATTAAGTTAATGACAACACCACTCGACAAAGTGTTGCCAGGTGCGATCGCGACTGAGCCCAATACCTCTCCTCTACGTCAATGGCGTTCGTATCCCCCAATATTTGGATTTTCGATGGACTGAATAAGCCTTCCGTTGCACGCCCAGTTTTTCGCATAGAGCTTTTCCTGAAATGTGAAAAGCAGAATAGATCAATTCCTCTCGTACACAGGACTTTGACATCTCCAATAGTGGGCTGTTAAAAGTATTGGTTTGGTCAAATATGGGCAGAATTAATTTCAATTTTGTTGGTGTTGTATAATTAAACATGCAATTTTAATTACAAAGTTCGTATTGCTTGATTTTTTTTACTTTAAGAAATCATAATTTAATTGTATAGTGTAAACTTGTAAAGTTTTAAAACGATACCTTACGCTGTAATTAATAAATCTATCTCGATTGCTATTTTGATCCCGATTTTGGTCTGTAAGGCGATTCTCACACTGCCCCGCATCATGCAGCATATTGCGTGTCGACGCACCTACGCGCGTTCCTGCGGGAGTGCAGATCTGCATCATCGTGCGGGTTTTTTGCGCACTCACGCGCGTAGGTGCGTTTTGTAGATTCACGCACGGCGGCTCTCATTTATTTATTCGCCGTTCTCTGTGGTGGTCGTGCAGTACTGAGCATTCAAAATCACGCGCGGCACTGCGGGATTCAGTGTGCCATACCTTGCGTCTCGCCCCGCACCTACGCGCGGGGGTGCATGTTTCTCCGCGTGTATGCGCGTGATCCGCATGAACGCGCGTGGATGCATTTTCTGTGTGTTAGACTGTGCGTGTTTTCCATACAAACGGAGATACTTACAAGCAACGGAAGAACACGCATCCACGCGCTACGCTGCATCATGCGGGGCAGTGTGAGAATCGCCTAACTACGATTTTCTAACCGAGTCTTAAAAATGGCCAACCAGAAGCAGCAGTCAAAATCAAAAGAACGAAATTTGGATTGAGATAGAATATTGATTTCGAGTTTATTACGTTTTGCTGCATTTTATAGTAGGAACACTGTTTTTTCCGAACCTGTCCTAATATTTCAAACTATTTCCTGCCTATTAAAATTATAAGAAACACATTATTACAACAACAAAAAACTAAATACACACACCGATGGTTACGACTTTTTCTTGCATCTTTTTATATAAATTATTATCACCAGGCCAATGAACACGAATGAGGTAAATAATCCTTATCCGCTTACAAGCATATTTTTACATCAATAAATAACTTGTTTATTGAGAAAAAAAGACAAACTAAAAAGAGCAAAAAAAAATCTCATTGTTTTTTTTTTTTTGTTTTAAATCCGGATTTCTAAATTTCTTTAACAGGTCAACAGGAATTCAAATGAAAGGGGAGGAGACAGAACCTTGGTAAATTTTGTGAAAACTACGCCTTACAAATTCGTTACTTTACATTCAAATGCGGCCTCATTATGATGTAAAAATAAAACTTGTAAGAATTCCCCCCTGCTGATTTTGGAAGAAGGAAAAAAGATGTTTTATTACTTTAATTAATTTAACGATGTATTAAGAGCTTGTCTGAAGTTAGTCTTAAGTTTTCAGCTTATAAAATTAAGTCAGTAATAAAAAAGTTTGTAATGAGTGATTGATTGAACATCACCAGCTGTTTAAAGTCCATGCTAGACAATCTGGCTTTACCGATCCTTGTTATTTTTGGGTTTCATCTAATAAGCCTTTTTGGCTCTAGTTGGAGCAGAGCTGTTAAACTTATTAAAAACAAGCCAATTCCTTCAGTTGCCCTTTTCGTTCCATGGCCGCGTTATCCTACTTCAGACAGTCCCGTTGTCAGTCCTTATGGATCTCTCAGTTTGCAGACAGTTCCAGAAGTGGTAAAAGAAGCGCGGTCAACCAAGACCTGGTCCCTGATCAGACGGCGAGATACCCATTACTTGCCGTCTCCAAGCCCGCTAACCATCCGCAACCGTTTTTTTAAACTCATCCCTTTGCGAAAAAACAGATTGTACTTTTGTTACTGTCCTTTGTCCCCCTCTAGAAGTATGTAAAAGCTCTGCTTATCAAGAAACTAAAAAATAACCATTCCACCGATTCTCTGGATATAAATTATTTTAAATTACGACCATTACCTGACCTTGGAAAGGGCCTGAATCAGGCCGGAATCGATAGCCGTTAGTAACAGTGTCTACTCATTATTTCCGAAACATGAAATCCGTACAATTGGCTGTTCCAACGAAATATCAATAACTTCGGATATTATTTGTATAGTAAATCAGTGTAATAATAGTACAAATCGTTATAATTTGGGAATCAAATGATTGTCTAATTACCCAAAGGAACATTTAACAAACCTACTTTCTTCACACTCTTAAGCTATTGTCAAACAGACAGGCGATAGCGAACCGAACCGAATCATGTCATATAAAAATGCGAAAGCGATCCGATACTCTATGTGACAGGCTTCTAACAATTCCATACATTACAAACAAAAACGCTACGCCACGCTTTCGGTTCGTCTGTCAGTTTGACAAAGGCATTAAAGGGCGTAAAAAGTTGCAAGGTGTTGCAGGCGTCCATGGGCTACGATGACCGCTTTTCATCAAGCAGAACGTCATCATCATCATCATCATCAGCCGGAAGATGTCCACTGCTGAACATAGGCCTCCCCCTTAGACCGTCACGCCAAACGACAATTCGCCACTTGCATCCATCGGTTGCCCGCGACTCTCACGATGTCGTCGGTCCACCTATTGGGAGGCCTGCCTACGCTGCGTCTTCCGGTCCGTTGTCGCCCCTCCAGAACTTTTCTTTCCCATCGGTTGTCAGTTCTACGAGCGATAAGCGCGGAACGTGGGTATAAAAAACTACAGGAACATCCTGGTGGTCAATTTTTGCATATCGTTATGGACAGTTCCTCGGTCCAACTTTTAAAAGAATCACCGAATAATGTTTCTGAGACCTAAATTTATAGGCTAAATTTATGGTAGCTCTTTGTGTGTCGATGTTTCTTCTACCTTGTAAATCGAGTGTACTAAAATATAATAATAATAATAATATTCCACAACTATCACACAACGCCATCTAGTCCCAAGCTAAGCAGAGCTTGTGTTATGGGTACTAGACAACTGATAAACATACTTATATATTTCTAAATACATACATATTATAGATAAATTACACCCAGACACAGAACAAATGATCGTGCTCATCACACAAACATTTGTCCTGGGTGGGAATCGAACCCACGACCTCCGGCATAGCAGTCAGGGTCACTAACCACTAGACCAACAGGCCAGTCAATATGTTTCATTGCCGTAATTTAGAATAATCTTTAAGACGAACACGACGAAGTCAACCTTAAAATATTATCACCAACTGCTTTCATGTTATCGCCAAACATTTCTCAATGTAGATTGTAGGGTATTGTGTTTATTTGTCTGCTACGCAATTATAGAGGGAAGGTGATTGTTCTGAAATCATTTTACGTAAAAGGGGAAATAAATTTTCGAAGTAGTTATAAATTCTAAAGATTCATGGTCCACGCCATGTTCCGAATGTTTTAATTAAATCGAATCTTACCAATAAAACCACGAAACAAAGTTTAAAACTCATTGAAATACTCAATTTCCAACTCAAAACATTGACAGAACTTTAAAACATTCAAGATAAATCGTGCAGAATTTTGAATTGGAAAAGTAACATTTATAATAAGTTTAAAAACGTATTTATCATGGCGGCTCCTAAGCCATGGCAGGCATGTCCGACCTAACGAGGAACGGAGTGTTCTCCAAATGTTTTGAGGAGTATACGTCACAAGAAAGGCGGAGCGGGTCTGGGTTGTGGGTACCTTTTACTCCGCTCAAATTTCTAGGAAATAATATACCTAGGTATAAAGTAAAAGAGGTCGTGGCTAAATAATTAAACCTGAACGGATTGATCGTCGTGCTGTGATTGCCTAGCTAGGTCGATCGATAGGTGACCATCCATTACATCAGTTAGTTTTCTCCGTGTCTCGGAAACCACATTAAGACTTCGTATCCGGCAGTTATTTTTAGATCTTTTCATTCCAGTTTCACCATGACGTAGCGTGTTGCCTAGTGCCAACTTAAGTTGTGGAAATCAAAATAATAGGCATTTGTTAGTATTCAGACTAAAAGCAGTCATTGATAAGAAAAGGGTCGTCGATCTGAAAAAATCACCCGCCACATCACTCGCTGCCGCTTGTATAGTGAGACGTAGCCTTAAATGGTGGAATAATCGCGATGCATCCTAGAGTCTGAGGCATTAGACTACAACGCATTAGATGCTACGTTATATTTGAGACGGTTTGATATCGTCTGCGTTTAAGAATACTAATACTTGGTCTTTTGACTAATGTCTACTTGGAACACTATCGGCTAATATCATCTCATCAATTTGGCTTTCGTAGTAACATGTCAACATGTAACGCAGTCCACGAATTAACTAATCACGTAGTACAAAATATTAATAATAATAAAAAAGTCCTAACCATATTTTTAGACCTCGCAAAAGCGTTCGACACGGTACCCGTCTCTACTCTCTTATTAAAACTCGAAGGTATGGGTGTCAGAGGTGTTCAATTAGACTTATTCAGGAGCTATCTAACAAATCGATCGCAATATGTTAGAATAAATACTAGTAGCAGCCATGAGCTCCCTATCTATTACGGCGTCCCCCAGGGAAGCATTCTGGGGCCAACCCTTTTTCTCGTCTTCATAAATGATCTATGCAATCTTAATATCCAGAATGCAAACATAACATCATTTGCAGATGACACGGCATTAACCGTTGTAGCTGATACATGGCCACAGATCGAAACAAGGGCGCAGCATGCATTCAACACAGCTCTAAACTGGCTCAATGATCACACCCTCACACTTAATGCTTCCAAAACCAAGTTCCTTACATATTCTATCTCTGCAGCCTCTCAACCTCGCATCCCAATAACTATTATAGCTCACTCCTGTCACAGCGAAACCCAAACTCCATGCACCTGTCCAACTTTAACCTCTGTAGATCATATAAAATATCTGGGTGTAACATTGGATAAGAATCTAAATTTTAAGTCCCACATTAACGTTCTTACGGGCAGAGTCAGGAAACTCATATTTATATTTAAAACTCTTCGAAAAGTCACTAATCAAAGAGTCATACGCGAAGTCTATTTTGCCTTATGCCAATCTATTGTTACATATTGCATCTCATGCTGGGGTGGTGCGGCTAAAACGATTATAAAACCCTTAGAGATAGCACATAGAGCAGTGTTGAAAGTGGCGACCTTCCGCCCCATCATATTCCCTACCAATGAACTCTATAGTAAATTGAATATTTTAAATGTTAGGCAACACTTCATTATGCAAGCAGTTCTTCTACAACACCAGAAAACTCCATACAGGATAATACACAAGCGTAGAAAAGATTTAATTTGTACAGTCCCACATCCTTATTCGTCATTTATAAAAAGATTCTTTTACTACCTTGGCCCATCTTTATATAATAAAATAAATAAACACAATTCAGTATATGGCTTAACATATTACAACTGTAAGAAAGCGATATACTCATTTCTTCAAAACCATTCTTACGAAGAAACAGAAAAAATACTTATTTAATTGATCTACAGGTGAGCAGCACACACAAACATTATGTAGCACATTAACTATACAAACATGCACACACACACACTATGACATATACACACACACACCCACACACACTCACATTCGCATTCATACACTTACTCGCAATTGCACATACAGGCACACACACCTTCATCACACAAACATTCAATCATTCATTGAATTGTACGTAGTCAAATAGTCATATTTACCTTTATCATAATTACTTACTCCTTACTCAATGTTTTAAAAATGTTTGTTTATTACTCTTTTTTATATCAATATCAATGTTAGTTACAACAAAATGCAAATGTACAAATTTTTGTTACTACTAAAACTTGTAATCCATCCATTGGGGGATTGGGACTGTCACTCCTTCATACAGGTTATACTGTAACCTAGTTAGGAGATCAGAACTGTACCCACTATAATTGTAGCAAATAAGTAATTTTACTACGTAGAAACTAAATACCCATGTACTGCAATATTTTGAAAAGATAAATAAACATTTATTATTATTATTATTATTATTATTAATGTGGGTAGGCCTAGGATGAGGTCCTCGACCTTTGTTTGTAGGTACATTATGTTGTTTTCTGTTACAGGTACACAGCCTCCATGTTTTTTTAAGCTATTGCATAGCTTTTGTCGCGGGCTCTGAGCGCGGCGACCGAATCAAGAAATTCCCTAACGAGAAAACCTAACTTAACACGCGTGTAACGTCAAACAAACATTGTAAATAAATGATAATCTCGTTAAATATTCGCGGTAGGCGATAATTTTTTTAAAGTGCTACGCAATAGCTTTACCGCGGTAGTCCCCGAGTGCCGCACGTTTTTTTTTTAATCTATAATAAAAAAAAATGTTAGTAACTAAGTTGAGACTGTATATACACTTCTCATCAAAAAAATCGAAACACTTTCGTTTTTATTGTTTTTGTCCTAATTTTTTACAAAAGAGAATTAATTCCATGAAAAAAAAACATTACTGTGTAGCTGGCAGTTTGGTCATTACAGTAAGAAGAAAAAAATTAAAATTCGAATTAATTTCATTTGTTTATCCTATAAATGAAATTAATCACTGTTTTGAGACAAATGTGTATTTAGGGTTGGAGTACGTTTCTCGTTTAAAAACTAAAAATTAGCGCTTGTCTTTAAACTTTCTGTTTCTTATTTCATTTACTGTGACTTTGGGACGTCTGAAAAAACTTTTTTTTCTAAAACATATGGATACTTCGCCCGCAGAAGCCGCCCAAGTGGTGGCATTGCTGGATTCTGGACTTAGTCAGCGTGTTGTGGCTGCAAGATTGCATCTAAGCTTATCATCTGTTCATAGAGTCTACAAACGCTATCGGGAGACTGGTTCGTTCACGCGCCGTTCAGGATCTGGCAGGAATCGGGTCACTTCTGAGCGAGATGATCGATTTATTGTAACAACTTCTTACGAAATCGACGCCTTAACGCTTTTCAACTGCAGCAGCAGCTTCGCGTTGTACGAAGAGTAGCTGTAAGTGACTCTACAATAAGAAGAAGGTTGAAGGAACGCGGATTGGCACCGCATAAGCCAGCGAATGGGCCGAAATTAACTGCAGACCATCGAAGAGCGCGCCTTAACTTTGCACGCGAGCACCTAACTTGGTCATACCTTCAGTGGAGCAAAGTACTGTTTTCTGATGAGTGTAAAATTATGCTGTATGGTAACGACGGAAGGAACAAGGTCTACAGAAGAGATGGAGAACGCTTTGCACAATGCTGCATTGAAGAAAAGGTCAGCTATGGTGGCGGTTCGTGGACGGTTTGGGGAGGAATCAGCGCCGACGGTAAGACAGAACTTGCCTTTGTGTCTGGGCCACGGCTGCCTGCACTAAACTCTCATCGGTACATCGAACAGTGTCTTGAACCTCATGTGATGCCCTATGCACATTTTATTGGCAACGACTTCATATTCATGCACGACAATGCTAGAGCTCACACCGCGGGCGTCGTACGAGATTATCTTACCGAAGTCGGTATCTCCATTATGGTATGGCCAGCAAGAAGCCCGGACATGAATCCCATTGAACATCTATGGGATGAATTAAAGAGACGAATTCGAGCAAGAGATCCAGCCCCAGAAACACTTAGCCAGCTGCAAAATGCAATCCAAGAGGAATGGGATAATATACCACAACATGTGATCGTGACTCTCATCCGATCGATGAAGAACCGTATGGAAGCAGTAATAAGAGCTCGCGGAGGGAATACAAGTTATTAAATAAACGTTTCTTACATTTTTTTTTCATTTACGCGTGTTGTTTTACCCATTTCCTTCATATTCCATACAGGGTAAAAATTACTCATTATACAAAATACGAAACCTATGAAGACTTAATTTGAATTTAGGACATTAACATTAGGATTTAAAAACCTCATACTACTCACTATTAAATGACATTTTACATTTATTCCTAAATATACACATTTTTCTGATAATCCTTATCAAATCATAAACTGCGAGGTGTTTCGATTTTTTTGATGAGAAGTGTATTTTGCAATTATCATATTAAAGTAACAAACCACGTGAAATACATTTAAAAAACGTTTACGAAAAAATCTTATATTCTCTTTATTCAATTACACTCAAACATTTTCCCAAGACAGATGGTTTTAGGAAAACGGCCGAGATAAAAGGCCGATGTCACTTGTTGCTTGAATCTGGTATGCGTCACACGTTCGCGACGTCTCGGTGCCTTCTAAACTGTGTTCAGTAACGTCTGTCGTACCCGCTTTTTATTTCAGGCTATTTAAATTCTATTGAGCTTGGTAACTGAGAAGAGAGCAGTTTGAATTAATGGAGCAAGTTTATTGTCACGCCTGGTTGGGGAAGTGATAAGGATAGGAGGGTTCTAATGATAAGGAGGAATAGGAAAGTCTGTCCTATTAGTCACATCGTGATACCCGGTACTTCATGATGTGCCCAGTAAAAGCCAGGCCGATCGACGAAACCAACCGGAGGCTGTTGCACAAGATTCCCGTTTTTATAACGTTTAGTAAACTGACACTTTAACGTTAACCGCTAAATTGCTTCTTGCAGCGATTTCACAAACAAAACAAAATTTTTTTTGAACAACTCTTTTATCTATTTTAGAGGCTTTATAGTCCTTTCAAACCGCTTTTACACCATAGTCTAACAGCTTTATTTTGATGGATAAAATTAGTCTCTACGCTTTCTAATTTTTCATAGATTTAAAACTTCAACAAAACGTACGCTGCACAGCGAAATACGTGGAATTTATGCTAGGGCTTTCTGTACTTGTCTACATCTGAGTGCCCCATCGTCGTTTCCATGTCTCAGTTTTCACGTTTTCAGTCACCAGACGTATCGCTTGCTGAAATAATTAGTCAAAAACTAGCGGGATTGTCATTTAGACGATTGAATTTCGCCATTCGGCTGGGCCACAAGCCTAAATTACCCATCAAAACGTAAAATTTCATAAGCATGTACGAATTAATTCGATGAACAATGTTAGGGGAGGTAAGCCTAAGACGGGTAGCCCGCCTAAAACGGGATGCATGTTAAATTACAAGTCGTTCTTGCTAATGAGAATGTGTGCGTGCAGGACGCGGCTCCTCATAGGGAGAGGCGATACATGCATACCCGTTTTAGGCGGGCTACCCGTCTTAGGCTTACCTCCCCTGCTACATAAAACTTTTTTTTTTTTTTTTTAGCGTGGTAAAATCATCAAATGAGTCCTCCAACCCCGGGCAGGGCGGGAGGGACTGTCAGACTTTTACTGACTAAAATCCACGGTGTCCTTCAATAGCCCTTTCTGTTCCAGGGTCACGGTAAGGAAATAATCCCGCAACCCCGGCAGGCTTTGGCCCTCTGAGAGGGGGGCCCCGTCATTATGCTGACGCTCTTTGAGGCGCGCGTGGGACACAACGCGCCGTCGACCCGGGCATGGTCCTTGGTCGGGCAGCGAGTTGCCCTTTACTCGCTGCCCGCATGCCCGCGCCTACGGTGGCCGGAGATCATCTAGCGACGTCCGTCGCCGTGGGCGTCTACTACCGCGGATGGGGCGGAGGGAGGACTCTGTCCTCTCTCGCTCGCGGCCCGCCTCCTCCTTCACGAGCATTACTGCCTCGCCGAAGGAGGCGACCGCTTCCCACTCCGTCTCGCCCCGCAGCATGGCCGCGACCAATGCTGGGCGCGAGAGGTCTCCGCCTATCGCAGCCGTGAGGACACGTCGGTGCTCTGCCCAAGCTGGGCAGTCTTGCACCGTATGCTCCACCGTGTCCTCCGGGCGATCTTCGCAGTGGTGACACCCAGGCGTCTCCTCCTTTCGCATCAGACACAGGTACCTCCCGAAACTTCCGTGTCCGGTGAGGACCTGCGTCAAGCGGTAGGTCAGGACGCCATGACTTCTCTCCAGCCACTCCTCAAAGAGGGGTCTTACCGCCGCAATTGCGGCGTGCCCGGCCTTCGGTCGCGACAGTCGTTCCTTCCATACTGCCCTGAGATCGCGCCGGAGGTCTTCTCGCCGCGCCTCGACTTCACGAGGCAGCGGGGTCACGCCCTGCTACATAAAACTGACTTAATTCGGCATTAAGTCAGTTTTATGTAGTACCGAGGTAATTAATATACACCATTAAATCTTTGGGTCAAAAGAAAGTTATTTATTTTCGTTGAAGTCTGCAATAAATAATTACATCTGCAACCACCATAACCAGTTAAAAATATCAAGTACATTAGTGCAACATTTTAATTAAAACACCGTGTGGTTTTGAGTCGAAACAAGTAAAATTCTTCCGTTTATCGGGTCCATCGAATTATTTCAGTTGAATAGATAGAATGTAACCGTACGTCAACCACAATGCATTACTATAACCGGTACGTGTGCTAAAAGTGGTTATTTTCGTTTAAATACAGTTAAAATGTTTGTTTCTGCTCAAAACACGCGTGGTTGTATAAATGGGAATGCAAGTAAAGAAGTATTTTCAAACTCAAACTCACAATTTGGCCATTACACGCACTTTTGAATAGTCAAAAAAATGGTAAGTGAAGTCACAACGCATAATCATTTGTAAAAGTACTGTATTTGGCCATTCCAAATCGTAGATCTCTATGGAGAGGAATGGGCAAGAGTTAAGGATCCTACAACGTATCGTGGTACTGTAGACCTCGTTAGCTCTACCAGTAACAATACTGGGTGGCGAGACTCTTTGATTCGCGAAATTGTCTTTGGGTCGCGCAACTACGAGTATCTATGGGTTGCAGGACTGTCTTTGAGTCCCAGGAATGTCTTTGGGTCGCGTCTCTATTTTTGGGTCACAGGACTGTCTTTGTATCGCGGGATTGTCTTTGTATCGGGGGATTATCTTTGGGTCGCAGGACTGTCTTTGGGTCGCGTCTCTATTTTTAGGTCACAGGACTGTCTTTGTATCGCGGGATTAGCTTTGGGTCGCAGGACTGTCTTTGTATCGCGGGATTGTCTTTGTATCGCAGGACTGTCTTTGGGTCGCGTGACTATTTTTGGGTCGCAGGACTGTCTTTGTATCGCGGGATTGTCTTTGTATCGCAGGACTGTCTTTGGGTCGCGTGACTATTTTTGGGTCGAGGACTGTCTTTGTATCGCAGGACTGTCTTTGTATCGCAGGATTGTCTTTGGGTCGCGTGACTATTTTTATGCCGCCGGACTTAGGGTCTTATAATGGTACCCAAGGCCCTGAAACTGAAAAAATGTGATGGAACATGGTGGTTTTTAGTCAGTAAAAGACAGTTCCTTACTGGACAATAAGAATCATTTGACAAAACCCTACTTGCAACCTTAATAATTAACAACAAAAACAATAGTGATAGTTTTATGAAAAAATAATTAAAACTCGCACTAGGTGTTCATAAATCTAAGGATGAAGGCAATTTACTAGATAGACTTTTCAGTGTTGAATATTCTATAAATATTCCTACTGCTCTACTGCCAGGATCAAATGTAAAAGAGAATATTATATTGGTTAGTGTAATCTACAGAATTGTCTTGTTTGGGATCAAGATTTGTTAGAAATTCTATTAGAGCTAATCAAACACCAAAAAAAAATTACAATCAGAAAGGCGTCTCTTTTCCACATCACAGTTTATAAGTATCGATAAAACGCATACAGTATAAATGTAAAATAACTATAATTTCCATTCAGCCATTTCGACGCCACTTTTAATTACTTGAACAAAAAGGCAGGGCTTACAAAATAGCAGTAAATAGTAAATACAGCGCTGTAGCGCTACATTGTCCGTAAGCCCGCATGTAGCTCGTCGCTAATAAACTGTAGTTACCAGTCGTGCTCATGTTGATGTGACGTCATGAACAAAATGGAGGTCGACGATGGATGTCGTAGAACTTCGAAGTGGGAAGACGTTGTTTCTTAATTTTCTTGTAAAGAAAATGTTTGAAAGACTTAGGGCGGAAACATGCTTAAACACATCAAAAAGTTTGTCATCACTATCATAAGCAGTTTTTTAGGGTTCCGTAGTCAACAAGGAACCCTTATAGTTTCGCCATGTCCGTCCGTCCGTCCGTCCGTCTGTCCGCAGTTTAGCTCAGAGACGCCCAGTACTAGAAAGCTGTAATTTGGTGTAAATATACGGATTTGTTGTGCCGAAAAAGTGGTAAAATAAAATCTCGTAAAATATTTTTTTTAGGGTACCTCCTGTACACGTAAAGTGGGGATGTTTTTTTTATTTCTCGCGTACCCCTTAGTGTGGGGTATCATTAAATAGGTCTTTAAAAAATATTGATAGTTTCCATTAGCAATTTTTTGATAAAAAGATTCGTTTGTGAAATATTAAGCTTTAAAATGCTAATTTTTGCTCGACTCGGGTGTCCCCCCCCTCTACCAGCTAAACGGTTATGTTTGGGGGTGTGAAAAAATTCACAATAGTAGTATATATAACGAAGTTTGAAGGAAAATTATCATGACTAAGTAAGCTTTACAAGTTTACGAGTAATAGTCGACCAACTTATAAAACGTACTTGGATAGCATATTTTCCTAAACAAAATGTATCGCAGAAAATGTTCTTCAACTGCAAATGTAAGTTTGTAAACTTTATTTTTACAGCTATAATAGTTGGGTATGTTTTGGGGATAGGTAGGTTTTTATTGTCAACTATTTTTAACTAACTTCAAAAAAAGGAGGAGGTTCTAAATTCGTCGTAATCTTTTTTTTTATGTATTTTCCCCGATTTCTCAGACTCCTGGACCGATTTTGAAAATTCTTCTTTTTAAAATTAAATTCAGCGAATCAGTTTAGTTAGTTCGCATAAGTATTTTGATGGGCAACTACGGAACCCTACACTGTGCGTGGCCCGACACGCACTTGGCCGGTTTTTTTTTTTAATACTATCGAACTATTTATTGTTTCATATTCTAAATCTATAGTTTTAAATAAAGAATTTAAAAAGAAGAAATCATAATAAATTATCTACCGTGAAAAAAAGGCTTCGATTTTTCACGTGTCGTGACGTGTCAAGTTGTGCCAGAAACATTCAGTTTCAAACTTTAGTATATTAGAGACAAGTTGAATGTCGTGTTACGTGTCGTGACGCGTCATATTAAATGTATCTTCTGGCGCGTCACGACACACCACGACACTTAAGCATGTTTTCGCCTTTAAAATTGATTGAATATGTTCATCGAACATCGCCGCCACAATACCCGATCGTTATTTTTTTTTCTACCACAGCCTCTTTCTTTAGTCGTACCGACAATATGGGGAAGAAGCAGTTAAAAAAGTCGCCATTTATGAGACTGGTTTCAAAGTGTCAACTTTAAATAAATTAGTGTTGCTGCAGTCTGTCGTTGCGAGTCACTATTAAAGTAATGAATAAACATATTTTTTTTGTTTAAAAAACGTTGCCCTACACTAGGAATTTCTCCTGTATCGTGGGTGCGTTTACAAGCATATAAACTCACATACACAGACGCCCAGACCCGGAACAACTATTTATAGATCATATAAATATTTGCTTCGCGCGGGAATTGAACCCACGACACGTACAGCGCAGCAAACCGATTGCTGAATTGTTCAATTGTCAGTCCAAGTGTTCCGTCGGTTTTTCTTTCTGGATATCTTAGACCTCATCTGGGCTAATTTGAGGCGAAGAGCGAAACGTTTTTTTTTAATCTATGATTGCAGCCAAATTTTGAATTATATTCTTTTTCATCTTTATTTTAAGTTAAAACATACATAAATGATATATAACAGACATAAAGAAAGAGTAAAAAACAACATTTATTGCCAACACAAAGCCATAATAATGCGAAAAGAAAATATAAAACATACAAAGGGATCTAAGCTGACGTCTTTCTATTATCCAAAGTCTAAACATTCACATTCGTATCTCCACAACGAATTACCTAAAACGTATCATAAACTTAGTTATTCCACATGAATTTAATATAAGTCAATTATAAAGTTGTATTGTTACCATAATAAACAATTGGGACCATCAAAGTAAATGTATGTAGATAAAGTTATACATAAGTAATTGCTTGTAAGATTTTATACAAATAATTTAGTTTTCTAAGTCTGGCTCAATGTCTTCTCTGAAATTTTAAGTGATCTTAATAAAGTAAATACTGCTTTTGCGTTTAAGTATCTAGATTGAGAACTAGTAAACTGATACGCAGCGGTATCGGCTCGGATTAACGAGTTGTAGGTCGTGAGTTTAAAACCCAGGCAGGCGCATTACTTTGTGTATTTCTTTCATTACCACTGCTTTCAAAGCGGTGAAAGAAAATATCGTGAGAAAACCGGCATGACCTAGTACCAAAATTGGGCAAATGACCCAGTGCAGGGTTGGTAGATGACAATCTACCACTGCTCTGGAGGGCCCACTGCCTCTCATAGAGAGGAGACGTCCCAGCAGTGGAGAGTAGTGCATTTCTATTTTATGGATGTATTCCAAATATCTAAAATACGAATTCCCATATGAAAGGACTCAAAATCTAGTCATAATCTCATCTTAGCAATAATCAATGCCCTTTTGAGAGATTGAAAATAACATACGAATTGGAGATGTTTTCATTGAGAGAACCCGTACTTTTTTTTTTCTTTTTGAATTGATAAACTGCCGATCGCCGTCGACCCCGAACACTAGATTATACTAAAGTCGGTTAAAATAATTAATAACACAGTTTGATTTAAAACGCATACATATTTTGTTATTAGGTAATACACAATTTTCCTACCTGCAATACTAGGAACATAAACCTACGCCGAACAATTCTGTTTCTAATCAGTTCGTGTTTCCACCGAACCAGGTTTCACAGAGCATTTTCAGTTCAAATAAGGCTTTATCAACCAGTTGCGTGGAACCGAGTCCGATCCAAAATTGAGCGTCGAAATGAGCATTTACTGCAAACAGTTGAGCAAAGGTTGAACATAATACTGCTCAGTACGATTTGTATGTGAAGACAATTTAGCTGTATCGACGCTGTGTTCATTACGATTGGCAAGACTGGTTTTATTTCATCAAATTCGTTGAACGGAATGAAAGTCTTTCACAATAGATTTGTTTTCTTGAATCAGTTGAAAGATCAGGGTAAAATATCTGATTTTCCGACGTCTGGATCATAACAATTTTATCTGAAATACTAAAGATAAAGCTTCGTATAAGTCGATCAATTATTCATATATTTAAATTGCAAATTAAAAATAAAGGTCCGCCTCCGCTTACATCAACTTCAAATTAAGGGCTCGCGAATAAATAATCCATTACGAATAAGATTAAAGGCTACATTTCCACATAGCACACAAAACACTTTCAGTATCTCCCATCAAAATGCAAGCGAGTGAAAGCTTTGAGGTAACAGAGGCAACTTGGACCTTGATTGCGGATCGCAAATGTTTGCCGGGGCTCACGAGAACCGCATCAATTATTCAAATAACTACGTACAGAGACTGACTAGACGAGTAATTTTGCGAATATTACCCGTGGAGGGGCACGAAATGTAAGCTGCTTACAAGTTTCGCGCCAAATAACTTGGGGATACCCGAGAATGGCTCTTGTGTATGGTAAGTATGCAAGTCCGGGCTCCCGGCCCCGCCTGGTCCCTAGTTAGTTAAGTGACGTTAATAATCTGATGAAAAGACCTATTGATCGTGAGTGTCGCTCGCTCGTCACAGTTTCACATACTTTACTGATATTACACCCTTAACTTTGCTACTTAATTAATATCACATCTAATGACACATTTTATCTCTTCGGCAAAATACGCACATACGTTTCTCTAAGCCGGATCCAGAACCACTCGCAGTTATCCAAACATGCCGAAAATCTCAACTTAAATATAGGAAAAATGTTCAATCTGAATAAAGTGTGCTACGGTAGGCTTTACCAAAAAGGAAAGAAGGATTAAAGAGGTCGCGAAGCTGACATAGTAGGATTAACTGAACGTTGCCATGTCAGCAAATAAATGACGATTCTTCGAACGGATACATTATTCACTGGAAGACGTATTTTTAAAGGATTCCTTTAAGAATAAAACATATTTAGGTACACTTTCCGCACTATAAAAAGAAGGTAGGTACAACCTACACGTGTCATCCGGGTCGAAGGTTAAGAAAGAAGGTTTTGGAAAAGCAGGTTTTGATGTTAGTACAAAAAACAAACTAGATTCTTTGTCCACTGTCTATTGGGATTCGACAAAAGCTGTGGAAATGGATATTTTCAATCTAAAGCTAAATCAAGCAAAGCCGTTCCATCCAAATGGACCTATTCTTTATAATGTTTTTTTTTCTCACAAGAATTCAGTTTTTGACCTTTAAGCTGCCCTAAACATAGGCTTAGTTCTGAATAGATACAAAGCTTAAACCTCCTTCAAATGCCCATTTACTCAAACATTTTCCAACCTCGAACTTACGAACATTAATAATTCCGTCTGCTAGTCGCTTCCAGTGAAGTTCAGGGTTTGTTGGCTTCCTTCAAAACAGGCTTTGCAGCTGGCAACACGTCAATAAAATTTGACACTTGTCATTTCAACTGGAACCATTTTAAATGTTATCAGCGACAGCAACTTTTTTAAAACTGTTCTGGGGTGACCTGTGACCTGTCGACGGCGACGTTGGACAACGCAACATTTGATAGACTAATGGTACAGATACACATGCTTTAAACTAGCATGCTAAAGCACGAGAGCATGCTACTTTTAAGCAAATGCTACTTAGTAGCCTGTGTATCGAAACCATTTGTTAATAATGAGCATGCTAATTTAATTGTAAACTATAAGCCTCTTTTAGCATGCTAGTTTAAAGCATGTGTATCTGTACCTTAATAAGCCCGCTTGCTCATGATGCGAGGCGATGCAATTCGACCAATTTGAGTCGCTGATCAACTACAAGTGATAATTATACTTAATAAGAACTTATCTGTGATGATTTTTTTGAAGACATAAAAAACGATTTGTTCACGGCTTTAGACAGATCAGTTGCTATCACGATGTAAAAGCGCTGCCAATGTAACATGTGTCTGTCTATGGGTACATAGATAAAAAAAAACTTTTTTAAAAAAAGGGAACCGACTTCAAAACCAAACACAAAAAAACTATAAAATAACTTTTCTTTCGGAAGTCGGTGGCTTTGTTTTTTTTTTATTTCATTGACATAATTATGGCCACCGACTTCCGAAAGAAAAGTTATTTTATAGTTTTTTTGTGTTTGGTTTTGAAGTCGGTTCCCTTTTTTAACCGACTTCAAAAAAAAAAGTAGGTTCTCAGTTCGACCTGTATGTATGTATGTATGTATGTATGTATGTATGTATGTATGTATGTTTGTCCGCGATTATCTCGCGTTTGGCTGTACGGATTTTGATGCAGTTTTCAGGAAAGTGTTCTCTACATTCTGGAGAAGGTTTTAGTATATAACACTAATAGATATCCCGTGACGTTGCCCGCGTGGATCCGTTTTGCTTACTTGGATCGTAGATTTTCAGGGACGATTGCATGTTTGTCCGCGATTATCTCGCGTTTAGCTGAACTGATTTTGATGCAGTTTTCAGGAAAGTGTTTGTTACATTCTGGAGAAGGTTTTAGTATATAACACTAATAGATATCCCGTGACGTTGCCCGCGTGGATCCGTTTTGCTTACTTGGATCGTAGATTTTCAGGGACGATTGCATTTTTGTCCGCGATTATCTCGCGTTTGGCTGAACCGATTTTGATGCAGTTTTCAGGAAAGTGTTTGTTACATTCTGGAGAAGGTTTTAGTATATAACACTAATAGATATCCCGTGACTTTGCCCGCGTGGATCCGTTTTGCTTACTTGGATCGTAGATTTTCAGGGACGATTGCATGTTTGTCCGCGATTATCTCGCGTTTGGCTGAACCGATTTTGATGCAGTTTTCAGAAAAGTGTTTGTTACATTCTGGGGAAGGTTTGAGTATATAACAATAATGGATATCTCGTGAAGTTGCTCGCATAGATCCGTTTTTGTTGCTTAATAGGATTGTAGATTTTCAAAGAAGCCGATTTTATGAAGATTTTTGTTGAATATCGCAACTAAAAAGGGAAAAATAAAAAACTTTTTTAAAAAAAGGGAACCGACTTCAAAAACAAACACAAAAAAACGATAAAATAACTTTTCTTTCGGAAGTCGGTGGCCATAACTCAATGAAATAAAAAAAAAAACAAAGCCACCGACTTCCGAAAGAAAAGTTATTTTATCGTTTTTTTGTGTTTGTTTTTGAAGTCGGTTCCCTTTTTTTAAAAAAGTTTTTAGTTAGTAGAAATTGCAAATAACACGAAACGCGTCATGGGCAAGAGCGCTAACAAAAATGACACAAAGAACGAACCTTGTCTGTCAATATTAACTCACATACCCATTTGACATTGACGGTATTTTCAACATCGGTACTGATATATAATGTAATAAAACTGAATTAAAAAAAAAAACGTAAAAAGATTTTATATTTCAAACTGTGACAGCTACTTATGAAATTTTACGAGTCTAGACCACACACGTAGTCCTTTACAATTTCCAATTTCCATCTAGATTGCCTAGTAAATATTCTATTAAAACCAGCGCTACAATGACGGCCACATTGTAACGCCAAACCGCGGTAATATATCCAAAGCCTTATTAAAGTTTAACACAAAAGTTGCATCGCTCGGGAGCATAACACAACATCACATTTAAAGCGCGCGCGCCTATAATTTCGCTATCGCTATTACGCCACGGAATCCTTAATTAATACCCTCAACGTTCCTTTAATATTAGATCATTAAAACCGCAATGTTCTAAAACTTACCTGCTTTCAAAACTCCAAGTTATATAAACAATGCGAAGTTTACGGCTGAACTTTGAACCGGTACCTATGTCAGGTTTACAAGTTATAACTTCCGATTCTAATTAAAAATTTAACAAACCGGATAATGGCAGTTGCTTTTAGCTAAATCATGAATATAATTTTGTATTGAACGGGGTTGAGCAACAAAGGATGGATTAGTTTTCAATGGAAAATTATCGTTTGTAATTATCTTGCACGTGCTCATTTTATTTAGCTTATCTGAGTCTTAAAGCTCTTTGTTCGACGGAAATCACAATTCGGGGAAGAAGGTAATTCGAAAGTTTATTTTAAAATAGATACTTTATAAAAGCGATCAGCTTTCATGTCAATTAATTTGGCTTATCCTTCCTTATAATTGGGACGGTATTTATCGATAAATATTTAACAGTAAGTTTGGATCCTCTGAAATTTATCCAGCTCTATAAATCTACGTAAGTTTATAGTGAGATTAATTCTCATTCCTAGCTACATTATATGTATCTAATAAATGATTATAAGACAGACATAATTTAGGTGCTGAAGAAGCCATTATCCGGTCCACTACGAAAAAAACTACCATCATATAAGTAATTCACACCTCAATAACAACAAATTATTATTTCAGCATTCTGAGATAACAGCTAGCTTTGAGCCACTAGAGACTTGGCCAAGACTAAGCTTACCTTCGTGATGTCGTTGGCAAGATGCTTAGTTAAGTTCCAGTTTTCAACGGCAACGGTCGAGTTTGTTGCAAGTAGAAATAAAATTAAATAATTCTTGAGTCTGGTCTGACTTTAGTTTATGGTGAGCATGTAGTTTTGTGTAGGAGATCGTTTTGTGGTAATTTGTTAGGTGTTTTTATTTGAATCGGTTACCAGACAATTATTTTATTACAGTAAAATTTTATGCTGCTTTTAGCATGTCGCGTGACGGTCGGCCGCGGAGTAGGGATAAAGTGAAAGGCGCTCGTCAGAGCAGCTGAGGCCAATATGGCGGCGCCTATAGTTCGCATCAGCTGTGAAAAAGTTTCACTTTTACCGTGGTTTCATAAAACCACACAATCCTTTTTATTTACTAGAAGCCTGCCCTGGAATTTCACAGGTACAAGAATGGCAAGGTGTCCTGGAATCGGGTTTCAAGTTTGGAGCAGGCGTTCTTTCATGAAAATACCCTCTAAAGTTTAGTGTCGGTGAAATTAAGATAAAGGTTAATCACAGTATTTTTCATATCACTGATTGTTTTAGTGTCATGATTAACTAAATAAATAATATCATTGAACAATGAACAAATATAAAAATGAAACATTTATAACAAATAAAGGTACGGAACCCTTCATGCGCGCGTCCGACTCTTTCTTGGCAGTTTTTTTTTCTTTTTGCCATTATGACAGTAGATTCGGATTTTTAATATTGCCAGGCTTAGAATATAGACGGTCCAGATTTCAAGTAGGCCACCGAGAATTAAAGCCAAAAACACGAAAGAAAAATTACCCCAAGGTAGTAGCAGTGGGGTGCCAAGAAAGGAAACCTCCACGTGCGCCCGAGGGCTGGAGTTCCCTCTCGGATATGTCCGGGGGGAAGACCAGTTTTTTCGGGCCGGTGCACCCAGGGATGCGGGCAAAAACACTGTGTGCTGGGCACTGTGTGCCTAAGAGGTCTCTTTGCCCGTATGCGAATAGCCTGTCATGTGGACGCTCCAACGCGTGTCCCTCTGATCAGCAGAGGGCACAGCGGCGGAGCGGGCTTGCGGACGGTGAGTAATGGGTAGCTCGCCGTCCGACCAAGGACCAAGCCCGGGTCGGCGGCGCGTCGTGTTTCGGGCCAAATGCCTGCTGGGTCGCGGGTTTTTCTTAACCCAGGATACCGTGGCCCCGGAACGTAAAGGGCATCTGAAGGAACACGGGTGGATTTTAGTCAGTAAGAGTCTGACAGTCCAGACTCATTTGATGATTTTACAAACTAAAAAAATAAAAAATAAAGATAGTAGTAGTAGGAGGGACTGTCACATTTGACTGACTAAAATCAATAGCCCTTTACGTACCAGGGCCACGGTTACCTGTCTGACAGTCCCATCTGTTTCGTCTCTTTAGCTGTTTAAATCACCACCACCAAATACTACACTCCTATACAGAATGATTTGTAATTGGGCGCATTCCTTAAAATAAGCGATACTAGACCTTATTTGCAACAATTTTAACCCCGACAACATGGGGTCCAAACCAACGGGGTTTGGAGATATCGACCTTTTTTTTCGAAAAAAATCCACCTCTCCCGCATAAGGTGCTTATAGTTAGTAATTAACGACGATCACCATGCTTTGAATTCACAATTTTTTCATAAAATTTGAACGATTGAATCTAGTGAATACAAGTTTGTTATCATTATAATCTTGGGAAATGAAGTAATTTCTTCACTGGGAATCATATAGGCCACTCAATTAATCTCATATCAATCAACAATAATAAGACCAGATTATATTAAATTAAGATTTATTTAAAAGAAATCAGCAGCGAATCTCGTGTGGCAATAACTAAAACCCAGTTATAATTTCAATCAAGCCCTGAAACATGAAAAAAATATACAGACATTTAACAAAGCAAAAGATTATAACGAAAAAAAGTATAAGCAGACACAATACCTATTTACTAATACTTGTTGATTTTTTATATTTCACGGTATTTTCATACAGGATAAAAGCGGACAAAATAGAAAACAGAGAATCCAATTACGTTTGCCACGTTAAGTTATTATGTAAAATTGTTTCCAAGGCTTTTTGTCTCAAACAGTCGGTAGCTGACATTACTTTGTAATGTAATCAAGCAGAAATATTGTTTCCTTTGTATCTTACCGTTACAGAACGTTTAGAATAAAAATAATCTGGTCAAATGGGGTATACTAGACTCATCCCAAACACAATGCCAGTGCGGAGCTTCTGTACAGGATATGTCCCACCTCCTTACGTGCCCATCCTGCCCAACCACCTGCACCTTGCAGGATTTGAACGTGGCAAATGACAGAGCTGTGCTGGTCGCTACGTATTGGTCGGATAAAATTTGATGTCATCGACACGCCAAGAAGAAGAACGTTTAGATATTTTTTTAGGCTGCACTTTTCTTTTTATTCGATTTAAATATCGTTATTGGTATCAGGGGGTCTACTTTCGAAGCCCGTTTACGAAGACAAGGGTAACGTCAAAATCAAATTTGCGGACGGATAATACCGCTATGACGGAAGTCCTTTTGATGCGGCGCTAGTATCTACGTTATTACGTCAAATTGCTATAAAAATGTAGTAAAACGAATTTTCCGCAGGTAATGAGTGGTGGCGCGGACTCTAAAGCTATTGTCAAACAGACAGGCGAAGCGAATGCGATCCAAAGCGTTTTTATTTGTAACTAGCTGACCCGGCGAACTCCGTACCGCCTGAGAAACGATTTTAAAAAAAACCTTTTAAACCTTCCCTGGACTTTCCAAAATAATTCAAAACAAAAAACAGCCAAATCGGCCCAGCCGTTCTCGAGTTTTAATCAGACTAACGAACAACAATTCATTTTTATTTATATAGATAGATAGATAGATGTATGGAATTGTTGCCACTACATATGAGTTAAATGCCTTTAAAAGGGCATTTTTAAAAGCAGACGACTAACAATTTTTTGCGTCACCACAAAACATATTGTTGGATTCTCTACTTCATTATAAACCAATTTGCTCATTGATCAGTGAATCATTGTCAAATCACTGAATTTATGCAGTACATAAACATACACTACGTCGATATTCAATATGGATTTCAACCACCATTTTGTGTTTCACAGGAAACATTGTTAGCGCTAGCCTTTGAACGCCGAACTAACGAAGATTATTATGACTGCCTAATATGAAACAGTTCCAAATAGAGTTCAATTCTAGGTATTGACTTGTTGGTCAAAGTCAAAAGCTTCGTACTTCAAAATGTTTCATTTCCGTGTACTCTATACTATAGGCAGGCAGAATATCAAACTCTTACCAGACCGGAGTTTGAATTTATTTGTTGGCAATAATTTTACCCGTCTTACATGGAACATAGACTAAACAGATGAAATGTGCGTGCACTAGGTATGCGTAGTAGCCCGTGTCGACGACGGCGCGTTGTGTTCCACGCGCGCCATAAAGAGTGTCAGCACAATGACGGGCCCCCCCGTTACAGGGCCAAAGTCTGCCGGGGTTGCGGAACTAACGAATTACCGTGACTCCGGAACGTAAAGGGCTATTGAACGACACCGTGGATTTTAGTCAATACAAGTCTGACAGTCCCTCCTGCCCTGCCCTGGGAGGACTCATTTGATGATTTTACCAAGCTAAAAAAACAAAGGTATGCGTAGTAATTTGTTAAGAGGACACTACACTAACCTACGATGACACACCAATCAAAATCCCAAGAGGATATCCCCACAAAATTATCCAATTCATTACATAATAAAATGGAGCGGTCTCGCCCGCAAGCCAATGGGGCATGCCACCAGAATAGCTTCTATCAATATGCTGGGGTCTTTCTTACGACTACATACGTCTTTATGGTTCGTTGGCCTCGTCGATACGTCTCTTTAGAATTAAATTAAGGATGAAACCAATAAGAGATAGGCAGTCGATTTCGCGGCGGCCAAATTACGCGCATGGCTCTTATGCGAAATTCAGGGTAGGATTGTTATAGATCAGGGGATTTCGGTAACATTCGTGATTAACTTGCTTTATAACGAACAGTGATGAGGGTTACCTTCGATTGTTACAATGCAGGGAGACTTTTTAAGAAGCATTTTTTGAATACTTAAACGCAATTTAAGGGAAAATTTTAATAATTAAATTAATCGAGATCACGATCATGTAAACTGCGTTTCAGCGAAATCATTGATATCTCTTAAACGAGATTAAGTTATAAATAAATAAATCGGATATTTGAAAAAAATATGCATCTAACTTGTAAATGTGCCCCACATTTACAAGTTAGATGCATATTTTTTTATGAAAACTCACATAAGTAAAAGTCAACTCAGACTGTATTAAAAATTAAGAATTCTTAGTACCTAATATTGAAAAAAGCATTTAATAACTCACGTATAAAAATGTAATAAGACACACACAGTCTTAAAACATCTCAAAAATCCTCAAGAATATAAAATCTTAAACTAATCCCGAGAGTATTAGACAAGACTTTAATAACGTTAATATAAATTATGCTTCAGTAATATTTACATGAAAGACGCGGTGGTACCTTTTAGTGGAATAACATGCAAGTTTCAGCTTCAGCGTTGCTTTAATTAATTTACCTTTAAGAGTTGGCTGGCCTTTTGTTTTTTATTAAAAGGACCACCCACTTGCTCCTTTCTGGACGTGGAATATGACAAATAAATGACGTTAATTACATTTCCATTTAATCTTCTGCAGGAATGTTGTCGGTTTTTATTCAACTTGACTCTTTCGTGTATAAAAACTGGGTAAAGTTTGGTATATCTTGACAGTTTGGTGATTTGAAGTCGTACAGTTTTAGAGAAAGACATCTTTGACATACGCTCTTTTTAAAGTGGTGACGGTTTTATTTACTATTTAGTTCGATAAAGAATAAATCCAGGCAGAATAAGAATAAATAAAGGCAGAGTGTATTGTAGGTAATAATCTAAAACATAACATTTTATTAACCTATCGAATCAAATAAATCCTATCATAAACAAACAACATAAAAAAGTATGAAACCTATATTGTTCTTCATCCCCGTACGGGAAATTTTATTTATTCCGAGAGAAAGATCACTTGGATTTGTAATACGAAATGCCAAATGTTTCCGCAAGTCCAAAACCAAAATTTACCTGTTCAATTACCTTGTCCGTACTATATTAGAATACTGTGTGGTTGTCTGGCGTCCTCACTATGCAACACATTGTCTCAGACTAGAGCGCATACAAAAGAGATTTTTGAACCATTTAGCTTACTCTGAAAAAACGGTTAAAAACTATTCTAGCTACGCACGGCGACTTCAGACATTTGGAATGAAATCACTTGAAAAACGAAGAGATATTCACGATTTAACCTTTCTGTTCAAAATCATTCATAACAAGATTGACTGCCCCCAACTACTCAGCAAATTAAATTTCAATTTACCCTACAAATATCCACGAAACCCGATAAAGCTTTTGCATCCCCCATTCCGAAAAACTGTCTCTGGGTCAAATTCTCCAATCCCAAGACTAAGCAGACTACTCAACAATTTTGACGACCGGATAGACATTTGCTGTGCTTCACTTCAACAGTTCAAGCGCCAAGTCCACATAGGAATAGTCTAAATTTGTGCATATTACCATCACAACTGTTTTTATTATTTTTGTTTTTATTTTTCCGTTCTTTGTACATGTCACAACATATCCACGCTGTGACTATACTATACTTTGCTTTTTACTTACTTTTAAGACATTAATTTGATTTGTACTGTTTTGCTTGCTGTGTTTACCGCCCTATATTGTACACTTAGTTTAAACTATGCCTGTATTTACCATTGAAATTAATTGATTCCAAACCATAAATTGACTTCAATCTGGTATGCAGTTATTATCCTAAAATGTTGAGATTAACAGCAATATAGATTTCTGGTTGAATACTCAAGAAGGTTAAAATTTCTAGTCTGATTGCACCGTGTTTTGACAAACCGCGCGTTCAACGCTTGTAGTATGAACTTTGCCCAATAGAATAGATTTTGAGGTCCAGTCTTCGTTGTCTAAGGAACTTAGCAATCTAAATGTCGAGACAGCGCAGCGTCGGCATGCCTGTTGTGCTTTATTAAATAGTTTTACCTGTTAATATTGCGAAGCATCTCTATTCTCTGTTAACACAACTATTATCCTTAATAGAATAGACGGTGTAAACTAATGTAGGTATGAAGTACACAAAGACGGTGTATATTTTCAGAAACAAAAATGACAATCATAACGTGTGAAGTGGCTTTTAATAAAGTAATCTTAGATATTAAATTCCACTATTTAAATTATTAATTATATTCTGTCTATCACAAATACAGGATTTAGAAATCAAAGCTTAAAATATGTTATCAAATTAGCAAATGTCGAAATAAGCACCCTACAGGTCATTTGTTAACAATACTACATAATATAACCAGGTAAAATCAATTGTCCAAATTAATTGTTTGACAAAATTAATTATAGCGTAGTAATTAACGGTACATTACACTTAAATTTTCAATAATAGCTTTTTATCGATAACAGTGGTAGTTAAATTGCGGTGGGGCTTATGTCGGCCAATGCTCTTTCGGTACACGGAACCCGAATGCACTTTATTTACAATATGTAGCCGTAAAAAGTCAATAAAGCGGAAAACTATCGAATTTAAATTGTTTTAATTAAAATATAGAACGTTTACTCGCTCGCCAGGTACTTTTAAAATTGAGACCGTTAAAGTTAATTTTTCGACGGAGTGTTATAGCCAATAAATTGTCGCTTGTCCAAACAATGGAATAAATTAAATGTAACGACTTTGTTAATTCAAAAGGGTTAGATGGTCTTAAACATTTTATCAATCAAAGTGTAAATGTCAGTCAATGATGGTGGCTTGAAAGGGTTCTTAGTAGTGTAAAAGACTTATTTTCTAAAAATGCCTTTACATATTACAATTTTGTATAAAAAATACAGGAGTTTTTCAGGTTAACATTTATTCTTCTAGTATTAACGGCTAAAGGTTTTTTTTACGTGGTAAAATCATCAAATAAGTCCTCCCACCCAGAGCAGGACAGGAGGGACTGTCAGACTTGTACTGATTTGACAATAGCCCTTTACGTTCCAGGGTCCACGGCAGGCTTTAGCCCTCTAAGCGAGGGCCCGTCAGATTGCTGACAGCTCTTTGAGGCGCGTGTGGAACACGACGCGCCGCCGCGCCGACCCGGGCATGGTCCATGATCGGACGGTGAGTAGCCCATTACTCACCGTCTAATAACATTTTGTTTAAACAAGCAAAAACGATTTTTTGGCTTATATCTATCCCACGGCTGGGGAAACGCTGGCCCAAGACCTCCCAGGAGTTTTTGTCTTGCACCATTCTGATCCAGCCATCGCTGTAAGCATCTTGTACGGCTACCATTTTAGGCCAGATTTTAGTTAAAAAACCTCTCATCTGGGTACTCAAAATAACCGGATATAGTTCCAAAACAATTAGCAGTGTAATAGACATTGCACATGCTTTTTCAGTGTATTAAAAATGTATTTCACGTAAAGTTGTGCTGAAAAAGCTGTGCAGTTACCACTCATAATATTAGTAAGTCTACATAATTATGGGTAAGTTAATTGAAGTAGATTTAGTGTACAAAATGTTATCTGGTTGTCCGCAGATAATATTTTACCTGGTTTCACAAAGAAAATGCAAGATTTTACCAAGAACTTGTTTTTAATATTTACTGAAATAATCTTCTGTTCATACAAAGTCGTGAGAATATTAGCAGAATTTTACTTCATTGACAATAATTTCTCTTATCTCTCATTGATGCTTTTTGTTTTTATAAAGATCATAGAGTTCTAAGTAAATATTGGAAACTAATATGTTGTACTACATGGTGGAGGAAAAGGCCTGATATAAAAATTACTGTCCTTTAGTTTTTTTTTTATCGTGGTACAGTCATGAGACGAGGAGTACGCCGACTCCCCTGGTCTGCGTACCCGCATGCGGTTAAAACCGCAACATTCAATGAAGTCGATTAACCTGCGGTTAAAACAGCATTCCACAATTCAAGTTGTTTCAGCTGCATTTTCACTTTAGATTGGCATACGAGAAAATACCGCACCGATACTTTCGTTCTTCGAAGGATATAAAGGTTTATATGTATTCAGTACATATGTATAACATTTTCCGAGCGACTGACCACAGTTCAAAGCTCCACTCCACTATGCACGACTCAATGTAAATTTTTACTTTGTCACGTTTGTACGGGACTTCGCACAAACCTCCCAATGTTTTTCTTACACCGTTTCAAATTAAATGCTTTTAAATTAACATTATGTAGAAAAGGGAATGGTATTTGTGCAGTTCCTGCTACTATTTTAGTGGACAAAGTTGTTTAATTGTTTTTAGTTTCATTTGTTACACTGTTTCAGTTCACGTTTTTTATTTCTTCACTTCTGCTTTCAAACCCGGTAAAGGAAAAGCTTATGAACAATCCGGCATGTCCTAGTTCCATAAATAATTAAAGTTTTAATAAATACATTAAACTACATATTATTATTATAAATACGAGAGTTAATGGGGATGCATGTCTGTTATTTTTTCACACAAAACCTACTAGTAAACAGATTTAGATAAAAGGTTATGAAAGGTAAAAGATAGTTTAGAATAAAACATAGGATACCGGTAGGTATTATGTTCTCATGGGTCAATTTGAGTCATACGCAGTCGATGCCGTTGGCAACAGCTGTCAGACTTGTACTGACTAAAATCCACAACGTTCTTTCAACATCCCTTTACGTTCCAGGGTCACGGTAACCTGATAAGACAGTCCCGCGACCCCAGAAAGCTTTAGCCAGATCTTTAAGCTTCAGTCAGATTGCTGACAGATCTTTCAGGAGAGCGTGGAACACGACGCGCCGTCGACCGAGGTATGGTCCGTGATCAGACGGTGAGTCAACCACGGTGGCCGGAAATTGCCTTACGACATCCAATGCCGTGAGCGTTTCTCGCCGGCGGCTACGTCGTGAGGTGAACGCTGTCCTACCCCTCACGCACCCCGCCTCCTCCTTAGCTAGTATGACTGCTTCGTAGAAGGAGGTGACTGCTTCACAATCCTTCTTAGCGACTTTTATTAACTGCCAAATTTACGCATGTTTTGGTAATCATTTTAGGCACACTAAATTTAATAAACTTTGATCAGCTTAAAAGCCTAGCCAGCTTTAATTAGTAAACTATATCTAACATACGCCGCGTCCCTAAAGTAATCCACACTTTAGCGGTCACACTCAATAACTTAATATGTAGTTTCAAATGAATGTGAGTGAGGCATTACGAGATCAATTTTTTATAACTTGTTTTTCTTAGCGTGTCATCATACAAATATTTGTTCCCTGCGGGGAACGAACCCGCGACACGCTGCGCCGCAGTCAGATTTTACACTTTAAAAATAAATTAAAATAAAAGAAATATTTAAGCGGACTCCTCTACAACAGACATTATTTTTTTGTCGTTTATTTAGATAGTGTTACGGAACCCTTCGTGCGCGAGTCCGACTCGCACTTGGCCGGTAACTGAAAAACATATTTTTACGTGTTTTTCAGTACTTTTGATGAAAACTGAGCGAGCGTTTGTCAATAAACATGTCAAAATTGGATGCACTGATACTTCTTCTCAATAACCTCCACAACTATACAAAACCAGGCCAGTTTAAATAATATGTTACCTACTAAGCTCAGTGTAAGCCCATAATTGAAAACTGTTTGTATCAGATTAATTTATTAATTAGTTCTCGTGCCCCATACAATATTCACTTAGTAACAGAACAGAAGTGCCGTGGAGTTACAATATAAAACTAGAGTGTTATGAACAATTATTTTCAAGGGGTAAGCGTTCGGAAGACGATCTCCGGCCACTGTAGGTGCGGGCATGCGGGCGGCGAGTAATGGGCGACTCGCTGTCCATGGACCATGCCCGGGTCGACGGCGCGTTGTGTTCCACGCGCGCCTCAAAGAGTGTCAGCATGATGACGGGCCGCCCCTCTAGAGATCCAAAGCCTGCCGGGGTCGCGGGACTTATCAAATTACCACGACCCTGGAATGTAAAGGGCTATTGAAGGACACCGTGGATTTTAGTCAGTACGTGTCTGACAGTCCCTGGGTGGGAGGACTCATTTGATGATTTTACCACGTAAAAAAAGGGGTAAGCGTAAACGATGTGTCTTTACAGTGAAAAGTGGTTTTGATTTTGATGGAAAGCGATACAACTCTCGAAACTTGGTTCGATTTATAGTAGGATAGACTTCATAGGTAGTTGTGCAGTATTATTTTGATTAACTACCCATTAATAAAAGGTTAAATAAAAAATAGCTAACAAAACTATAAGTAAGTCGATGACTTGGTTGGCGCAGTGGCAGAGCGAACGACTGCAACGCAGAGTGATAGTAGTTATTTGTTATGCAAGGCTGCAAAGTTGATTTTTGGCGCGAGTACTTGAATTGAGAACTGAGCGAGCGAAGGATTCTAAGATTGAACCGCGAGAAAAACGAGCGTTTCAAATATAGAATCCTGAGCGATGCGAAGTTTTCAAAAGTACGAGATGCAGAAAAACTTTGCTGCCGAGTGCAACACACAACTTTTCACCTCACACAGCGAGGAAATGTAGTGGGGGCGGCTCGCCTGTCAGTGTAGAAAACAATTGAATACTAGACGTGTTCGAATTTTGAACAACACTTTGTGCTCTAGAGCACAAAATGAAGTTTTGCGCTCAGATTTTGAATGAGAAATAGAATCTTTCCGAGCGTGTAAGGTGAAAAAAAAAAAATTACAAATATTTGTATGATCTGCAAGTATTTGTTCCTGGTTCGGGTGTTTGTTTGTGAGTTCCTGTTCGTAAACGCACCCACGATACAGAAAGAATTTACTAGTGTGGGGCAAAGTTTTAAAAAAAAGGTAATGGGTAGACTATAGTTATCTAACTACAATAAAAATTATTACTTTATTGGGGCCAACAAGCGCATAGTTTTGAAAGTTACAAAAATCTGATCTGAGTTCATCGCGCCCCCGGATTCCCGGTAGCTAATTTAATATGACCCCACAAATAAAAATGGCATAGCATTCAGACAATACCCGCGAACAAATGAGACAGAACATCAAAGTAATGCAAGGAAACGCGAGCAGTCGAGGGCACTTGGACTAGTTGGAGCAAGCTAAGAAAAATCTAGAGGGTATTTTAATCCGAGCGTTTCCAGTAAGATAAATACGAAGTCAACACGCTCTATCGCGTTCGCTTACACATATTTAAATTTAATTAACTAGGTATCAAGAGCACATTTTCTTTGTGCTTCGGGCTAAAGAAGGGGTTGCATACCAGGCAAATGACTGCCCGTTCTACGTTACTACCGCAAAGATATTAATATAAGAATATTGTGCTTTCACTAAATGCAGGAAAAAATTGGCGGAATTGTTTATTAATATTCAAGTTTAGATTTCTTTTTGTTTTATTTTTTGAAGTGAAAACTTCTTTAGCGGCGTTGTACACTTTTTCTGTAATGGGTAAAAAATTTAAAACTCGCGTCAGGGTCACGTGACCCTGATCGAAAATGAGTAAGACGTCATTCAAATTAGTTAATTTCATATCTGTACTACTCCAGTTTTAAAATAAAACATAGTAACAAAAAAGTTTTCACTTCTACCGGCACTCCTGGAGTGCAACCTTTTTTTTGAAGTGAAAACTTCTTTAGCGGCGTTGTACAGTTTTTCTGTAATGGGTAAAAAATTTAAAACTCGCGTCAGGGTCACGTGACCGTCAGGGTCACGTGACCGTCAGGGTCACGTGACCCTGATCGAAAATGAGTAAGACGTCATTCAAATTAAAAATAAAACATAGTAACAAAAAAGTTTTCACTTCTACCGGCACTCCTGGAGTGCAACCTTTTTTTTTTTGTCTAAGCTTTTGTTGCTGGGATGCTCTTTACGTCAAAGCATTGTTTTAGAACGCTGTCTAGGGAAAATCTATTGTTTGATTTTGCTGTATTGAATTAGTTTTCCTCTTCGAATAGATCTAGTCTAGTCTAGTCTCATAAATTTTAGAGAATTGTGCATTAATTATTTTTTTACTATTCGCATTCTTGTTTATTGCAGTGCAAAAGAGTATAATATATATGATGTTTTGATTTTATCTTCATAAAGGACATATTATTATGTAGCTATGCGCTTCAATTGATTTTATGAATATGTTCAACATACATAGCTTTTACCTTTATATGCCAATCTAATTGATACAAGCTAGACACGAATTTTTTAAAACCGGAACTTGCACCATTTACTCTGTCGACCAATAAGGGTGAAGTTACCTGGCTACATACTTAAGCTACCCACTACTTGCGCCCCAGTGATAATTACGGCTAGTTGAATGAAGCTTAAGGACTATCATCACGCCTAGCATCGCGCGTTATCGTTGAAAAAGCGGATTTTTTGTAGGTACCTATTGCAAAAATACCTTCATAAATTCAGTTCAGTATGTATGGGTTTTTTTAACGTAGACGTTTTTGTTTTTATAATATTACCTAGTGTTTGAACAAGTTTTTAATTAGGTCTTTTTTTTTATTCAGTTATAATGTATTTAGTAAAACCAGAGGACAGGTCTATTTTTTTTGCCAGGTTTCTGGAGCACTCACCACACTGACGACGATGAGGAAGAACTTTTTTGAGACCTTTACATAGACATATTTTTGTTTTAAGTCTGATAAATGTGAAGTAAGTAATATTCACATGTGTCAAAATAAAACTGATAAAATCGTCCAGAAATTGTAAAAAACTATATAGCGTAAAATTTCACACGCTGTTTTGAACGTTTTATAGCAAAACTTTACTCATGAAAATTCAGATTTTTTAAATCAAACTTTTTAAAAATGAAGATATACTCGTACATACTCATATAGGTTCGCTTCACTCCTTTGCGTAGATCTACCTTTTTTTAATTAAATAAATCTTCATTGACTGTCAGTCAAAAAAATTTTCATGCAAAATTTTTAAAGCTTTAAAATATTTAAAACGTATTTTCTTATAATTACAGAAGGGCTCATTTTAGCTGGGAGAAAATCTCAAAAGCAATACAAATAAGTGAAACAAAGATTTTTAAATACACTGTAACGTAATCAGTAGGTCCGGTCTTGTAGCTCGGACTACGAAAGGCTCATTGAACACCAATTACCTCGGAGGCCTCTAAAAGGTCTTTAATTAAATCCTTCTCCGATGACGTCATAATTATAGCGCAAATTCGATTGAGACACCCCCTTGTTTCGTTAATTGTAAGTAGAAAATTTCTTATCTAAATTAATGTGTTTTAGGCTTTATTGGAGGTAGTTTGTTGTTCATTTACTTTGGTGTTCTGTTGGTTACTATATTTTTAATGTTTAATTTTTTTCTTATTTTTTAAAAACTTGTTTTTTTTTTTGTCAAAATGTACAGGCCTTAAGGAAATCAGAATAATGAATATACAAATAGTATATGGATGAAAATACTAAACCGCTTTAAGCAAGCTAGGACTATTTATATTTTATCATATATTATGGGTAAGACATTGTTGCTGTTGGTCTAGTGGTTAGTGACCCTGACCGCTATGCCGGAGGTCGTGGGCTCGATTCCCACCCAGGACAAATGTTTGTGTGATGAGCACGATCATTTGTTCTGTGTCTGGGTGTAATTTATCTATAATAATATGTATGTATTTAGAAATATATAAGTATGTATATCAGTTGTCTAGTACCCATAACACAACCTCTGCTTAGCTTGGGACTAGATGGCGTTGTGTGATAGTCGTGGAATATTATTATTATTATTATTTCTACATGTTTTTAAAATGTCTATTTAACAAAGGACAATATAGACAAAGAGACACTAAAGTACTCAGGTACTTAAAAAATAAATAATCAACATTTTTAATGCGAACACAATAACTAAAAAAACTTTGCTAAACTCAACATTATAAAGAGAACAACAAAGAAACAGAAAACAGTGTTATGAATAAACAAAATTAAGTTAAAAAATAAGTTAGAAAAAAAAAGTGACGCACAAACAGTCAGACAAAGTGTAAAGACAGAATAGTATAATATCAGCTTATTTACGAGTACTTTGTTTTCTTACTTTCGTTAACAAAGACCCGGTTTTCAAAGTGAAATTCAATTCCGTGAACGAACATTTTTCTAAGATAAGTTCTCGTGTAATACAGTATTGTACTCGCTTATTTTCTAAGGATGCATTTGATGCTCGGACTAAAGGATAAAAGATATAATACAATATATGTACAGCGACGACTTTGAAAATTGGAAGCATTTGTTCATTTTCAGGAGTAGATATTGGATTTTTTGTTTGGTTGCATTGGTTTACAACTGCTTTTGAGATAAAAATAATGTATACTGATTTTAGAAGGGTATCGGAAATAATAAACATCGACAAAAATTGTATTTATTACTTTTTTTTTGCTGGATTTTTTTTTTGTGTCTTTCCTTTCTGAGCGGAGGAAAGGAATCTTAGAAAATCAACCCGGTTCCTTCACATGCTCTTGGCGTTCCAGGGCCAGGATACCCTGTCTTAAACACTGAATATTATGTAAAGACTATGACACAAATACAGTATCATAACTACTACCTATCTAGGTCATATATTATATCTCTAGTGCAAACCAATTTTCAACTTGAGATCTGAAACTGACAGCGCTTGAACTAATTAACAATATTATTTGAATCGGATTGTACTAGGCTATCAGATGTTACGAAGTAGTCATTAAATAAAACTTTTGTAATGTAACCGAAGATATACATCATTAAGGAGTTTGAACAGGAAGGGTTGTAAATATATGGAGTTTTACATAGGTTGTGTATCAATTTATTTATTTAACTTGAGACGAATTATTGTGGTATTATAAATTATGTTGTAAAATTTAATAAATTGCAGGTCAATACTTTATTTTTGTACGACACGCTTTTAGTACTTACCTAAAATAAATATACTTACTGTAAAAAAAAATACACAATAAAATAGTTATTTTTTAAATGGGTCTATTTTCAAACTCAAAACATTTTTATAAATGTCAAAATTGACTTGCATTAGTATGTGTCATGTTTTTCACGAATTTCGTCTCCACAAACATTGCTGTAGGACATGGACATAACACTATGTAGTTGTCGGCACACCAATATTAATCTCTTCTCAGACAGTATTCGAATTTCATGCGGCTTACGGCCCACATACACCGATTTACCTGACTAGGTTTAAGCCAATGTACTGTAATTGGTAACTCAAGCCAGGCATGTTCTGTAAATGGACTGAGCTCTGCGTATGAATTTGATACATAAACCATTATAGGCTAAGAGCTGTAGGTTGTGCGTTGCAGTGAAAAAAGTATTGCGAATTCTGGAATAACGAATATGTAGCATATTGGTTTCACTCATTAAAATTTGCTTCAAAAGAGTGTATTGTATGATTTGTTGGTTTATAATTGTAAAAGTAAAATTCGGCTGTGGTCTTTTGTAAATGCATTTTTATTTTTTATCATTACTATTTTAATTTAGTCGATATGCAATTTAATCACGGGAGAACAAGGTTTATATTATATTGGCAAAGAGAGATTATGACTTGATGTAATGACACAGAATATTTGGTCAAAACTGACTTTCTATCAAACTAACTGCTCGAAATCTCTAGCTTCTTCATCACAAAACCTGTACCTAAAGCCCAACTTCATCCCTCAACGTTGTGATCTCTAACGTTTGAATAATTCGTGGCTCCAGCCGGAAGATGTCCTCAGTTTGACGTAAGCTTTCCCAGCTTCCCAGTTACGTTGCAATCCCGGCTTGTACGTAAAGGCTTCCGCACCGCTCATAAGGTTGTTCGCCGAACTAGCCTTACATGTTCCGGTTCGCGGTTGACTCCGTTGTATGGTTTACTTGATTGTTAATTGGTTGAGATACAGATTTCCATGGACAAAGTTAGATCTTGAATGGAATGGTTTAAGTAGTGTGTTTAACTAAGTTTGTTTACTTATTCTGTTTTGATTGCCAGTGTCTGAGTTGTAATTTTTTATACAGAATTTACTTCACAGTAATTTATTATAAATTTATATTGAAGGTTTAATTAGTGTATCTGAAGGTTTAATTAGTGAAGATTCAGAATACCTCCTAACTTTCTTTTTAAATCATTTATATTTTAAAATATATCCTATTAAAAATCTTTTAATAGACCGACTCTTTCCGCGGTAGTTTCAAAGCTACGTTATCAGTCTAATTGTTTGCTTAGAGGTTCCCTAAAAAAACATGGCTTTCACATAATAGAGTGGCTACCGCCCAACATTACCCGTGAATATTCATTTAGCTTGGACACGTAAAACAATTTGCCAGTCAAATGAGTTTTCTAAAAAGCCGACTAAGCGAAAACTTAAATTGGTTAATTATTTATTGAACGTGCCGCCGTACGCAACGGCAAGCGTACGGTGTATTTAGCAGGCTAATTTACAAAGAATAATTTATTGGTTTGGGAAATATTTAATTAGGAATGTTGCAGCTTAGCTTGCGTTTAGTAAATACGGGTAAAATTGCAAGCTATTTTCATGAGTTTAAACCTGCAAAGGTACCTAACTCATTTTCCAGTAAATGCCGTTTTAAAATTTATTGTGAAAATTTTAAACAAAGTAATTTCATCTATAGTCACTAAACCTAAAGTATAAAATGCAACTGCAATCTCAAAGTCGACAGCATTTCACCGTAAATTTTAAAAATTTATTACAAATAAACATCTATGAAACAGTACAACTAGCCTGGTCCAATTTAAAAGCTTAACTTTAGGCGGTACTTACAGAAACTTCTTCGTCATGATGCGATGCAATATTTGTTCAGTTAATAGTTTATATTTAAATAGCCCCACGTACATTACGCGAACAAATATGGACTCCAGCTTACCTGCAACAAATATAAAACAAAGTTTAAAAACCGCAAAACGCTAGTACAAAGTGTAAATTAGTTGGAAATATTACTGATGTTGGTAAATACTCGTTTTTGCGCAAAATTGTAATGTCTGAATACAGGAATACAGGATGTATTTGGTTTAGCAGTTAAACCATCAAATATTTACCATTGAATTTTACTCTTTATTACTGTAAAAACGGATTGTTTTATTAATATGTAATGGTAAATAAATAAATATTTTATGTTATGATTGAGTTTACTGCTAAATTTTTTTTTTTTATGAAAACTGTCTGAAAAATAACAACACATTTTATTCTTCATGACAGGTGGCCTACCATCAACTCTTAAATCGTGAGGCTGTGGGAAAGAGATGGCGCTAAACGACTTGTATAGCTCTGTCTCTTTCCCACAGCCTAAACTGGATCGCGTTAAGAGCTCGTGGTTAGGCCTCTGGAAAGGTATAATAAATGTTTACTAAGCTTGGCAAGAGGTAGGTGACCTTAGGACTACCCCTTTTGCATCAGTCACGCAGAGATATTCAATGGTGCGTACGTGTAACCAGTTCCTTCACCCGTAATTATATTGTTAGATCATTACGAGTCATTAAAAAAGACACACAAATAGGACAGGTACATAGTTAAGTTTTTTTTTAGTGACAAATAAAATTAAAATCATTAAACACCGTGCACGTAAACATTAATTTTAATACCCACTTACCTAGAAATATTAATCAGTAAGTACCTTTTGTAACCTACTCGTATTAGTATAGCTAATGATTCGGGAATGCTGAAAAGTTTCTACAATTTGACACTAATGTATTTAAATTGAAACTTATTTTATTGCTATTGATATTTTTGGTTTGAATGATTGGTACTGAATTGCTCGAGGTAGAATTTAAGAATTTTGACATTTTCCTTTGTAACTTACCTACATATTTAATTTACACAAAAATGAACTACCTGTACTTATATCGCAATTGATGAATGCTTATTTTAATTCCAATATTTTATGATTAATGAAAGCTTTATGTATGTGTGTTTTGATTAATGTACAATCGACAAAGTTGAATCATGACCCACCATAAGCTTATTTTCGTACAGACTTTCAAATACAATTAGGTCCACATTCGCGTAAACATACATATCCATGGTAACGATTTTGATCTTTGTCAATTTGACGGATTCAAACGATTTATTGTCAAAATGGGTCATGATTCAACTTTGTCGATAGTACGTTCGGCATGTTTCTATGGTTAATTAAAACTTTGTCTAAAACATACCCATGGTCTTTAATTTGCACAGCACGTTTTATAAATACTGGAACGCAAAATTCCATGGCAAAATGTATCCATCAAATGCTGCATTTGCTGCCAATTTTTAGCAATATGATGAGCATATTTGTGGAACCCGTTTTGTGGTTAAAGCTCAAAACAATTTTAGCATTCATTGCAATATTATTACATTTTGTATCCCATCAGGAGGTATTTCGATTTTAAAGCTTAAATAGTATTAAGTTAATACAACCATTATAAATTCACGGGGAGTTTGTTTGTACTGTTATAACTTTTCAACATAATAATATATTTATAAAAACTTGGTACATTCACACAAGATTTTTAGAGACTTGGTATAGATTACAATACATCAATAATGTACTGGAAATAAGCATTTTATTTGACACAAATATGCCTAAGGCAACATTATGGTTTTACAAAGCATGGTGACAAGATAAAGAATATATCGACTACATAATTCTATTTCGTGGCTAAATAATTACAGCCGCACAGGCCGATCTTCCGGGTCAAGCCACGCTTGCCGAGGTTGGTCTGTGGATGGGTGACCATCCATCATAACGAGTTTCCTCCGTGCCTCGGAAAGCACGTAAAGCCGTTGGTCCCGGCTGTCATTTGTAGATCTGTGACAGTCGTTACTGTTAGTCAGAAGCTCTAAATGTCTGACAACCAGTCTTAGCATGGGGTATTGTATTACCCAGTTACTGGGTTGTGGAGGTCCGACAGGCAGTCGCTCCATGTAAAATACTGATATCCAGCTGAATCTGGTTTGACTGGAAGCCGACCCCAATATAGTTGGGAAAAGGTTAGGTTGATAGATAGATATATAGATGATGATGATAATTCTATTTCCATAGATGGCTAGATAGTAATGTGTAGTAGGTATATAAAATTGCACCACTAGATTCTTCTCAAAAACATGGCAAGCGTTACACCTCTCAGAGACTGCCGTCAAATCCCATAACATATAACAACAACGAAAAAAAACAACGCTTTTACCAATATATTCCCAGCATCTGTTACATTTTCCGAAATCCGTGACGATACATACCAACAAACATCTATATGTAAGAAAAAACAAATCTTTAACTTTGCAAAGAGTCGCCGTCAATATTCGGTGTAGCACACACTGTTTGCGATGTGGCAAGAGCTAACAGCGGGGCTTTTATACCAACATTTAAACAAGAGATCCCGCTTCAGGGGAAAGATTAAGGCTTTGTCTTCAGGTAATGCAAAACAGACGATGCTTTGTGACAGAATTTGATTCTGTACGAATTATCGTTTTGAATCTCGATCTCTGTCTTCGGTAATTTCAGTGAGAACGCTTTGTGTCATTTTGTGTGTTACGTTATACCGCTAATTTAATTTCGTTCTGGAAAACGCCAGTGAATAGGCACTTAATTAATATTATAAAAACGCCAATTAATAAATAATGTATTCAAATTATAATTTAATTATTTCTGAAAAAGTACTTAATTAGAATGAATAAAGATTTTGTATGGTCGAATCGTTAAAATAACAAATATTTATATGATCACCCTATAGGGGCTGATGTTTCAATAGTCAGATAACTTTTATCTGAGGAATAAAAATGGCGGTTTGACAGTTTATCTATGGAAAATATGTCAAACTGTTATTTTAATTCCTCAGATAAAAGTTATCTGACTATTGAAAAATCAGCCCTTAATTAAATGTACAGAGTAAACGCTTAACAGAAGTTCATCCGCAAACATAGTTCTAAAGATCTTGTATATATACATAGTGATCATTTCGAAGTTTTTTACGAGCTTTGAGCTTACCTAATTATGATTTAATGAGTAATAACCATTGTAGTATTTATGTAAAAGAGAAATTCTTTAATTTGAAAAAAAAATGTTTTTGGGCTAGATATCTTCCCGGATCCTATACAGGCATATACTGTAGAATTCATCACAATTGATCCAATAGTTAAGGAACCCATCAAGGACAAACATAAAAATAATGTGTTCCTGTAAATACGAAAAATAAAAAAAATAACAAAGAAAGAAAAGACGTTTATTGGCGCGCCACAAGTGAAAGAAAGAAAACAAGAAAACATTATTTTATAAAAATAGAACTTAAAAACTAAACAAGAATTACTGTGTGAGTTGTGTGACCACGGTTGCGCCAAAAAGACCGATTTCGGACATAAATGAACTTGATCACAATTAATATTATAGATTTCAGTATGTAGTATTAATCATTTTATGTTATGTTAAAAACTATAATTATCTCTCACAAACAACAATACCTTTTCACCAGTCAATACTTTTGAAACGTAACATGAAATGTAACATTGACTTAGCCAGTTTGCTTTAGCAGCTTATTTGTGTTCCATGCAATGTTATATTACACCAATCTATCTGTACCTGGCAATATTCTTCAATCCTACTTCCTACCAAAAGTAAAAGTTTGTTTGGATGGATGGACCTTTGTTGCTCATTCACGCAAAAACTACTGAAAAGATTTTGATCCACACATTATTCATAACCTGGATCAACACATAGGGTAGTTTTTATCCCAGTTTTAGGTTCCCGTGGAATAATTATCAAGTTGTAGCGGGCAGAGCCGCTGGCAGCAGCTTATAGTATTTTTATATACTCGTAACAGAATACCTTCAAAACAAAAACATATTACGATCTATTTTCTCTGTGACTCAACAATGGTTGGAAAAATATTTTAGCAAAATTTCCAAAATTTCCTTTTCAATTATGAAAGGCTATTGTTCAAAAACTATTCTATTGAAATAAAAATAATGGAGTGGCCCATCTATGTAATGAATATCATCTATTATTTAGGTCGAAATATATTTTGCATTTTCCGCTAACACAACCCACTTTCTAGGGTTCCGTGTCCGAATGAAAAAAGGGAACCCTTCTAAGATCACTTTTATCCGTCTTTCAGTCAATTTTAATGCGCTAAAAACTTAATGCGCGACTTCATAATCGCACTTGGCCGGTTTTTACTTTGAAGTCCGTTGTTAAAATTGAAATACGTTTTGCTATATTTTAACGAATTATATTGAAGAAGAAATAAAACATGATCCAATATTTTAGTAAAATATACTGTAACATTGATCAATAATTTGTAATACAACGAACAAGTTCTTTCAATTAATACCTTAATAGCTGTGTCAGTTATATACATAAAAGTCTTCAAAGAAAAATGCCATGAGAACAGTTAATAATTATGGTGTATTTTGCATTCATTCATTATAAAAACAACCCTGCTAGATCAACATGAATAACCCCTTTAGAATCCACCCCATAGCATCTTTACTAAAGGTCAATGATCTGAACGGGAAAATAAATGTCCAGTAACATAAATAAACTGGTTATTATGCTTATGCTACTCTTTTTCAAATTAATAGTAGAGATGTGATACCTAGTCGGCTTTACTAGTCGACTAGTCAGTTCATATTTACAGTTTGTCAACAAAAAGCGCCAATTAGTAGATCGAGTTGTTTTTTATAAAAAAACTTAGAAAAAAAAAAATTAACCGCCTTCAAAAACAACCACAAAAAAGGGTAAAATAACCTACAAAACTTTTCTTTTGGAAGTCGGTGGCTTTGTTTTTTTATTTCGTTGTCTTTTGGCCACCGACTTCCGAAAGAAAAGTTTTGTAGGTTATTTTACCCTTTTTTGTGGTTGCTTTTGAAGGCGGTTATTTTTTTTTTAAGTTTTTTATTTTACTCTTTTTAGTTTAAATATTCAACCCAAATTCTTGTCAAATACATCATTTTCTTACATGTGCACTAGAATTTTGTAATCCGTGGCACCGGTAATAACATCGCTCATGTACATTTGCTAATAAAATTCCCTATCTCAAAAACTGCTGAACAGATTTTGATGAAACTTGCAGTATTCCATAAGGTGAATGATCCCTAGTACAACAAAAAAAGAATTTTGAAAATCGGTCCACAATTGGCGGAGTAATCGCCTAACAAACACGTAAAAAGTAATGTCATCCAAGTAGCTGAAATCAATAAAAATGCTCACAAAATAAAAAGTACTGAACCAAATTGGATGAAATTTTTATGGGACCACACTGCAAGTATACTGCATCGAACAAAAAAATAATCACACTAATCGGACTAGAAACCTCGGAGTAATCGATGTACATACATAAAAAAAAAAAAAACATACCGACCGAATTGAGAACCTCCTCCTTTTTTTGAAGTCAGTTAAAAACTGAACACTTTATTGAACCTTACTTCTTACTAAAGTTTTTCTTATCTTATCTTCCTTTAGTATTCAATAACTAAACTTAATTCAAAAGGAATATGTATGCAGCTTTGTTCAAGTTGCATACTTTTTAATTTAGTCAAAAGTTTTTAAAATATATACAAAACTAAAACTAAAAATTAACTTACGAACCAAATATTAACAAAAAATATAAATTAAAAAAAAAAAACACAATAATGCTATATGACGTAGCGTCAATGTACTCCTCCACATTGCTGTCATCTGGGAACGTGAAATATAACTTCAACTTTGACCAGAAATAGTAGATTAGTAGCCAAGGGCTGTAAGGCATCAATATTTAGGCGCACGAGCGCAGCGAGGGCGCCTATAGTTCGAGGGTGCAATTGATGCTTACACCCGAGCTAACTACTCTGCTTTACATCTCGATTGTGAGGTAAGTAGAAAAAAACCGGCATTCCATTTTCATTGAATCGGGAGTGCAGCTTATATCTTCATCACAAGTTGCAGAACTCATGTTTTTTTCCTAATTAGCACGTAATTACGAGTATAAAAAAATCCCAAAAACAAACAATAAAGTAAATGTTTTCTATTCCCGCCTTTTATCATCTTTTTTTTTTATTTATTTTTTTCAAGAACGAAATTGAGCGTCGCCGTTCGATATTTAAAATTGATGACTATTATACTCATATGAAGACAAGGCTGAATAGCGAAGCGACCTCTTTTGTCATTGGGCTGAATGCATGATGTCTATTGCCAGTATGATGGTTAGATGTACGCGAACTTTTTGAAAGAGTGAAGTTTTTTTTTAAAATTACTTACCGCCCTAGGGCTTTTCTAGCTACATTATTACCCTAGAGCGCTAATTGGTTACCTACAAGCCCCATTTGGGGGTAATAAGGACCTACTTACCGAATATGAGAGATGTAAATTATCTTTTGAATTTCTATGACCACACATAGCTAGATGTGTAGGCCACAGTCAAATACAATAGCTCCTAAACTCTACCAGCGAGGCCGACTAGTTGACTAGTCGGCCATAGTCAAATTCAGTTCATCTCTATTAAGTACATGTGGTCAAAGATCAACATTATATTGTTAGGTTAGGATTGAGCTTAGGACTCAAAATCTTATATTTGCTTCACCATTTCCCAATATTTGTTTAGGATCGGAATTCTTATTTGTTCAATAATTGTGATTACGTATGGAACAATGATCCTCTATCATAATATAGCTAATATACATAGGTAAGTAAATATGGTTATGAATATTAATGACACTATTCAGATCAATATTATTTATTTGAGAATAATTTAGTAGAGAAATGTTATAATTATTTGTTAACGGAAATGTATGTAATCCGTCATTGTATACAATTTCTAGGAAATGTATGTGATTCCTAAAATCGCCCAGAAATGTATGAGAACTAACCAAACCGAACCTCGACGCCTACTTTCAAAGGCACCAACAACTTTTGGGCACCCTAATGTTTGGTTTGCTTGCTTGCGGAAATAGGAACCCCGTGCAGCGAGGCTCCGTCTACCTGTACACGGGCTATTGAAGGACACCATGGATTTTAGTCAGTACAAGTCTGAAAGTATGGGTTCAGGACTCATAATTATGATGATTATATCTAGAAAAAAAGTGTAGTGTATTGCACACTTCATTACAGGTTACACTAAACAATCATAATGACTCTTATGACAACTATTCTTATTTTAGTAACGGAAGTTTTAAGACATAAAAAGGTATTTAATTTTCTTATTACATTTCTTGTAAAATAAAAAAAACACTTTTTGAAAAAAAGGGAACCAACTTCAAAACCAAACACAAAAAAAATACGACTTCAAAAAAAAGGTGGTTCTCAGTTCGACCTGTATGTATGTATGTATGTTTGTCCGCGATTATCTCGCGTTTGGCTGAACGGATTTTGATGCAGTTTTCAGGAAAGTGTTCATTACATTCTGGAGAAGGTTTTAGTATATAACACTAATAGATATCCCGTGACGTTGCCCGCGTGGATCCGTTTTGCTTACTTGGATCGTAGATTTTCAGGGACGATTGCATGTTTGTCCGCGATTATCTCGCGTTTGGCTAAACCGATTTTGATGCAGTTTTCAGAAAAGTGTTTGTTACATTCTGGGGAAGGTTTTAGTACATAACAACAATAATGGAAATCTCGTGAAGTTGCTCGCATACATCCGTTTTTGTCGCTTAATAGGATTGTAGGTTACTGGTGTACTTAAGGTTAAAATCACTTATTAAGTGTTTAGTGGCCTTTTTTCTAAAACAATGGTTGATCTGCACTCATTTTTAAAGTCACTTTTATCGTAGGCCTGGGTTCAATCCCATGGTTAAGCAGTATTATTAAAGTGTTTCAATTAGGAATTATTTAGGTCTTGAAGTCTAGATTTATGTCCGATTTATGGTTATAGGGTAGCCCTATGGTTATAGGGTAGCCCTCTAATATGTTGAACTTAAATACAAATGACACACATAAATGCATACCTAATAGAATATACAAATTTTCGGGATGGATAGATGCGATATTTTTTCACAAAGACACCACGTCGTCGTGCCGTCGACCACCAAGTCGCGGGACTTTTCCAATTACCGTGACCCTCGAATGTAAAGGGCTATTGAAAGACACATTCAGTACGAGTCTGACAGTCCCTCTCACCCTGCCCTGGGTGGGAGGACTCATTTGATGATTTTACCACGATTAAAAAAAAAGACAGCACAGTGTTACAATTCACACATTATTTTAGAGTAACAAAATAATTCTAAATTAAATTCAACTTCACCACAGACAGGTACAGACATAAATAAATATCTCAGATTCTTATCAGCCGTCTGTACCACGACTTCACCGTCCAATTCGGCAACTTAAGATGCAGCCCTTTAACGATAAGGCCGCCAGATGTCACCCAAGATGTAATTGCGTTCGCCTTTGTGCCATTCCTAATGAAAGGTTCACGAAACTGATATCTTTAATCAACGCGAACTTGTATAACGATGCGGGTTGACGGCGTCGCAGTCAATGTGGGGATTATGAAGATAATAATTATGACTACGTCAGCCGAAAAGCTTAAACAAACCGTTTTTTTTTGTAAAATTCTGTTCAAAATAACCGTGTCATTATAAAAAAACGTTAAAGCTATCAAGTTATCTAAGTTCATTTGTGGAAAATAAAACAAAATTTTCTCTTTTTAGCATAAGCTATTGTCAAACAGACAGGCGTGTCGAACGCGAAGCGAGGCGTTTTTGTTTGTAATGTATGGAATTGTTTGAAGCCAGTCACATAGATTATCGGATCGCTTTCGCTTTTCTATGTGACTGGATTCTAACAATTCCATACATTACAAATAAAAACGCTTTGGATCGCATTCGTTTCGACTGTCTGTTTGACAATAGCTTAAAAGAAACTAGCTAAAAATCTTGTTTTATTTACCACAAATGAACGTAGATAACTTGTCAAACAATTGTTGAGCGACCGCTTCCTGGCCAACATGAATAGAATCATGTCCAGCGGCGGTTGCATGTCATCTCTATGTACTAAATTAATTACAGGCCAAATAGAATTAGTAGATGCTTTAGAAATGTAGCACAAACTGCAGCGTGTCGGCTAATTAGTTAATTAGCTCCGTGTATTTGCTTTCATATCATTGAAGCCTGTTGTAGTGACAGCATGACCGCATAATATAGCAGTTGGTTCGTCACTTTGACAAATTATTACTAATTGTTTGTTCAAAATTGTACTTATTTTGTATCAACTTTTGCTCGAGACTCACATAAACATTACGTCCTATGGCACTTTGTAAAAAAGTAGCTTTTTAACAGTAAAACAGTTTTTGAAACCGGTTTTGGAGTTCTGGAAACAATATCCTACGTTCTTTTTAAATTATATTAAAGTTGGTGTGGAAAGATGTTTTCTGTTTGTTAACTCGTTGTTAAATCGATGCTGATAGGTAACAACTACAAAGTTCTAAAAATACCTAAAACTAACTATCAAAAGCAATTCCCGGTAAAATTATAAAGCGCGGATCCCGAACATTAGCAGCAACACAGAAACGTAAGGAAACTAATCTCTTTGAGACAATACTAAGGCAATATCTCTGGTTTACGACGGCCGCCTGACTAAATCTACAAATATTTGAACATTCGCCCTCACTCCACCATTGTCTAGGTCAAACTAATTTTGGGATCTTCCGAGAAGTAATTTAATTTCGCATTAAGACCATCAGTTAAAATCTGGTTAACCTTTTAATTAAACTTGTTTATTGAGGGAATTAAATCAGTGGTGTTTAGGGTAGGTAAACATTTTGAAAGGTTTTCTGTGACGATGTTTTTGATGTACCTAGTAATTTTTTGCACAAAATGGTGGAGGGGGTAAAGATGATCTTATTATACAACGATAGGAAAACAAGAAAGAAAAAGTCTATAACTGTATGTGTGTATGTGAAATTACAATGAAAGTCATGGCTGAGTAGAAATAACATTCAAGCCCTTTCACAGCCACTTTCCTCCCCCTGCTTCGATTAATGAATACTTAGAAAAATCTAGAACAAAGCCTAGATACATCGATAGGATGTTTCATATTGCACACCGAAATGATAACAGAGATTTATATACTTAATACTATATACTTGGTTTTGTAAACTTATAATGCAGGCTTAGTGAGGGGAAATTATATTTAATTAATACCTTGTACTTTTTAATAGCAAATCTGATATGACGGACTCTTATTTATTTACTTTATACACTGCCGGATTCGAATCCGAAATCCGCAATGAGGAGATCCGTAGACGAACTAAAGTCACCGATATAGCCCACCGGATTAGCAAGCTGAAGTGGCAATGGGCAGGCCATATTGCTCGCAGAGCAGATGGCCGATGGGGTCGAAAAGTACTAGAGTGGAGACCACGGACTAGCAAGCGCAGCGTAGGACGTCCACCAGCAAGGTGGACAGACGACCTTATAAAGGTCGCCGGAAGACGCTGGATGCAGGTCGCTTCCAACCGGTATAAGTGGAAATCAAAAGGGGAGGCCTATGTTCAGCAGTGGACGTCCTACGGCTGAGATGATGATGATGATGATGATGACTGCCGGATTACATATTTTTGTCTACTAATTTTCATATTTTCATCCTCATATCAAAAAACTAAGGAGTTTGTTATTTGGATTGGTTTAACGCGTTAATCTCAGAAACTTCTAGTTCGAATTCAAAAATCGGTTTTGTGTTGGATACTCCATTTATTGAGGAAGGTAATAGGCTATATAACATCACGCTACAACCCAAAGAAGCCGAGCAGCAAGAGCAAAACGGTGAACAGCTACTAGTAACATTTATAACATTTTTTTTTAACGTGGTAAAATCATCAAATGACTCTTCCCACCCCGGGCAGGGCGGGAGGGACTGTCAGATTTTTACTGACTAAAATCCACGGTGTCCTTCAATAGCCCTTTATGTTCCGGGATCACGGTAAGGAAATAATCCCGCGACCCCGGCAGGCTTTGACCCTCTGAGAGGGGGGCCCCGTCATTATGCTGACGCTCTTTGAGGGTAACATATAACATAAATTCAACTTGCCCAATAAAATTGCCTACAATAAACTAGTTGCCCACTGTGTTACCCGTCTTACAACTAGGACCAAAACGATGTAAACAGCTGTTACTTAAATGTCTAAACGACTATGCAAATTTTATCATCAATCGTCGTAGTACAAGCAAGAATAATTTGATTGAAATTAAGACCTTTGTAGAAAATGTATGGTGTTATCACCTTTCGTGGAACAATAAATTTAAATTCTGGATTTTCAGGCTTTTATTAAGACAATGTTATAAACAGTTAGTATATATTATATCCTGTGTTGGTTAAGAGGATCGTCTACCGAGCGCCGTCCATACTAAAAGAGAAAACGTTTTCCTACCCCTAAATGTTATCCTATCTCAATGATTTTTTAGAATGCTTCTGACACAGTAAAAAACTAGGTTTATAGGTTTTCTTCTTTTTCTAAAGTAACTCTTAAGCGCCTGTTACTTTCAAACTATTATAAATTTTGAAAAAAAGAAAGCCTATAAACCTAGTTTTTTACTGTGTAAGAAGCATTCTACAAATTCATTGAGATAGGATAACATTTAGGGGTAGGAAAACGTTTTCTCTTTTAGTATGGACGAGCGTTCGGTAGACGATCCTCTTGAAGCATTAACCTGAAACTAACTGTTTTCCTGCTGTGCTGTGGTTTTTACCTCCACAAATCGGCTCCTATTGGTTTTAGCTTGATAGTATGGCCTTCCTCGATGAATAGACAGACTACCCAACACATTTTTTTTTGTCAATTTGATTTTGCGTAGTTTGTCGCGTACAACCAAACAAACAAAATTTTTTTTTATATTCCACAACTATCACACAACGCCATCTAGTCCCAAGCTAAGCAGAGCTTGTGTTATGGGTACTAGACAACTGATAAACATACTTAAATATTTCTAATATCATAGATAAATTACACCCAGACACAGAACAAATGATCATGCTCATCACACAAACATTTGTCCTGGGTGGGAATCGAACCCACGACCCCCGGTATAGCAGTCAGGGTTACTAACCACTAGACCAACAGGCCAGTCGAAAGTCCAGTTTAGATTGTTTTAGAAACTTCTATGTAGCCAATTTTAAATGCAATTTCATCTGAACTGTTCCACACTAGTAGATTAGGGCATATGATACTTTTTATTCCGATTGATCCAAAAGAACATTCTGTGATTTCATTGTAGATGAAGACACATAAAAGGCAAAATGATTGTTACTATAAGCCTATGTTACCTCACTACAGGGCAAATACCTTCCCTCCTTCCACTTCTCCCGCTCAAAAAGGTAAAACCTAGTTGAAAAATAAATCTCAAGCTTTAACACGGCCAGTTTTAACCCTTTCTACCTGGTGAAAATGACGGCCTACCTACGCGAGTTTGAGGGTAAAAGTGGAATGGATCTTGCGGGCCGTGTGAGCGGTTACGCTCCGGCGCATCGCGGGCAACCCGGGGCCCATACATCACTTAGTCACCCGAGACGAACCCCGCGCATGCGTACCACCTAAATGTAAACTTTACACCAAGCCCTGGGGTATTGGCGGATAATTTACCAGGTGAGATGGTAGTTCGGAATATTTTAAAGTTATTGGGTTTTGCTTTCTTTGTGTTTGTTTCCGTTAACGGATTTTGGAAAGATTTTTCGTGTTTTATTGTGTAAATGCACGCAGTTTTATTGGTGTACTTTATAATGACGTCAGGCCGTATAACGAAACTTACGCGAAGCGGTTCGCAGGACTGATACCTAAAGAGGCTACTGACCTGCTACTCACCTTAAAACGTAAAGGGCTTGAGAAGGAACACCGTAAATTTTAGTCAGTACTAGTCTGACAGTCCCTTTGGCTCCAACCAGGGCGGGAGGACTCATTAGATGATTTTAGGCCCGCTTGCACGAACCCGAGTTATCTTTTAACTCAGAGTTAGTAGCTAACACAAGGTTAAATTGACAATAATTTGTCATAAAATATTGTCAATTTAACCTCGTGTTAGCAACTAACTCTGAGTTTAAAAGATAACTCGGGTTCGTGCAAGTGGGCCTTACTCGGCTAAAAAGGCCATATGAACGAAAGTACATTGTGTCATCTAATTTCAACTTTCTAGCTAACTGACTGACTCCAAGATAGTTTTACAGTGCCTATTAAATATTAATTGAAAAAGATATTTAAAAAAAAACAAGTACCTAACAACAGTTTAAATTATCAGACTAATAAAAAAACACAAAATACAGTTACACTATGTAGGTACTTATTTTATTACCTTTTAAAATATAAAAAAGTTACACAACAGTCACACTGGTCGTTGATTAAACAATGCGTTTGATCAACACGAAACGCGATGACGACAAGTCTCTTAATGACATTCAAAAAAATTCGTCATTAAAAGTCAATTGAATTTACTTGTTGGCACCGATTGAGGGCGGCAATCAACTTCACCAATTACATGTGTCGGACAAAAAAGCGTAATTCTTTTACATGGGTAATGTGGTCAAAGAATGTGTGGTAAATGTCAAGTTAATAAAATAAAATGCAATTAAAATAGGTACGGTATCTTTTAACTTGAGATTTTGCATTGAAATTTATGTGTGTATTTTTATTGTGATTGTTGAAGTTTTAGCTTTTCTCCTCAACTATACTAGTGAATTGTACTTTAATCTAGTTATTTCGATGTACTTCGATGTAAGACGCAATGTACAATCGACACAGTGGAATCATGACCCACCATAAGCTTATTTTCCTAAAGACATTCAAATACAATTAGGTCCACATTCGCGTAAACATACATATCCATGGTAACGACTTTGATCTTTGTCAATTTGACGGATTCAAACGATTTATTGTCAAAATGGGTCATGATTCCACTTTGTCGATTGTACAATTGGTGGCTTTTAGCAAATAATAAATAAAATCGGCCAAGTGCGTGTCGGGCCACGCACAGTGTCCCTTTCCGTAGTTGCCCATCAAAATACTTATGCGAACTAACTAAACTGATTCGCTGAATTTAATTTTAAAAAGAAGAATTTTCAAAATCGGTCCAGGCGTCTTTGAGCAATCGGGGAAAATACATTAAAAAAAAAGATTACGACGAATTGAGAACCTCCTCCTTTTTTTGAAGTTAGTTAAAAATAGTTGACAATAAAAACCTACCTATCCCCAAAACATACCCACCTATTAAAGCTGTAAAAATAAAGTTCAAAAACTTACATTTGCAGTTGAAGAACATGTTCTCCGATACATTTTGTTTAGGAAAAGTTATCCAAGTAGGTACGTTTCATAAGTTGGTCGACTATTACTCGTAAACTTGTAAAGCTTACTTAGTCATGATAATTTTCTTTTAAACTTCGTTATGTATACTACTATTGTGAATTTTTTCACACCCCCAAACATAACCGTTTAGCTGGTAGAGGGGGGGGGGGGACACTCGAGTCGAGCAAAAATTTGCAATTTAAAGCTTAATATTTCACAAGCGAATCTTTTTATCAAAAAATTGTTTACGGAAACTATCAATATTTTTTAAAGACCTATTTAATGATATCCCACTCTAAGGGGTACGCGAGAAAAAAAAAAACATCCCCACTTTACGTGTACAGGAGGTACCCTAAAAAAATATTTTACGAGATTTTATTTTACGACTTTTTCGGCGCTACAAATCCGTATATTTACACCAAATTACAGCTTTCTAGTACTAGGCGTCTCTGAGCTAAGCTGCGGACAGACGGACGGACGGACGGACATGGCGAAACTATAAAGGTTCCTTGTTGACTACGGAACCCTAAAAAATGTAGTAGATAGGCTTACATTCGAACCAAATGCACTACCAGCATTTAACATGGAGCGAGCGCCCATCTTATAGTAACCAGCTAATTAGTACAGTTTTGGGCTCCTGTCAATTTTTGGAAGTGTTTATGGATACGTTATATAAATGACAATACGGATCAACGACGGAACGTGCTTTCCGAGGTCATACTAAACATTCTACATCCTCTATTTCGATTAAACTGTCTTCGAAACCTAATTAACCAATAAAAACAGAATAATAAATTGACAAAACCAATAAACATCCCACTAACTACAAATCCAACCACTCGCCACTATTTCAAGAGTCTTACGGCACCTAATTGCCACGAACCTACAAAATCTATGCATTAACGCTAGTGTAGAAAGTAATCCTCGGTAGTCAGGTAATAAACATAAACGTTTTCCCCAATAAGACTCGATGCAAATTGAGTCCCGGAGGGTCGGAGTATTTACCTAGCGGAGCCCGATCAGGCCACAAGCCACTAACTAGTTGACGTCGTTCAAAATATTGCTGATTCGAATAAAAAACCGATTGCTATCTCACTTTGATGTAGTCGGAGGAAATGGGATCTGCTTCCCATCCGCGAGGAAAGGGAGAAAATCTCCTTCACGGTTTCTGGGTACCGCGGGCAGTGGGCCGGAACCCTATTAATCTTGGCCCAATATTTACCTGTCGGTTGCGCCGTGTGGACCTTCCAAACAAAACAAATGTAACCATGTTATATTCAATGCAGCCTGTAACTGAATTGGGGAAGTCAATTTTAAAATAAAAGCGTGTTTCAGTTTGTGGATTTTTTTGAAATGTGATTATACTTCGTGCTTGTACACATCGTTATAGGATTAAAAGTAAAGTTGAAAATAAGAGTAAACTTCGATAGCCACAACTCAAATCATCTAAACGTAAATATCCAGCAACAAATTAAAGAATCGTTTACTTGTACAAATACTGTAAATCTTAATACCATTTTCAAGTACTGAACCAGCGTGTACAAACAGTTTACTCGTCTGGCTTACTTTTTAAATTTCCCCGTGATTGTAGAGAGGATGGATAGCGTCATATCACCGTGGAGGACCCGGTGTCGACTTTTGACCGTTTCGAGTGCCGATCTAATTTGCCGAATCACGGAAGCATATGAAATTCAATCGGTTCGGTTCGCTTCACCGAAGATGGTTTTGCGATAATACCGTGAATTTTCTGAGACATTATTGTCTCGTCAGGAAATGTGATATGGCTTGGAATTAACTGACAGATACGTCAGAATTTGTTGAATTTATACTGAAATGGACGTTGGTAGATAGAGTGCAATATGTCTGATGATTTTGAATACAATTGATGGTGAATAGCAGTCAAGCTTTCAGATCATGTTGCAAAATGTAGGTACCTGTGATGGACTTTACACAATACCCGGCGCGTTTTGAACAAAGCTTTGATAATGGGACAGAACCTATACCGCGCGGCAAAACTTGCTGGTTATGCGATCGGCAATGTGTGTAGAAGCTATAACCTAACGAGCTAATTACTAGTAATTAGCGTTATTAATAATGTAATTAATTATATACCTAGGTACTACACTAAGCAGATCCCTAATTAACGCCACTCAAAATACCTTATATCAAAAACTAGAAAAACCATCCAAAGCAGAGTACCATACAGCCAAGTGATACAAACAACACTTGATAGGGGCTTTAATGATTAAAGATTACCGTCAAAATTGTCGATGAAAAACGATCCAGTCATAAAAAAAAGAGGCCGAAAGGTATTGCTTCCCTGATAAATAGGTAATTAGCGAAGTCGTTATTTATATCTTCTTACATTTCCTTATTGCTTTCTCTTGCCCGCGGCTTCGCCTGTGTGGTCGAGAATTATCCCACGGGAATGTAGTTTGAGGACAAAAGGTATCCTTTGTATTGATTTTGTTTGTGAACTATTTATGTGCAAAAAGACCATGGGCCAAGCTAGAATAGTTTAAGGCCGAAAAAAACACAATTTACAGTTCAAACTTGTAACTTGTATGCAGGATTGTTCAAATTGCATACAATTTGTATAATGGAAACTAGTATGATATGAATTAGTAATACTCCAGTTAGCTAAATGGCAATTTCAAAGAGATTTGTACAAATGCTCATTAAAGTTGAGAGATATACAATATCTTAACTTTGAAAAGTATATTATTAAACAGACGTTTATCATTACTTGTAGCAGCATTCACAAATAAGACCCAAGATGTTATACAATTCAACAACAAGTTTACAAAATACTGTCTTATTTAGAATTAAATCAATAACTTCATAATAATATCAAAGATGAACACGCAACGCTAATTAAATTCAAAACAAAATCCATGGCAAACAGGACGTGACGAAGCCACGTTGAGAAAAAAAAGCTTGGATTTGTGAAAATATAACTTTTCCCTAACACAAGGTATTCCTACGTTATTTCCTTTGCAGTCGCAGGTGAGATTTATCTTCGGATAATTGGATAAAGAACGCGTTTGCGAGAAGTGATACGAGGTGGAAGTAGGGGGGAGGGTGTTGAAGAAAAAACGTCGTAACAACCAATGATGTGTTACTTTTGAATATAAATCTTTTGTTTGAGATCTGTTGCCGTGTACTTTATGCATGAATATGTATTGTTAGGTTTTTTGTTGTTGTTGTTGAAGTGTTGCACGCTCTTTGATTGGAATTAGTATTCAGTTTGAGTTTTTTTATTCTTCTTCTTCCTTTGTCCCATTTCTAATTGAGGTTTACTCTCCTAATCGTTCTTCGTCAGAGATTTAGTTACTGTATTGTCAGTGGGTCTATTTCATCGGCAGCGAGGTCTTTCCTAACTATCCATGGCTTATTGGCCCTGAGTAGCACTTTTTTTGATTTTGTAAATTAATTCTCAAAGGTTTTATTCTATAAATAGAAAAGTGATTGCGTTATTATGTGAGAATCAATAATGAATTGTCAGCATGTCATTAATCAAAGCTGTTAACAGCTAACCATCCATTCTATGAAATTCTAAAATGTATCAATAACTCAATGCACAAACCGTCAATTACGCCGAACCCATCCCACACACAGTACTACTGCCGGATATCATCAAAAAGGTAAATAATAATAAAACTTTAAATTTATTTACAGACCGCATTAAATTAAACCTGTCAAACGCAGCGCATTAAAGTAAGACATAAAGCAAAACCGCTCGTCCACCAACCTCGTTTGTAATGAGCTTTTACATAGTGCAGAATTAATACACCACCGGGTAGCAGCAATACTCACCACAAAATAGTCATTTAACATGAAAATTTTCTCTACATTCACCCCCCTCTTCAACGAACTACACAAATATTTAATATCGACGTAAAATATTTCAATGTATTAAACAACGATTGGAATTCGCGGTAAACGAAAACAATGCACATGTGAAAAATTCACCGTCATAGGTATTTCAGAAGAGTATTTCATTATGTTACTTTGAATGAAATATAAATAAACGAAGTGAACCAATTTGTACGTTTTTACCCGACTGCGTCAGGAGGGTTATTATTAAATTGTTTCTTTTTTATGTTACTTCAGTGTTTAAACAAAACGATCACAGCACAGAAACAGTATTAGAACAACACATACAAGTAAAACATAGAGTTAATTAGTGCCTCGAAATAACATTCCATTCGAATATAACAACGAGGTAACAAAAGGGAAAAATGAAACAGCTAGTGTTCTACAGTTGGCAAACACCGCAGCAGAACAATCAGAGAATTGAAATATTTACTGAAACTTGAACAAAACTAGGCAGAACACAATGTATGTTATGTGAAATGTTAAACATCGAGAAACCTGACTACACACAGAGTTTAGCGTAGCGCCAGCGAACGAGAATGCTGTACTTTTGTGCCATTTCGTGTATGGATATTCGATAAGTGCTGCGTTGTTGGAAACCGTTTTGCGTTCATGTTCGTATTTGTTAGTCCCAGGTGAACGATACTCGTGTGTATTTAAAACTTTCATTGAATTTATAGAGAATTAAGTGAATGTTGAAGAAATTATTCTTAGAAAAACCAAAACTATTGTTGTGAATTTTTTGTGTCATGATTATTTTGTTCTTTTTTCATACAATATGTTACAGCCCCTGAAGCATGTTTATCCCATTAAAACACATTCTAGCAGCTAACGCTACGCCAGAAGTGGAAAGCCAGCTTAAAAAGTGAGGGAAAAAGAAGTGCGACACACAATTTGAAATTCTAAACAAAAATTCATACATTCTACGCAACTAAACCGTATATTTGATTTTGTTTAGCGGCCAGTGAGTGAGTGATTTAGAAATGTATTTACAAAGTGAAGCCCCAAATACACGAAAGGGTTAGCGTGGCGTAAATTGAGAGCGGTGAATTATTCATATATATTTTAGGCATTACCTTGACCATTGCACGGAATGCGACCGTCTGCCGCTTGTGTAGAAAGATGCCAGGTCCGAACCCTCACTTATTTACTTTAGGCACTTTAATTTTATATACACTAGTCTATGAAACTTTTGTACAGTCTTCACCGCAGTTCAGGATAATAGCGGGTCCTGAAAATTAATTTGAAACATTAATAAATAAACTAATCAACTTCAATGTTTACTTATAGTTATGAAAACAGAATGCTTGTCTCAGCTGTCACAACAATTTGGGAGATTAATTTTATTTGAATTCCAGATGCAGTACGCAACTTTGAATAGAAGTGGTTGAGTAATTTAAGTTTTAATACACGAACATTTATTGCCATCAGCTTATTTTTTACTACAGTAATGAAAAGAAAATTTACTTTAACTTTGTGACACTTAAATTTTAATGTAAAGCATTTTAGTCAGCATTGTTTTAGTACAAATATGATGGAAACGAAGTTAAATTAATTTCTATATTTAGAGTTAACATAAAATCGCAATTCGCAGATCTATCCGCAGTGGGTTTTTAGTCTGTCAAAGCTTTTGTTTTTGTTCCTTCCACTCAATTCACAGCGGGAGAACTTATTTGATGATCTTCGAACACAAAAAAACAGCCGAGTGCGAGTCGGACTCGCCCATAAAGGGTTCCGTAACAGCAAGTAACATAAGATAAAAGTTCTTGTAGTTGGTTGTAACTTTGAAAGGTAAATTGTGGTTAACGATTTATTTATGACGCATTAAAAAAAACTAATAACTTGATCTCGTGCAAACCAATTTTGGAAGTTTGCATGGTAATGCACATAATTTTTTTTTTCATCATTTTAGAAGTTACAGGGGGGGTTACACATTTAACACCTTTGGAAGTGTCTCTCGCGCAAACTGTTCAGTTTAGAAAAAAATGATATTTGTAACCTCAAAATCATTTTTAAAGACCTATCCATAGATACCCCACACGTATGAGTCAGGCGAAAAAAAAAATTTTGAGTTTCAATTCTAAGTATGGGGGGTACCCTCAAAATTTGTTTTTGTTTTAGTTTTGTGTGAAAATCCTAATGCGGTTCACATAATACATCACTTATCAAGTTTCAAAAGGATGGCTCTTATTCTTTCGAAGGAAAATGGCTGTGACACACGGACAGACAGACAGACAGACTTGACGAATCTATAAGGGTTCCGTTTTTTGCCATTTGGCTACGGAACACTAAAAGGGTCTGAGCCTTTTTAAATCTAGGTTCAGATTTCCCTTAATAGTATTAAGAAGTTTTTTTCTTTTTTTTTTTTTTAAAGTTGCTCCACACTAGGAATTTCTCCTGTATCATGGGTGCGTTTTCAAACATAGAAACTCACATACACAAACACCCAGACACGGAGCAAGTACTTGCAGACCATACTAATATTTGTTCCGTAGGGGGATCGAACCCGCGACACAGCTTGTCATTCATAAATGTCCATTAACATTAACTTATTATCATCATCTACATACAGCCTTTGGCATATGGCCGACTCAGCCCATCATCATCATCTGCCTAGCCTTTTCCCAACTATATTAGGGTCGGCTTCCAATCGAACCAGTTGCAGCTGGATATCAGTATTTTACATGGAGCGACTGCCTGTCGGACCTCCACAAACCAGTAACTGGGCAATACGATAACCCATGGAAAGACTGGTTGTCAGACTTTACAGCTTCTAACAGTAACGACTGTCAAAGATCTATAAATGACAGCCGGGACCAACGGCTTTACGTGCTTTTCGAGGCACGGAGGAAACTCGCTATGACAGATGGTCACCCATCCACAGACCAACCTCGGCAAGCACGGCTTAACCCGGAAGATCAGCCTGTGCGGCTGTAATTATTTAGCCACGAGCTCCTCCTATGGCCGACTCAGCCCATACATTCCATAATAAGAACAAATCTACAGCCTGACTTTACTTTGGACCTCTTTCAACCCAATAAAGGCTTAAAACTTTCATTCACCAAAACTTCATGGGGTCTGACTAACTGTACGATATGAAGTTACCATCAGTACTAGTGCAGTCTTTGAAAGATAAACGGCATGACGCTAAATCGACAGTGTAATGGGTAACCAATTAACTACCTGATGCGAATGAAACCCACTTTTTTTCCTTTAACCGAGTTTCAGATTTGCTCTTCGGGATTAGTTTTGCATCGGCGTTTGATCGGGTATTCCTTTCAAAAAGCAAATAGAGATAGCGAGATTTCTGTATTTTTTTAAATCCTTGTATGCTTGATTCGGTTTCATAGCGTTAGGTTTTGTTTTTTCATTTTATGGAGTTTGGAATTGGTTTGTTTCTCGTTTTGTATAGGTTCAAGTTAGTATGGTCGCAATAAATGATAGGGGATGATTGATAGGGGTGACAAGAAGATAAAAACGTGACGCAGTCTTTAAATAACAAGTGAGGGTAGATGAAGAAAAAAGACAATGTATCTTTCACGAAATTAACCTTAGTAATTAATCACTAAATATAAAACAGAAAAATCATAAGAAAATAATGCCCTGTCAGCCGTACAGACATAATATTTTATTAAAAAATGATGGAAAAAAACTAAAACGCATTGTAAAATTGATGATAATTTAAATCGATAAAAGGTACTAGAACTAAACGCTGATGGAATTAAATAATTGAATTTAATCCTGATGGAGTCATCAAACAATAAACATATTAGAGATACACTTGTAAAGCCGTTTGTGATCTAACGTTATGAAATTAGTCTATCCAATATCAAAAAGTTCAGGATGTCATACATTAGTTTAACTGCCCTTGTTACGTTCGGTTAAATATTAACCTATTTCAAGCCTTCAAGGAAAAAATATGCGTTACACGAATGGAAAATTGAAAATACAGCAAGTGCGAATCTCGCACCATAACTTGGTTGTTAGTATACTGTGCCTCCACACACTACTATTTAACTACGTCTTAACAGTTATTTACTGCATAGAATGAACACTGCTGTCTTGAGAATCTACAAGTAGGAATTGGTCATATTATTATCGAGAAACTTTTTTTTTTTTAAAAAACGTTGCCCCGCACAAGAAATTTCTCCTGTGTCGTGAGTGCGTTTACAAACAGAAACTCACATACACAAACACCCAGACCCGGAACAATCAAAACAAAACTACTTGTAGATCAATTATCAAGAATCTCATGTCGAACAGTACTAAATTATAAAAAAAAAATACTTAGAGTGTTCGAATTCTGAAGAAATAAAAACAAGTGGTATACGTTATTTGTTTTTATACTACAATGTACTACAATAGGTAAGACCTCATTGTTAGTTTTGTACAAGTCTTGTACCAAAATATGGGATTTTCCATGGAAAAAACCTTCTAAATCTTAGGAAAGTTTTTATGAAATCCTTTGATACAGAGGGCAAAATTTTGGTCTCCAAGCCGAGCTTCAAGCCGTGCATTTTTCAGTCAATGTTTTTGTTTTGCTACCTACTTTGACGAAACTAATTATCGACCTTGTATTTTTCACAAATAACAAAGTTTTCTATGTATTCCTATATGTTTTCTAAACTCTAAAAATCTCGGAAATTCTTGGCTCTCTTCGATAGCTAAACGACCAATGACCAAGAAGGAAGATTAGGTACTAGCCACAGAAACCACACAAGGCTTGGTGACCGCAGATATATTCTCCAGGATATGTCCATGAGAAAGGCTTATTTAGTTTCAAGGCATTGCATTGTGCAAACCTTCCTCTTGAATCACTCTATGTATAAAAAAAAAACCGCATCAAAATCCGTTGCGTAGTTTTAGAAAGAAAGAAGAAAGAAAGAAAATTGTGTTTATTGGCACTAAAAACTATAAACTAAACAATAATTTAAACTAAAAATTTAACAAAGTTATAAAGAAAGCGATTCAGAAAGAATAAAGGAAATAATAATTTAACAATTTAATGCCAAAGGGCCTCAGCTCAGCATAATGCCAGCTGGCAACACAAAGTTATCTGGATCTAAGCAAACATAGGGACAGGCAGACAGACAGCGGGAAGCGACTTTGCTTTATACTATGTGCTGATTTATTTATATCTAAAAATATTATATTAAGAGATCGACGCAACTCGTGATTCTTATTTGTCACCGCTCGCCGGCGCGGTCGAGCGGATGTGGCAAGGCAAATGTAACGGCTGTGCGCTGTAATCTGTGACTGTGCGCCGCGCGGACGGGCGGTGAGCGCCACTCATCTGCGCAGTCGGTGTTCGTATGTTGATTACATACAACCTACAATTGTTGATACAGACACGCCAAAGACACGCTAATGCGGCGTAAAGCCCGGGTGACACGAGGCTAGTAAATCAAGCTAGTGAGCCAAGCTAGTGCTGCCAAGCTAGTAAGCTAGTGACACTAGCTTCGTGTAGACGGAACTAGCTTCGTTTACAAGCTAGTAAGCTAGTGTGGAAGCTAGCAAGCTAGTGCCTCAAGCCAGGATAGTTTTAATAGCTTGGGGTTCTATTTTTCAAGCTAGTAGGCGCCCCCCACCACCCGTTTTACTATCCTGGCTTCGTTACTAGCTTCGTGTCAACCGCGAAGCTAGCGAACCTAAGCTAGTGTGCAGTCGGAGAGTGTGGTGAGAGTGCGTGCAATTTGTTAAAATGCCGAAATTAGCGGACGAAATTAATTTAAAATTCGTTCAATTGTACAGAGAAGAGGAATGTTTGTGGAATGCAAGTATTCCATCTTACAAGGACAAGCAAATGCGAGACTCGTCACTAGAAAAAATACGCGACATACTAAATAAAGATGGAATAGAAATGTCGATAAAAGAGATTAAAAATAAAATTAAAAATCTAAGAGCTACATATTGTCAAGAATTAACAAAGATAGAAAAATCTGAGAGGTCTGGAGCAGGAACTGCAGAAGTCTATAAGCCAAAAATTATTTGGTTTGAGGAAATGCATTATTTCATAAAAAAGGTGCCAATGAAGAGAAAAACTTCGGTAAGTTATTTTAATATTATTTACTCTTTACAATTATTTACCTTAAAAGTACTTATTGAAATATTAATAATCGTCGGCATTTTTAATTTTTCTTGTAGTTTTGTCTGAATTAACGAATCATTCTTGCTTGCCATGGTACTGCTCCATCATTGTTGAAATATCTCTTAAATTTCTCCCTTTTTTCGATAGCTGACAGAGAAGAGTGGTTACTTCCCTGTCGACTGATACTGGGTAAACATAAATTTTCCATTCTCCATGAACCGGGAATAATGTTTCCCGCTTCAATGTCTTCTTGGTCGACATCACTACTAATGCAATAAGTGCTTTTTTGCTCTTTTCGTAACCAATTATGCAGAGCACATGATGCTAGTACAATTTTGTCTACTGTTTTTACGTCAACTGCGATTGGTCTTTGATAAACACGAAATCGGCTTGCCAATATGCCAAAGGCATTTTCTACAGTTCTTCTGGCTCTACTTAGCCGGTAGTTGTATACTTTTTCTTCATGTGTTAAATTGTCACCTGGGTACGGTTTCATAATATACGATTTTAATGGGAATGCAGCATCCGCCAAAATTACTCCGCCTTGTGGTATAAGGTTATTTTCTAGTTGATTATATATGGAGCAATTCCTAAAAACACTTCCATCAGATGCCATTCCACAGGCGCCGACGTCAATATAAATGAAATTATAATCGTAATCAACAATAGCCATAAGAACAATACTGAATGTTTTTTTGTAATTAAAAAACAAACTTCCACTGTTGCCAGGAGCTATGATTTGAACATGCTTCCCGTCGACGGCGCCATAACACGCTGGAAAGTTCCATTTCACTCTGAAACCATTTTCTATAGCTGCCCATTCTTCAGTTGTAGTTGGAATCTGTAACAATATTTTTAACAATTTTTTTATTTTCAGAACAATCAAGATTCTCCAAACAATAATAAAGATGACAACAGTGCAAGCAACAGTCAGTCATTAGAACCACCCGTAGCAGAAAATCTGTCAGAAAAGACAGTTGAAATGTCTCAACCTGCAAGCGAAATGTCGTCTATTCAAGATAAAACTTCTAAATTTATTTCCCCCGGAAGTAACATTCCGCAATTTAAGAAACGGAATGTTTCGCAAGTGAGTTCATTGATAAATGAAATTAAGGTGATTAAGGAGGATTTAAACAGTTCACGAGAATTTCAGGAACCAGAGCTGGATGAACATGAGATATTTGCAAAATATGTAGCAAGTCAGTTGAAAAAGCTTTCACCCGGACAGGCCATTTTAGCTAGGGATCAGATCAACGCAACACTATCCCGCTGTCGGATGTATGATTTAAACTTCGGAAATACTACATTTTCGTACCAGTCACCTATCAATTCTTCAGACTCCAATATGTCAACCACATTTTCTTACAATAGTTCTGCAGCAAGTCCACTCTACACTAATCCACCATCACAACTACAACAGACTGAGCAACGTGATGAACCCATCATCCATCCGCCACCACAGCAAGAGTTGGAGCAAGATGAAGATCCCATCTATCAAGCATTTCAAAATGCTTGATACATTTCTCGCTATTTATGTAGCGTAAACGTACATTTTGTCGTCATTTATGATTTCTCATTTTGTAATTTAGAATTTAATCTCGCCATTTATGTAAGCGTAAAAGTACCTACTTTAATTTGAAATAAATAAAATTCTACATACCTGTATATCTTTCTTTAATGCCTTATAAATTTCACTGCAAACTTCTGGTATAAATCTAGATATAGTAGATCTTGAAACACGATACATGTGACTTAACTTCCTGTAATTGACACCAGATGATAGAAAATCTAGAGTTATTTCCAATTTTATTTTAGCCGGTATGGCTTCTCTCATATTAGTATTTAATTTTTGTATTTGTGGTCCCACTAGATTCAGTAAATTGTCAAAAATATTAGGTGTCATTCGCAAAATACTCTTGAATTCGCCGGAATCCTCAGATCGCAGTTCTTTTAAAAGTAATGCAGATGCTCCATGACTATGTCTTCTTAAGATCCAGGGTCTTGTCTAAGTACGCTTTTCTTCTAGCAGAGCTAATATTTCATCTAGCGCATGTTGACACAACTTCCGAATTAACTTTCTTAGTAGAATTGCTTTTCTCTTACGCACACTGTTCATTTTTACGTATACGTGTTATCAGGTTAAGCACAACTCACTACTGACTTGACTAGCTTGAAATTTCCTAGCTTCGTGTAGACAGCACTAGCTTGGTTACAATCCAGGCTAGTAGGTAAGCTAGAAACCAAGCTAGTGACCCCTTACTAGCTTACTATCCTAGCTTCAAAATACTAGCCTCGTGTCACCCGGGCTTAACGGCTGCGTCACCATATCACCGCGCTGACGAGCGGACATAATTATGTCAGAATCGCCTACATAAACATAATTATGATTCCTCGTCGATTATTTATCATTAGCTCTTTTTTTCAATTACGGAACTACATTTCCAACATGAATTTAATACACAATAGTATGTTCGTACTCTTATGTCGATAATCCGCCTGCTGAAAATATTGAAATTACGATTTTTGAGAATTAAAAATATGGGTAAAATATCCGTTTTAAAAATGTAAAACTTTATCGATATTTATTATAAAAATAACCCAGCATTCAGTTAATTATGTTACTATTTCCATTTTCAGGTGCGTATTTCATATTCGTCAAAATTCCAAAATTGCAAATATCTAGTATTTCTTCAAAAACAAATTCTTTTATCACTAAGGTAAAATATTCTTTCAATCTGTCACTGTAACAGCTGAAATTAAAGTCGTTTAATTTACATATTTATTTACATTATACCTGCGTTGTCTTAATTTACATCTCCTAAGTACAATTTATTTGAAAACTAATTCCTTTGCTTAATTTAACAATGTATCAGTCTGTGCCCTTTGTAGTGCTGCAACGTCGTTTAGGTAATGTTTGTGTGTATGTATATATGTGTATATTTCTTTGATATACGTGATGTTATATAAAACCAGTAATTATATTCAAGCAATGCAATACGAACACTCTGTGGGGACATATTCATTTTTTTCTACGGAAAAACATAGAAAGGATTGAAAAGGAACGCAAAAAGCCTTTGCCCAGTTAAGGAAAAAATAGGCTTATTAAAAGAAAATAATATCGGTCACCCGTCAAAGCAACCCACGGGCAAAACGGGGTTAGAAGATTTTTGGAAATCTGTTATGTTACAATGTATATACCTGCATATAAACAACTATTCTGTCTCATCTATTCACACTCTCAAAACATATTATAGATATTTTCCAAGAAATAACCAACCACAAAGAGCACACGAAAAAAATTTTCAAAGAAATAGGTATCACACCAAAATTTCCGGGCATTTTATTGGCACAACAATCAACAAAAACAAACTAAGAATAATACAAACAGTTATGTAATCATAAAACAAATTTAATCCTAACCCAATTGCCACAACAATGATCAAAATTAAGGAACTTCGAACAATTTTTGAGTTCTCTGTTGAAACTAAAACAGTAGAGCGTGGGTTACTTTAGCTGACAGCGAGACCCCTACTAAGCTTAGAACTATGCATTTTAATCTTACTATGCCAAGCTGTGAATACTTCCTGGATTAGGAACTTCAGAATTCTGCAGCTGTATTTCTAATAGAGTCAAATTCATAATCACACGTAAGTTTTTAAGTTGAAGAGAAAACCAGAAAAACTCCTCATTTCTTCTCAATTTCCTCAACATTCACAGAATTCACATACAAACCCAACTTCTCCAAAGAATTTAAATGAGTAAAACAAGGGTTCCTTTAAAATATAATATGATTTTAACAAAGCATATTATGGATACGTCAACACAATTTTCCTTCTGTGCAAAGTTTTGAGGAAGTTGTTACATTAAAAATTTAAAACTTGGCGGGTCTGTGTAGTTAGTGAACTAAAGGTAGGATGGCAATGGCAACACTCGCATATGTGGAACTACCCTCTCTTTGTGCGCATCTTGAAATAATTGAATTGATGATGAATTGATTTCTCTTTTTCCGAAAAGAGGATTAAATATTTCACTAACTTTATTTCTGTGAATTCTAGATCAAAAACGGATTTACATTTTGAAAGCTTTTTAGCCATATAACATTATATAAAGCTTTAATAAAATGAAAATCCACGACATATGTATTAATATTGAATTAAACAAAAACAAATACGTATGCAAACAATAAGCTGGATTCATCATAATTTTGCACACCATCAAAACCGAAAAAAAATGTTTAAATTGTTTGTTATAGAGCAAAATCACGTTTGAAGTATCGTACACTAATTGCCAGTCACCCTATATAACACAGCAAATGCGTGATACGACCATAGAGTTGTAGTAACTGAAAAAATATAGTTAAGCGCCTTTAAAAAAACATTAAATTATATTAATAAAAAAAACAGGCAGAGTTTCACGGTATTCAATTAAAATATCAATCGGGTTCTCGGAAATGTATTTACGGAAATAACACTATTTATATTTTTTTTGTTTCGTGAAAAAAGCTTCTGTGTAGGTAATTAAATAACTAAATCAATATCAAGAACTTTCGGATATCGCGTGAATTAAGTTCTCGACACTTGATTAGTTTAAAAAAAACTTTATTTTAGTTAAGCAGAGTAACAGTACCAAGATAGTAATGATTATTCTAATAATTATACATGTATTTATATTTACTTATTGCTAATTTGACAATATTCTTATAATTACTTAAATGCTACTATGCGTGGAGGGGGATTTGCTGACGAAGCGAATAGAGTTGGGGTCATCACATTTAACTCCTCCCTCCCTAAGAGAGAAATTATCTAAAGGCAACTCTGTTGTCTTTGGAGAATTTCGTCTGAATCGCTGAGTCAACAGATCTCGTTTTTGAAGCAAAAGTCCTATGACGAATACAATTATAATGGCGTAAATGCTTATGGTCCATACACTGATTTTATCACTGACTATAATCGTTTCACCATCACTGACACTATCACTATATTTAGCCTGGTTCAGCAGTTCCTTGATGTCGCCTAGATCTATTCCCCTGAGGTCCATCTGCTTGGCTGACGGGGTGACATCTCTGCGTAGCTCGGGCATCTGTACTGGAGGCAGTCTGAAGGAGACTGAGCTGGTATTCATGGGTGTTGTGATTGTGATATCGGCAATCTGTAACGTACATTGCTGACTTGGCACTAATATGTATGTGCCTCGTAGATTGTGTCTACGGGTCTCATCTTCGCAGTGTTCCGTTGCAGCTATTTCCTTTTCTGTGTATATCAACCAGTGGGTGTTAGATATGGGCTGCACCTTAGTTTCTTCTATCTGCACCTGGTGTTGCTGGCAATTACTGAAGTTATGTTGTAATAGCATGAGTTGTTGGATACACGTTTCCTCCGCGTACTGTACCACGTTGTCATCAGAATCTGTATTTCGACTTGTTCACTATTAGGTAGGGATATTGGGGTATAATGATATTAGGTTTTTGGGTTATCTGGTTATAGATTGGGATAGGAATAACTTTATAATAATTGTATGTGTTTTTGTCTATTAGTGGAACTTCTAATATAAATATAATTTTACTATTATCTATATATCCCTTAATTTCTATGTTTCCCTCTAATTTTACTAAATTATCTAATGTTAATGGATAAATTAAGTTATGATGTTTTCTTATGACATTAAGAATATTGAATAATTCTGTGGTATTTACTATTGACGGGTGTAATATGTGCATCTTACTGAAAGTAATAGCAGTTTCCAATTCATAAATAATGGAGTAAATAGTACGGCAATTATTCAAAACTTGGTTCATACTATTCATAACGGTTAAAAGGTTAGAGTACTTGGTTTGATTTTGGATAAGTGTTTGGAATTGTTTTATTTTGAAGTTCAAATGCTTAGTATTAAAGTTAATGTCATCAGAAACATTGAGAAATTTATCGAAAGCCTTCTGCATCAATGATACTTTTCGTTCTATTGAATGTTCTCTATTTCCTAGATTACTAATCTCTAAATTATACTTCCTAGCATCTTCGCTATCCAAATTTCCTGTTATTACCTTTATAAGAGATCCTAATGGGTTTAAGATTCCTCTTTTAGTTCTGCTAGAAGGTAAAATCTGCTTTAACCTATCTTTTGTCAATTCGATAAATGATTCTATTTGTATTGTCAACCCTAAAAGTTCCCTATGTATTTCGCTATTACTATGACATGATTTTTAACTTATTATATTCTTCTATATTATTTTCTAATTGGATAGATAATGAATTTAAATCTATAGTTTTAATAATATCCCAATGGTTAGTCCTCATCAGAGCCGTCCCAATCCGAATCGGAGCTATTCCCGGATTCTGGTCCATCCTCTGGATATTCAAGGTCGTCCCTTGATCCGCTAGGGCGAGAAGTATCAACCACCATCTGTGAAGGGCGTTTGACATTTTTTAATGCTACTTTAGTGTTTCTATTTTTTAGCTTAACTGGTACTATATTACGTTTGGGTTTTCCAGTGACAATAGCTTTTTCGTATCGCGGTAACTCTTTTGCTTTCCGAGTCCTAGTATTTTTCATAAAAATCGTGTCACCGTCCACTATTTTCGGTGGGTCCTCACCTCCTTTCTTGACCCTAACTAAGCTTTTATGTCCAATCATTTGATCACTTAAATGTTCATAAAGAATTTTCAATCGTTTACGATGGTCCTGTAATATTTTTTGCAATAGATGCTTGTCCCTATCAATATCAAAGGCATTTCCTGATTCTGTGTGCCCAAAAACTACTTCATGAGGTGTAAAATTTGTCGCGCTATGTATAGTATTGTTGTAACCCATGATCGCATACGTCATAACAGATGTTGCATCTAAACTAGATTGTTCGTATTTTGCTAACCTATATATTTCGATAATTGTGGAGTGAAATCTTTCCACTATTGCCATTGAATTAGGATTGTTAGGTGTCCCTATGTGTTGTTCAATTTTGTATAAACTTAGCATTTCCTTGAGCAATTCGTTATTAAACTCGGTACCTTGGTCACTACTTATTTTTTTTGGTATTCCATAAGTACTAAAATATTTTATTAGAGCTCTCACTACTTCAGGTGTACTTTTATTGGGAATATGTATTGCTTGACCTAACTTACTGAATGAGTCTACTAACGTTAAATATTGATTCTTTTCTATATATAATAGATCTATAAAAACTTCTTGAAATGGGCTGTCTGGGGTTTGGGTTAATTGTATAAATGGTTTTAGAGGTTTCCTGTCATACTTCGATTTCTTACATTCCTCACATGCGTTAATAATAGCTGTTACTGTTTCTTTCATATTACTCCACCAATATGTTCTTTTTAATTTCTTTAGAGTCTCTATAATACCTCTATGACAAGTCTTTCCTTGATGATATTTGGCAACTAATTCTTTCTGGTCACTTTCATCCGTAACGTTCACCACTCTTTCAGTACATTCAACAAAGTTTTGCGTTCCCTTTTTGTAAAGTGACGTAATTACTTTAACAAATGTTTTTCTATGCTCGTGGTCTTCAAAGTAAATGAAGTACTTATTTTTGTAATCTATATATTCTTTAAGAAAATTTTTGACTAAGTTTTCGCTGTTATTAGAAGGTAGATGGACTTCTAAAATTTTTTGTTTGTCGTTTGAAATATCTTTGACACAGATATCATCCCTGTGCCAGGTGAAAACGTGAATTTGCCTATTTTTTGTATCAATCGCCTCATTTAGGATAGGAATACCTTCATGTTCCCTATTTGATATTGAATGTGCTGTGGCAGCGTCGCTTTCGGAATCCGATAATTCTATTGTCTCTATTTCCGGTTCTTTAACGCTTAGTTTTACGATTTCGTCAGTAACATCTTTCAAGTGTTGTTGCAATCTAGTTTCCTTTTCATATACGTTAACTATCAGTGATTCTGAGTCATCTTTCGTTACATTAATTTTAATTCGCGATAAGGCATCTGCGTTTGTATTTTGTTTGCCTTTCTTGTAGTGTATGTCGAAATTATAGTCTTCTAAACGTAAACGCCATCGAGTTAGTTTACTGTTAGGTTCTTTTAGTGAATTTAGCCATGCTAAAGGTCTGTGGTCGGTATATATTATAAACTTTCTACCATATAAGTAGGGTCTGAAATGTTTGACTGCCCATATTATGGCCAATAACTCCTTCTCTATCGTACTATATCTAGACTCTGTATCACTAAGTTTTCTGCTAGCATATGCAATAGGTTTATCTGACCCTATAGTGCCTTGAGAAAGTACTGCACCTACAGCGAAATTGGAAGCGTCAGTTGTGAGAATGAACGGTTTTGTGAAATCAGGGAATTGTAACAAAGGTGCATGTGTCAGCAACTCTTTGCACATTTCAAAACTTTTTCTATATTCGTCATTTATCACGACGCCTTTTCCTTTTTTCAGGCATGCTGTGAGGGGTGCGGTTATCTTAGAAAAGTCTTTGATAAACTTCCTATAATAGCCTATTAATCCTAGGAAACTCTTAATTTCTGTCACTGTTTTGGGTAACGGATATTTCAGAATAGCCTCTATTTTGTCATTGTTAGGCTTAAGACCATCCTTAGTGATTGTATGCCCTAAGTACATGACTTCCTTTCGTAAAAACTCTGATTTATCGAGCTGAACTTTTAAGTTAGTTTTTCTGAAACGCTCGAAAATAGCTCGTAATTTCTCTATGTGTTCTTGCAAACTGGTAGAAAATGTGATGACGTCATCAAGATATACGAGGCAATGTAAGCCTTGTAGACCTCTGAGGACGTTATCCATTGCACGTTGGAAAGTGGCAGGCGCTGTTTTCAAACCGAACGGCATTCTGTTGAATTCGTACAAGCCGAATGGTGTTGTAAACGCGGTTTTCTGCCTGTCTTCTTCCTGAACTTGTAATTGATGGTAGCCAGACGCAAGATCTAAAGTAGAGAAGTACATACTCTTTCCTAATTTATCAAAAAGATCATTGATGTTTGGCAAAGGGTATTTATCGTCTATGGTTATCTCATTCAAACGTCGATAATCTACGACCATCCTCCACTTCTGTTGTCCGGAGGCATCTAACTTCTTTGGAACAAGGTGGACTGGTGCACTCCAAGGAGAGTTTGATTCTCGGATTACATCGTCCTTTAACATTTTATCTACTTGACGCCTAATCTCGTCTGTTTGAGTGGGCGGCAACCTATAGGCTTTAATATTTATGGGGTCTTCGTTTACCGTTCTAATTTTATGTTTAACTTCGTTAGTGAATGACAGCGGTATGTCCTCACAATAGAAAATATCCTTATATTCCTCACAAATTTTCTGAATCATCGTTCTTTCTTCCTCATTCATATGGTCTAGTCTTATTTTCTTTAAGTTGTTTAATAATAACTCGTTCATTCTGTCTGTGTCGCTTAACTGATTAACTAAGATCTCGTGATGATTGTAAGGTTCTACCTGAAACGGACTAGTGACCTTGAGGGTCATTTCTATGTCCTTACAGTTCTGTATGACTGTATACGCATAACCATTTACACAATTAACTAATGCACAGGGCATTCGAATCCCCTTAGTCAATTCTTTAAAATCTAAAATAGCCTCGCCATTAGTTAAGTTTACAGGAAGTTTTACCCTTAACTCACTACGTGGCGGTAAAATGTAAGTATCTTTCAGTGCTGAAGGATAAACAAAAGGTATGTCAGTATTCCTCGTACACAAAGTTAATGTTTGGTAATCAATTTTTGCATCCAATTGCTTTAATAAATTACTGCCTAATAAACCGTCATAATTATTGTCAACATCGTAAACATAAAACTTATGACTTTCGGGGCTTTTAAATATTTTGGGCAAGGGCGTTAAAACAACTTCCGTATGCATACTAACACCATGGGTACTGACTACTTCGAAAGGCTCTCTATAAATATTATTTTTAAAATAATGGTAAGCGACACGCTGACCTATAAATGATCTAGAACTGCCAGAGTCTAACATAAAAACTGCATTATTTAGCTCTGGAATTATAATGTGAGGCAAAGAACGGTAATTAGTACAATTTAAAATTATTTTTTCTCTCTGTATGAGGCCCTTAGGTAAAAATTTTCAATTTGTTCGGGCTCATATGATGTGCTTTTTTTTTTTTTTTTAGCGTGGTAAAATCATCAAATGAGTCCTCCGGCCCCGGGCAGGGCAGGAGGGACTGTCAGACTTTTACTGACTAAAATCCACGGTGTCCTTCATAGCCTGTTTCGTTCCGGGGTTACGGTAAGGAAATAATCCCGCGACCCCGGCAGGCTTTGGCCCTCTGAGAGGGGGGCCCCGTCATTATGCTGACGCTCTTTGAGGCGCGCGTGGGACACAACGCGCCGTCGACCCGGGCATGGTCCTTGGTCGGGCAGCGAGTTGCCCTTTACTCGCTGCCCGCATGCCCGCGCCTACGGTGGCCGGAGATCGTCTGCTGACGTCCGACGCCGCGGGCGCCTACCACTGCGGTTGGGGCGGAGGGAGGACGCTGTCCTCTCTCGCTCGCGGCCCGCCTCCTCCTTCACGAGCATTACTGCCTCGCAGAAGGAGCTGACCGCTTCCCACTCCGTCTCGCCCCGCAGCATGGCCGCAACCAATGCCGGGCGCGAGAGGTCTCCGCCTATCGCCGCCGTGAGGACACGTCGGTGCACCGCCCAAGCTGGGCAGTCTTGCACCGTATGCTCTACTGTGTCCTCCGGGCGATCTTCGCAGTGGTGGCACCCGGACGTTTCCTCCTTCCCCATCAGGCACAGGTACCTCCCGAAACTTCCGTGTCCGGTGAGGACCTGCGTCATCCGATAGGTCAGGACGCCGTGACGTCTCTCCAGCCACTCCTCAAAGAGGGGTCTTACCGCCGCAATTGCGGCGTGCCCGGCCTTCGGTAGCGACAGTCGTCCCCTCCATACTGCCCTGAGATCGCGCCGGAGCTCTTCCCGCCGCGCCTCGACTTCACGGGGCAGCGGGGTCACGCCCCGGCGCTGCGCCTCCACGCGCCACTCATAGACGCGCTGGAGGGCAGTCGCCTCCAGATCCCAGGGCAGTAATCCGGCAAGGAGGTTGGCCGATTCGCCGGCAATCGTGCGGTATCCCCGGATCATCCGGATAGCCATGACCCTCTGGCATGCGACCAACTTCAGTGGTCGCGTCCGGATGCTCAGGGCCCACACAGGGGCCCCGTAGAGGGCCATGGACCGCACGACGCCGGCGTACAGCCTACGGCAGGAGGCGTTCGGCCCGCCGAGATTGGGCAGCAGTCGCCTGAGGGCGGCCGCCGCCCGGTTCAGCCTGGGGGCCAAACTCAGGAAATGCTCCCTGAAGTTCCACCGGCTGTCGAGGACGAGTCCCAGGTACTTCATCGTCCTCTTGACGCCGATGCGAACTCCTCCTACCGTTATGTGGGACTCTGACCGCGGCGCATTCAGACGGCCATGAAAACACATGGCCTCTGACTTGTGCAGCGCCACTTCGAGTCCCAGCTGCCGGATCCTATCGACGACTGTCGCTACCGCTTCCGTCGCCACGTCGGCCGCCGCCTGGTGCGACTCTCCCTGTGCCAGGACGAGCGTGTCGTCAGCGTAACATATTACGCTGACGCCGTCAGGGAGGTCGCTGCGCAGCACCCAGTCGTATCCGATGTTCCACAGGGGCGGTCCCAGGACCGAACCCTGTGGAACACCGCACGACATCTCTCGCCGGTTCCACTCTCCCCGGTGACCGGGGTAGATGACGGCTCTGTCCGTCAGGTAGTCCTCGACTATGCGGCGGAGGTAGGTCGGCACCCGGTGATACCGGAGTGCCTCCCTGATGCAACTCCAGGGCAGGGTGTTAAAGGCGTTGGAGATGTCCAAAGACACCGCCAAGACGACCCTGCCCCGGGCCACTGCATCCCCCGTCGTGAGGGCTCTCACGCGCATGATGGCGTCCACCGTCGAGCGCCCCCTGCGGAAGCCAAACTGGCTCTCCGACAGGTTCGGGCCCACTCGGTTCAGGTGCCCGACGAGGCGGTCTGCAATTACTCTCTCCAAGAGCTTGCCCGCCTCGTCGAGCAGCACGATGGGCCGGAATGCGGACGGAGAGTCCGCAGGGCGCCCGGGCTTCTGGATCAGGACCAGTTTCCCCGTCTTCCAACGAAGCGGGAACTGGCCCCTCTCCAAGCATGCGCTAAAGAGCCCCCCCAGTCGAGGCCCGAGAGTCCCCGAGGCCAGGACCCAGGCTTTCCCTGGCAGGCCGTCGGGTCCCGGGGCGGTATTTTTGGCTTTGAGCCGCTGTACCGCCACTCTCAGGTCTACCTCGGCCACCTCTGGAGCGTCGTAGACGTCGTCGTCGCTGTGGTCCGCGTTTGCGCCAGCTTCACTGTCAGATTCCGTCGGAGACGGAGCCATGGGCGGGGGAGTATGCTCCCCTCGCGATGGGAACAGGGCGCTCACCACGTCCTCCACGAACTGAGGCTGGAGACTCTGCGTCAACGGGGGGGCCCAGGGGCGGAGCTTTTCTCGCACCCACTTGTAGGGGCGGCCCCATGGGTCCCCGTCCAGAGTCCCCAGCATCTCCTCGCGGGCCAATTCCTTGGCCCGAAAGATCTCGTCGCGGAGGACGGTCTTCGCTGCCCTGTAGCCCTCGTACAGCTCCGCCTCTACAGCCACCGCATCCGGAGGTCGGGTGCGGCGCCTGCGGAACCTGGTGTACCGGCGTCGCGCGGCAACGCACGCCTCGCGCAGCGCTGCCAACTCGCTTGACCACCAGTACAGCTGACGCCGGGCGCGTCCTTGCCGGACCCGGGGCATGGCCACGTCACAGATCTCCGACATGGCCTCCCGGAACCACTCGGCCTCGTCGTTTATGTCGGCAGGCCTGTCCGGTGGTGACACCCAGGCCTGCACGATCGAGGCTTCCAGGAATAGCTCCCGGTCCAGCTGCTTCAGCGCCCATCGCGGACCACTTGGGTTCCGTCCACTTGGGACCGGCGCGTCTGAGGTCTGGGCGGAGACGTCGAACCGGATATACCGGTGGTCGGAATAGGTCTCCACCTCCTCCACAACGCGCCAGTCAGAGACGCGCGGTGACAGGTCGGAGGTGGCGAACGTAACGTCCACCACCGACTCGCCCTGCATCCGCACGCACGTGGGGACAGAACCCCGGTTCTCGATGACCAGGCCATGTGCCAGGGCCCAGTGCTCGAGTATCCTGCCCCGCGCAACGTCCATGGACCGGGAACCCCAAGCCGGATTTTTGGCGTTGAAGTCCCCGAGGACGAGCGCGGGGAGGGAACCGAGGGCGACGACAACGTCTCCCAGCTCCGTTAGGGAGTCTTGGAACTCGGCGAGAGTTCGGCTCGGAGAGAAATAAACGCCTACAACGGCGATCTCCCCGAACCGGGCTGCGACGATCCCGCGCCCTCTCTGTACGCGATCGAGGGGCGGGGTACCAGCGGCGGCCGACGAAATAATGGTCACCAAGCCGTCCAGGTCCGCTACCCAGTCATTCCTGGGCGGGACCCAATACGGCTCGGCGACCACGGCGACGTTTATCAACCACTGCGCCATGCTCTGGAGCAAAAGATCCTGAGCAGCGGCGCAGTGGTTGATGTTCGCCTGGAGGAAGCGCAATGGGGCCATTAATCGGAATCCATTGCAGCCTCCCCCAGGGCCCCTCGCGGGGGTACGGCCACGGCGGCGGCGGCGGCGGCGGCGGGAGCGGCGGCGGCGGCGGCGGGAGTGGCAGTGACGGCGGTGGCAGAGGGCCTACCTCTGCTCTTGGCTTTGGGGGGGGGGGCGCAGGACTTGCCCCCAGCCCGGCGATCGGCCGGCTTGCCAGCCGCCGCACATGTGAAACAGTGCGGCGGGGCAGTGCACGAGCCGGCCTTGTGACCGGGCTGACCGCAGCGGAAACAGCTGTCGCTGCGGTCCACCTCCGAGGTGCAGTTGCATGCCACGTGGTTGCCCACCTGGCACCGGTAGCACCTCAGAGGTCTGGGATCCAGCAGTCTCACCTGCGCGGAAACCCACCCAACCAAGAGCCTTCGGCCCTCCTCCAGCTTTTTGGCTGCCGAGACGGGGCAGCTGACCGTGATGGTCTGTAGTCCCGCAAAGCCAGGACGCAGGACGCCCGCCCTCACCTGATCGGGAGGGCACCCCCCAGTCCTGGCAACAGCAGCCACCACCTCCTCAACCGTCGCAGAGTCATCCAGACCCAATATGCGCACGTCTGCGCGCTTGGTGGGTCTGGACACTCGGGCCTCGTCCGCGTTTAAGGACGCTCTGAGCCGTTCGGCTAGAGCGTCGGCGGTCGGGCCACTGGCCGCACCCGGGAGCTCCAGCATCCGAGCTCCCGTTGCGGTGACCCGTAGACGGAGGCCCCCGGCGATGCCGAGCTCCGCGAGGTTCACCGCCTCCCGCGCCTTTGAGAGCACGTCTCGGTACGATACGCCCCTCTTGACCGCGTCCGGCTGCAGCGTGATCACCACAGCCGCGGTCTTTGGGGCGCGCAATCGCGCCGCGACGTCGCGCTCTTTGCGCCGCCGCCGTCTCTCCCTCCGCCTAGAGGACCTGGCCGTGTTGGCAGCCTTCCTCTTCTCCCCGGCCACTTGCCAATCGGCGCTGGCCGGAGGAGTCTTTGGAGGAGGCTGCTGGGGCGGCTGTTTCCCGGCCTGGGCCTTTTTCTTTTTGGCCGCCTGTTTCGGCTCCGCAGGTGTCGGGGTCGAAGGCGGCTTTGATGGGCCCGCCTGGCTGGACTTAGCCGGGGCCGCCTTTCCTCTCGCAGGCGCCGCCGCCACCGGGGCCGCCTGCACAGGGGCCGTCCTCGTCTGAGGCGGCTTCGTCGTCCGCGGAGGTCCGGACGCGGCCACAGCCGCGTACGAAGACGCCGCCAACGGGGGCCGCAGCACACGGCTCTCCAGAACGGAGAACCGCTGCTGAAAGGCGGCCAGCTCCTGTCGCACTAGGTCGAGAACAGAGTTCTCCGCTGGTGTGGGCTGGCCTTTCTCCTTTCGGCCCCGCGCCGGCACGTCCCGCTGGCCACCTCCCCGAAGCCCAGCCAGGTCCGCTTTGAGGGCGGCGTTCTCCCCCTGGAGAGCCTTCATGGCGGCAGTCAGGCGAGTGACCTCCGTCCGCAGTTCAGACATTTCGTCCCTTGCAGACGGAGACTCGCCGTAGCTGCGCGCTGCCGCCAAAATGGAGGTCGCGGCCTCAGCAATCGCTCCGTCACGGGTGGCCTTTTTCCGCTTCTGGGTGACAGAGCGGATGGCGGTCGTCACGACCTCCGCTAGTCTGGCCTCCTGCATCGCCAGACCAGTGTTGGGCTCTCCAGAGGAGGAAGGCCCCCTCCCCGAAGTCTTGCCTCGGCCTTTACCCCGCACACTCGTGGGGATCTTACGGGCCGAGACAAGCCCTTCCTCTGACGACGAGTTGTCGTCCCGGGGGCGCTTGAGGAATTCATTCCTCCTATCGGCGCCCCTTCCCTCCCTCCCTGCTACGCTTCCAGAGCAGACGCTCTGGAAGCTTATGGCGTCTGATGCCGAGTCGGACTCCGACTCGAGCACCAGCGCCCCCTCCTTCCTCGGAGCGGCACTCTGTGCCCGCTCGATGTTCGGTGCCGGTGAGTCGGACGTACTGGACAAGTCCAGTGACTCCTCCTCACGGGCACGTGAGCCTCCCTGGCTCAATGCGGCGACTGCCGGAGCGAAAACAGGAAAAAAGCGATTTTTGTCCCCCCCAGAGTACGGTGGGACGGACCGAATCCTTACGGAATCGGTGCGGGATTCTCCAGCTGCGGAGCAGCTGGTACCCGCCTGGGGTATTAACTCTTCAAAGCGCTTCTTCATGTTGTTTTTTTTACTTTTTTAGAGAGGTGAGTTCCTCTATCCTAACCCCGAATTTCCCTCCCCGGTTCACTTCACGGTTACGTCTATAGACTAGACGCGTACCGGAAGTGAACATTTCCCGCCCCTGACCCAATCTCAGACGACTGGGCCCGCGCCGCCTGAAAGCTCGAGCTGACTGCTCGATCCTCCAGGCGGCGCGCCTTTCCCCGGTGTATCCCTCTTAGTTTGGAAGCCCCACCACGACGACAACGTGGAGATACGACGGTGGGGCATATGATGTGCTTGGTTGTGATTCGTAATCAAAATCATTTTCTTCGTTATTATCGTATGTTACAAATGAGTCATTATTTGTATAATTTACGCGTCTAGAACTTGCAGTTCGCATGGTAACATCGGTGTTTGAACCCGAGTTTGCTGATGTTGCATTATAATCAGCCGCTGTCCGCGTCGCGACGGCCTGCTGACTTGGCCAAGGCGTTGACCTACTTTGTTGTGGCGGCTGGTTATGAGTATTATTTTGATTTCTAAAAGAATTTCTAGATTGATTTAAATTATTTTGATGATTTGTATTTTCTGGCAAATTATTTTGTGGTGGAGTACTAGATTGTTTTTGTGGATTGGGAGTACGCTGCGAATTTCCATTGTTGTTAGAAATTTTCCCTTGGGGTTTCGAATTAATTTTGTTTCTATTACTTTTAGATTCGTAAACCGCCTGAAAGTTTTGTTCTTCTAACACTACCTTTAGGGCATCTTCTAAGGTGGTCACGTTTCTCAACCGTACTAATCTAACTAAATAAGGAGGTAAATTATATAGAAAAACATTCAATGACGAATTAGTATAGATATGTTGTTTAGCTTGACGTAAATTCGCATCGTCTACTGTTTCAATTATTTTCGCAATCAAGATACTACGCAAGTTTTGAATCCTATGACAGAAATCTAAATAACTTTCATTCGAATTTATTTTCATAGACTCTAACTCCAATACTAAGCAATCTTCGGTTCTAGGGTCACCAAAATGTTGAGCTAATAATGTTTTCAACTCTAACCAAGTACCAATACTATCTCGTTCCCCCACTAAGTTCGCGGCTTCCCCTGTTAACTTACTAGTAAGAACGTGGAATAGATATTCGTTTTGTGCTTTTCCACCTTGAAATGTATTTATTATATATTCACATTTCTTTATAAAAAGTGGGAGCTGTCTAGAATCGCCACTAAACTCTGGAATAATGTTTGCCATTGTTGACGGAACCTGCATGATTTGATCCATTTTGAAAGAGCAACGCACGAAAAGAGAGAGAAAAATTACACTAAATATCTACCTAAGATTAATATTATCACGCTAGTTATATCGTAATAAAAGAATGTTATCGCGGTATTGCTCAACCCTCAATAACACAACACATACAATTAAAACAAAGAGAAAAACGATAAAGGAAAACAGAAAGGATAGTGAAGAAGTTTTACTCACAGTCCCGTAGTTACTCCCATCTCCTCCTTGTGACTACTATTGAATACTGCACCCGCCGATGTGTCTGGTACTCAATGAATTTGTTTGTTCGGAGATCCCTGTTGAACTGTAGAAACAGACGTCCAGCTGCTTGTAGAGTTTTATACGTCGCAAACTGACTACAGAGATCCTACCGGCTGCGCCAATTAAGTTCTCGACACTTGATTAGTTTTAAAAAAACTTTATTTTAGTTAAGCAGAGTAACAGTACCAAGATAGTAATGATTATTCTAATAATTATACATGTATTTATATTTACTTATTGCTAATTTGACAATATTCTTATAATTACTTAAATGCTACTGTGCGTGGAGGGGGATTTGCTGACGAAGCGAATAGAGTTGGGGTCATCACATTTAACTCGTGCTATATTGAATGAATCACTACAATACATGCTTATATTTTTTTTTATGTTTTTAATGTTAATGAGTATTTTCAAAGTTTCCGTCATGATGTAAATTCAAGTCTTACAAAAACATTTATACGTAGTCGACTTTCCGCCTTAGTACTTAATCAGGAAGGATTAAGTCGTCTTGACCCGCGTCCGTGCCGGTTTTACTCACAATTGCCGGAAGACTTTCCGGAACGGCGAGAAAGTGGGAATGAGCCGTGACAAGCATTTTTCTCAAGATTTTTTGTTGAAAGATGTTGTTCATTGCTTTGTTTTAAGGAAAAAGATTAACAACTGGATTATTTCAATTTGTTTTCTGTATATTAAGTCTATATTAATTTCATATAGCTGATATTCGACTGCCTTTATGCTGATCTGTCAATATAATTATTACCATTTCACACCTAAACGAATGTATGAATATTGATGGACACTCATGGATCGTGTCTGGGATTAATACAGAAGCCAACACATCATACTACCCCAATCTGATAAAGGGCAATGCTCACGCTTCATAGAAAAAAAAGCCAGCTCCGGTAGAAAGGAGTTGTACCTCAAATTATCAATAATATAGTGTAATAAAATAATAACCAGTTATAATCGTCATCCTTACTGGCAAACATATAAAAGATTTAATTAAGTCGTCCATTTAAAAAGTAGCTGCTTGTAATAGTATGTTCCAAAAGCAAAGCCTTTGCTAAGTAGTTTTTAAATAAAAAAACAACATCCTGTTTTCATAGCAATAATGGTTTTATTAGCTTGACAAGTTAATATATCGTTTAACTGATAAAACAAACAATCCATTTTATTGCTGGCAATCTTTGTAGCTAAACACAAGGGGATTAAGTCATTCCGGTGGGTGGAAATGCGTCGTCCGCGCCCGGTTACTACTTAGAATTGCCGGATGTCTTGCAGCCGACCGGCTTCCGAACCGCAACGGTACCGTGCATTTGATCGGTAACGTCTTTAAGTTTCAATGTGCTTAGACATTGTTTAATTAATTATACAAGCAACCTATCCCTGGTTTTTCTTACTTTTAACAAAACATCGAGGTGGAATATTATGTGGAATAACTCACAAATTCAATTTCTCTCTTGTGACAAGTCGAGCGAGATCGTGTTGATTTTTGCTTTGTAGTTGAGAAGAATAATACAGTCAAAGAAACAGACACGAAAAATTCTGTAATTTAGACGATGCATTTCTAAAATTAAGTTTGAAGACATTCGTTCCAGTCGAAAATTTTCACACTCCTGACAATGGTTGCCACTTCTTATACTTTTATCGAACTGTCGTCCTACAACCAGTACCCTTAGCACGAATTTTCACTCTTTTACTTTACAGCGTCTTTCCAGTATTTACAGCGTTTTTGTATGAAAAAATGGAACAGCGCCTCTGGTGTGCGAAGACAGAACTAATTTTTTCCTTGGAAATTGTCAGTTTGAAATTGTCCGTAGTGTAGTTCCAGTTTACTTTACGTCTCAAATACTGAAAATTCATGCTAAGGGTACAGTTCATACCAAAACCACTCCAGTACCCTTAGCACGAATTTTCAGTAATTTTACTTTACAGAACGGCTCCAGTATTTACAGCGTTTTTTGTATGAAAAATGAAACAGCGCCTCTGGTGTGCAGAGCAGGAACAATTTTTTCAGTAAATCACAGTGTAGTGTGTGTGTTATAGATCTATGCCTGTGTCTGTAAGTGTAAGTAGCCTAAGTCTATATAATGAATGGTTAGCTAATAAACGAGAGCATTATACATCAATTCGTCTACTCAATTACACCTATCCCTACATGGCGACCCTGCCTTCGGGCAAGCCGCGCATAATGGTCGTGTCGCGTTACAATTGATTTCATTTTAATTGGTGCGAAAATATTCGGGAAAGCAAGATGTGTCAATCATACCAGACCAAAGAAGAGGTTTTTTAGCTCAAAACGCAGCAGGTGCTGGAAATAATGCAAAATTGGAAGAAATTGGGACACATTTGAGCATCCAGACTATATTAACTACAGCAATTATATGCTTCATGGGAGCAGTGCTTCTCTACCTGGGATTTAAGGCGTACAAAAAATGCCATACTCGTTGGATGCGTCAGGAGATCAGCGTGCAAGCTTTCAGGGGCATACGATTGTCCGGTCGAGGTCGTTGCCAAAACACTTCGAAAGCAGCAGCGAAGCAGCGGGCAGAAAGTGAGTGTCAGTGTAAATCAGTGAACTAATGAGTGCAATAAGTGTTGTGTGCACGATACGTAATCAGGAAGAATGAATACAGCAGTGTAGTGACAGTTAAAGACAAATTATAAACTATGCAGTGTCGTCAAAACAAATAAAACCGTGTTTTATGGCTAAGGAATTTGAACATATTTATACAGAGTTACGTAAAATACGTACATATTTAATAAAAATAGGACCAAAGCGAAGATTAGAATCTAAGGTTTGTAGTATAAAATTAGAAGAATCGACAAATTTATTCCATTCATTTAAAAAAACATGTAAAGTAATAGAAGAAAGTATTAAAGGATTAAAGAATGAGGAGTTAATATTAATAAATGATTATCGTTATAAAATAGAGGGATTATTCGTAGAAATTAAAGAATTATGTGATAAAGAAAGTAGCTATAATAGCTCAGATTTTGAAAGTTTAAGTGAAGACGAAGAGAAAATAGTTAAGATGGCGAAATTTGATCTTAAGATAGCACTAAATTTGTTGCCTGTCATGACAAATGACGAGATAAGTATTAAGCAGTTAATCGATGGGATTGATTATTACAGTTCTATTTTAGATAGTCAATCGCAGGAACAATTAATTACGTTTGTTCTGAAAAGTCGATTGTCACAGGCAGCAAAATTGAAGTTGGCTTCAAATTATGACTCTGTTAAGGAATTATTACATGATAATGAGGGTTCAACTATTGCCAATAAAATCTGCTACCGCAATACAGAGCAAATTACATTCTTTCTGTCAAAAACAAATGACTATTGATGAGTACGGAAAAGCCATTACTGAGATGTTCGTGGATTTGACGATAGCGCAATCCGAAGGAAAGCCAAGTAATTACCAGGTGTTAAAACCGCTTAATGAGAAACAAGCTATCAAACGGTTTGCCGACGGATTGCGAAACCGTCGATTAAGTACAATCATTGCAGCAAGAAATTTTGAATCCCTCAAAGATGCAGTTCAAGCAGCAGTGGATGAGGAGACATCAATGCCTTCGACTTCATCAGGTGAGATTATGACATTTAATCAAAATAGTCGGTATAATTACAGGCGTGCTACAAATAATCATTTTAGAGGTCAGCGAACATTCAGAGGACGCTCAAACCAAGGTCACATGCGCGGAGGTGACCATAATGAGACAAACCAGGACACAGGCCGTGGCCGTGCAGCTCGAGGATCGTGGCGGAATTCAAGAAGATCGAATCGAGGTAGGTCTAATTTTCATAATAACCGAAACAAGTGGACACGTAATTCGGAAACGATGCAGGTGATGACCGAGGATACACCTAAAAACGAGGAATCCAAAAGTCAGTTTTTTCGTGCCTAAAAATTACATTATGTCATGTGATAATAATATGACTGTCGAACTTTCTGTAAACGGTAGTCCATTCCAATGGTTACTTGACTCGGGTGCATCCATTTCAGCCATCAAATATAAACATCTTGTCGATCAAAATATTCCATGTCAATTTGAGAGTATTGAGATTAATGGACTAGGAGGCAAAGTACAATCTTTAGGTTACGTTTATTTAGACTTAAAAACAAATGATGCAACGTTTAGCCATAAGTTTATTGTTTTCAATTCTTTGCCATGTAAAGCGCATGGAATCATCGGTCATGACTTCTTACGAAAACATAAAGCGTTATTAGATTACAAGAATAATAGTTTATCATTACACACTTTAAATGGTAATCCTATTAGGTTGACTATTCAGATATCTGATACTAAAAATAATGTGTTTATAATACCACCCAGATCGGAGTCGATACACTTTATACAAACTAATATGGAAAAAGAATGTGTTGTTTGTGCTTCTGAATGTAGTAAAGGTGTGTTTATAGCTAGCACTTTAGTAAAACCCTCTAGTGGTCAAATACCAGTCCGAATACTTAACACAACTGAAAATGAATTAACTTTAGATAACCTGAACCCGATTATACACAGCGCGTCGGATTACAATATTTGCAGTTTTGATAAATGTGACAAAAATGCAACACGCGTTAAAAAACTGTTTTCATTGCTGAATACAAAACATTTGAATAAAGAAGAGCAGATATCAATTGAAGAAGTATGTGCCAAATATGCTGATATATTCTTTTTACCGGGGGATAAACTGACAACTACGCAAATTTATCAACATTCTATTCGTGTAAAGTCTAATGTAGAACCCGTATTTGTGAAACCGTATAGGTTACCTCATTCACAAAAAGATGAGGTACATAAACAACTTCAAAATATGTTGGCAGACGGTATTATAGAGCCATGCGTAAGTGATTGGTCCAGTCCAATTCTGCTGATACCTAAGAAATTAGACGCAAATGGAGAGAAGAAGTGGAGATTAGTTATCGACTACCGCAAACTAAATAATAATATTGAAAATGATAATTTCCCTCTCCCTAACATTACAGAAATTTTAGATTCGTTATCGGGATGCATCTACTTCTCACACTTAGATCTTCATCAAGCATATTATAACGTAGGTTTAGACCCAAATAGTAGGAAATATACTGCCTTTGGTTCTGGGCAATATCAAATGACTAGGATGCCCATGGGGCTGAAAACAAGTCCTAGCTCATTTTCAAGGATGATGACTATGGCAATGGCAGGCCTTAATTTTGAAAAATGTCTCGTCTATCTAGATGATTTAATTGTGTATGGTAATTGTCTGAATCAACATAATAAAAATTTAATTGACGTTTTTGAAAGACTTCGGAAAGTGAATCTTAAATTAAATCCGTCCAAATGTGAGTTCTTGAAAAAGGATATGTTATATTTAGGACATGTAGTCTCTGATAAAGGTGTTTTACCGGACCCTGACAAAATTAGTATCATGAAAAATTATCCCATTCCAAAAACGTCAGACGAGGTAAAACGCTTCGTAGCATTCGCAAATTACTATAGAAAGTTTATAAAAAATTTTGCTGACATAGTTCATCCCTTAAATAACTTGAGTAAGAAAAATGTACAATTTAATTGGGATAAGGATTGCCAGGTTAGCTTTGATACATTAAAACAGCGTTTGATAACTGCGCCAGTATTACAATACCCATGTTTTTCTAGTGACAATATATTCAAACTACAAACAGATGCATCAGGTTACGCGTTAGGCGCCGTATTGTCTAATCAAGACGGAAGGCCAATTGCCTATGCAAGCAGAAGTTTAAATAAAGCTGAACGGAACTATCCCACCATAGAAAAAGAATTATTAGCAATAGTATGGAGTATTAAACATTTTCGTCCTTATTTGTATGGTCGAAAATTTAAAATTTATACAGACCATAAACCTCTAATATATTTATTTAATTTAAAGGATCCTTCGAGTAGATTATTAAAATTCAGATTGATTTTGGATGAGTACGATTTTGATATAGAATATGTGCCAGGAAAAAGTAATGTGGCTGCAGACGCACTATCGAGAATAAGTGTGTCATCGAAAGAATTGAAAGAAATGCATGAGTGTGTTGTAAACGTTATGACAAGAGGACAAAAGCGGAAGTTATTGGAAAGCAGTTCTTCGGAAGATATGGTTAACACTGACATTTGGCCTGATCAACCAAAAGTTGTGGAAACTCATAGTAAACCAAAGGACACTGTTGAGATGATATTCGTAGATAGAAATACTTGGGATAAATTAATAAACGAAAATAAAAATGTTAAGTTAAGTAGTCAGAGTACATTGTGTTATGTGCCGTCTCGGATGACATTGTTTATAAACCCAGCGTCCCGATCGCAGATGACGCCAGCCGCATTTGCGAGGGAGTTCGGGGAATATTGTAATATTAATGATTTAGAAGAGATATATTTAATTAAAAATGACACAAATAAATTGTTTGTCGAAATGTTGATATCCGAGATAAAGAAAGATCCAAAATGGTCCGGACCAAGATTATGTGTATTAAAAGATGTAAATAGAGTAGATGACAAGGATGACAGAAGAGTCATAATTAACGACTTCCATCTCTTACCCACGAGTGGACACGCAGGCATGAGACGAATGTTAAATAATATTCGTAAATATTATTTTTGGCCTAGCATGGAACGAGATGTCCATGATTTTGTGAAGAAATGTCATAAATGCCAGACTCAAAAACACAGCGTATACAATAAAGAGCCCATGGTAGTGACGACTACTGCTCAAACAGCCTTTCAGAAGGTATATTTAGATATAGTAGGGCCCTTAGATAAGGATAGGTATAATTTTTCATATATTTTAACCACACAATGTGAGTTATCCAAATATATTATTGCTTGTCCACTAGTTTCCAAAAAATCAGATGAGGTTGCAAAAGCGTTTGTAGAAAACGTTATTCTTAAGTATGGTGTTCCAAACACTATAGCGACCGATCGAGGAGCAGAGTTTATCAGCGCAACAATGACGGAGGTATGTAAATTACTACATATAAAAAAGCTCAACTCCACCGCATACCATCACGAAACTATAGGTGCGTTGGAGAATGCTCATAAACACCTAGGAGCATTCTTGAGAATACAGACGGATAATCATCCGGAAACATGGAGTACATGGTTACCCTATTGGTGCTTCTCATATAACACTTCAGTACATAGTGCAACCAAGCATACTCCATTTGAATTGGTTTATGGAAAAAAATGTAATTTGCCCAATAATTTATCAAAGTCAATAGAACCACTTTATAATCATGAAAGTTACCCGCTTGAGTTAAAATACAGATTACAGGTGTCACAGTCTGAAGCACGAAATAACATCATACAACAAAAAACCTTACGTAAGCAACATTATGATTCCAATATGAGACCTATCATTTACAAACCAAACGATCAAATCCTTTTAAAAATAGAAACTGGAAACAAGTTCAGTCCTGTTTATTCTGGACCCTATGTAGTTGTAAGGGACTTAGCACCAAACGTAGAAATAATAAAAAAAGGTAAAATAGATATTGTTCATAAGAATAGAACTAAGTTATATTGTACTTAGTAGATATTTTTTATTGTGTCTGTATACCTAGTTAAAATATTAGAATAAGTGAAAAAAAAAAACTTAATTATTATGTAATTTTTTTTTCTTATTATGTGGGAGGTGTAGTGTGTGTGTTATAGATCTATGCCTGTGTCTGTAAGTGTAAGTAGCCTAAGTCTATATAATGAATGGTTAGCTAATAAACGAGAGCATTATACATCAATTCGTCTACTCAATTACACCTATCCCTACAACAGTAAATTATGAGAACGCTGTGTTTGGGACGTAAATTTTACAGTGATCCCATACAATATGCAAGTTTACAGCTGTTTACAGCAAAAAATGCTAGCACGAGCATGCAGCAATTTACTGTGGAGTAAGTTACTGCAAAAATTCTGTAAAATGTCAATGCTATCTGTCACGTATTTATTGTGACAGATGTTATTCGAGATAATAAACATGAAAATACTGTTAAAATAAAAATAAATCCGTTATAATGGATATATTTCGCGTCTTTGTCAATTTTATCCAGCAAGCAATGAGTCAAAACATATACGGGACGTCTGGTAAGTTATATTTGTACAATGTTTGTAAAAGTTGTTGTTGCATTTTGTATTCTAGTTTTTCCTATTTTTTATTATTAAAGTCCTTATCTTACTTACAGAATAAGCAAGCGCAGGGCCATATAAACGCAACCAAGTATTTTCAATGTGTTGAATCTGTGCAAAACCGAATTTAAAACAGGATTTCTACTAACAGAAAACGACCAACTTTATGTATGATAAAAAGCAAACTACTACAGTTATCAGCTTGGAAATTAAGGTAAGAATAACCAAAGGTTATTAACCACACCTACTACTACCATAAGTTTATGCAGGATGTGATGATATACATCAACAGCTATCAAATGCAAAACCATCGCTTCATTCATTCATAATTATGTTATCAACCATTTGATTACGTTTATTGGTGAAGACAGTCTCACGACCCATTTCTACCCCTTTATAGGTACTGGTAGATTAAAAACGTACCTATATGGTGTGCACTTTTGTCCGAATCTGTCACACTATATAAATTAACTGAACTACAATTCACAAGCAAGGGCCACCACCACTCAGCCAGCATCTTCGCTGTACTATTTTAGTTACAAGTCTTTTACACTAGAAAAATGGGTTAATTTAATGGTAATTTCTTTATGTTTACAGATTATTTTATCTTTGGACGGTAACTCTACTGAGAGCAAGGATTACTCTCAATTTCGCTGCTGCCCTGTGAATCATGCAAGAAAAATACACTGAATTATATGACAAAATATGTAGTAGTTTACCTAATATTAGGTACATTTTGTGTTTTAACCAATTTTTTAAATAAATACAGAAATATGAATAGTTATATTTTATTTACAAATCTTAGGCCGTGCGCTGCGTTAGGCGGCGCCCGCGTGGCCTCGCTGTTTCATGTAATCTCATAGACCAGCGCTGCGTGCAGCGGGTCGCGCGTCGATGAGATTACATGAAAACAGCACGCCACGGGGCGCCCGCGCCGGGCGTCCGGCTAACGCAGCGCACGGCCTAAATAACTCGTCGTCTCATCGTTCTCCTGCCCTTATTCTAATTCAACCGTCTATTTTTCTCTACTCATTATATCAGTAGTCACCTTTTTACCAATATTTTCATGCAAAAATAATTATTAAATATTTATTTTGCTCTGACAGAGCTGCTTAGCTTTTACAATTAAAACCATATCAAAATGAAAGTCGTTGGTATTTAATACTTTAATTATTTACATTCTGTAAGTTACAACAGTTTGTCATTAAATAACTATTAATAATTACAATATTGAATATGATATTAGAATAATTTCACTTCACTGAGATGTAAAATTGTACATTTTTTGTTAATCAAAGTACCTAAATCCATGATGAAGAATTACACATTGATCCAATGGCTCTCAACTTTCTGTATCAAATTGTTTGCATGAAGTAATTAGGAAACATTTGGATCATACAGTAGTGGTTTCACACTCTGTATATCACTGTGTCAGCTGGTTTTATCTTTCACTTTATTCATGTCTGAAGAATGGCAGGTTCTACGATTATTTTGTGCTGATCCTCTTCTGCATGTCGATGGCAATCTAAATTGAGTCGGGCCAGAATTGGACCACGAGTTTTCCAGATAATAATATTTTTCCAGAGCTGAGTCGTCGATGATTTTCTCCCTTAGGTAGGTATCTACGCTTCTCGATTTTAGTGAAACGAACCACACAACTTTATTTGTTGAATTTTATAGCGTATTTTAAACATTTTTTTTTATGTTTGTTTATTTACGTAGGTACACATCTTTGACATCTTTGGTACACATTGATTGATTTAATTGAATATTCGTTGTCATTGTGAGCGAATCTCTCACCATTTACTCTTTGAATTTGGGTACGCTAGGTATGCTGCACAATTATTTTAAATTAAACGCATATTTTTCCCGACATCTTTTTATTGAGTTTTTTTTCTAACTGACGTGACACATTTCAAAAATATTGTAAAGGCTAGGTTACACATTCGTTCCAGAACATCCTCCACACCCAGAAAACTAATTTACCAAATGTGTAGCCGACTTTACGTTTACATTAAAGTAAACTGGTACAAAGAAATAGAGTACAACACATAAACACCAATGCAAGATTCCAGTATGACAATTTTTTCAAAACATAAATGACTAATCTAAAAATAAAATATTACAGACACTTTGTCCTAACACTTTGTATTACTACTTTTAGGTTCATAATTAATAGCAAGCCTAAAAGCAATTAAGTCAAATAATTACTAGAAACTTGACCGGTTTTAATTACACTATTCCAACTAGACCAACACAATATCATAAAAAACAAATTATATTATAACATAATCATAACAAACAAAATTAAGAATTTCTACTTCTTTTATAATAATAAAATTTAACATTGTCATAATTATTATCTTAGACCTAGTCATAGGCTAATAACATTATATGACTGACAAGGAAAAGTCCGATGAATACGCCTTATGATCACATAGCATTTAGCGTACATTAATCATACAATATATCTACTTGGCATTCTGAGAGTCCTACCTACACGAGTTGTCTTTTGTGTACTGACCTTGCTTGTCGGAATTTCCCGTATCTCATCCTTGGTTACTTGTGTACTACTTGGGTTAATAACAATTATAAATTTCTTACCAACAGGATCCTTGCTATCCTGTGGTCCCTTCACCTCTGAGGAAGAAATTTCCAGTCTATATAGACGTTGAATGGGTCTGGTCTTGTATCCAGCAGATGTTTTTACCTTTGCTAATACCTCTACTAATACCATCTTTCCCAATAAAGGTTTCTGTAACAAGTCCTAATGGCCACTTTACCCTTTTTTCTTCTCCTTCCAATAGAACTACATCCCCTACTTTTAAACTTTCGTATTTGTGATTACCTCTCTGTGTCAATGTAGTCAAGTATTCATTTTTAAAACGTTGACGGAAATCACCCCTTAGTTTCTGTAAGTACCTTAACCGTTTGTTTAGGCTCATCGCATCAATGTGATCTAGATCGGTTACGTCCGATTGAGGTAGAGCTTGTAAGAAGCATGATGGTGTGAGAGGTTCCAGTGAGTTGCCACTGTCGTCTTCGACATACGTGAGTGGTCTATTGTTGATGATAGCCTCGCAATCGCAGAGTATCGTTTCCATTTCTTCATATGAAACTGTTGACTTCCCTAGAACACGTCTCAATATGCCTTTCATCGTTTTGATAAGGCGCTCGAAAAATCCACCCCACCAGGCTGCTGTAGCGACGTTCATTTTCCATTTTATGCGCTGTATAGTTGATTGCCGTTGCACTTCATTCCAATCAACATCACGTAACAAGTTTTTCGTTCCTGTGAAATTCGTACCGTTATCAGATATCATTACTCTGACACGTCCTCGACGTGCTATAAAACGGCGAAATGTTCTCAAGAATGCCTCTGTTGACAAGGATTGTGTGAGCTCTAAGTGTACTGCGCGGTAAACGGCGCACGTATAAAGTACAATCCAACATTTTGTACCATCTAACAAATATAACGGACCCGCCAAATCTACACCTGTCACCTCGAAAGGGGCGTTTAACTCAACTCGTTCTATAGGCAGCGGCGCTGTCGGTGCTTGTGTTGGCTTGCATCTATGTCTTTTACATATTACACAACTATTTATGACCGACTTCACTAGAAGCCTGATACCGACGATCCAGAATCGTTTTCGTAAGTCCGCGATCATCATGTTGCTGCCAGCATGTAGTAGCTGTATGTGACGCTGTTCCACCATTCTTCGGATGACAACATTTTTCGCTGGCACGACCATCGGAGACTTCGTGTCGTTTGGAAAATCGGTAAGTAACAATTTAGTTTGTACCCTAAGTAGCTCGTCTGTGTCATTGTGTAGCTTTATCGTTTTTCCACATTGCTTTTTAATTAATTCTTTATTTTCTTCTTGTATAATTTTAATTACTTTCTTTTCAGCCTTTTCATATTAAAATTGTCCTGTCACGGTCGCCAGATTGTGAGCGAATCTCTCACCATTTACTCTTTGAATTTGGGTACGCTAGGTATGCTGCACAATTATTTTAAATTAAACGCATATTTTTCCCGACATCTTTTTATTGAGTTTTTTTTCTAACTGACGTGACACATTTCAAAAATATTGTAAAGGCTAGGTTACACATTCGTTCCAGAACAGTCATAGTTACCGTATTGTCAGCCTCTGATTTGAAATTTACCCGTATCCTTGTGAAAAATGTAACTGATTGTTTTCTCGTTTTTATATAAAAATAAAATTTCTCCTTAAAATCAACTTTGTTTTCGTGTATTTTTTTTTAATTCTGTCAGCCTGTCTGATAGAATTCAAAAATGGTACACGGCAGCCCACCAGCCAGCAATAGAATTGCAGTGATTTGAAAATTAGTTTTTGGGTAGGTAATTTCATAAAGACCTCCTTAGATTTATTATTTTCTTTTACAATTTTTTCGCTAAAATAATGAGTTGTCATTATTTGAAAGGACCCCCTAACCCTAAATAAAGGGAAAATTTTATAAAGTGGGAACACTGTCTTATATTGCATGTACGCATGTTAGACATGGTGCGTTTGAAAACGTTTGTCTACTACTTTAAATGTGAAATGAAATGCGGAAATTTTTTGTTTAGTTTTTAATTCAAATCTATTAAATAATTAACACTTTTTGTACAAATATTTTCTTATTTAGTCACTGAATTTGGATTAGAACTGGGTATTTTAAAATTAAAATAAATATTAGTCAAAAAGTCGAGTTTCAGAACGATCCTATGGAGCAGCCATGCCAGCACTCATGATCTTTAGACGTGGCGCTAGTGTCTATTTCATTACATCAAATTGCATTAAAAAATTAGTACCTCGAAATTTCCGAAAGTCATGAGTGGTGGGTCGGATTTTAGTGACTTCTCAGTGACGTCAGTTCGGCTGACAATAATCCCAGTATTTTTTACAGAAACTTTGCAGTATTTTACTTTACAGAGTCTGAGGTAGCACGAGTTATACAGAGAAATCGCAGTATTCCATCAAATTTACAGCAAAGTTCCAGTTTACTTTACGTCAAAAAGAGTGAATATTCGTGCTAAGGGTACAGTTTGTCTTTGACTCGCTGTCCGACCATGGACCAAGCCCGGGTCCACGGCGCGTTGTGTTTCACGCGCGCCTCAAAGAGTGTCAGCATGATGATGGGGCCCCCCTCTAGAGGGCCAAAGCCTGCCGGGGTCGCGGGACTTATCAAATTACCGTGACCCTGGAACGTAAAGGGCTACGAAGGACACCGGAGATTTTACTCTGCCCTGGGTGGGAGGACTCATTTGATGATTTTACCACGTAAAAAAAAGTCAACATTCTTAGCCTATCACGAACCTCGCCGCACTGTTTGTGGGCCAGTTTTCACGCTAATGCAATAGAATAGAATACAAATAAATAAAAATCCCGTGCAGTACCCAAAAATATGGAAAAAAAAGCTTCTAGCGACTTGTAACAGCGCGTTCACATTATCGCCAAGGGGTTCATATCGCGCACTGCGAAACTTTCAGTAACAATACAGGCAATAAAGCATTTTTCCACGACGGCGGCCGACGAAAAAAAAAGGAAAATTTTAATTGGCAGCGACAGTAATAAAGTAGAATACATTCATTTGTTTTGTCCCAATTCACAGCACCCGAGGTAATGAGTAAGGGCGTATACACATAGAAAGTAGGCTACTAGGGCCGATAATACCAGTCGGTTTAGATGACTACTACTTGCATTATTATTAAGACTATTGTCGTCTTGACCATGACGACCAATCTCAGCGGAGATTTTAGTATAAACATTTGATGATTTATTTATACAATACGCAGGCACAGGTGTACCTACTCTCAGGCCGCTTATATACGACCGTTTTTTTCACCGGACAACGGACTTATTTTTCTCCGGATTCGCGGTGGTGTATGGTTTATAATGAAAGCGTGTACATGCACCGGCCCGGCGAAAAAGAAGGCTGTTCCAAAAAAAACGGTCCGTTGTCCGGTGAAAAAAACGGACATATGCCAGCGGCCGACATACCTATACCAGTCCGATGGGACGATAATCCGAAATGACCTGGGAGAGATCAGACGCAGGACCATGACTGTGCTTTCCAAGACCTGTTATACCATACCGCCAATTTCCAAATCCAGGCCCAAAAACCCAATAGCACTTTTCATTTCAATATCAACGTTACAGTTACCACCATGCAAAACAAGGGGGTAATAGGGGCAAGGGTTATAAATTGTGGCCTTACAACGCAAATCGAAGCAAGTCGGGTTTTGACGGCCACATTCGATATTTATCGGCACTGTTCTCAAAATTACTATATTTATGCATTCACACATAAAGAGACAAGCGCCTAATATCACTCCAAGTGTTCTTCAGGCTCCTCGAAGTGCTGTCAGTAATCTGAATGGGCCCTTAGAAGGCCAAAGCCGAGGGCCAAACTGTCTCATCAGGAAACCGTGACCGAAACGTAAAGGCTATTGAAGGACACCGTGGATTTTAGTCAGTACGAGTCTGACAGTCCCTCCCGTCCCGCACAGGGTGAGAGGACTCATTTGATTTTAGCACGAAAAAAAAAAGAGTTCTTCAGACCTTAAAGAAATCGCGACCGAAAATCTGTGTCTTTATACAAGCACCCTAACCCCAAAAAGGCGCGTACGAATTGTGCGTGAAGCATTACTGACACGCAAACCCTCAATTACAGGGAGCGTAGTGTTAAAAATTAATTTATATATTACCTTGCCCTTTTAACTAAGCACAACACCCCTTAAAACGTTATATATTGGTGTTTTTACCCAACATTGTTCCCCAACTATTAGAACCAAAACAGAAATGGATTACGTTCATCTATAAAATGACCAGCGCGGATTGGATAGTTTTGATTTATGTCGTGTATTCAGGCGTTTAACTAATACGACTATCATGTTACGTCAGTTGGTTGTATGTTAGTTTAACATGTTAACTGTTGGACGGCGGACAGAAATAATTAGGTTTCTATCAATGGATTTGGGAACAAAACTAGCTTTGTATGCTATTGGAATAACTTATTTAGTGTGATTTCGACTGCGTATTATATGGAAGTACACATACCTATAGGTAAACAAAACAACAATTGTGAATTTTTACAACAAAAAAAAACTACACCGTTTAATGCAAGGCAAAGCCTCTTTTATGTCCCCATTGGGCGTTTTTCCATTAGCCGGCACGGCACCGGCGCCGTGCCGGTGCCGGGGAAGCAAAAATGTATGAAAATGTACGGCTCGCTTTTCCACTTACCGGCGCCGGCGCCGGCACGGCTTTCATACATTTTCGCTTCCCAGCACCGGCACTACGCCGGCGCCGTCAGCGGTGTCGGTGCCGTGCCGGCTAATGGAAAAACGTCCGACTGGACTAACCGGCAAATATTAATCTACCATTAACGAACGAAAAAACTTCGTTATTTCACATAACAACTCAATCTCACAACCCAGTTACTGACAGCTTAGCTCACTTGAAGTCTTGGCTATGTATTTTTAAACTTCATTCCTTTCAAAATTTGAAATAGAAAGCAGAAAAATCTTCTTCGTTACACCACTTTCCTCCGACTGTAATCCTATAGACAGTTCCCTGCACAAAATGTTTCTCAGATATAATAATATCTGAACATTCTCCCGTTAAGTGTTGTTAGCTTAGAAAAAACTTTCTCTTCGAAGTCAGTTAAAAAGAGCTATCGCCATCAATTGTCACCAGTAGCCAATAAGAGGGAACAACACAAACTTACCGATTGGCTGAGGCCTTTATTAGAAAACTTTTATCCACGTTATACAAGGCATGGAAAAATAAAGCTGCGGTACGTGTTACAAATAAGACATAACGGCTGGACTAACGGAGGATTAAAGTTAACGATAGGTCACTATGAACGAGTGAGCTTAGTGGCGTTCGATTGGAATAAACTGGAGTTTGTACGGCGGTAGTTAGGCAGGAATTGACTGGGCGAGTGTTAAAGTTTGATTGTTTATTGTGTCGGTGGATTTGGGCCTTTGTTCGGAAGTCAAGGTGTGATTGGGGTCCCTTTAAAGATATTGCCTCACGTGTATTTAACTATACAGCTATTTTGTGAAGACAAGTGTATACTATTTTTTTTCTAGAAAAATTGAATTCCTACAATTCTTATAATGCGACACGTCTTTTCTAAATACAATCGACATGTTCTACACGTATCGATCACGTCATTTTCCCACGTTTTTATACACTCACTTTTCTTGTTTGTTTGTCGTTCCAGTTGGACTTTTTTTTACCATCATTTTCATATGTTTCAAATCATTCGAATACATGCACCCAATCCCACAATTCATATGACGGGGCCCCCTTAGAGGACCAAAGCCTGCCGGGGTCGCGGGATTGTTGAAGGAAAGGGCTATTGAAGGACACCGTGGATTTTAGTCAGTACGAGTCTGACAGTCCATCCTGCCTGTCCCGCCCTGACACGGAGGATTCGTGTCTATATGATACCACATAAAAACTGGGTATCTAGAATAGAAAGAAGTTTCTACGGTTCTACCTAGTAACACTCACGGCAAAAAAAAAACGTGATTTTATGTATGTAAATATGATTGACATACCTATTCAAAATATGTGGGACAAGCAATCTGCCCTGGTTTCAGACGAATGATAAAATAAAAAACCTATTTTAATTGTTACTATTTATAGCTTTGAGCAGCTGAAAAAAAATTAGGAAACATGTTCAGTAATTTTTGAGTTTATACATTACGTACTCCTAAATTTAAAAAGGTATATTTTCTGTTTACTGACGAGTGAAGTTTATTTTTTTTAAACATCGAGTTTTATTATTATTTTATGTGCAACATTTCGTTCGTTAAAATCAGCTAAAAGGGTAAACTTAGCTTTAGCTTAAAGACATCTGAAGACCTATCAAGACAATTCGTAAAGTAAACTGGAACATTAATACACAAAAATAGTTCCTCGTTCGTACACTTGAGGCGCTTTATAATTTTTCATACAATTAACGCAGTAAATACTTCAAGTAAACTGTAAATAAAATACAGAAATCGTGTGATAAGGCCTCTACTATACTGGCTCTATAAACATATTGCCTTCTTTAACTGTGTCCACGTTTTCAAACATGCCTTTGAGAATATTTTCTAACCAAAGGCAATGTTTCTAGGGCACAAGCTTATCCCGTTTCTTAGTTTTTAAAACCATCCACAATGGTCTTTAAATAAATGCTACAGTGAATATGAAATATATACGTTATGTAAGCTTTGTTCAAAATAAAGAAAAAACATTACAATGGAAACAGATTCTCGTTTGAAAAATAAATGATAGGCGAAAAATCCTTTCAAAACAACATAGTTTTATTTCATCCAGAAAAAATATTCCGTTTTTAATATTGCACGTCAAAAACAACAACACTGTTGTTTCGGAAAAACTGTAATGTAATTGAGATGTTCTTCGTAATAAAATCACTATTCGGAAACAAATGAAAAGCATTCGTTGGTAGAAATAACTTGGAAAATAACAGGCACATATCACGGTATCGTTTTCGTTTTGTATTTATTTTTCACGAAGCAAACACCGGATGCATTCGTTTAATATACAGAAACCGTGTATTAAAAAACCGCATGTGCAAATATATTATTGACTTTGTGCTCTTTGATTAACCAATCGAATTGATTGCCAAAGGGAACTCGAACTATAATATTTGAATAACAAACAGGTAATGATAGGAAAATGGACATTTATTTAATCGATGTGTCCTTTTATGATTTCATTTCATTCGTGAAGCTCAATGTTAATATTGACCATCCGTGATGTTGGTGATCGTCAGTAACCTTTTTTTTTTGGTGATATCGTAAGCGTTATCTAAACGAGCCCGCCTTCTGCATTGGGTGAACCGGAAGCGAATGAGACCCTTACTGACTTGAAATCGACAGAGCTCCTTCGTTTTTCTTTAAAGGGCGCCCGTCAGTTTGCTGACAGGTTCTTGAGGCTTGCAAGGAATACGCCTTCGACTCAACCCTAGTCCTTGATCGGACGGCGAGCTCAGATCACTTGGCCCTAAAGTGCAAATGTCAATTAATTTTGTACCGTGTTGTGTCACAGATGTTCCCCTATCCATTCGCATACAATTTTAAGACAAAATATAACATAGCATACCTTTTTATGCTAATTATGTTTACGTATAATATTATTCACGCATTACAGCTTACGAATAACTTATTAAGCATAATCTTTCTAGTGGTACTTAATGGTTACGCATTCTGACGTTTAAGAATATTAGTATAGGCATAATGTAGACAGAGCCTTTTTTATATCTGCTAGGTAAGTCCCAGTCAAATCCTCCATATCGCCTGGCTAGACGGAGGAGGACGGCTCTTATTTCTGCGTGCAAGGTTTAAAGTAAATTAACACCTGAACCTTACCTGTCAAAGTCGGGGCTCACTATATTCAGAGCTCGCTTCGCTCGCTCTTTCATCCTAATTGGAAAAGAGAACAGTTCCCGCCCTTGACGTCGACCATCTTCTCAGTCGAAATTATTGCCTACTAAAGTTATGCCAAAATAAATTAACACAGTAGACGATTACGCCAACATAAACAGAGTGCCAGAAAAAGATAATGACAAAGTGATATTTTGCCTTAAATTGTTATGCCGAAACAGTTTTGTCAAGGTATATGAAGACAAATAACAAGCGAAAAAAAAGGAATACCTGTCACAGATACTGTGCTATGGAGGGCGCCAAAACAGTGGAATAAAATTGGGCTGATTTAATTAAGGTTGCGATCGATTTAATAAAAGAAGATAAATTGACCTAGACCTAAGGAAACTGTTTTGAAAAGAAAGATGGACGTCTACTATGCCACTATGTTAGAAAAGTTATAAAGAAAGTTTTCTAAGTCTAGACATAGCGAGGTGTCCCAGGAGATAGCCGCAACTTTTTATTAGAAATAGGATTAATTTCTATGGTGGCCTGGGAAATAAAAACATTAAGTCAGTTTATTGTACCTCTAGACCTGTAACAGCTGGGAGAAACGGGACGGTTTTAAACGTCTTACGGAACAATGTTGAAGCAAAGAATACCTAACTGACCTTGTCGATAATTAAAAAAAAAAGTTAAGTTTGTTTTTTTGATTGCTTTTGATAAATGACAAATTACTTCAAAGACTTCACCTTCTGCAGCCTTTGTCAGAAAATTATTTTTTTATTTCATCATGAGGACAAATTCTACCAATTCACGTGACATGTCAGTTTTGTTTTACAAAATAGAATTATTGATATTTCTTTACGGACCGGAATTAACTCAAACTTCACCTTGCCAGTCATCAAGTCCTGTCCATCGTTTTCAAAGCATCGTTACATTTTATTACCTCCAAACTTCAAACAGCCGCCAAGACGAGCATTAACAGTATCTCAACTGGTCGATAAATATAAACATCGATATATATAATAAATATCGATATCGACAAAGGCGAAGCACAACCGATGACGGACGGGACGCTATTTACCAGCGAACGCTTATTGCGTTGCCCGCGACGTTTATATTGTTCCTCAGATAATACCCGGTTATTTAGCACAACACTAATATTCACCCGTTTTTTGTACCCGTCTGTTCTTGTTAGACGAAAATCTGATGTACCGTCGCATCATTTACATTGTAACGATCTACCTTTTTTTATAATTTTTGCCATTATCCGACTTTATGAAGGTTTTTCTAAAGGTGCAATACTGGTTTTATTTAAGTGTCTTTTGTAATAGCTGTCTCGGTTATTATGTGCCTTTCGTAATTAGATTTGCTTTATAGAATATTTAAGTCTGTTGGGCGCTTAGTGAAATTCAACTTTTTCCCGACTCTGCCAGAAGAAACGGTACGTTTTATGATACGTTGTCGAATTTTTAGAGCCTAATTTTATAATTAGGTGGTGAAAAGTTCAGCTAGTAAAAGTTAAGAGTTATAGGTAGTGTTAAAGTTTCGTTAAGCTTTCATTTAAAACGGTCATAGGTAATTGTGAATCGTGTGCGGTGTACCGTTACTGAAACTTGAGCTGTTTTACAAACTCGATACATGTGTACGCTTCCAATTATAGGACACCACATCGTTCACACTTTCCATCTGATACTAGTTCAACAAATGATTTCAAACGTTCTACTTTACTGAAATCTAGATGCAGCATTTTCAAGCGCAATTTCAACCAAAATAACTTAAACACATTGTAAATAGTGTCAACAACAAAAGGGTTATTTACATGGATACTCGATTTTTACTATCGGAAAGAGAACTTCAAAATACAGCAACAAAATAAACATAAAGTATAAGATTTACTGAACCCAGACACCACCACTCACCCGAAACCATGATTTACATTTTATAACTTAACAATATGTAGGTACTAAAGTAGATACTAAAAATTCCTGTTACTAAATCTGAACCAATATTGTAAAAAGGCAATGTTTGTAAGTAGTTTTCGATCTACTTGTGCAAAGCAAGTAACAGATAGCTTGCAGTATGATCAAGGATCAGTACCCTTAGCACGAATTTTCAGTATTTGAGACGTAAAGTAAACTGGAACTTTGACAATTTCAAATTGACAATTTTCAATGAAAAAATTAATTCTTTCTTCGCACACCAGAGGCGCTGTTCCATTTTTTCATACAAGAAACGCTGTAAATACTGGAAAGACGCTGTAAAGTAAAAGAGTGAAAACTCGTGCTAAGGGTACTGTACCCTTAGCACGAATTTTCAGTATTTGAGACGTAAAGTAAACTGGAACTTTGACAATTTCAAACTGACAATTTTCAAGGGAAAAATTAGTTCTGGCTTCGCACACCAGAGGCGCTGTTCCATTTTTTCATACAAAAACGCTGTAAATACTGGAAAGACGCTGTAAAGTAAAAGAGTAAAAATTCGTGCTAAGGGTACTAGGCTCGGGCATGCGGGCAGCGAGTAAAGGGCAACTCGCTGCCCGACCAAGGACCATGCCCGGGTCGACGGCGCGTTGTGTCCCACGCGCGCCTCAAAGAGCGTCAGCATAATGACGGGGCCCCCCTCTCAGAGGGCCAAAGCCTGCCGGGGTCGCGGGATTATTCCCTTACCGTAACCCCGGAACATAACAGGCTATGAAGGACACCGTGGATTTTAGTCACTAGAAGTCTGACAGTCCCTACTAAAAAAAAAAAAAAGGTTGCACTCCAGGAGTGCCGGTAGAAGTGAAAACTTTTTTGTTACTATGTTTTATTTTAAAACTGGAGTAGTACAGATATGAAATTAACTAATTTGAATGACGTCTTACTCATTTTCGATCAGGGTCACGTGACCCTGACGCGAGTTTTAAATTTTTTACCCATTACAGAAAAAGTGTACAACGCCGCTAAAGAAGTTTTCACTTCAAAAAAGGTTGCACTCCAGGAGTGCCGGTAGAAGTGAAAACTTTTTTGTTACTATGTTTTATTTTAGAACTGGAGTAGTACAGATATGAAATTAACTAATTTGAATGACGTCTTACTCATTTTCGATCAGGGTCACGTGACCCTGACGCGAGTTTTAAATTTTTTACCCATTACAGAAAAAGTGTACAACGCCGCTAAAGAAGTTTTCACTTCAAAAAAAAAAAAAAGGGTACTGGGCTCTTATTATGAGTTTTCAGTTATTCTGACGTAAACTAGAACTTTGACATTTTCAAATTGAGGAATTTCAAGGAAAAAATTTAGTTCCTTCTTCGCACACCAGCGCGCTGTTTCATTTTTTCATACAAGAAACGCTGTAAATACTGGAAAGACGCTGTAAAGTAAAATAGTGAAAACTCGTGATAAGGGTACAGTTCACTCGAGTCGACAGCCGTGTGTGCCATGCTCGCATCAAGAAGCTGTAAGCAAACTGATGAGACCCCATATAGCCAAACGTTTGCTGGTATCGCGGGTCTTACAGGCAGCCGCGACCAAGTAACGCAAAGGGCAACTTAATGAACAGAGTGAATTATAGTTAGTCTGCAAGTCCGGATCCCTTCCGCTTTATCCAGATGGAAAGAATATATATAATAATAAAGATGACTTTTCAAAACAAAAAAAAAATTTGGTAGTTTCTAGCTAAAACACAAGGGAAGTCGCGGACAAAACCTAGTCTGCTAATAAAACTGTATCTCTCATCCTGTGTCAACTTTCCGATACTCTTAGAATTGACTGGTCTGAAACTAAAAGTTACGAAAGTTGGATCTCGTATTTCATCGCTTACTTAAAGTTAGGATTTTGTTAAGACCTATCTTATCTGCCGCATAACGGCTGGACTAGGTTTCAAGTTCTTTGGCGCACCTAATTAGGAAAAGTTTTTGTTATTAGTGATTAGGGATTACTTTGGCTACAGGTAAATAATAAGGCAACTTTTGTGCTTTACTCCGCGTTTTGTAAATTTGGATGTCATAAAAGTGCTTATTTAACCTTATATTACTTAAATACACTTTTTGATAGGTCAAGGTAACGGTTACCTGATGAGGCACTCCCACGGGTTGAAAACCTTGAGAGCTGATCTAAAGAGAAGCTGAAATGCCGGCTTCTCATTAAATAACAATTTGCTTTATAACAAGCAACTGGGCATTCAGAAACTATCCAGTTTCCCTTCCCGGTAAAAGTAATACGATGCCAATCAAAGTTATTACTATTAAGAGCGATATTTGCGGCCCATGCACCGTCTTAGAAGCAGTCGGTTAGGTCTTATTTACTATGGACACTTTTAATTTGCTACGTCTTTCTCACATAATGTACCTACTATCTAAAAATGAGTGATGTAACAAAGATTCTGGAATCATTTTGGCGATTGAAAAAAAGAAGGTCCATGGAGTTTCTTGCCCATTCTTCCACATAGAGATCTACGCATTTGAATTGGCAACTACGGTACTTTCACAGTACTTATGTCTTGTGACTGGGACAGTAGCACCATAACTATTTTGTAACTGTTTTTATTTTTTATCTTTTGACAATTCAAAAACTGATGATTTTTTTATTTTGGTTTTCCTAGATGAAAAGAATGATATCCATTGTAAAATCTGAAGTTTAAAATGTTAAGTATATCAAAGGCCCAGCTTCTGCAAAGCAGTCATGCTAACGAAGGAGGTTGCGGAATGCGTGAGGGAGAATCCTCTAATTCACGTCTCAGTCGCCACCAGAGACGCCCCAAGCGTAGGACATCGCGAGGCGATATACGGACCTGCGGAAGGTGAGAAGTAGCTCGCGCCGTAATAATATATAACCGTTTTTAAAGGCTTTGCCAAAGAGAATATGTATTTCTTAAGAGAAAAACCTCATTATTCTTAAACAATCATATAGAAATCACTCTATAAAATACAAGCAAACAGCACAGTATCTCGAACATGAACAGTGTCTTTTAAAATTCCTCCCGTTTTTAAAACATATTTTTAAAGTGCGGGTCCTCCATGACTTCACACTATATATTCTTAACTGTCTCGTTCAATATGTTAGCATTGAAAAATTTACACTGCATGCAAGTTTTAGAGGTACTCGCAGGTGGCAGTTTGTAGTAGAGAAATAATACGTTAAACGTCAAGTTGGTTTTGGAGCCACTTCTTTTTATAATAAAGATATCGTTTACATGCAGTGGAATGTTTTGTTGTGTTGCAGACATGCTTCTTGAGTGACTTTGAATTCATACTTTATGGGAAACTAGCTCAAAACTGGAGCCCTGAGACAGTGAGATGAGGTAGCAGCAGGCCGCGAAAGAGATGGCGGGACGAACTGGACAAGTTCTGTTTAAATTGGAAGGAGGAGGCGCGGGCTCGCGGGAAGTGGAAGGAGTGGAGGCAGGCCTTTGCCCAGGAGTGGGACAGATGCGGCTAATAAAAAAAAGCTTAGCCCAACCCTAGGAAATTTTCCTGTATCGTGGGTGCATTTATAAATATAGAAACTCACACACAAAGACCCAGAACAACTACATGTAGAACAAACAAAAATAAACTTTCCGTGCGGGAATCGAATCCCCGACTCGCTGCGCTCAGTGTCTGCGCTAACCTGCTGTCATTCTGAAATTAATAAGCTCAGCACTTTTTTTTACAAAGAGTCTTTATTTTGCATGTTTTGATGAAGATTGTATTGCTGTCTGCACGGGTACTGCTATATTAATCCTAAGTCGTTGCTGTCGACGCGCTCCACAGCTTAAAGTTGATAATTCCGTCGACCACATAATATTTTCTCACCACGAGGCGAGATAGTAGAAAATTAACAATACAAACAAACTTTGCTTTTGACACCGTGGCGCCGGCGCTGACATAAGGCTGCATCTATGAAGCTATTGTCAAACAGACAGGAGAAGCGAATGCGATCCGAAGCGTTTTTATTTGTAATGTATGGAATTGTTTGAATCCAGTCACATAGAAAAGCGAAAGCGATGCGATAGCATATGTGACTGGCTTCAAATATTTTAAACAATATTTAAACAATAAATTTAAACAATAATAAATATTTATTAACAAAATTTAAACAATAATAAATATTTTAAACAATTCCATACATTACAAACAAAAACGCTTCGCTTCGCGTTCGCCACGCCTGTCTATTTTACAATAGTTTAAAGAATGGCACCCTTGATCGATGCATCTGAATGTTTGGGCCGACTCTATATTGACACGATTAGAAAGAACTTAAGATGATCGTCTACCGAGCGCTCCTCCGTACTAAAAGAGAAAACGTTTTCCTGCCACTAAATGTTATCCTATCTCAATGATTTTTTAGAATGCTTCTGACACAGTAAAAAACTAGGTTTATAGGTTTTCTTTTTTTCAAAAGTAACTCTTAGACGCCTGTAACTTTTAAACTATTATAAATTTTGAACAAAATAAAACCTATAAACCTAGTTTTTTTACTGTTTATGCAGCATTCTAAAAAGTCATTGAGATAGGATAACATTTAGGGGTAGGAAAACTTTTTCTCTTTTAGTATGGACGAGCGCTCGGTAGACGATCCTCTTAAGAGATTTCTATTATGCATTGTCCGTGCATCTTACAAAATGGTAAGTTTCTCACGACAGCCTGTAACCATGGCCCTGTATATAAATTAAGGGGTATTAAAGGATCACCAAGTATTTTAGTTAGTACAAGTCTGACAGACACTCCTGTCCCGCCTTGGGTGGGAGGACTAATATGAAGATTTTACCTACCACGACAAAAAGACACAAAAAGGTACGGTCAGCCAAGATAGTGGTGTACCAGTTTTGATTTAGTTTCCCGGTCATCGAAAATTACAACAAGGTTCGTTATAAAAAGATATTACTGAAAGAGACAACATTATCATGACGTAAACCTATGTATTTAGTATTCATACGTCATATTATGTCACAAATAAGTACATGACATTTTAACCTTTAGTATAAATGAAAAGGACATTAGTTTCTACAAAGCAATTGAAATGTTTCCAAACAAAAGTAATAAAAACTATTTAAATAGACAACCGAATTCCATTTGAAAAAGAAAACTGACAATTGACATTTTGTCAAATATATGCAAAAAATCGATATATTTTCCGTGTTATTTTTCAATCAACTGCATATAAAATCATCTCAATGCCTGCCAACTTGACCATTGCCGAAAGAGCACAAATAATTGCCCAATTTAATGAGGGAAGCAGTATCAGTGCGATATCCCGGAATTTGAATATATCGAGGCGTTCTGTCCGCTTTTGGATTCGTCGTGAAGGAGAGGAGGGAAGTTTGTTGGATCACAGAAGAAGTGGTCGCCGGCCTGCACTCTCCAATAACGATAGAGAATTCATGAGACGGGAATATGAAATCAATGGTTTTAAGCCCACAAAACATTTTGCGGAGATGTTCGATGTGAGTGCCCAAACAATAAGGAATCATCTACATTACATGGGGTTGCACCACAGGCATTACGCCAAGAAAATATATTTGACGGATGCTCACAGACTTGCTCGTCTGAACTTCGCCAGAGAGCACTTAGAGTTTGATTGGTCTAATACAGTGTTTTGTGATGAAAAAACGTTTAAATCCAGTCAGCATGGACGTCTTCACCTTTGGCGATATAATTCAACACGGTATAAAGATGATCATGTAATTCCAAATAGAGAATCAGGTCGAATTTCCGTAAATATTTGGGGCTGGATGAGTGCGGATGGTGTAGGAGAATTGTGTTCTCTACCTCCTCGAGCGACGGCTGTAAATTATATCGACGTGCTTTAGAATGCAATGCTACCGACAGTCCGTAATGTTTACCCGGAGAACGAAGTGCCACAATTTGATTTTGTTCAAGATAATTGTTCAATTCATAATGCGAGGATCGTAAGAGCCTGGTTTCGTTCACACACTGACGTAAGGGTAATTCAGTGGCCCTCAAGATCGCCGGACCTCAACCCGATAGAAAATCTTTGGGGCCTTATGGTCCAACGATGGTCGCATCAAAATGAAAGAACCAAACAAGCTCTTATTAGTCACTGTAATTATATTTGGGAGGAAATGCGGGGAACCGATATTTGCTCACGGCTTGTTGGTTCAATGAGGTCTCGTCTTTTAGAGGTTATAGAGGCCAACGGCGGTTACACCCGTTTCTAATTTTTAAAAATTTTCAATATCTTCTAAATATTACTATATATGCTATGTTTTTGTTTGTTATAAGTATTTTAAAATTGATTGTAGAAATTTAATAAAAGGATAAATCTATTTTTAGCTTGTTTTTTATTGATATTGTAATTACAAGTTTACAAAAATTGTAGGTTTGTGGATTCGCCTTGTGCCTTTACAATTTTATGTAACTTGTTGATTACAATTCTGAATTTGTAGATACAATTTTGTCATCAAAATCTACAGCCCCCCGCCGTTGATTTTACGACGTCATTGGTTCCATCAAGTTCAAACTAAGAACAGCTGTCACGTTACAAACAGTAATAGTCGTTATCAATAATCAGATAAAGACAGCAATAGAAGTTGTCAGATCGATCTGCAAGCGAAACTAATCTTTATCACCTATGAATCTGCAAGCGATATTCAACCTTAGGGTGGTACACCACTTTCTTGGCCGACTGTACAAACAAAAAATCTTGTTAATAATAAATCTGTTAAACAAGTAGGTAAATAAACAAGAATAAACATTCCGATTTCCAACTCAAACAAAATTAAAAATAACTTCCTACTTTTCAAAGTGCATCAGGAAAAAACTATTTCTTATGCAATCCGTAACATGCTGCTTACCGACAACTTAAAAACAGGTATTAGTTATAACTTATAACTTTATAAGTCTCGGTAACAAGTTACATAACAAGCTAGCGATTTAATTCCCGATCTATAACTTCATACTTAACTTATTTAACAAACAACAAACCGATAAGTATAGGTATGGTAAAGAAAAATTTAGCTGAATAGTAAATACGGTTCGTGTGACTGTTAAGTTTGAGGTTCTGGGTTCAATACCCAGTTTGGGCAAAGTGTTATTGGGGTTTTCCACCAGGAATCCTTCAGTTGGAGTAGGAGGAGCCAGCAGGAAAGAGATGGCAGGAGTCCGGATTTGTGCCATGCTAATGACTTAAACATAACTGGTAAAACATGGATGTTTTATTCGTTAAGCCTTAGTATAACCTTTCGGGGATTATGTTATGATCGATGCTAATATTATAAACCTGAAGAGTATGTTTGGTTGAACGCGCTAATCTCAAGAACTACTGGTTCGAATTAAAAAAATATTTTTGTGTTGAATAGTCCATTTATCGAGGAAGGCTATATATCATCACGCTACGACTATAAGGAGCCGAGCAGCGGGTTAGACCGCGGCGAACAGATAGCTATGTTAAACCCAATTTTAAACGGTGAACTTATATTAAAGTATATATCAGTTGAAATGTTTTTAAACACACCCACGACACAGGAAAAAATCCTGGAAAAACTATTATTTATATAATATAAAAATAAAGTTCGTTGCCACAAAAGGCACATTAAATTACACTGTATAAACATATTTCCAAGACTACAATCCTAATAAGCTAAGCAACTAAATAATAAAGAAACATTTCCATCTAACATTTCATAACAAAGCCAACATCAGAGAGACATCATTACAGTTGTTTGCAGCGACAAAGTGAAAGATTATGAGAGAGACTGAATAAAGCATTATCTTTTGAACAGCATCATGGTCGGAGGAAATCATATGTGCCTCAAAGGATGCATATGAGGGAAGACTGACGTCAAATACGGAATTTTCAGAAATTTAAAGTTGTTGAAGGTTTAAAAATCTCTCGTCTTTTACAGCTCAAATTACATTGACAGAGATTGATTGATTGCTGGCTATCATTATCAACTAAAGCGTAACTTTATTTTGGATTATTGTAAGTTCGCTACAAAAATAATTCCCCACGAAAAAAGTAAGTATAAATTAGCTAGGGTTTTGTTTTTTTTTTTACTTTTGATTATATATATTCGACCCATTTTTTTCCGCACGGGGATAGCAGAACAATCAAATTATAAAATCCAGCACAAAACTACCGAAAACGAGGACACAGTGTGGAATCTGAACAGAAAGTACTAGGTGAACAGGATCAAAACTTTTTTTTCAAGAGGAATAATTTTTGTGGCGAACTTACATTAACCCCTTTCTTTCCTTACACAGTGATACTGTAAAAAAAAACGAACTCAATTTTATGCCCGTTCCAAATCGATGCCACAATATTTTCGATAGTGAACCAGTTAAAAACAGACGCACAAAGTTATCAAATCCCTGGAATTGACATGAAATGAAACCTCTATGTGTCAGGCAATGCGTGAATAGTTTACCTTTGATGGCAAATTGAACGAGGTATGTTGAGTGACAATCAAAATATCACACTTTCAGGACTTTGTTTTACGGTTTGAGATCTAAACGACATAGATAAGCATGGAATGAAAGAAACACTTTTATTCCATGCTAATTTAACTTTTGTTAGAAATGCTAAGTTTAGTAATTCAGATAGATTTTTGTACATAACAAATCTTGATGAAATCAGACGTCCGGCTCGAAGGACCACATGTTAGGAGTTATGATCCAACAGAGATAGAGACATGTAGAATAACACACAACATAGCGTTTATCCCGGGTTACTATTTATTAATTTGCGAAGAACAGGCTGAAACAGCTTGTATTGTAGTGTTTGGGTATGGGAAAGCAAACAAAAGTCAAAGCAAACGTTAGTCTATCACAATGATATTCTCTTAGATCTTAGTTTTTTGCTGCTGTCTATTTCGTACATACATTTAGATGACACACAATGTAAATGACAATCAAAAATTCAGTCAACAAACAATATACTAAATTTTCCATTAAATCCGTATATTATATAAATACAGCTTATTTGAAATGAAACTAGTTCAACGGATTACTATCCGATATACTTAATTTAATTTCATATTTGTCGATGTTTTCAGCGTTCAACGCTTACAATCCCCGCGGCTATAATCTGGTGCGGAACAATTGGAAATTCTCAATTTAATGTTCATTATGCTTTTGAGCAGACTTTCAAAAACTCTTTTCAATGCCTACCATATACATTTCATAAATATAAATGAAAAAAGTAGGATATTACAAAACAAACCACATAATAAGGCCGCCCGCGCCGCGAATATGAGACAATAAACGACAAAGCTGTATCGTAGCGGTCTACGTGGCGCTTCCGTAGCAAAACTCGTAGGCGACTACGCCGTAGCAGCGGGATACATCTAATGAGGGCACTGATATTGTACCGCTCAGCCGGCGGCCGACTCAGGCGGCCTCTATAAATTGGTTTCATGCATATTTATTTATTCAAATATGTATGAATTGAAATCTCCACGACTACTGAAATATGGCACTCGTGGACGAAAATTGAATCAACAGGGTAAATTAAGTTGACAGGCGCAGTAATAGTGTTTGAAATATAAACTCTTTTAGTTGAATAAGAAGCGTAACTTAAGAAAGTGCTCTCTTGGCATTATTCAAAGTATTCTTCATAAAGTTCGCCTTCCAGCAGCGAACTGCGAACAACAAATTTTTCATATTTTGCTCTCCTGACGTTTGGGGAAATTGGTGTTTAATGAGTAAACTTATGCATCGTAGCGTGTGCTAATCTTTGATTTTTTTGTGATAATGCACGTTTAGAAAAGTGCACGTGTGTTTAAAACTTGCAGCTTAATAGTTTTTTGATGACTTCGCCCGGTGCAAAATTGAGCGTGCTCGAGTCCGTATAAAATACTTTGAACTTTCCGTAAACCGTTTTGTTTGTTAAATTTTATTTGGTAATGCGGTGGCACGGCGACTCGGCTGTTTTGTACAAATTGGGGGATTTCAAACGGCGTGTTTTCCTGTTAGTATTTTTGTAAATATGCTTAATCAACTTTACTTTATATTGTAAGCAGTTAGATAAAGGAAGAAAAGCGAATTGGATTGAGCGTTTATCCTGGAGTTTTTAGACGAAGAATCATTAATTTATATTTTCATAAATAATATATTTGGGTTAAAATTACAGTGTGCAATTGAAATGTAGCAACAGATCTAAAAGATAATAAATGAGGCGAGTGTTTCGAAGCTGGGAACTAATTAAAGTCGGCAGGCACGAATCAATACTTATAAATTAAGACGGTTTGACTTGCAAAGGTAATTGGGCAAAAGTTCATCTCAAATATTGACACTGTCATGACGACAGAGAAAGCTGAGGCAGTAATTCTTTAAGGCACAGTTTACACTTCCGACATCATTATTCGACGACAGTGAATTGTTAACGGGGAATTGTACTCGCTCATTCATTCTTTGTATTAACATCGTGAACAATGAATCAAGTCGTTTTCAAAGTTTGTGAATTTAACGATTTGTACAAAAGCGAGGAAACCATGAAAATGTGGCTTATAACAAAAATATTGGATGTCATATTTGTGGTTGATTTTTATTGGTTTGATAAAAGCGATTAGTTAAAGACAGGCGTTCGAATTTATATGTGTCACTTGTCACACTTCCAAACTTCCAGCACAATCTTGACGATGAATGAATACGTATAGATAACTAATTCATAACGATTGATAAATTAATTATTTTAATTATTAACTAAAACCTCTATATTACTTTAAATATTAATAGTTAAACATTTCACGAAAAGGAATCTTACGTTGTGGAAAGATTCGTTTGATCTGCCTGTAATAATATTGAAGTTAAATAATTTAGTTTGACTTAAGCGGTTATTTTTCGTTTAATTAGGTTTATCTTGGCAATTCTTGTAAGCTTTAATCTTGACGTGGGTTTTTTTACTATGCTTACGCCCGCGGCTTTGCCCCTTTGTAGATGGGTTATTTATTGTCTTACAAGATCATACTACCTACTATGATTCCAGGTTTATTCATCTTGTTTCAAATCCGTTTAGCTTTTGCTTTTAACAGAAATCAATAAGCATTTATTTAAAGTTACCTGTACCCGTATGTATTACAACAAATAATTCTTACTCTATAATTAGAAGCTACTCAAATATTTCGGACAAAAGGGTATCGAACTCACAACTCCACAACATAGTTTACACCAATCAGGTCCAAAAAGCTACAAGTCCACACGTCACTTCACCTAACTATTCAAAGCCATGTCGTGCAATTTATTGTATTGGCAACATTTGGTAATCTCGTAACGCTTCGTTGCGCATTAATTTAGCTAATAGTTTGTTTTTGTTCAGGTGTTGCCATGAGCCGATTATGGACAGTTATCAAATGTAACTCATTTATTCGACCGGTGTCTGTATTAATGATTGCAGTCACAAAATTTTAATGAGAGTTTTATTTTGTTCGACGATAGGGACGTGTGTGCGAATGAGTTCAAAGGAAAATGTGTTTGGATACTTCCATTTGAACACTCGAACTCATACGCGAAAAAAAAACTTTTACAAAGATACTTCTTTAGAGGCAAATTAGTAATGATTTACTGTCGTTTAATTTAATTACGAAGTTTGATTTTGTGTGTGAGTTTATTATAAATAAGACATAGTTAATTTAACATGAATTAAAACATAGCTGTTTACCGCAGAATAACTTAAGCACTTGAAATTATTATTAATTCTAAGTATTTCCAATCAGTCACCGTTATAATTTTGAAGTAGAAACCAAAACCAATGGCGGGCACTAGTTATCCGGCATTTTAATGAACTGTTTTTAAATTTTAAAATATTTATACGCGATTACGCCTGCCTGCGTCGCGTTTTGTTAAAAAAATTAAGTAGATAAAAATTCTAAATTCGAAATTGCTAAGGCTGGAGTACTTATCTAGAAGATGCGGGTTCGAGGCCCACTCGCAGCTGAAATTTTCTGTTCTCAAAAATCTTTGTGTCTACATATAAATACATTTTTTTGTTCTCCTTCTTTCAGTCTAGTTTCATCATTTAAAGTCAAAAACTTGATTTCGAACATGGTCGAAGCCTTTTCTCTGTTCATAATATTTTCGTATTATAACTTGCGTCCATGTACACAAACCCTAAGAAAGCGTCAACAGTCTCAAAAGTTCCCTTATATTCTTTCGCGTACTTCATATTATTTAAGCTTTGATATATTCGCAATTTAAGTTGCCTGAAACTCGTTGGAGAGCGAACAGATTAAATTACATTTTTTTTTTCCTACTTACCGACGAAAGCAAACGACTTTTTACTGTAAACAGTGGAGGTTAGAGTGAAATATTATGTCGTGTCGCCGAAAAATCTGGATGGATTTTGTATTTTGTAAGTCTGGATTTATAAAAGATTAGGATTTATGTTTCTGAATGAAGATAGGTTTAGTATTAGCGGATTAAAGTACTTTTCTAAGACAGAAATTGTTATTTTGGACAAATCAAAAGATCAATGCAAATTTTGTTTTTGCACAGCTTGAAAAAAGACAAATTGACGGTATATGATGAACTTCCTGCCAGGGAAAGCCTGGGTCCTGGCCTTCGGGACTCTCGGGCCTCGACTAGGGGGGCTCTTAAGCGCGTGCTTGGAGAGGGGCCGGTTCCCGCTTCGCTGGAAGACGGGGAAACTGGTCCTCATCCAGAAGCCCGGGCGCCCTGCGGACTCTCCGTCCGCATTCCGGCCCATCGTGCTGCTCGACGAGGTGGGCAAGCTCTTTGAGAGAGTAATTGCAGACCGCCTCGTCAGGCACCTGAACCGGGTGGGCCCGAACCTGTCGGAGAGCCAGTTTGGCTTCCGCAGGGGGCGCTCGACGGTGGACGCCATCATGCGCGTGAGAGCCCTCACGACGGGGGATGCGCAGTGGCCCGGGGCAGGGTCGTCTTGGCGGTGTCGTTAGACATCACCAACGCCTTCAACACCCTGCCCTGGAGCTGCATTAGGGAGGCACTCCGGTATCACCGGGTGCCGACCTACCTCCGTCGAATAGTCGAGGACTACCTGACGGACAGAGCCGTCATCTACCCCGGTCACCGGGGAGAGTGGAACCGGCGAGAGATGTCGTGCGGTGTTCCACAGGGTTCGGTCATGGGACCGCCCCTGTGGAACATCGGATACGACTGGGTGCTGCGCAGCGACCTCCCTGATGGCGTCAGCGTAGTATGTTACGCTGACGACACGCTCGTCCTGGCGCAGGGAGAGTCGCACGAGGCGGCGGCCGACTTGGCGGCGGAAGCGGTCGCGATAGTCGTCGACAGGATCCGGCAGTTGGGACTCGACGTGGCGCTGCACAAGACGGAGGCCATGTATTTTCATGGCCGCGTCAACGCGCCACAGTCGGGTTACAACATAACGGTAGGAGGAGTTCACATCGGCGTAAGGAGGACGATGAGGTACCTGGGACTCGTCCTCGACAGCCGGTGGAACTTCAGGGAGCATTTCCTGTGTTTGGCCCCAAGGCTGAACCGGGCAGCGGCCGCCCTCAGGCGACTGCTGCCCAATCTCGGCGGGCCAAACGCCTCCTGCCGTAGGCTGTACGCCGGCGTCGTGCGGTCCATGGCCCTCTACGGGGCCCCTGTGTGGGCCCTGAGCATCCGGACGCGACCACTGAAGTTGGTCGCATGCCAGAGGGCCATGGCTATCCGGATGATCCGGGGATACCGCACGATTGCCGGCGAATCGGCCAACCTCCTTGCCGGATTGCTGCCCTGGGATCTGGAGGCGACTGCCCTCCAGCGCGTCTATGAGTGGCGCGTGGAGGCGCAGCGTCGGGGCGTGACCCCGCTGCCTCGTGAAGTCGAGGCGCGGCGGGAAGAGCTCCGACGCGATCTCAGGGCGGTATGGAGGGGACGACTATCGCGACCGAAGGCCGGGCGCGCCGCAATTGCGGCGGTAAGACCCCTCTTTGAGGAGTGGCTGGAGAGACGTCACGGCGTCCTGACCTATCGGATGATGCAGGTCCTCACCGGACACGGAAGTTTCGGGAGGTTTCTGTGCCTGATGGGGAAGGAGGAAACGCCCGGGTGCCACCACTGCGAAGATCGCCCGGAGGACACAGTAGAGCATACGGTGCAAGACTGCCCCGCTTGGGCAGAGCACCGACGTGTCCTCACGGCGGCGATAGGCGGAGACCTCTCGCGCCCGGCATTGGTTGCGGCCATGCTGCGGGGCGAGACGGAGTGGGAAGCGGTCTCCTCCTTCTGCGAGGCAGTAATGCTCGTGAAGGAGGAGGCGGGCCGCGAGCGAGTGAGGACAGCGTCCTCCCTCCGCCCCAACCGCAGTGGTAGGCGCCCGCGGCGTCGGACGTCAGCAGATGATCTCCGGCCACCGTAGGCGCGGGCATGCGGGCAGCGAGTAAAGGGCAACTCGCTGCCCGACCAAGGACCATGCCCGGGTCGACGGCGCGTTGTGTCCCACGCGCGCCTCAAAGAGCGTCAGCATAATGACGGGGCCCCCCTCTCAGAGGGCCAAAGCCTGCCGGGGTCGCGGGATTATTTCCTTACCGTGACCCCGGAACAGAAAGGGCTATTGAAGTACACCGTGGATTTTAGTCAGTAAAAGTCTGACAGTCCCTCCCGCCCTGCCTTGGGTTGGAGGACTCATTTGATGATTTTACCACGCTAAAAAAAAAAAAAAAAAAAATATGATGAACTTGAATAAGCTTAATTAACTTAAGTAATGTCATGTTTTTTCACGTAAATTCAAAGTTACAATAGAAATGATATCACCACAGAAAAAAAGGAAAACATGATCACAGGTTATTATACTGTACAATCACTACAATGCTACAAGGATATTTTGGCGTATGAATTACATCAACATGGGCTGCCCCCTGTTGGTAAACAATTCAGAAATATTTTAAAAAATAAAAAATGGCGGCTATTGAAGTGCCAAAAGAACCTTTTTACAGCTTGTTAGTAGGTGATGTTAACTGACACCGTTCTATGATTAAAGCATAGAAGTCTTACCTTTATTCCAATGTGGATGGGGAAGTCTGATGCCAACGCAGGTTGTGGATGAAGTGCCGGCAGTAGCGGCAGTGGAAGAGGACAGGACATCATAGCTGCGCCAACCTGCCAACAAATGACGATAGCCTTTATTATTGGCAGCCAATGTTTGTACAAATGTTGAGAGTGAAAAGAAAATAAAAAGAACTCATTAAATATGTTATTTTATTAGTTCATACTGTTTTAAGAGTAATACATTTAATTTCAACCCCATCATCTATCACGATTAAGGAAACGGTCCTAAAAAGTTCACGACACTTTTAATCACCGACATCTGCTAGCACCATTTAGAAATCATAATTTCGTCGTACATCGATACACGAATAGGGATGGGAACCGTCGAATAGAATTTAGTTAGCGATGTATTCGGGAAGCCGGGATAAACTCGCTAGATATGCCTCTCTAATATTCCGTGTGGGATGCTGGGTCTGTTGAAAACGATATGAATAATATATTGGCGCGAATGCACGGCCGGTCGCGGGAGATCAGTCCGCATTACGACTCGATACGAGAGCTGTGACGAATATAAGCGTCAAACGGACCGACATCGACAGTGCTACACAACCCTATTTTATATAGATGATGAAAACATTTGTTTAATTGCAAGTTACTAGTTGTTGAATATCGGGTAATTTAAGACTTTGTCAGAACGATTATTTTATTTACGAAGTATGATTTTTCAAATAATTGAAAAACTTTTCCTATGTTAACGGTTTATCGTTTCTTAATGGCCAATGTATTTTAAAAAATAACACAGCGTGTCTTTCGTATACTAGGCAAAATACCATAGGCCTACTCGTAGTGTTGTAACAGATTCGTCAGAATCCGGGCACGCAAAGCCCAAATCCCGGTTTTGTGTTGCCGTGTTACCCTTTCACCGAAACTATGCGAATCGGATCCGGCCGACCGTTGCGAGTTCACGTTTGCCTTCCTTTACTACAATCAGAACATATCGCTGAACACAGTTTAGTGATTTATCAAACCAATTGACTGACGATAACGACAGACGATACGGCAATACTGTGGAATTTAGCCGAATTAGGCCGTAAGGAAGCGATCAAATAACCGATCCTGACATTTTCCTGCTATGAATTGATATCGGGTACCAATTGAAGTGGGGTCGTGTAAAGGTCTTGTTATTTGTGTTTATGAAGGATTGGATTAACAAGTTATTTGGATTAAGTAAATAAACATCGAAATAAAACTTTCTTCACAACTTCAGTACTCTTTCTCTTGGTAACTGAGGCCAATCTCAGCGGAGATTAGCCATCGGCGCAAGAGTACACAAGTACATGTGTAAGCATAGGTGAACTACATATTTGTTTCTTTGCTCTCAGTCTGATGCTGAAGAGATATCAAGCGCAGAAGAAAAAGGATTTGACCTTAGTAGTTAAACTTGGGCACAGTATTACCGTGACTTGGGGATTCTGAATCATCTGTTATCGAACGTTATTCAGAATCCCCAATTCTACTGACGTGATTCATAACCCCCAATTCTATACTTCTGGTCTTGAACACTTCCTGAATCCTCGCTGCTACTGAGTTTCTTTTGGTGAAATCCAAAAATATTATTTGCCATTATTTTTAATATTTAAAGTTGATTCTGGTTTGACCGCAGCAAATATAAAGTAATGTCAACCCTAAAAGTTATCAGCAAAATTCAAAATGGCAGAGTCTTTAACCAAAACCACATAATAGAGATTGGAAATTTCGTAAATATCTAAACAAAATCAAACAAACGGTACAATGTTAATATGAATATGGAAGGACGCGAAGTTTTAATCGAAATGTCGAGCGGTTATATCGAGCCATCCCTAGGGGAGTCTCGTTACAATAAATTAATTAACTATACTAATTGAATGACACAAAACGAATTAACTGTGAGAACTGTTTTTGATAATAAAGGGCTTCACATCAATAGATTTGTTTCAATTATTTTATAGTTTCGACAAGTATTGAACGAAGAATATGAATAATTTTCGGGATCGTTCTTAGTAATTCGCGATCGGGAGAGAACGGTTTAATTAATTTTCTTAAGAGCCATTTGAACGGTTATTTTGCAATCAATTTGGCCTATTGGATTCGGCTTCTAAATATGAGGATGTCGGTTGTGCTATTTCGGAAACACGGTTTTGCTTTCTGATGGAGTATTCAGTCAATGCTGTTGAAATGTATTATTTCAGTAATTCAAAACGCTTTCTCCTCCACCTTGATACTTAGACAAACTGTATACTACTGTAAAGAAATATATTATTATTATAACAAAAATTAAATTATACATAAATATTACCAATGATGTCATGGAAGAACTCCAACTAGCTCCAATATACCTGCTAAACGATGAACAATGACGAACACCGGCCGTACATTGACCGCGCCACATTTCCACCGAGGAAAACCGCGCTCTTCAACTATTCACGAGTCGAGGGAAGTTGTTATTATGACAGTTACCTAACTCCATTAATTATATTAATGAATGCATTAATATAGAGTTGGCTAACTATGCCCCGGGCTGACAGCCAACGAGAAATCCTTTTTGCTAGATAAAATAAAAATTTTACTTAGGTTAGTCGACTAGTTGGGTGAAAAGTGCGGTGTATAGAATTTATTTCGGTTAACGGATTTGTGGAGTGTGATATGTTTAGAGGAACTAAGAAGAAAATTAAGGTTTCTAAATATTTGAGTACATGATTGCAGAATAAAATAAAAATTGTACTTATATTGGTCGACTAGTTGAACGTAGATTAAAATATTTAATCTATGTTCATTGGACATTGTGTTTCTATGAAAATTATTTAATTAACGAGATAGTTCGAGCGATAATGATCAAATAAAGACCACGGAAAGGAGATAAAGATACAATGCAATTTTTGATGATGATTTTTTATTTTAGTTATTTTATAACACACATATTTATGGACTAATTATGCGAAAACCAAAATGCTCCAATACATACCGAAATGCAAAAGCTTGCAACATCTAGAATACACGGAAGTTACAACTTCCACGCAACTTTTACACCGCACCCGTTAAATTAATTATTAATCAATTAATAAGGCCAGCCTTGAGCATTAATAATGACTTTTTAAAACCTCCCGATACTTAAATATATAATCAATTCGAAGGGGAGCGATTGGCTTTCTATAATTTTGACGGATCCAATTATTTTATCGCGTCTTCCTTCGCAGGATACCCTCGAAATTAATTAATTAACTATTGGTATAATTAAATCATCCCGGCTCCGCTAAATTTATTCTTTCGAGTGGCAGACAAAGTTTCTGGCTTAAATTATAATGGCGGTAAGATCATAACGGTATGATTAACATGAGTAAAGTTTATCGTAAATAAGAGGGGAACGGGAATGCGATGATTCATGGCATTGCCTCGCTGTTAGGCTTGTCGTCCACTACGCTTTGAAGTCACAATCTGGCCAGGCTTGATGTTCAATAATTAACACACGGGAGCTTGATACTGGGATAAAAGTTATCAAATGTATTCATAGAGGTTAGTACTAAATGTGTTTCAAATTTTATTCAAATCTGTACAGTAATTTTTGTGTGAAAAGAGAAACAAATATCCAATAATCATTCTCACAATTTTGTTAATTTATCAAAGTAACTAAGCAAGATTTTTTTCTCATTCGTTTTACTAGTATCGTGGACGATGAGCCTAAGTCGTTTTGTTACTAAATTAGAGTTACGCGCCAAATCTGTGGTAACGACATTTTTTAAAGTAATTTGCACGGTTTAAAAAGGAAACACTGTTTGTTTAACGGCTCTTTTACAATGTTCTTTACTGTATTAAGTCGGCTATGAGTTAAACAGTTGGCTCTTTGAGTGAGTTAGGAAACTTTTTTCGAGATTGCTTTCAAAGAAAAATACATTCAATAAATGAAAGTTTTTCAAATAATTTTGATACAAAATAAAATAGAATAGAATATACTTTATTGTACACCAAAATTAATATACAGCGTTTTTACAATATTGTTAATCCTAAGGGTACAACGGCGATCTTATCACTGAGAGTGATACCTTCCAGACGACCAAAAAAAATACAGTTATGAAAGAGTAATAGGCAATTACTATTATTCACAAAAACACACACACACACACACATTGGGCTAACAAAGAAAATTAAAAAAAAAAACAGCCAATAAATAATTATGTAAACATTTTTATGCTGCCAATTCGCAGTCAATTAGTCAAACAACATACTCAATTTATTAACTTGTCAATCGTAAATATTTCAACACAATGCGGCATGTTATTACCAAAAGGACTGATTGCGTGGTAAAATACCACGTAAAGGCAAAGGTACCTATATCCTAGATTAACTAAGCGTATACGCAACACGATATAATTTCCCTACGCTCTCAAGACGTAGAAAATAGAAATAACTGTTAATTTATAACAGCTCTTCATACTCATAATTCACATTCACAAAGCTTGGCTTGCAAACGTTCCTGAATGATGTGTAGTTATTATTTTTAGGGGAAATGACGTGAATGCGGCCTGACGTCACAGCTGACGTGGACTGACGTGGTACAGTGCTAGCCGGATGCTCTGTAGTGAGATATAAATGTGGGACGTCAGCGCCGTCAGCGGTGCAGTTTTAGAATGATAAATCATTTGAAAAATAGTGCGGAGTCTGGCGAATGTTGTTGGAAATAATTGAGATGGATACATCACTAGTGTTACCATAGCGTATGTGGTATTGCAAGGTTAAAATTGTTTTAGATTTTTTGCGTTTAACGTTAGTAGTTTTACTTTATATACATGTATTAATTAAAAGGAGAATGGTAAGGTACCGTGCAATTTGGTTTACATGTGTGCATGCGTCGCAAAAGTCAAAAAAGGCAGTTCTCTGTCAAGTAAAGGGTGGTATTCACAACATATTTGACAAACATTTCAGTCTGATTAAATACCTTTTTTTTGTGTGGTTAAATTATCAAATGAGTCCTCCCCCACCCAGGGCAGAGCAGGAAAGACTGTAAATTGTGCGGACACTCTTTGAAGCGCGCGTGGAACACAACGCGCATCCACCCGCGAGTCGCCCATTACTTGCCGCCCGCAAGCTCGCACCTACGGTGGCCGGAGATCGTCTTGAGACTTCCGTCGCCGTGGGCATCTACCACTGCTGCTGGGTTGTGAGGTGGACGCTGTCCTCTACTTCACGCGTCCCGCCTCCTCCTTCGCTAGCATGACTGCTTCGCAGAAGGAGGCGACCGCTTCCCATTCTGTCTCGCCCCGCAGCATGGCCTCGACCAATGCCGGGCGCGAGAGGTCACCACCTATCGCCGTCGTGAGGACACGGCGGTACTCTGTCCAAGCTGGGCAGTCCTGCTTCTCCGTATGCTCCACTGTGTCCTCCGGCCGATTCTCCCAGTGACATCCAGGAGTTTCTTCCTTCCCGATCCGCCACAGGTACCTCCCGAAACTTTCGTGTCCGGTGAGGACCTGACCGTGACGCCTATCCAGCCACTCCTCAAAGAGGGATCTTACCGCCGCGCTGATTAAATAGCTAGGTACATTTATTCTGACGTCTCTATCTAACTCAGGTAAATTCACAAGAATCTTTCAGTGCAGTACAAAAACGACATTTTAGCTTCAAGCGCTCGTTAAATATATCCCGAGTTCCTCAAATTCCAAGAAAAACGTAACAAAAAAGTGAACTAATGCCACTCGGTATCTCAGACGGAGAGATTTTTAAAAATATCTCTAAAGCTAAGGAAATGTACCTCAAAAGCAAAACTAGCTAGACTCTGTTCGTCATCCTAATATATCCTATTACGAGCAACAGCGTTCCTGCAGAACTAAGAAAAAGATTCCAACAATTTTCTATCTTACACACGGAATAACTTTCTTTAATCTAGCACATAACTTGAGTGATAAGGCAAATTGCACCGACCGCAACTAATTGCAACCGCGGTTAACAATGCCGGCTATTCGTGAGCAAACAATAAGTTTGTACAATACCTTAAGAATTAAAACTTGTACTAAACGCTAAGTTAGCGATTAAGTTGCAATCACGGCGGCGCAGCGCTGCTCTAAGTTAGAGTAAACATGCGGACGCAACTCGCATTGTGCCAAGTCAATTCGAAACTAAGTTACGTTTGTTGTTTCAATAAGTTTCTGCAATTATGTTGCATGTTAGTTAACGTATTCAATTTACATGATGGGACGATGTGTGTGCACTGTGCATTACTTTTGTGTTAAGAATGTTCGTGGTTCGTTTACGTTGTCTTTACGGCGAGTTATGAAAAGCCTCGGAATTTAAAGTGTATTGTTTATTTTAAAGAGCCTATTTTACGATAGTTTTTCTTTATGACATCAGTTCCCGCTAAGGGAAAAAGGTTAATACACATTCGCCCTTTTCTTTTAGCGGAAAGACAAAAACTACTGAAGAAAGCTGCTCCGATTCCATTGTTGCGGTAGGTACATTTAAAATGAAAAAAAAACACTCACGCTATCACATAAGTCTGTGGTTCGTCTTTTTAATACAAAATCAATACCTTTGTGACACGTTCGGAAAGAGAAAATTTAGTTTTTAATACCGTTGTGAATTAAAATCACCCATTTATTAATTAACATCACAAATGGAGGTGAAAAGTAGAATCTCACTGTCCTTGGATTATATTATGTTCAAACAGAATAAAATATCAGGTACAGTCATGTTCAGGGTATTTTTACGCAATGTGGATTTATTTTTCTGTTTTTCTATTTCACTAATGCGATGGCCACACTAATGGGAAATGCCATTGATTTTCGTGATGATGGACTTTACCCGTCGCCGTCGTACAACAAAGAGTTAAACATCAGTTTAACTCTTTTGTTGTAAATGTTTGTATAAACTTCCATTATCTCGATTATTAACGGCATTTGCCGTGAGTGTGTGGCACCAGCAATAGAACACAATCATTTCCGTAACCAATTTATTATTGTTTTTTTCGTAATTATCAAATGTCTACTCCCACCTTGGGTAAAACGGAAAGGACTTGACGTGGTTAAAACCAATCTGTAACTTCAATTGCTATTTGACACTTAAAAAACTGCTTGAGTTAATGTTTTATTGATAGTTTAAAGGTTTTATTTGAGAGGAATGTTTTATTTTTATTAGAATTTCCCTTCGATTTGCGCGGGCACCCTGTATCCACCTGCTACTATACATTTACATTTTTCTCATGTATTTCACAAATTAATATCAATAATCAGTTGCTGTGCGCTCAGATGTTAATGCGTAATGACATGAACATAATTACATTACAATGAGATACTCATAATTAATACATGATTGTACATTCATACAAGATAGCTGTATGATTTTGTAAGTATTTTACATTAATTATTTATTGCAGTGCATTAAAAGCTTTCAAGCGTGGCAACGTTGGAATTCTGCTGTCTTTTTATATTTTAATGAAAAAAAATAATAAAAATAATGACACACGGACAGCGTAGTCTAGTCTATTAAAGTAATAGAGTTCCGTGTTACCCTTTGGGTACGTATTTACGTAACCCTAAGAAATGATCCTAAACCAACTCTACCATTATATGCATCATCTGCCTGCCTTTTCCCAACTATATTGGGGTCAGCTTCCAGTCGAACCAGATGCAGCTGGACATCAGTATTTTACATGAAGCGACTGCCTGTCGGACCTCCACAACCCAGTAACTGGGTAATGCGATACTCCATGGTAAGACTGGTTGTCAGACTAAGCTTCTGACTAACAGTAACGACTGTCAAAGATCTACAAATGACAGCCGGGACCAATGGCTTTACGTGCTTTCCGAGCCACGGAGAGAAACTCGTTATGACAGATGGTCACCCATCCACAGACCAAGCTCGGCAAGCGCGGCTTAACCCAGAAGATCGGCCTGTGCGGCTGTAATTATTTAGCCACGAGCTCCTCCAACCATCATATGCAAACTAAAAATTGCTATTAAAATATCCCGACTCCACATTAATAAAACTTTTTTGTATAATAACTTGATAATATTAGTGTCGATATTACGCGGGCAACACCAACGAAACTGACGTATTCAGGTTATCTAAACAATGTCCATAAAACATCTGTGACACTATACTACAGCAATGATGACACTTATTTTTTTATTCATTGCCCTTTTACTAGAAATTTCTCCTGTATCGTGAGTGCATTTACAAACATAGAAAATTACACGCACAAACACCCACACCCAGAACATATTAACAGATCATTCAAAAATTTCGCTTTTGATCGGTTTGCAACTACGCCAACACTGACAGTTAATAAAACCTGGTTTAGTCATGTTGATCGCGATCAGTTTCCATGCTAAAACCCGCCTTAAATATCACCCTACTAACGAGTTATTTGCCGCCGTTCTTACGTAATTAAGTCGATTGAAATATTCCATAACGAAGTGAAAAACGCATTAAAAGTTTATCGGGCAAGTCTTGGAAGAAACAAAAACAGTGGCACAGAGTAAAATGTTTCTTTGTTAACAGATTTTGTCTTGCCAGCGGGTTAATGAAGATGAATCGGCCGGATTTGAACTGGATTTGTTCGTGATTTAATACAATTACGGGTCACTTGCACAGTTTGTGGATCGTTTGTTAAATTGTTGGTTAGTTTTAAGTGAGTTTTTTTTAATTTAATTTTGGCTGATGTTTGAAGTTCTTTGCTTGTTAAACTAGTCTTACAAAATTAGTCTTAGCGTAAATGAAAATAAATATGAAAGTAGTTCTTTATAGATATGTTTACAAGATAATAAAAATCGAGGGTTCGCTTGTTCGAGGTGGCGCTTGGAAAGAGTAGGTGGAAAGATATGGGAGGTCTTTGCCCAACAGTGAAACATGCACAGCTAAATAATTAAAAAAAAAATGACGGGTTGCACTCCGGGAGTGCCGGCAGAAGTGAAAACTTGATTATTAACGTTGAGCATGTTTGATATTTTGGAATGGTTACGGAATAATTTTGCACCAATTGCTTTATCAGTATAAAAGTACTATCATTTATGTGGTAGAATACAATATTCATTTAAAGAACACAATATTCATTTCTTCAAAGAGGGGTCTTACCGCCGGTTTATACGGTATACGGGAAAATAATCGCCGTGAGTACCTGGCCTTACAGTTCATATTTTTTTTTCTAAATTATATCGCAACGTGTCGAGGAGGTTTAGTACTTAATACACCACATGACACTGGCATGCTAACAGTGCTATCGACTCGGTTGCCAAAAACAAAGAAAATTAAAAAAGCTTCTCAACATGTTACCCGATGTCAAAAATGGCGGCTGCGATCTGTCTGGTCAGAAAATCATTAGAAATGTACAAAATACTCGACAATCCGAATTTTGCGGATATATGTTGTCGACTCGAAATCTTTATTTTTTAATGTTTTATTAATCAGGCAAGCTTTCGATCGAGTCTACCGTAGCCCTGCACGAAATTATTAATATAGATAAAAATTTGAATGACGTCTTACTCATTTTCGATCAGGGTCACGTGACCCTGACGCGAGTTTTGGTCACGTGACCCTGACGCGAGTTTTGGTCACGTGACCCTGACGCGAGTTTTAAATTTTTTACCCATTACAGAAAAAGTGTACAACGCCGCTAAAGAAGTTTTCACTTCAAAAACATCGCAAGTCGATTTTTCTTTAGTTTTTTTTTGAAGTGAAAACTTCTTTAGCGGCGTTGTACACTTTTTCTGTAATGGGTAAAAAATTTAAAACTCGCGTCAGGGTCACGTGACCGTCAGGGTCACGTGACCCTGATCGAAAATGAGTAAGACGTCATTCAAATTAAAAATAAAACATAGTAACAAAAAAGTTTTCACTTCTACCGGCACTCCTGGAGTGCAACCTTTTTTTGAAGTGAAAACTTCTTTAGCGGCGTTGTACACTTTTTCTGTAATGGGTAAAAAATTTAAAACTCGCGTCAGGGTCACGTGACCGTCAGGGTCACGTGACCGTCAGGGTCACGTGACCCTGATCGAAAATGAGTAAGACGTCATTCAAATTAAAAATAAAACATAGTAACAAAAAAGTTTTCACTTCTACCGGCACTCCTGGAGTGCAACCTTTTTTTTTGAAGTGAAAACTTCTTTAGCGGCGTTGTACACTTTTTCTGTAATGGGTAAAAAATTTAAAACTCGCGTCAGGGTCACGTGACCGTCAGGGTCACGTGACCGTCAGGGTCACGTGACCCTGATCGAAAATGAGTAAGACGTCATTCAAATTAAAAATAAAACATAGTAACAAAAAAGTTTTCACTTCTACCGGCACTCCTGGAGTGCAACCTTTTTTTTTTTTTTTTTAGCTTGGTAAAATCATCAAATGAGTCCTCCAACCCCGGGCAGGGCGGGAGGGACTGTCAGACTTTTACTGACTAAAATCCACGGTGTCCTTCAATAGCCCTTTCTGTTCCGGGGTCACGGTAAGGAAATAATCCCGCGACCCCGGCAGGCTTTGGCCCTCTGAGAGGGGGGCCCCGTCATTATGCTGACGCTCTTTGAGGCGCGCGTGGGACACGACGCGCCGTCGACCCGGGCATGGTCCATGGTCGGGCAGCGAGTTGCCCTTTACTCGCTGCCCGCATGCCCACGCCTACGGTGGCCGGAGATCATCTGCTGACGTCCGACGCCGCGGGCGCCTACCACTGCGGTTGGGGCGGAGGGAGGACGCTGTCCTCGCTCTCAAGCGGCCCGCCTCCTCCTTCACGAGCATTACTGCCTCGCAGAAGGAGGAGACCGCAAGTCGTTTTTTCTTTAGTAGGTTTTTTTTTAAAATAAATGTATGAAATATCATATAGACGCAAAAAAAAATACCAACTCTTCCCCCGTTTGCATCTTTCAACCTCTAACCCTTACCTGTCATAAATTAATTTTCCAAGTTATATTGCGGCGTAACAAGCTCGAATGTCATACACTTTTCAATTTGGCTACCCCCTGTATATGACGCACCCTCCTTATATCATTGTTTTTTGTTTTTGCACCCCCAACTTGTAATTGTTTTAAAGTATTCTTGACAGATATAAGAATTATGTTCTTTTCGGAGATTTCTACTTAGAATTTAAATCTCTTTTTTTCCAAATGCCAAGGAAATGAAATATTATTCTGTTCTTTTGAGAAACCACTTTCGGAAATTGAATGAAAATGTAATAATAAAGTCATTTTATAACTTTTTTTCCTGTTTTTCTTTCTCCTTTCAAACGACAAATGAATTGTCGGTATATTCTAACCAGGTGAAGCACTATAAAAGACTTTGCGAACTCTTATTGCCTGGACAGTGCTCTAGGCAAGATGGAAGTCAATTATCTCTCCTTTCTTTTAAATTGCTCGTGAATAACATAAAACACACTATTTGTAATATGAAATATCCAAGGAGGAGCTTAGTTGCATCTACTTTTTTTTTACTTTGTAAAATCATCAAATGAGTCCTCCCAACCAGGGCAGAGCGGGAGGGACTGTCAGACCCGTACTGACTAAAATCCACAGTGTCCTTCAATAGCCCTTTACGTTCCAGGGTCACGGTAATGCGATAAGTCCCGCGACCTAGTTGTACCTACTTGTAAAATATCCACATTTTGCGTGTAAGGTTAAATTTCTTGTATTGGGTAGAACAAGTCTAACAGTTCTTTCACTTCATACAGATCGGGAGCACTCATCCCATGATTTTCCCCCTCCTCCGAAGGTTTAGATCCAAGGATTATTTTTTATTTATTTATGGGACCCTTTTACTAAGACTACGCTGTCCGTACGTCTGTCACCAGATTGTATCTCATGAACCGTGACAGACCGTTAAAATTTTCACAGATGACGTATTTCTGTTGCTGCTATACTATACAAATACTATAAAACATAATTAAATAAATATTTAAGGGGGCTTCCATGCAGCAGACATGGATAATGGTACGGAACACTGTGCGCGCTACCCAGTTTTTTTTTTAATGGATTAGGCCGATGTGTTGTATCTGAATACCAGAGATTTCAGACCCACAGGTTTGCAAGCAATCCAAACAGGCTATTACCTACAAAAAGGCACAAAACTTCAGGCTTCTATTAGCAATTATCTTCATAGACTACACAATAAAATATACCCGACAACAGGTCGGGTATATTTCAATACAAACAGAAGATGACTTGCAGTCTCCAAAACGTGTATATAACAAGTTTGAGTTTATGAGAACTGTAGTGGGGAAGACAAACGGAAAACTAACATGACCCGGCTTATAACGACATCGAGTTTAGACCAACATTCACCCGGGGGCTCAGCATACTCGGCAAACTGAGTCAGCCATCTCAAAACCGGGTAAATAACCGGGTAAATAGAAACAATTCTCAAACTTGGTATTGCTATTCATGTTCAATTGAAATAAATGAGTTTTTGAATAGGTTAGAAGATAAATGAAGATAGATTAATGTGTCCTATGATTTCGGTTTTGTTATAAAAGTTTCGCAATAAAAGTATTGGGTGTAAACATGAACAAAATTTTAAAAATATGCCATAAATTAAGCGTTTAAAATCAGATTTAGCGTCACCTACATAGTGTTAGGAAAAACATACACTTTAGTTTTGTAGCGGCACATACTTACGAAACACATACTAATTAGAGGAGCGCACGCAGCCGTTCGCCACCGTGCGCCCGCGCATACTGAGCTAGCCGCGGTGAAAGGAATGCGGCCCGGCCAGCTGTATCCTCACGCTCCTACTATGTATATAGGGAGCTCGGCACATCCTACCTACATCGCCGAATTGTGTTAGACTTAAGTTTGTTTGTGTACCTTATTTATTTTAATATTTGTTGACCGATACTGTATATAAGTAGCTAACCATAATAAAATGACACAGATCGTTATTCGCCTTCTTATTCGCAACAACCTCCCCTAAAGTGGTGACCCCGCGTTCGACATGTCTCTGCCCGTAACCGAAGGAGTCAAGACTACTACGCCTGAAGACGTCGAAGCAATTAGTGTCCAGTCGCGCATACCCAAGTTCTGGAGCAACAGACCTAAGCTGTGGTTTGCCCAATTTGAGGTCATTATCCACAACCAGAAGCTCGGCGATGAAAGCAAGTTCTCACTACTTGTGGCTCAGCTGGAGATCAAGGACATCGATCAGATCAGCGATATCATCTTGTCACCGGCCAACTCCGGCCGTTATGACGCTGCAAAAAGAAGACTGTTGGAGGTATATGAAGATAGCGAGGGTATTCAGCTACAAAAACTGCTGAATGAAATGGAGCTCGGAGATCAACGACCATCACAGTTGCTGCGCCGAATGAGAAACCTCGCTGGGACCAAGATGCCAGATGACACCCTGAAAATGTTGTGGCAAGCACACCTACCCGCTTCTACCCGCACAGTGTTGGCAGTGAGTGAAGAATCCAAGCTTGACTCGTTGGCTGCCATGGCAGACAGGATGCAAGAACAGCTAAAAGAGGTAAATGCCGTGTGTTCCTGCCAGTGTCAACCTACCACGTCAAAAGCCTCAGCTACAGCGTCGCCAACCGAAATAGCGGCGATAATATCTGAACCTGCAGGCCAGAAACTCTACAGCATGATAGAAGCCCTGACCAAGGAAGTCGCAGCGCTGAAAACACATCGATCCCGCAAGTTCCAACGCCGATCCCATAGCTACAGAAGCCGTTCCCGGTCAAAATCTCGAGATAAAAGAAACGACGTGTGCTATTTTCATAAGAAATTCGGAAAAGCAGCATTCCGATGCAGAAGCCCGTGCAGTTTTAAAGGAATGGAGAACGAGAAGTCGGAAAACTAAGAGAGACTAAAGCCGTGGCGGTGGCCGAAGTCGACGATTTATCCACATACCGCCTATTTGTACACGACAAATCAACCGGAAAAAAATTCCTGATCGACACAGGCGCAAATGTTTCCGTTTTACCTGCCACTGTACGAGAAAAACAGCGGACACCAACGAACTACTTGTACGCAGCAAATGGTTCACAAATACCCACATACGGCGAGCGAACCATTGTTCTCAACATCGGAATGCGACGTGCTTACAGTTGGCGATTCATGGTTGCAACAGTTAGTAGGCCGATAATTGGCGCTGACTTTTTGCACCACCACGCACTAATGGTGGATCTCCATGGAAGACGGTTGGTGGATAAAAGAACCAATTTATCGGTACGAGGTTTCCTATCACCCACACACGAAGGAAGCATCCGAACCATCGACGACAAGCTTCCCTACCACGACCTGTTGGCCAAGTTCCCAGACATCACAAGACCAAACTTAAATAAACTGGGAAATAGTGAAGTCGAACACTACATCGAAACTACCGGCCCGCCGATTTTTACAAATGCGAGACCACTACCGCCACATAAATATAATGCCGCGAAACAAGAATTTCAACTCATGATGAAACAAGGAATTTGTCAACCATCAAATAGCCCATGGGCTAGTCCTTTACACATGGTTTTGAAAAAGGATGGTACCTACAGAACCTGTGGCGATTACCGTAGACTCAACGCGGTAACCACGCCCGATCGATACCCAGTACCACGACTGCATGACTTCACACATAACCTACAAGGCAAGAAGATCTTCTCAAAAATTGACCTACAGAAGGCGTACTATCAGATTAAAAACAGAGAAGAAGACGTTAAGAAGACAGCCGTGATTACACCCTTTGGATTGTACGAGTTTACAAGAATGTGCTTTGGTTTGAGGAATGCAGGCCAAACATTCCAACGTCATATTGATAACGTGCTTCGTGGTTTACCTGTTTTCCCATTCGTCGATGATATTCTCGTAGCTTCTGAGAACCAAGAAGTACACAGAAGAGACCTTGAAGAAGTGTTTAAGCGACTAAACGAGAGCGGTTTAAAAATAAACGTCGCTAAGTGTATCTTCGGCCAGTCAAAACTCGATTTCCTGGGATACACAATTAGTCCAGAAGGCATTACACCGACGGAAGAAAAGGTACAAGCAATCCAGTCCTACCCGTTACCAAAAACGATCCAAGACCTACGCCGTTTCATCGGGATTCTGAACTTTTATCGTTCCAGTATACCCCACGCGGCTGAACATCAAAAAGAATTGAGTAAATACTTTCACAACGCCAAGAAAAACGACAAAACAAACATACAATGGACTGAAGAGGCAAAAGAAGCATTCAGTCAATGTAAACAAGATATCAAAAATTGCGCAATGTTATCCTATCCATCACTGAGCGAACCTTTCGCGATGATGACAGACGCTTCAAATACATGTACTGGTGCCGTCATACAACAAAAGATCAACGGCAAGTGGAGACCACTGGGATTTTTCTCCAAGAAGTTCAGTGACGCACAACAAAAATACAGCACCTATGACCGTGAGTTGCTATCAATATACATGGCAATACGTCACTTTCGTCGTGTATTTGAAGGAAGAGAATTAATCGTTTACACGGACCACAAACCGCTGTGTAACGCATTAACTTCAAACAGCAAGTCTGAGACACCCCGCCGAACAAGATACCTTGAATATATCGGACAGTTTACGTCAAATATTCAACACGTAAACGGCAAGGACAACAAGGTCGCAGACGCACTATCACGCGTTGAAACAATAACATGCCCGACACCACTAGATTACACCGAGTTAGCAAAAAAACAAGACCAAGACGAAGAATTAAATGTACTTGTAAACAAAGGAAAATACATATTCAAGAAGATCGCCATTCCCAACTCAACCGCCAAACCCGTTACCTGCGAGATGTCATCAAGCACCGCTCGTCCATACCTGCCACACGATTTTAGAAAAGTAGCATTCAGAGCTATTCACGACCTTAGCCACCCTGGCATAAGGGCGACAAGGAAACTAGTCACTGCTCGCTACTGGTGGCCCTCGATGAATAGTGACGTAAATGAGTGGACTCGAACATGCGACGCGTGCCAGCGTGCTAAGGTGCAACAACACACGAAGGCACCTATTGCAAGTTTCCAACAAGCAAACAGACTGGAGCACGTGCACATAGATATCGTTGGCCCGTTACCTATCTCTGACGGTTTTCGATACCTATTGACCATGATAGACAGAGCTACCAAATGGCCTGAAGCACTCCCACTGGAAGATATAACCGCAGAAAAGGTCGCTAACGCATTTTACGAAGGTTGGATTGCGAGATTCGGTTGCCCAGTAACCATAACCACAGACCAAGGAAGACAATTTGAGTCCGATCTATTTAATAAATTGATGCAACGCATGGGAATTCACCGCACCCGCACCACTGCTTACCACCCGCAGTGTAATGGCGTGATAGAACGATGGCACCGTTCACTAAAAACATCACTCACCGCTAGACTCCAATCTACAACATGGTCGCATGAGCTACCTACAGTGCTGCTGGGACTACGCGCTTCAATAAAAGAAGATGTAGGTGCAAGTACCGCAGAATTATTATATGGCCAAACTCTGCGATTACCAGGAGAATTCTATGAAGAATCAACAAAACATCGCGATACAATATCTAACTTCATGAACAAGCTGAATGGAGCATTAAAGAAGGCCCAGGCGCAACGAAAATCTAACCAAACCCGAGCGACATTTATTCACGACGATCTTTATAAATGTTCGCATGTTTACCTACGCAATGACGCATCAAGTAAACCTCTGACGCCGACCTACACTGGCCCGCATAAAGTAATTAGTCGTAATGAGAAATATTTCACAATCCAGTTACGCAATAGATGCACCAACATTACCGTTGACAGACTAAAGCCAGCTTTCCGGATGAATACTGAGTCAGAAGCACCAGTCACAGACGCGCCTGCATACGTCACAAGATCAGGAAGGACATCAAAGCCCTGCGTACGTTTCACTAGCGGGGGAATGATGTAGCGGCACATACTTACGAAACACATACTAATTAGAGGAGCGCACGCAGCCGTTCGCCACCGTGCGCCCGCGCATACTGAGCTAGCCGCGGTGAAAGGAATGCGGCCCGGCCAGCTGTATCCTCACGCTCCTACTATGTATATAGGGAGCTCGGCACATCCTACCTACATCGCCGAATTGTGTTAGACTTAAGTTTGTTTGTGTACCTTATTTATTTTAATATTTGTTGACCGATACTGTATATAAGTAGCTAACCATAATAAAATGACACAGATCGTTATTCGCCTTCTTATTCGCAACAACCTCCCCTAAAGTTTAAAAAATCTCTATGTTCAATAAATATGCAAATTAAAGAGTGAAATAAGTTTGTATGTCGCGGGTTATCTTCGAAACTACTGAGCCGATTCAGACTATTCTTTCATTAGTGAGAAGCGGGAACTACATTATACCCAATTGTCACACTTGCTCTCGTAGGAGAATATTCGACCATTAGTCTTCAGAAGATGCGAGCAAAATTAAATATTTATGTATCCTATCTGTGAACAATGTACTTTGTACATTTTGTGAGTAAATAATTTTAATAGTTTATATGGCTCATGAGGCCAACAAAAATTTGTACATGCGCCTAACCGCCAGCAAAATACCATTTTTTAACCGTCACGTAGAAAATTACTGGCAACCTATAAACATATTATCCCTATAATATTTCTCCGTTTTTTTATTTAACCCTTCAAATACTTTAGCTCGACATACAAGTCGTGACCACTCTTCGGCTGTCCCCCGGCGCATCTAACTCATAATCCTGGAGTCATAAATTCCGGAACACGTGTCGATAAATTATTGTAATATTTTTAGCTTGACATTTAGTCGAGGTCCGTGGTGTGAATTAAAAATGTAAGTTGGTCGTATCCGGTGTCGGACGTCCGATCTATCGTAGGATCTCATCGGATAGGTACAACATACATATTTTATGCAATGTGTTTCTATAAGAAATGAGTAATTTTATTTAATGTAGGTATATATTTTTAAATTCATTATATAAATACTAAACAAACAATGACCATATATATTTTTTTTATTCTTTTGTTCCTAGTCTATTTTTTCATCGAAATTCTACAGTGTATTTATTTTACGAAAGTATTTAATCGAAACTTCGCAAGCACATAAAAAGCGGTAATAAAACATCGAATGGCAGCGCCCAAAGCTATGAGTAAATCAAGGTACGTTTATGTATTCGACGTAAAATTTTACTACCGTCTGATAATATTCTGATTAAATACAAATTAGTCTGTTCTTTCAAACAAACGAGAACTAAATCCTACCGAACATCTTTTATAATATACAACGTTAACGTAACGTTAATAGCGCAAAACGTCTCGTGGGGTAACTCAGCCCATGTTATTGAACAACGTTTGTTCTAAGACTTTTGGAAATCCGCAAAAAAAAAGATTTTTCATACTGATGGGCCCGATCAATTTCTTATTCCCGCCCTGAGTGGAAGGACTCGTGGAACACATATGATTTTACCGCAATAAAAAAAGAATGATTGAACCTGCATCAGGCCTGACGCAACCCGCAGGGTAGCACCGTCCACGGTGCGCTCGCTTGTACTTGTAGTTTCATACTACGTAGTACTATTAAGTACTCTGTGCCTGCATCTAATATATTTTCAAACCAATGATAGAAAGAATCATGGTCACGATCAGAATAAAGACACAAGAAAATGTCAGAGCAAAAACATGTGAAGCGTTTACTTTCAGTTAGCTGAGCAATAGATAAATATTGATCTTTGATAGTGCCAATAAACCACAGGCTAGTCTACCCTGCCATCATATACCTACTTTATACCTATGAAGTTTCTGAGCTAACATTCAGAAAGATGATACAACGACAGAAACTGATTTCAGATGCTTACTTCATGTAGTAGTATTTTTTTTTCTTCTAATTCATTAATTATGAATGTTAGTGTTTAAAACGGGATATTTACCATGTTTATTATTTGTTTTGAGTTTCCGATATTTCGGCACTGTTGCAAGCACCATGATCACTTTTTGACACATTATGTAACTCGATCCAGTGGTTAGGGTAGGTTAGGTTACATAACCCTCAGGTCATCTCGACAGAACGCCACTACATACCGAGATTGGTTCGAGAAGCGATCGAAATCACGAAATATAAAAATTTCAATCGTGAGGATGGGTTTCAACTGTCGAGGGCCTGGAACCCAGTGGTCCAATTGTGTAGAAACCGAAAAAACACGGTAACTACTTCGCGAGCAGATACAGTGAGTTTTGTGTGTCGGGAACAATATCGTGTTGTGAGTGAGACTAGTGACAATGATAGTGGAGTCGAACGCAAAAAACGAACGAGACGGAGGGTAGACCGTTTTGTCTGCTCATAACATCCACCCGCAATAACTTCAGTTCATCCGTGATCATGGTGCTTGCAACAGTGCCGAAATATCGGAAACTCAAAACAAATAATAAACATGGTAAATATCCCGTTTTAAACACTAACATTTATAATAGTGACCATGTCAGTTTAAAAACTTATATCATTAATTATGATTTTAGTTCTGGCTGTTCTGTCAGTATTCTGTTAGTATTCTGTTTTTCCCCATTTCCTACAGTAATTCTTATAGTCGAATTTTAAATATGTTTTATTTTACCGTTTTGGCCGTATATTTAACTACAAGGCACAAATACTGGTTGGTAATATTCTACATTTAAATTGTAGTAGGTATGAGTCTGACTTGAGTCATTATCGATAGACTTTGTAAGAGATTTTTTATATTGGCTATGGCAAAATTATTTTATTTCAGATATACCTGCTTTGCATTAAAGCAAGTATACCTTAAATCAAACCGAACACGCTGTTCATCCAAAGGGTTTTAAGACTAACCAAAACCCGCAACCACGGTCGAAAATACAGCATCAATTTACCGGGCTTACAACCACGAAATTTTGTCAATATTGCACGTTCCAGGCTAAAACACGTGTCCGAAGATAAAGGAGGTATTAAGCAACAATGATGAGGAAGGAACGTCAATACTGCGGCTCTGCTCGTGTGGATCATTCATAAATGGGTCTCTACGTTTGTGTCCGATTAATTGCATAGGCATTCTCTGCGCGGCTCGCAGATCGGTATGTCAATGAAAGCAATTACTTGCACTCCACACACCTAGAAATACATACTATTAATAAAAGCGATAAGCTCTATCCTCGTCATAATTTTAATCGATTATTCTAACGAGGGTTTATCTAATCCTGCGTTAATGTATCTTCATAAGGGAGCTAAGTATTAAAATGCTAGCGCTTGAATCTTTTGCTTCCGATATTTGTAGATTTGCCTCATCTCCTGCATGTTGTGAGTTCAAATCCGAGCAAGTACAATTGTGCCTTTTTCGGCTGAATTAATTCTGACAACTGGAGTTGTCACCTTCTTACACGAAAAATAATAAATTATGTATCTTATCTGCTACTACCAGTTGTTATATTGGAGGCAAACAGCTTTTTCTGTATTCAGAAATGTTGTTTTAATCAAAACATTTTCGAGCCACGAACTAGTTGCGCGGCAAGCCTAACCATTATCTCATATTTAGATGTGATATTATCCTATATAGCTTTTGTTCCTTTCACACTCTAGAATGATGGATTGCTTACCAATAGCCGGATGGCAGCTCGCAAACGTCTACTCCATCAACATAGAAAAAGCGACTTTGAAACACGTATTTAGGCTTCGTTCCTCGGCTTAAGGTCCATGTTGCTTTGCATGATCTCGAACAATTTCTTCTACAAAGATGTAAACGCCAATCGATGTGTCAGTGGGCTGATAGGGAAACTTTTCATTTTGCCGATGTACCGCGAGCGATGGTGGGTTGAAAAACAATTTTCTTGCTATTTGAGAGCTCATTTTTAACGTTATTGAGTGTTAACTTCTTTGAGTTTGTATATTGTTTGTTTATTTTGGCAGTTTCCATTGTTTTTTGATCGATGGATCGTTTTGGTTGTGTGATGTGGTATTCCCTTGTTCTTATGTTTAGTATTATGGTTTTAGTAATGTTTGTTTCAGATTTACCTCCTACGTTATTTCCGTAAGAGGTTCTATAAATTTCACCTGAGGAAGAGCATTTTATTATAAAACAAAGTGAATATTCGCTGTCAGAAAGAATGTGATGTAGTGGCTCCTATAAGTTTACTCCCCTATTTTCGTCGACAACACAACCTTCGGCGCCGTTCACAATTTTTCTTCATTTGCCATAAAGTTCAGCTAGATTTCATAGTGGAAGGTGATTCCTCCGAACTTTGTTACATGGAAAAAATGTCAAGATTTTATTATGATAGTCTATTTTCTTTTGCACTTACTGACATAGCTTTACGGGTAATATCTATTCAGGAGATTGAGTCACATTTTCTGGAAGTTTGTTGAAAACACTATTAAATTAAACACAATATGGCAATATGTCTACTTCTGTGTGAGCTTAAATGTTTAATCCTAATTAAAATCTATACATATAAATAAAATTGAAGTGTCTGTTTGTAATATTGAAATAACGGTTTTTTACTACATGCATACGAATATATATACTTACGGTACATACACCAAAATAACATTTTTTTGAAGTGAAAACTTCTTTAGCGGCGTTGTACACTTTTTCTGTAATGGGTAAAAAATTTAAAACTCGCGTCAGGGTCACGTGACCCTGATCGAAAATGAGTAAGACGTCATTCAAATTAGTTAATTTCATATCTGTACTACTCCAGTTTTAAAATAAAACATAGTAACAAAAAAGTTTTCACTTCTACCGGCACTCCTGGAGTGCAACCTTTTTTTTTTTTAATTTTTGAGTCTGTCGGTCTGTTTGTAATGGCTAATCTCTGAGTTGGCTGGGCAAAACCGTTGACGGGACTTCTATTGACAGGTAGCTGATGTAACAAGGAGTAACTTAGGCTTACTTTTATTTTAGAAACGAAAATGTTGATTTAAAAAAAATACTTTGTTGAGTTCCGACATCCCCGCGAACTAAGTCGCGGGCACATCAGGTAGTTATAAATAAATACGAAAATAAGTGTGTTTGTTACATTTTCACGTTAAACCACTAAACCGATCATCTTGTTCCATTGACAGGTGTACAGGGACGGACATGGGACCTTTCATCACGAAAAATGTACAGTCCCCGAGAAAAACAACAATAACATCACACATTCATATGAGAACAGATAGCGCCACATGTACGATCAGTATTGTATTGTCAAATTTGAAATTAACAAGAGGAAAGCCGCATTACATTAACAAATACAGCAAGAAATTCTCGACTATTTGCATATGAAACGTACAGTTTGAAACAAAAATAGCAGGGAATATAATTTGACCAGATGTAATAAAAGCATGGTCAGTCAATATCGGACCATTCGCTCGGAGCGAGTAAATAAACCCACTAGGTACTAGTAAGTATATCAAACGAGCCATTTGGTTTCCCAGAAATCACTGTTACATTTCCAACACAGAATTAAAGGATAACACACAGTAAGCTTGCAAAAATGTAGATGAGTGTTATTTTATGGAAAATATTAAAGGATTTATTCTATTTGGCATTGTTTTTACAGTGTAAATGCATGATTTTGTTGTTATTTTCTTTGGTATCAATATTACAACAACCTTCTTTCTGATAGAAATTGGGCCGTCATCAAGGGCCCAGTGCTGATTGGAGGTTTTATTTCTTTTTACCGACTTCAAAAAAAGGAGGTTATCAATTCGACCCGTATGTATGTAATATTTCCAGAACTGCCCAGTTTTCGTATATGTTAGTCTATATCAGCGTCTGAACAAATGTGCCAAATTTCAAAAGCGTATATGTTTGTATGTATGTTTTTTTGTTTGTGTTCGCATATCTCCGGAACTACACGTCTGATTTAAGTAATTATTTTTGTGTTGTACTAGGTATTGTTCAAATTAGGGAATACTGCAAGTTTCATCAAAATCGGTTCAGTAGTTTTTGAGATAGGGATTTTTTATTGCCTACTTGTATCGTAGATTTCGTCAAAGTTGATTGTATGTATGTTCACGATTATGTCGCGTTGCTGAACCGATTTGCATGCGGTTTTCAGGAAAGAGTTTGTTACATTATAGGGAAGGTTTAAGTATATAACAATAATGGATATCTTGTGACGTTGCCCGCGTAAATCTGTTTTTTTGTTGCTTGCTTGGATACTTATAGATTTATAAAGACGCCGATTATACGAAGATTATTGTTGAATATCTGAACTGACTTAAAAAGGGTAAAATAAAAATAAAACTTTTGAAAAAAAGGTCCCGACTTCAAAAACAAATAAGTACCAAAAAGTTTAAAATAACTTTTCTTTCGGAAGTCGGTGACAATAGAAAATGAATTAAAAAAGAAAGCCACCGACTTGCGAAAGAAAAGTTATTTTAAACTTTTTTGTACTTATTTGTTTTTGAAGTCGGGACCGTCAAATATTCAGTACCTATGTGGCAGTTTGGAAACATTTGAAGATGAGGTAAAATTCACAAAGCACGCATTGCATTTTAGCTTTTTATCCAATAAGGTTTAAGCTCAGGTTCCCATTTCTGAGCTAACCTTAGCCTAAGATAACACATTTCCTCAAATGTATTATAGATACTTTTCCAAACATTAATAAACACCTACCCATATAGGTACCTAATGATTCCATCTATAGCTACTTACTAAACATAGTTTCGAAGGTATGGCGCCTAAGCAAATGCCTGTTACATACCTACCATTATCGATGTATGTGCCTTCAAGCAATATCTGCGTAGATTTGTTGATGCGTTGCGTGGCTAGGATTTCAAACTAAGGGTCAATTCAAACCGAAACGCGACGCAGCGCGGTGCCGGGCGCAAGGAGCACGCGGCGTCGCATCTAACGACTTAAAATCTAACGTTATTGACTACACGAAGAAAGTGTAAGCGGCCATTAACAAATGGCGTCCTCTTGACGCTTGCACTATGTTAGTATTGTGTTGATTTTGCCTTATTATATTTGTGCAGTGTGTTTTCCCATCACACCCCGCGTCCCCGTCTTATACCCTTGTCGTCACGTCGCGTCTTAGTGTGAACTAACCGTAAGCCGTGAGTACTGATTGCGTTTTGTAGGTAATTGTACTAAAACTGGTGTTAATGTAAATTGAATTCTCTCTGTTATAACATAAATTATAAGTCGATAAACAAACTACAGTATAAAATCGAGATGTTCCCGTTTGAGCAACAATTTTAAAGCACCGATGTAGATGGGTCTAGAAATTACGAAACAATTTTACGAATTATGAAAATTACGAAAAGTGACTCGGGAACGCAAAGGGCAAGTTTTAGATACCTCAAACGGGAATACCTCTTAAAATATTTACTGCTGTGAATAAGTCGTGTTTTTAATATTCTTCTGGCGTACTGTAATCAAAGAATTTATGAAGGAATAAATTAGGTAAAGAGATTTCAAATTCCTGTACCTACTGTTTGTTATTAAAATCGTTTCACCCGTTTAAGAGCTACGATGCTACAAACAATTGAAGCTTTTAGTGCCCTTTACTTAACATATCTTCAATGTTTATTCAAATCAATAAAAAAAACAATAAAACCTACTCGTATATTCGCGATCAATTACGAAAAAAACATTTTTTACAAAAAATTTATACCTGGCACGACGGTTTCGGCACAAAAGCCTTTTAAAATATTCCCTTAATTGCATTACAACAGTTAAAAAAATCAAATTAATTGGATGCATGGAAAGGTTTCTGAATAACGAAGCTTATATACTTCGTGTAATATTTCTCTGTCATGCAAGAGAAAAATCGAATGTACAGCATATTAATACTATTTATTTATTTTGCAGCATACGGTAATATGAAAACCAATGGCCGTACAGGTGAACGGATTAATTTATAAACGAATGAATGTACATATTTTATTAGTCTGCTTTTACAATGCACGCGAAAGTAGAAACACAACTCTAGGAAATTCATGGTTAGTAAAGCTCATAATCATCTGATTGATACGCGGACTTTGCCATGTACCTACATATTACATACAGGATGAATTTTTCAACAGGACGTGGATGACTATATCCGAAACTATGAGATTTTAGAAAAATTAATATGTAATCCTCGCCAGGAAAAGAACGCGCTGATTTTGAAAAAAAAAATAGCACTCTGTATTATTACACCATTCGATAGTGTTGCTAATAAGGATCAAATTCTGGGAAGTAATAATAATATTTCACCTATTAGTACCTACACGACAAAAGCCGGCTTAAAAGTCTAGAAAAAACAAATAATTATGTTGTTCTGTTTACTTGGTCTTTGGTCAACTGGACTCACTAGAAATGGACCCGCGCGATCACACAGTAATTATTTTTTAATTACAGCCTATTTTTCATAGTTTATACCGAAAATAAAAAAACAATTAAGTCCGCCCGCCTATCACTTGAGGCACGCCCATAGGCTCGCGGGTGTTTTATATTTAACCGGAATATGTTTTCCATTTTCTCTTTACGTATTCCATGTATTTCATGAATTTGATAAATATTCATGTAATATAATAATTCCACTTATGTATTATTAATAATAATGTCCATTAGTATAATTCACGCTAAGAGATTAACAGCCTTACTACAAAAACTTAAACATCTGTTGAACACTTGTCTAAAAAAAAGTGTGACTGCAAAACGGACCTTATTTCAACGTCATAATCTGACATTTTTTTAGACAAGTGTTCAACAGACGTGTAAAAGTTTTTGTGGTACGACGGTAAGGCCTTTGTCAAACAGACAGGCGAAACGAACCGAATCATGTCATATAAAAATGCGAAAGCGATCCGATAGTCTATGTGACAGGCTTCAAACAATTCCATACATTACAAACAAAAACGCCTCGCTTCGCGTTCGTCACGCCTGTCTGTTTGACAATAGCTTAAGGGTTTAATTCGGTCAATTTAAACTAGCATTAATATAAAATGTGCAGGTGACCTAATTACTAGCTTCATATTTTCTGCGAAATTTATTTTATACATTTACCTACATAAGAGCAGCCTTCACCGGTAAAAGTAAAGGCTCAAACGAGATACGAAACGGTCTCTTTGTATAGAGCCGTAAGTAATAACGTTGCATAAAAAGTTGGAACAACACTCTTTGCCGCGTAACGAACAATGTTTTCAGAGCGAATACCAAACAATGATGTATTCTTGCTTTTTAAAATCCTGTTTATTTTGTTGACGAAAGTACATCAGTTCTGTAACTGTGGACTTTGTATACACCTGTACAAACACAAATGGAAAAAGGACTACAATATATGAAAAACGTATCGCTTAGCTTTGATCACCCCCTTTTCAATAATAGAGCCGGGTCCATCCCTTTGTGCCGTCTCTTGCCCGGGGCACATTTACCGGAGAACTGTAATGTGTCCATTTAATTTATAATACGAAAATTAGAGTGCTCCTCGATATACAACCCTTTTCGAAGTATTGAAGGCTAATTTATATAAAATGTTGACAGATGGATTAAGCAGTAGTGTGCTGAATCTGATGGATTTTTAACCCTTTTAATGCCTGTTTTTTTTCGGTCACATGTTAATAAGTATAATTAAGAATCAAATGATCGGAATGAGAATCAATTGTTTGTTTTATGTATTGAAGGAACACCTTTTCAAAGCCCGACTGAAAAGGTTGGTCAAGTTGTACCCCTGTAGTACAGGTACGGTAGTATTTTTAAATCTTCCCAGTATTCTTCCTAGTGATATTATAAACCTTATGTATCAAGCCGCACTGGGCCAGCGTGGTTAATTAGGGCACACTCCCTCTCACAAAGAGGAGGCCTGTGTCCAGGCAGTGAGAACATTATAGGCTGAAGATGATGAAACAAAAATTTGTTTGATGTATTGAATCAAAGTGACTGAAAGGTTTGTTGTGTTACTTATAACCCTGTAGTTCACGTCAGTTGCATTTTTAAGACTACACGCAGAGAAATGTCTAGCTACCTGTACGAGAACTTCTGGTTGCAACCGTGATAGCAAGACTCGCTAGTTGACTTTACAACATTTCTAGTAATAAATACTAAGTAAGTAGTAGAGATAACAAGCACTTAGTAATAAATACTAAGTAAGTAGTAGAGATAACAAGGACTTAGTATTTATTACTAGAAATTTTGTAAAGTCAACTAGTGAGTCTTGCTGTCACGGTTGCAACCAGAAGCTCTCATATACATTTCTCTGCGTGTACCTACTATATTTTTATTAGATACATGAAACTACCGTACTGTCAGGATCTATATTATTTACTCTACATTTCATCTCAAAATAATAAACGTAAAGGACACCTTTTTTGCTGAATCGCAGTCCTTTTTTCAGGCCTTTTTTATTTACCTTGTCTTCCGTAACAAGCCTTATATAACGTGTATTTGTATTGCCATAACGAGTACAATAAAATGCGGTGTTAATCATAAACAAGCGGGTGACGAGGTCGGCCGCGGTATACGGGCTGGCAAACAAACAACCAAAAGAGAACTTCTTTTATGTGCAGGCCAAGTTTTGAACTGATAGCGATTCACGGTGGTCGCATATTAATCAGCACCGTACACGTTAAGTTATAGGTATGACGTCATCAGCAGTGCCATCATCCTTACTTCAACATTCGGATTCTGATAGTATTTTGCGGCGCGTACGGTGCGGATAAATGTGCGAGGTTTCGTGTGATTCCAAAAGGCAGCGCGAACGGCGCGTGTGGTGCTGATGAATGTGCAACCACCTTTAAACGCCTTTATTAGTGACACACCAAAAGTGAAGCTGAAGAAAATGTACCCTGGTATTCCTGGTAGCAAATGAATCCAGGTTGAAACGATGGTGCTCCACAGGTCACTGAATGGGTTTAGCTTTAAACCTTTTTAAAACGAAGATCTGATTTTGACAACCGTTTTAAGAGGTCGTTTGTCGCTGGTGGTCACTAAGATGATAGAATAGGAAGGAAGAAAGGAATAAAACATGTTTAATTCCTTTCTTTCTTCCTATTTTCTATACATATTTGAAACGTCATGACGTTTCAAAATATGTATAGCGTTTTGAAAAATCGCCACGCACTCACTACGTAAACTGTATCTAAAAAGAACCTCCTCCCTTTTTTGAAGTCGGGTTATGAGTATCAATTCCAGTTAAATAACATTTTGATAAAACAGTCCTTTGTTTTATCACAATGTTATTTAACTGCACTTTCAGAACTGCTAGTAGCATAAATAACTGGAGTAGGTACATAATATTTTTTCGACCTAAAATTCTTCATGTATATATGGGTAGTGGGTAGAATCCGGATTATATAATCCGGATTCTACCCACTCCAAAAACATGTCTACCTACTTTAATTTTTTTTTTGGGACAAACCCACCACACTATTCCCAAATCACTGCAACTCCTGAAACCCAGAATCAACAGTGGCAACCACCAGAAAAGCGCCGAGACAATGAAGCTCGACGTGTGCCGGAGAATGAATTTACCTGTCTTGGATCCTGCAACGAAATTAATCAGAAAAGAATAGTGGAGGAGTAGGAAAAAATTTGTTTCCACTTCCCTCCATGCAAGCAGGAGACAGAACAAAACAAGGCCAATAGGCACAAAGGGACATTACAACTGGGAGAAGTGGGCTTGCCTAGCACCTCGGGTAAAAATGACTACTAATATTAAAAGGTCCTAAATTGTGACCTGCTATATTTGATTCCAATAATTGGTATGGCAAAAACGCTTGAACGCACGGAAGTTTGTTCGAGTTTCCACAAGGTCCGTATAGTAAATGACTCCAGATGTAGTCTGTACACTTACAGTATCCAACATAATATTGCGTTCGTTCTGCCAAAGAATACACTCCCATAGAATATGATTTCTTACTACCTTACTAATACTTTAATATTGCAATATTTATTCTTCTTTACACAGAACTGAATGAGTGTTTCCATGAAAAAAATCTCCGCTTTACATAAATACTGCCGAATGTTTCCCATCGACAGCTTCCTATGTGAGCCAGTAAATAAAATAAAATAATAAATTCTGTTTCATATTTACTTCAAACGATTGCATATCGCATCAAAAGGAATATGAAAAATCAACAAGTTTCACGACATACGTGGCACAGAGGATTCGTATTCACGATTGAACAGATATACATATTTAATATTTAAACATGGTAAACGTTGACAGTGCGTCCGAACTAAAACAGTTTATTTTTTTTCTTTATGTTTGTAAATAAGCTTGTGAAAAGTTTATACTATTAATTTTAAATTAAATAACTTACGACTTCAATTACAAATTGGCGCACTCACGTTGAAAGTAGAATACATTAAAATAAATTAAAATTTCCCGTGGTACTACTAGATTGCTTAGTACCACGGGTAATTTTTTTTCCCGTGGTACTGTATAACAACGGGTACTAAACGATTTTTTAGAGAATAGAGATTGCATCCGTGCGGAAGCCGGGACGGGTTTCATATAAACCTGATTGAAACCAAAGACATTAAAGTATATACGAGCAATTATAGACGGGACATCATGAAGAAATTTGTGATCCAAAACTTTTTACCAATAGGTAAAAAATCCCTCAGTCAGTCAGTAGTAGTCGCGTTGCTATGCAACGCTTAGACAGCGCTACTGACGCATGGCATCAACAATTTTGTATGACAATTTTCCCAATGCCCGCTCTATAGGTTCTTTTAAATCTCTTTGATTTAAACACAGGCTAAGTGCTTCAGACCCCAAAATCAGTAGCATTATAAAGTACTAGCTGACCCGTGCCCACTTCGTTGGGCAGTATTTCGGCTAATATGTATGATATCTTTATAATTTATAGCCTATAGCACTCACGGATAATGTAGCTTTCTACCAGTGAAACAATTTTTAAAATCGGTTCATTACTTCCGGAGATTACCCCCTACATACAAACTTACAAACATACAAACTTACAAACAAATGTTACCTCTTTATAATATTAGTATAGACAAGTTCATTAAGGGTAAGTATATTGATATCTTATCACGGTCCTCACATCTCATACGGCTAATGAATTTTAATCTCTTCATAATCGAGGAGCCGATACATCAAACAGACCGGCTGTCGGTTAGACCCTCTAACAAAGGGTTTTAATGCGGTTATCTATCGCTTTGTTAACCGTCTTTCTTCTATCTTTTCTCCTTTCATTTACTTTATGAATACGTCGAATGTTAAGGGTAGATCATATTTGCGTATCTTGATTATAATATCTTTTTTTTTTCTACGTTATTTAACTAAATATAATTTTATACTTTGATCAGTATAGAGGTATACATACTTGGTGCAGTGGTGCAGTGGTGGCTGAACGATCCATCGACCGGTAATGGGTTCGATTCCCGCTCGTATAAAATATTTGTATTATCGACTGACAGTTACACATACAGCTTCATGTATTGTTTAAAATGTTTGTAAACGCATTCACGAAACAGGTGAACTTCCGAGTGAGTGACGTTTTCTTACAAAATTGAAGATGATTTTCTATGCATTTATTTAGACAGATTAGAAAAATTGTTTTATAATAGACGAAAAGGCATTATTTATAATTATGATATAAAGAATTTAAGGCAGTGGCTTCGTCTGTATTTAATTCAGTAGCTGTTTCACGCATTCGTGCTTTATTTGTAATTGCCTTTTTATTTTCACATCAGTGAAAGAGAAACAAACATTCATCCATACATCCATCCATCCATTGTCACAAACTTATTTCATTATAAATATCAGTAAGAAGATTAATTTTATTACGGAACAATGAGGAATTGATGCTAACAAAGCAAACAATGTTATTATTATAAACAACAGTAATTAAATTCGACGTAACAAAAAGGTAACATTTAATTCCCTGCTTTATGGAGTAAACAGTAAATATACAGCTACTATGAACGATGGCTAATAACGACATTCCTTAGAAAATCTTGCAAAGGACACGACAATATCCTCTTGTCATTGTATACTAGCTTTTAATTTAATACTTCGCTAAATAAACGCGAATACTTTTAAGCGCCCTTTAAGTCAAGTTTAAATTAAAGCTTGCCTATGTCTGAAATTCGGCAGCATTTATAAAAGCAGGCAAAGAAGACGCAAGCGACCGCCCGAAGGCACCCTACTGAGTAGATTTAATTAACAAGATATGGGTCTCTTTTAAACCAACTCTACCTACTTTTCGGAACATTGGAGATTAAAATTCAATGAGCCGACGAGATATTAAATAAAATCCGAGACTATAGTTTTACGTACGTAAAGGAGAGTTAATTAATTTTTAAAATTAATCAAGTCGCCTTCGGTGCCAATAAATTCTTTTTGTACCCGTAATACTGATCGGGAATGCGAGATCCCATTTTTAAAACTTTGTAATTCGATTAAATTTCTGATATAAAATTGTTTTCATTATCAATTTTGTTTGGGACATTGTTTCCGCTCGTGAATCTCGTAAATTATGAACTGTATGTTCTCTGCGAGCCCTCCGGCCAAGCCGTAGCTGTGTTAAAACGAATTGAAAACCGGTAATCGAATACGAGCAATGGGAGCTATGTCAATATTTTAAATTTAAATATCAAATGGAAGTAGGTACCGAACGGGTTAATATTTATTTTATTCACCATGTTACATCCATCTCTGTTCCGATTTTAAATAACAAACTTGTTTTAAATTAAAGTATACATTTATTTGTGTTCAACGTTATTCCGCAGCAGTTATTATTCGTTACTTTGTTATTGTTACTTCCACATGATTTAGAGTGGAAATGGTGGATGACGTCATCGATGTAGTGTATTTTGTAACCACCTGCTTCCTTCCTAAGTTTATATTCGGTTAAATTTCGTAAACACGGCGGTATGAACGATGAATAAAAATAAGGGGGATGTGACACAAGATAAAGGAGGTCACAACTTTGTTGTTACTTTAGAGCCCGAAACATCTTTGGCGCCATCTGACGGCGTAGTTCGACGGGAAAATTAAAAAAAAGCAGAACGCCAGCTGCCCACCTTAATTAGAATTTTTCGAATTATATAACATTTTTTTTGGAGCTCGTTCGTTCGAGGAATAACATAAAATTGTTAATAACTGCACTAAAGCGCAAGCGAATTTTTTACTTGGTAGTGGTACAGTCAGCATCAAAAGTTGCTGACCACATTCAGATTTTTAATATCGCTGTACACCATAATAAAACGTAATAATACGGTGAACAGCGATTTTGAAAATCTGAATGTGGTCAGCAACTTTCGATGCTGACTGTACAGAGCTCCGCTTTATGATGTTATCTTCTATTCTATTTCATAATATTATGGCAAGCAAAGCCGATGTCGACTATTCTGCCAATAATGAAGATGAATTGGACAAGCAAGTATGTCTGATTTGTCTGTCATTGAAAATATTCTTTTGCTGATGAACAAATATTCGTAGACAAAAAAAAGGATTTCAACGAATTGAGGACCTCCTCCTTATTTCTAAGTCGACAAAAAAGTTACTTTAGCTTATTCTGTTTAAGCTGCTATGCAACTTTGAGACTTGTGCACTGAAAAAAAAGAATGATTGATTTTACTAAATTCCGCGTAAATTTTATCAAATCCGCGGGTTAATATAGGTCCTACACACGAAATTGTTGATTTTACCAAATAGAACTGGTTGATTATGTAACCCATACGTTTAGTAAATTTACACATTTCATTTTGTTTATTCAACTAAAAAGTTCTGTATATTTCACATCGATTATTTTCGATATTTTACGATAAGATTTAGTAAATGTCACATAACGTGTAATGTAAAATATGTGAAATTAATATTGCTACATTTACTCGTTTCATTTTGTATATTCAACTAAAAAGTCCTGTATATTTCACTTCCATTATTTTCGATCTTTTACGATGAGATTTAATAAATGTCACTAAACGTGTTAAGTAAAATGTGTGAAATTAATGTTGCTACATTTACTCATTTCATTTTGTATATTCAACTAAAAAGTCCTGTATATTTCACGTCGATTACTTTTGATCTTTTACGATGAGATTTAATAAATACCACTAAACGTGTTACGTAAACAATGTGAAATTGATTTCGCTACATTTATTAATGTCATTTTGTATATTCAACTAATCTAGTCCTGTATATTTCACGATGAGATTTAATGAATGTCAATAAATGTGTTATGTATAATATATGAAATTAATTTTGCTACATTTACTCATTTAATTTAGTATTTTCAGCTAATCGAGTCCTGCATATTTCACGTATATTACTTTCGTCCATTTAACGATGTTGATTTAACATGTTTAACTAATAGTGTTTGGTAAAACATGTGAAATTGGTTTCGCTACATTCACTAATTTCATTTTGTATATTCAACTAATCCAGTCCTGTATATTTCACGATGAGATTTAATGAATGTCAATAAATGCGTTATGTATAATATATGAAATTAATTTTGCTACATTTACTCATTTAATTTAGTATTTTCAGCTAATCGAGTCCTGCATATTTCACGTATATTACTTTCGTCCATTTAACGATGTTGATTTAATATGTTTAACTAAACGTGTTTGGTAAAACATGTGAAATTGGTTTCGCTACATTTACTAATTTCATTTTGTATATTCAACTAATCCAGTCCTGTATATTTCACGATGAAATTTAATGAATGTCACTAAATGTGTTATGTATAATATATGAAATTAATTTTGCTACATTTACTCATTTAATTTAGTATATTCAGCTAATCGAGTCCTGCATATTTCACGTATATTACTTTCGTCCATTTAACGATGTTGATTTAATATGTTTAACTAAAAGTGTTTGGTAAAAAATGTGAAATTAATTTCATACAATTTATTAGATATCTTCTTGTTGGTTTAGTATATTTTACTTAAAATATGCAAAACTAATTTTGTGATATTTACTCGTATGATTTCGTATATTACATTAAATAAGTATTGCATATTTTACGTAAGGTATTGTAATAAAATATGTAAAATTAGTATTGTAACATTTACTCATACCATTTCGTACATTTTAGGAGAGCACATTTCGTATACTTTACTTCACTTTTAGTAGTAAAATACACAAAATGCGCTCTCCTAAAATGTACGAACAGGATGTAGGTATATTCTATTAAACATGTTTCGCCATTATGCATGAAAGCTGTAAATTATTAGTTGACTGAAAATCTCTCGTAGCGTAATATACTGGGTGACTAGTGCGCATAACTTATAAGGATGTTCAGACCATCAAACTAATGGTCCGACTGAACGAACATCCTCAAAAATTATGCGCACTAATAAAGTCACCGTGTATACTTTGTCGCCAGAGACTTGTAGTCAGCTGCCTAATTTACAAATCAGTAAACTACCAATAAAAAATAAACGAAAGACAAAATCAAATATAAAAAGATCATGTTTAACAAAATATACCAAAAAGTACTCCAATTTTAACTGTTAAAAACACACATTTAAATGTTAAACAAATTAAATCTGAATGGTATGATAAAATGTTACAATAATTTTGTTCGGGTTATAACTAAAATAGTAAAAGAAAACAAAATATTAAATGAATAAAATTGAGTATATTATAACTGTTATCAAATTATTTTTACAATAAAACTTAAACAATTCACTTACAGGCGAGGTAAGAACTGAAATTTCACATGAAATAATCAACTAGTGTGTCACAAAACAAATGTGGCACAAAATAATTATTTAAAACGGCTTTCAGGTTCAAAATGAACACTTCCCATAGTGAACACCGGTTTCAAAAGGTAGGTACAACTCCCGAAAAAGTACTTTTTCCAAAATGCAACTTTCCCTTAATGTACACATTTCCCAAAATGTACATTCTTAATAGGAATAACTGACTGAACAGATTTTAAAGTACCAGGATCACATAAATATGGAGAAGGTTAACTTATTTTTATTTAAGTACTTTTTGTTCTAAGAATGTACATTTTGGGTAATTACATTTAGGGAAATGTACATTCCGGGAAAGGTGCATTTTGAGAAATGTACTTTTTGAGAAGTGGACATTTCAGGAAATGTACCTTTTGAAACCTGTGCAAATTATGGGAAGTGTACATTTTGAACCTGGAGGAAAAAAGGTATCAATTTGAACAGATGTTTCATTGGTCACAGTGCTTTCAATTAAAGAGCCCTTATTTGCAACAAGTCATACTGAATTGGGTATTTGACTTGAGAATGGTTTGTACGTTTTAAGGTTTAAAAGAGCAAAGGGATGGCAAAATTAACCCCTACGCGAAATTTTGGCTCAATTTGACGAATTTTACCATGATTTCTAAGATTTCAAATTTGGTAAAAAAAAAGAACAAATTTTTTTAATCGCAGAATGCTCTATTAAGCCTTAAAAGTATCCATTCTCAAGTCAGACATCCAATTGTGTGATACTGTTACTGATCGAGAAAAAATTAGCAACGCGTAACAAACGGTTTACTGGATGCGAATTTTTATTCTCGTCTAGTAACATGTGTTAGTAAATGGTTCATATTTATCTCTTGGAGCAGTTACCTAACACCGTTACTTAAAGAATATTTTTTAACCGACTTCTAAAAAAGGAGGTTACTCAATTCGACCGTATATTTGTTTTTTTATGTTTGTTCGCGCATAACTTCGTCGTTTATGAACCGATTTTGATGATTCCTTTTTTATTGGAAAGAAGATAGTTCTAAAGTGGTCCCATGATATGGAAAACAAGGTCTGATGATGGAAGACCTGAAAAATCGAGGGGAACTGACAATAACAATAAGTATTTTAACTAAAAAGGGTAAAATAAAAAACTTTTTAAGGGTAAAATAAAAAGTTTTTTATTCACGTTCAGATGATGAAGGAGATGAAGGAGAAGAATAAACTGAACCATTTACTAACAAGTGTTACTAGATGAGAATAAAAATTCGCATTGAGTCACACTGTTACTCGTTGCGAATTTTTTTCTCAACCAGTCAGTATGACACGATTCAGTGCGACTCGTTGCGAATAAAGGAAAAGAACAGCATTTACAATACAACATATTAACAATACTGCGATAGAAACCCAAAAAGAGTAAAAGGAAAACGTACACAGACCATAATAATATCTGTCAACATCAATAGATTATAATTTTAATTGAAATTTGCTTTAATCCAAAATAAGTTTTTTTTTCTTAATGTACATATTTATATTTAAATGTAGGCACTTAAAACTAAGGTTGCGGTAACCTCTTACAAAAGGCTCGTCTTAAAGGATGTCCAGAAGGGATCATCTTCAATCATGTGATTCTAAGGGTGGTTAGATATGCTGATACATTCTGCAATAAAAAGAAAGAATTATCCAACCACAATGTCCAGCATACCAACGCCATACAAAACCTAAATATTATATTACTTAACATCATTGCTAAGTTTACATCTAACGCAGTTACAATTCGGCTTTATATTATATCAATCTCAGATCAAAGAAATAGGCAGATAGAGCGCTCAGAACACGCGAGTGTGTCCACCAAAGCAAATACAAAATCAAAAACGAATATCAACTCGCGACAGTACCAAGCTACGCATCGTACCGAGCTACGCGTCGTTGTTGTTTGCCAAAATATGCCGTCTCGTGTCTTTAAACATTGTAAAAGTTTTTCTCAAAAACAAAGAAAACAATATGGAATGTAATTCGATTTGATTTTGTATTTGCTTTGGTGGCTCTCTAGTTACATGTACTTGATTCTACAGTATGTATCTCCATTACACATTATATGCGAATAAGTTGGTGCTATGATAAGGTCCTCAGGTTTTAAAAATATCCAAGCGTCAACCTCAACTGAGTTGAGCTCAAACGCTTGTAGGTGTTCATTAAATCCGTTACAGTTAATTTCTTTACACAGAAAATAAATATCCGTTCCTGAAGCCGTTACAAAAATAAAATTTATTTCAAAAAACTGGTACCTGTCTTCGTTGGAAATAATTAAAATAGCATGTTGCATATATTTGATACCATTGAAAGAAACCCAGTTAAATGTACCAGTTAATTCTACATCTTGAGGAATTAAAATATTTTCAATGTCATTAATATTAGAGGGAATAAAGTTTACCCGTGAACTTAGTTTTATTCTAGCTTCATCTCTTTTTACGGTATAAAGTCTATGAGCAAATGACAGTTGTTCTTTAATTAACAAAGTTAATGCTAAATTTTTTCTGGAGGTTATTATTGAAGCAGTGTTTTTTAATTGTTTATGTTTGGCTTCAAACCTCATGCACCAAATTAATCGTAAGGGACCAACTTGTTTAATAATGTCAGGGTAATGAACCATAAAATGGTGTTTAGGTTTTAAGGTGTCACGAAATAGCTTTACATAACCATCATGGTGTTCGGTGATTAAAGATTCAAGTAAAGCAATTGTACTGTAATCAAAATTCCTGCTAAAAAGTATGTCAATTATCTTAAGCAATGTAAGAAAAAATAACCATACTTTATCATCTTCTGGGATTAAATCTCCTATTAATAGAGAGAAAATGTGTACAAACAACATCATTTCAGAAGCTGACATATTAAATTTGTTCTTTAATAAATGTTCCCGTTTTATTTTTGTACATTTGTCATTTAACTCATTTCCTTTATAGTCAAATAGTCGTAGCCGGTCATTGAGAGTATCTAAATTGAAAAGTTTTATGGTTTCCGTATAATACAAAATAATATGAGCAAGGTCATAATGACAAACACCTTCAAATATGTCATGCATTATATCAACACATAAATTGTCTACCACGTGATAAGTATTAATGTTGTTAAATATACAAGATTCATTAATACCTGTCACTGATACATCATTAGTTTCAACATCACAGGAATAATTTTCTCGATTTCTTAGAAAGTTGTCATCTTGTTTAGATTGTTTTTTCATTATAGTTTTATCGGCCTTACAAATTCGACAGTAATAGTTACTTGAAAATGATTTTGTGAATCCTAGTACAGTATTAAGGCCCAAATTATCACCGATGACCATTGCAAGTATAAAATATACCCTGAAGTTACCTTCCGATGTTGCTATATCAATGCCATTTTCCTCTAAACACTTAATTTCTTCAATAAGCTCGTGAAAAGTAGCCGCGTTTCCGTAAGTTTTACTACACGACGACTTATGCAACATAGCAACAAATATATTTTCTAAAAGTGATAAGTATTCACTTCCCATAGTTGGAAATTGGAAATATGTGGCAGAAATAGAATGAACCCCAGCATGACTTCCCAATGGATTGTTACATTCAAAATCGTCATTGTACAAAAAGTACGGTACGCATAAGTACCCTTCTTTTCCAGATGTTTTATGTTTCCAAACCTTGCCTTGAGTATAATTTGATATTGAATTAGGTTCAGCACCGTTATATGTTCTTAAAACAGAAATAAAACCGGGTAATTCGAAAATTTTCTTAAATATTAATTTTAAAGGTACTCTAGCTCCATACTCGGAATTTGGTCTTATTGAAGAAGAATTGGCAGTATTTGAAAATGTACCTTCAGCAATAAGAAACTTTTTAGGAGGTATATAAATGCCAAGTTCAGAAAAATGATTCATTACTTGATACTCTGTGGATAAATTTTCAAAAGGTTGCGATATTGTTTTAATTACTTTTTTTAATTTTTCGACATTTGTTTCTGAAGCACTAGATAAAAGATCAGTTAACATATTACTAATAACATCAGTTATATGCTCTGATATATTATTAATTATTTCGTTGGCACATTTTCGATTAATGTTAGGATTACTGTATAAAGACAAAGCGAAAGTGGCTGTTGAGATATTAAAAATTTCATCTTTCTGGGGATCTTGGTTACTTTCAGGTTCAAAAACAAAAGGGCGTTCATCATTATCACTATTACAGTCCAAGTTGAAAATTATTTGTTGGCTACTTGATGTACTCGGTTCTTGAATAATATTGTTGTTTCTACAGTTTGACAGGCATATTTCGGAAGGTAGATTCAGATTATGAGCATTGGTCAGATGACGACGAAACGAACGTATATTTGAAAATATTCTGGTACAATTAAACTGTCTACAGCAATAAGTGGAGTTAGGTCGCAAGTCATGGCTAAATTTCAAGTGTAAGAAAAATGATTTATAGTCGTTTAACACAGACGAACACATAAAACAAATAAACATGTTTAGTTAGATGGAATCAAATTAGACTTTTTTTATCACCAAATCCTTAAAAATGTCTTGATTATGCACAAAATAAAATATTTGGCACAAAATAGAAATTTCAATCTAAAAAGGTTTTAAGACAGATCCGCCATAAAGCAAGCTACACTTGAAATTTTTTTATCAGATTTGCAATCAATTCCGTAAAAATATTTTTGTATAAAGGTCCACACGTTAACACACTCTGTCGGGTACTCTAAATTGAAAACATGGAAAATTTTAAAGCATACATCTACTGCTTTTAGTAGGGTGTCGATCTTATAAATGACTGATTCATAATGGACATAGTAATCGGTTATTTCTTCTATCGATGACCCTACCACGACTATCAGTGGTTGGCAAGTAAGTCCTTTGGCCAAGTGCTCATCCTGACGCAGCTTGATCTTTGTTACTATTTCGCTCTGATTCTGTAATAGAAGAAACAAGGTTGAACAAATACAAATATACAAGATGTCCTGGGTCTTAAATACTGAACCCATTGCCTGTAAACTAATATCACAAGTCTTCATTGGGTTGAGTTCTTAAGACTTGCTGATTTCCTCAAGATGTCTTCCTTCTCTACCACAGGTAAATACTTTGTATTAATTATTTGCGCACTTTATTTACTTACCGCGACATGTAAAATGAAAGCCTTTTCTGATTCAGCAATGCTTGGTTTATAATATTTTTTCTTATTTTCTTCGGTTTTAACTGGAATTTTAATGGTGGGTGGCATCTTCGAACTCATCAGTTTAAGGTAAACATAATCTCTCACATCTGAAAGGAGTTAAAAATTATTACAAAGCTAAGCCTGTAATAAATGAGGACTGTCTATTATCTTTATTTAATATAATGAAAATAATTTAGCACCTACTGACCTGGTGTGGTACTATCGTCGTTCAAAGTTTTCAGATTATCCACGCAACTTTTTATTGTACTGTAAATTGGCAATGCTTTTTCCATGAATATTGGCCACTTTTTGAACAATTCTAGGTCATGGTTTGGGTACATGAAATCAAAATCTAATTCAACCTAAAAAAATAAAAAATAAAATTGAATGATTACCTACGCATAATTTTTTGTCCTAAACATAACCTTTACTGTTAAATGGCATAAATATCAATTAGCATAATATTTATTATTAAAAATTCTAAAAGCATAATATAATAAGGCCGAATTTTGACAAGCATAAGTATCGAATGGCATATTTGCAAAAAACTGAAATATTTAAAAAAATATATGAAATATTTAATAATAAATTATACGAACAAGTTTGTAGCCCAAGCTTGCTTTGATTGAAGGCCACTCATTAAATAAGTCTTGGATGGTTTTGTCTTTTCCAGATAAATCTTCTTTTCGCAATGTCCTTGTTAGTTTCCACTTCTCCACAACATCTACCCAAGGCTCTTTATTAAATTTCAACCATAGCTTCATATTATTAAGATCTTCAAGTGATACATTTTGGGACTCTTAAACAAATAACATTCTATGTCCATTGAAATTGAACTCGTAAAACTGAATGTGAGACGTTAAGATAAGAACTCACAAAGCAGATTGTTTAGTTGAGTTCCACCGCGGTCGCCCGCCAACCGATGATCGCATAGCGCGAGGGCGCAACTCGCCGAGGTGGAGCGCCGAGGCTGCGGATGACCGCGGTCCGAGCGATTCTACTGGTTGCCCGTTCGGAGCGGCATGGCACATCGCGTCCACTTCGCATTTGATCCACTTGCTTCAGTTCGGGAAACGTCCATTTCGCATTTGGTCCATTTCGCAGATTGTCATTTCCCATTTGATAATATTTCACATAAATATGGGAAAAGGTAAATAATGTTTTTTGTTATTTTTTTTCATATTCTACAAATGTCAGATTTTTTTTTTACTACGACGACGTACTAAGAAGAAAAATAATTATTTATAAAATGATTGAAAATATAGAGCCTTTCTGCGAAATGGACCAACTGCGAAAGAAACGTGTTTTCGGAAAGTGGACTTAATGCGACTAAACGATTTTACATACAAGCAAAATGATTTTCAAACCCGACAGTGCAAAGTTGAAATGTTGAATAATATACCTTCATGAGTTTCAGTTATGGTAATGGTGGATGTTTCGTGTTTCTTTATGAGTCCTGATTTTCGTAAAATCCTTCTTTGGTTATGGTACCGGTCTACCAATTTCCCTCTTGCTGGAATATATGACTTCCCATATTTTCTACTAGGTACATAATATGCATCCTGAAAAATTGTTTGTAATGTAGTAAATTCCAATTTGTTTTTTTTTTCAGATATTACCCATTACTTGATATTGCAATGGACCAAAATTGCTGATAGGCAGCACAGCAATTTTAATAGGGTAGTTTTCAAATTTTTGAAAACCGCTTATATTTAAAGATTGGGACGTGTTCGTCCCAATCTTTAATCCAACAGAAAAATAAATTAATTAATGTATGTATTTTTCTCCATGAAACCGATGAATAAAATAAACGGTTTGTAAAAATTTGGAAAATACCCTATTGCCGGTGTAAGCGCTCCTTGCAACAATCTGGTTATTGATCTGGAACACTGAAGGAAAAACTGAAACATTTAAGAACATTATTTTAAATAACGTTTTCGAGCCCTGGCGACGAGTTGCAAATGGGAAGAGTGCGCAGAATTCGAGAAAATTCAAGACTATACATGGTACGCTATCTACATATATACTATAAAACTACTGTTACTATATTACCATAACACTACTATAGTAGTACCAATATACTAGTATCTAATCTACCATACCAAAATATTTTTGCAATAAAAATATAACCTTCGACTCGAATGGGAAAAATTTAACAATTTGACTGGACATGTCCTCATAATTTTTTGCATCCATCGAACCCTTCTTTTTTATGAAGTACTCTATAATACATTTTGATAAATTGTTTCTTATAGTTGTATCATCAATCTTCTTGTTTATATACTGAAGGCATATTTGTCCGATACTAGTGGTCTTCAGAATTTCTTTTAAATTAAAAGACTAATGGGAGAAAAAAAATAGGACTTATGTACACAGAAATGGTAAAAATAGTCAGTGTTATTACAATTATTTTTAAACAATGCTGTTTTTTGACAATATTGTTTGAAAGAGACAACATCACATTTAAACAGGTATCTAAGTTAAAGTGTTTAAAAATCATTTGTAATAACACTAAGTAAATTAAATAAAAAACAATAAAACTATCAATTGGAAAAATATGGATAAAAAAAGATATGAAATCAAAGTTAATTTCACTACAGACATGGACGATTCCATCTCTATTTTACCAAGAATAGACAGTTATTTTATTGTTATTCCTGTACAACTGTTTTTTTGCACAAATCTGACACCATTCGTACACTATTGAAGAATAGAATGTTTATTTTCTATATTTTTTACATTACCATGCTTAAAACGCTAAAATTATTTCTACGTTCTGTCATTTTGTCTTTTCTTCCGTCGACAAAACCCCTTTCTGCGGCGCCATGCTACGCCTGCAGCAGGGAAATCCTTCTAGCATTATTGCCATTTGTAGCAGGAACAACATAGGGCGGGCTTTTTAATCAATAACTTATACGAGTATTTTGTAGTAGGTATTTATGGTATCGGTTATTAACAAGGCAATTTCAAAATAAAGGTTGGAGTGTAGCCTTAGGGGCGCTATGGCGCGGGACTTAGAAAATTTTTCGAAAAAAATTTTTTTTTCGATTTGGTACCATACGCTTATAGGCACCATGAGCCGTGCAGAAAACAAAAAAAAAATTTTGGGTTAAAAAAATTTTTGGGACAGAAAATTTCTCCTTACTTTTCACCTTGAGTACGGTTAGGGGCAAACACTTTTAAAAATAATAATTGTTATGATGTTGGGCTCAACTTTAGAAACGTGCTACCCGAATTTGAGTATTCTGATGCATGGGGGGTGTAGAGAGGGGTTTATATAACTCCCCCCAAGCATTTTTTTTTGCCAGAAATTTCAAAAATTTTCTTTGAGAATTTTTTTCATAAAAACGACTTGGGGCACCCCGACACGGACAGGTTAGGTTAGAAGGGGATGGCGGGGTCTGAAAGACCCCGCCATCCCCTTCGTGGTTATTTATTTTTAAACCACCCAGAAGTAGGAGCACCGCGAAGCGGTGCTCCGTCGACGTTTGTATGATCCTACCGTAACAGGGATATTAATTGTAGCTATTATAACCGTACTCAAGGTGAAAAGTAAGGAGAAATTTTCTGTCCCAAAAATTTTTTTAACCCAAAAATTTTTTTTTTGTTTTCTGCACGGCTCATGGTGCCTATAAGCGTATGGTACCAAATCGAAAAAAAAATTTTTTTCGAAAAATTTTCTAAGTGTTTGCCCCTAACCGTACTCAAGGTGAAAAGTAAAGAGAAAAGTAAAGAGAAATTTTCTAAGTCCCAAAAAATTTTTTAACCCAAAAATTTTTTTTTTGTTTTCTGCACGGCTCATGGTGCCTATAAGCGTATGGTACCAAATCGAAAAAAAAAATTAAGTCCCAAAAATTTTCTAAGTCCCAAAAATTTTTTTAACCAAAAAAATTTTTTTTTCGTTTTCTTTGCTTCTCATAGCGCCCCTAAGGATATACTCCAACTCCTAAAAATCCGCCCCTAAGGCTACCCACTGACCAAAATAAAGTGTAAAAAACTAACCTCTTCGTTCGAAGTAGCACAAGAACAGCCACTAGCCGCAGAACTATAATCGCTGCCCACATGCCCCATAGAATCCTTATCTGATTCTATTGATTCTGTGTCTAAAGAACATGTTCTCTGTAAAAATTAAGATAAGGTAAGCACATAACTTCATTTGTACCTATGTTCCTTATTATTTTATTAATGTGAAAAAACAATTTCAAGTTGACTCCAGCTAGATCAGTGCTCATACTATTACGAGCATTTGATCTGAGATACATACACAAAATCTTTAAAATAATAATCTTTACTAATATTATTAAGCTGAAGAGTTTGATTGCTTCTATGTTTGAACGCGCTAATCTCAGGAACTACTGGTTCGAATTGAAAAATTATTTGTGTTGGATAGTCCATTATTTGAGGAACGCTACATACAACCGTGGGACATTTTCAAATTAATGCGAGTGAAACCACGGCGAAAAGCTAGTAATATATATGTAGTTTATTTACTTCTTTTTTTTCTCAAGTACAAAACCAAAATAATATGAACAAATCAATCAATTTTAAAACAAGCAAAGCCTGTGCTTGAGATTACCGAGCCTAAAGGCTCTTTTGCTACATTCTGGAAAGTTGGTACAATAATAGGTATATTTATGTACTTCAAAATACTCACCAGGGATTTATTTTCATTTTTAAATTGAGCTAATCCAGCCTTGAATTTAATTCTATCCTTTATTCTTGATTTTGGAATCAGCTCATTTATTTCAGTATCAGAAATATTTTCTATGCAAAATACATCCAAGTCATATTCTAAAAAGAGAAGAAAACAATAATCTAGTTATTTCCCAGCTTGACATCAGAAAATTTTGTATTTGGTGGCAGGGCAGGGCCCTGTTTAATAAATGTTACAATCCTACAATGTTGTTGAATAGTACTACAAGTTCTGTTTAATAAACACAACAAAATAGTGAGAATTTTGCACATAAAAATCTTAAAAATATTTTATATTACAAATGCTATTTAGGTAAGTTGTATTATTTACTAAACAGAAACTTGCAGATTTGTAGCTTGTATACAATTACAATTAGTAGCATTTATTAAACAGGGCCCAGGGAGTGATATTAAAATTTGGAATACATTTATTTAAAGTATCTACCTAGATAAATTACATATTAATATTTATACACTACCAAGTAATATGCGGTGTGTAGTTAAATACTTTAGATACAAAAAAACTACAATATTTTGTGGTTATCAGTAGGAGTGGGTTATCTTTATTCCGGAAAGTGAATTGATTCACTTATTCCGACTCCAATTCCGGTTCACCTTAGTTATTCCTTTGGCACCGGCATTAATTTGGTCATTCTGGTTCTGCGGTTTGACCAGAAAATTTTATTCATTCGGTTCGTTGGCTCATTTGGCACATTTTGAATTGAACAGTTTACAGACTTTATTTATATGAATTTATACTTTAGTAACAAAGTAACAATTTTTGTTTTGCTAACTACACATTCATAGCTAGAAAGTTTAATAAACTATCTTGTTTTCAATAAAAAAAAAACTTGTTTTCCTTCGGATCAGTAGGTACCTCCGGAGTTACTCACCGCTAGTTATCAGACAGATATTCGCTAACTAGGATGTCATATTAAAGGCTCAAGGTCAAGGACTATCTAACGAGCTATGTTTGGAGTTATTGCGCGTTGAAATCAGAAATAAGGAGATCTGCAGGTTACCAACTTAGCTTGAGTGGCAATAGGCAAGGCACATAGAATGACTTACTTTACGATAAGACTGACCTGTTAGGACGAAGGTACGGATCATTCTCATGTCGACAGAAACGCAACTCGTCAGATTCGCAACTCGTCAGAAAACGCATGTAGACAGAATCGCAACTCGTCAGGACTGCATCTCGTCAAAAACGCAACTCGTCAGATACCTATTCTACCATTCTATGTTGATACTGATAGGTAATAAGTAGGAACTTAAAACTTACCTTGAAATACAGCTTGTGTGTCTTTTGAGACGCCCCAGGAATCGAGGAGTGCTATGGCGAAGTTGGAGCATAATGTAAATTCCACCGTACTTTGTGACGTCGAGTCCATTTTCACTCACTATGAACTACTACTAATTAACCTAGGTTATTAGTGTTCTGTGAGCAGAGCGAGTATAATTCATAGATAACTTTACTATGAATTATTTAAATAAATACCACGCACGCACATGCACGTCATAATATCCAAGCGCCGAGCGACCAAAAGAAAGAATTGAAGAACAGAACAGTGTTGCCAACGAGATATTTTGAATTCCGTGCAAGTTGGAATTTTTCCGCCAAAAATATTATATTATTTAAGTTTTTTTTACGATTACTTCATCGGGTAAATCGCACGAGTAACATGCCTTGGCATTTATTTCAGTCCAAAATGTATTTAGAAATGTTAATGGCCATATTTTCTGTACTTTATTTTAATTATTTAGATTTTACCTTATTTCTGTAGATGCTCGGAACAAATGAGAGAGAAGCATGTTTTCGTGTCCGCATAAAAGGTTTTTTTTTATTTTCATGATAGTTATTAAAAATCTTAAAATCAGAAGTTTGTCTAATGGCTGGCGGTAGCTTCTTGGCATAATTATGAGTTTTATACGAAACGCTCAAGGGTGTCAGCGCGACACCCTTTCTTATCTTGTTCAGTAGTGTCAAAATATCATAAAAATGAAAAAAGAACTTATGCGGACGGGAAAACACGGTACACCATCCAAAATCTACAGAAATACTACTTGTCACGCTAAAACGTCCGGACATGATATTTATATGATCAGTAGGTACGCAATTATGTCTAAAAATCGGCCAAGCAAGTGCGATTCGGACTTGTGCACAAAGGGTTTCGTACCAATCGTTATTCATATCGATCAAAAACGGCTAAAAAACACGTTTAATGTATGGAAACCACCCTTATATATTTATTTAAATTCTGTTTTTAGAATTTGTTGTAGCAGCAACAGAAATACATAATCTGCAAAAATTTCAACTGTCTAGCTATCATACAGCAGCCTATGATACAGCCTGGTGATAGACAGACAGACAGTGAAGTCATAGCAATAGGGTCCCGTTTTTACCCTTTAGGTACGGAACGAACGAACGGAAAAAAGGGCGGAGAGGTTTTAATCTGGCAACTCTAAGCCGTGTCGAGTCGAGAACGGAACACGAATATGGTGGAACAAAATGTATGACGTCACGTCAAGTAACATTAAAGTTTAGTAACATCTCAAAGATGTTTCGTAAAATCAACATTTTAATTATGTAACATAGGTATAGATCAAAACAAAGAGGTAAATCGTTACTTTTTTAATATTTAATCTTACTAATATTATAATTATGCGAAAGTTTGTGAAGATGTTTAGATGTTTGTGACTCAATCACACAGCTTGGCAAAAAACAGTAGAAAACCGGAAGTCGCCACTGTGCTCTCGCTACCAGCACTTTGAATGATTTTATTTTATTATTTTTCACTTATTACGTTAGTTTTATGGCACAATAATAAATCTAACAAACTTGCGTTCTTTGTTTACATCAAATATCAAAGATTTTAAACGTTATCAACAAACAAAAAGATTAGTTCCGTTTCAATCCGTTCTGGCCAAGCTGTAAACGGCTTAATGGATTTGGATGAAATTTCGCGATTCTGAAACATAACTCCGACAAACGCTTCTCCGCTTAACGATTCGCCGACACAACGATTCATTCCTGGACGGTTCGACGACAGAAACTTTCCTCGACGAACGTTTCGCCGACAGAACGATTGAGTCATGAGTATTGTGTTTCATGAAGTATTGAAATGAAGCCATTTAGACGAAGCCCCGCTGCGCGGGGCTTCTATTTCTGTGTTCAGGGTTTAAAGGAACCTAACTAACCGAAACTAAATCCGACATCAAGGGCACCCCGTGCTCTTATGTCGGATTTAGTTACTAGTATTATAATGTCAAACCATGTCTTTGTCGACGAATCGTTCTACGGTGAAAGTTTTTGTCGTCAAACCGTCGAGGCCAATCGCGCTATTTTTTTTCAACGAAATCGCAACTGAACCGCTACCATAACAAAACTTTTTGACCGTTTCGTATCGCGCTAAAATTTTGACAGCAAGTTGAGACGCAACGCGATCGTAGCTGGAACGTAACCGCTGTCAAACGTAAAGTTGATAGGACGCTACTTTTTTATGATCGTTACTGCATCGTTGGAGTGTTTTGTCTTTGTTGTGAAGTGATTCTACACTACATCCTACTGATATGATATTATCTTATTATGAATTTATCTATCTAACTTTGGTTAGCGTTTGAACTTATAACGCAATACCAAAATCAGAAAAAACTGAATCGTAACGTAACCACTGTTGCAATCGAACCATAACGTTATCGTATACGTTTGCAGACGTTTCAAATTAGCGCGATTGGCCTCCAGGAATGAATCGTTGTGTCGGCGAATCGTTAAGCGGAGAAACGTTTGTTGGAGTTATGTTTCAGAGTGAATTTCGCACACATATAGAATATGATCTGGATTAACAGGATACTTTTTATATCTGAAAAAATATTGGTCCCCGTGAGAACCATAAAAATCGTAATAGTAAAGAGATTTGGTATGGGGATATCTTTCATGCCGAATTAACGTTTAGGTATATTAAATCTCGGAATATGTGCAAATATCCAACCCCACGCGTACGAAGTCGCGGATGCCTGCTAGTACCTACAGCTTGGCAAAAAACTGTAGAAAACCGGAAGTCGCCACTGTCTTCGCGCTACCAGCACTTTGAGTGATTTTATTTTATTTTACTTCACTTATTTCGTTAGTTTTATGGCACAATAATAAATCTAACAAACCTGCGGTCTTTGTTTACATCAAATATCAAAGATATTAAAACGTTTGTCAGAAATAAAAAGATTAGTTCCGTTTCAATCCGTTCTGGCCAAGCTGTAATACCTTTAATAAAATATCGAAAGTCCGTTTGTTTGTACGCCTTCACATCTTATCTACTAAACCGATCATGATTCATAACTTTATAAGCTGTGAGTGGTATCTATAAGTATTTAGAGCAATTTTCGTGTCTCTTCTTTTTTACCCGATTACGGCGAAGCAAAAAACGAAAATATAGGTACCTACCTATATTATGATTTTGACCGGTATGATTGTGTGTCATGTTCCTCTGTTCCCTTAGGCGACGGTTACACGTAAGGTATTTACTGTGATCCGTCAGTATAGTAGGTATTTATTGATGGATTTCAGTTTTTACTGATGGATTAATACACCAGCCTACACGTTCAATATTTATTACGTCAGTATTGTGTTCGGTCTCCTGCAGTTTAAACGTCTAAAATGTCAACAGAGCTGAAAATTAAAGGTTGCGTGGCTATTATTTTAGCACTTAGTTTAAATAAAAAGGTCAAGCGAAAGCGATGGGAAAGAATTGGTTACAAGAAAGGGAAAGGTACCTACACACATTTGAATTTAATGGCAGAAATTAAATTACATGGTGAAATGAATGATTACGAGAATTATTTTCGAATGCCTGAACCCTGCTTTGAAGAACTTCTGACAATAGTAACACCTTTTTTAACCAAACAAGATACCGTGATGAGAAAATCTATTACCCCGAGAGAAAAATTAGCGTTAACTTTGCATTACCTACCTGGCAACGGGACGGAACTTTAAAGTTTTCGGCTATAATGTCACCGGCTTCAATATGCCAGGCAGTCATGGATACTTGTATTTTTTTGAGTTCCTTCCGGTAATTTGAGCGTAAAATGATAATTTTTTTCTTGACATCATCAATCGTGGCATCACTTTTCATTTTTTTGTAAATTTCCAGTAATTTTTGTAGTGCTTCTCCTTTTTTTTATTAAATTTTTGTAATCTTTTGAAGAACTATCCCATATCTCTGGCAATACTTCTAAATTTAGGATAAATGCTTTATAACTTCCTGATCTTTAGAAAGTTTCGAGAGGGTGCGGGGCGGCGACAACGACGGTGCGTCTGTCGCCGCCACAAGATCCAAAAAGTCGTCCTCCTCCATTGCTAGCGTAACGCGTACCTACTGACGTGATAAAAATATTGACGGAGGCTACACGATCAATATTTTATCATAATCCGACGGATCATCAATACAGAATCAAGAAATCTAGAAATCCATGAATAAATAATGACATAGGTACATCAATACATTAGGTTACTTACACGTTAATTAAATACCACGATACGTCATTATTTACTGATGGATCACAGTAAATACCTTACGTGTAATCGTCGCCTTAAATTCCTTAACTTCTAAGCTACTTGTTTAAAGGTAATTTGACAAATGAGGTAACGTTAAAAGCGTCTTATTTGTCTTCTAGTTATAGGATACTAGCGGCCGCCCGCGACTTTGTACGCGTGGGGTTAGTTATTTGCTTAAATACATTCCAGGATTTAATGTACTTAAAACGTTAATTCGCTACAAAAGATATCCCCATACCAAATTATTGATTGCATCATAATTAGGCAACGACGATATAATACTAGACTCCTAATAACAGGCGACCGATGTCTGTCAACACATTAGGCAAAAAAGTCTTATATTAATCCTGTGAGCCGTAAACATACGTTGAGACAGAACAGACCATGAGTTAGCCAATCACAATGCAGTACCCCGTCCCCCTCGCTTACGTAGTACCTCAGCGAGTTGACAGAATAATTTTTGTTCCTTAGATCGTGCATGCGGAGTCTAGTATTATATCGTCGTTGTAATTAGGTATAATTATCAATCATGTAAGATTTACAATTACTTCTTAGCAACAATTGTTCAGTCTGATGAGCACTCTCTGTTGATGTAGGTATAAAAATATTGAAGATCTGGAACACCTGATGTGGAACTCCCAGAGCCCAGCTACACTATAGCATATACCTACTTACAGGAAGGAATGACGTCTAGCACGAGTTGTTTATCCTGATGACCCAATATGACCACATTCTGTTGTTTTTAGGTTAGGATTTGCCGTCATAGGAAATAATGAAACCAACGTGCATAAACTATAGTTTGTTTTTTAATCTCGTAGACCACATTGACATCCCCGCCTGTCCACATTGACAAATGATAACATCAAAACTGACGTAAATACTATTGAAATTTATGTCAGTTTGCCATTTGCACCTGTCAATTCAGTCTACGAGATTAAAAAACAGACTTTAATTAATAATGCTTGTTAATCTAAAATATGAATATTAACCTGACTATGGTCTAAATCATCTTTTTTTTTACTTTGTTAATTCCTTGAAACCAACTGCCCCTAAGTTGATGCTAAGACTTGATGATTGCCAATATAGGTACAGACGCCAGCACATCAAGCTACCACAATCTGTCAGATTTCTTTAATAGAATTTCAACCTTATCACAAGAGTAGAAGGTTAATATTTGATTGGTATAATCTGACAGATTCGGGTAGGTTGACCTGCTGGCGTCTGTACATACATTCTAACTCAATTGATTTATTTATGAAAATAACACAGCTGTTCAAGAATAAGTAGGTACTTACCTACGTTCTCTAAAGTACTTAGGTACATAAAAAATACCTAAACAACCTAAAAACAATAGGTATCAAACCTAGTTAGATAGTTGCTATACTTACCTCTAGAAAGTCTAATTCAATTCTTGTCAAAAGTAAACACTATATAATTTACCAACTTACATCCTGTTGAATGAAACGGGGAAAATAAACAAAACACTTTGTTACAATAGAATGGTTTAATCCTCATCATTTTCATCTTATTCTTTTACAACGTCATCCAGAAATTCTGCTGGAGCAGATAAAATAATGGCGGGGTTCCGAGCCCATAAAAGGTACCACACTACCGTCACCATGTGAGTGCAATATCCAATGATTCATTGACCGGCCAAACAATTTCAATTATCCTGGTTCTGCCAAATACATTAACTTCTTTTAAAATATAGACTTAATAAATTGCTTTTTTGACATAATCCTAGACTTAATTTTTCCACTTATTAGTGTTTTAATTACAACTTGGTCTGAAGTAGAAACTCCACAGGCATCATCGCCACGCTCATTATTTATTTCAGCATGCTTGCAACTTATCGATATCATGATGATGATATCTATGAAAGAAAACATTGAATTAATATCAGTTATTTTATTTTGTGTATATATTAATAAAAGATATTAAAGAAAGACATCACTACATTCAGGGCCAAAAAAAACCTATTATTATTCTCATGATTATTATTATGTACTTTTTTTTTGTGTTTCAAAGTATTACAGCATGGATCAATCACTGACTGGTATGATCATTTTAACCAGAAGAAATATGATAATAAACAATAAAGAAACATAAATACCTGACGTGGTGCAATTCTTGTTTGTATAACAGCATAAATCTGTCTTTGCTCTTCTGAAGGACTGTCAATAACAAGAGCAAGGATCGTGAACCGGAAGCTTGAGCTTGTTGCAGCTTGTTGTTAATTGCTGGTATATGCTTCTCATGAGGAGTTCATTACAAGGTTCACAATTTGCAACGGTTTATGGTATGGTAAGCAAAGGTCGTCAGATGAGGAAGATATTGGGGTCTTCGGGCGGTAAATAGGGCCGTAATAAGAAGAAATCCATACAAAATAGCACAGTACAACACAACAGGACGCAAGCGCAACAAAACAACAACAGCGAAGGATTGCGCCGATCAGTGTTGCCAACAGATAAACAATCTCTCCACCAGATTAAACTTCTAAAACCACCAGAAAACCACTAACAAAAATCGGCTCTACTCCAAAAACTTGTAAAAATCGCTTTATTTTCCACTAAACATTTTTTTCCGAAAGTAAACAGAAACTATATTTAATTATGTAATTAAAATGTTAATTTTCATTACGGAACAAAATATTTAAGTAAAAAGACGTTAAAATGAGGAACACAAAAATTAATTACAACAATAACTACAAAAATAAAGTGATATTCTAAAATTCGTTTTCATCAATTGAATTTTTGTCTACCCCATCGTCTATTTCACATATTATATGATTCTTCGGTCCCGATTTGTTTTGTAACTTTATTGCAATTTCATAATCTTTGCAGCATTTTCCTTCCAATCTTAAAACAAAGCGTATTCTTAAATAAAAATAAAATTCTCCTGACAATTAAATGAAGTAAAAATACATAATTATTTCGTAACGTTTTAGTAGCTTAGTGGTTGAGTGATAGCATTTTAGTTATTGAAAGTAAATTCTACTAAACCACTAGAAAAAACCACCAGCCACTAAAAGCAATATTTCGCCACTAAAGGGTCGAAACCACCAGTTTTAGTGGAAAATCCACTAAGTTGGCAATACTGGCGCCGATGCAAATCACAGAACTGTCAAATGTCAAAAATCCGTTTCACTTGCGCACACTCAATGAAACACTGCATAATTAATTTAATTTAATTATTGTTTTATTTTAAAATAATTTATTTTATCCAATGATTAATAAAGAAAAACTTACTGGTAAACTTAAACGTACAATATGCATAAAACTCAGAAACAGAGTAAAAAAAGTCAAGCAGCAAAGTTTAAAATGGAACGTTGTAAAAAAGGACGATTTGAATGCGTGCGTGAAATTAAGGTGATTGCTTCGATGTAGCCCGCGAAATTCAATTTTTTTTACGTTTTTTGCAATTTGCAGGCCAGTGACATGTTATAACTTTATAAATATATGTGTTGCGGTAATAACAAGTATAATTTTAAATATAAAAATTATCAAAAAATTCGCACCATCAGCTCTCACATAGAAAAGGTGCATCGTAGTTAGATTTCGGAGATTTTAACATGATGCACCTTTTCTATGTGAGAGCTGATGGAGCGAGTTTTTTGATATTTTTTATATTTAAAATTATACTTGTTATTACCGCAACTCATATATTTATAAAGCTACAACATGTCACTGGCCTGCAAATTGCAAAAAACGTAAAAAAAATTGAATTTCGCGGGCTGGTTGGAGCATCCCCCTTAACAGAAATAAATGTTAAAAAATCTTTTTATCCTGCGTTTCTTTTAATAATGTGATAGGCGTAATCAATATACAATTCAATAAGCTATATTTTAAGATTTATTTCATTTGTATACTTAGTCAGGTCAAAAATAAGCATCCTCTATATTATAGAGTATTTTGATCACAGTATGAAATAGGATCATTTTTGGCATTATGTAATATTTATCGTTGATTTATCGTTTTTCTGTTCAAAATGTATAGGAAAAGTTTTTGGCGATTGCTGTCATTTCTAGTACTCATACCTTAAATGGTCCCATAGAGTCTTTTGATCCTCACATGAAATAGGACAGATTGGCATTTTTTCGTATTTAGATTTTTTTTTTTGGTGACTGTAAACTTTTCCGAAATCTGTGAATGCAGTTCAGAATATCTTAAAAAGTTATGGATGGTCTTATAGGAACAATGTCCTGTAACTATACCTAGGTACATAAAGTATGAATGAACTATGTTATCAAAGCAAAATTATCTCATTATATGCTGTTGTATCTATTCGGTATGCTTGTAGTATTTGCCAAATACAACTAGGATAAAGTATGAATGAACTATGATAAGTTATCAAAGCAAAATTATCTCATTAAATGCTGTTGTATTTATTCGGTATGCTTGTAGTACTTGCCAAATACAACTAGGATAAATTATGAATGAACTATGATAACAAAGCAAAATTATCTCATTAAATGCTGTTGTATTCGGTATGTTTGTAGTATTTGCCGAATACAACTTTGATTTGTACAAAAGAGTGAATATGCACACATTAATTTGTAGGTATTCGGCAAATACTAAAACATACACACATAACAGTTCATAGTGAACAAATTGCCGTTAGTTGTCGGAACACGCTAAAATATATAATGTAGAAGCTAAAACTCATGGAAACCACGCTATGTGCCTACAATAGCGAGTCATGTCACGGGCTAATGTTTAACCTTAAACAAAAGTTCTTTGTAAATTTTATTGACAAGCTTGTATAAAATGTACGTATTTATTTCTTATCTCATATTTTGATTCAATAAAAATCAATCTTCCAGTTTGTTAGTTTTTACAAACAACTAGTACCTATTTGTAGATTAGCAAGCGTCACCTGTCGGGAAGAACTGACTTCGAAACTCGTACTGTTGTTTAAACAAAACTTCTTTGTTGATTTTATTGACAAGCTTGTGTAAAATGTACATATTTGTTATGTCAATTATATTAAATATATCTCATGATTTGTGTCAAGTAAAATCAATTTCCCACTTTGTTAGTTTTTACGAACAACTTTAGTAGAGTAGCAAGCGACACCTATCGGATATCTGGAGAACTGTGTTGCGAAACTCGTACTGTTGTTTAAACAAAAGTTTTTGTAGATTTTATTTACAAGCTTGCGTAAAATCAGCATATTTCTAATGTCAATTATATGAAATGTAACTCATAATTTGTGTTTAGTAAAATCAATTTTCCACTTTGTTAGTTTTTACGAACAACTTTAGTAGAGTAGCAAGCGACACCTATCGGATATCTGAAGAACTGTTTTGCTAAACTTGTACTGTTGTTTAAACAGAAGTTCTTTGTTGATTTTATTGACAAGCTTGCGTAAAATTAGCATATTTCTAATGTCAATTATATGAAATGCATATCATAACTTGTGTCAAGTAAAATCAATTTTCCACTTTGTTAGTTTTTACGAACAACTTTAGTAGAGTAGCAAGCGACACCTGTCGGATATCTGGAGAACTGTGTTGCGAAACTCGTACTGTTGTTTAAACAAAACTTCTTTGTTGATTTTATTGACAAGCTTGTGTAAAATGTACATATTTGTAATGTCAATTATATTAAATAATATATCTCATAATTAGTGTCAAGTAAAATCAATTTCCCACTTTATTAGTTTTTACGAACAACTTTAGTAGAGTAGCAAGCGACACCTATCGGATATCTGGAGAACTGTGTTGCGAAACTCGTACTGTTGTTTAAACAAAACTTCTTTGTTGATTTTATTGACAAGCTCGTGTAAAATATACATATTTCTAGTGTTAATTATATGAAATGTAACTCATAATTTGTGTTTAGTAAAATCAATTTTCCACTTTGTTAGTTTTTACGAACAACTTTAGTAGAGTAGCAAGCGACACCTGTCGGATATCTGGAGAACTGTGTTGCGAAACTCGTACTGTTGTTTAAACAAAACTTCTTTGTTGATTTTATTGACAAGCTTGTGTAAAATGTACATATTTCTAGTGTTAATTATATGAAATGTAACTCATAATTTGTGTTTAGTAAAATCAATTTTCCAGTTTGTTAGTTTTTACGAACAACTTTAGTAGAGTAGCAAGCGACACCTATCGGATATCTGGAGAACTGTGTTGCGAAACTCGTATTGTTATTTAAACAAAACTTCTTTGTTGATTTTATTGACAAGCTCGTGTAAAATATACATATTTCTAGTGTTAATTATATGAAATGTAACTCATAATTTGTGTTTAGTAAAATCAATTTTCCACTTTGTTAGTTTTTACGAACAACCTTAGTAGAGTAGCAAGCGACACCTATCGGATATCTGGAGAACTGTGTTGCGAAACTCGTACTGTTGTTTAAACAAAACTTCTTTGTTGATTTTATTGACAAGCTTGTGTAAAATGTACATATTTGTAATGTCAATTATATTAAATATGTCTCATGATTTGTGTCAAGTAAAATCAATTTTCCACTTTGTTAGTTTTTACGAACAACTTTAGTAGAGTAGCAAGCGACACCTGTCGGATATCTGGAGAACTGTGTTGCGAAACTCGTACTGTTGTTTAAACAAAACTTCTTTGTTGATTTTATTGACAAGCTTGTGTAAAATGTACATATTTGTAATGTCAATTATATTAAATAATATATCTCATAATTAGTGTCAAGTAAAATCAATTTCCCACTTTATTAGTTTTTACGAACAACTTTAGTAGAGTAGCAAGCGACACCTGTCGGATATCTGGAGAACTGTGTTGCGAAACTCGTACTGTTGTTTAAACAAAACTTCTTTGTTGATTTTATTGACAAGCTCGTGTAAAATATACATATTTCTAGTGTTAATTATATGAAATGTAACTCATAATTTGTGTTTAGTAAAATCAATTTTCCACTTTGTTAGTTTTTACGAACAACTTTAGTAGAGTAGCAAGCGACACCTGTCGGATATCTGGAGAACTGTGTTGCGAAACTCGTACTGTTGTTTAAACAAAACTTCTTTGTTGATTTTATTGACAAGCTTGTGTAAAATGTACATATTTCTAGTGTTAATTATATGAAATGTAACTCATAATTTGTGTTTAGTAAAATCAATTTTCCAGTTTGTTAGTTTTTACGAACAACTTTAGTAGAGTAGCAAGCGACACCTATCGGATATCTGGAGAACTGTGTTGCGAAACTCGTATTGTTATTTAAACAAAACTTCTTTGTTGATTTTATTGACAAGCTCGTGTAAAATATACATATTTCTAGTGTTAATTATATGAAATGTAACTCATAATTTGTGTTTAGTAAAATCAATTTTCCACTTTGTTAGTTTTTACGAACAACCTTAGTAGAGTAGCAAGCGACACCTATCGGATATCTGGAGAACTGTGTTGCGAAACTCGTACTGTTGTTTAAACAAAACTTCTTTGTTGATTTTATTGACAAGCTTGTGTAAAATGTACATATTTGTAATGTCAATTATATTAAATATGTCTCATGATTTGTGTTTAGTAAAATCAATTTTCCACTTTGTTAGTTTTTACGAACAACTTTAGTAGAGTAGCAAGCGACACCTATCGGATATCTGGAGAACTGTGTTGCGAAACTCGTACTGTTGTTTAAACAAAACTTCTTTGTTGATTTTATTGATAAGCTTGTGTAAAATGTACATATTTGTAATGTCAATTACATTAAATATATGTCATAATTTGTGTCAAGTAAAATCAATTTTCCACTTTATTAGTTTTTACGAACAACTTTAGTAGAGTAGCAAGCGACACCTATCGGATATCTGGAGAACTGTGTTGCAAAACTCGTATTGTTATTTAAACAAAACTTCTTTGTTGATTTTATTGACAAGCTCGTGTAAAATATACATATCTCTAGTGTTAATTATACTAAACGTATCTCATGATTTGTGTTAAGTAAAATCAACTTTCTTATTTGTTAATGTTACGAACAAATTTAGTAGCGTCACCTGTTGGAAATTTAGAGAACTCTTACGAAAGTATTTTACAAACTTTCTTTAGTGTATTCAAATATTTGTTCGATAAATTTTACTATACTTAAAATAGTTTTAGTCAATCTGTTTTGTTATGTAAAATCAACAAAGTGGATTTTGTTAAATTCACTCTTGTTATAGTAAAATTAACTATGAAAAGGGTTGACTATGGCAGTTCATTACTCAACCTACGCTACTTTAGTACATTCAACAATTCTTTTTTTTCAGTGTTGGGAAAATGCAAGGCTGATTGATTGTAATATTGGATCATGAAATGTTATCAATACTATTCATATCTTTTGGTGGTTGGCAGCACTGAAATCCATAGACAAACCTACGCCATGGCTGCCAGTAGTAGCTGTCAAATGA